>CM037878.1:49216450-50444929 GCA_021292165.1 Shinisaurus crocodilurus | reverse complement strand
AAGCTTAACAATCCCAGATATTGTAACCTTCCCTCATAGGGGAGTTGCTCCACCCCTTGATCATTTTAGTTGCCATTTCTGGCACCTTTTCCAACTCTACAATATCCTTTTCTAGGTGCAATGACCAGAACTGTACATAATATCCTAAGTATGGTCACACCATAGATTTGTATAAGGGGAGCAGGTTATTGGCAGTTTTATTTTTAATTCCTTTCCGAATTATGCCTAACATGGAGTTTGACTTTTTCACAGCAGCCACACACACTGGGTCAACATTTTCATTGAGCTGTCCACCACAACCCCAAGATCTCTTTCTTGGTCAGAGACCGCTAGCTCAGATCCCATCAGCTTATACTTGAAGTTGGGATTTTTTTGCCCCAACATGTGTGTTGTGTTACACTTGTGTACATTGAACCACATTTACCATTTTGATGCCCATTCTCCCAGTTTGGAGAGATCTTTTTTGAGCTCCTCACAATCCCTTTTTTATTGTAACCATCCAAAATTATTTGGTATTTTCAGTATCAGCAAACCTGGCCACTTCACTCCTCACTCCTAATTCCAAATCATTTATGAATAACTTGAAAAGCATTGGTCCCAATACAGATCCCTGTGGGACCCCACTGTTTACATCCCTCCATTGGGTGAATTTCCCATTTATTCCTACTCTCTGCTTTTCTGTTCCTTAACCAGTTACTAATTTTATCTGTTCAGAACAGTGCCCCAGGATCTCAGACATTTTTTTAATAATAATTTTTGATCAAGAAAAAACAACAAAAACATTTGAATACATCAGTTTCAATGCATGCCTATGAAATGTGTGTGTATAGATATGGAAATATAGCTTTCTAAGACATAAGCTTCAACAAAAGCAGACCCAATATCCAAATAAGTATCCATTTGAATGCCACTAGTTCAAATGTTGAAAGCATTGTAAGGTCTTCAATTCATTGCATTATAGGAGGTGAGCATTTATCCTTCCAATGTTGTAACATCAGTCTTTTAGCTGTTGAAAGGGCTTGAAAAATCCATTTGTGCTGAACACACATTAACTTCCAGGGACAGGTAGATAATTTAAAAGGATGTGTAAATATTAAAGAGTGTTCCAATAAGAAGTTTATCCAAATAATAACCTCCTCCCAAAAAGAGGCAACTATTAGACAGTGCCAAAACATATGACTAAAAGAAGCATTAGCTAATTAGCCTACTTGGACAAACCCCTATTAAAGAGATGCTGTGGCATCCAATAGACACAGGAGTTTTTGCTGAATAAAGTGTAACCTGAGATCTGATCCATAGATGCTTCAGATACATATATTAAAGCAGCTATTCATTGATAAGAATGTAAATAAGACAATGGAACCAATTACCTAGGGAGGTGGTGAGCTGTCCCACGCTGGAGGCATTCAAGGTGAAGCTGGACAGCCATCTGTCAGGGATGCTTTGACCTGGATTCCTGCATTGAGCAGGGGGTTGGACTTGATGGCCTTGTAGGCCCCTTCCAACTCTACTTTTCTATGATTCCATGATTCTTTGACTAGGCAAAATGGGACAATCCAATTTCCTATTCCATTCCTGCATAAGACCTTGTATATCATATTTATTCACCAATAATAAGTACCTATAAACATAGATCATGGGTCAATATAATTGATCAACCTCAATAAGTGCTTCCAATAGCAAAGAAGACTCTGAAGCTGTGAAAGCAGCAGGGCCAAACCTAGATTCTAACAAATGTTGCAATTTAATGTCTCTGACAGATTTATTAAGGGTTCAGGCTCCCTAGAAAATTAAATGTCTCAAGGTCCCTACTTATTTATTTAAAATATTTCTAAACTGCCCTTCCTCCAGATGGATTCCAGGATGGTGTACAAAGGAATGGGGGGGGGGGCGGGGGGAGAGAAAAGAACATCATACCAATATAAATACAATACAATAAAACATAAACAACAGTTAAAACAAAAAAGAGGCTGGTAAAATTATAACAACTACAAAACAAGCCCAGGCACCATTACCATTTAAAATGCCTTGGCATTTTTGAAAAAGTATTCTAATGTTGGTGCTAGATGTACTTCCTTTGGAAGTCCCAAAGTCATGGTACCAACACAGAAATGACCCTCTCCTTTGTAGTTACATGATGTATGTCTCCTGGGGGTTGGACTCGATAGCCTTGTAGCCATAGGCTCCTTCCAACTCTATGATCTATGAAACTAAACATTCTGCCTATCATGAATAGTGTAGTTATGTGTGATAGTTTTCCTTACTCTTATGTAAGTGTGCACAGCCCCAATTTGGATTGGGACCATGATGCTCCCAGAGGGGGCAGTTTAAACTTCTCCCCACCGATTTCCCCCTCCCTGCAGGGGAGGTAAAAAGAGGGGGGGTCTCCATTGACTCCAATGAAGACTTCTTCTTTTTAACTCCATTGATTCCAGTGGATACTATTTTTATTTTTTAAAACTCCCTGTGCCTGGGGGTGGAATTTTTGGAAGAAATGGGCAAGGGGAGGTTTAAACTCTCCTCCCAGTGGTCCTGATCCTAATCAGGGCCACACACAATTACACAACAGTAAGGAAAACTATCACACATAGCTACACTATGTGTGATTAGGAGAACGTTTAGTTTGGCCCTCAGAGAAGGGCCAGCAGGACCGGTGCAAGGCAATTTGGTGCCCTAGGCAAGATCAGATATTTAGCGCCCCCCCCTTCCCACTTGAGAGCGCTGTATTTTTTTTCAAGGTTTTTCTGGCGCCCCCTTTAGCCTTGCACCCTAGGCAGCTGCCTAGTTGGCCTAATGGTAGCACCAGCCCTTAGGCCTGGAACCCTTCTGTTACAATGGTCAAAGTGTGAGGGAAGGAGGGAGAAATACAAGTTTGTCAGAGTGGCTGCCAAATGATACCTTCCCATTCCCATGTGGGAAGGGAAGGGACCCTCTTCAAGTGCAGCTATAAAGATAAATTAGGTTAGAAAGAGAAATACCGTAACTAAGACATTAATCTTAGAAATGCTCATTTACAGATTGTACAAGACCATTTCATACTCCTAGTTGGTATTGACACTCTCAGTTGCTATGATCCAAAGTAATAATACTGTGGGACTGTCAGTAATTTTACATCCCTTTTCCCCAAATGGAAACTTGGAATGTTGTATTTGCAAAGGTATCCACCGCTGATGTGACAGTGTTACAGTATTATTACACAGAAGATATACAGTAGGATAGATTACTGGGATGTTCGTGAGCATAACACAGCTGAGATTGTATAAATGCAAATCTCAACCAGGTAACAGATTGTTACATAAACAGAAGTATACCCCTTGAAACTAGGTGCTTTTAAGGAAAGATAGATGGGTAGATGTCATGAGCGGCAAGCAATGGATGTTCTTATGTTCCAGGTCTTGTGTACACTATGACTGGCAGGCTGATATTTAGGTTCAAGGCTCTCCAGGAGATCTAAAAACATAACAAAACAGGAAACGTGTGCTTATATAGACAAAAGCATCTCACTACAGGGTGCCCTGTTTATTATTGTAGAGGTAGACTACAGTGCAACACACACAATGGAATAACAGTGCAACACACACAATGGAAATAGTGTGTCCTTTTTACCTTTGTGCCATGTAGAAAAATAGTTGTGTTATCTAAAATAAGAAATGTTTTCACTAGCAAGTAAATAAAAAAGGAGCTGTGACCTGCTCACATGAACTATCTTGCTTGAAATGGAATAGCATAGGCTTTGAAACATCAGTTATCCAAAAACAAAACATCAAGGTATTGAGTGTTTAAAATATGCTATTCAAATGTGCTATATCATTGTACAGTCACTTGGCTAAGAACAGACCAATGTATAAACCCAGTAGGGTGTTTTGATAAGTTATTATTATCACTATTTTAGATGAAATGGTGCCTGTTAATATGAAAGTTAAGCAGACTTGGATGTGTGTTGGTAGCTATTGGGGAGAATTCTGGGTTGGATCCAATGTCCCATGAGCAGACTTCCACTGGCACAATGCAACTTCCACTGGCGCAATGAGATTTGCCCATTCTCTCCTCCCCCCTGCAGCCCCCTGTATGTTCCCCAAATCTGCTTCAGAGGGTCACCCAACCCTCCAGAGCAGATTTGGGGCGTGTGTGTGCGTGTCTGAGTAGGGTGGGTGGGTGGGCTGCAGTGGGGGAGGGGAAATCCATTCCACTAGCGGTTTCCATTCCACTAGCAGATGACCAGTGTTGAATCAACCCACACTGTGTGTGTTTTCCCAAGCTAGTCCTTCGACATTGTTATTTTGGCCAGTTTCACACCTTACAGCCTTGAGATGCTCTGGAAAATTGTATTATTCTTCATGAAAAATGTAAGTTAATATAATATTATGAGATGTAATGTATGAACCCAACAACCACATGATTGCACATGTGTCATACACATTGGAAAGACTCCCATGGGTCAGGGCTCTCCGTGGAGAGAAGACGGTCCTGCATCCATGGAGGGATAGAGCTTTTTCAGTGAGGCAGTCAGGACAAAGTATCTGAAGGATGCCTGAAAATAATCTGATGGAGGGTTGGAGAAGCATGTTGAGATAAATTCCAGAAAGGCAGTCCAGGATGGTGTGGGTGCAGGGAGAGAAGCAGATAGTTAGGAGAAAGCTTGCAGCATGATATGAAGGGGGGAAACAGGAACTGTCAGGAACAAGTCAAGGAGTAGACCCCGTGAGCTCCACAGACTAGGTCAGGATCCCCTATCTATAATGGACAGATTATAGAATTTTGAGATTGTATTGTGAGCATTATCACAAGATGGCTGCCATGGGAAGGGTAACAATTCACAAAACGGCTGTCATGGTAGGCATGGCCAGTCACAAAATACCAATTTCACAAAAGGCAAACTGGGGAGGTTGAGAAACAAGTAATGTGCCCAAGAAACTGATTACAAGGTAGAGGCGGGTTCTGAGCCACGAAACATAATCACTCATTTGAACCCAATTTTCTGCTCCAACAGAATACCCATTTCACAGAAGACAAACACATTACCTTCAAGCACTGGAAGCCAGTGGTAGAGGTGGGGATGGAAGTGCATAGCTGTTGAGTGGAGGGTTGTTTCTCCATGGGCACAGGCAGATAACATCACCACTCAGCAGCTGAGTGCTTTTCTCTTAGCAAACTGGCTCCATTGATCCTGACTTAAAGGCTCAGTGCCAATAACTACTATTACCATTTTACATAGGGAATGGCTTGCCCAAGACCACACAAGAGTGAGGGGGTTTCTTAGATCTCAAGTATCATCAGGCGATCACTCGTGACCGAGTAAGTGACCGAGACTCGTGACCGGTCTCAAGTATACAATAGGTCTCAATGCAGCTTGCAGTTGAGCTTACCTGATTGAACAATGTCCACAAATTGTTTTTTGTTTCAATTTTTTGGTTGCTTTTTTCTCTCTCTAAGTATAATCGTATGCATGTTTACACAGATATAAGCCCCCCTTTGTTCAGTGGGCCTCACTCCCATGTATGAAATTTTAGTAGCTGTCAACCCTCACAGGGTAGCTTTCCTACCGCAAAAAAATAAATCTAAATTTAAAAATTCATTTCTTGTAATGTGTTTTGAATATCACAGTTTTTGCATACTTCTCTTAATTATCTTCCCTATTTATCTTTCTCTGAAGATGAGAGGAAATAAATAAAAGATACAGTAAAAAGGCTAGTTCAGACACACAACCCATTTGCAAAGATTCCAGATAGTTAATATATTCTTCACATTTACTTTTAAATACAAAGATATACAACTCTGGATGTAATTAGATTTAGAAAGAGCATAAAGTAGATATCTTGTGCAAGCAGTCATTTTGTATGCTGGATAATCCAGATTAACCCAAATTGTTGTTGCTGCTGCTGCTGCTGCTGCTGCTTCTTCTTCATGAATTTATCCTGGGGAAAGCTGTTCAAGAGATTCTCTAATGTGGAATGTTGCTGAAGGTATCTCTTTCAGAGAAAAAGTATCCTCAGAATGGTTGCAAGTTATATGACAGGATTGCTAAAGTATTTTACAAAATCAGTGATCCTGAAATCACTGGAAACTCTCTGGAATCAATGGGGGTTCATCAGGTCCTTTTTTTGCAGGTCTTCAGCAAAGTTCTGAAGACCCACCTGTTTTTTCTGTCTTTCAGTGCATCCTTGGGATACTGGTTTAATTTGTAAGCACTGTTTTTATCAAATTTTATTCTTTAGATTTGTTTATTTTATCTCGTAAACCACTGTAGGCAATAAAAATTTTAAAATAAATCAATAGTCTCTTCAATGTGCACATGACAAGATTTAGGATGTGATCCTATGCACATTTACTAGGAAAAGTACAGCTGAACACTGTGGCCGGGTTCGCATGTCACTTTAAACCCACAAGTGTTCTGAAACCTCTGTGGGTTTAAAGTTGCCCCTAGCCCTGGCTGTGCTCAACTAATGGTTGGGCACAGTGGGGGTCTGTAGGCACCACCTCTCCACTCAGTCCTCCCATCGGTATCCCAGAGGACACTGTAGGAGCACTGAGGGAAGCAGAGCGGGAATGACAGTTGGTGAAAAGTGCCCAAGTGGCACTTTTTGCCAGCTGTCACTTGCCCTTGCTCAGTGGGGCCATAGCGGCCCCACTGAGCAAGGGCAACCCTGGCCCTTCGCCCCCTCACCCTCCTGCTCCTGTTCGTTGTGGTGCCTGCAGGCACCACAACAGACAGGAGCAAGGGTGGGGGGGGGTCTGCCATCACCGTCACAGTCATCAGTCCCCCTGCCCTCCAGGACTAGCTAGTCCTGGACAGCAGGGGGGCCAATTCACCCTCCTGCCCTTGCTGGGTGTGGTGCCCGTGGGCACCATGCCCGGCAAAAAGAGGGGGCAAGAGCAGGGGGTGCTTCCTCTCCCTTCTGCCTGCTGCGCCGATCGCTCACTGGGCAATCAGTGTGGCAGGCGGGAGGGAAAGGAGGCACGTTGTCCTGGCTCTGCTCTCGAGCAGACCCAGGACAACATGCCTCTTTTCCCTCCTGCCGGACAGCGCAATCATGAGCTGATTGCACTGCCTGGTGGGGAGCCACTGCTTTCCCCCGTGGCCTCTCCTCTCTCCTCTGCCAAGCGGGAAGGACCCACTGTGCGCTGAAAATGAAGGAGCTGCAGAAGTGCCTTCCTCTCCAGTGCTGGCTAAAACCGCAGGCAAGGCACACAGCGAAGGGGAAGAGGAGTCAGCCAGATGCTGGCTTCTCTTCCCCTTCACCGGCATCCCGCCTGCTGTCTCAGGTAGAAAGGACTGTGGTGGCGGCAGGGGGCCAGGCTCCTAGCCGCACTTGCTTGAGAGCAAGTGAGGCTGGGCTCCTGGATCCCCCGCTGCTGCTGCACTCTTCTGGGGCTTCCCCACACGCTCCGGGCGATGCTAGGAGAGTGGGATTGTTCACAAGCAATCCTGCTCTCCTGGCATTGCCCAGAGCATGGAGGGAAGCCGATCACAGCTGGCCAAGTGCCGCTTGGGCACTTGGCCAGCTGTCATCGACCGGAGCTGCTTGGCCAGAGCGGCAGCCATTTGATTTTTGGCTGCCCTGGCCAAGGGGCTCTGTGCTTGCGGGAGGGTTAGCATGTCATCCAGGTTTGGACAACACGCTGAACCTCAGTAAGGTAGTAAGCCCTACCTCAAGCCATGGCTTAGTAGGGTGGTTAAGGAGACTTGAGCCACCTCTGCATCACTTGAGCCACACAATTCACATCATTTGGGGGAACATCAGATGCTACTATATATTGGGCTGGTTCCCATGATCACTGCAGCCCACCATGGCTTATTTAAGCCATGATGGGTTGTGGTGCAGATGGGCAGCCATTTCGAATATTGAACCCCTGGTGGGAGGGGGGCATGTTTTGTTGTGTTGTCTGAACCAGAGCAACGGGGGTTGTTTGAGGGTTCTACTTCTACCACCCTTACATAACAAAGACTATTGCATTTTTATACAGAATAAAGTCCTACACTCCCAGCATTCCCCAGCCAGCAAGGGGAATAGCTTGATGGGGAATGCTTGGAGTTTTGATACTTTTTTCTGTTATAACCTGCATAGGATTGCACCATGAATGGTATGAATCAGGCAGGCAGAGACATTAGTAGTGTCAAGAAACTGGCAAAGATTGTTTTTTAGGAAAATTATACTTAGGAATTCGTGACACGAAAACATTCCAACAGTTCTATGTCAGTCAGAATAGTTTCTAGAAGATTGCATTCACATAAAGTTCTATGGAAGGCATCTACCCTTAAAGGTGGTTAAAATCAGTGTTAAGTAAATGGCTGTCGTTTTTTGTTTCTACTCTTTGTCCTGATCTGTGTGCATTTACTCCAATTTCCAGATGCTCAAGAAAAGGCTGAGAGAAATAGAAGGGCAGGTGTTGTGCTGCACCTCAGATGTGCTGGGTTCCTGAGTACTTGTTGTCTTACTACCCAAGTGACAGTAAGGGCTTGTCATATTCCAAGCAATGGCACCCAAACTGTACCACAAATGCCACCGATGCTCCCAGTGGGAGAAAGGAGGCCACAGCAATGATTTGTGGAAATGGAATGTGTCATTCAATATGAAAATTAATTCTCAAGAGGCTTTTTCAATCTTTATAAAGAATAAAAAATTCTAAGAGATCTCTCTGGATACTCCTTTTGTCCAAAATTTTTAATTGTAATCCTCGGTTAAAAATTGGAGCTTCTACTGAGTCTGTTTGTAATTATTTCTAGAGGTTTTGGACAATTCTCCAGAGAAACCTGTTGATGTATTTAGTTCAATACACATTAACCTGAGAGTAAGTCTCATTGAGCTCAATGGGGCCTCTCAGTAGATATGCATAGGCTTGCATTGTAATTCAAGCAAAGTACAGAACATTCAAAGGTCACAGAGCAGAGATGCTTGGCCGGGCGTGACACAGAGAATAATGGAATATTGACACCCCTGGTGTCTTCTGCAGAGAAAATTCCATAACTCCACCACCAGAGGGACCCTGCTATGTCCATTCATCAATTTATTTACTGACCCACACACAGACACAGGGACATAATCTGGATATAGACTCCTTTGCATCTCTTTATGAACAAGCCAGTTCATAAACACAGATGCTATTTAAGTACTGTTGTGGAAAAATTGATCTACTACGTTGTGTTTTGGAGAGGTTCTTAGATAGGAAAGTTTATTAGTGAATTCACGGATGGCATCTGAGCACAGTCAGGAATGCCAACAAGAATGAAAGGGAGACACTTCTACTTATACTGAATAATGTCAGGGTGTGTCACAATGATGCATGCCGCAACCTGCTGTGGTTTAAATAAGCCATGGCAGGCTGCAGTGATGGTGCGAACCAGGTCATTGAGTCAAACCATTGGTCAATCTATTTGACTGGGTTTTGTTTGTTTTTTTGTTTTAAATACGTAAACATACAAATTATACAACAAACACATTAAAAAACCAAAATAATAATAAGTGCACCCCCCCCCCCACCGGGACCAACTAAACTACATAACTATTCAGCCTTCCAAAATTGTAATGACTCTTGTGAAGGTGGTATACACCCTTTCCCACTTAATAAAACAAAATCTACAAATGCTCTCCATATTTCTTTAAAATCATTTCGATTCAATAATCCCCTTTTAATTTTAATACTACATGTTAATTTATCATTAATAGCAATATACCATTGGTCAATCTAGTCTAGCATTGTCAACACTGACTGGCAGCAGCTCCCCGGGGTTTCAGGCATTGGGACAATCTGCATGCAACACATGTGCTCTACCACCGAGCCACAGACTGTATGTTGTTCATGGGGCAGCATTCACTGGTATTTGGATTGGGAACCTCCTGCTAGCACAGTGCTCTGTGTGGACATCAGATCCCCTAAATGCATATGTTAGTGTTTTGCTTACCTTCACCCACCTGCTGACATTAGCACCCCCATAGACTGATGGTGCTGATCACTGATGGCACTTAAAAAGTAATATGCAACTCTTGTGCTTTTTCTGCTCGGGGCAAACCAATGATCCATTCAGCTCAACATCAGTTTCTGCCAGCAATGGCCATAGAGATGCCTAAAGGTGGTCTCATAAGCAGGGCACAATGTCTGTCCCTTATTGTTAATGCCCAGCACATTAAAGCACACCACATTCCATGCAGACTTCATCCCTTCATTTTTTTTCTTAGAGCTGCCTCACTTTAGGCCAAAAATGTGATGGAATGCTGCCAGCAAAGATTTCTTTTTTGGCTTCAGATAGTTATGCTATGAGACAGCTGTCCATATAGATGTATTTTATTTACTGTGACTCCTTTTGAGAATCCTTGATTCAAACAATGTCAAGACATTAACATGATTTTTCAAAGGTGGGTGCAGTTCACAATTCACAGTAAGCACACAGTGACCTTTCATTACTCAAACAAGCAAAGAATGATACTGGTAAAACAGTGTTGAGATTGCTTCCAACACAGTGAAACTTATCTTGGATGACCTAATTGTGTTTAAAACACATTGTAATATATTAGCTCATGGCATTTCTCCGGTATAACATATGCAGGCTTGTTTACATGACTTGCCACACTGAGATGGCTGCTTAATAGTCTTCCCTTTCTGATTCTTTTATACATCAAGGATCAAGACAGAGGCTTAAGTAAACAGTGTGGGAGAAAAGGACCCTGGTTAATTAGGGCCTCTTGTCATTGTTTCACATTGAATTCAGCATGCAAATAATGGCACAATCAGTATCCTGGATTTGCAGAGGATTAAATAGGAGGCTGAATCAAAATGCCCCTCCCAATCCCCCCCCCCCCCCCGTACCATGTGTAGGCACTTCTCTTGGTGGCTGGCAGCTGCCACTTTCTAAAATGGAACAATCCCCTATATCCATTTCTACACACGGTTGCCCATTCTCATTGTGGCCACATGTGTAGCCAGCAAGTGTGATGAGGAAAGGGCTAGTTGATGCAACCTTCTCATGTCTTACATGGACACATGAGGGTGGCTCATATCACCCCCTGATTATATAGTATGTCTAAAGTCAATCAGGGTTAGGAGAAATGCTTTCAGATCTCATTCTAAGGGACTGCTGGGTGGGGGGGGGGAGGCAAACAATGGGAAATAGGTTAGGTAGGGAAGCAATTTCAGTTGACTTTCACCCACACCCAGCTGTTAAAGTTCAAGATTTATTATGTAGTTCAGAATTCACCACACGTACATGATCACCTGGAATAGCAAGTAATATTAAGCAAATAATAAAATACCATGTGTGGTGTTTTTTTTTTCTTCTGGATTCAAGTTAACACTGAAACTAAACCAGGTATAATTATTATGCAGAGAAGCCTTAAAAGCATTTACATTGAATTAAAGTATATACACAAAGCCTGCTGAAGCAAGCAGACTCTTTAAGAAACTGATTAAAAGCTTTGTTTTAATTTTAACAGTTTCAACTGGAATAATGTCAAATGAACCATGCACAAACAGTAATGGAGCACTGCTACAAGATCGAGTCTATAGTGCAATACTGCTGTTAATTCTGGTTGCTGTTTATTCATGTTCAGTGGTCTGGTTCCACATGACCTATATTTAATATTTTTCAGGGTCTCCATGGTTCTTTTTAAACCTAAAAATATCAAGTCATAATATGTTGAAGATGGAACTTCTCATATTTTCTCCCAAGCCCACCTCTCCTGTATCTATTAACAGTATCACCACCCACTCTGTTGAATAGGCAATGGAACCTTTGGAAGATAAAGAAAATCTTTATTGTTGACTCCTTTCTCTCTTTTGCTTATTAGCCTGCCACCAAGTCTTGTCTCTTTCCCCATACAACATTGCAACAACAAGAACAACAAAAATGCCGTTCCTCTTCATCCTGTCAATGGAAATTCTGGTTCACATCCTGGTCATCTCAACCTTGACCACTGCAACTTTCTCTGGTCTTCTGTTGTCTCATCTCAGCCTCTCATCTCTATTCATCTCATCTCTATTGTGTTGCCAAAATCATTCATCTCTCTCCCATCACTGAGCTGTGATGTCTACCCGTGCTTCTTGTTTAGTCCCATAGCCAGCACAATCCTATATTTAAAAATAAATAATATAAAATGTTTGTCACTGATTTCTCCACCCTTCCCAGTCCACAGTGCCTCTAAACTGCATCTTGACCCACACTGAATCATTCCCTCTCCAACTTTCTTTTATGCATCACTAGCTTTTTTTACCCGGTGTTGCATGGGTCGCCATTTTCCTATAGGCACTATTTGTTCGAGATTCTTTAAGGTAGCTGACCGCTTTTTTGAATGGGTCCATAAGAAAGGTCCCCCGGGACTACGCAATGAAATCCATGCTCCCCCGGGACTACCAGCTCCGCCAGGATTACACAATGAAATCCCAGCTCCCCCGGGACTACCAGCTCCTCGGGACTACACAATGAAATCCCTGTTCCCTTTCCCCCGGGACTAGAATCATAGAATCATAGAAAAGTAGAGTTGGAAGGGGACCACAAGGCCATTGAGTCCAACCCCCTGCTCAATGCAGGAATCCAGGTCAAAGCATCCCTGACAGATGATTGTCCAGCTGCACCTTGAATGCCTCCAGAGTGGGAGAGCCCACCACCTAGCTAGGTAGTTGATTCCATTGTCTTATTGCTCTGACAGTCAGGAAATTTTTCCTGATGTTTAGGTGGAATCTGAGTTCCTGTAACTTGAGCCCATTATTCTGTGTCCTGCAAACTGGGATGATCGAGAAAAGATCCTGGCCTTCCTCTGTGTGACATCCCTTCAAGTACTGGAACAGTGCGATCATATCTCCCCTCAGTCTCCTCTTCTGAAGGCTAAACATGCCCAGTTCTTTCAGCCTCTCCTCATAGGGCCTTGTTTCCAGTCCCTTTATCATCCTTGTCGCCCTCCTCTGAACCCTCTCCAGTTTGTCTACGTCCTTCTTAAAATGTGGTACCCAGAACTGGACGCAGTACTCAAGATGAGGCCTAACCAGTGCCGAGTAAAGGGGAATTATCACTTCCCGCGATTTGGAAGCTATACTTCTATTAATGCAGCCCAAAATAGTATTTGCCTTCTTTGCAGCCACATCGCATTGGTGGCTCATATTCAGTTTGTGATCTACCACAATTCCAAGATCCTTCTCACTTGTAGTATTGTTGAGCCAAGTGTCCCCCATTCTGTAACTCTGCATTTGGTTTCCTCTCCCTAGGTGCAGCACTTGGCATTTATCCCTATTAAATTTCATTCTGTTGTTTTCGGCCCAGCGCTCCAGCCTATCGAGGTCACTTTGAATTTTGTTTCTGTCTTCCAGAGTATTAGCTGTTCCACCCAACTTTGTGTCATCTGCAAATTTGATAAGCATTCCCTGTACCTCCTAATCCAAGTCATTAATAAAAATGTTGAAGAGCACTGGGCCCAGGACCGAGCCCTGCGGTACCCCGCTTGTTACCTCTCCCCAGTTTGAGAAGGAACCTTTGAGTCCGATTCTGTAGCCAATTGTGGATCCACCTGATAGTTGTTCCATCTAGCCCACTTTTAGCTAGCTTGCTAATCAGGATATCATGAGGCACTTTGTCGAAAACCTTGCTGAAGTCCAGATATATTATGTCCACAGCATTCCCACAGTCCACAAGGGAGGTTACCCGATCAAAAAATGAGATCAGATTAGTCTGGCAGGATTTGTTCTTGACAAATCCATGCTGGCTTCTAGTAATCACTGCATTGTTTTCAAGGTGCTTGCAGACTGACTTCTTTATAATCTGCTCCAAAAATTTCCCAGGGATTGATGTCAGACTGACTGGCCTATAGTTCCCAGGTTCCTCCTTCTTGCCGTTTTTGAAGATGGGAACAACATTTGCCCTCCTCCAGTCATCTGGCACTTCACCTGTCCTCCATGATTTCTCAAAGATAATAGACAGTGGTTCTGAGAGTTCTTTTGCCAGTTCCTTTATTACTCTAGGATGCAGCTCATCAGGCCCTGGAGATTTAAACTCATTCAGAGTAATCAGGTGCTCCTTGACCATTTGCCTATCAATCTCAAGCTGCAATCCTGCCCCTACAGTCTGCACTTCAGGTTTGCCTGGGGGGGGGGGTCATAGACCCACTTTTGGGAGAAGACCGAGCCGAAGTAGGAATTGAACACTTCTGCCTTTTCTTTGTCTTCTGTTATCAATTTGCCATCCTCACTGCATAGTTGAACCACCATTCCTTTCCTGTCTTTTACTGTGCATGTATCTGAAGAAAGCTTTCTTGTTTTTAGCATCCCTCGCTACACAATGAAATCCCTGTTACCCTCAGACTACACAGTGAAATCCCTGCTTCCCCCGCCCGGGAGTGCACAACAATGAAATCCCTGCTCCCCCCGGGACTGCACAATGAAATCCCTGCTCCCCCCCCATGGGACTACACAACAATGAAAACCCTGCTCCCCCCCCCCCCCCGGGACTACACTGTCATATGCAACATTAAACTCACTGGGTGACTTTGGGCCAGTCACTGACTCTCAGCCTAACCTACCTCACAGGGTTGTTGTGAGGATTAAATGGAGAGGAGGAGGAGGAGGAGGAGGAGGAGGAGGATTATGTAAGCCGCCTTGGGTTCCTTGCAGGAAAAAAGGCGGGGTATAAATATAAAATAAATAAATAAAAATAGTCCTAGATGGACCTTTCATCTGATTCAGCATGGCCCTTATGTTCTTAGGGTATATACTTATTTATGTGTAATACACACAACTTCCACTGCTTATTGCATTAACGGCATAATAGCATCTTACTCTATCTAAGATAAAAAAATACTTCATGTTATCATACATTCAAAATATTGTATAGTAACAGCCTGGCAAGGGAACACTTATTCACTTTTGTTTATATAAGTTGGGAAAGACAAAAAAAGGAAGACATGAATACTAATGATGAATTAAATACAGTGGGCCATACTAACAGTGCAAAGAATGGTTCAAAGCAAATCTAAATGAAGGCTTTTAAAGCGCATCGTGAAATTAGCTGATACATTTATTTGCTATATTCTCTGCCTACAGGGAGAAAACACACAATTGGGTTAGAAAACATTTTGTGTGTGATCTATAGAGAATAAAACTTGTAAGCACTCACTTCTTGAATGCTTGATCCTTGCTGTGTTGCCACATATAAATAAAAAGGTGTGTAAGCACATCTGAGAGGTAAGATGCTGGCTTTTCATCCTTGTGCTTCATTAACAACACAGTATGCTGAGTTCCAATGTGTTATTGTCTACATGCACTTTAAGAGAGTGACAGTCAAGGAATGTGCTGGAGGTATGCACTGTGCTTTTTTTGTTGTTGTACAACAGTTCCCCTGATGTGGATAGCATGAGGGAGCCCTGGGCAGCACATGAACCCTCTGCTGCCACACAGAGAACATAACAGCACATGCTTTATCTGTGGCAGTGATGTAGATTACAGACAATAGCTGCTCATAGATTGAGGGAAGGTGATGCAATTTGGTGAGGAGCAATAGCTGCTCAGGAATCCCCAAGTGCCACCCACAAAGAAAAAGATTGAGAAGAGTTGTGAAGATGTTTTAGATTTCATAGATCATAGAGTTGGAAGGGGCCTACAAGGCCATCGAGTCCAACCCCCTGCTCAATGCAGGAAACTAGAGGAGGGGGGGTCTCCCATCCAAGTAATAACCAGGCCTGACCCTGCTTAGCTTTCCACACTCAGACAAGCTGAGCCAGCGTAAGCCACAGGCCTGTATGTTGAAGCTGCTGTACATACAGCAGCAAGAGGAAACCCATGTTTGGGCAGTTCTGACAATAGACTGTTGCCAAGGCACAGAATGTGGTAAACCTGGGCCAAAAATTTATTTTTCAACCATTCATTAAACTGACAGCTTTTTAGCAAATAAGGTGGTATATAAATGCTACTAATACAAAATAAAAAACCTCCCCCCACACCCTATCATGGGGGGGGGAAAAGAAAATTCTCTCACTTTTCAGGGGGCAGGGTTCTCACTTACATTATGAGGTGGGCAAAGGTTGCGATGTACTTCTTACTAGGGCCATGGTGAGTGCCGACGACTGCTGGACAGACCACCGACTAATCCGGTCCACAATGGTTATCAACATTGCTCCCCAACATAGGCTTCAAGGAAGGAAACCAAGGCGTAAAATGAACATCAACGCCCTTCAAGATCCTATTAAGCAAACTCGTCTTCAATCACTTCTTAAGGAACATCTACCTACGGAACCTCCTGACAACATTGAGGACCATTGGCCTAAGCTGAAAACCTCCATTACTGCAGCTTGTGAACAAACTATTGGGTATGAAACTAAGAAACATCAGGATTGGTTTGATGAAAATGATAATGAGATTAAATATATAATTGACCAAAAAAGGAAAGCCTTCCAAATATGGCAAAATGATATTAACTGCACTGCCAAGAAAAAAATCTACGCTAGCGCAAAGGCTGAGGTCCAAAGAAGAACAAGACAACTTAAGAACGCTTGGTGGAAAAAGAAAGCTGAAGAAATTCAAGAACTTGCAGAATCTCATGATGCACGGGGCTTTTTTAAGGCCACAAGGGCCATTTATGGACCAAAAACCTATGGTACAAACCCTTTACAATCAAAAGATGGCACCAAACTCTTAAAAGACAAAGAGTCTATTGCACTGCGTTGGAAAGAGCATTATTATGACCTTTTAAATCGTAAATCTAAGGTGGATAAAGAGATTTCCTCGCAAATCCCGCAAAAACATATTAGAGAGGAACTTGCAATACTCCCCACTCTGGATGAAGTAAAAAAAGCCATTAATCAAATGAAGAACAACAAAGCTAGTGGACCGGATGGGATTCCTGCTGAAATCTTTAAAGAAGGGCCCCCCGAACTTGTACAACATCTTCATAAACTCATCGAAAAAATCTGGATAAGAGAAGAGATCCCAGAAGACTTCAGGGATGCCATAATTATCACCCTCTTTAAGAAGGGTGATAGAACAGAATGTGGAAACTACCGCGGCATTTCTCTCTTAGCTACCGCAGGTAAAATATTTGCTAGAATTCTCAAAAACCGTCTTCTATCTATTTCAGATTAGATCCTCCCTGAAACTCAATATGGTTTCCGCCCCTCTAGAGGGACAGTAGGCATGATTTTTACTGCACGTCAGCTCCAAGAAAAATGCCGGGAGCAAAATCAACCCCTTTATATGGCATTTATTGATCTTGCTAAGGCCTTTGATACTGTAGACCGTACAGCTCTCTGGACTATCCTTATGAAAATTGGATGCCCCAATAAATTTGTGAATATCTTGCGACTTCTCCATGACAACATGACAGCAACGGCTTTGGACAACAACGGCTCTCATGGTGCTCCATTTAAAGTCGGATCAGGTGTTAAACAGGGATGTGCTATCGCCCCAACATTATTTGCCATTTTCATCGCCATGATTACATCTTGTCGAGGGGAAACTTCCCACTGGTGTGGGAATTATATATCGAACTGATGGAAAGCTTTTTAATCTCAGCAAGCTGAAAGCAAAAAGTAAGGTAATTACAACCTCCGTTGTGGAACTTCAGTATGCTGATGATAATGTGGTCTCCGCACATTCAGAGGATGATCTCCAAACTATCTTAAATGCTTTTGCAGAAGCATACGAAAAACTTGGTCTCTCACTTAACATCAAAAAAACCAAAGTGCTTCATCAGCAAGTGAAAGCTAACCCTTTGGTGATGCCATCTATCCAGCTTGGCGGGACAATACTGGAAAATGTTGATCATTTTCTCTATCTTGGCAGCTATCTTTCTGTTACAGCTAACATCGACAGTGAAATCCAGCATCGTCTGAGCTCCGCAAGTGCCGCGTTTTCTCGAATGAAACATAGAGTGTTTGAGGATCGGGATATTTGTAAGAAGACCAAAACACTGGTTTATGAAGCCATTGTATTGCCAACTTTATTGTATGCCTGCGAAACATGGACTATCTATAAACGTCACTTCCACCGCTTGAAAGATTTCATCAACGTTGCCTCCGGAAAATCCTGCAAATTACTTGGGAAGATAGGCGAACAAATGTCAGTGTACTGGAATAAGCAAAGACTACTAGCGTGGAAAAAATGATCCTTCAACGCCAACTTCAGTGGACCGGTCATGTTGTTCGAATGCCTGACTGCCGTCTCCCAAAGCAGTTATTTTATTCCCAACTCAAGGATGGAAAGCGGAATATCGGTGGTCAATATAAGAGGTTTAAAGTTGTTGATAAGGCTAATCTAAAAAAATGCAATATAAGCATCGAAAACTGGGAAGCTCTGGCACATGAACAATCTAAATGGAGGTTGGCCTTTCACAAAGGTTCCATGGACTTTGAAGAAGCCCGAGTGCAAGGAGTGAAAGAGAGAAACGTGCTAAGCAAAAAGCACGTCAAACGAATCCTTTACAGGACCATCTTCCATCTGGTAACCTGTGTCCTCACTGTGGGAAGCTGTGTGGATCTAGAATTGCCCTCCACAGTCACTTACGGACCCATCACTAGAGTCTACACAATCTTCCTTTAAAATTTCCTCCTTTTATCCTGGAAGACAATCTTACTCGGTCACGAGTGATCGCCTGATGATGATGATGATATGAGGTGGGCAAAGGTTTTTGGGGTTGGGGGTTTGGGTTCCCTTGCTCTTTTAACAGCAGTGCAAGGCACTCCCTCTGCAGCTTCTCACCAATAGCACTTCGTGGAATGCCTTGGGAATGACACCATGACACACCGCACTGTGTTGCTCCCATGGCATTCTGGGAAGTGCAGCTGGCAGGAAGTGGCACGAGGCTTTTTCCTTAGTTTCAATGTTGCATGACATGCAGTTTCTGAAAACTTTTCAAGTTAGGCTGCTGTCTACTTAGTGAAGCAATGTGCCTCTGTGACAAACTGCCCAGTGCCCTTAAGGGCATTCCTGAACACATTCTCCTGCTGTACTGTGGCCTTTGGCATGTTTGGATGGAGAGTGCTTGGGGACAGGGCTGGCTCCTGTTCGGGGAGTGTATAACCAATGTATCCAGTTTCCTTCTAGTATTTCCCATTGGTACCCCAGCTTGTCATACTTGTTACCATCTTCAATAGTTTATTCTCCAGGTTACTAGAGAGGTTTGGCAGACCTAGAATGAATGTTGTTGTGCCAGGCTCACATGTTGTGAAAAATGCTACATGTCTGGATTTCTTACATGCAACACAATCTGCCTCTCCTGTCATAGCACAGCAAAATATGATCACTTGGTTGTGCTTTAGTGTGTGTGTGTCCCTAACCCAGGGACATCAGAATTGTATAGGGTGCCCTTGTGCCAGTCTTGTGGAAATCCCTAGATAAATTCTGACAATCCACATCACCAAGGCTCCACCAAGCTGGAAATCTATAGTGACATGTTTATACTCATTTTCCAGAATCTAGCAATAACTATTTCAGATGCAAAAGTGTGTGTGTGTGTGTGTGTGTGTGTGTGTGTGTATGCATATATTTTAGAGAATATTCTGCTTTCGCTGAAGTGAAACTTGATTTTAATATTTAAAGAGCAACAGCTATACAGAATGAATGCAGAGGGACAAGGAATGCTTCAGTCAAGTGATGGCTGTTGTAGCACTTACACATAAGTTCAGAACCACTTTTATAAAATAACAAATAAAACACAATACAACATATTTTGCCACTGTGTGACAGTAGATGTCAAATCATTCCCAGGGATCTGAGATTAAAAGACCAGAACTAATCCTTAAATCCTTATCTACTGGGTTTGTTTCTCTACCAGGAAAGCACACATATACAACAGCATTTGTTTTCCTGATAGAGAAACTGGAATGTACTGTTATACATATATAGGAATGTCCACAGAGTTGGCCTCTCCCTACTGAGATGTAGTAGATATTCATCATGTTGTCATGATAAAAGAAAGTTACACTGATCTAATTATTTTTCTGTTCATACTGTATTCAAGCATATGGTATTGCCTCTTAAAAAGAAAGGCTATGTGATAGAACTATGGAATCATATCTCAAAGGCCATTTATACAAAGCCCTAGTAATAGACAGGCTTTCATTTGAGTTGGCGCTTCAGGGTTGTCCCTGTTTTCTCTCTCAAACATCAAGGATGTGAAATAATAAAAAGCAAATTATTTTGAGCATGCATTTTTCCTCATGAGGTAACCCTACACATTGGTGATTAGAGGAAAGAGCTTCCACAGTACAGGGTGTTGCTGGAGTGTCTGGAATATTAAAATTGAGAAACTTGAGTGCTGACATCAGGTAAGTGCCATCCAACAAAAAACAGCCTACATTGAAATAAAATAATTTCCCAGTGAAAGTGTATGGAAGAGTGAGGTTTGAATACCACAGTTACACCTTGATCTTGTTTAAATTACCTGCTAGAGTGTCTCATTTGTACCATCTGCTAATACACAGCTTTCTCATATCTGCCTTTCCTTTGTCTAATGTCAGGCAAAGGATCAAAGGAATGGCTGGAGGAAAGGAGCTGCACAGATTCGGTTGATCTCAGAAATAGATTTCCTCCAATTACTTCATGCAAGTTACTAAAATGGGTTTAGATTTATCTTGTTCTGTTATTTTATTCCCCCCCACAGTTTCAGTGACAGAATATTGTGTGTGTCTGTGTCTGTGTCTGTGTGTCTGTGTGTGTGTGAAAGGGGGCTCTGTGACTGAAAATTTTAAACAACCTGTGTGTTTGCATACTTCATAGTCAAGGCCCTGTGCTTGAGTTGAATAGGAACAATGAGAATTTTACAAAGACGATAGAACCAGAAAAAGTAAAGTACTACTCTGAAGTAACTTTGTTCACTGATGTTAATTTAGTGGCTGGATCTCACCATTACTTTTCAATCTGTTCTGAAGACAGGAGTGAGGGCTGCTAATAAATAAGCTTAAATGGAGGTAGGTTGGAGAGAAAACAACATAGAAATAAAAAGCAGTCACACAGATTGCCCATTTTCTCCTTCAGCAAACCTTCCATTACAAAAAGAACTCATGTGCATTAGAGCTCTGCCCATTTGTTTTAACTAGTTGTTTATTTTTATTTAAAAAGTTGGAAAATTCGGTGGTGAAGGGGAATAAAATACATGTCTTGCTTAAAGATAACACACACACACAGACACACACACACACACACACACAGACACACACACACACACAGACACACACACACATTTAGTGCAGTGTGTTTTTCTGGAACATCTGCACTGGATTCATCCTACAATACAAAAGCAAAAAATATAGCTTAGCTTCACACAGATTCACCAAAATACATTTTACAAATCCCAATGGAGGCATATTGGTGAAATGGTGTAGGTTTTTCATCCTGGTGTATTTTCAAGGCAAACCTAATTGTGGCAAAGTGGAATACTGTGCCTTCCTCCCGAATGTCCCTGGCGGTATTTATAATAATGCTTATTCATCACTTATGTAAATTGTTTTGTAGAAAACACAGTTCTCACCAAACACCACATTTCATAGCATCTAAAAAACATGAAAAGGCTCATTTATTTTTTGTTCATATATAGTAATATTGCACATTCATATTTAAAAAAACAAAAGGCTTATATTGTATAATGCAGGCACAATGGTTCTCATAAGCCTAATTCATGATCATTTTGAAATGTATTTGGAGTTCTCAGGATCTGAATTTAGATCAATAGGGCATTTCTCTGGTTTAGCCACAAGAGTTATTATTTAAATCACACATGGGTTCATCATAAGAATTAGTGTAGACAACATGGTGCCATGGGCATCAATGCACCCCCAGACACCTTTCTTGGAGCCTGACAATGTGACCTATCTCTCCCACTTTAGAAACATAAATAACAGATTTTCTTACTGGAAGCTGGGATTACTATGAAATAGGTTTCTGCTAGTGGTGAAAACGGTGGGTTTAAAGGAGTCCTTTAGTGTGTTGGGGTTTAGATGCCACCTCTGCCTTGTACTCAGTCTTTTGGGAAGGTTACTCATTTGCCACACCTCCCATGGCAACCGTTTTGTGGTCATGCCCAAGACAGTTTCTCAAATTGCCAAATGTGCCCACAACCAAAAAGGTTGCCTACCCCTGGTGTAGCCTTTGAATAGAGAGTGACAAATGCTCAATAACACTTACTTATGGTGCTTCCAGACAGAGGACTCCTAGTGCTACCAATCAGAAGGCATTGCCCAGCTTAACAGATCGCTGTTCGTGCTAATAATAGCAGTGTTCAAACAGCAGTCTTTCCCTTGCTGCCCACCTGCTGGCTGATCAGCTGAACTGAGGAGAAAAGTGGGTGAGACTGCCTGGAGAGTGTGGCTGAGGGCCACAAGTTGTGAACCTGTGCTATAAATCATAGCAATCTCAGATGTATTCATCATGTGCCCTGAAGGGGAGAATGACAAAGTTCTTTCGCCTGACATAGTAAGTTTAACAGGAAACATTTTCATTTGCAAATATTCAAAAGGAAGGCATGACAAGACAAAGTAAAAATACAGTCTTAATAGTATGCAAGCTGAGTATGATAGCTCAGTGTTGGAGCACATGTTTTGCATGCAGAAGGTCCCAAGTTCAATCCTTGGCATCTTCAGGTAGGGCTGGGAAATTCCCAGGTCTGAAACCCAGGAGAGTTTTTGCTAGTCGGTGTACTGAGCTAGATGCAGGGAAGGCTGGTGACTCCTATTTCGGTAGGGCTCCTTTTCCATTGCAGGTTTTTCAGGCTTTATTTGGAGCTTCATAGGAGCTATCCGTGGTTCTGATCTCCACCCCCAAAATAGGTTCACCACCATGGAGCACCGTGGATAGCTCCTCTGAAGCTCCAAATAAAAGTTGCAAAACCTGCAATGGAAAAGGAGCCCCACCGAAACAGGAGTCACATCAGCCTCCCTGACTAAATGCAGTAACGGCAGACTCGGTATAAGGGCTTCCTAAGTTCCTATGTAGGCGTACATGGCTTAGGCTGCTAATTTGCATATATGACAATACTGCATCCGCATGTCACGATTAATGAGACAGCTGGAAATTGTGCTCTGGTATTAGGTAGGGAAAGCAATTCCCTGAAACCTCTTCTTCACCATATCACCAGGCTTACTCACCTATTGAGTGGGATGCCAGAAGTGCCATGCACAGCCCCCTGCACGGGCTCAGCCTTGTGGCTCAACACACCACCTCTCTGGCACATGATTTCTATCCTCCTTTCCTAGCTCTTTGTTGTGCCTCCAACTTCACATTCAGGTTAGAAGTTGGCATTTACTCCCATCACATGGCTTCTTCCAGAGTCTTTCCTGAAGACAGAAATTCCTGACTCCTTCTCACCACTTTGAAGTGGTGGTGGTGAGGGAGTAACTTAAATTCAAATCTAAAAAAAAGTTTGATGCTAAAACTGGAGTAAGTGTAGTGCCCTGCAGTTTTAATATGTTCTTATTTTAATTAAAAATTCATTTGCTTTATCAGAAGAAACAATGAGATAAAATAGTGTATAAAAGAAATATGATCATGAGTTAAGTTGGGTGGAATATTTAGTTCTTTCTGTCTCTTAACATCTAGTTATATATATTTTATGCATCTGTTACATTTTCAGTGAGAAGTATTTCAATACAACTTTTCAAAGCATCACTCTATTTGAAACAGAGAAATGAAGTGAATTGAATATAGCAGAAAGCATTGCCCATAAGGGAAAAATCAATTGGTACACATGGCTAGGATCTCAAATGAAATTAATGAGTCACATTGTCTGACATGCTTTTAAAGTAAGATTTAATCAATGCAGTTATTAATGGATTAATTAATTTTCTCAGTAATTGACAGATGCTGTTTGAGCTGTCATTAATTTCCTCATTTAGGTGAGAGACTGCTCTTCAGTGAATGGAGAATGATTTTAGCAAGTGTTTGTCCATAAAGTGAATAAAGTGAAAGTTATTATCTGGAAGGTTATTTCAAACTAAATTATATGCCCAAGTTAGTCAATATTTGTCAAATAGAGATTTTGTTACGTTATGTGACCTCTCAATCTCCTTGTTGGTGGTTATCACAGTCAGGCAGAGTCCCCAGAATAATGATGCTGACATGAGCTCCATCAAACAGCCAAACAATATCTCTTTGTTATTGGCAGGAGATAAGGAGGCACCTTCCCTCATGTTGATAGTTAAAAGAAATTGCCTCTCTTCCTGAGACAGTTAGCATATATACAGTCCCGAACTCAGTTTCAAAATTGCTTCCTGCAATAGAGGGCAAAGTTCTTTTGCATATTAACATGTGATATTTGTGGATGTTGGTACTGCTGTCGATTTATAGTGTAAGCTTTGGAAAGAACTATATGCTGACCTCTTTGAAGAGGTAAAAGGGAACATTTGCCCAAAGCAGAGTAGAGGGACAGAACAACAGAGATTTTCATATTGGGCACATTCGCATGACACACTACGCCACCCCGTGAATAAGCTATGCAGTGTGGGTTGTTCACAGAACGATCAGGCTTGCTGTGGCTTCTTCTTCCCCTCCTTCCCCCTCAGTACTCCAGCCAGTATGTATCCCAGGGGCCCTTACAGTAGAATCTGCATCCCACAATCCCTTGCTCTCTCACTATATCAGCATTTTTAATATTGGTCCACTGCATGTTCAGGGCATGTTTTGCCTTTGCCAGCTCCCATCAGAAAGTTTTTCCCATCCCTCCCACACAACATGCCTGCTGATACCTGCCTGTATCTCTAATAAAACCTGTAAACCTTTTCATGCCCTTTTGCGGGGTGACCAATGGATCTGCTATAGGGCCCACTGGAAAGACAGGTGGGCGAGGGGCATATTCACATGGAGGAGGAGGCAGCCCAGGAGAGTTGGGCAGGGGAAGAAACTGCTGCAGTGTCACGTAGGGATATGGCATGTACAGAGCTTCCCCTTGGTGGCCTTGCACTGCTGCTTGCAAGGCTTCTGTCAAACGTCAAAGGATATCCGTCTGCCTGTCATGGCGGCAGTTCAATCCCTCATCAGCTGATCAAAAATGTGGTCTGAGGTTGCCATGCCTTTGCACACTGACTCCCCTGACATGTGGATGCTGTTAGCTATTGTCCAAGTTGACCAGATAGCGAGTAGATGTTCACTGGCCCTTCTTGTATGCTCCTACTCATTCATTTCCTTGAAAAGGCTATATGTGCACTTTGCTGCTGCTTCAATGGTGTTGACCATCCCTTGCAAGTTGCACCTGGTCAGTTTTATTTTGTTATGGAGACGCACCACCTGTTGAGCATTGGTTAGTGGTGGCTCCTCTGCTGGTTCTTCCCTTGGTCCTCTGGACTGTTCAGTTACTGGTCTCAGTAGTTGTGCTGGCTCCTCAGGCTGCACTTCTTCAGGTGCAGCCATTTCTTCAGCCTTTTCCTCTCAACCCCCAGCCTCCTCTCTGGGAAAGCCAGTGAAGGAGGGGTCATCTGGCTCTGTGAAGAGGCATACCAAGTTGAGGGTGGGGGGTGATGACTCTGCTCCTGCCCTCACCTGAGACAGCTTGGGAAGAAGTGTCCCCTTCAAGCTCACTTCCCAGATCTTCCAGTTGTTCTCAGTACTAGCAAGTGAGTGCATCATAAGCATGTCTAGATCAACAATATTGTGTTGTGCTCACTGCTGCTATTCTTCTGCAGACCAGTGTCTTGAGGAGAGATGTCCATAACTTCCACAGGGAGGTCCAGCTTCAACTGAATTTCCCTTGGGAAAGTACTCCAGACCACTTCTCGAATGGCTGCATCCAAGTCCTTATTTTTCTGCAGAGAATCTCTGGGTTCATGTCACACAGTTGCCAGACTGGTTTCTTTTTTCACAGCAGAAGGAAAATATGTTGGGCTGCTTGTACTGGAGGAGTACATTGTTGATAAACCTGTCCCCAAAGGGGACAGGCTGGTTGCTGGAGAAGCAGGGATGGATTACCTGGATGTATGAGAAATCCGGGGGGGGGGGGTGGAAGCTCTGCAAACTCGCTCCTCACCAACTTACTTCTCCCTGGCTCGGCATATCTCCCCAGAGAGGAGCTGGGGAGAGGTACTTCCGGGTCCCCGGCGCTGCGTCTTTGATGTAAATGCCATAGAAAACCACCTTAAAACGGCCACGATTTGCTATTTGTGGCCCTTTTAAGGTGGTTTTCTATGGTACTTAGGTGAAAAACGCAGTACCGGGGACCCGGAAGTGAGGCGAAGGGTCCCGGCACTGTGCAAATAGCAAATTGCAGCCGTTTTAAGGTGGTTTTCTATGGTACTTATGTGAAAAACGCAGCTCCTGGGTCCTGTCGCGTCACTTCCAGGCACTTGGAAGTCCGCTGGGCGCCTCACTGCCGCCGCAGGATGGATCGCGCACCGCGGTGGTGCTCGCCAAGCGCTCGGCGAGGCAAGCACCGGGTAAACCTACATCCCTACGATGTACTGCTGGCTCAAACTGGAATACTTTCTGGGACAGCCCAGTATCTGGGGATCTTGAAATATTTGCAGATGGGGCCCTGCATGGCTTAGACATACTGGAGATGATTGTTCATGTAGTATAGGGCTTAGCACATCTTAATGTGCCTGGAGTCAGGGAGGACGAGTCACAGGCTGGAGACTGGAAGCTCTTCATGGGCCAGTAGTTGACTCTCTCTGGGTGGCTCAGGGGAATACCACTGCCAGTGGTATAACTCAGAGTTACATCCCTCTGATCTAACAGGACAGTAGCAAGCTTGTCATTGAATGGCATGGTGTGTGGCTCGACCTCTGAGCACTTGTTGTGACTTGCAATTTCCTTAAACTTTTTCTTCAGCCCATGCAGCTTCTCCTTGCATTGTGCTACAGTGTGAGAGTAGCCCCAAAGTAACATCTTCATCTTCATGGAAAACCAGGGGAACTGATTATCATGCCTGGTGCTCCGGATGTACTCCTGGACCTCTGGGCTTATCCAGAGATCTAAGAATATGCCTAGTTCAGCCCCACTCCAGAAATGCACCCAAATTCTCACACGCTGTTTCTCCCCCTCCAACTCAGCTAGAGCCGACTCCTGCAGTGCTTGTGTGGAGGGATCTTGTGGGAAGAGCGGTGGTGAGGACTTGTGGTCCACCTCCTCTGTGGGATCCACGGTGCCGTATGGGGAGCAAATGACTCCAGCAAGCAAACTTTGCAGACTGAAACTGCTAAAGTACCTGCAGCAACTGTTTCTGGGTTGAATACTTGGTCCCCTGCAGAGGGAGAGCTGTTACAGGACGATAGATTAGGGCTTCAGTGGCTAGGAGGAAATGGTGGGTACATGTCATCAAAAACGGGGTTGTGTTAATATCAGTACCTATCTGTTGCAGAAATGCAAAGCAATTTTACACACGACATCATGTCAAGGGTTAGCCTTCAGAAGAGGAGACTGAGGGGAGATATGATAGCACTCTTCCAGTACTTGAAGGGTTGTCACACAGAGGAGGGCCAGGATCTCTTCTCGATCATCCCAGTTTGCAGGACACGGAATAATGGGCTCAAGTTACAGGAACCCAGACTCCACCTAAACATCAGGAAAAAAATCCTGACTGTCAGAGCAATAAGACAATGGAACCAACTACCTAGGGAGGTGGTGGGGTCTCCCAATCTGGAGGCATTCAAGGTGCAGCTGGACAGTAATCTGTCAGGGATGCTTTAACTTGGATTTCTGCATTGAGCAGGGGCTTGGACTCGATGGCCTGGTGTTACGACAGATAATTCTGGGCGCTAGATTCCCTCTAACCCCACATTCTTACGAAAGGTTTAGGATCTTTGGCTGGGGTAAAACCTGCGCTGCTGGGGTGGAAAGTGTGCGCTTTGCTCCTTTTATACTTAAACAAACCTACACACACACACACATAGACTCTAGAAACAAAAGGGTGGTTTTATTGAAGAAGAATACAGAGTAGGTACAGCGTCTTACTTGTTGGTAAAGCAAACCTAGTGATGTCAGGCAGCAAAATATCCTTACGCTATGGTTCAAACACACCCTGTATTCTGGAGAGGAGAAAGAGTCCCTTTTGCCCTGACAAGCCTGAATAGGAAAAGGGGGGGGGGAGAAGAGAGATTCCCTCCTAGAAGGATAGAAAAGCAAAGTCCCAGCTACTACCTGTCTGCTGTGATGAGGTTCCAGCTGTAGCCCTGCAGTTCGCGTTCCAAGGTGACCCCTTCAGCTCCTTCTCCCGACCCACCTTGCTAAAACCTCTTGGTTCTTATAGTCTCTTTCCCGCCTTTTTGGAGGGAATGAGAGCAGTGGGGGTGGTCTTTGCCCCACCCATGTCTTCCAACCCTGCTAACGACCTTACTCTTTGTATTTTGATAGCTCTTGATGGGTGTACAAAGGTTTGGGTCTTCTTGCTGATGGGACTGTTTTTGGAGTAAGCTTCTGGTGGTATTCGCCCAGTGGGGGGGGGGGCATATCTTTTCAGGAGAAATCCTCCTGTGTTTTAGGCGATATGCAATATTCAGGTCTTAATCAATGCAAGCCTGCCACTCATTTGCCTATGCATGCCTCTAGGCTTCACTCACTCTTCCATTCAAGCCTTCAGTCATGACCTTTTGCCTTCTGCCCTGCTGGGGAGGTGGGCAGGCTGCTTCTTTTCTCTTGAACCCTTGCTTACCCAACGCTTCTTATGAGGGCTGTGGACTTCCTTTTGGAAGTGTAGCCATAACCAAATGATCAGAACTATATCTCATCTTAACACTGGTAGGCCCCTTCCAACTCTACTTTTCTATGATTCTATTATGATTCTACAGCATCTAACCCAACAGGCCCATTCACATGCCAGATACCTGCTGTGGGTTCTGATGATGCTCTGTGATGTAGCTTGGGTTGTAGGGTTCCGCTAAAGATCAGATCATGAGCCGGGGTCAAGTTTCTCAAGAAGCAAGGCAGAAAGAGAACAGCACCACAGAAAGCTCCAAGTGGGGCTGGAAGCCAGGCAAGACCATCTGTTTTGTTGCTCCAACAAAGATCAGAGGAAAACTGAAGCTTAAATAGGAAGTTACTGGGCTATTAGGCTGGTCAGGTCTACCTCTACATTGACTGAGACGTTGAGTTTGATCCTTAAAGGGGCCTGGTCTGTTTCAGCAACCTCAAGCTTCAACAATGTGAGAGTGGTTGTGGCATGCTAGTACCTTCATGACCTGAGTCCACAAAGTTTGAGGATGGAATGCCACCTCCTCTGGATGCAGCCCCTGGGGTTCCTCTGGTAAAGAGGGTTCTGAGGAGATGAAAGCCTTGCAATGTCTTTAGATGGCTGAGTTTTCTCATACTGAATCTGGAGCCTCTACTGAGGAGAAAGGGTTGGGATCCTCTGGGGATGATAGTTCAGGCCGTGTGCTGGTCCATGACAGCTGTGTGATGCTTGAATATAAGTATATTTTTATACTTTGTAAACTGGGATTATTTCTTAAATGTTATCCTATTGCAGCTTGCTATCTATTTGGGAGGGGTTGGGGACTCAGGAGCAAGTGTGGCCAGTTGGAGTAGTGTGGGGTAGAGTGTTATGAGGGGGGTGAGAGTGTTAGGTGAGGGGAAGGTGATTTAGATATGTTTGCACTATCTCACCCTCTAGTCCCAGTAACTCTGGTGGATTACTTGTATTTCCCTGGAGTCTGTCAGTGCTTTAATAATGCAAGGTGAGCCAATGGATTTTTTTATATCTTTGGAAGACCATGCTGACTAGTTTTGTGATATTGACATCTGGTTGGATGATGGGGCGGGGGAAGCTCTCTCAAATGTGTCCACTAGGTTATCAAGTACAGCAACAAGCTCGACTTGAGGGCAGGGGAGGGGGGTGTCTATAAGGATACCATCCAACAGTCTGCCAGTTTTGAGTGTCTCTACCTAGTGTTAGGGACCCAAGAAAGGATAGGGTTTGTGTTGAATCCACCCCACTGCCTAACAGTCTTCCTGTCTGAGCTGATACAGGTGGACTCAAGACTGGTGTTGATCCTAATACTGGTCACTTCATTGGGAATAGGTCAGGATTTCCTGGCCTCCATGACAACACATGTGGTGGAACACACTTTAGACTTGGTTTTCTGTATTTTTTTATTTTTATTTTTAATTTATTATATTTATACCCACTATTGGAATAGTGGGAAATGATTTCTGGGTGGCGGAGTCAGTAATAATTCTTTTTTTCACATGGAGATGAAATTTGGCCTTCAGGCTACTTGTAACCTCCACGGGAATGGAGGACCAGTTTTCATGGTCTGCCCTTGGAGACTAATGAATCCAGATGGCTTTCTGAAGTCTTGAGGGATTTTTCTTGCAGGTTTAGCCAGCCATCCTGCTGAGGCAGCTTGGGATGAGGGGATGACTCAAGCCATCCATACTATTGCTCCCAAATGTAATTCACCTAGTCATTGAGCCACCAGGAGCTGAGGGCAATGAAACAATTGGGTTGATGACTAGAGTGCAAATATGATCAAACACAGGGGCACCGATCTTTAGGTTTATTCTGCGGTGGTGATGGTGTTGAAATCTTACTTCGCCACCATTGCATCTACATAATGTCATCCAGCAGAGCTCTTTTGAGTGGCAAAAGGCCTCTTGTGGGGTACAAAAGCTGGAACCCTTGAAGGCTTACTGTGAGCAATTTGCAACTCATTTCATGGGCAAAATCACCTGAATCCATGCCAGCATAGATGTCATAATTTTGATTAAGACAGAGATGGATGTGGTTAGGACACCATCTAGTCATTTCATTATGGGTACTTTTTAACTGAGGATGTGGCAAACTACTTGAAAGGATGGGTTCTACTACTTCTACTTTAGTTTCTTGTCCTTCTTGATTATGGAAACCTGCCAGGTCTGGGCTGGAGACTTGGATTACAGAGATGATCAATGCATCTTTGAAAGAAAATAATTATTCTGTATTAAATAATGTGCAACAGGGTGTGATGCAAGCCAAGAAGTTTGTCAGTACAAGAGCCAGAGTTCTGTAGAGCATTGGCCAATTCTGAGATTAATGAGAAAAAGGAAATGTTATATGCCATGAGCAATAAGGGTAATGTGGCTGCAAATGTAAATAAATAGCTTTCTTCAGAATTGTTTGGCATATAGGATTATGAATAGGGCATTTGTGAGTATAAGAAAAAGAATCAATTTGTCCCCACACCTATTCTTGCCTTAAAGAATGCAGACATATAATACAAACTGCAGAGCTGGTACTGTTGGTTTGAAATTGACCTCCTATTAAATCCTTCCTCATTCTATTAGGTTTCCACAAGAAAGGACATTTCAAACAAACAAGTTCCTTACCATACACATTCTGGGGTGGTACAATAGAGTACAAGACTGTACGAAGTGCCCTTCTGAGTTTCCAAGAAGCGGCACATCCTTGCAATATTTCCACTATTTTCTGTTATATTGAAATCAAGATGCATCTCTGATAGTTGCATATTGTTTTTAATACAGGGGATGGTGTTTATAAAAATAAGTATCCAAAAAGGAATAGTATGGAAGAATGAAATGTTCCATATAAATTGACCTTGGTCCATGGAATATAGTCATATAACTTCTATAAAGCCAGTGTGGTGTAATGGTTAGAGTGTTGGACTAGGACTCAGGAGACTTGGGTTCTGGTCTCCACTCAGCCATGAAGCTCACTGGGTGACTTTGGGCCAGTCACTGACTCTCAGCCTTACCTACTTCACAGGGGTGTTGTGAGGATAAAATGGAGAGGAGGATTATGTAAGCTGCCTTGGATTCCTTGCAAAAGGAAAACAGGTGGGATAAAATTGGAATAATAATAGTAGTACTTGTTGTTGTTGTTGTTGTTGTTGTTGTTGTTGTTTCAGGAAGGTCCAGGACTCATTTCTCCCAACAGAACACAGAACTAATTTCCAATAGAGTAATTTTCTCTTGTTATTTCTGCATCATAGATCCCACTGAAATATGATGTATGTATAAAGCATTAAGAATTGTGTATGTAGATTACATTCAGAAAGGAAAGAATTTATCAAACGTAAATGATTTGTGGGAAATGAGGCTGTATATTAATGCTTCCAGGCTGTCTTTATAGCACTGAACAAATTAAGTATTATTCAGTATTGTGACTATCAAAATGCATATGATTGCTCAAATAGAAATGTCAAAACAGAATCCCATGTTTACATCAACATTTCACATTTTAAATTCATTACAAGCTGATATGTAATGCCACTTTGATATTTTGCATCTCTCTAGAGTTATTTATTGTAAGCTTTGAAGAAAGCAACCCATGTATATTCTCATTTCTTTTGGTTTGCCAGCTGAAATTGAACATGAAAAGTGAATTGAAAATTAATGCCAATTGGTTGACTGTTCTTGCTCAGCAGTATGTGTTGCCAAATACTTTCAGTACCTGTAATGTAACACAGAATAACTCTTGGAAATGAATCACTTGTAGATTGCCCAATAATGTATTGAAGTATGCATCTGTTTTCTGCACACATTTGATAGGGTATTAGCAGAGTGTATGAATTGCTTACTGAACGATAATCTTCAGAGCGATTTCCACTGCTGAAAATGATATTGAAACTCCTGCTCAATATCGGAGAGAGAGAGAGAGAGAGAGAGAGAGAGATATTCTGTTCTTGGTTTTCATTTTTATCATCAACATGTGGAAATGATGGGTAATTGGGTTTCTCTTGTATTTTGTGACTCAGTTTTACTTAAAGCACTTGGTTGTGTCTTTTCCCCTGCTTGAAAGACATTAATCTGGTTGATGTCAGTTAATCAGTAGAGATTACTATGGAAGAAAATACAGACTGGGGTATGGAAGTGCTTACATGAGAGCAGAACACCAAATTTAGATGGCCTATGAATCTCCTTATAGGTTAGAATCTACTGCCCCTCTGTATTTAGCTGGAGGAGAATTTAGATCTTGTTTCCCAGGAAGGAAGGCTGTTTCAGAAGACTAGCAGGTTTATAGATTTCCAGTGTGTATGAAAGTAAGGTTACCCATGCTGTACTTCTTTGGCCACACTATGGGCAATCTAAAGCAGGTTTCATCAGAGAATTGAGATCCAAGCACTACATGAGGAGTGTTTCCTTTCCTTTCGCTGAAAGTGCTGGTTAGACACAGAAGCAAAACTGGAGGGTCATGACATTATCTAAAGAACCCATAAACAATTGTGAGTAGGGAATGACAAGCGCACAATAAATGCCTCATGTAGAAAAGCACTACATATTGACATCCTGCTTGTAATCTCAGATGTGTGGGAATTACTTGCAGCTAGTCACTCATGAGGGGAATAGACTCTTTTTACATGGACATACAGTGGCATGGCATGGTCCTTTCCATGCATCCTTCACACATGTCAGAAAACAGTCCTAGCTATTGCATTGGGCCACAATACTGGCTGTTAATGAAGCTGGGTATTGCCACCAGTGAACCATGGGTGAAATGAAGCATTGAATTTAGTTGCTTCTATTTCTATATCCATGAGAGTGACTCTTCCACATTACCGTAGCTTGGAAGATACATTGGTGTGTTTTTTTCTTCTTTTTTTACATCAAATGGTAGATTCCATTCCATATTGCTAGAAAGCACTAGGGTATTGTCCATTAATGGAGGACAGTGCATTTGCTTAATTACATCATTTGTTATGGGGCTGAGTTCTAGCATCCAAAATTAATTCTGGACCTTATCAAGGTTTTTGTTGTGTTCAGCTAAAACAAACATTAGATAAAGCAGTATATGATGCCTGTAAAGTGTGAATGGATGAATGTAAAGTGAACCCATCAAATGATTATTCGTTGTGTGTTAAATCAATTGACATAATGGTAAAGGGGTCCATATACAACTGTATTATTGGTAAAATGACTATCACTTTTATACAAAATTGATTTTTTTTTTCATTTGCTTTCCTGCATTTGGATTAATATATGCAAACATGTCTCTTTCCTTTTTAAAGTGCCAGGATTCACAGCTCAGTTGCCTCAGCCAATATCTGACATAGTGCAAGGTCAACTCTTTACCTTTTGTCATTACTCTTCCTTGCTACAAAAAAGAGTTTTGTAGCAATCTAGAGAGCATGAGGTAGATGCATCATACCTGCCTGAAACGTTTAACACTGAAAAACCAAATGTCAGGAGTCTCAGATTCCATTTTGATAGTGCTCTGCTTCTATTACAGTAGAGTGTACTGTGCATTTTCAGAATTTTAACTGTTTTTATGTTGGAATTCAACTGCTCATTACCATGATTTCAAAATCATGGATATCAGAACTGATGAAAAGTTTCTATGGACATGTTAATGAAACTATAATCCAAACTGACAGGTTTAGGTTACAGACTACACAAACCAGTTAATCTATTCCATTTTAAACCAGCTACACTGAAGTTATGTTACTAGTAGTACATTACATTTATATCCCGCAAGGAACCTGAGGCGGCTTACAAGATTCTCCTCCTCTCCATTTTATCCTCACAACAACCCTATGAGGTAGGTCAGGCTGGGAGTCAGTGACTGGCCCAAAGTCACCCAGTGAGCTTCACGGCAAAGTGGGGTCTAGCATCCAGATCTCCCAAGTACCAGTCCAACACTCTCACCACTACGGCACACTGGCTCTCCAATGTGCATTTGGACAGACTTACAGCACAATTGGAAAAGGCCACTTTAGGTGCAAAACAAAACAAAAACAACCCAGCAAAATTGGTAACTAATGCAAAATTGCTAAGCATGGCAAATAAAGTAGACACACACCATGAAAAAGCCCATTAAGCTTTCCCTCCACCACCTCACCTCATATCTTGCTCTGTTTTCTCTTCAACTAAAACTTTTGCAATCAGACTTTTGAATCTGCTAAACAGGACATTTCAGGAAATTCTAATTGGCAGCCCAAGCACCAAGCTATTATATCCTCTTTTTACCTCCAGGATCTGATCAGATGGTATCATAAGGCAGCCTAGCATGGTATATGGTGGGGTGGTAAACTGTTTTTAGCAGTCGTGTTTTATTAACTTGTTTTAGAGATGTTTTTAAAATTGGTTTTTAAAATTTCATAATGTTTTATTATTTATGTTTTTAACTGTATTTTATTGTATATTTTTAATTATTGTTGTACACTGCCCAGAGAGCTTCGGCTATTGGGTGGTATAGAAAATGAATGAATGAATGAATAAGTATAGAGTCTTGTTCTTGATGTATGTGTACATGCATGTGGTGGAGGGTGCAGGGAGGTTGGAATTGTAGCCACTATCTCAGTGGGTATAGATGAGAGTGGGGCAATGAGTGTGAAGTCAATGGAAAGTCCTAAGGAGAGCCAGTGTGGTGTAGTGGTTAGAGTGCTGGACTCGGGCTCCTTGGAAGAAAAGTAGAAAAAATATATATCAAGGAGAAGAACTAGCATTATATCGGGGCGGGCAACTTGTAGGCCAACACATCTAGAAAGCCACAGGAGAGTCACAACTCCCATCATCCCTCACCATTGGTGAAGCTGGCTAGGACTGATGGGAGTTGTAGGCCAAAACATCTGACGGCCATGAGTTGCTCACCCCTGCATTACTTCATTCAGTTTGACTGAGGTAGGAATGAGGAGTTCTGAGGAGGAAGGATATCAGCATTCCCTCCCCTCTTTTTTCTCTCTGTGCAATAGAGGCATATGTACCATATACTACTTAGTGATGCATGATTATCTCATGGTTTGCCCCAAAATGGGCTGATTGTTTATAATTTGAATGCTTCTAGAAGCTTGAAGATGCTTGCATAGCACCTGCCCTCTTCTGCCTCTGTCACCCCTCTCTACCATGTGCCCAAACCCAATTATTTACTTTTGGGAAGGAGAGCTGGTGGCTACAACTGCTTACAGGGCTTCAGCAGAGCATTTTTTCCAGCAGGGACTGAGACTACCAATTCCAGAATCCTTGACAGGAAATTGATGGCATGTGTGTTATTTCTTCTGCTGGAGCAATAGTCCACCCGGGTTATCGCTGGTACATTTGGCAGCTTGCAAAAAAGGGGATGGGGTTCAGTGGCTTTCGAGAGGACAGGAGAAATTTCTGAGAAATTATCGGCGGGACTAGAGTGTAGTGCGGTGGGTGGACTTACCTTACTTATTAAGATGAGGTAGCTGAGGGTTTTATTTTCTTTCTTTAATACGTTCCCCCAAAAGCCTCATTGGCCATTCCTCACAGCCGAGGAGACTCTCCACTGCAGCTTCTTGATGTGAGGCCGGAAGCTGCAGTGGAGAGTCTCCCTGGCTGTGAGGAGCAGCCAACGAGAAGTTTTTTGTAAGTGTTAAAGAAAGAAAATAAATAAAACTCTCAGCCACTTCATCCTAATAAGTAAGCTAAGCCCTCCCCACTATCCCAGAAATTCTCAGAGATTTCTCCTGCTTTTCCCAGTTTTTGAGGTAATTTCTTTTCACTCGTCATCGCCCACAAATGGTCAAAAAGAGCACGGGTGAAAATTTCGGCCCAGCTCTAGACTATTTCTGTTGGGGAGAGGTGCCCCTGAAGGTCTTCTCCTAGGCAAAAATAGCAGGGATTGCCTACCAGGAATTGATTTGCATATGATTTGCAACAAATCTTCTTTGCTTTGAGGCAGTGAGCGCCAAACTGCATAGTCCTTTCATATTTCACACTTTCAGCAACATGCTTTGACAGATTTCCATTCAGACTTTTATACCAAACCACAGATTTTAAGTCAACACATGTGGACAGTACAGAATTCAAGGTTTTATTTCCCACCATTATATAAACATAAAGCTTTGGATCTTGATCTTTCTCTTTCAAATGAAGAGTTTGTGGTTTCTTTTTGTTTCGTAATTATTGGGGTGGGGTTTTTTATATACCAAATAAGCCATTAAGAAAAACTAAAGGAATTATGAAGCATTATTTTGATTTGGTGTAAGAACCAGACTTGAGTTTAATAATAACTTGTGTGGTTGACTGCTTTTGTGCTTTCTTACCCATCCCCAAGCTTATCTGTTGTTGCTTTTGCATCTACATAGTATTTAACATCCATACTCCTTTTGATATGTGACTTCAAAAGCGTCACAGCACCTGCTTTCTATATCCTTTGATAGACAGTACTATACTGATGTGATTTTGGCTGCAGTTGTATTTATCTAGATTGAAAGGGATTTACCCTTCAACATCTTTTATTTCGCAAAAAGCCTGTCACGTTAATAATTTTGTTATTGTTTTTAGATTACTTTCTTTACATGTAATTCTCTTTGCCTGGAACAGTTAACATTTGTTGGCATGTCTCTAGCTCTGCAGATTGCTCTGATGTCAGCCTTGAATCAATTCTCCAGCTTGTGCCAAATATTGTTCTTTTGTTACTTAGTAAGATGGGATCACATAAGGTCAGCATTACATTAAGGCACTACAATAATGTTATGTTTTGTTGGTTCTATCAAATTCAAAAAATAAATAAAACCTCCCTTTGGCACCAGTAGAACCATTACTTAAATTGTCTTGTCTTTTAACCAGTTGCTAATACCACTAAATTATGAAGTGTACTTGGCATAATTGGCTGCTGGTTCTTGCTTAAAATTTGGTAAGAAAGTATCATTTTGTTATATCTGCAGTGTCATGACTCAAAAGGACCATTTCGACTAGGGGTGGGCAACTTGTGGCCCTCCAGACTTTTGGCCTATAACTTCCGTCAGCCCTAGCCAGCATAGCCAATGCTGAGGGTGGGTGGGAACTGTAGGCCAAAACATCTGCAGGGTTACAAGTTGCCCAGCTCTGACTTAGAGGAGGGATATTGGCTGCTTTGAAATATCATTCATAATATGGGGTGGGTTAAGATTTTTTTAAAAAATTATAATGTTTTAAATGTATTTTATCTTGTTTTTAGCCTATGTACATCACCCAGGGTGGCCAGTTGCCGGCCAGATGGGCGATTAATAAATGTAAATAATAAATAAATAAATAAGTAAGAGAAGCAAGTATTTTAACACATAGATCCTATTCTTTGGGTGCAGTGGTGTTATACAAAGAAATACAATGTAAGCACACAATGTCACAGGAAGAGATATTAAGATGAAAAGTGATGTCCTGGGCTCCAGTGTCCAGAAAATAGCAGCATCTCTCATTCTTATTAGGGGACATCAATAATTAGCAGATATGATCAAAGTTGGTAAAAACATTCAGGAGTAATTTCTTAATCATTTGGGTGGATTTTAAAAATAACCTAGCTTTTCTTAATTATTTTATGCATACTGTAGCAGAAAATAAATCCCTGGGTGGATATCATTCAACAGTACTAGCCCAGTGCTATCTTCTTTGAATGGGAGTATTTCTTCAGGATCTCATGCTCGGGGATCTTTCCCAGCTCTACAGAGCCTTTTTGTCTGGAGATGCCAAGGATTGAACCTGGGTTTTTTTCCTACATGCAAAGCAAATGCTGCTGTACTATTGAGCTAAACACCTGGTAGCACATGACTGAACTCTGCATAAGCAAGGTATCCCCCATAGTCATTCCTTCCCATTTGTTGTAATTGTTATTTTCATGCAAAGTCTTTTGAGTTTGAGGCAGGGTAGAAGTACAGTAACTTCTAAAGATACTTAACTGAGAAGTTGTTCTATTTTGCAGACGGAAAGAAAAAAACTAGGGGGAAGGCACTATTGACCAAAGACAAGAGAGAGAAAAAACTTCAAGTGCCAATAGAGATCTTTGTGTATTTTTATTTGTGCCCAACACGTTTCAGCCTAAGCCTTTTTCAAACCCAGGGCGCTTATTTTCTAATGTTGTTCGAAACAAACAGCTTCATCAATCAATCTCAGGGCAAGGACTTATTTCAAACTTCTTGTCTTGACATTTAAGGCACTACGCTCTTCCCTTCCCAATTATTTGGCTGAGTTGGTCACATGGCACACACCTCTTAGGAGAACTCGATCTGCAGACTCAGTGTTTTTGGAAGTGCCTTGGACGAAGGTGGCAAATTCTAGGCTCCGGGCATTTTCTCATTTGGCTCCACGATTGTGGAACTCTCTTCCTTTACACCTTTGGATGGAGGTTCAACTTGGAGACATAGGTGTTAGAGTTAGTGTCAACTGGGTAATTGCTGTGATTTTAGTTTTATTGCTTGATAATTTTAATTATTTGTTGTTGTTAATTTAAATTTACTTGGATTGTAGCCCATTTTAAGTATTTTAATGTAGTTTTAGTTAAATTGTAATGATTATTGTTTGAGTTATTTTGTATATCGTACTGCGCTCTGGTGTAGAGAGCAATATAAATTTGTATTATTATTATCCTGTTATCCACGATCCACCAGATGTTTGGACTGGATTTTTGGAACCCCACTGCTCGGGTACAACCCAGTACCTAAGAGTCAGTGAGGTATCGTCTGATTATGCAGCTAGTACCTAGTAGTGCTACTCTTTGTAACTGTTCTATCATGATCTTATCAATACCAATTGCACTCAAGTGTTTTTTCAACCCTAACACTCCTATTACTACTAGAATCACTCTTGTTCTTTTCTCCCAGAGATGCTGTACTTCAATTTTCAGATCCTGATATTTCGTGATCTTTTCAATCTCTTTTTCTTCTACCCAGCTATCACCTGGGATCGCCACATCAATCAGCTTAACTAAGTTTTTCTCAACCACAGTGATGTCTGGGGTATTGTGCTCGAGCTTCTTATCAGTTTGGATTTTAAAGTCCCACAAGATCTTAACCACCTTTCCTTCATTCTCAACCACCTTTTCAGGTCTGTGGCTTACGCTGGCTCAGCTTGTCTGAGTGTGGAAAGCTAAGCAGGGTCAAGCCTGGTTATTACTTGGATGGGAGACCCCTCCTCTAGTTTCCTGCATTGAGCAGAGGGTTGGACTCGATAGCCTTGTAGGCTCCTTCCAACTCGATGATCTATGAAATCTATGTTCCCACCAGTATTTCGTAGATGGTATCTCATAGTTCTTGCACAAATTCCAATGTAGCATTGCCGCAACTCGGTTATGGCGTCCTTTGTAATCACTCTGTGCGATCTTACTGCATCCACTAATAATATGATCTATTGTCTCATCCATTGCTTTACAGAGCCCACATTTACTATCCGTTCCAGTTTTTTCAATTTTTACTCTAATTACATTGGTCTGAAGTGCTTGCTCTTGTGCAACAAATATAAATCCTTCCGTCTCCTTTTTTAGGGTCCCAGATTTTAACCATATCCATTTATTAGCCTTATCCACTTTACCTTCGATGATGATGATGATGATGATGATGATGATGATGATGATGATTTGCATCTAGTTCCACATTCAGTTTTTCATGCTACAACACACTAATATAGATGCTCTTTTGGAATAAATCTGGTTATGTTTACACACCAGCTCTTTTTACTTTCTTAACTGTCAGACTGGTGATTGATCTAGTACAATATTCTGCCTTCTGATAGCAGTCAGAGCACATTGAGGTCTTCTCCTCCAATCCACCCCAACTTTCTGTTCCAATACATATTTACTCTGTGTATGTAATACCCACCCATGATTGAATAGCCTAGACACAATAGGTTGGATCCAGACTTACTCATATTTAGAGTAGAGCTATTGAAATCAATGGGACTTATGTTAGCCATGGATCTCTTGTCTGGGTTCAACCTAATACTGAAACAAGAATGTGTACTCATACAGTGTGACAACATCATGCTGTCATTATTCTAGCATACTATTTTTCTAGGGTCAAGCGAATACATGAGTACATATCATGATAAGTAAGAGCTATATGAATTAAGTGAGTGCTGTTCTGTTATTTTGATGGTTTCTTTACAGTTAATTGCAAAACCAACGTGTTTATTAAATAAATTACAGTAGCCTCACAAATTACCCTTTTTACAAACACATGATGTTCAAGTCAAGCAGTCATGTTTCTGCTTAGGGATTAAAACTGGAGTTGTGAAATGCATTAGTTAATGTTGAAAAAATGGTCTCTTTAATTAAAAAATGGGATGGTAGCATGGGTGGTGGTAGGATTCAGAAAACACTAAAATAACATGAGGTGTAGGTCCATGAAGTTATCACTTCATGGTAGCAACACATTTCATTTAAAACCCAATTCTGAAACTATTTAGAAGTGCATTAGTATATTCCTAGTACCAACATTTTTTTCCAAACTGAAAAACAGATAGCTTATTAACGTTAAGAAATTTTAACACAATATTATGACTTGGTAAGACATTATTTTGACATTCTGGGGGACATCTTATAATACTCCGCTTGTATTATTCATCATTATAAAAGCTTATCACTACATTTCAGGAAGTCAGTCATACCGGCTTGGTTGTCTGTATTTGGTGGTAGAAGACTGAAAATGTATTAGAATTAATTGCAGTAATCTTAAGTGTCTCTTGTTAAAACAAAGTTGATGGGTATGTTAGGCAAAATGATCTTGCAATGTTTGATCACTAGACACTCTAGGCAAGTGAGTAGTTGAAATATAACATATAAGGAATGAATGATACATCTGTAGCAATAAAGCAAATGACACCTTACCCCCACCAATGACAAACTCACTTGGTAATATCATGGTGAATTCCTATTACAGAGAAGATAATTGTTCTGCAAAAAGGGATGGTGGCAGTCTTGGCAGTATTTGTATAGGCCTCAGTCAGTGCTCACCTATCACATTACATTTTTTCCCAAAAAACCAAAAACAAAAAGAATTAAACAGCTTGTCTGTTCCAGACAAAGTTTGCTATTTTTCGTGTGCAGCTAAAAGAGAAGCCAGGGCTGCTTCTTAAGGATAAATCCAGGAATTTGGAGTTATTCCTAATATACTGTCTAAAGTGGGGAAATGCTCAAACTAGCTGAACTGTGACCCTTGAGGCTTAAGTTATTCCTACAACAAAGTTCCTAAATGGAAGAATGTGACTCTTTTCCTGGCTGACATGTAGGTAGTTAAAACAGTTAACTGGAGAGTCATTGGTCTTGCTTAGAAATCAATCAATTAAACAGGCAACACATGACCAAGTTAATAAACCATGAGGTACTTGGAGTTGGGGAGATGGTAAATTTGCAAATGTGAGAGCTGCTGAGCCAGTCCATTAGCATGAACAAACATCATGCTTAATAATGGAGTACCTGTATAGTCTACAGTGACTACTTGCTGGAGCTGGAGTTGATGGCAGATGTTCTGGACATGCTTGGGCACAAGCATAGTATTCCCACATCTTGTCTTGGTCATCTGCTTCCCCTCCCCCACAATCCAGAATGTTGTGTTACATTTTTAAGAGACAAACTGGCCAAGGGATTGATTGAGGGCAAACTTCTGTTGCTAAGAGCGTTCACAGGGTTTAAAAATTTCCATCCACTGTGTGTCTGCATGAATGCACGTGCACAGATTAGAAGCACATTGCTTCTACTGCAGTGGGAAAATTGGGACTGCTGGTTATTTTTAAGAAGTCTCATGGGGTTAGACAGGAGAATGAAAAGATTTTGAAGACTGTCATCCTTTTGAGCAGGAGTACCCTGTGAAAAGAAAGCGGTTGTGGAGGGATTTCCTGAATCATAGTAAAATTCAAAGATATGTTTTGCCTAATTTATTTATTTTTATTTATTATATTTATTATATTTATACCCCCACGTTTTTTCCTGCAAGGAACCCAAGGCAGCTTACATGATCCTCCTCCTCCTCTCTGTGAGGTAGGTTAGGCTGAGAGTCAGTGACTGGCCCAAAGTCACCCAGTGAGTTTCATGGCCGAGCTATGAATCAGATGATCGGATAGTTCCAAACGACATAGTGAGTCGGTTCACACATAACACTAAAACATGGTTTAGTGTTACAAGGATGAGCCACAGGAGGTCTCCCTTCCCTCCCCTTTTCCTGCATGGTCATGAGGAGGAGTTTGGAAGCTTCCACTTCCATCTTAGATTAACCATAGCTTCATACCTACTCTTAGTGTATAACTCAGGGTCCTGACTGGAGGTCTCAGCATTGCCATTACTGACTTCCCCGCCCACCTGGCCCTGGTTTCAAAACTTTGTGTCTTGCTATGGGCAAAGTATAGCTGCTGGTTGATGGGGCTGGGAAGTCATTTTACCCACATTTGCTATTGGTCTCTGGATCACAGGGTTTTAGCCTTCCTTATAGCAAGAATTGTGGTTCATTTTGAATCATGTTGTGATTTAAAAAACAACAACATATTTTCCTTGCATATGCTGAAGGTATTGAGCTGGATCCATAGTAAGGGTAAGAGGTGCGGGTTCCCCAGTTTTCACCAGGAGATTCCCTTAAGGTAGGGGTGGGCAACATGTGTCCCACATGCACACACACCCCATCCTCAGGTGTGACCCCACCACACTGCTGAATTTGGTGGTGTGGTAGCAGTGGCAGCCCAAAACATTCGTTGTTTCCTGCCAAATTTTGGCAACGAACCACTACAGAGGCTTACAAAGACAAATTTAGCCTGAGAACAAGAAGAATTTGTCCTTTTTAGAGCTTCTACAGCAGTTTCCCACTGAATTTCAGTGGGAAACCACTGGGGGGGGGGGTTGCCACTGCACCACCAAAACGTGTCAGTAGCAGGAGTGAGGTCCATGGAATCAAAAGTGGCCCCCAGTCCCCCCAAAATTACCCACTCCTGCCTTAAGGGATCTTGGAATCAGGCTTCGACGCCTCAGCCAAGCTTGGGGGCTGGCATACCTACCACACACCCAGACTGCAGGAATGCCCCCTCATTTCTGCTGTGGTGTGCCTGAAATACTGAAGTGACTTCCATTATCCCAGCATATGGGTTGGGATGGTATCAGTCAATAGTTGGCCTACCCAGTGTCAGATCTTTGCCCTATATCATGACAAATTCTTGAGCTGTAAGCAATAAAGCTGTGGCTATTCTTAACCCACTTTAGCCTATCTGTAGTTTTTGCTTCTACACCCCACACCATGCTGCAGGCACAAACAATAGTGCAACAGAAGCATTTGTAGTGTTATGACTGCAGGACGTCACTGACAGTGCATTCTATACTTGAATACACAGAAGGCAGTCCTATTGAGTTCAGTGGTACTCCAAGGGAAGTGTGTAATGTGCATAGGATTGTTGACTCAATACTGTTTCCTTGGTTAACCATAAAATTGCACCTAAATTAATTGTAAGCTGTGATGAAATGCTTTCTTTGAATTTTCCACCACAAACACTCACATTATAGTTGTAATTTATTTCTAAACCCACAAATGTAATTTGCTGCTTTACATTATTGAGGAGTGGTTAATTAAAAACTATACAGATATTTATTGTATCTTTCTAAACTGTTAGAACAATTTATTATCATGGTGTCTTTTCAACTATTACTTTTTAGTGCTTTGCACTGCACATGTTTAATTGTTGCATTCTCCATTCCATTAATTTCAGATAAAATATTAAATTGTAATGAAGATTCAGTCACAACACCTAAAACATAAAAAGCTTGGGAGAGGCTACAATCTAGGATGATAAGTAGAAAAAATGTTCTTTCTTTCTGAATCCCTGATATGTACTTTATACAAGTTATTCCATCACAACAAGTGTTTACGTTTATCTATATTTATTATTTAATATAATAAGTTTTGCATTGTTCTGCAATCTTCCTATAAGCAGGGCACTTGACTCATATTAACTTGGGTGCATCTGCCACCCTCCTGTTTTTCAGATGATTCCTGGGTGTGGTCTAAAGCACACACTGACTAGGTTCACACAACATAACAACCCATTGTGGGTTGCTATGCATGATGGGCTGCTGTGTCATCATGCGAACCCAGACCAATTTCCCCACAGTGGCTTGTTGTGCATGGACAACAAGCCACTCCAACAACCCATGGGTTGTTGTAGGGGTTGCTGTACCCATGATGGGTTGTTGTGTCGTCCAAACCTGGATGACCAACACCATTGTGGGTAGGGGGAATCAGCTAGCAGGCCACATGGCAAGAGCAGTAAAAAAAACCTTGCCGCTCTTCCGTAGGGCTGCCAGGCAAGTGCCAGCGCCATCTGCCCCCAAAGTGCCCAAGTGACATTTGGGGGCAGCTGGCACTGGTTCCCCCCCCTTCCCGCTGCCAGCTGTTTTGGGCTCACCACAGCTTTTTCCCATTTCCCCCTTTTTTTGGGTGTTGAGTGGAGATTACAAAAGCCAGCTGTGGTTGCCAAACTTTTTAAAATCTTTTTGCGCAAAAAATGTGTGCAATTTTTTAAAAAAACTATTATTATTTTTTAGCCACAGTTGTACAACTGTGAACTTTCACAGTTGCACTACTGCAGGGATTTGAAGCCTCGGCTGGGGTAATGTCGAGGACATTGCCCGGAAGAGGCTCCAAATACATTTCCCCCCCCCCTTGGTCTTTCTTGACAGACATCAGAAGGTAAGCTGTGAGGAAAAACCAAAGGTGCAAGTGACCTTCAGTTGCAGAAAGGGAGTCTCTGAATGTCCCAGTCAAAAACCGCCAGTTCCCACAGCAGTAAGTGCTCCGAAAAGGAGCTGCAAAAAGCAGGGGGAGTTAATATCTCCCCTTTCTGGAGTGGCCGGAGACTCAGGGAAGTGTTGAAAAGGTTGAGGGCATTGAGAAGTGTCAGTTCAACACTTAAATCAAGAGTGTTACATTGCTAAGTGGGAGTTATTGTCTGTCCCCCTTTTGGTGCGCCCACTTTTGCCACCTTTTTCAGTGCTTTTCAATCGGCAATTGGCCCCTGCCACTTGCGCACAAATTACCCTATATGCAGTCTTGTATTGTCAATTTCTATGTATGTTACCAATTCCACTTCACTGTTCCCTTGGGCAGCTGAAAACATACAAGAAAATTGACCAGGAAAGACTACACATATTGGATAGCCATAAGAGTGCACTTGCGCACTTGTGGAAGATCGACAACAACAACAACAATTATAATTTAGAGGTTTAATAAACAGAGGTTTCTCAGCAGCCATTGTTTACATTCACATAATAGCAGGTACCTGGGAAGGTTCCTGGACTGGTACCTTGACAGGTCTTCAGCTGTCCATTCTTATCATTCCTGATGGTTGGTCTTCAGGGAACTAACAGCAGACATATTTAAGAAAATACCTATCTCTGCTTCCACATTCTATATATCATATAGTCCATTGGTTTATCTAAATGGGCATCTTCTGTAACCAGAAGGCTACAAAGCTCCTGTTAATCCATTTATAAACTTGTTTTTCACAGAAGAAGAGTCTTTCATGTCTTGCCACTGGAGAGGCGCTCCTCTCTGCATTGCTCCATGTTTGCATAAGCAGGTTCTGCTTCAGTATTTGGGCAGGGAGGAGCAGGGAAAGCCCTATCCCAGTGATGGCGAACCTTTTTGAGCCCGAGTGCCCAAACTGCAACACAAAACCAACTTATTTATTTCAAAGTGCCTTAAATTTGGCAGGAAGGAGGAGGCACTAGCTAATCGCGCCCCGCTCTGTCTCAGGGCATGGCTCTTCACCGGGCATGCAAAGATTCGGGCACACGCGCTCTGTGCTTCCGAGCTGTCTGTTCAGTTAGAAGGAGGGCTGGGTGCCTGCGCAGTCTGCTTCTGGGGGTGGAGATGTTGGAGTGTGCCTGCCTGTGGAGGCCAGCGAGGAATGAGTGGAGGGGAGTTACTATGGAAACCCGATGCTGAATGCAGAAGGGGGCAGTCTTTTCGCGATCTGGCAACCAATGGCTCGAGTGCCAATGGCTCGAGTGCAGAGAGGTCCCTGCGTGCCAGCTGTGGCACGCATGCCATAGGTTCGCCATCACTGCCCTATGAAATAGCCTTTTCAGAGCACATAATTAAACCTGTAGACTTGTTCCTCTCTTGCCTCCTCCCCATATCCCCTCACTTCCCTGATGTAGAAATATTTGTTAAATCTGCATCAATCTTTGAGTTTTTAGTATACAGTACTGGAAAGTGTGTGCAAATGTGCATGTAAACCATGATCAGTTTCCTTGACTTTCTTACTCACCTAGCAGATGATAAACCAAAATATTTTACAGTATTCCATAAATGTGCGGTATTAGAAGCCTGGTGCTGCAGGAAAATATGTATCTTGTTGGCTGGGTTGCACAAATGCTGGTTTACTGTTTTGTTTCAGTTAGCTTCCATAACAGCTTTAGGGTTTGTTCTTTGTTTTTAATCAAAATGGTGGGGGGGGGGAGGCGGGGTGACAGTTGGGTTTTGATTTGCTAAAGTAACCTCCAGGAGTGATTTAGACATCTCACAATTCCACCAAGTAAAATGGATCTTGTTGCCACACCACCCCTGTTCCACTGTAGCAACCTTCCCCAACCTGGTGCTCTCCAGATGTTTTGGAGTATAACACACAACAATCCTGACCTTTGGCCATACTGGCTGGGACTTGAAGACCAAAATATCTGTCAGGCACCACATTGGGGAAGGCTGCATTATAGTTTTTGTTAATTGACTATGTTGAAGAACTAGCAATTTTGCCAGCAGTAGCTGTTTGCCAATAAACTGCTTTGATCCTAATCTTAGTTAAATTAGAAATTCCCACCACATTATACAGTGTTAGTTTATTAATATATGCTATACCTTACCTAATATATACAGCTCATCATATTTTAGCATTGACCTCTAGCAGTTTTGCAATATGTAAAGCATCTGTAAATTGTACTTACTCAAAAGGAATGTAGAAGTATCTGAACTGTGATATTCCCAGAGCAATCACTGGAGGAAACTGATATTTCATCAGCAACTACAGGCATCTAATATCTAAATAGAAAATATATAGTTGATGGCTGTAAATGTAAAGGTCAAACTATGTGATTAGAAGGAATGCGAGTAATTCAGTGTAGCCAGGTGTGCAGTTCAAATACATTTGAATACAATGTGTCTGGAAAGGCACTAAAGAAGTGGATCAGAAAATAACCCATTTAACGGTGGAATAGTTCTTCTCTAAATAGGAAAAATGAAACACTTGGAAAAAGAAATGTTTCCCATTAATACACTTATTGAACAATTGTCAGATATTATCTTTGATAAACATTTTATTTATTGGTTACATAGAATATGATTATTAGCCCTCTTCAGGCATTATACTTACAGTTTAGGTGAACATGTGAGCCATGCCACACTGAGTATCTCCACCTCTGGTGTTGCGCATGTCCCATAGCCTCTACTCCTGACATCCACACACAGCTCAAACATCTGGAGACAGGGGGCCTCTGCATGTGCAGAGCTCTATGCATGGAGGCCTCCACATGATCCAGAACTTCAATAGCACAGAGTTCCAGATCGTGTGGAGGTCTCCACATGTCCAGCTGCACACACAGGGCCCCCCCTCAACATTTATGCTGTATACGTGGATGTTGGAGGAGGGGATATGTGATGGAGCTACTTGGCACAGCCCAGCTCACATGTAAACCTAAACTGTAAGTACAACTCCTGAAGAGACTTACTGTCTTGCAGAATACCCAGCCACATTTGCAGAACCCATATTCTGCCTTCCTCTACAAGCATTTTCTTCAAAGAGTCCTAGACGTATTTTAAGGTACAGTAATACCTCGGATTACGAGTAACCCGGTTTACGAGTTTTTCGTAAGACGAGGAAAAAATTGGCATAAATTTACATTTGAAAGACAAGCAAGTCTTGCAACACGAGCCGCCGCTGCCGCATGTGGCTCCTGTTGCGAGATGTCTTTCAAATGTAAATTTATGCTAGAAACGCAAGGCACCGGCTGAGTGAGCGGCTGCGCCGTGACTCGCCTCCACGGGGCTTCCCTGGAGGTGAGGCGTGGCGCGGCCGGGCTCGGCTGCCGCCTCGTGCTGCTGCACCGGCTGGCCAAGCTTCCCTGGAGGCCAAGCGCAGAGCGAGCAGCCGCAGCACGTCTCCACGCGTCTCCCTGCCAGGGAGCCGGCAAAGCTTTGCTGGCTCCCTGGCAGGGAGACGCGTGGAGCCACCCCCGCCTCTCCCTCCCTTTGCAAGCGGCGGCTGCAGCGTCTCCCTCCCTTTGCAAGCCGTCGCGTCACATCCGGCCCTGTCAGTGACGCAACGCGGCCGCCGCTTGCAAAGGGAGGGAGAGGTGGAAGCCGGCAAAGCAGTGGAGCTGGCATGGCAGCGTGCGAGGTGCTAGCAGAGCGAGTGGAGGCGAGGCGAGGTCGGTAGCCCGGGAGCCAGCACATCAAAGTAAATTTCCCCATTAGCCCCACAACCATTTAATCACTGCTTTGCCGGCTCCCTCCATGGGGCTCCCTGCCAGGGAGCCGGCAAAGCAGTGATTAAATGGTTGTGGAACAAATCATCTGAGTTCCCATTATTTCTAATGGGGAAACTCGCTTTGATGTACGAGTACTTTGGATTACGAGCATGGCTCCGGAACGGATTATGCTCGTAATCCAAGGTATTACTATAAACTGAAAAGAAGCAGCCTGCTTTCGTCTATGGGGCAAAATTTGCACAACTTTGGGAAAACATGGTGCAATTTTCTTGTTTGATCATGTTCGTTTTGCCCCATTTTCACTTCTGCACAAAACGAACAGTGATTGCAAACGTAAGTACAAATCGAGGAGAGACTAGCATTGAGCTGAGGTTCAGAGAATCTTGGTGAACTCATACATTGCTTGTTCACCCATCCCTACGACGTTTGTAAGGATAGGTGAGATGAATATAGGAATGTATGCCTGGCATACTGCATATTGAAACAATATGTTGTGCTGCAGTGGGGGCTAGCCTATCCGTGGTTTGGCAAGCTTGCAATGACTATTGGGCAAACACACTCTTCCTTTGATTCTCCCCTTGTGCACTTCAGTCCTGATCTGTAAACCAGAATTTCCTCCTTATTTCTGAAATGGGGAGCTCTGGTTTAATGTCATTTTAGTAACCAGAATCTTACCCTGGGAACATACCACGGTTGAAGAACCTGTAAGTAAACTGGCATTAAACAAAAACAAAAAATGTCCTCCACATTTTTGGCTATTCTGAAGAAAGTGTTTTAGGGGACTTACATTTTTAGCAGAGAGTACCCATCAAAGGTGCCTCCTTTTTCTTTCTTTATAACTTTTTTCTTTCTTGTTTTTATTTAAACACTTTAGAGATCCTGGATATTCCTCATTTATGTTGTTTGTTCGTTTGTTTTAAACTGAAGGAGGCACCAGCCAAAGACAATCCAGGGCAGGCGTATAGAATTCCAGGCTCAGGGTCCAAACCTGCAGGGGTGCAGAACTTCAAGTATGGGAGGCAGCCCTCCTGGGTTCCCAATCTGGCCCTCCAGAGTACCCCAGATGGGCATGCCCCCTTCCACGCTCCCCACTCCTTTCCCCTGACCACTGATTGGTGGTTTTCCAGCTTTTGTGAAGTTTCTTCCCCCATTGTAAAAGGTTAAAATGCCTCTCCTAAGTCTTAGTTACTGGCAGTAAAAGCTTTAAACTACCGGTAAACTATGCTGGTGTTTTTGGCCTTCAGCCCCAACCATCACTGGAATGCGGCCCCCAAAAGCTTTTCTGAGATGGAATTTGGCGCTCAATAAGAACATAAGAAGAGCCCTGCTGGATCAGACCAAGGGGCCATCTAGTCCAGCATTCTGTTCACACAGTAGCCAACCAGCTGCTCACAGGAAACCCACAAGCAGGACATGAGTGCAACAGCACCCTCACACCCAAGTTTCCCAGCAACAGGTATACATAGGCATACAGCCTATGATACTGGAGGTAGCATATAGCCATCAGGACTAGTAGCCATTGATAGCCTTCTCCTCCATAGATTTGTCTTATCCCTTTTTAAAGCCATCCAAATTGGTGGCCATCACTACATCTTGTGGAAGTTAATTCCGTACTTTAACTATGGGCTATGTGAAGAAGTACTTCCTTTGATCTGTCCTGAATCTCCCACCAATCAGCTTCATGGGATGACTCCAGGCTCTAGTATTATGAGAGAGGGAGAAAAATGTGAAGTCTGAAAGAGGTTCTGCTGCAGCCCTGGTCCAGGGGTTTCAAAGTCCTGAACTTTCATCTCAGACGCCTGAGGGCTGGCTAAGGCTAGGAAGGAAATGTATTCTGCATATGCTGAGGAGTGATTTTCTCTATTTCCACCAGATCATAAGTTCCACACCAACACGCCCACCCCAGTGAGCACACACTGTTCTTCTCTCTTTCACACTCCTGGATAAATGCTGGTGATTCCTCCTCTCTTCCTCCCCTGTCCACTGCTTCATACTGTGATCTCATACACATCAACTGAGTCTTTTCTTTGAAAATTTGGTCCTGTGAATAGCAGAGGGTCCTGCAAAACCTTGAGCACCACACTTCTTTACATTATAGATTCTTTGACATCTCATGTCACACCGAGGAAAGTGAAAGGAGAAAGTTCCACTCCCCTCCAAAAAGAAAGCCTCCCCCCATGCATATAAATTGTACAGAGGGCAAATCCTCCTTTCACCCTGCAAATACCCTCCTCTTCCCTCAGGGAGTCATATTGGATTCTGCATGCACTTGCAGGTTGAAGTTTATGTTTGGATTGAAGGAAAGAGGGGTAAGGAGATGGCCTCCAGTTCACTTCAGAAAAGGAGAAAAAAGGAATTTGACATCACAACTTCAACCCCCCCATGGCAGACGATGGCACTCCCATCCCCTTAGAGCTAGGCTATATTTTATGGAACATAATATGAAGTAATGTTAAAGAGGAAGGGGTTCCACCCTTTAAGGTGGCCTAAATATGTCAAATAAATAAATATATAAATAAAATGTGAGCATGTGCAGAGCGCCTTTGTCCCATTACTGCAGTCACTAAAACCTTCGCTGAAACCGAATAATTAAAACAAATGCAAAAATTCTCCACATTCCTTTCAAGCCCCAAAATCCCCTTCTGGATAAATGGGATTAATCTTCTAGATCAGACGTAAATTCCAGACAGGTTTGAGCTACAGATCTTTCATCTTGGAAATTAAGCACCCTGTGCCTTTAACAGTTGCTACACAGGAACAGCATTTTGCCAGTATGGGCAAGCTCTGCTTGATGAATTTCTGACTGTTATGAAACTGACCCAGTCACAGAGCCTCTTTTGGGGGGGTCAGGGTAGGAAAAGATGGGAACCCTATTAGTGTGGCTCAGGAGTGTGATCTGTGGGGTCTGGTATAGAAGGGGCAGCCCATCTCATCCAGCATATCTTTTAGAATCATAGAATAGTACACTTTGAAGGGGCCATCAAGTCCAACCCCCTGCTCAGTGCAGGAATCCAAGTTAAAACATCCCTGGCAGATGGCTGTCCAGCTGCATCTTGAATGCCTCCAGTGTGGGAGAGACCACTAACTCCCTAGGTAATTGGTTCCATTGTCGTATTCTTCTAACAGTCAGGAGGTTTTTTCTGATGTTCAGCCAGAATCTGGCTTCCTGTAACTTGAGCCCATTATTTTGTGTCCTGCATTCTGGGATGGTCGAGAAGAGGTCCTGGCCCTCCTTGGTGTGACAACCTTTCAAGTACTTGAAGAGTGCTGTCATATCTCTTCTGAAGGCTAAACATACCCAGTTCCTTCAGTCTCTCGTCATGGGGCTTTGTTTCCAGTCCCCTGATCATCTTTGTTGCCCTCCTCTGAAACATTTCCAGTTTGTCTACATTCTTCTTAAAGTGTGGTGCACGCCCAGAAATGGATGCAGTACTCAAGATGAGGCCTAACCAGTGCTGAGTAGAGGGAAACTAGCACTTCATGTGATTTGCAAGCTATACTTCTATTAATGCAGCCCAAAATAGCATTTGCCTTTTGGGCAGCCACATCACATTACTGGCTCATATTCAGCTTGTGATCTACAACAATTCCAAGATCCTTCTCACTTGTAGTATTGTTGAGCCAAGTACCCCCCATCCTGTAACTCTGCCTTTGGTTTCTTTTTCCTAGGTGCAGAACTTGGCATTTATCCCTATTAAATTTCATTCTGTTTTCAGCCCAGCGCTCCAGCCTATCGAGATCACTTCAAATTTTGTTTCTGTCTTCCAGGGTATTAGATATTCCACCCAATTTTGTGTCATCTGCAAATTTGATAAGCATTCCCTGCACCTCCTCATCCAAGTTATTAATAAAAATGTTGAAGAGCACTGGGCCCAGGACTGAGCCCTGCAGTATCCCGCTCATTACCTCTCCCCAGTTTGAGAAGGTAACATTGATAAGCACTCTTTGAGTCCAATTCTGTAGCCAATTGTGGATCCACCTAATACTTGTTCCATCCAGCCCACTTTTAGCTAGTTTGCTAATCAGGATATCATGGGGCACTTTGTTGAAAGCTTTGCTGAAGTCAAGATACATTATGTCCACAGCATTCCCACAGTCCACAAGGGAGTTTACCCGATCAAAAAATGAGATCAGATTAGTCTGGCAGGATTTGTTCTTGACAAATCCATGTTGGCTTCTAGTAATCACTGCATTGTTTTCAAGGTGCTTGCAGATTGACTTCTTTATAATCTGCTCCAGAATTTCCCAGGGATTGATGTCAGACTGACTGGTCTGTACTTTACAAGTTCCTCCTTTTTGCCTTTTTTGAAGATAGGAACAACATTAGCCCTCCTCCGGTCATCTGGCACTTCACCTGTCCTCCATGAGTTCTCAAAGATAATAGACAGTGGTTCTGAGAGTTCTTCTGCCAGTAACTCATTCAAAGTAATTAGGTGTTCCTTGACCATTTGCCTATCAATCTCAAGCTGCAATCCTGCCCCTTCAGCCTGTACTTCAGGTTTGCCAAGGGAATCATAGACCCTCTTTCGGGAGAAGACCGAGCCAAAGTAGGAATTGAATACTTCTGCCTTTCTTTGTCATATGTTATCATTTTGCCATCCTCATTGAGTAGTTGAACCACCATTTCTTTCCTCTGTCTTTTACTGTGCACGTATCTGAGGAAAGCTTTTAGCATCCCTTGCTAACCTCAGGTCATTCTCAGCTTTAGCCTACCTGACACTATTCCTGCAGTTCTGTGCTACCTGCCTGTACTCTTCCTTTGTAGCCTGGCCTTCCTTTCACTTGCTATGTGTGTCCTTTTTTGTTTTCAGGTCATCTCTAAGCTTTTTGTGATGCCAAATTGGCTTCTTCTGTTGTCCTCTACCTTTTTTCCTTGTGGGAATTGTTTGTAATTGTGCCTTTAGAATTTCCTTTTTTAAAAACTCCCACCCATCTTGGACTCCTTATTAAAAGTCTCCTTATTAAAAGTCCCCAGAAAGCACATACACTTTGAGGTACACTGCAAATAATAATACATCATGTGAATGTTTTCGTTTTAGCCCAGCACTCAGCCAAAAACCCATTCACTCACAGAGGAAAGATTTCCCCCTACCACAGGCTGAGTTTTTCAGCCACCCTCAGGCAATTCCAAAAGGTGTCAATGGCCAGGTGATAACATCACCATGGGAACTAAATACTTTAATTAGGCTGCCTGCAGACAAAAGATCCCTAACTAGCTGAGAATGACAAAGGAATGAAGAGACCTGATGACTGCTTCCTCCAAAGATTGATAACTTTTGCAGAACAAAATCTTGAATGTTCCAATCAGCCCTAAAAGAGAGAATGCAAGGAAATTGTGGTCCCAATACTTGTTTCCCACTTGCCAAACCATAGTTTAGCAAGCCAGTATCATTCTGTCTGAATTTGCACAACAACCCATATACTTCTTCACAATTAGCACCTGAAGTTATCTCCTTACAGTTACCATATAGTAAAAATGCCTTCTGCATTCAACCTAGAACACATGCTTAAAAATAAGTTACATTGACATGTGAGTATGATTTTAGTAAGAATGAAAACACACAAAAGGCTTTTTCTTAGGTAATTTGAAGTGTCTTCTTCAGACCATCCAAGCAAGTACGGTGTACACTCTCAGCTAGTACTTGTTGCTGACCAGTCTAGATGGGTAATAAGAAAGATTGAAAGCTAAATGCAAATAGTCTGGTCTGCATGGAGGTTGTCTGTTCTGTTTATCTTAATTGTGTTTATATATATTTTATGTCTCACTTTCCTCTCTCATTATTATTAAGCCAAAGGATACAATAAAAACATGAAAAATACATCAATAAAACCAAATCAGTATAATAAAGTCATATCAAACAGGATGCATTGAGCAGGGGGTTTATTATTTTATTTATTTATTATATTTATACCCCGCCTTTTTTCCTGCAAGGAACCCAAGGCGGCTTACATAATCCTCATCCTCTCCATTTTATCCTCACAACAACCCTGTGAGGTAGGTTAGGCTGAGAGTAAGTGACTGGCCCAAAGTCACCCAGTGAGTTTCATGGCCGAGCGGGGACTAGAACCCGGATCTCCCGAGTCCCAGTCCAACACTCTCACCACTATACCACACTGGCCTTGTAGGCCCCTTCCAACTCTATGATCCTATGATATCCTATGGCATGCCTTTTTCTGGAAGTCTTTCCCCACTCCCAGTTGGATCTCAGCTTGCCATCTGCACATGCCATAGTAGTCTGTGAACATTAGTGATCTGCACTGTGACAACAGTTCTGCCTGAGATGTTAAACAATTGTTAAAATCATTAGGACTTTACTGTTAGGTATCAACTTCTCTGTCTGTGATTTCAGTGCTGCCCACTAGGCTTTAAGTAATTTACTAAGCTTTCAAATGTTGTCTTTTTCACTGAGCTGGAAAGTCAAATGCATTAGAAGTGCTACTTCACTCCTGTTCACCGTAAACATTTTATTCAGGCTTTAAAAATAATCCTGGATCCTTTAGCAAAATGTTGCCATTTTGTTCTTTTTTAAAAATGTGTCATAATTATGTTAGCTGTAACTATGGTTCTCATGGCAAAGCAATAAGCTATCCCAAATGTCATCAAGATCATCTAGTAGCTAAGAACTCAGGACCGCAGAAAATGCTTTTTAAATGTAAGTTTCTGACACTGGAAAATCTCAGCTTCAGTAAGCCCAAACCTATGAAATCAAATAATAATAACAACAACAACAGCAACAACAACAACAAACAACCAGCATCATGCTGGATGATGGAAAGTGTTAATTTCCAAAGAGAACAAACAATATCTTTTCTACCTACTTGTTGAATCCCCACTCCTCAAAATTCAGGTTACTACTACACAGTCAAATGCAATAAATGAAAATGAACTGTTTACTAATCCTGACACACCTGCTATCAACCAGAATTAATAAAATCTATTTTGTTTACTTCATTATTCCGTTCATTTATTTCATTGATGATTTCACTTTGCAATGCAAATTGCTTCACAGCATCCAACACAATGGGAGGGTAGTGGCAAAGAAGTTTGAAAATAAAGGTGTTCTTAGATGTCACAGGAGTTTTTTCTGTGTTGATTGTTTCATCCAGCTCTGTTCCAGAGCCAGTGTGGCATAGTGGTTAGAGTGTTGGACTGGGACTCCGGAGATCCGGGTTCTAGTCTCCACTCAGCCATAAAGCTCACTAGCTCAGTCACTAACTCTCAGCCAAACCTACCTCACAGGGTTGTTGTGATGATGATGATGATGATGATGATGATATCTCATAAAAGTGTAAAGGGGTGCTGAATTACTCCCTCCACCCTTTCATGGAAACATTAATCCAGCCATGAAAGTCTGTGGGGGGGGGGGTATTTAAGAGATGGGGGTGAAATTCTAAGAATTGTGGTGGAATGATAAAAGAGGGAAAAAAGGAGGGTTGTGGGGTTTTTTGCCATCTTGTAGTACGGTAATTAATAATTTAAAATGTCCTTCATTTTTATAATATAGTTTATCTCAAAAGTCACAGCTTGTTTATAATTCCACCTTAAAATATGCATCAGTCCAGCCCTGTATATGTTTTATAATGTTTGGATTTGTATATGTAAATATTGTTGCATCTCGTTTTCATATACCATCTTTTATATTTATTGTTCATAGTTGGTATTTTATACAATGTTATTCTCTATATATTTGCCAATAATATTTCCCACTGTATGTCTCAGAAGATATTTGATTAATTGCAGCAGTCAGTTTGCTCAATAACACCTGTGAGAGTTCACAATTTTATGTGATGTAAGTAGTTCATTTATAGCTCTTGCATCAGTTCTTGAAACACATCAGAATATTTCCCCGTGGTGCTGGTAATTCCTGTATATATCAACAATATGCCATTACTGATCAAGTCATTATCTTAAATGCCACCTAGTTAGAGCTTTATTATTGCAGGTGATGGAGACTTTGTGAGCAAGCTTGATTTTATGAAATCGCAGTAACATAACATGCTTCATTCTCATGCTCTGTAGTCCACCCAGATTAAAACTAGGGGGTGGAGTGGGGGAAATAAAAGCATGGTCCCCATAGACTAGAGTTAGGGAATCTCTCCCACCCTGAGGGCCAAAATCAGTTTTGGAAAAGATGGGGGGGGCTGCATTCTAGTGGTGGGCAGGCCCAAAGGCAAAAGGGGGTGGGGCCAGGCAAAAAGACAAAGAATACCTGCACATTGTAGTTTAAAGCTCTTACTGCCAGTAACTAGACCTTAGAAGAGGTATTTAACATTTTAGAATTGGGGGGGGGGAGTGCACAAAAGCTGAGAAACCACAAAATAATTGGTGCTTGGTGGAAAGGGGATGAGGCCAGGGGTGTGTGGCTATTCAGGGAACCCTGGAGGGCTGGATTGAAAGTCCAGGAAGGTCTGATTTGGCCCCTGGCCCTGAGATTTCCCACCCCTGCCACAGATAGATGCTCATAAAATGATTAACCCACAAAACAATGTCAACAACCATGTGTACGTTATATTATAATAGTACCATTAGTACTCCATTTTTGTTTTTTACAAATGGCAGATCATATTTTGCAAAGTAAAATTATTCAGACTTGGATAGGATGGACTCAGTGTACCTACGTGGGCCAAGAAAAGTATGACAAATGGACTCTTATGATCTGCAGATCAATTACGCTTGTCTGTATAGGACTATGCTTGACAATGTTCCAGAAACGACATATATTTTATCATTGCATTGAATTATATATCAGTGTATTTTAGACCCCTTTAGTATTATTCTGTATTAATTCAGGATCAGTTGGCCCTGCTGATATTTATTTGCATTTTATTTAATCCTACTTTCTCTTGGAGCAGGGGGTAATCCTTTCAGGCCTCCCTGTTGTGCATGGGTGGGTGCCAAGTTGGCTACATAAGCATGGACAAGTGTCAACACCATTTTGACTATAATATACATGTGGCTGCTTATAGCATCATTGTATAACAGTCATATTGCAGTTGCATATACAGGACATCTCCCTGTGGTGATTGTCGTGCCCCTGCCCATGGGCAAAATGTTATACCTGTTAGTATGTGAGGGGAGGGGGAGTGTGAGAGGAGTGTGGAATGTTGGATGTCTGCTGATTGGCTGAGAGAGAGGAGGGGTGAAGCCTGTTTTATAAACAGTTCAAGGGGAGTTGAGTTGAGTTGGTGTAGGTTGGCAGAGGGGAGTCTGAGAGGGAGAAGAGGGAGTGGTGTGTGGAGTTTGGAGAGAGAGAGAGAGAGGGAGAGAAGTCTGAGTGGAGTCTAGGGAGAGAGGGGGAGTATTGGGTAGTGCTGTCTGAGAGAGACAGAGTGAGTGAGAGAGGGGGAGTTTACAGAGTTTAGAATCCTTTAACATTATCTATTTCCCTACCCTTGATTGTAAATAAATAAACTTGTTTCCTTTTAAAAAATCTAAAAGGAGTGGTCTGAGTTGGTTACCCTGGAGGGGATTGGTGGCAGCGGAGGAGATTAAGAGAGTATGGAGGTGGGATTTGACCATAATAAAGCTGAGAGTTCGAATCACAAGGTGGGAGTGAGGGGCGAGGCATCACAGTGATCTTTTAGTTTATTCTTTAAAGCATGAGAACTTAAAATAGTAAGAATAAGTGGGGTCCACAACAAAATGCTACTGTGTGTGTGTGTGTGTGTGTGTGTGTGTGTGTGTACCCACACATGTATGCAGGGAGGCTGCCTACCTCAGGTCAGCTGTCATGAGATCAGTGGCGTAGCAGTGTGGACGTGCTTTTTCAATAAACTACCCACACACACACACACACATCTAATTTACCTGCATAAAACTCTTTTTATTTGAAAAACTGCCAAGGTGCAATTCCTGAGAATGTTGTATTGCTCAAAAACTGGGCTGTGGGTCGATATAGTAATAAAAACAAAACCCAGAAAGCCATGATTTGTATTGACTGATTGTAGGTCTGTGAGGAAACTTCATTATCACAAAGCACAAGAAGGCTTCTTTCCCTGAATTTAGTAAATGAGATTTCTCCATTATGCCATTGCTACTTGCCTACCAGTGTATAAGGAAAGACATTAAACTAAAATGAAACTGAAGCGAACAATATACGAAAGTGTTTCTGAAAGAAACAACAAAATTATTGCCTCCACTGTATGATGAAAGATACCCATATTTCCTTTAAAATTCCTTCATAAAGATAGTTAGATACATTTGTCTTGCTTCACGGGGGGGTGGGGGAGAGGCTTATGAGAAGTTATAGTAAGGGGCTTGAACTTTTGCTTCATTTTATATCTATTGTCTTATAAAGCCCAGAGAGTTACCAAAACCAAAGTATACAAGATTTGACTGGATCAATCCAGTACCAGCCCTGATCTTTCAGGGTATTTACTAATTCTTATAAATCATAACATTGGTCCAAAGTTGGGCTAATAGTGATGTAGGGGGAGTATTTACACATTTTAGTCCTGGTCTAATGCCTCATTGCACATACAGAAACTTTATGTACATAGAGACACTTTACAAGTGTCTCTCATTATCCACACTTATAGAAGGAACATATCTATATACACAATCACAACTCCATATGAGTACCTGTCCCTAGCAATGTAAGTGAACAGGGAAACTTGGAATAACAGTGATCTCTATATTCATATTGGGGAACCTGCAGAGCTCTGAATTGGGCTGTATAGCAGAGAAGCATTGCAATTAGATCTTGCAGATATTTTTCAGGTCAGGTACTGGGATTATTTCTTCTCTCCATATTAGCTCCTTAGTCACAGTCCTTTCATTCTATTAAATATTTGGGGAAGTATTTAAATACACATACATAGGATTTTATATTTTACTCTAATATAGTTAAGGGATAACTAATTTCACTATATTATTTGAGCTGATTCTATCGGGAAAAAATATTTTTTAAATTACATTTCTATGCCACCCAATAGCCAAGGCTCTCTGGGCAATTTAAACCATAAAATACAACATGATACAATATAAAAGTTTTAAAGTTTAAAACTACAATATAAAATAAAATAATAACCAAAATAAAACCTAGCAGCAATGCAAAGATTTAAAATACAGATTTAAAACAGCAAACTATTTAATATACAATTAGTCTTGGCTTTAACTTCATCATATTATCTATACATATACTCTCATATTTTCTGCTATAAAGGACTGATGTAAAGTAGCAGCATGCATGTATAATATGTATGCATGTGATTGAAATATGCTAGTTACTTACATGTGAAAAGAAGTAAAGTTGGCAGAAAGTGTGGGCCATCACCTAGCAGGCTACTGCCACTGAATGAAAGAGAGGTAGATTCGAGTTCAACCAAGACTAACACTTCTTCCCTCTTCCTGTTGTCCTCAGTGTCTCATTTCCTCGGTGTCTCTGCTCCTTCTCATGGGCAGCAAATAGTTGTTTCATACATGAAGTCAGAAACTCTGTAGTGTACAACATTGTTGGGCAGCATTGTTGGACAGTATGCAGATTTGCCAGGCCTGGTATAAATATCAGAAACCTGGCCTTCTTTCTAAGCCATGTCAACATAAGAGTCATTGATTTGGTTCGCACAACATGCTAAGCTACGGTGGCATAGCATGTTCTGTGAACCTGGTGTACTTCCTGCAGGGTGGCTTCATAGCCCACCTAGGAAGCCATGGCTTGTAGTAGGGGTTCATAGTGGCTTGCCTTGTTGTCTGAACTTAGCTGAGCAGCAGCTGTGCCAAACAAGGAGGGTGCATTTTGCTGGGCCTCTTCTGGAGAGACCCTGCAGAACATGGTTTGGACCACCACCATCCCGCTTGGCACGGTTACTGTCAATTGAGTGGCAGCTGCCCCGAGCAAGGAGGGTGCATTCTACTGGGCCTCCGGAGGAGGAGACCCAGCAGAAAGTAGCTTGTCCCTCCTGCCACCACTCCGGCTTCCCCGTTCTAGGCTTCTGCCGATGCCATCAGTAAGCTATCCTACTCTGTTGTAAATATATGTCCATTTTGAGATCCTGATATGAATGAACCCTATCACATTATAATATGCAATATTGAATTGTATCCAATGCCTTTTTGTATATCTGAACTAACCCCACTGAATATGAACATTTACAAAGTTTTGGTCAGTATGACCATATTGCATCCATATTAGCTTAATTATATAATCTACTGCAGCAGTGTAAAATCTATGCAGATTATATCTCTGCTAGGCTGGGCAAACATGTGATATACTCGTAGTCTCAGAATGGCCTTGTACACTAACAAACAGTAAAACATTACAATAATATATAAATGAATATAGAATATTTAGATGAAGAACAGCTATATTCTGTATAAAACAGCTATATTCTGTATGTACGCATACCTGTTGGGGTGCTTGCCTTGTGCTTGGCGAGCACCCCCGCCGCTTGATTCCTCTCACGGTGACAGCGAGGCTCCCTTTGGACTTTCCGGGGACCCGGAAGTGACATGACGGGTCCTGGCACTGTGCCAGGAACTGACAGGATGGGACCCCAGCCCGGCGCAGCTTTACCCACGTAAATATAATAGAAAACCACCTTAAAATGGCTGCACAGCAAGATTATGTGTACAAAGCAAGATTGTTATGCTCAGGCCCCTTCAGCTACTGGGAGTCCCTTTGAGCAGCGAGCGTACCCCGACACTTGGTCTGACTTGTACACAGCACCTTCTGAAGTCCTGGTCTGTGACAAGACTCGGTCTGTAGAAGTGCCTGTCGGACATATATACTGTTTAGGTCATGTGAACAGCTCTGATTGAAACATTAATCACACCTGTTGTTTTGGTTATGCAACGGCCTTGCAGAGCTAAATCTATATTGGCCAATATAGATAACAGTGTGATTGTCTCAATACCCCCCAAACTCCCCAAGCAGATGGTTGACCTTGAGACTCTTCTCCAGCAAATACTATCTTGGACAGAGTGACTAACAATAATAATAAGAGAAAAAGCAATGCAAACCATTTAAGGGAACAGGAACCCAAAGGAGGTTCAGGCATAGAAGGAGCAATTGCTGTACACCACCTAAACTTCTCGAGGTACAATTTCGGCAATTTCCACTATAGGCCCTCAGATCTTGCTATCTTAATAACAAATGGCAGACATCTCTTTTTACCAAAATTGCAAAAGTGATTAAGTGAAATGCCTAGAACTATAAACATTCCCTAGACCAATTTCATTAATTAATCAAGATGCAAAATTAATGTCTGCAATATTAGCAAGAAGAATGAATAGGTTTGTTAGTAAGTATGTTGGGTTAGATCAATGTGGTTTTATACAAGGTAGACAAATGGCGAACCTAACTAGAAGAGTGTTAAATATAATATACGTACTTAATTAAGAAAAATAATTTGAAAGCAGGGGTTCTAGCATTAGATATTTTCAAGGCTTTTGATTGTGTGGAATGGCCAGCATTAAAGGTGATAATAAAAACTATGGGGTTTGGTGAAAGGTTTCGAGGAGTTATTAATCAATTATATGCTCAAAATACAAAGTCAATAGTGGTAAATGATGGAAAAACAGAACAAATTTTCTTCCTAGGCCGAGGACCTAGACAGGGCTGTCCCCTTTCTCTGATATTATTTGTATTAGTGATCCTGGCAAATGTAATTAGAGAGGATAGAAATTTACAAGGGATAGGGATAAAGGATAAGATAAAAATTAACCTTTTCGCAGATGATAACAATTGAACATCCCATTGAAATGATGGATAGGTTGGAGAAACATATGAACGAGTTTATGGAAGTTGTGGGGTTACAAGTAAATTGGGATAAATCCGAGATTATGTTGTTTAATTATAGCAAAATAGAGGAGTTAGAAGGGATTTAAAAAAGAGTAAATATTAAAATTAAAAATCTAATTAAATATTTAGGCATAGATATTTTAAAAGATTTAGAAAAAATAGGAGAACAGAAGTTAAAGAATGAGGTTAAAAATAAGATAGAGTAATAGCATGGTAAAAATAATAGAAAATCCCTTTCTAAAAAATATGTTAGAGATTTGGAATAGCAATAGGCAAATTTTTATACCAGGGATATCCCCATTAACCCCAGTGGTAGCTATGGAGGACTTTCCAGAAAACGTGCAGCATTTGGAAGGCTTATTTAGAAAAAAAAAAGGTTATCTAATTAATGGACTGGATAGAAAAAATGGAGTCTAGACAACAAATAATTGAAACGCTTGGGCCAGGCAGAATTTCGTGGTTAAAATTAATGCAATTAGATCAGTGGACCAAGAAATGGAAGAGGAGAAATGAGTATGATAGGGAACTTACTGGATTTGAAAAGGAAGTGGTGTCTAGAGAACTTGTAGATGGGAATATCTCATCAAGAGGTATAATAAAGGAGATTTATAAAATGATTCAAAAAATTGAAGAGCGAAAAGATAATCTCAAGACGGTATGGGATATGGAATCGAGGAGGAGATTTCGAATGAAGGGTGGAAAAATATTTGGGGCAGACGTATATTAAGAAATATGTCAGTAAGGATATGAGAATTTCTATAAACTTATTTGGAGATGGTACCCTGACTCCAGTAAGATTAAACAAAATAGATAGTAATTGTTCTCCATTGTGTTGGAGAGGATGTCAGGAACTTGGTACTTGTGCTCATATGTGGTGGAGTTGTAAAAGCATACTGAATTTCTGGAACAAAATTTTTGTAGAAATTTCAGAAATTGTTGGTATTAATTTGGAGGTCTGTCCAAATTAGGGTTGTTATCAATAACAGAGAAATGTGTTTCTTCTCAAGATATAAAGGAACTAATTGTAAATTTGTTAACTGCGGGGAGATTAATGATAGCAAGGAAATGAAAAGTTCAACATGAGTTTTCAATTATTGATTGGTATAAGGAGGTGTGGGATATCGCCTTAAATGATAAATTAACTTGTAGTATCAAATGTAAAAAGGGACAATTAAAGAAAAATAACTTTAAGGATAGTTAGGGACTATTTCTGGAATATGTTTTAGTAGAGGGAAAGGGGAGCAAACCATGTCTAGATATGATGTATTTTTGGAATTATTAATAATAATGGATTGTTATGTTAGAAACTTTTTTTTTTTGGCCCCGTGCTGGCAGGTGCACTTCTTTAGTTATATGTATGTTTTCTCCTTTTTTTTTTTTTTTACATGTATTGTTTGAAATTAAGTTAAATAAAATTTATTTTTTTAAAAAAAGAACTATAAACATTCCCAAAGCTCTTGATTTGTAGGGACGGTAAAGAAAATTAAATATAAAACATGTCTCCATTTCTGCTTATTGGTTGCCTTAATGCTCTTTAGTATTACTTGGTCCCTATTTACAATTGCATTCAGAAAACTGCCCACCTAGTCTGTCTTTTACACACCTATAGATGCCATAATGTTCAGTGTCATTTGAGCAGCAGTGTCTAAATCAGGCTACCTGACTACCATGTAATTTGTGTTCTCTTTATGCCTTACAGGTGAAATCTGTGCTTTTAAAATCCATGGACAGGCAATGCCCTTTGAAGCTGTAGTGCTAAACAAGACATCTGGAGAAGGTCGTCTTCGAGCAAGAAGTCCAATTGACTGTGAACTGCAGAAGGAGTATACATTCATCATCCAGGCATATGACTGTGGCGCAGGGCCTAGTGGAACAAACTGGAAGAAATCTCACAAGTGAGTGACAACTGGGAGTGAGGAATGGGCTGTGGCACGTATTTACAATTCAGGCTGAGGAGCTCCTTTACTAGCCAATGCTGGTGGAAAGCAAATGAAAACAAAATGCTTTATCACAGGAGTTGATTGTTCAATTTGTTACTTTGGCTTGCTCTTCCTACCACCTGAAATTGACCTCTTTCAGTAGTAGATTCAATGGAGCTTTAAAGGTCTCAATAGGACTCTGGATACAACTTTTGTAATTTTTATTTACCTTCCTTCACCCCACCGCTAAATAGATCAGTGGCTTTTTGTAACATCAAAGCTTGATGTTAATTGAGATTCATGTAATCAAATCATATTGAATTTCCTTGCTTCTTCATTCACCCTGTTATATTTTCACATTTCTGCAGCATTGATTCTTTGCAGGGGGTATTTCTTCTTCTTCTGCATAATAAGTACAGATAGAATTGAATACAAATGATTAGTCTGAATTCAGATTCATTCAAGTATACAAAATATATCTATATAAAGTAGTGTTTGGTCCAGCTCTATGCCTTATTTAGATGTGAGTGAATGGGAATAGGTGTTCAGTGAACTTGCATGCTGTGATTAAAAATAACATCACAGGCCTGTGGCTTACGCTGGCTCAGCTTGTCTGAGCGTGGAAAGCTAAGCAGGGTTAAGCCTGGGTATTACTTGGATGGGAGACCCCTCCTCTAGTTTCCTGCATTGAGCAGAGGGTTGGACTTGATGGCCTTGTAGGCTCCTTCCAACTCTATGATCTATGAAACTCTATGACTATATGACATCATGTTCCAGGAAGTGCTGGGGAGGCTGCGTGCAGAGTGCCTCATGCCACCACCATGGGAACATAGGAAGCTGCCCTGTACGGAATCAGACTATGAGTCCATCTAGCCCAGTATTGTTGACAGTGACTGGCAGCAGCTCTCCAGGGTTTCAAGCAGGAGTTTTACCTGGGTCCTTCTGCATAAATAAATAAATAAATAAACCATGTACACCACTACTGAGCTATGACCCCTCCCTGATGGGGCTTTCAAAAAAAAGTTGTACTGTTTAAAAAAAAGGGAGGGAGCCTTCAGCCACTTCACCTCATAAAGTTAATTAAGGTATGTACAACCCTCACAAACCTGCCACCCCTCCCCAATTCCTCTGAAATGTATGTTACATCTCTGAAAAGAGCTACTTGGCTTGCGGAATTCTATCCCCCCCCCCCTCCATTTCCAATCACCATTCTTCTTTTCCTCTTCTTTCTTTCCTTGTCATATTCTGGTCTTTCTTTCTCTTCTGAAAAGGGGATGGTGATGGGTGAGAGACATTCTGAATTGTATTTGACTTTATAAAAACAGACAAAAGGATTTATTTCTTTCCTCCTCATCCAACTCTTTGGGAAAAGTGGGTTCACATGGTTGCCAAGGAAGGAATATGGGGCTATTTTGCTTGTCAGTCTCCATTATCCAGCAATGGAATGACAAGCTTTAATATAAACACTAGTTAATGGGATGGGATGGTTGGGGAGATGAATATTGCTCACTTATACAATGCTATATATATTTACTCCCAGGAAAGTGTACATAGGACTGTAGCCCAGGTTATTTTTTTCAGCCTGATCCTCTGCATGTTTCCTTAGAGATAAGTCCTGAGTTGCGAGCATGGTACTGCTGGTTTAATAAGCTGCCCAGCCCATTCCATTGACTTGGCTACCCTTTCAGCTCCATCCTGTGCATGTTTTGTCATGTGTGTTTTATCATGGACTCTGGCGTCAATGGCGAGGAGGTATATGCTTGGAGGTTCTTTCTCCATAACTTAGCCCTCATATTGAGAACAGACTCCTTGGCTGAACTGTGGTGAAGTCTTAGCACAAATTAAGTTGGAAGGTTAATAGTTTGATCAGAGGACAGAGTGGGTCAGGGCTTCTTAGCCCATTCATCTACAGCCATTTTTCTGTTCAAAATAAGCCAGAGTTTCCGTTCCACCCATTGCTTTCTGAACCTTATTCATTTAATGCTGGTCCCAATAGTGATAAGCCTGGCACCTTATTCTTCATTTAGAATGATGAAAATTTAGAAATAGTTCATAACCACTGTTCCATTTTGTACAGCATATGTCTTTGTTTAATGTGAGAATTGACATATTTGATGTCTCAGTAAAGCAAATAAAATACAGCAGTAAAATGGAAACTCAAGTTATGTAACAATTTCTTTCAACATGCACACACATTCACCTTGTGCATTTTCTATCCCTCATTTACCCTGCTTATTTAGATTCTAAGCATTCAGTTAGAATCGCTTTTACTTCATTACTTATAGTTAAATTTTAAGCATATAAACACTATATTATGGATCATAACACTTCATATTAGGCTTGGAAAATGAATAGATATTTGCATTGTATTGTAAGAAATTGATCATTCTTTATATTTTAGGGCTGTGGTCCATATCCAGGTAAAGGATGTCAATGAATTTGCACCCACTTTTAAAGAAACATCCTATAAGGCTACTGTGACAGAGGGAAAAATCTATGACAGTGTGTTACAAGTGGAAGCCATGGATGAGGATTGTTCTCCTCAATACAGCCAAATATGCAATTATGAAATTGTCACAACCGATGTTCCATTTGCCATTGACAGGAATGGTGAGTACTTGTTATTGTACATTTATGCATGTGGGGGCCACATCTTGACTGATGTAAATTAGGGCCCTCAGTGTCTTCTAGTAAGCACTTAATTTTATACCTATAGGAGTTATGTGGGGTAGTAAAATGATGGTCTTGCTAATTTTCCTGTGATTCAAAATTACGGTTTCTTATTCTAGGTAATAATGAGACTTCTGTTGAACCTGTGCAATATCTTCTGGCTTTTTGCTACCGTAGTTATCAGCTGAATGGAATCCAAACTCACCTTAGCTGAGCATGAGAGTAAGGTGGGATCAGTAGAGCACTCTTAGGTTTTACAGTTCATACTGAATGTTTCGTGAACATTTGTTTAGCATTAAAAACTATTCTGAACATAAGAAGAGCCATGCTGGGTCAGACCAAGGGTCCATTTAGTCCAACATTCTGTTTTCTCTTTATAAATCATTTAGGATATCTACAGTCGCATCACCTTGTAGAGAAAGGGAGCTACTACGTTCTCAGCGACCTCTGCTTAGCTGTTGTGTTATATAATAACAAGCAGAACTATTTTCCAGGCCTTTTCAGAAAATCATCTTTTGTTCAGGGGTTGTTGTTTTTTTGGTACAATTTGTTTGTTAGAGGTGATCTAGATGTCATTTCTCAAGGTAGGTCTTCTGTCCTGATAGGTACTGTATTATGTCAGCACTCAAGCTCTAATATGTGGTGCCTTTGAACATTTAGTGTTTACCCTAGGCAGTGCATTAACTGAAATTTTGAGTGCTCTGAAGAATATGTTTGAATGATTGTCATGGTTACTCACTGGACAGCATTTATGATACCATTACGGCCATTTCAAAGTATTCTTTATAAACAACTTTTAGCAGCGGAGTGGTTCAGTCAATAATGCGCTAGTGCTTATATATTCCTTTAAAAAGCGGTGAACATCCCCAAGAATATTCCTGTGCCCATCCCAAGGCTTTTACTATAAATTAACTAACTTTCCTTTTAATTAGTTATTTGCTGGCTGTGCATTTCCCTTCTCCAGCAATGGGAAATGTCCCCCAATTAACAGATGTCCCCCAATACAGATGTCCCCCAATTAACAGCAGCAGCAGCAACAACAACAACAACACCACCACACACACACACACACACACCTTTCCAAATCCTGCTATAAGGGCTGTGAATGTAATTCAGCTGCACATTTTTCCTGCAGCAGTTATATTTCCCCATCCATCATGCAGGACAAGATGTACCACTATTGTCTCTTTTTAAAAGAGAATCACAAGAGCATCACACTAAGACTAAACTGTAGTAGAGTCTTGCTTTCTTTGGTCATTTGGGAAAATCTTAAGACATTGAAAGAAATGTGAATCTAGATATTCCCTTTGAGAAAAATCATTAGTTTTATTAAATTAAAACCTCAGTTTTGTTTATTTCTGAGAAACTCAGCAAGACACAAGATGACCATTAGGGCAGGCAGTAACATATATTTTCCACCAGAATAATTTAATATCTGTCTCATTTCAGAGGTACACATTTTTCCCCCTGATGTTCTATATGAGTATTGCCAAAATTATAAATAGAAAGTGTGCACAGTGCTTTTGTTTTCTCTTAGCAGCCATTTCATGCTGCATTGGTTTATAGGAAGCATCTCCCCATTTGACACGGATCTGACTGTATTTGAGCTGCTTTCTCATAATGCACAGCTGAGCATCAGAGGATAACCTGTTAGCATCAGTAAAATGCAAATGGTGGTCAAGGGAATCCCTACTCTCATTACCATACCATGACTGGAAGGCAAATGTTTTGAATATCGTATGGAGTGGGCAATCAAGATGATTGAAATTGAGTATAAGTAATCAAGAGCTATTTAGTCTAGTTCTTTATTGGAGAGGGTGCTATGACATGGTCTTTTTAAAATGAAGGTGCATGCATGATTCCTTGCATTTCTTGCTCATTTCTCTGTATTCCAGATTGGAGAGTGGGGAGAAAACATCTGGGGTTTTCAGTTTTCAGATATTTTGTTTTGAGTACAGAAGAAAGTTCAGCCACATTACCATGCTTCATGTCTGAATGTATGTTTTCATGGTCAGGGACAAACCCTTCAGAAATATGAATGACCAAGGGGAGGGAGTAATTACTCTGGTAATGGGGAATACCCCCCTTACCTCTGCTGCCCTGGCACTAATCCTGCCAGAGGACAGGCTCATTTCACTTCATTTATTTCATTTATATACTGCCCAATAGCCCAAGCTCTTTGGGTAGTGAACAACAATTTATTAAAAAACCCAATAAAATACAGTACAAATACAATTAAAACAGCATACAATTCAATACAAAATTTAAAAATGAATTAAAAACCATTTGAACAATTAAACACATTCAATATGTTCGATAAGTTAGACCACTGCAGACATAGCCCAGGCCCTATATCCCATTGAAAGCCATTAAATGCCTCGGCATAGAGGGCAGTCTTAACCTGGCACTGGAAGGATAGCAGAGTTGGCGCCATGGGGCCTCAGTGGGGAGCTTGTTCCATAATTGAGGGGCCACCACTGAGAAGGCCCTCTTCCTTGTTGCCACCTTCCAAGCCTCCCTTGGAGGTGGCTCTCAGAAGAAGGCCTCATATGTTGAGCATAGTGTCCTGGTAGATTTAGGTCGGGGGAGGTGCTCCAACAGGTGTTGTGGTCCCAAGCCATGTAAGGCTTTGTAGGTTAAGACCAGCACATTGAATCAGGCTCGGAAGCATAAAGGCAGCCAATGCAAGTGGGCCAGAATCAGTGTTATATGTCCAGACCTTCTGGTCCCAGTTATTAATCTGGCTGCCACATTTTGCACAAGCTGCAGCTTCTGAACAGTCTTCAAGGGCAGCCCCACATAGAGTGAATTGCAGTAATCTAACGTGGAGATTATCAGAGTATAGATTACTGAAACCAGGCTATCCCTGTCTAGATAGTGGCATAGCTGGGTCACCAGCCAAAGCTGGTAGAAGGCACTCCATGCCACTGAGGCCACCTGAGCCTTAAGTGACAAAGATGGCTCAAGTAGGATCCCCAGGCTATGAACTTGTTCTTTCAATGGGAGTGCAACCCCATCCAGAACATGTTGAACACACTCCATCTGGTCAGAAGAATGACCCACTAATAGCATCTCAGTCTTGTCTGGATTGAGCCTCAGTTTGTTAGCCCTCTAGTCATGTGGCTTACGCTGACTCAGCTTGTCTGAGGGTGGAAAGCTAAGCAGGGTCAGGCCTGGTTATTACTTGGATGGGAGACCCCTTCTCTAGTTTCCTGCATTGAGCAGGGGGTTGGACTTGATAGCCTTGTAGGCTCCTTCCAAATCTATGATCTATGAAATCTATGAAATCTATGAAATCATCCAGTCCATTGTCGCAGCCAAGCATCAGTTTAGCACATCCACAGCCTCACCTGCTGCAGATGAAAAAGAGAAATAGAGCTGCATGTCATCAGCATACTGATTGCGACACACTCCAAAACTCCAGATGACCCCACTCATCAATTTCATTTAGATGAAATAGCATGGGAGACAAAAATGACCCCTGGGGAACTCCATGCTGGAGAATCCTCGGGGCCGAACAATATTCCCCAAGCACCACCTACTAGAGCCGGCCATCCAAGCAGGAGTGGAACCACTGCAATGCAGTACCTTCCACTCCCAGCTTAGACAGTCATCCCATGGTCGATGGTATCAAAAGCTTCCGCGAGATCTAGGAGTATCAACAGGGTCACACTCCCCCTGTCTCTCTCCTGACATAGGTCATCATACAAGGTGACCAAAGTTGTTTCCATGCCAAAACCAGGCCTAAACCCTTACTAAAATGGATCCAGATAACCACTCTCATCCAAGAGTGCATGGAGCTGGTTGGCCACTACCCACTCAAGGACCTTGCCCAGGAAAGGAATATTCACCACTGGCTTAAAGTTGTCAAGGTCTTCTGGCTCCAGTTAGGGTTTCTTCAAGAGTGGCCTCACCACTGCTTCTTTCAGGCAGCCTGGGACCACTCCCTCTCTCAAGGTGGCATTGATCACCTCCCTGGCCCAGCTGGCTGTTCCCTCCCTGTTGGTTTTTATAAGCCAAGAAGGGCTTATATGAGCCAGTACGAATATGGTTGCACAAACCATGGACTCCTATCAGTCTAGTAGAGTTGGCCCGGAAACTAGTACAGTTTATCAAATGCATGGCCACACAATGACCTGGTTCACATGACATGACAACCCACCATGGTTGTCATGTTATCTGAACCTAGCCTGGTTTACCCAGGGTTGTGTGTTTTGTTTATTCTTTTCAAACAATCCACCCTGAGAGCCCATGGACTGTTCTACGGGTTGTTTTACCCATGGTGGGTTGTCGTGTCACCTGAACATGGATGGCTGATTCCACCATGGTTACAGTCCAGCGGCCAGCGAGGCACTTGGCAAGAGTGGCAAAAACCCCTTGCCACTCTTCCCAAGCTTGACCTGGCTATCACCAGTGCCAGACACCCCACAAGTGCCCAAGCAGCACTTGGAGGTGGCTGGCACTGGCTTGGTGTCCTCCCCACCACGATCGAGAGTCATTTTTGGCTCCCGTGGCTTTTTTGCACTTTAAACTTTTTTTTCGGAGGTAGTGATTTTTTTTTTTATTATTCCATGCGATCCCCATTATGACAGCCACTGACAACCCCTTCGAAATGACCAAGTGGCACATTGGAGGGGGCTGACCATGGTTGCAACCTTTTTTTTAATTTTTCAGACCCCCTAATGTGCAGAAATATTTGCACTCTTAAAAAAAAAAATCAGACTTGTGCAAGTGCAGAGGTGCACACTTACAGAGGTCTGAAAATGGGCAGCCTCACCTGGGCAATGTCCAGGCAGGTACCTGCTGCCAAAATAAAAGAGGTACCAATCCTGGACATTGTCCCAGGGAGGCTCCAAATACCCTTTCCCCCTGCCTTTGGTTTGGTTTGGCTGCTGTCAAAAGGCAAGCTGCCAAGCCAAATCAAAGGTGCGAGTGATCCTTGCTCATGAAAAGGGGGTGGTACGATTTACACCCTCTTCCTGGCAAGATCCTCATGGGTTTGTTATTTTTTTTGGGGGGGGGGACTATATAATCCTAAGGGTGCTCTCACTTTTCCACTTGTTCCCGAGAATCTAGGTGCTCGGGCACATGGAAAAGTGCAAGCCACCCCGTTTTCAAAGGAGCAAGAGTTTTGACAGCTATTTGTCAAACTCCTGTTCCTTTTGAAAGGTTTTTTGGGGGCAGGGCACCCCACGGTTTCTTGACAGGGGCATATGCAGGCATGAATCATATGTCCCTGTCAAGTACTGTGGGGTGCATCCCATCACTTAGAATGATGGACAGTAGGGAGAGAGAGTTGGAAGAGCAGTGAAAGTGTTCCTTTCCTTTCTTCTGTTGCTACTGCCGCTACTAATCCTGTGTCCCCCACCAAGATGAGGCAAGGGAAGGGGAAGTGTCTGTGGGCAGCTGGGGATTGAGGGGACAGGAGGCAGTGATGACAGAGTGAACCTTCTTAGCCACTAGGATTGGCTCTGGGAAAATGGTCTGGGTTTTCCCAATTTTGCATGGTGGTGAGACTTAGAAAAATAGGCCATCTGGGTAGAGCTTTGGAGGATTTCCTTTCTCAGTGCATAAGCGTTCAAATGTTGTGCACTTAAGGGTGAAATGGGAGATGAAGTGTAGCAGAAGCCTACTACACTCACTGAGTTAATAACAATCCAAACTTTAGCCAGAGTCCTAGCAGCCCTAGTTCTTTGCTTCCATATGGTGATAGCACAGCCCTTGTATACCTTATTCTTTCACATGGTTTTAATCTCCGACTCTTCTAAGCAATGCGGTCCCACTGACAATCAGACTTTTTGAAGGACGTTTGCACTTCATGGGTACCAAGACTGAGAAACCGCACCACACTGGTTTATTATTTTCTTTGGTTTATTTTATTGACTAAAAGTTTAAGAAACCATCTCAGCTTAATCAGTTCCTTTATGACTCACACAGGATGAAGGCTAATATATTGCCTCAACATACTTCCCCCACCCTGTAAGCAGTCTTCACATCCAGTAAAGTTATCAATATATAATTTGATTCAACAGCCCAGGCATGCACACAGTGTGGCTCCGTGTTAGCTGGGGGTCACTTGCTGCATTTTGTTTAGTATTGAGGAATGCTCCTTGTGTGCCATGGGATCATGAGTGCGGAGCATTACCCAACATTTAAGAGAAAAGTGTAGCCCTTGCTTATTTGCAGCCCCAAATGTACATCTGAGCCCTGTGGAGCTGTGGATCTAGTTGTAGTATTTTATTTCTTTTCTTTGTAGGCATTTCATGGCTCTAGTAGCCTCCCATCCATGATTAAAAGTGTTTGTAGAACTCCATCTTGTACTGCATAGATGTATCAGCTTGCAACTTTTTATTTAGCTGTAGGGGATATTAAGATTTATGTGATCATTGGGACTGTGTTCATTAAGAGCACTGTGCAAACTGAAACTGTGCTTATAATGTGGGCCAACTGTATAGAGATTTTTTTTTTAATGGCTAGAGTGACTGCAAGACCTTGGAGAGAGAGAGGAAGTTGTTAGCTATTTAACTGTCACAAGAACGAACTAGTTTCAGATATTGTTCTCCTGGAGGCTGTTTTCAAGCTGGCTGAAGTCAATGGAAAGTTGATGGAACGTTAGCCATCGACCTAAGTGAGCTTTGGAATGAGGCCTCCTAGACAAAATTTAAAATTCAGCACATAACTAGGGTGTGCATGGAAGATTACACTGTCATGGACTTTGCCTATCATCAAACTATGAACACACATGATACTGTCCCCCCCCCCCCCCCCATAAAGCTGTGATTATTGTTTGGCAAAAGCCATATCTATCCCAAATTAAATTCTGATTTTAAATGTAAACGGTTTTCAGATTCTGGAAACATCTCAATACTTTTTTTTAGTCTATTAAAAATATGTTTTCCTTCCATAATGATTAACTTTTGACACATGCTACTCAAAAAGGGAAAGTGACAAAAAAGGAAAAAGATGAACTCAAAGGACCTTTATATGAATAAAACCACTATAGCTGAACTTTACTTATCTTTGTGTGCTTGTGTAAACATGCTGCCTTAGTCAGTAGCCAATACGGCTACTTCACCTCTGCTGGTTCTGTTGTGCTCACGGGACTCGCCGTGAGTGCACCAGGAAGTAGCACTTTCAAAACAAGCTGCAGAAATAAGTTTGTATTAACCCAAGTTCTAATCTTGGCAGAATTATATCTGCTGGTGATGTTGGCCAGCCCATCATGTTATAGTGCTGGATTGGCATAACTGTTGCTATTACTGATCTCAGGCACTTCTCTATTGGTATAGTAAAGCGTAGAACAGGGGTAGAGAATTGTGTCTTCAGGATTTTCTTCTGTATGCTATTTAATTTTATTTTTCACACACACACACACACACACACACACACGTGTCACATGAGGGCCAAGAGACTTGCCTCAGACTAAGTGGTTTGAAGACTCAAGGCTAAATATTAGAGTGATTCAGATAGCCAAAGGCTAAAAATCCTGACTAATTCTGACTAAACTATTTTAGTCATGTAATCTACTTCAGTCAGGATATAGACTGTACAGCATAGTGCATGAATACACAATTAAAATGAGCACAGCTTCAGGATATGAGAAAGATTAAACATTTGTTGTCTACAGAAAGCTTTAATCTGTTGGCGCACATAATTTGAAATGTATATTGAACACTTCCAAGGTTCAGCTTGAGAAGGAACTGTCATTCAGCAAAAATGTTCTGAATTAAAATGCTGAACTCATTAATTACAGAGACTGCCTTAGAATGGTAAGGCCCTCTATCCTTCTAGAAGGTTTAACTGCAATTTCTACTCCCCCCACCCCATTTTCTTGTGAATGCTGCTATTTCTTTGTTTCCAGGACAGGTGATTTGTCACTTTTATGCTTCTGTCAGGTTGATTTTGTTGCTGCAGAATGCTATTTTTCATCTAGTAGTGCCAAATTGTATCATTTTTAAAAGCTAGTAATATTCACCATAGGGTAGATTAAGGAAAGTGCCTCCCCCAACAACCACACCTGAAGGAGGGGTTAGTCTGTGGGACAAGAAGAGGGAGATGAGGTTCCCAGATTGCTGCTTTTGGCTGCTGCTGCTGGTGGCCCGATGTGGTCAGAAGGCTTCCCAAGTACTACAAAAGTCAGTCTCGCCCTGAACAATGGATGTCCCTAGCCATTGCAAGATGATGGATGGCCAAACATGTGTGATACCTGGTTTTTCTATAGTTCCATGAGGTTTTGAATAAGACTTCTGCCAAAATTTGGCAAGGTCTATATAAAGCCTCATCACATATGGCTTGGTCTTAGTTGGCCAGGCTTCCAGCACATCCCACCCAGGCTTTCCAGCACAACCCAGGAATCAAGGTTTCCCTAGGTGTTAGTTGGCAGGGATGTTGAAGAGTCCTTGGTCTCGAGTCACGAGTCGAGTCATGAGTCTTTGGACCCGAGTCTCAAGTGCGAGTCCTTGGTCCAAAATGGTGACTCAAGAGTCACGAGTCACGAGTCACTCCCAAAGCTGACTCCACGAGTCCCTATTAAAATCAATGGGGGTTTTTCCCAACAAAATAAGGCTACTTCAGATGTGTGGTTTAAATAAATTCTAGGCACAAGTGTGCCTTTTTATTTCAAAACTCGGCAACTGATTTTGGCAAGAACAGACCAGGCAGAAAAACCCAAAATAACCAGGCAGGCAGAGGAGGCAGGGAACCCCAAAGCAGGCAGGCAGAGGCCTTTGTCTTGGACAATTCAACTGTTGAACTGGTCAAGAAGAGACCAGGCAGGCAGAGGAGGCAGGGAACCCCAGACAGGCAGGCAGAGGCAGCCAAACCCAAAATGTCTGAAAGGTTGCATTTTACTAGAAAAATGATTTTAAAAAATAAACTTGCTGTACTTCCTAAAACTTATCCATGTTGCATTTGAGGAACATGATTTTTTCTAAATGTTTGGCCCCCATTCTGGAACGGTGAGATCTCATCACAATTCCACCTTCACTGAACACCCGCTCCACTGGTGATGAACTTGCTGGAACCAGAAACACACTCAGAGCAGCCACACAGAGTAATCTCAGGTCCTTCTTCTGCCTCTCCCAAGTACGCAACACATCAATCAAAATAAATCTTGACACACTGTTGGGGCTGCACTCCTGGTAGCCGTCCATAGTGGCCGAGCAGCGGCACACCTCGCTTCCATGCGCTCTTCACCGGCAATCACGCTCCTCTCCACTCCTTCTGGCACAGCCCAGGGATGTAGAAGAGTCCTTGGTCTCGAGTCCCGAGTCGAGTCTCAAGTCCCATTAAAAATATTGGGATTCGAGTCCGAGTCGAGTCAGAGGGGGGACTCAGTCCAACTCAACGAGTCGAGTCCTCGAGTCCGAGTCCCCATCCCTGTTAGTTGGGCATCTGTTTGGCAGCTGGAAACAATTTTTTCAAGTCGTCCAGATTGGCCAAGGATGGGCATGTTTTTCACCTTACCTAGGATGTTTCCTTAAGTACATGTGCATAAATAATGCAGTTCATCTCTTTGGCAGGTAGAAATAGAAAAAGGGGGGGGAGGCATCAAGGCTCATAGACGGTGAGGTTAGATATGCCTGTAATAGGAGGCCACCACACCAGAGTGGACTGGGGACCACCCACAAGATTTTGGACAACTGCTGGATCTGGGAACTACACTTAGCCCCACTGTAAGATCAGACTTAGGGATCAACCGTGGCAGAAGGCTCAGGCAGCCTTTTGCTGACTGCTCAAGGAACCAAAAGTGACATGGACAGCCATACAAGCTCTTGGGTGAAAAAGGGTTGTGTAGACCATGGCCTTCTGCTGCTGCATGTGTGCTGATTTAATAATGCCTGTAAATTAAATAAAGTTATTTATTTATTTATTTATTTATTTACAGTATTTGTATACTGCTCCACATCAAGCAGATTCTGGAGCGGTGAACAATAAAAAGACAAAAACAGATAAAAGAAACAAAAACAATACATTGAAACAATACATTATGTCCTATTCTACTCCAAGACTGGGCCACCTCTTTCTTACTGATCTCAGTGCTTTCATCACCTACTATCATTTCCATTACTGGGGAAGAGATGTTAGAAGAAGGAAGGTACTGGAGAGGCAACCATATCTGGAACTTTGTTGTCTTTCCTTCATAATAATCAGAGCTGCTTTTGTAGACCAGGACCAAAGTCCATGATATTTCTCCATGTTATACCCATTAACCCCTATTTTGCTTCTTATGGCTGATGAACTCAATCCCGAGGGCCCAGGGCCCAACCTCTGTCAGATAGGACTGTTACTGTCAATGTCTGAAGCATTCCTAGGATAAAAGAAAAAAATGCAATTTAATAAAAGGTGTCTGAAAAGGTCAGTCCTCCCCTCTTCTATCTTACCACCCTCACTTCCTATTATACAGAGGTCCTTTTTTAGACACAGGTAATTGTTATAGGTTTTATTACAGTCAATTGCATGAACCTCCTAGCTTGACAATGAACCAATATCTTTTTATTGACCTGTGTTGCACCTACAGGAAATATCAGGAATACCGAGAAACTGGGTTATGACAAACAGCATCAGTATGAGATAATGGTAACAGCTTTTGACTGTGGGCAAAAACGTGCAATTGAAGATGTCATGGTACGAGTTGAAGTCAAGCCTGTATGTAAACCTGGATGGCAAGGTAGGGATTGTATATAGTGAAGTCTTTGAAAATATTGATGATGCATTTTGCCATACAAACAATATGTTGCTGATTCTATAGCAACTTCGGAAAATCAGGACTACTATGTATTCATGTAGGAATTTATAATTCACTTTTCTGTTGGCATATGTTTTCAAAGCAGAGAGCAATGAGAGAAACTAAAAAACAAACAAACCCAATAATTTAAACATTGTAAACTGCAGAGGATATAAACCTACCAGTTCTGTACCAGTTACAAGGTTACTACATTTAGGGCACAGCCTTCTGCAGGTTTTGACAGAATTAACTTCCCCCCCACGCTTCGGGGGGGGGGAGAGTTTGCGCGGGAGGGGGAGCGGAGGACGCGGGAGAGATGAGGTGATTTCACCTCCCATCAGGGCCCGGGGCAAATTGCTTGTCCCCTTGGGATTGGCTCAAAGGGTGGGGCACTGAGGCTATATTTAGGCACAGGTGACCCCACCCAAAGCCTCTTTTCTTGCAGCTCCCTCCCTCCACGCCCGTTTAAGCAGTGTGAGCTCCTCTGGTCGCCTTTTACGGGGCCGAGTAGGAATTTTGTTCATTGTCCTAATTGGCTCTGGGCAGTGTACGGGTTTCGCCTACTCCATGCTGTGAATCCGGGTGGTGGTTTTCTTGTTTTGGGTTACCAGTCGAATTTGGTCACATTGGATTTAGGTTAGGCGGTAAGTGCGGTGAATAGGTAGTGGGGGTTAGGGTTTCGGTGTGCATCCCATGGCACCTTTGAAGGTGATTGGCAAGAACCCGGGCCTCACCAATGTCGATGCCCTGTGGCTCCATTGCTGTGAGTTCGGGGAGCCTTTGGGGTCTGCACTGGTCACCCTCCTCGGTTGTCAGGCGGCGCCGGGGGCGGTGGCTCAGGGTAGATCCCCCAGCACTTTGTGTGTGGAATTCGAGAGTGGCGAGTCACCGCGCCACCCTCGAGTTTGGGATGTTTTCGCCCTGATGCGCTCCACTGGCCTATTGGCCGGCCTTGGTTAATCCTGCACTTCACCCTTCGCAGAACTTCGATTCAATAAATGTGACCCTGTTTTCAAACCATTACAGTTGTCTCGTCTTTTCATTTCCCCCTATACCCGCGCAAAAGCTATGCATGGCTGGCAGGCGAATGCTGAGAGTTGTAAGACTTTTTTCTGTCAAAACTGCATAGGATTGCACCCTTAAACACTTTATGGCTGCCTAAATCAGGGCCATCCCCAGATTTTGTGGGGCCTGGAAAAGCTGCCTTTGGTGGCCCCTGGCCCCCTTATCTAAACACTTGAATGTTGGTGCCCATCCAACCCCTGTGGCTTATAGTCAGCAAGCACTGGGGGAGGCATAATGGCAGAAGCAGTGAAGGAGAGCTCTCCAGTTCGTGGGGGGGAGGGGGGATTCACTTCCGCTTCACCCCTTTGGTTTTTTTGGTCAATTTGATGAAAATGGCACACATCCTAGATGTGTCTCCAATCAAGAAACTTGCAAAGTTTTAGGATAGGTTCAGAGGCTAGGGAATTACTATGCCTGAAAACCAGTTTAAGGCATTTTTCATAGTGAAGCCTGGTGGCATTGGAAGAATTGCCATCTCACGTCCCTGTCCTTGCCCTCCCTCAAAGCACAGTGATTGGAGCTCCTGGTAAAATGTGCCCTAGAATTAGAAGGTGGACCTGTCAGTCACCCAACCACACTCCCTCATCCCCACTCTCCCTGCAGCATTTAGAGAATATAAACCAAATAAGAAAGACACTATTTTGTACTTATTTTGGGAGACAGGAAGTCTGTGCAGCATGAATGTGTATCCAAAACATGAGTTGCTGCCAAAGCCTCATTTTGGGCTTGGATTTGGTTCTGTTGGTCTCATAGGGAACCCCACTTTAACTTGGGATCCAAGAGAACCAGACTGAAACTTCCCACTTTTGCTTGGGGTTCATCTGAATCTGCCCCCCCCCCCAAGTATCCAGGATTCAAGCCATATAGGGCTATAAAGTAAAAGTTTATGAGTTGGTGGGTTAGGTTAGAGCCTTATGATGTGTTGATTCAGCCCCAGGAGCCATGAATTATTTCAGAGAGACAAATGTATGCATTCTTCAAAAGCTAGAAAATAAATGATTATCTCATGTGTCACACAGTAAAACTTTCTATTCCAGTGGAAAGAGTAGTTCAGCTGCTTTTTGTTTCTGATGATATGTGTAGTACCAGCCAAATATTTTTTTTTAGTATTACTGCTTGTGACTGATTAAGTGTCAAGTCTGACCTATTTAATATTCTACTGGGATCAATGCAGAGGTAGTATAAGAGCATCTGAGGTAACAAATCTAGGTCACAATCCATTGTAATTTTTCCAGGTGCTTAAAAAGCATTTTTACAGAGTGCAAGCCATCTGCATTGTCTTTAATGGATAGAGATATAAATCTGGCATAGCGTTTCATTTGCATACTCCCTTTTGAGAATTAGCAAGCAACCCCTATGTGCAGATAGTTTTTTATGATGATGTGCCCATGTATGAATACATGCAGCAAAAATACACCTGTATATGATTGTCCTGTTCCTTGCTACTATGGTGTGAACAATGTAAGCAAGGATGTAGAAACAGGAAAGACTTTGACCTTGAGAGTGAGTTTAGTTTAGTTTTTTCAAGATAGCAAAAACACCTTCTTTTTTTAAGAATTCAGAGCAGGTTTAGCCTTAACAAATAAATTACTGCAGGGCAGAGTTTGAGCACTTGTCTTTCAATTCTTCTAAGCTTTGGAATCTGCAGTATGGTGAACTTTCAGGAAGGAAGGAAAGAAAGGAATGCTTATCTTAGAAAGATCAACTGTGTGACCTTCTGATTTACTGATGTGCTGTGCCTTAAAATGGCCTTCTATGAAATAAGATATTCAAAGAATGAAGAAATATCAAGTCTTCTGTGGCAGAGTGACAGGCAGAAGCTCAGGGAGGGGCCAACCTGAACATTCCAGAGGCTCTGATTGGTTGAAGCCGAGAGCATAGAACCCCAGGGAGTTGACAGTTAAGGGAGTTGGTTGTCAGTTGGGGAAGAGAGTGGGTTGGAGTGAGAGAGGGAGTGGAAGGTTAGTAGAGTAGGTAGGGAAAGGTGGTACTGAAGAGAAGAGTTCAGACACAAAATCTAGTACTAAGTAGTGAGAAAGCAAACGTGAAGGTGTTAGTGTAGAACAATTCACAGGAGTCTCCACTTAGGGAGTGAAGGACCTTCTGTCTGAGGAAGAAGGAGAAACCCTGGACTAGTGTGACAGTTAAGTTCCCTAGTCTGATACTGTAACTTTCAAGTAACCAAGCCAAGTTGATACAAAGAGCACTGTATAACATCTGCCTGCCTTTAACCTGAATCTAAGCAAAGAACAAGTTTGAATTAACTGTTGAAAATCCAAGTTACCTGTGCCTGAGTTGAATATCAGTTTTGAGACTTTGTTAGAACAATAAATCAATCTTTTTATTCAAAGTTCTAATTCTCCAGAGTCTGACTGGTGACAGGAAAGTAAGAAGTGAATTAACGGAGGGGCACCCTGCTTCAAGTAATCAAGTAAAACAAACTACTCTTAATAAAGACAAACAAACGTGGGTGAACAGCTACATATAAGACCTAAGACACATAATTGACTAACACAGTTTAAGAAGACAGCTTCAAGTCTGAAGTGACCCATACAAGGGGGCACTTGGTGAGAGCGAAGTACACATTGAGGGTGTGGGCTTTGGAGCAAGGGGTACCGTCCGCTACATCTTCTATTTTCCTAATTGTATTACAGTCATTGATGGCTGACTATTTAAACATTATTTGTGTATGTGGCATATGCTCAACAAGGCAGTGACAACCTGTGATATGGTTCTACAACTTCACATTTCATGGATATTGCCATTAAAAAACAATGCCCATCCTCTGCATTCTGCACTGTATATCTTGGATGCTTTGGGGTTACATTCCAGATTGCACTTATCCTAAAATGCCATTCATTTGGACCCTGTCAAGTTTTTCATCCAGGTTTCATAGAATGCATAAATCACAACATCTGCAGGCTATTTTGCAAGACCATTGAGATGTCCTTTATAGCTCTTAGACTTATATAAGTGGGGCTGTTGTTTTTTTTAAAAATGTGCTCTTAAGCTTTATTGGTTTTCAAGTAAATGCAAAGGAAAAACATTTAACAGACCCTGGGTATTTGTAAACTATATAATTGAGATGATTCCTGAAACCAACTGTCAATCTAGACAGTACATGTGGTGTTTGAGAAAGATCCATTCATTGATCCAAGCCAGTATGTTCTGGGTTAATCACAGGCTAGTCCATCCCACAATTTATACTGGACTGGAAGGACAAAGAGAGATTCTGGGGGGAAGACTTGCTCTATTTGCAAGTATTCAAGCTTATGCTAGTATACTGCATTACTCCAAACATACTTCCACGATATAAAAGAACAGAGGAAGGCAATTTCTTTGACTAAGATGATGGATGAAGCTGGTGGCCTATGTCTAGTTTTCAGTTTTTCACCTTCTCTTATTTTATTTGAAGCACGTACATTCACACACACCCCACTTCAGAGTCATGTGCTCGCATGCACAAATTATCATCTATCCATGCAAAGCAGTGTATTATTATTCCAAATATTATGTTGCTCTTTTCGGTGCTTATAAACATTTAGTCCCCAGCTACTCTCCCCACTACCATTATGCTGATATTTTAAAATGGTACTGGTTTTGTCTAAGCAAATTTAGGAGAAAGAAGCTCCAGGTGTAATGCTGAGATTAGTAACAATTCATGCCATGGTGCTCTTACCCCAACTAGAATCTATGCCACAAAAAGAAATGGAGTAGAGTTTGCCACACACTTCGACTAAAATGTTTGTTTCTGCTTGTGCTGTGTTGCTACTCTACAAATGCCAGAGAGCACACGAACAGTAGATAAAATAGACAGCATACTCTAATATTAAAGAAAAACATAAAACTAGCTATAAATTATGTGTTTTGTGAAACAGAAATGTAGTACCATTAAAATATCCTTATGCTATAGGAATCATTACATAATTATTTAAAATAGTTTTGCTGAGGAACCAAATTTTGCCATAATTCCATGACTGACACATCAATATTTATATGATATATTGTGATAAGATGATATATAGGTAGTGGTCAAAATCACGGAGTTACTGAGCTTATGTTTCAGATAGTAGAATTAGTACTGTTGTTGATTTGTTTGTATGCCTTGAACTAATAAGTAAAGGTGAAAATTAAAAATAGCAATGAGGGGTTCACAATAGCAAATGGTCTATTTTTTTAAAAAAAAGGAAACTACAGTCAGTTGCATCAATATAATTTGGACCTACTGTGTAGGATCCAATGGTGTTACAGTGCTAGCAATAATGACATTGCACTAGTGTAAATCAATGCTAGCAGAACATCATTAGCTCTAACACTTCAACATCACTGGCTCTTTTCCAATGTAAGTGAGATTAAGGACTAGATAAAAAGTGCATGCCAGTTGAAATATGGTAGTATCATGGGGCAGTCTTATGACAACAGACATCAGTTGCATCTGTATATTGGGCTATGACAACCCTCAAAGGAGTCTATTAGAGGTGTGCTGCCTTTGATCTATATAGCCATCATGACTAGTAGCCATTGATAGTCATATATTCCATGCATTTGTCTGTTCCAGACATATGATCAGTAAAAATCAGTAATAAGTAGGCAGTGCCATCCTATGTGGCTGTCCGTAACCTTCTGAATTTGGAGGATTACGGGCATCCTATTGAGGTAAGGAGCGCAGAGGCGAAGATCATCTCCGCGCTTCTCCCACCCCGCAGAACACTTAGATGGCCTGCTCACAAGGAGGAGGGGCTGAGGCACTGCTGGGATAAGTCATATCCCGGTGGAGCCTCACTCCTCTCTACCCCACCCCCCACTGCTGGCTCCAATGCCGGTCTTGCGAGTGCAGAGCTGCAGCCAACGTGGAAAGAACCGCACCAGTTGCAAGGGCAGAGGGAGGGTGCTTGTTTCCAAAGTTGGAGCTGGAACTCCAACCTTTCCTGTGGCCATCTATATAGCATCTAGTCTAGCAGTCATAGGATCGCACTCCTAGTTAATAATAGTACACCTACAACTGATAAAAATACAAAATATATAGTTATACTCATAACAATGTTGTCTGAAAGAACATAGCTCAAAACTATTTGAGCGATAGACAACCTGGTGTCTTCCAGGTGCTTTGTACCACAACTCCCATCATCCCTGACTAGCAGAGGTTTATGGGAGTTGTAGTCCAAAATATTTGGAGGGCACCAGGTTGTCTATCCATGCTCTCTTTTGTAGTCTCTTGTCCTCCTACCTAGCTCTCAACTTTCCCAAACCCCTTCTCTCCAACTTCATCTAGATATGCTTCCTCTCCATCTTCATAACAACTATGAAAAATGCCCTAATTGAAGAGATCTGGTCTAGAATGATTTATGCAAGAATGCATGCTCATACCCCCTCCCCCTCATATGAATATCTTAAACTTTTGCATATCCTCTAGCCATTTCAGTGAATAAATTAGTAGTATCCTGACATTGAAGGATAAGATCTTGACCCAAATATAGTTGAAGAACACTTCATTTCAGTGAAACCATATTGTTACTCAAGGTTTCTAGTGGACTTGCTTTCATGTATAAGAATATTCCATTTTCTGTCACTCTTGTTGGGGACGGAATTTTAAAGAGGAAGGTAGAACTGAGCTGCTTTTTCATGAGTTGCAATTCTCATATCAAAATGTACATATTCAGTTATGGCTATTGCATAAAAATCATGTTTCTTTGCTTTTTGTTCAAGCCTTGGACACCAATCACAACCCAGACTGAGCTGTATGAATCTTCGCAAAGGCTAATTTGTAAGGCTTCAGGAACTGCCCAGTCCCTGAACTATGGCAGAGGGCACATCTCAGGGAAGCTGAAGGCCTTTATTCTGGTACAGGACTAGAACAGCACTGTAACCAGACACATAAGCTAGGCTAGGGAATAGCGTATCCAAAGAGTATATAAAGGGAGCTTTAGTCAGTCAGGATGGAGCACTTTCCTGAGCTTGGTTAGAATGAGCTTAGGGCTACACAGTTATTTTGCTCCCAAGACTCAGGAGCTCATCAGAGATGTGCCCTGTGGAATAGTTCCGGGACTGCACAGTTCTCCGGAGCATTCTTTGTCAACTTTTGAACAATTCTTTCTAGCATTTAGAAGAAATGGAGTAAATTACAAGTGAACACAACTAAAAATGGAGGTGCTTTCTGAGAATGAAAGTGAGAATTAAACTAAAAGGATTGCATTAGTTAATCTTTAGAAAATAGTTCCAAAATGTGCAATTCATGTTCATCACAACACAACATATTCCACTTTGAATCATCCAGCAGAAACAAACACAGTTTTCATGTGGCTCTCTGAGTACAGACCCAGAGTAAGCTAAGGAGTTGGCCATAACGAAAGCAAGATTTGCCAGTTTAACTCTACATCCTGAAATAATTTGAGCATATTGCTCTCTCGTCTCAGTACAGAAAATTTCTCATTTGTGTCTTCAATTAAAACTTAAAGTGAATGAGCATTTGATCTGAAATAAGTTTTATTCCATTCTCCACAGTTTTACGTGTGCAGAAGTACAACTGACTAGATATACATATTATAATTGTGCTTTGTCTAGAAAACCTTACAAATGAAATATCCAGATGTGAAGATTAGTGGATCAGCTTAAAAAGAACTGTTACTTTGAAGAATCAACTGCAACATCTGAATGTCTCTATGACAATTAACCGATATGTTTGCACAAAACCCTTTGTGCAAAGCTGAAATATATGAATTCTTTAATTTTAATATACCATTACTGTGAAGAAAAGCTTACGGTGTCTCCGTGTCCTGCCTTGCCAAATACATGTAAATCAGTGTAATCCCAGCCAGAGGCTGAGAATCTCCGGTGAATGTACATAGTTTCTCTTGATGGCTCTGGGTCGCCTCAGTCCACGACATTCGACGTGTTCACATGCAAATTTCCCCCAAGCGCTCTAGGAATGGTCAGGAATTCACCCTTCTGACACCTTAGCCCCCCTCCCCTGCCTAGCCCAGACAAAATTAATCCTGATTGGCCAAGTGACAGTCGGGCTGTCGAGGGGAGGGGAGGGAGAAAATCAATACGGCTTCTGGGTTTCATTGTTGTTCTGGACGTGAGGAAGCACGGAGCAGAGGACTGTGGCTGAGGCAATTCCCGGGAAGCACAACCCCCAAGCGAATGTGTAAGTGCTTGGGTACTCTAGCATGAGATTTAGCTTTGTTTTTTTGTAGCTCTGACTGTGTGTAGCAAAGGTATTCCATTCTGTCAATTTCACTTCCCTTATCTCCCCACCTAATTTGTAACTGACTAAACCAAAATAAACTTTCTTTTGCTTTTCCCTCAGTGTGTGTGTAGTTTCTCTGCCGGTTTGGTGCTAATTTCAGTGTCTGAGGCTGGGGCCAGTTTCAGAGTGAGGTGATTTGAGGACGGCAGAATCAAGGCTGACGGTTTGCAGCCTCTGATCTCTCATTCAGAATCTAAGGACTGGCTGCAGTCCTTCACAATTACTTTGAAAGAATCAAAGTCTCTAATCTGGAACAGTTTGCAAATTCCATATTTATTCAGATATAATAAAACACCACAGTCTAAAAGGTCAGTGTGGTACATACAGCATGTGCCACTGTTGGCAGTTTAAATATTTTGGGTCACCACACATCTGGCTAAAAAGACATTGGATTAACCAGTCAAAATTGTAAACCTGAAGAAACCTTTCACGTATAGCTTTGTAATGCCATTAATTTATGCAAGTTATAGAACATATTTGGGTAAAATTTGACACTGTTGTTAAAAGCAGGAGCCTTTTGTGACTGACTCTGAATTTGAAATAATTTAAATTGCAAATTCAGTTATTCTGGTAGCTGCAGCCTGCAGGATAATCCTTATAGGACCTTTGCTCGTGCTTAAAAGAAACAACATAAACTGATGATTTCTATCCAAGGACTATTGAAAGCTCTAGCACTGGATGGAGTTGGAATATAGCTGGATTTTCAGGTTGCAAATTCTATCAATGTGTTTGCATTTTTTAAGCAAATCATGAGTTTTGATCCCACCCCTTTAACAAGAGCATGATTTGTTTCCTTGATATCCTGCCAGAGAAATTGTGAACGACTACAACATGCCTGCACCATAGTTGCACATTAATTCACACTAATTCAAATACGTCCTTCAGTCATTTTGTTATCATATGACCATTCCTTTCATAGTGCAAACAAACAAACAAACAAACAAACAAGAAAAGGTGAGTTACTATTAATAAACATTCAATAATACACATTCAAATCATATGTGTTTAATGGAAATTCACTTTCTAGTATAATTTTTGAACCATTCTAAGAGTAGGGCATATTTTTTAAACTTCCACAGATGTGGCTTTCTCTGTTTGTTGACTTCCAGCTGCATTTACAGAACCCCGCCTAAACTGACTTTTAGCATGGCTCTGAGAATAGAGTTCTCCAGGGCTCTCCCCAGTATGCTGAGGCCCATGCATGCATGCCATTGGCTGCACGCAAGCAAGCACTACCATGAATGGCACTGATGACTGGAAGTAAGAGTAAGCGGCAGCAATATTATGCATTTTTTTTTGCTAATTATGTAAATTTGGCTCATATTTCTTAGTTTGTAAACATTATTTCATTCTTAATAACACTTGTATATTGCTTAATATAATAAAATCTCTGCATGTTTTTTAGAAACACAGCAGATCTGCGCACAAATCAGTGGAGCACCAGGCTTCTGTGCTGAATTTGGGCTGGGAGTGGCAATTAAACTAGACTGATCTTTGCTGTGACCTGAAGTGTATTGGTATTTTTGGCTGGAAATCCAAAGTGACTCGATAGGGCAGTAATAACTTTTACTGTAACATTTTAAGGCACAGTTTAACAACGTTGAAGTTAAAACTGTACTGTTGTTTTTTTTTAATCTTTTGTATATTTTAGGGAAATACAGTTGTAGGGGGAAGTATGAAGTTCATTGCAGCAATAGCACCGGGGGAGGGATGAGTGGAATTGACTAGGAAAAGAGCGGAAAGGGAAAGTGCTAATCATATGAACATAGGAAGTTGCCTTATACCAAGTCAGAGCATCAGTCCATCTAGCTCAGTATTGCCTACATGGTGAGCTTCTGCCAGTATAATTGCCCCTCTACCCACAAAGAGTCCCTGTAGTATTGGCCCATGTGTGGGAAAGTACCGTAGTTAACCATGCCCTCCCCACCCACTCAGCATTGCTGCTTACATCAAATTCAGAGCCACCCCAATTATATTTCCATTTAAAAAAAGAAGAAAGGCTAGGCAGGAGACTGGCTAACAATGCTGAGCTGCACTGGAGGTTGGTATACACTACACTTCAAGACAACACCCCACGCCCCCCCCCGGCAATATAGGTATAACAAAGTGTACTGTTTTGCATGGCACCCCCTCTTTGGTATAGCAGCCCCCTGTAATATATGGATAATAATGATGGACTTTATTTACATTTGCATTGGCAGTGTAATTTTAAAAAATGTTTTAGAAACTCAAACCACATTTTTCAAATGAAATTAGACCTGAGTAGGAAAGAGCATAAACTCCTATCTATCCTGCTACCTTTTTTTTTTTTTTTCTGGGTGGACACGCTACTGCCCAATCGCTACAATCCTAGATTTCTTCATTCTTATATGGACAGCTATCTCTTCTTCTCTAGGGCTAAGTACAAATGGCTTCAAAATTAACCAAAATTTCCTACTGTACACTACACTAGAGTGGGTATATCACTCTAACCTGTGTGTGTCTATGGATATCACTGCTTTCCTAAATGCAGGGCTGGCCCAAGGCATTCCATCACACCACTGGAGAAACAACCCAAGTCTCTCAAGATTTCAGTCTGGATATTTGGTTTTTTGCTTCTCTTTTTTATGTTTGCAAAGTACATAAAATATAAAGAATTCTATTCTGATGGAAATTACTTTATATTGTTGGTGACAGTATAGTGTACATTAATCTTGTTCTTTGTTCTAGATTGGAATAAGCGTATTCAGTACAAGCCTGGTTCTGGGAGTATACCTTTATTTCCTAGCATTCATCTGGAGACTTGTGATGGAGCTGTTTCTTCTATCCAGACCACTATCGAGCTGCAGACCAACTATATTGGGAAGGGTTGTGATCGTGAGACATACTCTGAAAAATCCCTGCAAAAATTATGTGGTAAACCTTTAGATTATTATTTTTTTAAATAATTCTGGGCAAGAGCTGTAAGAAGCCTGTATAATTAAGGACACTCTTCATAGTACATGTTTGCTACTAAGTCCAGAGCTTGAAACCCTAGGAATTTAATCATAAATGTGGGATAAATGTAATTTACCCCCTTAAAGCCCAAACCCTCCTCCTTCCTTTCCACATATTACCAACTCCTCCCCCTTTGCTTCAGTCCCTAGAGCAGCCTGCCTGGCACCAACATTGCAATCCTCCTGGCAAAACAATTTTGGGGAAACAGATTTTTTTTTCCTGGGCATTTTAATATCTTGTAAGCTGATTTAATAGATTTTAATTATTATTTTATTGCTATATTCTTTTATAATTATTAATTGTACACTACCCTGAATACCTAAAAAAGGATAAAGGGTGGTATAGAAATGTTTTAAATAATAAATAATTACCTGGCTGGCATTCCACTGGCAGTGGCAAACCACAGATAAAGGAAAGGGATGGAGGTGTCCCCCTCTTGTGCTTCTTTCTGGCCCAAGGCACATTGCAATTTAGTGCTCCAGGTTGCCAGGCCTTGCATTAGCACCTGGGAAATGTAGCTCAGCAAAGGCCTACTGAAATGTCAAAAGCCCCTGGGAAAATAATGTATAGGGGGCAAGGCCCTGAGGTCTGGCATGCTGCATAGCAGAGCACCAAGTGCCAGGGAGAAGTGAGGGTGGCAAAGCAAGCTCCCTCCCTTCTTCCTGCAGCTTGCCACTGCTAAAATGCCACCACCAATGGTAAGTGGGGTTGGAAGGAAAGATGGGGAGCATCTGAGAGACTGAGAGAAAGGGACTTAGAAGGTCATAAAATTCACCTCGTAGTTGAAGAAAGTATTACTAATCCCCTGAAACACTTCTGATCCCAGAAGTACAAGCTTTTCAACATCTCTACAGTGAAGCAAGGAAAGTCTGAATAATTCATGCTTTCTCTTCCCTCAGTTCTATTTTACTATCCAGTAAGATCTGTGAGCTCCGAATATCATTTGGGGCTTAGGGATTTCCCTACACAAGTTGTCCAGTGGGAGAAGGAGAGGTCTCTACCAGCTACTACAGCCTACCCCTCCCACACTTTATAGCACTTCACATATTTAAATTAATTAAAATGGTTTAAAAAAGCCTAATAAACCTCTGAACTCCTTACAAAAACTGAAAACTGAAATAAATCTTCCAGCATGATGATCCTGCTTAATCTGTATTTTGCCAAACATGCAAGTGAGTTAATAAGTGACACTAACTTCTCACAGACAAATAGTACATATCAGCAATTTTAAAACACCATTAGTTTATGTGCACAGCATAGCTTATTCCAATTGAAGAAATATAATTCCTTTTGCAAAAGATTGCTTTTGCTGGATATAACTCTAGACAATAAACATTATTTTGCAATGTTTATTATGGATTATACCATCTGGGTGAATTGAACATGATGCTTTCCAGTAGGTAACATCTGTGTATTAGGGTTTGCAAGCTGGTATATTACCCACAGTTAGTGCATATAAAATAAATGCTGTTCTTGTACATATTTAAAAATGTATGTTTGTGGATGCTGTTAATTGAAATGTCATGTAAATGAGGGGATTTGTTTCTTTAAAATGTATCCACATCTTTAAATATAAATAAAAAATGGACAACAAACACTGACATAACATTGATAACCGGTACATGCATGTTATTTTATTTTAAATAGGTAAAAAGGATGATATCACATTGACAAAAGTGCAGGCATAAGAGAAAAGCTTCTCTACTTTGTGGACAAACAACTGAAATTTATTTGGGGAGCTTACTGGTCATTTTCTGTGACAGAATCAGATGAATGAAAACACTTCAGCAAACATAACTCATATTCCTAGGAAATAGCAATCCCCCTGTCTTATTTTTTTATATATAAATGAGAGAACTAATGATATTTAAGGTAGGGATGAATGAATCTATGCATTTTGGTTTCTCTCAGTTTCTCATTTTTTCCAGTCTCAAGATTGGAATTTAAGATCCCAAACAAACCTTAAATTCAGTTTGTCCTGAACTTTGAGATATATTTTTTAAAGAGTTTGTATGAAAATGTGTATAAATTTCTCCTAATACATGCATTTCTGTATGCACTTTTATTATACACATTTTTTGCAAGCAGTTTTCCTAATATAGTACATTTTAATATTTCCACAAATATATGCATTTTTGTGTTCACATTGCATGACTATCTGCATTTTTGTGTGCAGTTTTTGATTGGAGAACTCCACTGCAAAATTTGAAGTGTGAATTTTGAAGGATAACTGGCTTTTGTGTGCTAGTTCAAATGTACAAAATTAGGCAAATTCACATTAAAATCCAAACCAAATGAATTTCTCTTCCATCCCTGGTTTAAAGTGCCACTTGCTTGACACAAAAACAATTTTAAGTTTTTTGACCTTTCCTATAAAACGCTCAAAAACCATGAGGACTTATTCAAGCATTTGATAGGAACTCTTGAACAACCCAATTGGTTAGAATGGTTACCCCTTCCTTCCCCGAGAAGAAAAGGGGAAGGGAGGTAACAGGCTTTGGGGAGGACTCACCACTACCACACAGGAGAGGTCCTGCAAAGCCTCTCTGTAGTTAGAAATGGTGGTCCCAGCATCATGTTCTGCCAGGGATCAAGGTTAGCTTGTAGTTTGAAAACCCAATTTTTAAAATGTAATTATGGAAATGATCCTGTGATCCCCTAGACATTATTTGAGGGGGCAAAGGATAGCTTGGATTCCCAGCTCCAAAGTCAGAGACAGCGCTCCAACCTCGAAGCTGGGAATTGGAGCTCCAATCCCCTGCCCCCGCCCCCCTTGCAGCAGGCACGGAAAGAACCACACTGGCTGCTCTCAGGGGTTGGGAAAGCAACCTTGGAAAAGAGTTAAAGGAGTTGCTTTAAGGGGCGGGGCGGAAACTGGGGCAGCCAGGATATGAGGTACCCTGAAGCTACTCAAGTCTCCTTTCTTTCCCCTTTGAGATGCCATTGCTAGATGGTCAAAAATGGCCATCTAGAGAAAATGCAGAGTGGTTGAAGCAGGGAGGCAATCGCCTCCGCCACTCTGCATTGGATGAACATGAGCCACTGAGTTCGGAGGCTCACATTCATCTCGATAGGATTGTGCCCTAAAGAAGTTAAATTTGCAAGTTGGGCCCAGCAGGTAGAGCTTGCAATTTGAGATCTCTCAAGATGAAATCTTTCACCATTTCTAGAGAGAGGTTTAGTACCTACCCAGTATTCATTTGATGAAGGGTTTGTGATACAGTGTGTGCGTAGTGGTGAGAGTGTTGGACTGGGACCCAGGAGATCCGGGTTCTAGTCCCTGCTCGGCTGTGAAACTCACTGGGTGACTTTGGGCCAGTCACTGACTCTCAGCCTAACCTACCTCACAGGGTTGTTGTGAGGATAAAATGGAGAGAGGAGGATTATGTAAACCACCTTGGGTTCCTGCAGGAAAAAAGGCAGGGTATATAAATATAATAAATAATAATAATAAATACATAGCGAGTGAAGAGCTACAAGGAAACAGAAGCACTTCTGCCCTAGTGCCACAACATCTCTTATGGGAATCATCCTTTCCAAAGCAGTTGTCATAGCCCTGGGCATATCTTCTCCTTCTTCCTCCTCCTCCTCCTCTAAAGGCTCTGTCATCCTCATGCTTAGTAGCAGAGTTTTGTTTTTTTTAAGGTTAAGATACCAAAGAACAACTGTGTGTCTGCAAAGGGCTTTCATGAGCCATTGGTGGACTTAGTACCTTACCTTCAACCCTTTCAAGCCACTTGGTACCAGTGGTAAATTTTGAAGTGCAGGTGCTCATCATGACAATCCCCATACCCAATGAGAGGACAAAAAAACAGGCATCTGTGTTGATCCATATCAACAAACCAATTCCAGCAGTTTTGATCTCCACCTGGAGCCGGTCTTTTGTAAATCTTAATGGCCCATTCAAGACCAAGACTCCTCAAAATACTTCGCATCACAAGAGGAAACAATATATTCTTGCTAGGAAAATTCATTTTATCCCAGCTACTGTGAAAATTGCAGTTAAGCTCAGAGGGAACAGGAAATTCTGGGGGGGTGGCAGATGATGTCATCATCCCTGCTAATAAAAAAGTGTCAGTGCTGCCTCCACTACACCACTGCTTGGTACCTAATGTGCAGCCTCCTCTGATACCCTACTTCTCTGCACAGCAGATGTAGAGAATTATGGGGTCCACATTTTAAAAGACAAAGAGAACCGCTAGTGCACATACCCATCCCACCCACCCACCCACCCACCCACCCACAAACACACAATAGCTGGGGAAAGGGTATCGTTTAATATACTTCCAGTTTACTATTACTGTAACAGAGAGAAGGATTCATATGAGTCAGGATTTTTCACTGTGCAATGACCTTTGCAATCACTGCACAGTGAAATATGTGCAGGAGTTTGTTATATGAAAGAGCCAATCATGACAAGAGCTGAAGGAGTCCATCTACAGCAGGGGTGCAGACCCACCGGCCCAGGGTCCCAATCCAGCCATCCTAGGGTCCCAATCCAGCCAGCCAGGCATCCCCAGATACCTACACCTCTTCCCCAAGCCACACCCCCTTTCCCCCAACCATTGATCAGTTGGTGGTTTCCCAGCTTTTGTGCAGGTCCCCCCCCCCCATTTTCAAAGGTTGAAATAGCTCTCCTAAGGCTTAATTACTGGCAGTAAAGTTTTAAGCTCAACTATGCTGGGTTTTTTTTTTAGTATTTGGCCCCACCCCTTTTGCCTTCACTTCCACCCACCAAATTTCCCCAAAATAGAATGCAGTCCTCAGGCTGAAAGAGGTTCTGCACCTCTGATCTACAGCCTAGGTTGACAAAAAAGTGATGGGTTGCCCTAGCTCAGTTTATAACTCCAATGGGAGGCTGATTTGAAGCAGTGGCACTTGCTTGAAGGACCTGATCACAGAAGGCTACGTGGGATCACAACATGCCCAGCCAAAACCTTGGCCAGTGCTGATTGGAACACACCTAAGGAAAATTCTTGTCCCAGCAACATACAGAGGCCATCTGAGCCTTATGAAGGCTGGCTGATCTGGACCTGCTGTTAACCCCACCCCTTCTGAGGAGCTATCTGTGTTTCTTAAAGGGCCCTTGCCCAGTACTGAAGCTGTTGGTTCCTACGGCATGGGGGCAGTGAAGACTACATTGGTTGGGATGCCCTCTAAGTTCAAGGAGTGTGATAAATCCACATCCTGTGGCATGGAAGATCCTGGAGTAGCAGATGATGATTAGACACTTCCTCCCAGGCTCCCACTGAGCTAGTGGGGGATTGAGGCCAGAGAGCATAGCATGGCCCTCATATTAAGAGGATGAATGCATAGAATACATGGAAGGAAATTCTTTCTACACATTCACTCCAAGTGTAAGTGAACATATAAAGTCTGACCACTGTTCCATGTAGCCCAATTTTATATACTCTGACTGGCAATGGCTTTCTAAGGTCTCCCCCAGTCCTGCACTGCTAACATCCTTAAGTGAACATGCCAAGAATTGAGCCAGGAACTTTCTGCACATAAAGGATCAGCTCTATCACTGAGCTATGGTTGATTCCTGCGGAGAAAAAACATGGGATCAATCTGTCATAGTTTATTAGTGTGTATATGTTTTATGTTTGGAATTATAATATATTTTTTCAGCACTGTAAAATTGAAAACAAAGGCTTCATTAGTAATAAATGAGAAGGATTAAGTGTGTCACCATCTCTCCTACAATGAATTCAGATGAACAGCTTTCTCATTAGTGTCTCATCAGGCTGTTCATTATATATCATCTGCAGGAGCATCATCAGGTGCCATTGACTTGTTACCAACTCCCAGTGCAGCAACTAACTGGACAGCTGGTCTTCTGATAGACAGCAATGACATGATTTTTAAATTTGATGGAAAGCAAGGAGCCAAAATCCCTGATGGAATAGTACCAAAGAATCTAACTGATCAATTTACCATCACCATGTGGATGAAACATGGCCCAAGTCCAGGATTAAGAGCAGAGAAAGAAACTATTCTGTGCAATTCAGATAAGACGGGTGAGTCAGCTTTATTTAAAACATGCATTTTCTTCACCCTTCTCCCAGATTTTAACATGCTGAATAAAAGTTGGCGTTGAAAAATGTTTTATATGTAATCATAAAAGCTGGCCTAAAGCTACTAAAGCTATTAAAGCTATTAAATAATTGGTGGATTTGAGGGATGAAATAAATAAATTGAATGTATATTCTGATTTCAGTAAATTATACAACCATGCTGAGATAAATTTCATCTCTTAATATATATATTTTTTAGAAATGAATCGACACCACTATGCACTTTATGTGCACAATTGTCGACTTGTGTTTCTGTTGCGAAAAGATTTTGACCAAGCTGATACCTTCCGTCCTGCAGAATTTCACTGGAAGCTTGACCAGGTACTTAGTTTTCTTTTCATTACAGTAATTCCTAAAATTTATTCCAGTCACTTCAGTGGACTGTGTGATGAACCTGCTGAGCCAAGCAGAGCCGAAACTGTTTTCAAAGTGCAGATAAAATTGTATAACTGTTAGTTAAACTGTTCCTAGGCTGCTCTGGTTATTGCAAGAATCTCAAGTAGAGCATGGATTAGGGGTAGGGAACCTGTGGTAGTCCAAGAATATCTGAAGGACAACTCCCATCATTCCTGATGATTGGCCATGCTGGCTGGAGCTGATAGGAGTTGGCATCCAACAACATCTAGAAGGACATAGGTTTCCCAAAACCTAGATTAGGGGCTATTTTTGAAAAGCCAGAAGGTTCTTGTCTGACACTTCAAGCTCTAGACTTCCAAGGGCGTTCTCTCTCCGAGTTGTTTACCCTTCAAGATATATGCCCCATATGACCTTAAAATCTGGCTTAGAGTTACTCCAGAAGTTATGTCTTATGGTTTTGATCCAGACTCTCCCTATTGCGTTCAGTCTTTGAATAATACCCTCCCAAGGGAGGCCCGCCTGCCCGCTACTTTGTTATTTTTGGGGCCCCAGGCAAATATCTTTTTATTCTCTGAGGCATTTTAATTCTTTCTATTTCTCCTGTTGTGCTGTGTTTTAAAGTAGTTTTATATTTGATATTATTAGTCCTTCTTATGATGTCTGTTTTAGCTTTGCTGCTTTTAATTGATTGCTACTTTAAATTGATCATTTTATTATGTTGGTTCTGTTTTTATGTGGTGTTTGGATTTTACTTGTGTTTTTATTGTATGTTCCCTGAGAACTATTAGCTATGAAGTGACTAATACATTTTAGAACTAAATAAATACAATATAAATGGTCTTTCGTTAGCTAACCACACACACAAGTGCATAGACAGAATCTTAAGGCATGGGGACTATGGGTTCACTAGACAGATGGGTGTCATTATAAATCAATGTGAAACAGTAAAAATCTAAGTGTATCTGATCCGCTTAAAGATACATAATTGGTTAATTTCAGTTAACTTAGATTTTAAGTGTCCTTATCTAGACCCTTAATCCGAGACCCAGTGGGGAATCTTTTCTCTGTGAAGGGCTCTTGACCAATGGGAAAAGTCAGTAGGTGGAGATGGACAGTTGTGGGTGCACCACCCACCTCTCTCTCTCTCTCTTTCTGCCACCCACCCCTCTGTCTTTCTGAACCACCCTCCCTCTGGGCTGCCCACCATCCTTGAATATGGTGGCAGCAAGTCCCATGGAGCTGGGTTGTGAGAAAAAGACCACTGTTCCAGTGACAGCAATCCCAATCAAGGTTGCTGGGGTGCGGGAAAATGCTTTAGCCTCCCTGTCCCCCAGCTATCCCAATGCAACTGGGATTGTTGTTTCCCTGCCACTAATGGGAGTGGGGAAACAGTGATCTCAGAGGTGATCACTAGGAGGGTAGGAAAGGCTTTAACCTCCCCAACCCAAGCAGTCTTGGGGCTGCCATGATGGCTGTTTTACCAGTGCTAATAGCCAAGATGCTGCCACGACTGCGGAGAAAACAATTTCAGAGGGGATTGCGGGTGGGTGGGAAAGGATTTAACTTCCCCACCTCCAGCAATCACATCTCAGTGGGCAGGGAGGAAAAGTTAAAACCTCCCCATCCCTGTGCACTGAGATGTGTGTGGTATAGTGGGGTAGGGTGGGAGGTTAAGAGTTTGTGTGTATGTGTACGTCTGGATTTATGTGTGTATATGTATATGTGCATGCATACGCATGTGACCCCCAACCTGCCACCCAGCACATATGTGGCCCTCAGTTCCAAAAAGGTTGCCCATCCCTGGCTAGAGACTCACTTTCTTATGCAGCACTCAGTGGGTAGACACTTCTTTCCAGATTGGTTGCCTTCTCACAGCCATTGGGTCTCACTGGGGAAGTTAACATGGAAGAAAGTGACATACTGTAAGTGACAGAGCTGTGTTGCAACAAATTTGTTCAAGTGTGGATATTAATCAACAAAGTAACTTATTCTAAAACTATCCACCAAAACAAATTACAAACGAAATGAAGCTTCATGTTACTAAACTATACTGTGACTCTAGTACAAAGTCTCCTCATTTTATAGCTTTATTCCTATCTAATTACTCTGGAAAATATGTGCAGATGTATTAATGCAGTAACATGCTGGAAAATTTATACAGATAGGCCTCGTGCGTTAGCACAAAGCAGGATTGAGGAGAGCAGTTTTATCAGATAATAGAAGAGCTTTCATCTTTAAATTAATTTTTATTCAGTTTTTAAGCCAATAGGAATTTTAATTGTTTGTTACTTTTGAAGCTCAGAAAATTTAACTTGATATGTCTTTTTCCCTGAGTTGATGTGCAACTTGCCATGCACATCACATTGATGAAAGTTCACACACAAGATTAGAAAATACCTTGTTTATATCCTATGCGGCTGGCGAGAGAGAAATTGATAGATGAATCATGGTAATCCTACAACTGAGAGAAAATAATTTCAGACACCAAATGGCTACTCTAGCACCCAAAGACTCCTTAGCCTCTTAGCCTCTAGATCTGAAATGCATTTTCTAACCTGAATCATTTCCCATTCTCTATTAGTCTTTGAATCTTCATAAATAGAGGATTTATTTATTGCAGAAACACAAAAGATTATGAAAGAGATGCTTACAATTTTAGTGCATGTTTATTATTATGATTATATTTAAAACAATCTGCTATCTTAGATTGTAGGAAACAATTGGTAACTGGGATATATTTATGCTAAAAAAAAGTAATAAGAAATAATAGAGAGAGGCATATTTGACTCCGATATTATCAGTGCAGAGAGTCTGAAGGTTTTTGTTTTGCAATTTTAACACACACACAAAAACTGGATTAAAGATCATCTCCTCTTCGTTGATCTACGAAGCTAATTCATTTAGGCATGTTAAAATTACAGCATGACAGAAGACAGACATGCTGCAGTCATAGTTCATGATAATCAGTGCTTTCAGGTACTTTCACTGTCAATGTGATAAAAAGGTTTCATTATTTAAAGCTCTAATTAAACCATCCATATTTCCAGGAATGCAACAGTGAGCACAGAAGCATCTGCATATTGTAATTCTTTCAGCGTATTATAACTCTTGCAAGACTGTAGCATCTATCTGCCCCACTAAGAAGTCCCTTCCCTTTCCCTTTGTTTTGCTTATCCTTATACATCAGAGTAGGGTACCTAATTTGGCTCTGGCACTTGGTCAGCAATGTTGGAGTTCAGAAATAATGGACCACAGGTGTGTATTTCTCAAAGTTCATTGCCTGCTATTGTCTGAACTCTGAATGTGTTCCTTTGTATATATGGATTGTCTGGAAGAGACACTACTCTGAAATGCATAGCATTCAAGATATTAAGCAGAGTCTGTTTTGTATTGAAACCAATTGGTGTTTATTTTAATCTTCATACATTAGATACTCCTGTTAGTCATTAGAGATTGATTAAGGCTGTAATCCTATACTCACTTCTCTGGGGGTAAGTTTCACTGAACTTATTAGAACTTCTAGATATGCATAGTATTTTGCTGCATAAGATTTTTTCCTAAATGCCCATTAATACAGAGTTCAACTGACAGAAGCAGTTTATGATGGTATATTTTTAGATGCATTCATAATAAATTGCGTAGTAACTCTGCACATAGGTGCCCTGTAAGAGCTACTGATAATTGACAAACATTCAGGTGTTCTTGATGTGGGTATAAAAAACATGCGAGGGAGGAGAGCGAGGATGAGCATGCTAGCTCTGCCCCCCTCCATCGATGTTCTCATCGCCCTCCAAATATAGAGGGTGAATATCTGCACCGGGGATCCCTTTCTACCTGTGTAGGCTGCCTACATGTGATAGAACAATGATTTTCCAGGGATCTAAATCATGCAGGAAGTCTACATGGATAGAAAAGCTCCTCGATTCTGCCTCCCACATTGTCCTTTGGTGCTGACATGCTCTTTGGTCCTGTTCCCTGGTGTGTCCCACAGCTTCTAGTTCCAGGCTCACCCTAGATTGCTGCCCGTGGCCCAGCCTGACAGCATCGCATGATCACTGGGTATGGGGGTCACACTCCTGGCCCTGCCTTCAGACATCCATGCATTAGCAAGATAATCTGAAGTAAAAACTCTTATGTGCAAGGTGCTGCACATGCATATGTTTCCACCCTTTCGGAACACCCAGTTGCACTAGTGTTCCAATTGGAAGCCTAGCGCAGTCAGCTGCTCGGCATTGGCTTCTTCACCAAGCTAATCTGTGGGTGTCTGGGGGCAGGGCCAGGCAGCATGTCTGACATCAAGGGTGCAGCCAGGAACATGGCCTTACTCTCCACTAATCATGTAATAACCCCTTCACATAAGGAACATATAGGAAGGGGGCTATTGTGCAAGGCTTGGAAGATGTGACAGACACAAGTTTCTGTGATGAATAATTAAAAGAAACTACAGTGGAGCAAATCTGCATTCGTTATCTAAGCTCCACCCTGCAGTGTAAATAATCTCCTATTGTGGCTGAGGCAGTGGCACCATCCTTTACCTATCTTATCCCCACATACAGGTGAGCCCACTGTGCCTCACAGTCCCTGAACAGTCCGCTAATACTATTTTGACTCCTCACAGTTAACAGATTACAATATGGTTTGAGGGATGCTGCCCCAAGCCAATACGCTTTGGGTAGAAGACACAGAGAAAACCTAAGAGTGTTCCATAACAGTATCTCTCAGCCAAGCAGCTCTGCCAGGCTACTCTGAGGAATCTTCCTTCATTCTCCAAATGGCGCTCCAGGGTGTGGACGAATGTTTATCACCCTTCAACTGCATGTTTCTGCCTTTCGTGGCTAAAAAGTAATAAACCTACCAAAGCAGCTGATCCACATCACAATTAAGGATGTCTCCAGATTCTGTCTCTGCTGGATTCTGACCTGGGTTTTGCGGATTTGCTGTAACAGATATATTTACCAGAGTAGAATTTAAAATGTCAGAATCTGTTATTTATTCATGAGATACACTTCTGGACTGGAACGTTATGCTTTTATGCTGTTCTTTTGAGTTGTGTTGCTTTTAATGTTCTTGTTTTAAATTGCTTTTGTTGTAATTTTGATTCTTTGTAAGCCACCCAGGGAATTCATTGAAGAGTGCGGTATAATTCCCAAAGATAGAATAAAATACAATGAATTTTGCAAGCCAGGTACTGGAATCAAAGTACCTGGTGGGACCTCTAGCTTAAATAGCCAGCACCACACCCATTTCCACTGGCTGCCTTACCTTCTGGGGAAACAATATTCTGCTTATGGCTCTGCTTAATATCTTGAATGCTATGCATTTCAGAGTAGTGTCTCTTCCAGACAATCCATATATACAAAGGAACACATTCAGAGTTCAGACAATAGCAGGCAATGAACTTTGAGAAATACACACCTGTGGTCCATTAAACTGGCAACCCCCAATTATCCATGGTACATGTGGTAGTGAAATTGGTGTCAGGGAGCAGGGGAAATTTCACCATCTCATTCTCTGGAGCATGGCATAATTTTCCAACTGTTTGGGGGTCAGGCAAAAGTAAAGTGATCGAAGAAATTTTGGCTCAGTTAAATGAAATTGTATTGTTAGTTCATACTGCCAGATGAAAGGAAACAGTGGGCTGAGAGAGGAGGACTGGAAGAAGCAGAAACCAAAGACGCTGCTTCGGTCATCAATTTTAAAATAATATGAAACAATATGAAACACAGTTGCACCCAAAATTGTCCGCATTATTCACAAGCAGCAAAACTGTGGAGGCCATTTTCCTGAATATTCTCCAGGGGAGGACTGAAATTTGCCAACAGCTCAGAAAGTGCTGGAAAAAGAACATTTGCAAAGATTTATCAGAAAATGCTTTTCGGATCAATTTCAGCACAGCCCTGGCTGTGTTCTCTTTCCTCAGCTATGCACATAACCTCCCTGCCATATACAGTTATTTATTAATTATTTTATTTATTTTATCTCTATACTGCCCCATAGCCAAAGCTCTCTGGGAGGTTTACTACAATTGATAAAATACAATAAAATACACTATAAAATACAAATAATAAAAAAACATCATTACAAAAGTTTAAAAACTGAATTTAAAACCAAATTTAAAATAATTTAAATAACTAAAACAAGTTAATACAATTAGGCCTGCAGCTGACATAATCCTCCCCCCATGTAGTAATTAGGACTGTTAAGTGCCTTGGCATAGTGGGCAATCTTAATCTGGTGCCAAAATCATAGTAGAGTTAGTGCCAGGCAGGCCTCAGTGGGGAGCTTGTTCGGGGGGCTGCCACTGAGAAGGCCCTCCTCCTTGTTGCCACCAAGCAAGCCTTGCTCAGAGGTGGCAGTTGGAGGAAGGCCCCAGATGTTGAGCATAGTGTTCGGGTAGATTGTGATTGGCGTTCCATCAAGTATTGGGGTACCAAGCCATGTAGAGCTTTATAGGTTAAAACCAGCACCTTATACATTCTCTTTGCAGAGGTGTAATCATGTGTCTGCATTTCAGAGAAATTTTATCATGAATATGTCCTGATTTTTTCGTTAAGATTTATAAACAAGGAAATATACTTCCCCCATATTTCTTGGTAGCCTGTTTTTTAAATGTGTACCGGTTCCCACTGCTACTATTCTCTTTTTTTCTCCCTCCACCCCACTTTACATTTTCGCAGTGATTACCAATTGGGAAGATCCTAGTTTGTGTTCTCCACCCACTTGGGGACCTATTCTTTTATTTTCTAACCCAGTTGTCGTTTCATTTCTTGATAAGCATTTGTTTTTCTGTATATATAGGACATTTCATTTTGTGGTGCAGTATTTATTTTTGGATTTAAAAATAGCATGACCGTGCATGGTGCCCAGCTACTTTTGACTTGCAGGAATTCCTAACTGCTATCTGAGGTTAACTGATTCCATAGTTGATAAATATTTGATAAATATTATCGGGAAATGAATTAATTTTGCATGAATTCATTTATTTCTTGATTTTGATTTCTTTCAGGCTCTATCTTAGCTAATCATGATGGGCTACTTTATATCTTTATATAATTTTTCCCCAAGGGGGAAAAAAAATCACACAGCCTATCATGGTGGTTTAGGCCATATCTTTATTTAACCCCTTTAAAATAACCTGTGGAGCATTCTAGACTAAGTGCACAATCCTATTACAATTATTATTTCATGCCATTATTGTCAGGCCCGGCTCCCTCAAAACACCAGCAACCAAACACATGTTAAAGAGACAGTGAACTCTTTTATTGCAGCAGGACACAAACCCAGGCACCCCACCAGAGTCCACAGATTCAGAATGATTACTGAGCCCAAATTCATATAAACTCAGATAATCCAAACAGGGCCCAGAAACAGGGTCTTAAAGTTCAGCAGTATATTCTAAGACAGGGTCCCAAGGTATGAGATTCAAGGCATGCATTAGTTCAGAGTTCAAGAGTAGTCCAAGCAAGGAGTGTTTGTTATCAGCAACATTATATTCACAAACTTCTTTTGCCTCTGCACCAGCTTTTTTGTGGGAGCAGGGCAGCTAAAGTTCTTCGCTTGTCAGTCATGAAACCTTAGCCTGGAGTTGAGAACTCCATCTAACTGGTTGCCTTTCCTCCTCCCTTTTCAACCTCCAGCATTGTCATGGTGACAACCTTGAGCATGCCTTTTCTTCGGCTGAGTCTGCCTCCTGGACTGGTCATTGACTAAAAAAATGTTCCTCAGGCTGCAGTGACTCCAGTGCATTTTTACAGGCCTGTGGCTCACGCTGGCTCAGCTTGTCCGAGCATGGAAAGCTAAGCAGGGTCAAGCCTAGTTATTACTTGGATGGGAGACCCCTCCTCTAGTTTCCTGCATTGAGCAGGGGGTTGGACTTGATGGCCTTGTAGGCCCCTTCCAACTCTCTGATCTATGAAATCTATTAGCTCTGACTGTAGTTGATAAGGAGTCGCTGCCTCCCCTGACCACATTCTTCTGTGAAATCAGCAGAGATGAATTCTCAGCCCCTTGCCATTCCATATTTTGACTAGGCCCTAAATCAGAGTCTTATATCTTTGAATCAGATTCTTCCACTGAGACCACAGCATCAGGGGGAGGCGTGACAATTATGTTGTCTTTTAAGGAACCCAGTTCATTTATTTACATTGGAATAATGATGCTCATCAGAATGGCTTAACATCTCATCTTAACTTCTGTTTAGTAATTTTATATTCTTAATATACAAGGCCTGCCTTATCATTAGACAGAGGAGGCAATTGCATCAGACATCAAAAGCTGGGGAGCAGTTGTGGCAGCTGTTCTTCCTGAACTCTCCAGCTGGCCCACAGTGTTGGAGGACAGAGCTGTGTATGCCATACAACTTGTCCTGGCCCCCCTAAACTAACCTGCTGATTCAGGTGTGGTAGACACCATCCCATTGCCAGTATTGAAGTATTTAGCTGCCAGACCAGGCAGCTTCTGTATGTGGACTAGGAAGGAGGCACCATCTTATCCTTCTCCTCAGACAGCAAAATGTCTTGGGCGGGCCTATTAATGTATTCCATTTATGATATCAGGAAAGTAAAATGAAAATCACACACACACACACACACACACACACAGAAAAAGGTTTGAGATATGTAATTAGGATAATTTTATAATTCAATAAAATCACATTGAAAGTGTTGTCATTCTCTTAATTTCACTAAAATGATGACAGAAATATTGCATGAAAATGAGCAATCCCAGTGTGTAATAGCTGGGTTTTCAGTTGTTATATGCATGATACTTGAGGGGATAGTAGACTCCTATCCCATTTGATGTCGTTGTAGCTTTGCTTTGATAGTTGACTTCCCTAGAGAATTGCCTTTTTGCTGATAATAAATTAGCTAAATTCTCAGCTGCGATTTTTGGTATGACAGATGTAGCGTAAATGTAATTTTCAACACTGAGTACATCCCGTTTTCACACCCTTCAAATTCTTTTAGTCATCCTTGGAAAACATGTAGGAAGGAGCCGTTAATGTGATAACCTTTTCTAGGTTAGGTGCCTTCTCTGTAATATTAGGTGGAGCTGTCTCGCTTTTGTGCAAAGAGATAAATACTGTAAAATTACTCATGGATTATCAACATTCAAAACATACTGACTTATCATACTGAGATGTCTCTGTGTAATCAATCTTGAAACACAAGCCATTTGTACTAATGTAGTCTCAAGGGAGAACTTTAGACAGTACATTTTTTCTGAGAAAGTCTAAACTAGGGAAGAGCAGATCTCCTTAGTTCCATTCTGTAACCATTTCAGAGATTGTCTCTCCAAGTGTTCTGCTCCACTATCTTCTTCTGACATGCTGGGAATTTCTTTTAAGCTCCATGAAATATGTATGACACATATCTATTTACATGTTCCAACATTTTATTATTATTGCTGCTGCTGCTGTTAAGCACCATGAATTCCTAGGAGAGAAAATGGGGTATAAATGTTTTAAAATAAATATGTACTTTCAGTTTTGAGTGTGTGTGTTTCCTCTAGGATTTATTGTACTTTTCTTAAGCAATGTTCTTTAACTGAGTGCTGTAAAGCAGGAGTGGGCAGAAAGTAGATTTCCAGATGTTTGGGACTTCAACTCCCAGCATTCCTGACCATTGACAAGCTGGCAGGGACTTTTGAGAGTTGAAATCCAAAACATCTGGTGGTCTACCTTCTGCCCAGCCCTGCTGTAAAGAACTCCATTTGCTGTCCCAAGTGGCAGTTGCACACACCCTGGGGAGGAGAATGAATGTGTGTCAGAGATATGTGCAGGGCTAGCCAGCCCCTGAGTGTTTCTAACTGCTGGCTAGAATGTATCAGGAAAGTAAAATGAAAATCACACACACACACACACTCCTGAAGCAGGAGGCTGAGCTCAGTTGAACAGTTTGTATTTAGAAGACATTGCTATGTAGCACCAAAGTGAAACAAGACCCTGCTGTGGGCTCTTGTCTCCTTACTTTCAAAGAACCGTTTACTCATCCAGGTAGTGATTTATTTTATTTATTTATTATATTTATACCCCACCTTTTTTCCTGCAAGGAACCCTAGGCGGCTTACATAATCATCCTCCTCCACCCCTCCATTTTATCCTCACAACAACCCTGTGAGGTAGGTTAGGCTGAGAGTCAGTGACTGGCCCAAAGTCACCCAGTCAGCTTCATGGCCAAGCGGGGACTAGAGCCCGGATCTCCCGAGTCCCAGTCCAGCTAACAGCCTATAGTTAGCCACAATTTTATTTTTGTTGTGAGTGCACTTAAAAGATGTTCAGCTGCTTATATCCTTAAAATATCTTTATGACAAGTTGATCCAATAAAAGCTGTTGTCTCACTTGTTCTCTGTAGCCCATTAGCACCTTCTAAATGAGAGGGTCTAGACAGACAAAGACTTTAATTAAGGCCAGCTTCATATTTATATTTGTCATAACAGAAATGCTGAAGTTGTGGCACTTTACTTATGGCTAGCTCTGCTATATCCAGGAAAAGAACACCAAATACCTTTGACTACTCAGAAGTGTTCATATATTAATAGATAGGAATGAAAGCTTTCTGGACTCAAAATATAGAAATAAATCTGATTCTCTTTTTGAATAAAGATACAAACTTCTCTAGACACTTCAGTTTGTCTAGGACCAATCAACTAGACCTCTAGGAAGGGACTCTGTGATATTGAACTAAACTCCAAGTAATACCAGTAAGCGTTCCTGTGAGCTACCCTCTTTTTGAAATGGTTATTTCTTAGAGTACACCACCTGCCAGCAAAGGCTATACTTTAACTACCACACAGGCTTAAAAGGTATCTAATTATCTTGTCTGGTTGTGGCAACTGGTGTACAATCATTCTGTGTCTCTCTGTGATGTTAAGATATATAATTAAAAAGCCAGAATGTACCATTTCAATAAAGTGTCCTTGCATAATGTTGGGGATGTGTAACTTACAAATTGAGGCCTTATTATGAATAGATAAAGTGAAGATTCACACTGCTATTGGTCATGTTCTGAGCACAGAATAGAAAAAGGGATTTCCAAATATGTTTATGTGCCTCTGACATAAACTGAAGTGCCACTTTCAAGAGCAAAATTTTCATGGATGTCAATAAATTTTCTTTGTGTCACTTTAAAGAGGAGACTTTCCATTTACAATAGCTGTAAGTGCCTTTCCTTCCAGTGTTAAGCATCAGCAAGCCATCGTCCACCCTTTTCTATCTCCAGCCCTTTCTCTTCCTACATTTCTTTTTCTTTCTCTCTCTCCTTTTTCCTGAAGTTCACTTGTTTAATACAATATATATGAACATTGTGGTAATTGGTTCTTTATTGTGGATTGGATAGGAGAGGGTGGGAGGAAGGAAAGTGTAACACTGTATATATAAACTGGAGAAATTCTGAAAATAAAAATAGCAGAAGAAGCAAGAATATTGGGAGATGAATGAGGCAGGCAATGGAATAACCATAGTACACTTGATCAGCCTCTGGATAGGAGAAGAAGTATTCTTTTCATGAAGGGACCAGTGCGAAACAGTGAACAAAGAGTCCTAAGGGCTAGTTCATATGTTACTACTGTCACTTGGAGGCCACATCAAACAACTGTTACTCCTGAGCCACCTCTAAAATTTCCAATCAGCATGGTTGCCTCCACCTCTCAAGGGCAGGGAGCTGCTTACATGGTATACTAAACATGATGTTAGAAGAAGCATGCAGGCAAGATCCTTTGCACATACCCCAACTGGCATGGCAATAACTGTTGCAGCAACACCACCATTAAAGGGACATATGAAGGAGGTCTAAAGTAGTGCAAGCATCTGCCCTTTCCCTGTCTATTCCCCAGCAAAAGTCATCCATCAGAGAGGCCATCTGTTTCTGTTCCAAACCCAGGCCTGAAACCAGATTGGAATGGATCCAAATACTCAGTATCCCCCAAGATGACCTGGATTTGAAAGGCCACCAGCCAATCCAAAAATCAAAGGTTAACGTCCAGATGGTAGTTGTACAAAATCATAAACTTGACTTTTTCAAAAGGAGTCTCACTACTGCCTTGTTAAGAGTGGCAGAACTACCCCCTCTTTTGGAGAGGCATTTACCACCTCTGAGGTCCAACTTTACAGCCTGAGTCCAGCAAATTTCAATGGGCAAGAAGAGAAAGTAGAGCACAAGTAGTAGATGTCAATCCTCCAAGTAGCATGTCCACATCTTTAGGTAGCACAAGCTGAAAAGTATCCATAATAACAGGACCAGATTATGTCTTAGCAGTATCCATCACTGACGCAGGCATAAATGGCATCCAAGTTGTCACGGATGTGCGTGATTTTGTCTTCAAAATGTAATGCAAATTTGTCACAGTGGGCTTTGGATGGTTCTACCACCTCTGCTGAGGAAGCCCCATATCATCTGGAAAAGCTGGATGACATTTTGCAGATGTTGGATCACAGCTGCTGGATGACATTGTGCAGATGCGATAGTGGCACAGAAGTAAGATTTCTTTGCTGCCGTCACCACCACAGAATAGGCCTGAAGGTGATTTCTCACTTGTGTTTGCTCATATTTGTCATGAGTCTTCCACCACCTGCACTTTAGTTAACCAAATTGTTTCATCAGCTCCAGCTTCTCACAGTACCAAGGAACTGAAATGGCTCTAGAATTTGGTTGAGGATGTTTAGAAGTGACTATATCGATGATCTGGCTCATCCTCTTATTCAAAGCAGTCACCAGAGCCTTGGCAGGACCACCAATTAAAGCTGCAGGAAAATCTCCTGAGAAAACCATCTAGATGCATCAGCCGATGGGGGTGGACCATACAATCTGGACCTTCTCCTCTTGGAAATTATGATCAGCCTGAAGATCAAATATGATCGGGTAATGATCTGTCCATGACAAAGGAGTTATCACTGGCTCCCCCCAATTGCAGATCATTATCCCCTAGTTCATTGCAGAAAATCAGATCTAAAGTGTGCACCTCCATTTATGTTTGGCCTGATAGAACTTGAACAGAAAAAAAAAGTGACTGAGCCACAAAGTACTTGTTTACTATCTGCTCACCCAATGTTTCTGAGACCAAATCTCCATCTTCAGAGGCTGCTTGCACTATCCATATCCACTTAAATGACTGACCGACTATTACACAGTCTAAAGGACAGTTAAATGGATATAGATAGTGCAGGCAGCCCCTGAAGAAGGAGTTTTGTTCTCCGAAACATTGGGCAAGCACACAATAAACAGGCACTTTTCTGGCTCAGTCACTTGTTTTTATTTTCTGATTGAGGTGCCTCTCTGTTGTTCTTCTGATATCACTTGAGACAGGCCCATGGTTGTCATGGAGGTCATGAAATCCTGTGTTGCCCCCAGTCCAGGTAGCTTTGGTATGAATGTTAAAATCAGCAAATGCTAGTCTGCAACACTACAACCAAGACCACCTCTGCCAGCTCAGGCAGGGAGACTGTTGGGCAGTGCAGTGGATGGTACACTATCAGAATCACAATTAGGGATGAATCTGAAATCATTTCAGTTCATTTTTTTTACTAGAATGTACCTAGTTTGCACATCCTGGGCCAAATGCAGACCTGTACACAATCTGCAGTCAGAGTCCATCAGTTTCTGAGCTTGTGATGCGATTCGTGGAACAAAAGAAATGTATTTGAAAAATGCGTACATTTGAAAAATGTGCATGAAAAATGCACACTGATATGCTTTAATCAATGGGGAGGCGTACATTTGTGTATACACAGCATCATTAAACATATATTGTTATGCTTTAATCATTCAGAGATACTGATTACATTCACACATAAGTCTAAACCATGGTTTAGGATGGGTTGCACACTCTACCATCTCCTCCAGCACAGCTGTAAGGAGATTGGAAGCTTCTAGTTCCACTTTTTGATTAAACACTTTCACTTTTTGATTAATCACAATTTAGCATTCCTTCTGAACACTAAACTGTGGTTGTAATTATGGTATACTAAAACAAGCCAGCTTCATAAACCACAGTTTGAAGCTGGTGTATTTTAGTAAACCATAGTTAAGCACAGTCTGGGTTCATATGTAACACTAATCTGTGTTTGGTCAAAAACAGAAGTGAAAGCTTCCAAACTCCCCCTTGCAGCCATGCCAGATGAGGAAGGGGGACACGTATGCGCAAGTTTTGCACAGACATTTTCTTCTAACTTCTAACACTAAATCATGGTTTCAGCATTACTTCTGAATGAGGCCACTGAGACTGCATCCTTGCTTTGTAAGTTTAAAATGTCATTAGGCCAGGAGGTTCTAGCAAAAATAAAAATGAGTATACTACTCATAGGATTTTGAGTGGATTTTCACAGGATTTTGGTAAATAATTTTCCCCTGCTTCAGTGGTTTATACAAGTAGAAGATTACAACTGAAAGCGTTTGCAGTGCTACATCCTGATCCAGCATTATAGATTTTATTTCGAAAGCCCTAATTTAAAAAAAAAATCAGAAAGGGGTTGCTAAATCTCAGGATGAAAACTGAAGAGGGCGGGGAGGAGAAGGAAATGTGGAATATAGTCCAGTAAAGAAGGCAAACAAGAACAGCAATTGACTAATGGAAATATGAGTTCACCCTGTAGTGTGAGGATTTACATAAATAATACCTGTAGAGATTATAGCAAGGTTTAAAATTTATTAGTTTTAAACCTTGCTATAATCCCTAAGCACATGTCTCTGGAAATGAAAACATTTAACAAATTCAGAGAAATGAGCTCTGTTTTCCACTGGGGCAGAATTTATTATTTGAATTATTCAGGGGAGGTTTATATATAGCCACAAAGATATGTGATATGCCAACTAATTTCTAATTATATTAGTCAGAAGCTCTCTACTGGGAACACTTTGTTTTCTTCAGTCAGGCTAAAGCAATTCACACATTATGGTTTCTAAAAATATATTTATTATATTACTAGGGACCATAATGTGGGAGTCTAAAGAGAAAATTAATTTTCTTGGATCACATCTACTGAATATTTAACTTTATATCTGAGGAAGTCATTTATCTAAGAATGAATAACAGTCTGCGGAGGAAACCGAAAATAAAAGATGCTAATCATGGCATTAGTCCTCTCTCTGTAGGAAATGACCATGCAGCTTAGACAGACATTTGATTGTCTGTGGTGCTGACAATATAGAGAATAGCTTTGAGAGCAACCATGCTGTGAATGAGGATAATGAAATTTAATCTTACCTTTCTTTCTTGACTGGTAACCTTCAGGCATTAAAACATGTGTCTGTTATTAGCAAAAAATGAAATAGGTGCAATTTTTAGGAGGGGTTTGTGTGTGTGTGTGTGTGTGTGTGTGTATATCGCATCAGCATGTTTATAAAAGTAGTTCTTTGCTGCCTAGAGAATTTTTTCTGTGTGCATCAGTCTTACAGAAATTGTCTTTTCTGTAAGAGAGGTTCACACAACACTCCCTACTCATTGAAAGAACATGTGAGGAGGTTAGCAGGGCCATGTCGGCTGGCCCTATCTCCTGCCACAGATGTGCACTGTGGCCATGACGTCCTCACTGCTGCCTGCTTCAGAAAGGCTCCCACCCATCCCGACCCACACACACACTGACTGGGTTCACACAACACAACAACCCAGTTTTGTGTGAACCCAGAATGGGTTTGTCAGGGTGGTTTATTTTAGGCTTATAAGCCATCCTGACAACTCATGTGGCTTACAGTAGGGTTTGTTTGACCCACAATAAGTTGTTGTGTCATCTGAACCTAGATGACATGACCCATCGTGGGTCAAGCCCTACTGCAAGCGAGCTGCTTGGCAAGAGCAGCAAGAAACTCACTGCTCTTGTCTTGCCAAGCAACTGCCGGGCGAGCGCCACTGACAGCCGCCCCATAGTGCCCAAGGCCCAAGTCACAGTTGCCCAAATCTCACTTGGGGGTGGCTGTCAGTTTTCCTCTGCTGCATGCTATGGTGGTGAGCCATTTTGTCCCATTGCAGTGGAGATCGCTGGCTGCTGACTGAAGGCTGCTGAGCAGCACCGATCACTCCTCCCCTGCCCAACCCTGCTGCTGTGAGCCATTTCAGCGTTTTGGCAGTGGCAAAAGGTGGAGATAGGCAGTGCAGACTTGCAAGCTGGCGGCACCGATTGCTCCTCCCCTGCTGCATGTCACAGCGGTGAGCCCCTTTTGGGGCCCCACCACAGTGTGCAGCAGAGATTGTTGCTCCCCCGCTGCCTGCCACCCAACACCACACTGAGCCCCAGAAGGGGCTTGACATAGTGGGGCAGGGCGGCGCAGCTGCAGCCAAGATCAGTGAATCCTGCTTGCAAGCCGGCTGCACCAATCTCAGCACCTCTGACAGCTGCCCCCAAGTGCCGCTTGGGCACTTTGGGGACAGCTGTGAGCAGCTTGCAATCACGGCACGGAGGGAAACCTCAGTGCTCCCGCTGGGTCTCTTGGGATACCTGTGGGAGGACCAAGGTGGGAAGAAGGGCCCACTACCCACGATGTGCCTCAGGCATTTAACCCACACTACGTGGCTTATGCTGCAGTGTGTGTTAAAGTGTCATGTGAACCCTCCCTCTGTCTACACGTTTGGCCAGTCTGGGAAAGATCTCTACATGTGTATGGATGTATAACTTCTCCATGGGGGAGGGGAGCACTGATTGGGCCATGTCATCTTCTGTGTAAACATAGGAACACAGGAAGCTGCCTTCTTCTGAGTCAGACCATTGGTCCATCTAGCCCACTATTGTCAATGTCAACACTGAATGTCAGCAGCTCTCTAGGCAGGATTCTTTCCTAGCTCTACCTGGAAATGCCAAGGACTGAACCTGGAAACTTCTGCATGCAAAGCATGTGCTGCTCTATCACATTGAGTTATGGGCCCTGCCATGTATAGGATTAGGCTGCTTGTCTTAGTTGTTTGGAAAGATACTAAAACAGAGGAGCACCAGTTTTCACTGAAAGGTTTACACTTCCAATGGAAATTATTGGTGGGGGCAGGACCAGTGCCACAACAGAGAACACAGTCAGCTGCCCATATCAACTGCAGACAGTTTTGCTCAGATATCATGAGAGAGAATGTACTTCCTTTCCATTTATACCCAACGTACTGCCTCATTGGCAGGTGTCTCTGAGTTCTAATATTGTGTGTGTGTGAGAGAGAGAGAGACATTTCCTACCTGCTCTTTTTCATTTGGCATTTTAAAAAAGTCTATTTTCCCTTAGAACACTTAGGGCACAATCCAGTGGGGATGCCCATAGCCCTCTGAACTCAGAGGACTATGGATATCCTATGCAGAACAGGAGGAGTGTGCAGTGGAGGTGACCATGCTCCTCCCACTCTCCAAAGCAGCTAGAGGGCTGATTTTGGCCGTCTAACTGTGGCACTTTGAAAGGGGAGGAAAGAGTGCTGAAGTGCTGCCAGGATACATCGTATCTTGGTGGCACCAGTCTCCTTCCTTCCCTGCCCCCCGGAAAGCTCCCTAAACCCCTTCTCCAAGGTTGCTTTTATGATCTCAGAGAAGCAGCTGGTGCAGTTCTGTCTGCACTGGCTGTGAGGGGGGGAGGGCACTCCAAGCGTGGATCCCCAGATCCAAGGCTGGAGCTGTTTTCTGACCTCGGATCTGGGAATCCAAAAAAATCCTATGGCTCTCTAGAGACTATCTAGGGGCCATAGGATTGTTCTGTTAGCGTCTACCTCCAAATGGTTGAGGGGAAAGGTTGAAACCAAGGACAGTATGAGATTTTTATTTATTTATTTAATTTATTTATTTATTACATTTCTATACCGCCTTTCTGCCAAGGCACCCAAAGCGGTTTACAATGTTTAAATACTCAACAAACAGACGTTACCCCCCCCAAACCAAACAAACATCAGTTCTCTCAGGCCAACTGAAGGTTTCTTTGGGACCTGCTGGTACAATCTCCCTGGCCTGGGATAGTATTACATTTTTTTGAAATATATTTTCCTCCTTTTTTTTTCTTTTTTCTTTTTTTAAAAGAAATACCTTCTCCTTATATTTAGATGGGCTAGGGCTCAAAGTCTTTTTACTGATTTTTTCTAAGATAAATGCAGGTGCTGGAATTTTACGAGTGTGCATGGCCTTAGCTCTGCACAGTTCCCTATCTCAAAAAGTTGTGTGTCTGTGTGTGTGTGTGTTTTTAATGACCAGCCATATTTAAAATAATAAAGTGCACAAAATAGTTCCAGAAGAAATAATTTGGTGAATCTTAACTTTTTCATATTTGAACCTAAATGCTAATAATGTAACAGTAGCATGTTTTCCAACTTAGAGACTCAACAAATGAGACCTCCAACAAAAGATTAGAATGTGAACCCCGTGTTTGGGGTTCCTGCCAGTCAGCTATACACCTTTTTCCCAGAATCCTACATTCCATTTCCCCTCCTCCCATGTTTTAATTTCTCCTGCTCAATAGCCAGTCACCATTTGATGCCCACTGAGCATGCTTCATCCTCACTGGGCTGTGTTTGGATCTGCCCCACACCCCTTAGGATTTCCCTCCCTAAATATTTGTACTTCTGCAGACCTTGGGCTTCCCTGAAGCATATTGACACTTCCCTCTTGTGTGTGGATGGTGCCATTTGGGCTACACAAGGGTTGGCATTTGGAGAGCCAGTGTGGCGTAGTGGTTAGAGTGCTGGACTGGGACTTGGGAGATCTGGGTTCTATAGTCCCCATTCGGCCAAAGCTCACTGGGTGACTTTGGGCCAGTTACTGACACTCAGCCTAACCTACCTCACAGGGTTGTTGTAAGGATAAAATGGAGACAAAGAGGAGGATCTTGTAAGCTGCCTTGGGGTCCTTGCAAGAGGAAAAAAAGTGGGATATAAACTAATAATAAATAAAAATAAAAATATAATGAATTCTCTATTAGTATATTTGATACAGTAATACCTTGGATTACGAGCATAATTCGCTCCAGAACCATACTTGTAATCCAAAACACTCGCATATCAAAGCGAGTTTTCCCATTAGAAATAATGGGAACTCAGATGATTCGTTCCACAACCATTTACTCACTGCTTTGCTGGTTCCTTGGCAGGGAGCCCCATGGAGGGAGCCTGCAAAGCAGTGATTAAATGGTGCGTGGAGGGCAGGCACGGCGCAGCCACTCGCTCTGCAGGTGCCTCGCACGCTGCCATGCCGGCTCCCGGGCAGGGAAGCGGCACGGCAGCGCGCAAGGTGCCCGCAGCGCGAGTGGCCGCGCCTCTGTGCCAGGGAGCCGGCAAAGCACTTTGCCAGCTCCCTGCTAGGGAGCTGCATGGAGGCATTCCCGCTGCTCCCTACCTATTCCAGGGGCGGTTCGCCTCCTCGGCAAGCCGCCCGCGCTGCCATCGCTGGTCCCGTCGCGTCCCTTGCTGTCCCGGAAGTGACGCGACGGGACCCTCGTGCTGCCGCTTTGCTCGCCAGGGAGCTGCGTGGAGCTTTGCCAGGGAGCTGCGTGGAGCTTTGCCAGGGAGCTGCGTGGAGGCGTTCCCGCTGCTCCCTGCCTCTTCCAGGGGCGGTTCGCCTCCTCGGCAAGCCGCCCGCGCTGCTATCGCCGGTTCCGTCGCATCCCTTGTTGCCCCGGAAGTGACGCGACGGGACCCTGCAGTTCCCGTCGCGTCACTTCCGGAGCAGCAAGAGACGCGACGGGACCGGCGATAGCAGCGCGGGCAGCTCGCAGAGAGGCGAGCCCCCGCTGGAAGAGGCAGGGAGCAGCGGGAACGCCTCCACGCAGCTCCCTGGCAAAGCTCCACACAGCTCCCTGGCAAGTAAAGCGGCAGCGCGAGGCGCAGGCAGAGCGAGCGGCCGCTCACTCGCCTCCATTGGGCTCCCTGACAGGGAGCCCAATGGAGGCGTGGCGCGGCCTCTCACTCTGTGTGTGCCTTGCGCTGCCGCTTTGCCGGCTCCCAGGCAGGAAGCAGGCAAAGCAGCAGCGCGAGGCGCACACAGAGCAAGCGACGCGGCTCTCTCGCCTCATCTCCATGGGGTGCTTTGCTGGCTCCCGGGCAGGAAGCCAGCGCAGCGGTGCAAGGCGCTGCCGCAGGGGCACAAGGCACCCGCACAGCGAGCGGCCTCACTTCCATGGGGCTCCCAGGCAGGGAGCCGGCGCAGCAGCGCGAGGCGCCCGCAGAGTGAGCGGCTGCGCCTCGCCTCCATGGGGCTCCCTCCCGGCTAGGCAAAGCCGGGGAGCTGGCACTTTAAGTGCTAGTCGGGGGCACAGCGTGTGGCTCGTGTTCTCCAAATCGAAACAAATGATAAAATTTTGCTCGTTTTACGAGAAGCTCGTATACCGAGTTACTCGGAATCCGAGGTATTACTGTACTTTCAACTAATATCCCCTCGTATGTGTAACTGAAATTTAAGAAGTAATTATTTCAAAATGCAACAATTCTCCCAATGCTGGTATTACGAACTTGTACATTCCAGGGATGTTGAAGAGTCCTTGGTCTCGAGTCACGAGTCGAGTCACGAGTCTTTGGACCCGAGTCTCGAGTCCGAGTCCAAGTCCTTGGTCCAAAATGGTGACTCATGAGTCACGAGTCACGAGTCACTCCCAAAGCTGACTCCACGAGTCCCTATTAAAATCAATGGGGTTTTTCCCCAACAAAATAAGGCTATTTCAGATGTGTGGCTTAAATAAATTCTAGGCACAAGTGTGCCTTGTTATTTCAAAACTCTGCAAATGATTTTGGCAAGAACAGACCAGGCAGACAAACCCAAAATAACCAGGCAGGCAGAGGAGGCAGGGAACCCCAAAGCAGGGAGGCAGAGGCAGCCAAACCCAAAATGTCTGAAAGGTTGCATTTTAGGAAAATGATTTTAAAAAATAAACTTGCTGTACTTCCCAAAACCTATCCATGTTACATTTGAGGAACACGATTTTGGAACATGAGTCCTTGGTCTCGAGTCCCGAGTCGAGTCTCGAGTCCCATTAAAAATATTGGGACTCGAGTCTGACTCGAGTCAGAGGGGGGACTCAGTCCGACTCACAAGTCGAGTCCTGGAGTCCGAGTCCCCATCCCTGGTACATTCTAATGCTAAACATGAAATGATACATTTTGAATACAAGTTCCATGTTTCTGAATTTAATTTGAATGCCTTCAGTGCCAAAGACAAGTTCTGAATTCAACATTGGTGGTTCAAATTCCTGAAATGTTATTTACAGCAACGCTTTTTAGCATGAAAAGCGCCTCCGAGGAATCATCCCCGTGACCCCCCCATGGAGCTCCACCCACATTTCCCTGCTGCCCACCTGAACCTACGCAGCGGGGAATAGAACACTGTTCTGGTGCTGCTATTAACAGCAGGGTAACAACAGTTTTGATCAGGATTGCTGGGGTCGGGGAGTCTTGAACTTCACACACCCCATGATCCGTGCAGGCAAGATCACTAATAGTATGCATGCTCAAAAAGGTGACATCTCTGTGCATGCGCCACATTCCTACTTTATTGTTGCTTGAGAATTGAAACTGCTCTTGAAGATGCGTAATGCACATTAAAAGAAGTGCTTTGATGTTTTCACCACTGCCTCTCAATATGGATAATCTGCTACAAAAACTGAATGATGGCATTAGAGGAATTAACTAATTGCTGTAGGAAAACTATAAAGAAACATCAAAACGAAAATATTACATTGGTAGTGAGAGAATAAGCTTGCTTTGCATATGATGATTACATTTTTAGTAGGCTATACATTTTACATAAGTATTACATTACAGGTGCAAAGGCCATTTCGATGCCTTCTGCAAGTTCTTGGCTGAATAATACATGCCTCAAAGAGCTACTTAAATATGTATTAACTTAGTTTATCAACAAAAAAACATGTGTAGACAATCCTTATTACTTAAAGAGTGAAACATTTTTTGTATCATGAACCTGATAGCAATGATGTCGGCAGGAAAAAAAAACAACCCTAGGGGTATCCAGTGACTTAAGACAGCTCCTGAAGAGTATTTTAAATGGCAGCTTGTTTCATAGACTATAGCTATGTATGAAATAAAGTGGGAATTATACATTTGCTTACATGAAGCAGAATGTATAAAGGCCAATTCCAGTCTCCGTCTTAACTGCTGAATGTAGTTTTCAAGGTGAACTCTTACATTCCTTGAATATTCAATGCATTCTAAGTTGGAGCTGAGCTGAAATAGTCTTTTTAGTCTTGTTTTCAGTATTGGCAAAGGGTTTCCACTTTCTTTCAGCTTTCTAATGCACCCCCACGAAATGGCATCTATTTTTTATCCAGGTCCTCAACACTTCCCATATCAATCTGCCTGTGCTCTAAGATCGTCTGCTGAGGCCCTTCTTCAGGTGCCTCTTTTATCAGAGGCATCCTATTCATAGATTTCATAGATCATAGAGTTGGAAGGAGCCTACAAGGCTATCGAGTCCAACCCCCTGCTCAATGCAGGAAACTAGAGGAGGGGTCTCCCATCCAAGTAATAACCAGGCCTGACCCTGCTTAGCTTTCCACGCTCAGACAAGCTGAGCCAGCATGAGCCACATTCCTCAATAAAGGAGAGGGCCTTTTCAGCAGTGGCACTCAATTCGGGGACTGCCCTCCCCAAAGAGAAACAACAACAACAAAAGTAGTTGTGCTCACGGTAAGAAAAATCCCAAGATCCATATTAGTGTGATCTTTGCCAGGTGCCTACATTGCAATATTTTTGGTGCTAGATAAAAACATTCTTATTTACCCAAGCATTTTAACTTGTAATGTTTAGTTGGTTTATTGATTTTATCTATTGTTTTATTATTGTTATTTGTACTGAAACATAAATTGCTGTACACCACCCTGGAGTCCCAGTAAGATGAAGGGTATAAATGTTTTTACTACCAAATAAACAAATAATAGAAGGAATTGTGCAAAAGCTTCCAAAGCCTGACTGTCTACTGCCTGAGCCAGCTCACTGGCCACAGCCCAAGTAACCACCTGAGCCTAGGGGGTTGTGGAATCCACGCATATGTCTGCCTATGCTTGTGGGCAGCCCAAGTGAGCTTAGACCCTAAGGGTGTAATCCTATGGACTAAATATCCAAAGGACAAAAGTCTCAGAAATTGGAGGCCACTGTCCATCAGTATGCCCTGCTGGGCTCTTGCTGGCAGGGTGGGACGAGTGATGGAGGATTTTTGTGCCTCTCCATCCTCCTTTGAACCATTTCGAATCAGACAGGCCTCTGAGCTCATCTAATGTGCTCTTGCTACCGGGGATGGGGACTGGGGCTGAGAGGCTTTTGGATCAAATGGATCCATGGCCTCTCCCTTCCCTGCTAACTGTCCCACCACCAACACGTTCATTTCCTCCCTTCCCGAGGTTGAAGTCCCAACTTCGGGAGAGGGTGCCACCATGGAGCTTTCCATGGCAGCTGGGAGAGACTTGGGGTGAGCAGGTAGATCCACAGTCAGATCTCCTCCAAGGTCAGAGCTCTGTCTCGGACCTTGGAGGGGGAGATTCACTGCTTTTTATGGCCTCTCAGATGCCATCTAGGGGCCATAGGATTCCTCTCTAAGCCTCCTTAGACAGAAAGTCAAACCAGCTCAGCAACAGCATGATTCCCTTGCTTCCAAGGCTCAAGAATTTTGAGAGCTTTGTCCTTTAGGCCAGTTTAGTGACTGCACAACTCTTTAGACCCTTAAAAACCACCCTTTGGGAGCTGTTGGATGCGACTGTCTGAGCTATAATTAGTGACTTGCACCTGAATGACAAGCAAAGAAACACCTATAATTTTGTGTGATTTGTGCAGTTATTCAGTGAAAGGTTCTACATAACATACAGTGAAAGGTTTTCATATGAAAATTGGAACATACAGAAATTATTCTCCATTATAATATTAAGAACATTATGGTATAGTTTAGCACATGATATTTGGCTAGATGGAGTAAGTTATTTAGTTGTTTATAATTAGAAATTAGTGATAGCCATCACCACTGTCTGACTCATTTAGAATTGGGCTCAGCAAACTGAGCTGTTTCCCCCCAGAATTGGAAAATGATTTGGTTTATTATGAGCCCAAATCAGAACTTGTATCATCCCCAATTACATAATCAGAAGTCCAATGGGGTCCCAAGACCTCTCCATAAGTCCATGTGGCCTCTGTCCTACTGCCCCTTGTCTAGTTGTGGCAGTTCCAGAAAGTCATGCTCCATAGCTCCTCCTGGCCACCTTTGAAAGGGCTGGCACACGCAAAGCTTTTGTTGCTCAAGGTAGCAGAAGCTGGATGTCGCTTATTCTCAGATGGAGATGCCTGCTTTCCAGCAGAGCATTTGTTTTTCCTTCCTAGTGTTTGCTGCCTCTGTGTGTACATACAGCAGGGAGCTGTGGCTATTTCTGGCTCTCAGGAGCTTGTACCTGGATATATGCACTGGGTGCCTGTATTTGCTTCAGGAACATGTTTAGTGTTCCCCATGCAGTCAAAATCTGGTGCAAGATGTAAAAGCACTTTTACATCTTGGTTTCAGTGGAAATCTGTTGAAAATCAGTGGGATTTAAAAGTGGTTGATTTCCTGCTGGATAATGGCCATACTATTTAATTAAATGGATGGGCAAAAAACTGCCAGCTACAGTGCTGGTCCAGGTTTTTGAGGTCTCTTGGGCGAGTTACCCTCAATGGGTCCCCTCCTTCAGTGAGTCTACCTTCTCACTGCCATTGTTACCAGCTGCTATTGCTCTTCATCCTCCTTCTCAGTCTTGCTACCATTTGCTTGCTTGACAGGCAGAGAGCCAGTGATAAAGTAGGCAGTGTATCTACTGCTTCTCCTCTGTGGCTTACGCTGGCTCAGCTTGTCTGAGTGTGGAAAGCTAAGCAGGATCAGGCCTGGTTATTACTTGGATGGGAGACCCCTCCTCTAATTTCCTGCATTGAGCAGGGGGTTGGACTCGATAGCCTTGTAGGCTCCTTCCAACTCTATGATCTATGAAATCTATGAATCCTGGGACATGTAGTTTCCAGCATGCCTACAAGGCAGTCTGGCAGTCTCGGAAAATCACATTTTATTCTAGGGTTCTTGGTGCCTGGGAAGCTGTCAAAGAAGTATTAAATGTGCCAGGGCGGGTGGGAGGCCTCCAGGGTGAACTCTATGCCACTTGATAAACTTCACTGCAGGGAAGTTTATCAAGAATGCATGAGACAAGGAGACTTGCATGGAGGGACAAATACTTTTCTTTGGATTACAATCTACACACCAGGGATGGGGACTCGGACTCCAGGACTTGACTCGTGAGTTGGACTGAGTCCCCCCTCTGACTCGAGTCAGACTCAAGTCCCAATATTTTTAATGGGACTTGAGACTTGACTCGGGACTCGAGACCAAGGACTCGTGTTCCAAAATCGTGTTCCTCAAATCCAACATGGATAGGTTTTAGGAAGTACAGCAAGTTTCTTTTTTTAAAATCATTTTCCTAAAATGCAACCTTTCAGACATTTTGGGTTTGGCTGCCTCTGCCTGCCTGTCTGTGGTTCCCAGCCTCCTCTGCCTGCCTGGTCTCTTCTTAACCAGTTCCACAGTTTCAATTGTCCAAGACAACGGCCTCTGCCTGCCTGCTTTGGGGTTCCCTGCCTCCTCTGCCTGCCTGGTTATTTTGGGTTTGTCTGCCTGGTCTGTTCTTGTCAAAATCAGTTGCAGAGTTTTGAAATAAAAAGGCACACTTGTGCCTAGAATTTATTTAAGCCACACATCTGAAATAGCCTTATTTTGTTGGGAAAACCCCCATTGATTTTAATAGGGACTCATGGAGTCAGCTTTGGGAGTGACTCGTGAGTCACCATTTTGGACCAAGGACTCGGACTGAGACTCGAGACTCGGGTCCAAAGACTCGTGACTCGACTCGTGACTTGAAACCAAGGACTCTTCAACATCCCTGCTACACACAAAAAAAAACATGGGGAGGAGTTTGGTTCCTCTCCTTCTAGCACTTAGGGCAGTATCTGCAGTTTTGATAGTAGTCCAAATCTACCTAAATAACATCTATTATAATAAATAAAATTGGGACAAGTTGGGTCTGAATTTAGAACTTCCCAGTAATTGTCCTGCCATTCCCTTCCCACCAACTCCAGCATTTACTTACTGGTGCCATTGTTGTGGTCTCTGGCATTGTTAGCATATTGCACAGGAATTCACAGTGTGCTTAAAAAAAAAAAGACTGCTGCCTGGAAAATAAAAATGGCAACCAGCCTGGTGCTGGAACCATGGGCAATGCATGGGAGCAGGTGGGTACTTCATTTCCTCAAACCCTGAGGCACAAGCTCAAATCCCATAATCTTCCCCCTTACACCATCAGAAATTGCCCCAAAAGTCCTGTTTGAGAAATAGAAACATTACATTTTTCTGGATACCCTGAACCTTGTGGAGGAGGAAACCTTTTGTGTCTGGAGGCCAGATCCCCCCCCTGAAATCTGGTGGGCCAGATGATGGCAGGGAATGGGGGCCTGACCCTGAAGCTCCATCATCTCTCCTGTCATCATCCGTCCAACCCCTGACGGTTTCACTTTTCTCCATGTAGAGAAAGGCACAGAGCTCTGCGTCTCTGCATGGAGAAAGAGACTTGGCTGGTTCTTGGAGGATGCAAAAAAAGGGCGGGGGGAGAGAACAGGTTCTCAGGATGCCCGACGCATTTCAGCCTATGGTTTTTTTAAGGCCTTCTTCAGGGGGCTGTAAATATTTTTTTAAAACATATATTAAAGACATGTAAAACATGGTGGGGACAACACATAATAAAAATGCATTCTCATTATACACTAATAACTCTGTACTCTATACACTCCATTTAAAGTGGAGTCAGGTGTTAAACAGGGATGTGTTATCGCCCCAACATTATTTGCTATTTTCATCGCCATGGTTTTACATCTTGTCAAGGGGAAACTTCCCACTGGGAATTATATGTCGAACAGATGGAAAGCTTTTTAATCTCAGCAGGCTGAAAGCAAAAAATAAGGTAATTACAACCTCCGTTGTGGAACTTCAGTATGCTGATGATAATGTGGTCTCTGCACATTCAGAGGATGATCTCCAAACCATCCTAAATGCTTTTGCAGAAGCATACGGAAAACTTGGTCTCTCACTTAACATCAAAAAAACCAAAGTGCTTCATCAGCAAGTGCAAGTTAACCCTTTGGTGATGCCATCTATCCAGCTTGGCGGGACAATACTGGAAAATGTCGATCATTTTCTCTATCTTGGCAGCTATCTTTCTGTTACAGCTAACATCGGCAGTGAAATCCAGCATCGTTTGAGCTCCGCAAGTGCCGCGTTTTCTCGAATGAAACATAGAGTGTTCGAGGATCGGGATATTTGTAAGAAGACCAAAACACTGGTTTATGAAGCCATTGTATTGCCAACTTTATTGTATGCCTGCGAAACATGGACTACAGTCATGCCTTGGATTGAGAGCATAATTCGTTCCGGAAACATGCTTGTAATCCAAAACACTCTTATATCAAAATGAAATTCCCCCCAAAAACATTGTACAGAGATTTTTAATCTAAGCTGTACTACAGTACTTGTATTGCAAGACGTCACTTGTATATCAAGTCAATTTTTTTAAAATAAATATTTAAAAATTTGCTTGTCTTGCAAAACACTCTCAAACCAAGTTACTTGCAATCCAAGGTATTACTGTATCTATAAACGTCACTTCCACCTCCTTGAAAGATTTCATCAACGTTGCCTCTGGAAAATCCTGCGAATTACTTGGGAAGATAGGCGAACAAATGTCAGTGTACTGGAAGAAGCAAAGACTACTAGCGTTGAAAAAATGATCCTTCAACGCCAACTTCAGTGGACTGGTCATGTTGTTCGAATGTCTGACTGCCGTCTCCCAAAGCAGTTACTTTATTCCCAACTCAAGGATGGAAAGCGAAATATCGGTGGTCAATATAAGAGGTTTAAAGATGTTCTTAAGGGTAATCTAAAAAAATGCAATATAAATATCGAAAACTGGGGAGCTCTGGCCCATGAACGATCTAACTGGAGGTTGGCCTTTCACAAGGGTTCTATGGACTTTGAAGAAGCCCGAGTGCAAGGTGAAAGGGAGAAACATGCTAAGCGAAAAGCACGTCACCGTCAAACGAATCCTTTACAGGACCATCTTCCATCACCTGTGTCCTCACTGTGGGAAGCTGTGTGGATCTAGAATTGGCCTCCACAGTCACTTACGGACCCATCGCTAGAGTCTACACAATTTTTCTTTAGAATTTCCTCCTTTTAAAATTTCCTTTTTGTAAAATTTTTATCCTGGAAGACAATCTTACTCGGTCAGGAGTGATCGCCTGATGATGATGATAATGATGACTCTATACATATAGAAATTGTTTAAAAACATTTTCTTAAAAATGGTAAGAGTCAAGTTTTTCTATTTCAAACATACTTGTTTTCTTACACAAATTTCTAAAATATCTTACTTGTGAAAAGATGTCTGCAGAATTCTTCAACAACTAGAATGTATTTCACTGTTAGTGAAAAGCAACTGAAAAGCTAGATCTTAAGGGACGTTGTTATATCTTCGGACAGTTTTTTCTGAGTGTTATCTTATTGGCTAGATGTCAAGGACACCTTGTCAGGACATAGCTTCTGTGTAAAACAGCAGTAATTTGCTGAGTCACAATAATGGGAACAATTCCAAATCCTCATTAAGACCCTTTGGTTTTAAAGTGTCTGATTTAATAATCCATTGTATTTCCCTCCTTAATAGTTGTTTCTCATTATTGGTGTTAATTTTATCCAGAGCCCAAATGTGAAGTCTGTATAGGAATGTTGTTGTTCTGCAAAATGCTGATTACTGGTGTACCTTGTCTGTTATTTTTTATATTACTAAGGTGTTCTCCTATACGTTTTTTGGGGGGTCTGATGGTTTTGCCTACATAGATTTTTGCACATTTACATTGGATAGTATAAATGACAAAATAACTGTTACTTTTTAAAAGTAATTTTTATTTAATTATTATAAACTACATACAAAACTGTAAAACACAAACATGCAACTAAAATAAATCATAAGGTGAACCCCCCACCCACCTAGGGACCAACTAATATACATCCATCCCCTTGATCAATTAAATTCCACATTCCAAAAATATAACATATCCTGACAAGGCATACTCCCCTTCCCCTTTATTAATACATAGTCTAATAATTGATTCCATATATTTATTTATTTATTTATTTATTATATTTATGAATCGCCCATCTGGCCAGACATCCGGCCACTCTGAGTGATGTACAATGCAATAAAATACAAGGGGACACACACACACACACACACACACACACACAGTATAAAACACAATTAAAACAGTACAAAACTTAAAAATCCTAACCCACCCCATATTCCCGCCTGAAAAGCCACGTTTTTAATGCCTGGCAGAAGCTAATCAAGGAAAGGGCATGGCGGAGGCAAATCTACAGTAGCAGCAATTCCCACAGGGATGGTGTCCTATTGGCCTGTGAACATTGGGCAGGCTTCTATAATTTTCTTTAAATTCACTCCTTATTAATAGATCTCTAATATTCCTTGTTCTTTTAAAGGAGGCCATTGGTTGGTTTTTGGCAACCAGGAATGTCTTGTACCATATGCCAATGTCTTCTAATACTTCTTTGTAAGTGATCATTTACTTTATCATAAGTTAAATTACAGTTAATTCGTGTTTGCACTGTAGTATTCTTTTTTGTTAGAAATTCTGCCTGTGTTTTTGTTTCAGACTTCTTTAATCCATAATCTTCCATATGGACAGTTTTTAAGATTAAGATGCAACTGTTCCAAATCATCAGATTTTACACAAGAATCACGTACATTGGCACTACAACTAAAAGAAAGAGGTTATCCTAATGCTGTTATTACAGAGGGCTTAAAGAAGATATGAAGCAGGGGAAACAAGCCACATCTATTCTTTGTTTTTGTGACATCCCTCACACACAAGTCCTTCAAAGAATCTTTGTATTCCTTGTGTGGTGCTTATTGCAATTTAGTTTCACCCACAAATGTCCTTAAGTTTTGACAATGTTCCTGCTGCTGGTGAAGCTGTGGAAAGAAATTGCTTCAAAACAGCTCTATGTTGTACTTCCGTTCAAGTCACCCTGAACAGGTAGTCCTGCCTCTTGAGCTATTTGAATTAAGACACCTCTTTTGTATCATCATCATTTCTCTTCAGACAAATGCTTCTCAAAATAAATTGGGATTATTTGGGTCACTTCATTTAGATTTTAAATGTTTTAAAAAGGCACAGACAAATACACTGCCACTGGGAAGTCTTCTCATTTAGTTTTTTTCAGTGTAAAATATTTGCGTGTGATTGGATTTTGTTTTATCTTTTGTCCATTGTAACTTTGGCTACCATCCATCATCAGACATTTTAGGCCACAGTGCACATTGGCAGATAATCCTTTTTTGAATAGGATAAAGAAAATGCATCCTGCCGAGAAGCCAATGCTGAATGTAACATCACATCCTTTAGCATATGAAGGAGTTATTTTAGACAATGCTATGTCCCTGGACAGAATCTACCCTGCTTTTGGGGGGCGGGGAATAGTTTTGACAAATGCTGCTCTGAAGAATGTTTATTTGATTATTCCAAACTAAGAACAGTAGAAACATCCAGATTCGGATTCAATCATATTGATTAAAACCTTCTTTTTTTTTTCTAATTTCCAGAGAGGGATGAATAAAATATTTCTTTTATGGAGGAAGCACATTTGCCACACCTTTGGAAGAATTAATATGAACATATGAAAGCTACCTGATACTGGTCAGAGCAGTAGTCCATCTAGCTCACTCTCCCTCAGCCTCAGTCCCTCCAGAAGCTGTGTGAACTAAACTGCCATCAGTCCCTTCAGCATAGCCAAAGGTGTTATAGGAGTTGTAGGCCACAACATCTGGAGGGACCCAGGCTGGCGACAGCTGATCTACCCAGATATTGACTGGCTTTTCATGGCTCCAGAGATATTTCCAAGTCCTGCAACCAGACATCCCTTAACAGGAAACATCAGGGACTACACCTGGGATCTTGCGTATGCAAAGAATGTGCTCTGTCACTAAGCTATGAAGCTCCATAATTCAGGTGCCATGAACAACTAAAATGGGTAGTTATCCTATTTTAGCATGCATGCCCACAGCGGTTAAAAAAATGTTTATGTTTCAGAAGCTGAAGCTCTACTTACGAAGATTATGAGAATTTGCCAAGTGAATCCACATTAAGCTGCAAAATCCTGTGCACAATTACCTGGGAGTAACTTCTATTGTACACAGTGGGACTTATTTCCCAGTAAATATGCATAGGATTGCATGAGACAGGGATTGATAAAGAAATGCTAAAGCACTTTCAGGAACATACATTAAAAGAGTAGAAAAAACTCATCGCACCTGGACTTCCTGTGTTGTGTGTAAAGAAAACAGTGACAAACAGAGGAACCAGACTCTCCTTGAATAATATGAAGTCTGTGTCTGTGACACCATAACTTTATGAAAGCAGCATAACAACAGTCCAAGTAAAGGTAGCAGCCTAATCCATCAGAGTAAAATTCCACAGCCCAAACAAGGTCTCCACCTTACACACAAATTAAAATCAATACACTTGTTGGATGCTCTTCATCTAGTTAGACCTCCATCTTGTTCTCAAGACTAACCCTGGCTCTTGTTAGGCCCAGATTAAAATACAAATTCTGAAGGAATCCTCTCTTTCCAGTCAAACTGAACTCACATGAATGCTGGGCCAAGTCTTTGGAGCTGGATTGGGCAGAGGAGTCATTCTTCTACTAGTTCAGAATGGGAAATAAATGGAAATTAGAGGTGAAGATGTAACACAGAGGTGAAAGTCATGGAATAGTTGGCGCCTCATTCAGAGGTGCCTTTTCCCACCTGATCTATGAGATCTGTAGAGGTCAACGGTGGGAAAATTCAGGCCAGGGGCCAAATGTGGCCCTTCTGTGGTCGCAATCCACAGGTTCTGTCGCGTCACATCCGGCCCCGTCAGTGACGCGAAGGCTAGATGTGACGCAACGGGACGGGACCGCTGGCGCTGCGGAGAGGCGAGCCACCGCTTGCTTGCAATGGTAGGAAGCAGCAGGAGCGGCTCCCTGGCAGGGAGATGCACCTCCTGGCCACTTGGCTGGCCGGCGCAGCAGCGCGAGGCAGTGGCCGCGCCTGGCCGCGCCGTGCCTCGCGGGAAGCCCCCGCCTCCTGGATACTCAGCCGGCCGGCGCAGCAGCGCGAGGCGGTGGCCGAGCCCAGCCGCACCGCACCTCGCGGGAAGCCTTCACCTCCTGGACACTCGGCCGGCCTGCGCAGCAGCGCGAGGCGGTGGCCGAGCCCGGCTGCGCCTCACGGGAAGCCCCTGCCTCCTGGACACTCGGCTGGCCGGCGCAGCAGCGTGAGGCAGTGGCCAAGCCCGGCCGCACCGCGCCTCCAGGGAAGCCCCTGTCTCCTGTCCACTCCTGGCAGAGCGAGTGGAGGCAGGCGAGGCGTGGCCGGGAGCTGGCACATCAAAGCAAGTTTCCCCATTAGAAATAATGGGAACTCCATGGGGCTTCCTGCCAGGGAGCCGGCAAAGCAGTGATTAAATGGTTGTGGAACGAATCATCTGAGTTCCCATTATTTCTAATGGGGAAACTCGCTTTGATGTACGAGTACTTTGGATTACGAGCATGGTTCCGGAACGAATTATGCTCATGATCCAAGGTATCACTGTAAGTATGTATATATATATATATATATATATATATATGCCATAAAATTGATCTTAGATTTTATGGGTAGAGCAAGAACACAGAGAAATGTATTTCCCCCCAGGACTGCATCTCAGATTAAGCAACAGTTTAATCCTCCTAGGCCAGGGGTGAGGAACAACTGTTTTGACCCTATGAAGGGCTGTTGATCCACTGGAAAACTAATTGGCAGGGGATGCAGCTGACAGTGGGCAGAGTCAGAACTGATAGGGGGAGCCAGATCCTAAAGTGGGCAAAGTTTGCAGGATTATATACTGTGGGCAGGTACACATGTCACTTTAAACCCACAGATGTTCTGGAACTTGTGTGGGTTTAAAGTTGCCCCGGGCCTGGACACAGCAGGGATACGGAGGTGCCGCCTCTCCCCTTGTCCTTCCATCCGGTATCCTAGGAGATACTGCGCGGGAGCACTGAGGGCAGCGAGAGGGGATGACAGCTGGCAAAAAGTGCCCCAGTGGCATTTTTGCCTGCTGATATTTGCCCTTCCTCAGCCGCTACTCAGCTGAGTTGAAGCCCCACCGAGAAATAGCAATGAGCCCCATGGCACTGCGTTTCCTCGAGAGTGCCACATTGCTCATCCCGGGCCTTTCTCAGCAGTCACCTCAAGAAAGGTTCCTCCCATCCTGCCATGCCACCCCCCTGCCTCACTGCCCAGCCGCCCCCCCTTGACTTACCTTACCCAATGGGGCTGGGCGAGGGAGAGGCATACGGTGGCAGGCTCTGCTGGGTGGCCCTGCTCCCCAAGTGGGAACAGGCCACCCAGCAGACCCTCACCTGGCCCCCTGCTACCGCTGACTGTGAGCCAGTGATAGCAGGGGGGCAAGGCACTTAGGCCGATTGGCAGCGTGTGTGAGCAATCCCATTCTCCCGACATCAGCCGAGGCGTCATTGGCCAGAGCCCCGTGCCCAGAGCAGCAGCCATTGTTTGCTTCTCTGGGCAGGGGGCTTTATGCCCCTTTTGGTTTGTGGTAGGGTTACTGTGTCATCCGGGTTCGGACAACATGCTAAACCTTAGTAGGCTTAGCAAACCCTACTGCAAACCATGGTTTAGTAGGGTGGTTAAGGAGACTCTCCTTAACCACCTTAACTAAACCTTCCCGGGTTTGCACGACACTTTACACCTCAGTAGGTTTACCTGTGTGGTAATCCTACTGAGGTTTACTGTGTCATGTGAACCCGGTCTGTGCTCTCTCTCTCTCTCTCTCTCTCTCTCTCTCTCTCTCTCTCTCATATATATATATATATATATATATCTGTGGGCTGTATGAAATTAGGTTCAGAGCCACATGAAATATCGCAAATCTCTCCAAATTTTATGTTGGAAGGACATTATAAAAAATAACAAAGCACACATTTAGGATAAATTACTTTCTTGGCACACATGAATCTTTACACTGGTCCCCATCTAAAAGATAACAGTAATCTTTTTGTGGCTGGTGTTGTGCCAACCCTCAAAAGCCACATTTCTCGCTAAATCTTTTACCACTGTCAGCTCATCTAAATTTGTAAGTCAAGAAGTTTAACCAGTATTTAAGTATGAGGCACCTAGTTAAACTGTTACACAGTCTCTTCAAATTAAATGGTGAGAGAAGAGCTGTGCTCAGCCCATGTACAGTAATAGCTGCTCTCCCAATGAGCTTAATTTCTCTTCATCCAGAGGGTGCATAGAAGACTCCTCTTCTGTTGTGATTCCCACCGCTTGGCAAAAGATCTGTAGGAACATTTTAAGGACAATCACACAAAAGTTCCAAACAAGTTGTTTCTACATGATGTCGTCCTTTGCCAGGATCTCCTGTTGTGTTGCTTAAATCTCAATATGCCTAGTGTACAAACCTCCTCAAATCCGTTGCCAATTTGGCAAAGCATCCCACTTTCTTCCTATTACTGCTTCTGAAATAGTTCCCAGGCCAATATGACTTGTGCCCTGGTCCAAACAGCTGATCTTAGACATTAAACAAATATTTACATGAGGGTATGTTCTGTCAAAGCAGGAGGACTTGGCCCACTCTGCCTAACTGGTAGTAATTCTCCTTTCTCTCCATCATTTCAATCATTTATATTTGGCATGGTTTCAAACTTCAATATACTGTCTTCCCAGTCTGCTTTCAATGGCTACTAGTTCTGATGGCTGTATGCTACATCCAGTATCAGAGGCAGTATTCCTATGTACCCCAGTTGCTGGGGAACTTGGGCGGGAGGTTGCTGTTGCACTCATGTCCTGCTTGTGGCTTTTCACGAGCATCCAGTTGACCAATGTGTGAACAGAATGCTGGACAAGATGGACCCTTGGTCTGATCCAGCATGGCTCTTCTTATGTTCTTATGCTTTGCCTCTTTAACATAGAGCTTCCAGATTATTCCCACTGTAGCGGCCTGCATCTGTGATATGCCCACTGTAGTGATTTGATATCACTCACTCAAATCATCAATGCATAAGCTGTGTTGCTGTTGTTGCTATTAAAATATTTAGCAATGGTTACACTCCATACTCCAAGCCTGTGATATGCTCATATCTTATATGGATCTCCTCATCTTCCACTGACACCAGTGTCACATTCTTCACAATTTTTTGAGTGGTAAGAAGTCTAGGGGAAATGTTACTGGTTTTATAACCTTGCCTTGGTGCAGAATATGAAATAGGCAACAGTGGCAAGATATAACTGTAGAGTTACACACTAATTTATCTTACTACACAGAGACTTTTTGCAACCAGCTTTTGAATCTTGTGTTCAGTTTTTACAACCTATTCAACTACCTGAACCTTATGTTGGGTTTTGCATAGGCAGAACGAGATTACCACCTGACATCGAGATTATCACCTGACCTGGTGGGTGTTACTTGAGTTCAAGTACACAAGGCCTTTGGTCACGAGACTTAGTCTCGAGGTGATATGACTCAGCAACCTTGACAGGTTGGATCAACATGTTGATGAATAGGTTATACAACTGGGGTGAGTAATATCCTATTTATAGGTGCAGGGTCTGCGGTATATAAGCTGACACACTTGCTGATAGCTTCTACTTGTCGTCTTGCTCTCTTCCACTTGCTGTCTCTCGTCTCGACTTGACATGTCTCTTGGACTTCACTTCATCTAGCCTTACCACTGGGGTATAGGATTTGAGTCTGCAATGATGTAGTGAGTAGATGCATTGTTTGCCTTAATCCCATGTAATTGGGTCTTACAAATAAACTCTTTAATCTTTATTAACTGCTGTTATCTCCTCCTTCCGCCTGCGTGACTGGGACTGAGGGTCATTGGCTAGGGGAGCTTTTGAACCCGGGTCAGTCCAGCTCTCACACCTTAATGTTCCTGGTGAAGCTTGATCCCTCCCCCTTTTTAGATACATGGTGATATGGCAGACAGATGCATCCTAAATCCTTGGTTCCATGTGGTTCTCCAATCAGGGAAAAGTGAAGGATGTTTTTGCCTGAAAAAAGACAGAAGCATTTCTGCGCAAACTGAGTGTGCTTCAAACAACCCCCCCCCCTTACCTCCTGTGTTGTAACAGTGGACAATGTGACAAATTACCCCACTTCATGAATTACTCACATGAAGGAGCCACATGAACAGAAAGGGGCAACAGGACCACACTGTTGGCTCCACCCCTGACATTGAATGGCTTCCCTTGGCCCCAGGTTCAATCTCCACATATTGGTTGTGGACATCTGAGCCTGGGAAGCCTACACATGTAGACTTCCCAGCAGCTGGAACCCTGATCATGCAGCTTCTAACTCCTGGGAAAGTGTGGACTGTGGGTCCAAAAGGAAATAACCTGGGGGGTGGGCCCAATGTGCAGCTCTACTTCCCTTTGATCACACTGAAGACCACTTTATGCAAGTAATGCATAAAGGGGGCTACAGGGGACTGGCCATGCTGGAAGCAGTGCAAGCACTTTCAGTTATGCTGGTCTAGTCATTTACCTGGATGGCTGAGCCAACCTTGTCTGCAATAGAAGATGACAGCAGAATGTAGTCACAGTAATGACCCTGAGAATCCAGCCAATCATGTGTACATTGAAACCTCTATAAAAACTGATCAAGCTGTGATGAGAGTAACCCACATGATTTGAAGAATATATTCTGCTACAATATAAAGCTAATATATGATTATGGAAGACATGTAAATGAGGTGCCTCTTTAAAACATAGTACAACTTAAGAGAAGCAAGAAGTGAATTCTTGCTTCTCTTAAGGATCAGGGAAGATGCTATTAGTTATTTTAGCAAATATTATTGAATAACAATTGAATTAGTTATGTTAGAAAATACTATTGAATAGTAACCAATATACTGAATAAAAACCAAGATACATCTGCTTTATGTTACTTTTGCATGTGCTCACCCATAAGTCTTTCTGCATTAATGTGTAGCTCAAAAGAACAAAAGCTGCATGAAAATTTGCATTTAAACACATATTTTAAATGTATTTCCCTCAAATTGCATATTTCTAAAGATATTTTCCCTCAAAATATACATTTTGAAATGTATTGTGATGCTTAAATTGATGAGAACTGCAATTGCAACATTCAGAGAAGTGTGAAATCTTGTGGATAGGTCGATCCACACATTAAACCAAAATAGGTGGATCTTATGTATCAGAATCCACAAAGATTGAATTCCTCAAGCATCTCTAGATATTAGCAGCTGGTAGACAACATGGAAAGGATTAATTCGTTGAATCAATTATTCTTTGGTCTTTTTGCTCTGAACCCCAGTGGGTGATATTTAAATAGGCACTTCTATAAGAGGAAATGGAAACGTGAAACCATAACAAAAGGAATAAGCAGATGAACTGCAGGCACTTGAGTGGCTAAGCCCCTGGCACTCATCATCTAGGGACATTTAATATTCACAAGCTGCTTCTACATTTACATGCTGTGTTTGGTAACAGTTTTCTAATAGACAAGACTGGCCATGAAGTAAAGAGAAGAACAAAGAAAAGAAATTTTACTTCTGAAATAAAACCTAAAAGCTCACATAATTTTCCCTTAAAATATTCCTGTGTTCATGAGGAATGAGGCATTTAATCCACTACAAGAGTGACGGAATGCCTTTGTGTTTTCACCTTCAGCTCACCTCCATGCAGAACTCATCAATCTCTCACACAATGATTCATTTCACAAATAGAATACTTACAGTTCTCACATGACTTCTGGGAGCAGGTGAACTATATATATATATATATATATATATATATATTCAGACTTAAGAATTCAATTTAAATTCTGGAGCCTAACAAATTTCTGAAATGATAAGTCTGTATTTCCTCTGTTGGGTTTCTTTTCAAATGCTCTTTCTATTCCTTGAATACAAAACTGTCCCGAGAGTAGATACTGATGAAGCTGTCTTTTGGAATTCAAGCATCAGTTACTTGGGAGGGAGTGATAGTTTGTCTGTGGAACAGAGATGTCATGCATCTTGTGCAGGATACTCTAATGGCAAATTTTTCTCTCTCTCCCTCTGTCTCATTGAAATCTGCTGGATCAATTTAGCAGCTTGTGATCGGCATACAAAGGATAATGCCAAATCTTGTTTACAAAGCTCTTTTGAAAAGGATTATTTCATGGTTTGAAAAGCCTGGCTTAATACTTTTTCCTTCTGCCTAGCCATGATGTGTACATCCTACTAGTAGTCTGACCACCAAGTTTATGGCTGATTCCAACCAGTACGTAAAATTCACCCTCTCCTGTTCCATGCTCCTGGCCATGCCTTTGAACAAAAGCCTCCAAAATCCCCCTTTGCTTGTTCTACCATGATGCCAATACTGCAGAATGCCTTCTCTCCCTAGGCTTTGTGATATATTTTCCTTCAGCCCCACTGTCTTACTGGCCATTGACATATTGGCTATGTCCCTCTTTCCTTCAACTCCTTAGGTGCCTTCATCTCAAGAAGCAAAGGGTTCACATGCACACACAAATACTTTGTTTTAAAAAAGGGAAAGCTCAGGCTGCAGAGAAAACGATGTCACCCCCGGGATTTCCTTTTGTACTAGGGCTCACTAGGGATAAACCTTGGAAGCAATTTTCAAGTATCTGTTGGCTCTTGGGGAAAAAAATGTATCACTTCTGACCAACTACAGCTTATCTATCCCCACCACCATTTACAATTAAGGATGCAGGCTTACAGGTCATATAACATATCACATTGGCCTGAGCCCCAGCACCCTTCTTCCTAGAAATTAAGCGGTTCCTACAGTCCTTTGTCATTATAATGCACAGTTGGACAGCCCAAATCCTTCTCCCAAAAATCCATTACTGGTTTGCTCCCTGATATCTTTCTAGTAGCTCTTCACATAAATCCTTTCTCCTACCAGGGGTGTAAACTATGGGGGGCAGCGGGGCTCAAGCCCCCCCGAATTTCCCAGAATTGGCAAAGCCCCCTCTAGGCAACCAGCTGTTATGTGTTGGGGGGGCAATCTAAATTACCTCCTGGTAGTGTGTGTGTGTGTGTGTGAGAGAGAGAGAGAGAGAAGAGAGAGAGAGAGAGAGAGAGAGAGAAGGGGTGGAAGAAAGTGTATAGGAAAGAGGGGAGGAGAAGGGGGAGAACAGGGGCATAAACTATGGGGGGCAGTGGGGTTCAATCCCCCTCTAGGATTTCTCAGCCCCCCCCCCCGGATTTCCCAGAATTGGCAAAGCCCCCTCCAGACAACCAGCTGTTAAGCCCCATCCCACCCCCCTGGGAAATTGAGGTCTACACCCCTGCCCCCTACTGCTGTAGTATTCCTCCCCTCCCCTCCCTCCCCTCCCCTCCCCAAAGGCAAGTTATCTATTCTTTTACCCCACCTAACAATATATTGTGCCAGGGCCCAGCCAGGAATCTGTTGTCAATACCAGGGCTGACCCAGAAAGCTGCTCCTTCCTATCCACAAAAGGTTTTCCTCCACTTCGCTTCTTTGCAGCGCTATCTCCATCCCTGACACATGCACTGTTTGTGGGAAGGCTTCACTGCTTCAAGTAGGTTACTGTGGAGGAAGGGGGGCTGGCTGACCCACCACACCCCACCCTTTCCGACCCAAAGGACCCAAGACCCCCAGAGATCTCAAGGTACCAGACTGCCAGCTTCAGCTCTTTGCAATCCTACTTGAATCTCTGTTCAAGGACTTGCCTTTGACTGTAACCTGGATTTAGATGCTAAACCAACAGAGCAATCCACAAACACCATGTGGGGTAAAACCCAAGAAGGTTTATTCAGGTAGCATATTACAACAAAAGTTGGGAAATGAGGGAAGGACACAAAATAGAGAGACGCTTTGGTACACAGACAGTAGAGCTGCAAAAAACAAAACAACTGATTCCTTATATCTCCCATGCACACAGCTAGTTACCTGGGGGTCAGTTCTCTTCAGGGTTGGTTCCAGCACAGCCTTGCCGCCCGGGGAGACTACCACACCTACCCTAAGGTCCGAGATGGGTAGCCCTCCACAAGGCTTGCCTTTACCAAAGCCCTCATTCAGCTAATTTCACCAGGAGCTACCTGGGGTCGGATCCTGAGGCCGCCCGAAGGCTTGGACCTCTGCTTGGACCTCTGCTTGGCTTGCTGCCATTGATCCACAGCAACCACGCGACGACCAAAGACAAAGAGACAAAGGCCACACCTTGGGAATATAGCTCTTCCCCCCTCCCCTCCTCCTTTCTGTAGCTCTGCTGCCTCTAGCCAATCAGGATGCACTTCACCTGGCCAGGCAGGGGAGGGGGACTCATGACTCATGACATTTGCATCTGAAAGCCCTAGACCGGCTTTTCAGGACTGTCAGGCGCCATCCAGAGGAACTATGCACACCCCACCCCACCCAGCCTGTAGCCAGTTCACACATGAGGTGTGTGTGTGAGTGTGCGTGTGCAGGCACCCCTAGAGGCTCTTTTCTTCACAGTTACAAATTACAATATAATACATTCTGTGGAAAGGTGTGACAGGCTCTGAAGCATATTTACAGAGCATGTGGCCTCTTGTGTAGTAGAGCAGAATGTTTGATCTGGGTGCTGTGGCTGAGAGGATAATGCTAAAGCCCTCCAGCAAAGGATCAAAGGGAAATTCTCCTGGCTGCCTGTGTTATTCGCTGTCTTGCAGTTAAATAAAAATGCAGAGCCTGAGCTAACCTGCATATTTACCAACTTTTCACTATGGTGACATCTTGAAATTCTGCAGCGGCAGGCTTGCCAATTGGAATTCTATGCCACCGGTGAGGATTTATGTATGAGCATTGTGAATGTGTTGTACTGCAAAGTCTAGAGGGGATTCAAAGCAAATGGGTTGTTTGGGTACAGCCTGTTGCATGATAAATACTGTAAATGCACTGAGTTAAGACAATGAGTTTATGCTATTAGGTTAGGTGTGATATTTATTCTAGGAAGCAGGGAAGCCTAGTGCCATGGCCCCTTGTTACACACAAAGCCGCTTTAGATTTTCTGCACCCTGCATGCTGTTTGCATGAGTATGCAGAAATGTGCCAAATACATTAAAAGAGAAAGAGAGATAAAATAGGATATAACAGCTTTTTCTCCAATGCCACAAGGCACTGTTACTTTCTGAAATGGCCTCATTCATGATCATGGCCCCAAGGGTAAAGTCAGGTGGTGGTGCCTTTAAAGCAGCTATTAGTATTCAGGCAAGTCAGAGGTCTGCGCTTGCTATTGATATTACTCTGTTGTAAATGGACTGTTATAGTCTCCTCCATTATCATCTGGATCGTAAATAGTGGCTTAAAGTACAAAAAGTATTACTGGTTGCAATGTTGCTGAGCTATTGGAAACAAATAACTTGAAAGGACAGCAAGGCGAATATTAGATAAAAAGTCAGGCCTTTGTTTGATGACATATACACAGTTCTGTCCACAGATCTGTCAGCTAAAAATGGCACAATTACCTCAGCCAGTTGCCCTGACACCCATGGACTGTTTAATGTCACACATTTTCAGGAGGATGAAGAGGGCAGATGAGGTAATAGGTTGTGTCAGTGGAAGTATTCATTAATCCATTGTTGTTGTTTTTCCTTTCAGTAAAGCTTCCTAAGCTTCATCTTCATAGGTGCAAGAAATGTTTGGTTTGGTGAGAAAATTGTAATGGGTTGTAGTAGTATCCATTGCTGTCCATCTACCATGGAATGGAATTGGAAACCACTGGAAGGATTGATTCCCTGGACTTCTGCTTGTGCAACAGAATATTACCTTGCTCTCCCTCCCCCACAATATCAGCTTTGGAGTGCTGAAGTACCCTCTGGAGCAGATTTGGATGGTGCACAAGGGTGTGCAGGGGGTTGGAGAGCAAGGGGAAGTCCATTGCATGAGCAGATGTTCACTCACATGTTGTATGTAGCCCAGTAAGTGGATCTTGATGTATAACCATGCCTAATTTAATCACTTCCAGTGTAGCTAATATAACAAAGATGCTGGTATGTGTGCTTGTTTGTGTTTGTTTTATCCAAGTATTCATCTTTAAACACCTCTGGATGTCAGTGGCAAGTAAGATTTGTGGGGTTCTTTTACTAAAATTTTAGAAATAAGAGCAGGTCTATCTCATTTGGGTTTCAACATATGAGAATTCTTTATTTGGCATAGAGATCCTATATCTTTTCCTTTGACTCTGCAAATTATTTGCAATAATATTTCAGTGGTCAAAATATCCTTCCCTTTCCCTGATAGAGAAAGAAAGGAAGAAAAGTACAAACATAGTATAGAATGCAAATTTGTTATAATTGTTCAAAGTTAGTTTTCACTTGTTGGATCAGAGAATGTGGGATCTCTAGCACAGAATTCTAGACCTGCTAATTTTGTAGCTTCCTTCCTTTTTATTGATAGTGATATTCTAAGAATTTCATTGCATTTTGCCATTAATTTATATGCAGGAGTTCAAGGGAGACAAATCAACCCAACTATGCCAGCCACTTCATATGGTAGCCAACAACTGGCATTGCATAGAAAACTGTATTATTAAAATTTACTGCAATTTATTTTCTCTGTTTTTAAACCTTAATTATACACCATAGTGCTTTGCAGAATTAAATACTGCAGGTGCAAAGTTAAAACTAAAACAAAATGTTAAGAAGAGTGAAGTAATGGTAAAGGCAATTGTGAAAAGATATGTTGTCAGGTAAGAACTGAAAAACAGATGGGAAGTCAACAAAGCAGAGAGAGAAGGGATGCTGTTCTTCTCAGTAGGAGCTGAATAGGAGGTGTTTTTCATTCCAACAGTGAAATAAGGTAGTAGGAAGAGACTGGAGCTAGATAATAAAGGAGAGAAGCTGATAAATAACAGTTAAAGCAGGGGCAGCCCTATATTAACTCATTAGATTGCCAGAACGCTTTCAGCAAAACTTTAGTCTCAGAGGATATTTTCAGATAGTATGTTTTCTAGTCTAGTATATCCTCCACATTAGTTCCATAGGTTATTATGGTCTATTTTTAGCAAATGTCTCTAGTGCAGCCCACAAATTGGTAAAGAGACTTGTTCTGGTAAATTGTAGAAAGTAGTCCAAGAAACCCAAAGGATTAGTTTAAGAACTTAATGCTGTATGGCCTCTGTTGTCCTTAACTACTTCTCTTTAAACACAAAGGCTTCAAGATAAAAAAAATAATAATAACACAGGACAAGAAAGAAGGGAAGAAATAATAACTGTTATCATTCATCTGGATTTTTAAGGATCTAAGGGCACAATCTTATGGCTGCTAGACTGACTCTAGACAGCCATAGGAGAAGTCGGAATTGCAGCTCTGACTTCAGAAGTCAGAGCTGGGACTTCAAATTCAGAGTGCCCTCCCTCCACCCTCGCAACCGGCGTGGGAAGAACTGTGCTGGCTGTGGCTCCAATGTTGTAAGACCAACCTCGAAGCCAGAGTTCTGTGGACTTTCTGGGGGGCAGGGAGGGGAGGAGTTAGGCTCCACCAGCATACATAGTATCCTGATGGCGCCTCAGTCTCCCCTCTTCACACTCCAGGGCAAAATAATAAAAAATGGCCAAAATCAGCCGTCTAAGTGTTTTGCAGGTTGGGAGGAGCGCGGAGGTGACTTTTGCTTCTGCGCTCCTTCCACCCTCCATAGGATGCCTGTAATCCTCCAGGTTTGGAGGGTTATGGGCAGCCACGTTGGATTGCGCTGTTATACAATTATATGATACATTCAAAATAATTAACACATTAGGTTGTGGTTTTCAGTCTTTCCAGTATAATCCTGCACTCCTTTTAAGCTCCTTCTCTTTTGCCCACATTATCTTCCTTGTAAAAACAACAACTAAGAATAATGTAGGCTAGGTAAAAGTGAGAGAGAGAAGCTTGAGTTGGAAAAAGAGCAAAACATTATGGCAAGCTATGGGCCTAGAAGGGCTGAAAGTGACAGCAATGGATGTGTTGCATTAGGAACATAGGGAGCTGCCTTATACTGAGCCAGACCATTAGTTCATCTAGCCTAGTATTAGCCTAGTACTGGCTGACAGCAGCTCTTCAGGGTTTCAGGAAGGATTCCTTCCAAGCCCTACCTGGAGATACCGGAGATTGAACCTGGGACCTTCTGCATGCAAAGCATACGTTCTGCCACTGAGCTATGGAATTTTCTATGCATTATGTACAAGTGCATGAACACACATGGATGAAAGGAAATTATCAACTATATTCAAGAGACCATGGTGATAATTAACTATAAAGTGCTATCCAAATAACACTGAAGTATATAGAGAAGCTGAGGTTGTCACTTGCTGGAAAGGATTGTGGAAAAACATAGTTTAGATCAATTTCCTACCCATATGAGCCCATCAGGCTGTTTGGCCTACTGCTCCCATCAGCCCAGCCAACATGGCCAGTGGTTGGGGATGATGAGAGCTATAGGCCAACACATCTCGAGCAACTCAGATTGGGGAAAGCTACTTTAGATGTTGGCCCACAGCAATCATCTCCATTGTCCAGCTGCTGGGAGCTGCTAACTATTGAGTCCCACCAATAGCTTATAAGGGTTCCTTTCTGATAACATGCCCCCAATAAAAACAAACCAGGCAGTGCTGATCTTAATCAGAAGGGATATCGTGGCTATTAGGGACTGGTGGGATGCTGAGAAGCTGGTATATGTAGAGAATACCACAATGATATCTGAAGTTGCATGACATCAGTATGTGAAGTGACTGTCACTAAGTATGTGTGATGTGTGGAGAAAAAGCCTTCACACACACACACACACACACACACACACACACCTCATGTGTGAACCGAGATGGCTAGAGGCTGGGGGGGGTGTACATAGTTCCTCTGGATGGCGCCTCAATGTCTGTCAGGCCCTTTGAAATGCAAATGGGGTTCAGGCCCAGTAGTCATGAGTCACCCCTCCTCTGCCTAGGCCAGGTAAAGTTCATCCTGATTGGCCAGAAGCAGCGGAGCTACAGAAAGGAGGAGGGGAGGGGGGGAAAGATATATTGCCAAGGTGTGGCTTTTGTCTGTCGTCGTCGTGTTGTTGTTGTGGATCATGGCAGCAAGCTGCGTGGAGGTCCAAGCCTTCGGGCTGGCCTCAGGATCCGGCCCCAGGTAGCTCCTGGTGAAATTAGCTGAATGAGGGCTGTGGCAAAGGCAAGCCCGGAGGAGGGCTACCCATCTCGGACCTTAGGGTAGGTGTAGTAGTCTCCTCGGTGGCAGGGCTGTGCTGAAACCAACCCTGAAGGGAACCGGCCCCCAGGTAACTAGTGTGCCTGGGAGATATAAGGAATCAGGTTTTGTTATTTTGTAGCTCTACTATTGTATGTACCAAAGTGTCTCTCTCTATTTTGTGTCCTTACCTCATTTCCCACCTTTTGTTGTAATATGCTACCTGAATAAACCTTCTTGGTTTTTACTCCACATGGCGTTTGTGATTGCTCTGTTGGTTCAGCTAAATCCAGGTTATAGTTAAGGCAAGTCCCTGGCAGAGATTCAAGTAGGATTGCAGAGCTGAGGCTGGCAGTCTGGCACCTTGAGATCTCTGGGGGTCTTTTGGGTAGGAAAGGGTGGGTTGGTGGAGTCAGCCAGCCCCCCTTCCTTCACATGATGTATCAAAATGATAATCCAGTCAGATAATGTGAGTTTTTTATTTCCTTGGAAGGAAAAGAAAAGTTACAGACCATTAGGGATGGTAAGAAACTCTGACTGACGTGAGCTCAAAATGTGAACTCTGGTCTGCACTCCCATCTAAAAGTGTGACCCTATTTCACTGTCGAGCTTAGACCTCTTCTAGCTGGGCATAACTTGAAATGGAGTTTGTACCTGTCCTTGATAGCCCTCCCTGCTGGTTTCTCCCTGTGCCTAATTTTAGGAAAGAGGAAAGGATGCTTTTTAGCTGAAAATTATGTTTTGAATGCATGCTTAATCCATTTGTGGCTTTTCCAGCATTTTTACCAATAATCCCTTGAGGTTTCTTTCCCAATTATTCAACAGGCATATCAACAGGAATCCCAATATTTTTCAGGGTTCACACATACTGCTCTTACTGCAATAAAGATTTTCTGTATATTTAGTTCTTCAGAGTTTGGTTTATTTAACTTAAACTTCAGAAAATATTCCTCATGCCCACTCTTTAGAAATGTAAGGATCCAGGACCATTTATCCCATGCTTTTTGTGCATAATAGGTTTTATCTTGTTGAAAGGATATCTGGAACAAAACATTTCTGTCAAATGGGCAGTTATTTTTGCATTTATACCAGCTGATGACAAAGAACTACATTTAGCAATCAGTTCTACTGATTTAGAATCAGTAGAACTGAATATCTGCATTTAGTGGTTTTAGCAAATGTATTTATCATTCATACTATTATTATATCTTTTGTCTACTTTGTCCCACTTCTTTTTCAGCCACCCTGCCTCTGAGACTGTTGATCTTCCCTTCCCTAAGCACTCTTACCCTCAATTTCCCCATTTCAGCTTCTTCCTGCCCTCTCCCCCTTTCCAGCATTCCTCCGTATCTTGCCAACAGGACACATCTGTACTCTCTCTAGGCACCGTATGACATTTCCCCCAGCCATACTGTTCATTTCTCTCACAAAATCTGCACTATTTCTCAAGCTACTGATGTTCGCCCCTCAGGAGTTGGAATCTTCCAGAGTTTTCACGATATCACAGCAATTGAGCTAATAGCTATGGGATCTTCTGCATCAGTTCATGATTATTATTTTTAAAAGTCCACACAAAAAATTGTACACATTTTCATGTACATTTCTCCTCATATATGTATGTTTTGTATGCATTTTTTAAATCAGAGAACTGTATCACAATATTTGGAGAAGTGTGAATACTGAATACTCACTGCATTTTGGTTCACGTATTGGTTTTTGTAATCAGAGCTTTAGGTCCTTCGTGCCCTGACTTTACAGCAGAGCCAGATGGACTTAATTTCCTTTTAGTATCTGGGAAATCCCAGCTGTGGTGGTGGCATAAAGCAGCAGAACCCTGACACTGTAAAGTTTCTTCGCAGTTTATTTGTGGACTTTAACAGGGTTGGTCAAACATAAAAGAAAAACTGTCTTAACAGGCGAAATGCACACAGTAATTAGAACAGAAGTTACTTCACTCAGTTTCTTGACTAAGAAGAAAACAAACAACGAGGAAATAAATGCCTTACCTTAAATGATCTGTTTCTGCATTCATGGCTGAGGAATTACACAGCAGTCCCATCAGCATTCAAAAGAGGAACCCCCAGCTGGGTGGCAAAAATTGGGGCTCCACTGATGCCCTGCCTAATGAGTCCTGGGGACAAGTCTAAGCCAAGTAATATCTGCTGCTCCTATTTCTGGCTGGAATCTCTAGACATCTTCTACCCAACTCAGCATGCTAAGCTGTCTCCAGCTTCCCCTCTAAGTGTGGGAAGTAGAGGTGTTTGACTGAGTTCAGACAACACGATAACCCATACTCAAGGGTTGAGTGTGGGTTATTGTTGAACCATGGGTAATTGTTGAAATGTGGGTTATGTGTTGTCTGAACCTAGCTACACTAACAAGCCATGGCTTGTTAACCATGTACAACCCATGAAGAGAATCCATGGTTTGTTGTTGGGTTGTGAACTGTGGATGGTTTGTTTTTTCAGCTGGATTCAGACAACACAATAATCCACAGTTCAACAACAACCCACACTCAACCCATACTCAATTCCTGAATGTGGGTTATTGTGTTGTTTGAACCCAGTCTTTATGTCCCAGTTCTCAGCAACACCCAGTTGCTCTCACTCCCAACTTTCCAGCTGCCCAGTGCTTTTCTGCGGCTTAGATCCTCTTTCCACTGAGATCATGGCACCATCATAACGATGGTGTTTGCTTCTGGCCTTCTGCTGCCCTGATGTTGAAGTTGGGAATAAACACCATTTTGTTGTAGAAAAAGATCATGTATTTTTAAAGTAAAAATAATAAATTGAGCATCTGTAACCATGTACATGCCTGACTGACTGACCCTGGCTATAATTTAAAAAAATATATAAGAATAATGAAAGGAAGCTGTGGTGACCAGTGTCTGCCCTGGTAGACCCTGCATGCCCATGCCAGCCCTGATGCTGATACCAGGCCTGTCTGTTGCTACCCCTATCACCTTCTGCTCTCTAGGTGATCTTGACCCCAAGGCCCACGCCTAGCTGCATCACTGCAGCTAGTAGTAATACTTGGTCTACAAATGTTTGCACTTCCACACTGTCACATATTATGATGCTGGTCTCGCACTTTGGAATGTTATACTGGCAATACTGTTTAGGATAAGGAAGGAAGCCTGGCCTCATTGCTTTAAAATTCCAACTTGATTATTAATATGTCTTAACAGAGATGAAGAGTCCTAAGCCCTTTTTGGACATTTGTTCTCCATGTAGAATGAAAACATAAAATAGATCCTTCTGTGCATATAACTGTACCTACGGGTGATCTTGTTGGTTTTCGTGTGCGTGAGCAGCAGAGTGCATGTGCGCATGGGAGATTTAAAATCCTGTCTGTGTGCTAGCAGAGGCCTGTTATTCCACACACAGATCTTCCAGATCTCAGCTCCCCCCTTTTCGCAGCATGCAGCGTGTTGTGAAGATGCCAGCCCAGCCTGCCTGTAATCCAACTTGCTTCCAGCTTCCCCGTTTGCAGATTAATCCATGGAGTCAGGAAACACTCTGTAACACCACAGGTCTAATTCTACCTGTTTATTCACTTAGCAAGTAAAGTTCTACAGAGTATACATTTCCTAGTTACAATCCATGTGCAGCGTATAAATGCATAGCAAGCATTACATCCAGTGGAGTAAGTTGAGCTTCACTCCACCTCAGCAAAGAAGTTACATTGTTGCAGTGACAAAAGTCCAGCAAGAAGAACAAAGGAGAAGAGAGAAGGTAGTCCTGCCTCTCTCTAAGATGGCTTCAGACAGAAAACAAGTTAGCACGTCATCAGAACATACAAACCATGTGACTAGCTCATAATGCTCCCACGGTCTAGGCTTCCCATGCGAAAAACACGAGAACCCAGAAAGACATAACAAACTTGTTTACAGCCATTCTGTTCTTTCCATGTGTAAACAGTGTGCTACAGCTGGTGAAGTGATACATATCACAACATCCCCCACACAAGCTGAAGTACATCTTGTTTCACATTTGCTCAATGAGGCCTAGCGCCGTCATTAGCTTCCTGTGTCTTACTACAGGCAATGGTTTTGTGAAAAGATCTGCCACCATTTCTTCTGTTGCACAGTATTTGAGTGTTACCCACCCTTTCTGCACACAGTCCTTTACATGAGAGTAACGAACATCAATGTGCTTGATTCTTGGCCTACATTTTTCATTTTGAGCCATGCTTATGCAAGCCTGGTTGTCTTCAAAAATTGTAACAGCCTTGTCTACTGGTATTTGCAAATCAGTAAACAGTTGTTTGAACCATTCGATCTCATTGCATGCTTGAGATAAATTGATGAATTCAGATTCTGCACTAGATACAGCCACACAAGATTGTTTTTGTGTATACCAGTCAATTAAACTTTTATCATACATGATCACAGTCCCACTTGTGGACTTTCTATCTGTTGCAGACCCCCAATCAGCATCAGTGTACACACAAAAACCTCCCTCTGTGTGTGATGACAATTTCAGTTTGCAATTCATGGAACCTTTTAATATCTTAACACATGTTTCACAGCTAGCCAATCATACATAGAAGGATTTTGGGTTTTCCTGCTAAGTATGTTCACAGCATTGCTGATGTCTGGCCTACTCACATTTGCCAAATATAGCAGGCTTCCAATAACACTTTGATATTTCCCAATATCTTCAAATTCAGTGTTATCTGTGTGTTTCTGATATTCAAGAGTCATTGGAGTGGTAACTGGGTTACAATTCTCCAATCCATGAATTTCCAGCAATTTCTGAATTTTTCCACTTTCTTCAACCAAGAAAGAACCTTCCTCATCCTGGGATAATTGCATGCCAAGATAGTGTTGTACCAAATCTAGATCTTTCCGTTCAAAGTGTGCTTGCAATTCTTTTGCAATTTTGTCCTTTTGACTTACTGATTCTGTTATCAGCAATATATCATCAACAAAGACTAACAAATACACCCAATGTCCCAATTCTGTGTGACATGTGTACAGACAGTGATCAGCCTTGCTTTGTTTGAATCCCAGACTAATCAAAACTCTGTCTAATTTTTGGTTCCAGCACCTTGGTGCTTGCTTCATCCCATATATGGATTTGTGCAAACTGACATACAAGACTGGGATTTTCTACAAAACCTTTTGGTTGCATCATGTAGATTTCCTCTTGTAATTCACCATATAGGAAAGCAGTTTTTACATCAAAATGAAATGCCATCATTTTTCTTTGTGCTGCCAATTTCAACAACAATCTTACAGTTGCATACCTTGTTGTTGGTGCAAACATGGAATCAAAATCTATCCCATGTTTTTGTGCAAATCCTCTTGCCGCGAGTCTTGCCCTGTACCTTTCCACCTGCCCCTGGTGATTCGTTTTCACCTTGTCAGTGGCGTAGCGTGGGTTGTCAGCACCCGGGGCAAGGCAAGTAATTTGCGCCCCCTAACCCGTGGATTTTAGCACTCGAGTCTCTTCCACTAGATTAGTTAAAGAAACCCTTTATCAATCTCTTGAGAAAGCAAGTCATATAACCATGCCAGAACGTGAGTTTTCAACCCAAAGTTGAGACAGGATGCAATATTAAGTTCCCTGCATGCAGAGTTTTATTTTACTTGCCTGGCAATGCTGACATGTTCGTGCCCTTTAACCTATCACAGTTTTACTTGTGGTTATCAGAATGTGTGAGAAGCAACAGGTGTTAAGTTTCAAGAACTCAAGAGCTTAACAAGTCTAGCTGAGCTGCTGACAACAGGGCTGAAGAGAGGAAGTTGTAAGTGACCTGTTCAAACAGTGGCTTTCAACTCCTCACTTCTGTAGCAGTGGTAGGGTATTTCCTGCTGGCCCATGACACTGTGATGAGGATAAGACCGTGCATCTTCGTATGCATCTTGCTAGGTTAGAGCGACTGTGCAGCACAAAAAGCAAAATGAGCAACCTGAGAGATTGCAAGAATGATCAAGAGGAAGGACCAACTTCCCTAAGCCATTTTGATAGAAGTTATAACTACATTCTGTGACCAGAGAGTTTCACAGAGGGTAGGTCTTTCAACAACTACTAGTCACAATAAAGGTAGTGACTGGTTCAGACAACACAATAACCCACATTTCAACCATAACCCCATGGTTCAACGACAACCTACATTCAACCCATACTCAAACCTTGAGTGTGGGTTATCGTGTTGTCTCTATGACGATCAGATTCCTGGTCAAACAACATGGGGTAGCAATTACCATTATGCTCTCTTCATGGGCCCTCCCAGAGGCATGTGGCTAGCCAGTGTTCGATATAGTCTTGAATTAAATGTATTAAGTCAGCAAGGCAGTTCAAGATAATTAACACACCACCCAATCTTATGCATGTTTACTCAGAAGTAAACCCACCACTGCATTCAATGGAGCTTACTTCCTCTGCATAAGGATGCGGCTGTGGAGTACCAGAATGTGGGTGGATCTTGTCTATGCGATAGAGTCAGTGTAGTATAGTAGCTAGAGTACTTGACTTAGACTGGGGAGATAAGGGTTCAAGCCCTCCGCTGGGCTTCCCCAAAGCCTCTGATTGGCAACTGTGAAAAAGCAGTTACTGGAGAAACTGTGTAATGTAGTGGCAGAGTATTGAACTAGGACTGCTGAGGCACAGGATCAAATCCCTGCTGAGCCATGAAGCTCGCTAGGTGACCTTGAGCCAGTCACTTTCTCTCTCAGCCTAGCCTACCTCGAGGGTTGTTGAGAGGATCAAATGAGGGGGGGGTGTCTTCCGGTGCAGCCCTGAATTCCTTGAAGGGATATAAATCTAATAAACAGACAGAGAGACAAACGGGGGCCTTTGCTGATCCAGTTGTTTTAGTAAGGAAAACTAGTGGCTCAGGTGAGGGCAATTTGCCATTCCCAAAGGAGCACCCCTCGATCTCATGCTCTTTGGGTCTCTCAGAAGTGAGACCTACGCGGAAGTAAGTCCCGCCGAGTCCAATGAGGCTTACTCCCAGGTAAGTGCGACTCGGGTCTGGGGTTGCAGCCTCAGCTCTCAGAGGGTCGGCTGAGCAGGATGAGCCCGCCAGGGGCGGGACTCCTGCGTCCGTTCCATCATCCCCCGCCCTCAGAGCCTCTTTTCCCGCTATCCTGGGAGCCAGGTGGCGCGCTAGTGGGAGACCCTGCGAGCCAGCGGGTGACCCAAGCGGACGCGGCTTACCATGGCGCCTCCTTCCCTCCGCAGCGGGTCCCGCCCCGAACGGCGGGAACTATTTGAGTTTGCGAGGAAAAGGCCGCAGGAAGCCGAACCAGCTCCACCTCCCGCAGCTGATTAGCGCCATCTGGCGCCCCTGAGCTGAATCGCACCCTGCCGGACTCCGAGGGGGTTAGTCGGCTCCGCCCTTCTCTGGGGTCTCGCTGGCTCCGTACCATAGAGATAGGAAAAGGGAAGAGGAACACACGCAGACAGTTCCGGTAAATATTAGACGCCTCCGTGGGTGGTTTTTGCCTTCCCTTCTGATGGGCGTCGCTTTAGCACTTGGCACGGATCGGATTCGCACAGCCAGCACTGCAGAGAGAGTGAGTGAGCCAGGCAGGGGCAGAGAGCTGCGAGTGCGCCCCCCTCAGATGTTGCGCCCGGTGCGGCCGGCCCCCCCTGCACCCCCCACGCTACGCCTCTGCACCTTGTACACCCATTTACAGGTGATGGCCTTGCGCCCTACAGGTAAAGACCCCAGACTCCATGTTTTGTTGACATGCATTGCATTAATTTCATCCTGCATGGCTTCAAACCAATCATTTCTCACCTTTGGTTCCATGCTCTGGATTTCCTCAAAACTTTGAGGTTCTAAAGCTATTTTGAGAGCTTTATGTACAACAGTTTTGCCACTTTGGAATTCATCCTGATATCTAACAGGTGTTTTACGTTCTCGGGTTGAACGCCTTAGAGATTGTTCACCTCCCTCCTGTTCCCCAGATATCTGCCCAGTGGCCTGTTCTGTTTCAGAAACTTCCTGCTGTGTTTCAGCCATTGAATGCATTGGCAATTCCACCAGCTGTTTCTCATCATGTGTTTGCTCATGAAAAATCACATCTCTGCTTAAAATTACCTTTCTGTGTTGTGGTGACCATAACCTGTAACCTTTTCTTTGTCCATCATACCCCAGCAGAAAACATTCAAAGCTTTTAGCCTGTATTTGAACAAAACATTTGCACCCAAAAATTCGTATGTGTGCTATCTTTGGCTTCCTCCCATGAAACATTTGATATGGAGTTTTCCCAGTTGTGGTGTTAGGTAATCTGTTCAGCAGATAATTTGCATTTGAAAGTGCATCCCCCCAGAAATGGTTTTTCAACTGTGAGTCAGCTAATTGAGCCCTCATCATTTCCTGGAGTGTTCTGTTGCGTCTTTCAGCTACGCCATTTTGAAACGGTGAGTTTGGGGCTGTGACTTTGTGCCCAATGCCCTCACTTTCCAAGAATTTCTTAAATTTTGTACTCATGTACTCTCCCCCACCATCTGTGAGCAGTTCACCTATGGGGTATTGTTTGAATCTGTTACCAGCCCATTTCACAAATGATTCAAATTTCTCTCGTACCTGAGACTTATGCTTCAGAAGATAAACAAATCCAAATCTAGAAAAGTCATCAATGAGAGTCATGTAGTACCTATTTCCCCCATAGCTTTCTTCAAATGGCCCAGCAACATCAGAGTGTACCAGCTCAAATATTCTTGTGCTCACTCTATCACTGCGCTTCTGAATGTTAGTCCTGTGCAACTTTGCCTGACTGCATACTTCACATTCCACATAATTAGAACAAGGTTTCATTTTCATGCCCTCACACAGACCTGGCATCTTCTCGATGCTCCTGTAATTAGCATGTGCAAAACGTTTGTAGAATAAATGTATACAATTATCATGAGGCTTACAATGTGCATACTTCACACTCTCATCATGTGTTACAAATGGATTTATAACATACAGAGAATTCTGCAAATCACCTTTTGCACAGACTGTCCCTTCATGTGAAATCACACATTTGCTGTCTGAAAAACATATTTCATAGCCATTTTGAGCTAATTGGGAAATACTTATCAGATTTGTGTCCAGTTCCGGAACAAACAATGCTCTCTGTTGACCCAAAGTAGCGAATTCAATTGTTCCTGTTGCTGAAACATCTATTCGTTTCCCGTCAGCTAATTCCACATGCTGACCTGGACATCCATCTTCTTCCAGAGATTGAAATACGTTCCTGGAGTTAGTCATGTGATGAGAAGCTCCAGAGTCCAAAACCCAAAAACCATTAGAAACCCCCACCCTTGCAATCAAACTATTGCCCATTTTAACTGCCTCTTCAGGTGTGCTTGTAGTTTCCGGTTTGTTTCGTTTCTTTCTCTGTTTGACCTTACAATCTTTTTTCAGATGATTTGTAGATCCACAATTAAAGTATTTTTTCACTTTTAAAGCAGTGGCGTGGGTAACTCCCTGCTTGTTGCTGCTCCCTTGGCTGTTTATCACATCAGCCGAGCTGTCTGCAAATTTACGGCCAGAATTGTTTTTCTTTCCTTGGTGCTTTTCCCACTCAGAAAGAAGTTTGCCTGACACATATTCCATTGTCAGATTTTGATCTGGCTGCCCTTCCATCAATGTGACAATTGTGTCATATGATGAGTCAAGACTAGATAACAGAATAGAAACCTGGTTCAATGGATCAATAGTCATCCCTTGATTTCTCAGCCTGTTAAACAAGTCCCGGATCGTACTCAAATGCTCTGGCATAGAGCCACCTGGTTGCAAGCTTAATTTGTACAGCTTTCATGCCAGCAAGATTCTGCTGCCCGCTGTTTGCATTTGATACGTATCTCTCAATACATTCCAGATCTCCTTTGCAGTGTTTTGAAACTGGATAAATGGCACTTGTGAGCTTTCAATGGATAAACAAATAATTGCTTTGGCTTTATCGTCTCGCTCCTTCCATTCATTGTATGCCTGATCCCCCACTGCAACTGGATCCTGTGTTACCATAGTCCCGCATGGGTTAAATAATGCTGCATCTGGAAACTCCACAGCACATAGTTCGAGCCAGACAATTTTTCCACGATTTGTGGATTCAGGGATTGTGCAACAGCCATTTCTGTGACCAGGGGATTTTCTTCCTCCTCCCCTCCAGAAATCTCAGCTTCGCTTTCTCCCTCCAAGCTGTCGGCCTTGAAACTTGCTTTCAAGCTGTCAAGTCAGCCAGCCGATATCTCCCCCTTTCTTCCCCCTCCTTACCAGTTGAAGGACCAGGAGATATTTCGTCTTTGATGTCTTCCTCCTCTGCCATTAATCACTGCAATCACGGGGTCGAAGCTGCTGCTTAGCTGTGTTAGAAAACAGGTCCTGCTGCTGGAGCTGGCGCCGACCTTCGCCTGGTTCCGAACTGGTACCGGTCCGGTTCTGGTTCTGGTCCAATCTGGTTCTGGTCCAATTCTGGGCCCATAACCCTGTTGGTTTTCGTGTGCATGAGCAGCAGAGTGCATGTGCGCATGGGAGATTTAAAATCCTGTCTGTGTGCTAGCAGAGGCCTGTTATTCCACACAAAGATCTTCCAGATCTCAGCTCCCCCCTTTTTGCAGCGTGCAGTGTGTTGTGAAGATGCCAGCCCAGCCTGCCTGTAATCCAACTTGCTTCCAGCTTCCCCGTTTGCAGATTAATCCATGGAGCCAGGAAACACTCTGTAACACCACAGGTCTAATTCTACCTGTTTATTCACTTAGCAAGTAAAGTTCTACAGAGTATACATTTCCTAGTTACAATCCATGTGCAGAGTATAAATGCATAGCAAGCATTACATCCAGTGGAGTAAGTTGAGCTTCACTCCACCTCAGCAAAGAAGTTACATTGTTGCAGTGACAAAAGTCCAGCAAGAAGAACAAAGGAGAAGAGAGAAAGCAGTCCTGCCTCTCTCTAAGATGGCTTCAGACAGAAAACAAGTTAGCACGTCATCAGAACATACAAACCATGTGACTAGCTCATAATGCTCCCACGGTCTAGGCTTCCCATGCAAAAAACACGAGAACCCAGAAAGACATAACAAACTTGTTTACAGCCATTCTGTTCTTTCCATGTGTAAACAGTGTGCTACAGCTGGTGAAGTGATACATATCACAACAGATCTATGCTGATTTTCAAATGGATGTGCGTAGATGGCGGAAGCTGTCTCCTTCTGCATGCATGTTCATTCTACACAGGGAATGATTGCCTAAAAAGGTCTCTAGCTGTTCATTTGCACCAGTTGCTGCATTATATATTTTTTAAAAATAATAATAATGGGTATTTTATACCTGAGAAGGGAAACATGTAATTACTACAGTGGTAAAATTCAAGTGTGCATGTGGGTGTGTGTTGGTGTTCCCTTTCTCCTATACTTCTTGAAATACATTTGCATTTTATCAATATTAAAAGCTCAGGAACAAAATACTTGTCAGTTGCTTGGAGGAGTTTGATGTGGAAAAGACTTTGGAAGTGGAGTACAACATCTTGCGTTAAATTATGTCCATAAAAATCGAGACAAGGTCACTGATGTTTTTCTTCAATCCAGAGTACAACAATATTATCATTCTTGTGATGGTGTGCCAAGACTCTGTGCATAAAGACAGGTACTAAGTACATTTTCTCTCCTTTTCTTTTATTGTTTAGATTTGCGATAAAGAATGGCACTACTATGTCGTCAACGTTGAGTTCCCGGTAGTTACCTTGTATATGGATGGTACAACGTATGAACCTTACCTTGTAACTAATGACTGGCCTATTCATCCATCACACATAGCAATGCAACTAACTGTTGGCGCTTGTTGGCAAGGTAATTAATAACACACCCTGGTATGTTTAAATTGAAATTTGAGGAGGTTCACTATACATTAAAAGCCTAGTAATCTTAACAAAAAGCAAGGTCCTATCTATTCTATTTATCAGTTATATTTCAATATATTGATCTTGAGTATAGTCTTGATTAAGTGTGGGTGAGAATTTCATTCAGTTGGGAGGTTGTTTTATGAGAACTTCACACATTACACAAATATCTTCATAAGCAGGATGGAAAGAGCTTGAGATAAAAAAAAAAAAATCAAATGTGGGAGAAAGTGAAACTGTCAGATTCACCCATCCAAGCTTTCAGTGCTTTTTGGTAATGCATTTGATTTATTTCCTCTTTTTGGTGACGTGTAAGTGGCCACTTTAATTCTCTGCCTGCGGTGTGTGCCTTGTTCCATTCCTTAGGCGCCTTGTGAGACTTACCAGCCTCTGACCCATTCTTTGCCTTCTCAGGTTAGGCTTTTTGGCTGCCATCATTTAGAATCACAGACAGTCCCTTCCTCCCCCCACCAATCTGATCCTGCTGCCACGCTAGGATCTGGCTGTCTATCAGCAGGAATACCTAGCAGGAATCTGACTTTTCTTTTTCCTTTCTCTGATACTTCAGAAATCTGACATCCTTCTTTCTAATATGTTCATTTGATCCTTCTGTTCTTTTTCTGTCCTGAATATCTATCATTCTCTGAATAATTATTAGCAACAGGTTTTTAAAATACTTTTTTTAATTGACCTGCTAAATGTTTTGGGAGGAGTTAAACAGTTAATTTTAGCCCAGTATATATTTTCTGTTTCTTTTGTGATTTCTTACATATTTCTGAAACAAAAAGGTACAAGCTGCAACATGGAATACCGTACTTTGTACAGTTCTGGCCATCACATCTCAAATAGGGCACTGTAGAGCTGGGAAAGATGCAAAAAAAGCAAACCAAAGTAATTGGGGGTCTGGAGCAATTCCCCTGTGAGGAAAGGCTACACCTTCCGGGGCGTTTCAGTATAAAAAAGGATATATTGCTAACAAAGTGATCCTATAGCTCCTAGACAGCATCTAGAGGGCCGTAGGATCATTCAGATTCCCAGATCCGGGGAGATTGTGGGAGTTCAGTGTCAGTAATACAGTGGGCCAGTTCACTTGTCAATTAGTGGTTTGGAAAAGGGATAAGAAAGCCACACCTTCACTTTTAAGTCAGTGCTTAGCCTCCAGAGTAGGGATGCACACTTACCTGGGGGGGTGCTCGCCTTGTTCTCAGCGAGCACCCCCTCCACCGCTCGATTCCTCACGGCGGCAGCGAGGAGCCCATCACGTCACTTCCGGCAGCCAGGAAGTGACGTGACGGGATCCCGCGCTGCGTTTTTAGCGTAAAAACCAGGGCAACCCAGCTTAAAATGGCCACGAATAGGAAATCGCGGCCGTTTTAAGCTGGGTTGCCCTGGTTTTTACGTTAAATACGCAGTGCCAGGGAACAGGAAATAGATGTGCGGGGGACCTGGAAGCTCCTTTCCCCGGCGCGTCCTGTGTCGAGCAGCTGCAAGGTAAGTCTCAAGAGTCTCGGGGGCCTAGCGGGCCGATTTTGGCCTGCTTTCACCACCAGCCCGAGACACACGGTTACATCCCTACTCCAGAGCCTTGGCTAGGAACATCTTTCTTGTCTTCCCTGTCTGCATACCGTATTTATGTTTAGATCTATCACTGAGTGAGCTATTAGGAGCACTCTGCACATGGACTCTACCAAATTTGGACTTTCTTCTCTTTGGACTTTTACTGTCAAGAACCTGCCATGAAAAGGACTGTCATACTTTTCATAGACTGTGCATTCTTATGGCTATGGATGTGTCTTCGTTGAGGAGCTCAGAGCCCGGCTGGCTTGGGGCTAATTCCTGACTTCTAGACATTCCTATGCCTCAACCCGTGTGGTGTAGAGATCCCAAAGCTGGGAGCTTGAATGTTGGAATCTCTGCATGTGGGGAAGTACTTTGGACTCAAGTCCGATCTTGTTTTGGACCCTTATTGTCGAGAGGCCTGGACTCACAGTACCCACAGGGGCCAACCCAAGTGGCAGAGTTGGTCTTGACCTCTGTGGAGGTATGCATGCTGGTTCAGGTCCTCTTCTAGAATCCCTTCCCTTGTCTCATGAGCAATGGGGTCAGATCCTTCCCCTGTCAGAGGAGCAGCTAGGAGTTGCTCAGATCCTAAGGCCAAGACATACAACACCCCGGAGGTTCCTTCCAACTCAGTGGCAAAGTTGGCTCAGCTCTCTATGGGGGTGTGTGGGTAAGTCTGGCCTGTTTCTAGGATCCCTTCCCTTGTTGCAGGAGCATCTGGAATTGGTTCCTATCCTATCCTTTCCTTGAACCCTGATTGTGGAATGTCTAAAGGAGACATTTGAGTTCCTTTCCTTGGTGTGAGATGTCTGGAAGATGATCCCCAAAAGACATTTGAATCCTTTCCCCTGAAAGTGGAATGTCTAAAAGAGATATCTGAGTCCCTTCCCTGGTGGTTGTTAAATGTCTGGGAAGATCATCTCCAAAAGATATCTGAAACCCTTTCCTTGAACCTGAGCCTGAGAAACGACAATGGAGAAATCCAGTTGCCAGAATATCTATTGCAGTAAAGGTATAGATGTTGGACTGGTGTGAAACAATTTCAAGAGCCTATAGCAAAATGTCATCAGATATATGATTTCTGAAGACTGTAACCGTTAAGCTTATTTCGTGGGATTTGCTGTAATAAAAGGATCTCATTGATTGGAATCTCTGGTATCAGAGTGCTAGAATGCGTGATTGCAGGACCGGGGCCCTGACAGAGAGAGAGCTACGACCTTGGATTCGGGATCCGCACTTGGTTCCCACTCCCACTTTCAGCTGGGGCAGAAATACCTGCACCAGCTGCTTCTCTGAGGTCGGATGAGTGACTTCGGAGAAGGGGTTTAGGGAGCGTTCCAGAGGGCAGGAAGGGGAGGAGACTGGCACCGCTAAGGTACAACGTATCCTAGCAGCACTTCAGCCTCCTTCCCTCCCCCCCCAGCTTCTTTGCAGAGTGGGAGGAGTGTGGAAGTGACCTTTGCCACTGTAGTCCTCCTGCTTTGCATAGGATGCCCATAATCCTCCAAGTTCAGAGGGTTACGGGCAGCCACACTGGATTGCCCCCTAGGGGCATAATCCTTTGCGTGTTTAGACAGATGCATGTTTAGCATGGCTGGCTGGGGAATGCTGGGAGTTGTAGGAGTTATTTCTGTCTAAACATGCATAGTATTTTGCCCTAAGAAGTGTGTGTGGGGAGGTCGGGGACATGATAGAGATTTATAAAATAATGTGTAGAATGGAGAAAGTGGATAGTGAGATTTGTATTTCTGTGTGTCATACTATAGCTCAGATCATCGAATGAAACCGATTGGCAGGAAATTCATGACAGAAAAAAATTCTGTACTTCTGTTCTATAAGATGTGTTGATGGCCATTAGCTTAGATAGCTTCATAAGGATAATTAGTCATATTTATGGAGAACAATTCTATTGATGGCTACTAGTCATGATGGGTATATGCAGCTTCCAGGTTCAGAGGCAGTATGCCACTGAATACCAGTGTATACCCATGAACAGAGGGTCATTGTGTTCATGTTCTTGTTATGGGCTTTTGTAAAGCATTTGGTTGGCCACTGTGGGAAGCAGAATGCTGGAGCTGGACTAGATGGACCTTTGGTTTGATCTAGCAGACAACCTGCAAAGTTACCTAATGGTAGAATGCAGCTCCTTTCTGAGATTTACTTGTATTCAGACTATGCAAACCCCACTGGATGGGGCTGGTATCAGTTTAAAAACAAATATTTGCATTATCAGATGCTTGAAGAAATATATGACTATTTTCTGTATACATTTAATTAGATCACTCACTGTTCTTTTATCTACTATGATTTCTTATAGATCAGCTAACATACTTTTAACTATCATACTTTTAACTTTGGTTAATTTGACCAAAAACAAAACAAAACTGTGTTGTCATGAACTTATTTCAGGATAAGTAGAACAACTCAACAAACAATGGGGTGAGTCTACTAGTGAATCATAACCATGGATACAAAACCTTAAAGTGAATGAAAGGTGACTACAATGACCCTATAATGAACATGGGGGTGGCCTGCAAGCTACATGCGGCCAGCAGAGGCCTTCTGTCCCCAAGTCATTACCAAATTCCCCTTTCCACATCACCAAATTTAAGCCCACCGCTCAGCTGTTTGGCAGGCTGGGGATGGCGCAATGGTGGAGGGGAGAATGGCTCTCAAGGTGAATCATCTCTGTGCACCCTCCTGTCCATCGCAATTACATTTTCCATAGTCCACCAAGCACCTGTTTGGCAGGCAGGGGGAACGCAATTGTGATGGATACGACTGCACATGGTGAAAGTCAACACTTCCCTCCTCATGAATGTGTGTGTGTGTGTGTGTGACTGAGTGTGTGAATTGGGGGAGGGGGGAGTGTGTGTGTGTGTGTGTGTGTGTGCGCGCGTAAGAGAGAGAGAATGGGAAAAGGGCTCAGTGTGAGAGTTTGTTTGTGACCGTGTGTGAGAGTGTAGGTGAATGGGACAAAGGCTTTGTGTATGTCTGTGTGTGAAGGGGTGAGGGGGAAGATGGGCCTTGCCAGACCCACTGGCAGCCCTGGCCCCTTCCATTGCCAGCTCTGGCTTCCAATGCACTGCCCAATGCCACTTGTGGCTCTCAGGGGCAAAAAAAAGTTGCCAACTCCTGCTATAATGATTCTAAGACCGCAGATGACATCTGTTTGAACTGTAAAAGGATGAGAGTCTCCTGACGAGAAACATCAGTTATACCAAAATAATCCTTGCTGAAATGTAAATAGGCTCATTCATAGGAAGCATATGGAGGGAATCTGTATCAAAGCAAGATATTAAATTATTGAGTACTGAAACCCCAAACCTAAATACTGATACTATACAACATACCAATATTTCACAGGGCATTAGTCAGTGATCTCTACAGTACTGAAACAGAGATTTTATTCTCCTTCTTTCCTTTCTATCTCCATGACCTAACAGTGTTCAAACTCAAAGCCTAATCCCTTTCTTTAAATATAGGTCATCCTTTTGCATCCTTTTCTCATTTGCTTTTTCTAAGCCATATGGTCCTGTGTGCATTCATTGCAGTTTTTCGGGATATTAAACAACAACAACAGCAGCAGTCTTGGCTCCTTGCAGTCATAATAATCAGTGGAAGAAGGACAGATGAATGTATAGACAGAAAGGTTCATAACCTTCCAGTTCCTACAAGGAGCAATTTGGTTGCAGTTTGCTGAGAATCATAAGTGAAATGTATCTATTAATGCATGCCACTGCAGTAACATTAGGATTAGGAAACAATGATGAATACTGTAAAAAAATCAAGGACAAAAGACTTATTTAATGCACAGTCCTATGCATATTTAGACAGGAAAAAGTCCTATAACTCCCAGCATTTCCTAGTCAGCCATGCTGGCTGGGTGGGGAATGCTGGGACTTGTAGGACTTTTTCCTGTCTAAATATGCATAGGACTGTACCTTTAATGTATTACTGTGCTAACTGCATAGGGGGGGGGAAATCATTTTCAGAGATAAAAAATGCACTTTTAAGATAAAACATTTCATTTCTTGTTTGGAAAACTAGAACTTCTGCCAGCTTCTGAACATGTCCCATATTATAGGGGAAGACACTCTTACAGCTACTGCATTTTAACTGTGTTTGTCATAGATTGAGCTTACTTAGTGCTACTTGTAAGTTTCTACCAGTGTCTTTCATGAATATATAGTTTAAAAAAAGACTGAACAGGAGACATTTGTTCATAAGGTATCGTCTCTTATAGTATTTATGTGCAACAGGAATCTACTTTTTAATTTTTATAACATTAAGAGCATAATAGGAGCCATGCTGGATCAGACCAAGGGCCCATCTAGTCCAGCATTCTGTTCACACGTTGGCCAATCTCTGTGGCCAACCATTCTTTATCATGTATTCTGAAGAGCTAGAAGCTGTGATCTGCACTGACCAATACTTATAGAACTTAATTTATCTTTGCAGGATGGATGTACTACAGGCAGGGGGGCAGTATTCTATGTGAATCAAGCTTATACATCAGCTATAGTTGTCTTAAACATGCTCACTTTATCAATTTGTGATCAAAACTGTATTATTTAACTAGTAATGCAATTCATCTCACCATATTTATTTATTTATTTATTTATTACATTTATACCCCGCCATTTTTCCTACAAGGAACTCAAGGCGGCTTACATAATCCTCATCCTCCTCTCCATTTTATCATCACAACAACACTGTGAGGTAGGTTAGGCTGAGAGGCAGTGACTGGCCCAAAGTCACCCAGTGAGTTTCATGGCCGAGCAGGGACTAGAACCCGGATCTCCTGAGTCCCAGTCCGACACTGTAACCACTACGCCACACTGGAATGTGTGAATGTGAATGTGTGAATAATGAAGAAAACTGACTAGGTGACCTGTGTGCCTGGTCAGTTTGCTGTCCAGGTGTTAACAGTTGATGCTCTTGTTCAAGGCCCCTTCTGACCTTAAACCAGACTTGGACTGGACAACCAGTCAAATAGAGGACTGCTCCCTACAAGCTCTCCAGAACAGAGGACTGCCCTCTATGAAGTAGGACTGACACTTGGCCACCCTGTTCAGGATCCAGTCAAACATGATGAGCATCATACTACCCATTATAGCCATTCCAAGGTATGACTAGGGGTGGATTAATCTGTCAGTTTTGCTTTCTCCCACATTCATATTTTTAAAATCTCAACTTATTTCCATCTCCTTTATGAAGAAAGTTCTTATCAATGAACTAAACCCCAATGAACTAAAATTCTCACCATTCTGCACTGGCCAAATTGAATAGGTACAGCTATTTCCAGAATGGGGAGGACCATGTTGTATGTGCCTGCTATGTAGCTGTTAAAGATGAAGAACCCTGACTCAACACCACAAACATGGTTGAATATGCAGGGATTTAAGCCCAGACTTAGTTTAAGAGCTGAACACTCAAAGCCTTCTGCCTGGATGGATTGATCTGAGAGTTTTGTTTCTCCCATGTTTGAATTTTTAAAATCTCAAGTTCTTTCTATCCTGTTTATGAAGATATTTGTGAATTTTGGTAAGTTGTTTTTTTTATTATCAAAAAGTGATCAAAATTCCCATCCATCCTTAGGTTTGACACATACGGTAATTAACCTGACATGGAATAGATTTGGTAGTGTGCAAGGGGAGAGGGGTATCATGTAAATTGCTTCTCTAATGATAATACTGTTGAGCTGTAGCCTTTGTACTGTGGCTTACAAAAATACAATGCCCATTATTATTTATTTTTAATTAATGAAAGCTTCTTCAGGAAGCAGGAACATGTAATTGCTATCACTAGGGTTTAGATCAGAGTACCATAATTTCAAGAAAAAATACCAGTCCTCCCCACATTGTACATGAATGTAATCTCCATTACAAATTCTCTTTGGGTCGTATTAACAATGTACTCCTGAAAGAAACTCGGGAAGTCATCTGTGCGGCTTTTATAGTAACAATGTCCAGTAATGCTTGCCTTTGTCAAGACAGCAGGAAAAATAAGGAATTACATGCCTTGTTTCCAGTTTATGGGAGAAAGACGTCATTAATGCATACAGTGCCAGTGAGAGAACTGTATCAGACAATATATAACTTCTCAAAGGGGCTCACAGCAAATTAGCATCAGAACTGGGGGGAAAGTTTCAAATTGCTAAAAGCTGGTAGTGCTGGCCAATAAAAAAAATAAGTTGTTCTTCCTTTATTGTTTGCAGGCAGTAAAAGCAAATAAAGTTTTATTATTACATAGTAATTATATTTAACCATAGGATACTTTGGTGATACTCTTTTTGTTCTAAAAGAGGTGATTATATTGTGATAACATAACATTTATCTGGGAATATGGAAAACAAACTTTCTTACTAAGTGTGAAATGTCTTCTATTTTGCAGAGATTTATATGCTCCCTTTAGTTCGGGTTTTTTGGGGGCGGGCAAGGCTAGTCAGAAAAGCAAGCAAGTTATATGACTTAATAATCTAGAGAGCCCCTTTTTCCACATACTTCATCAGCATATCTTTGAAAAAGATAAAGTCTCAATTTCATAGTTTTCCCCTCAGGAACCAATCTTTTCTATATGTATGACTCTTTACCTCCTGTCACTATAGCAGTGACATGAGTTAATTACTGTCAAAAGGTTACACTTCAATTTACCATAGCTGAAAAGTCATTACTTCTAGTTCAACAAAGCCATTCTGGCATCTTAGGCTGCAGTCCCATGGAGCTCAGCGGGGCTTACTTCTGAGTAGATGTAAGATTACACTTAGAGCCAAGGTGAGGGATGCAGTAATTAGCTTGGGTCAGTTCCACAATGGATTTAACAGTGAGTAGCTCTTTTGGGCAATTCCTGTTAACTAATTAAGCCACATTATTATATAAACAATAGAAGTAATATTACCCGTTTCCTCCTCATCTCAGAGTCCAAATTCAAACCTTAATGCCTTGCTTTAAAACAGGGCTGGGCAACCTATGGATCTCCAGATGTTTTGCCCTATAATTTCCATTAGCCCTAGCCAACATAGCCAATGATGAGGTATCATGGGAGTTGTAGGCCAAAACATCTGGAGGGCCACAAGTAGCCCACTCCTGCTTTAAAAGAACAAAAACACAGAGATCAGTCACTCATTCTTATCTTCTTTGCTTTTTCTGACTGAAAGGTGTCTAGGGTATTTATTTATTTATTTATTATATTTATACCCCGCTTTTTTTCCTGCAAGGAATCCAAGGCATAATCCTCCTCCTCCTCTCCATTTTATCATCACAACAACCCTGTGAGGTAGGTTAGGCTGAGAGTCAGTGACTGGCCCAAAGTCACCCAGTGAGTTTCATGGCTGAGTGGGGAATAAAACCCGGATCTCCCGAGTCCGAGTCCAACACTCTCACCACTACGCCACACTGGCTCTAGTCACATTAACCAGAGAGATTAACTATATTGAGCCTAATGAGGCCAATAGAATTCTGCTGTGTGTATGGGAGCAGGAGAAAGCAAGCTGCCCTTGAGGAGCCACTGCTAGCAACAAGGATGGGTACATGTCTCCTCCTGCTGCGTCTGCCTGCCTTGCCTTCTGCCAGCAGCTAAGTGAGGGACAGGTGTCCCCCGCCAGATTACCAGCTCAAACGGGTGACAGGCTCAGAGAGGAAATGGCCGGCCAGGGAGGGGGCAATCTTTTTGACCCACCCCTACTCACTGAGTGGAGTGCAGAAGCTGTGGTGCTCCAAACTTCCACCCCTAGTGGCACCCCTGCATTGAGGAGAAGTCATGTGCAGTATGAATTTGCTTGCCATAAATTGTGATTTAATTTTAAAGAGATCAATCTGTGAATTAGAATTCTTGATATTGCTGATACTTAAAAGAAATCAAGTTTTCAGTAGATGAAACAACAATGTATTTTTTTACCTTTCAGTTAAGGTAGGAGTTTCATTTTTATTTTTATTTCCAAAACAGATGCGACACATGTATGGGTTTATGGGTTTCCGGTCATTGGTAATGAAACGACAGTCATAAAGTATGAAGGAGGTCCTCCAGATATGTGTATCAATTCTGTTGAGTTCAAGGATCTCAGTATTCTGTCACTTTATTGCCAGGAGTAGATTTTCCTCTCAATTGGTCAAACTGTTATTTTTTTCATGGCAGGTTTTTTTTTTTTAAAAAAAAGCCCATCTGTTTGTCATTTCAAATTTGACAAAATTGTCACTCCCTTGGTTTGTTGCTGTTGTAAGTAACTAAATGGTTGTGAGGTTTGGCTGCATTTGTGTGGGCTCAGGTGGTGCATCAGCACAATGGTTCATCATTAATTTTTATGAGGCAGGTGGTTTTGTCTCCTTTGCTGGACCTATAAATAAGTTTCAATTGGACTGTCTCTTTTATTTATGCTTGTTGTCTGGTAGAAGTGAACCCCAGAAGATGCTTGCCACTGACAGACTTGAGCAGAGTCTGTAGTCCCTTGAGAAGAATAATTGTTCAGCTGGGTGTTATTTTGAACTGTAATGCTTTGCATGCATTTGTCTGTGCTGTGAACTTCCCTTTATTTGTGACCCAAGGAGGACTTGGAGTGCTTTCAGAGGGGATGCCACAGCCACCTGTTTGTCCCTAACAATTAAAAAAAATCCTGTGAATATGTGCAATGCAGCATGTAACATGGGTCATCACCATTTTTAAGCCAATTAGCTAAGCAACATGTTTGCCAAATATCTGTTGGCCACACAATTTTTTTCCTATTTGTATAAACAGATGTGGTCATAAACATACATATGGTTACTTGTCAGTTATAGTGATGCCATGACATTCTGATTCCCCCTCCTGGGAACTTGCCCTCTTCCTCAAAGGGAGCATTTCAGTGTTAACATTTAAATATGTATAATGTGTGTTGGTGTCATACCATTGTGCAGATGTAGAATTTTTTTTAAAAAAACAACTGTTCAAGTGTCTTCGGTAAGAATTTCTGGTAGAACTAACTCCAGAGGTCATTTTGATAGACTAGTGTGATACAGAGCAAAACTATGGTGCATATTTAATTATAATATGTGGAATCTGTGTTGTGTGGCCAATTTTGTCACAATAGATTATGGTCAGTGGTTTGCCATTATTATTTTCCATGGATAAGAACATTTTCTACATCTTACCTCTATGTTTCTGTTCAGGTAGTTCTATTTGAGTCCCATCTCTGATCCCCTCAGTCTTTGCCATATCTGACTTATGTGGGGAAACATGTAATAACCGTGGTAATCTTATCAATATATTTAGAAACTATGGGTTGGATCGAGAAAAGCATAGATCCAGAATACCATGAGCAGAAAAGCTCTACCCAAACTGCCCCAAATCCCCTTTGTTCCCCCTGAAAGGTCATTCCTGAAAAGTCACTCCTGACAAGGGACCCCCTGGGATGGTCTTGGATGGGAGCACAGGATGGTGCAGTGCAGGCAGGTAAATTGGCAGACTTCGGGGAGGTGCTCTGTCTTGAATGAGTGAAAGTGCCTTTCCACCCTCACAGGACACTATTGGATCCAAGTCAATACTGCTTAATACAACTCAAAGTCTTTTTTGGATATCATTTGTGTCTTCCCTAAGCCAGTAATATAGTATATATTTGTCAGGGCTGAGTTGTAGGCAACAATCTGAGATGAGCTGGAAGCCAGGAACCAGGAGATGGGAACTGAGGGATGAAGCCAAAAATCAGGACTGGAGAACAAGTCAGGAGGCAGGACCAAAGAGCAAGCCATGATCAGGAGAAAGTAATGAAGAGGATCCAATAGCCAGTATAGGTGGGCAGAATCAGTACAGGTCTTAAGGTATTTCACTGCCTAGGTAGATGCTACAGTCTGCAGTTCAGTGGCTCATCACACAGGACAGCCACACACACACAGATCCCAAAACTATCAGTTTGAGTCCTGGCAGCTCCTGACAATGGTCAACCTTTCCTCAGAACCACATGTGTCTCTTTTCGAAGCCCCACTAACATCTCTCTCTGAACCTATGTAGTATCAGGTGTGTTACATTCTTACTCCCATTTCATATTACATGCCCTTTAATTCAGATTTTCAAAACCTCAAAGGCCACTTTCACTTTTGAGATCCTCCTAATCATATATTTCACACCTCCCATGTCACATTTCTCGGAGCATTCAGGCATATGTTAAAATCTGCCTCCCATTCATTTGCATAGCTTTATAATATTTCGAACACACCATGGGCCGGTTCACACGACACAGGAACCGTGGGGGAGCAGAAGCCCCACGCGGTTCCTGTATCGTGTGAACGCCAGCTGGGGGCGCCCCCGTGGGACAGCCCCGCGCAGGAAGCACGGAAAGTCACCATGGGCGGTAGAGGGGTAAGCCCCTACCACGTGTGGCCACCCTGTTGTGCGAACAGTGGGAGGTCATCCCGCGGGGGCCTCCCGTGGCTGCACAGAGGCGGTAGCCAGAGCTGCGGCCGCTCCGGCCTGTAGGGGCAAAACAGCCCCGCTGGGCATCCTGAGCTGCTGCCCCCTCATGCTGGGACACCCACGCTGTGGTGAGGGGGCTGCTGGCTCCACGCATGTCTGCCCATGCGTGCGGGGCGCAGGTCGTCTGTGGCGCCCCGCCGGACCTCGTGGACAGACCCATGGTGCCTCCCCCGCTCACCACCTGGGTCGTATGAGCCAGCCCCATGTCTGTCAGGTTGAGGAAAATTGAGAACCATTTTCACCTTGCTGACATAGGTAGAGTGTGTCCTAGAAACCCGCTTAGCTGTTGTCAGTAGCAGTTGCTTGGATGAGTTTCAGCTAAATTCTCTCAAGAAGATCAAATACTTGGAGGGGTTCAAGCCACAACTTGCTTTTTCAGACCGTGTCCATCTTGGTTAATAACTTCTAGGCAGCCTGATCACCATGACACTCCGTGTATCTTTATTGGAGGGCTATCTTCCAGCCACCTTGAAGGAAATGATTGTTAGATTCTTTCAAAGAAACAAACAATTATAGACTGAATTTGCCTTTTTTTGGTTCAAGATGCTCAAGGAGGTTATGGCTGGACAACTTCAGTCACTTTTGGATGAAGCCAATGATCTAGATCCCTTAATGGCTTCAGGGTTTGGTTTAGAGCTGAAACTGCCTTGATCACCCTGGTGGATGTCTTGTACAGGGGGAGAGATGGGAAGAGTGTGAGCCTCTTGATTTCCTCAAATCTTTTAGCAGCTTTTGGTATTACCAGCCATGGGTCACCTTTCTGGGTTGGGAGTTGGGGCACTATATTGCAGAGTAGATGCTAGAACATGAAGCTGGGAGACTATTGTTCCTTCCTGTAGAAGTTATCCTGTTGTCTTCCTCAGGGCTCAGTATTGTCCCTATGCTTTTTAACATCCTGAAACTTCTAGGAGAGGTCATCTGAGCATGGGCTTTGGTGTCATCACTATCTAGGGGAAATAGTGACATCCCTGAATGCATGTTCAAGGTCAGTAATAGACTGGATGAGGGTGAATAAACAGAAACTCAGAACCAAACTACATGTTACACCTAATGCATAGCAGATAGTTTCAAGTACTGATACTAGGGTTTACCAAGACTATGCAGGGGGGAATTTTGGGGTTTCAGGGGGAGGAATTAGGACCACAGACTCAAAGTGTTGGAATACTGATCTTTCTACAAATTACAGTTCTACAGATTGTACATAATCTACAGGACATCACACCTTATTGTATGGCACAGATTAAGTCAGACAATCTTGGAAAGGGGGGAATGACATTCTGACATATGGTGAAAAGGGTGCATGGGGCAAAAAAGGTTGAGAATCACTGTGTTACAGTGACTGATAACATCGTTGTACCTTTATGCTATTTTATGGTGAAATAACATATTTATTATTCAACATAAGCAATACATGCACAAATGTCTTTGTAAGCGTCTGTGTGAAAGTGGGATTATCCCTAAACATGCAACAAAGGCCACAGCATTAATTTCACTTACCATTTTACTGGAACCCTGGGTCATTTCTCCATCACTTCCTAGGCATCTCTTCCGCCATGCAGCAGACATCCACTTTTTTCTTCTCAGTTATTCCAGGTTCTGCCAACTCTGCATAGCCCTTTTTAGTTTAAACTAATTCCAGCCTGTCAGCATCCAATCAAGGCATAATTTCTTAAGTACTGGTCATGACTTGCAGTGTGCCACCCATCGCTTTATTTTTATTAGATGCAAATACACTCATAATATTTCACACAGCAATGCCCTCACTTTTGTCAGGCCATTCCAGATCATTTCCTCCCTCTCCAGAAATGAGAACCAAGTCTAGTGCATGACCGGCTACATGAGTAGGTCCAGTTGATACAGGATACAGCTTCCAGGAAGCCATGGTCTCCATGAAGTCCCGAGGTGCCCCCATGATGGCAGCCTCCGAATGTATGTTGAAGTCCTCCAGCACCAATAGCCTGGGGGACCACACACGCACATCAGAGATCACCTCTAGCACCTCGACCAGGGAGTCTGACATGCAGCAGGGTGGATGGTACATGAGCAGAATCCCCAGACTGCCCATTGGACCCCACCTCCAGTACATGCACTCGATAAACTTGGTCTCCCAGAGAGGGAGTCTGATAAGGACCAAGGACTCCCGGTAGATAACAGCCACTCCCACTCCCCGTCCTCCAGTCCTCGGTTGCTGGGCATATGTAAACCCAGGTGGACACAGTTGATCAGAGTTAACTTTGGTGCAGATGTAAAACTATACCCTGGTTAAAGCAAACTATGGTTGAAAGGGAAGAATTTGAGGGAGAGGGAAGGATGGAGTGAGCCCGTAGCTTGCTTCCAGTCACTTAGTCATGGTTAGGAGATCAACAAAGTTACATCAACACCGGTCACGGGTGGGTAGAATTTAATGATCTAAGAGCCAATTTGTATATTGTATTTTTCAATCATGGGTGTACTAAGACTCAATATATACTATCTGATATCCCCTTTCAGAATTCATTGATAGGTACAATCTATGTATCCACTTACAATCTTGATGAAATAAAAGCAATACTGCTGTGAACTCCAATAAATCAGTGTGTATGAAATCAGTGTCAAAAGTCCAATTTCTTTTAATTCCCCTGCATCACACCAACTGACATTATTGAAACCAAGTATAAATCTCAAATAGGTTAATTTCTTTGGTATGAAATTTGTTTCCCCCCCCTTCATCTATCAACCCATCATTTTTATTTAGTGTGTGTCATAGGCATTATAGAGAAGTATAATGCAATTTTTTGGCAGAAGCTAAGCAAGTATGGTAGGAAGACAATTTGTTAATTTAAGTTTAACTAATTGTATATTGCTTTATAAGAAATTTGCTGCTCCCAGAAATAAAAGTTTAGACTCTTTATATTTGGCTGGAGCTTGTTTTTAAATCCAGCATGCTATTTTCAAGTTTTCTTTTTGATCTATAGAATCACAAATCTCTTCTGAAATATAATAGAGTTTGATGTTTAATTTATCCTGTTTCTAAATTAAAATAGAAGCAGCAGCTTTTCCATCCCATGCTGCAGGGCTGAGGTTTTGTATGCCATGTTTCAAGCTAAAATTCATTTCCACAGCTAACATATGCCTCCAAAAATAGGAGTTTGCAATGATGTGAATGGTGATCGAACCTTAAGCATAATAGTACCTTAAGCATAAAGTGTATTCTGCATAACAATTCACGAACCATATTCTACTTGGAATTCTGTTCATGATTTAAAAAAAGAAGAAGAAGCAGCATCTGGATTGCCAACTGTTTCGAACATTTAAGACCATGCTGGAAGTACTGATAGTCATAAATAAATCTGCATCTATGAATTATTATCAGTGATTATTTGTGCTTCTTTTTTAAATAGGAGGAGAAGTCGCTAAACCCAGATTTGCTCAGTATTTCCATGGCAGCCTTGCCAGCCTTACCATCCGGCCAGGCAAAATTGAGAGTCAGAAAGTGATTTCCTGTTTGCAGGCCTGCAAGGAAGGTCTGGATATTAACTCCCTGGAAAGTCTTGGACAAGGAATAAAGGTGAGGGATGAACTGACATAGTCTTTGATAACATTTAAAGCTGATTTATGAAGTGCAGAGCACAAGGTAGAGCACAAATGTACTCCCATAAGCAATCTCATTTGCCATAAAGTCATGCAGGGAAAAAGCAGAAGTGAAGAGGAGCTCTGTGACACTGAATGTTGCTATTTTTGCACCAATATAAGCCTATAGAAATAGGTGCCATAGATGCTTCACAGTCCTGCAGCATTTTCAGTTCATCCTGCCAGCAGCATGTTTGAGGCACTCGACATAGAAAGAGGTGAGATTCCCAGGAGATGCAACAGAGTTTTTAGGGGTGTGCTACATTCACACCTTGAAGATAATTACCATAAGAGAAGCAAAATTAAAAAGCAAAAACAATAACGTTGGATAGCTAAACATTATACAACTCTTCCCTTCCGGAGATATCACAGAACCCTGCAAGATATGCCATGGTAACGTAAGAAGACCATAAGAAGAGCTCTGCTGGATTGACCAAAGGACTGTCTTATCCAGCATCCTGTTTCCCAGTGGCCAACCAGATGCCTGTGAGAAGCCCACAAGCAGCATATGAGGACAATAGCCCTCTCTTGCTGTTGTTCCCCGATAACTGGTATCCGGCTGCATGCTGCCTCTGACCCTGGTAGTAGCATATAGTCTTCATGACCAGTGTTTCCTCTTTGCCTGTGGGTCCTAGAGGTGGAATACTCCATTTTCCATGCCTAGAAGGTTCAGCTCTCAGGCCAGCACTCAGCAGACACAGGTAGGATGATAAACAGCTACCTTGCTGTACACGGAAACAGCTATGGTAACATGTAGCAAAGCAAAGCTGCTTGTGCAGACTTCCACATGCTACAACATACATGCGGAGAAAGATAGAATGGTGTGGTGCTGGAGGCTGGCACGTCACTTGGCAGAATGCTGGCCTCCTGGTTATTTTTTTAATTAAAAAAGACCTTTAAACATTTTTTTAAATGAGGAGGGGCAGGGAGCCTGGTGGGAGATAAGGTGGGCACATTGGTTGTCATGGACACCATGCTGGGGACCCCAGCATTAAATAATACCTAACTCAAGAAAGCTGTAAAACATATAACAAGCTAACATGGGGCTGGCTGTAAAATGTCGCGCAACATAATCTCATGCTTGTCTACTCAGAAGTAAGGCCCGTTGATTTCAGTGAGAATTACTTCCAGATAATGGAAAGTTGCAGCATAGAACCTAAATTTAGGTTGTAGGTTAATAACTGGAGTTGTATTTAACACTGGATAAGGTGTTCAAAACATTTTCAGTAGTTGCTTTTATATTATAATGATGCAAACTTCTAATGATTTCCTAGACTTTTTCTCCTGGTGAATTACTAACAGAGGTTATGTGCACAGAAATATAACAGCTAAGGTCACATTTCTTCAACAAAAATTAAAATTACTTCATAGAACAGCCTGGCTGTTGGAAAATATGCAAAAGTGAATATGTTATTTATTAAACCTTTCTCCTGTCCTTTGTTAGCTTGTGCTTATCTCATGATCAATAGAAACACAGTTTCTACACCACTGTTACCCTGTTTGAAGCTGACAATTCTTTGAAGCCTGTTTGAGGAATGCCAGCATTTCTTGTCTTCAGTTTTGCCTCCAATGACTGATCCGCTATGGACAAGCGGCTGTCTCTGTGAACTAGCTGTGGGTGGGGAAAATGAATCCAAGGGTTTAATTTTTCAAGTTCAAAACATTTTCAGTCTCCGATCTACGAACTGCCATGGTGCAAGTTTCTTCTTTCATTTTTACCTTTTCAGCTATTTTGAGAGTCAGTGTGACAGCATGAGGCAAAAATGAAAGAAGCTGTCAGAGAGAGGTCTCATGCAGCGTTTCTTAGTTGGCCTGACAGTGACATGTCCTGATGAAAGAACTGCAGTTGGACCTGGAGCTGAACAGAACATTAAGAAAGACACATTGTGCCTGACTTTCAACAAGATCTGTACACAAATTATACCTATACATAGAAATGTATAGTTCACATGCATATATGGTAGATTTTTCATTAAAAAGACAAAATTAAGAAGACAGTCATGTCAATCAGATATTCAGTCCAACTTCCTGAATTGAGTAGTGCCATTGATTTATATCACAAAAGTATTATGTTGTAATTTCAATAATGTCAGTAGCAAATGTATAATATGCAATTTTTAACTGCAGTGCTGATACATATACATACATAGATGTCCTAAAACAATACAAATCAAATCCACTCTGGAGATATGCAAATTACAGCATTCTGTGATACCAGCTAGATGACTGCTTGGCTCCCACCAGAACAGCCCTGAGCTAACCACCATAAACTAGTTCTGCAGACAACTCATGAGGTCCCATGGCAGCCCCATTGGGATGATCTCCCTCTGCTTGTGGTGAACCAGTAAAAGCAGAAGGACCCAAACATTTGGGCCAAAAAGATTAGAAGCACTGTCTGAAATATGTCACCTAGTTATAAAGCTAGATGAATGTGCCAGATAAGTTTTGTAATACTTGCAAAGCTTGTGTTGAGTCGCAGTTGCAAATTCATATACACGCACGGTACAATTGAATAGGAAGAGGAATAAGAAGGGGAGATTCAAGATTCAAAAGGAAGTACTTCTTCACACAGCACATAGCTAAACTATGGAATTCACTTTCACAAGTGGAATTCACTTTCACAATTCACTTTCACTTTTCACAAGTGATGGCCACAAATGTGGATGGCTTTAAAAGGGGATTGGACAAATTCATGGAGGAGAAGGCTATCAATGGCTACCAGTCGTGATGGTTATATGCTACCTCAAGTATCAGAGGCAGTATGCCTATGTACACCAGTTGCTGGGGAACATGGGCGGGATGGTGCTGTTGCATTCATGTCCTGCTTGTGGGTTTCCCATGGACAGCTGGTTGGCCACTGTGTTAACAGAATGCTGGACTAGATGGACCCTTGGTCTGATCCAGCATGGCTCTTCTTATGTTCTTACAATTGTTTAGTCAAATAAAATAAGTAAAGGCAAGCAAGGATACAGTGTCATTGCTGTAATCCTAACAAATTTGATCAAATCAGATACACAGCTACTTTTAGATGTGATATATACCCAGACTTGGAGATTGGGGAGAAATCTGTTTGGTTCACATTTTACAATGAATTGTCCTAATTTGCACTTCCTGTATTCATACAAGAACTGGAATGTAATTGTCCTTCAGTTTTTGCACTTATTCAGATTTTGACATGCCTTTCCCTGTCCAAACAAATATTTACAAAAATGTGTACAGTAGGGGTACATTAGGGAAAATAGGGTACAAAAGGCATATCTTAGATCAAATTGTTTGCAAAAAAAATGTCGTACAGAAAATTACATATAAAAATGTACATGAATGTTCATGTGCTCGAAAATGTATACAAATTTTCATGGAGACTTTAAAAATAAATTTGCAAACTGATGCGGAAACAGAATGAAATGAATTTGTGCTTGAAAAAAACATAGAAAGCAAAACAGACAGATAAATCCATCCCCACCCACACGAAAGCAAACCTAAAAATATCTAGTGACACACATTTCTATGTGTGTGTTTACGTGGGGTAGGGGAGTTAGTCAGACACAATTTTGATCTCATGGTCTACCATAAAACTTGTTCCAGGAGATAATTGGTCACAATCACAAAGTAACATACTCCTTGGTAAGGAAGATGGCATGCAAACATAGTGCTTCCCCAGTATTATAGATCACTTCGCAAAATAGACTTACCCATTAAAAATGAGTTGCACCTCAACTTAACTGTCAGCCTTTCCTCATGGAAAAAATCAGATTCCATATTTGTACCTCTCTTACTCACTCCTACAAATATAGTCTGATTTACACATACAGCATGTGTAATGAGGTGGCTAAATCCTGAAGTGGTAGAGGGGACTGCACCACTTGAGTCTTCAAATGGTTGATTCTGTTTTTTTAATATTTCCCATGGAAAAGAATTCCCCTGCAAGTAAAAGATTAGCTTATCAGTTAGACAAGTTGTAGTCTAGTCTGCTTCCTATTATGTAGGTTTTCTGTGTTCAATGAGTTGTTTCATTTTCTACACATAGGTGAATTTAGAAATGTGACACTCCCCCTAAGTTGTACAGTCCATTCTGCCATTACAGGACTCTACTAACTCAGCCCGCCCCCACTTATTCTACTACATATGTAAACCAGGCCACTATCATGCTGTGATTCTGCATTTAATGGGCACATTTAATAGTAGAATATGAAAATATCCATCCACTTAGAATAAGGAATTAGAATATAGTTAATATGCAGAGAACATGTTAACAAAGCAGATTATTTCTGTTCATCTTGTATAGATAAATTGACCCTCATATTTTATCATGATAAGCTATAGTTATGGCAAAAGCACAATGGTTACCGTATTTTCCGTCTATAAGACGCCCCCATGTATAAGACGCCCCCCACTGGGCAGTTTCGCAACTGCGCGGTTCTCTCCTTGGCTTACTTCCATGTATAAGACGACCCTCAATTTTTAGTCTAACAATTTTAGGAAAAAGTATAGTCTTATACATGGAAAAATACTGTAAATATAAATAGTAGAAGAAATTATCTTGATTCACAGTAGTTCCATTGATTTTTAATTTACTTTACAGTTAATTATAGCTATAATAATTACTAAAATGTGTGGTAGATGAGTGCCTAGTGGGTGCTTGTTCCTAAAAGGCTTTTATGTATAGAACAAACATTAGCTAATAAAATTATTTTGTTAGGGATTTAACCAGTCTCTAAGAAAGTCTTTAGAAACCTGTAATTCTAAGCGGTCTAATGAGTCATTCTACATTACTTCCCTAAATACTAATTATATGCTCTTTCCTCCCCACTGCCAGTATCACTTCAATCCTTCCCAGTCAGTACTTGTTATAGAAGGAGATGACATTGAGAATATAAATCAAGCTCTCCAAAAGGTCTCCTATATCAACTCAAGACAATTTCCAACCTCAGGCATTCGCCGTCTTAAAGTCTCGTCCAAAGTCCAGTAAGTTAAATTCATGAAGCTTGATTAAACCAGAAGTACATCAGTAAATTTCATATCAAGAAACTTACAGTTTTGGGTATGTAATAATGGCATGCAAATAACATCAATAAAATTGGAACTTTAATGGATTGGCCAACAAGTTTAAGAATTACTTTTACTTTTAGAATGAAATAATTTCAACTATGGAGTCGTTCCCTAATTCCGGTATGCCCAGTGACTTCAGATAGAGTTCTGGATGTGTGTGAAATGGCCTCCTGATGCGTTCAGTATAAAATGGATGGTTAGGTTCTTGATGCACATTTAACAAGATAGTTATATCAAACCCATTAAGTATCAATTTGAGTACCTAATGTAAAATGCATAACAATTAGAAGCCATCTAATCAGGTTTAACCATTAACTGTTTGTTATATATTATTTAAGCGTTTAAATAGTATGTGTGCATTGACCTTTCTAAAGATTGTGCCTGCCAATGATATGGTCTGCTACCCATAAGCAATTTGAGAAATTGTGCTCCTAATGTTCACATGGGACTGAGTAGTTCCATTGCTGGCCAGTGGGTAGACATGAAGGGACAAATAGACATCGACTGATTAAACTGTTTTTCTTTAGACTGTGTGTTTCTTGCAAAGGACAATTGTACACTAAAACCTCTTCCATGAAGTTAATGAATAATATATTTTTCAGATGTTTTGGTGAAGATATCTGCATTAGTATCCCAGATATAGATGCCTATGTAATGGTGTTTCAGGCCAAGGAGCCCAAGATTACAATAAGTGGAATGGATCATTTTGCAAGACCGGCTGCAGAATTTGAATATGAAAGAGGTGTGATTCTTTTACCGGATATCAGAATTGTCAGCACAGTCACTAAAATGGAACATCCTCCTGACTTGAAGGAAACTATGGACAGAGGTTTGTGGTTTTTGTTTTAAGATTATGCTTTCCATGACAGTAGAGATTGCTAGGTAGCAGTGAAAAGAATGACACCTTGCTGAGAAGAATGTCTCTCACATACTTAGTGTTAAAGAACAGACCCAGGTAAAATTGTTCCAGATGCAGTTGGAGTTACATAGACTTCTATAGCCCAAAAACCCCTAGAGCAGTGATGGTGAACCTATGGCACGGGTGCCACAGCTGGCACGCAGTGACCTCTCTGCGGGCACTCGAGCCATTGGTCACCAGATCGCGAAAAGACCGTCCCCTTCTGCAAAACACTAATGATCTTGTTCTTTCTCACAGTGAGGAACAGAATGATTTTATTCTAGAATTCCTGTTACAGAATTCTTTTCTACATTGTTATCACATTTAAAAGATTTTGAAGAATGATGCACAGAGCATGGCTTGGATGTAAAGCCCTAACAGTTGACCTGAGTGCTGCATGTGTTGCTCTCAAACTAACGGAGTATGAGCCAAGGTTTGACAAATTATCAGCATGCATGCAATAGCAAAAATCACATTAATTGTGCAAAAGCATGCCCAATGCAAACTTTTACCTAATGCAGTGTTTGCAGTTCAAGACATAAAGTGTTTTAAATGTATTAAGCACGTTTAGTTTTCTTGTTTATCTTGCTCATCCTACTACAGGTTGACTTTTACTTTTACTAATCCGACACCTGTAGAAGCAGAGGGAAAGGACCCGGGGTAAAGCTTGCCCCATACAATTTCAGTCTGGCATATAATCATATTACAAGTTGAGAATCCCTTATCCAAAAATACATGTGCCTAATTATTTAAAAAGTTTGTATAAATTCCCTTCAGGCTATGTGTACAATGTAGTACTATAATAATTTTTTGAGTTGATTTTTTTTTCCAACAAAAAACTGTATCATTGAAAGCTCTGTTATTGTGTTTTTCTTTAAAGACAAAAGATGTTAATTAGTTCGGACAACTATATGTGTTGTTTTTCTAAAACTTAACACCTCGGTATTCAGGTTTAATTGCAGTGTTGGCACTTTGAAATAAATAAGTTGGTTTTGTGTTGCAGTTTGGGCACTCGGGCTCAAAAAGGTTTGCCATCACTGCCCTAGAGTGTCTTAGGTACACTGTAAGAGCATATGTTCTGTGGTGTGGGTGTGGCTAGAAGTCATTAGATGCCTTGTATCCTTAATTAATAGTTTCCACCAGTACAATATACTACAAATTGGAGAAGAGAAAATATAACTTATTACATAGGAATTGCTGCCGTTTTTTGTGCTTACAGTTATTCCATGAGAGGAGGGAAGATGCAGAGATGCACTGGCAAAGCTGCCTTGTGCAGCACACCCAGTGGGAGGAGATAGGACAGCTACTCTACTTAAGACAGTTCTGCCTGCCCTGGACCTCCTTTCTTGGGCAACAATGGCCTGTCCAGCCCAGTAGGTAGGATTAGCTTGTTACTTCTTAGGAGGCAAGTAGGAATTGTTTAGGTTCCCTTTGGAATTGGCCAAGTGAATGGTGCTGGACAACTTGGGTTTCTTATTGTTATGTTGATTAATTTAATTGTTAATTAAGGAGGTCACAACTGGCAGTCTTAGTACAGAGACCGGGAAAGGAGAAGAGAGACTGAGGAATAATGATGTGCACCCTGACACATCAGACTGGTGCAATGAGGTTTACCTGGACCAACCTCTCAGAGATTACTAGCTCAAGGGACCCAACCGTAGGACACCAATGACATCATTGACCCCAGTGCATGGGTGGGCAACTTTGGGAGGTCTGTGGACCATTTTGGTCTACTGTTCCCCATCCCCCCCATAGCCTACAGTTGTCAGGTGACCTGAAAATGATATATATATTTTAAAAATAGGGAAATAATGGTGTCCGTAACACTATCGAGTGCAATAAAGCTCAAATTTAGCTTGAAAAAAACCAACTTTGACCTTTTTGGCACTCTTTAGTGCTATAGATGCTATTTTTCCTTTAAAATATATTTGAGGGGGAGGAGGTTTCACTGCGGGGCAGTGGGGGGTGTATGTGACCTGTGGGCCACATGTTTCCCACCCCTGCTCTAATGTTTATTGGCTCAGGACTAGTGACATCTAAAGGTATATCTTTGCGCGCACACAAGGGGTGTGGGCGCTGAAGAACACCAACCAGTTTAAGACTTATCCAGTGCTTACAACCAGGGTGGGATTGCCCATTTGAAATGAGTGGTAGAACATGCTGGCTCAGCTTGTCTGAGCGTGGAAAGCTAAGCAGGGTCAGGCCTGGTTATTACTTGGATGGGAGACCCCTCCTCTAGTTTCCTGCACTGAGCCGGAGGTTGGACTTGATGGCCTTGTAGGCCGCTTCCAACTCTATGATCTATGAATCTATAAATGAGATGGATAGCAGAATCCATACTGAAAAGGTGGCATTGATTTAAATAATCATGTGCCAATTAGACTTTGTATAAATACAGTTGTGGCCCATAATATAACCCATACCTAGTGTCCATATTGGTGGGTAATTATACAAACTCAAGCTGCAATCGTATTCATACATCAGTTCACTGGAACTTACTTCCAAGTAAACAAGCATAGGATTGCACTGCATCTCTCTGTTCTTGGCTCAGTAGTTAACTTTCTATAGTACAATGAAGTGATAAGCAATAGGCCTATTGCAAAAAAAAAATCATGACAAGCCAGCCTCATTTTTAAATCTGTTTTCCATATCTTCTGGTTTATGCAGAATATTGAATGAAAAGCACATAACACTTAAATTCATACAGATCAAATTGTGCACACAATCATTTTTTGCAATTTACAGTCTATAATGTGATGATTCCAGTAATCAAATGAAGACCTCCACCTATCAAAGAAAGACTGTCTCTGAATTGTTAGCTGCCCCACTATAATCAAGTGACTGGCCTAGAGGATGAGTAATACTTTGTATTTTAAAGCATAATTTAATATTTAAGCTTATATATAAAAAAGAAAGAGGCAGATGCTTGCAGGAGTTTGATGATGGAAATAAACCAGTACTGTTGATAAACTAGAAAGTTCAATAAGAAAGACAATAAAGTTCAGCAAAAAAATAATGAAACCTGTTCATTTTTCCACTCAAACCATCCCACATCTTTTTTCCTTCTTTCACAGTGATAGAGAGGATTTCATCGTTCATTTCTAATCATTTCTGAGTTTCAGGCATCATCTTTGGCTATTTCCTCTCTTCCTTCAGCCACTGCTAGACCATTGCTTATGCTGTTCATACTCAATCTCCCCACCCACCTCTCTCTCTCTCTCCCCCTCTCTCCCCCTCTCTCTCCCTCTCTCTCTCTCTCTCTCTCTCTCTCTCTCTCTCTCTCTCTCACACACACACACACACCATTATCCTCAGCTAAAATCCTTACCCATGCCTTGCTCACGTGCATTACACTTACAGAGTATTGGCCTTCTCCTAAAGACACAATACAATATTATTGGGTTAAACTGGATCACAGCTTTGTTAAATAGCTTATCTGCAAGAATAATCTCAACTAGGAATAGGTGAGAAATTCATTCTGTCTGAATTTTTATACATATTTACCAGATTTGCACCTGCCAAAGCAATGAGTGAATTGGTACAGAGTTGCACACCAAAATTCACACTTTCCTAAATTTAACACACATCAGGGAAAAGTACACACAAACAATGATCTATTGTGGGAAAGTGCACATGGTAAAAATAACACACAGAAATGAATTAGTATGGGGCAAATAGCTGGATAAATTGCATACATTAGCAAAAATTGCACTCAAAAATGCATATATTAGGAAAAAGTGTGTGTGTGTGTGTGTGTGTGTGTGTGTGTGTGTATAAAAGAAGTGCACACAAAAATGCATACACATTTTCATGTGTACTTTTAAAAATAAAATTTATGTTGTTATTATTGTATATTGATGTGGAATCAGGCCAAACCAAAATGAGAAACTAAATGGAACCAAAATTGAATTCATATCCCTACTTCCAATTTACCACTTTCTCCCATCCCCAGTGCAAACTAATGCTAAGGTGAGACTTAGGGAAATTACTATGGCCTGTTGTTTCCCTTGCTCAAGCTATGCCACACAGGCTGAGCACACTACTGCCTTCTCCTGCACTGACACAAGAAGGGAGAGGGGGGAGGGGTAGAGAGAGAAGGTGCTAATGGCAAAAGCATGTGCCAGAGAGGGAAACAGGGCACCTTAAATAGCCCCCTATGCCTTCTTCCAATTGGTTGGACTGGTTGGATCTTTGGTGTTCTCCTCTATCCTTGGGTCTACCGGCTGTTTTTAGCAAGGAGGGGCTGCCTTATCTTCGATGGTTGACGATCCCTAAATTTAGGAGAGCATTTTCATTAGCTAGATTTAATGCTCTCCCTTCTAAACTGCTGGATGGTAGATATAGCAGAATCCCACTTTCTGAAAGATGCTGCCCATGTAACGACTACGACTCTGAGGTGGAATCTATACAGCATGTCCTATTGCGAGGGTAAAGGGGGAAATGAAGAGACGAGACAACAGTTATGGTATAAATCAGGGCCACATTTATTGAATTGAAGGTCTGCGAAGGGAGAAGTACGGGATTAACTAAGGCCGGCCCGAAGGCCAGTGGAGCATACCTGGGCGAAAGCATCCCGAACTCGAGGGCGGCGCGGTGACTCGCCACCCCTGAATCCTGCACTCGGAGTGCTGGGGGATCTACCCAGGATCACCATCCCCTGGCGCCGCGGGACAACCCGAGGAGGGTGAGATGGGTAGACCCCAAAGGCGACCCTACCTCTCACAAATTGAGCCACAAGGCATCTACATTTGTGAGGCTCGGGTTCTCGCCAATCACCATAAAAGGTGCCATGGGATGCACACCGAAACCCTAACCCCACTGCCTATACACCGCACTTACCGCCTAACCTAAGGCCAATGTGACCGAATTGGCAGGTAACCCAAAATAATAAACCCACTGCCGAGTCCACAGTATGGAGTAGGCGAAACACGCACGCTGCCCCGAGCCAATTAGGACAACGAGCCAAAATTCCTACTCGGCCCCATAAAAGGCGACCAGAGGAGCCCACACTGCTTCATCGGGAGTGGAGGGAGGGAGCTGCAAAAAAGGAGGCATGGGGTGGGGTCTCCTGTGCCTAAATACTGCCTCAGGGCCCCACCCCTTCAGCCTCACCCCATTAGGCAAACAATTTGCCCGTGCCCTGATTGGAGGTGAAATCACCTCATGCTAGCTCTCACTCTTCCCTCCCCCCCCTCGCAAAATCCTCCCCCCCCACAGGAACGTGGGGTGCGAAGGGAATTGCGAGGGTAAAGGGGGAAATGAAGAGACGAGACAACAGTTATGGTATAAATCAGGGCCACATTTATTGAATTGAAGGTCTGCGAAGGGAGAAGTGCGGGATTAACTAAGGCCGGCCCGAAGGCCAGTGGAGCATACCTGGGCGAAAGCATCCCGAACTCGAGGGCGGCGCGGTGACTCGCCACCCCTGAATCCTGCACTCGGAGTGCTGGGGGATCTACCCAGGATCACCATCCCCTGGCGCCGCGGGACAACCCGAGGAGGGTGAGATGGGTAGACCCCAAAGGCGACCCTACCTCTCACAAATTGAGCCACAAGGCATCTACATTTGTGAGGCTCGGGTTCTCGCCAATCACCATAAAAGGTGCCATGGGATGCACACCGAAACCCTAACCCCACTGCCTATACACCGCACTTACCGCCACAGAGAGAGACAAGCCTCTGCTTAGTCGACTCTCCCCCACCTGCCAGAGATAAGCTCGAGCAGGGCCCTTCGCAGATCCTCAATAAATAAATCATTACCAGCGTCGGACAAATGAACCCCGTCCGGCCGGTACAGCTCCCTCCGGGCCAAGGATATCCCGGCATGAGGTATATCGAACCCCATGCCTCCAATGGCCCTCCGAACCTCACCGTTGACCTTCCAAGCCGCCCTGTTCAGGCAAGCAGGGCGCTCGGAGTACCTCCAGCAAAAACATGGCAATATATGTGACCACAATATGGACACGCCGGGCCAGCGGGAAGAAATGACGGAGAGGTCCTCTGTTGCTTGTAAGATCAAGGCCTTGCCTTTCAGCAAGCCGAGGTCGTTGCCGCCCAGGTGCAGCACCAAAATGTGCGGTTGTGCCTTGACAAGGCCAGAGTGGAAAAGTGTGTATAGCAGGTCGTGCCACTGCATGCCACGCCGGCCAAGCCACTGAATGTTGGCCACCTGCCCGATGCCCAGCTGGGCACCAACCCAGGATTTTGCAGCACGCCTCGCTGCCCAAAAGATCATGCTGTGGCCGCAGATTAACACACGAACAGGCCTTTCTCCACTCCAAGCACCTGAAAAACAAAGAAGCGGCAGCGCAGCTCACGGCAACTTCCGGACGTAAGAGCGGTAGGCCTGTGAACGCCACCTTCCGACGGCCTGAACTCTGCTGGCCGGGAAACCCAAGGCGGCAGCCGTGGAGGCCGCACCAATCCTGAATGAGTGAGTGCCGAATCGCATATGAGACAGGCCCAAGGCACCTAATGCTTGTTTAGTGACTGCCCAGAACTGATACCTGGTCAACGGGGCACCATCGACATGTCGGAATAATGGACCACCTGCCGTACCCCGCCCAGTGATAAAAGCTCTCAGGGCCGCCACGGGGCAGAGTTCCTCAGAAGCGGCTGGGTACAAGGTGACCGTTGCGCCCCTTGCCAACTGATCAGACTTAGACCTGCGGAGTCGCAAAGTCACGCTGGTCCCAGCAAGCTGTAAGTCCGAAAACTGCAGAGCCACGTTGGAGGCATCGTGCTTGGAACTAACTACCAGCTCTGAGATTCTAAATGCCCCAAAGAATGCGGTCAATGCAGCCGCATGAAATAGTAACGCCTCGTAGCTGGAAGAACAAACAGAAGGCCACAGTGCCCGAAGACCCAAAAGAATGTCTGGGGACAAAGGGACCCTCGTGTCGGGCGCTATAGGGCATTCCCTGGACCAACCCAGCAACATCCTACGGACTCTGAAATCCCCGGAAGTGTCCTGAAAACCTCGAGCCTTGGCAAGAAATGCCAGACCCGCCAGCTTGCCCCTGATGGTTCTAACGGATGAACCACGTCCCTGCGACACCACACAGAATTGAATGATGTGATCGACCGGTATTGGCCAGACCAGAGGGAGATTGTGGTCCACCCGGAACTGGTGAAATTCCATACCTGCCCGTTCGTAAGCGGCCCTCGTGGTGGGTGCCAGCGACCGCATTATGGCGAGCTCGGAAACAGACCTCCAATCTGCCAAAGACAGTCTGGCATTATCACCGGGTGGTCGGCGGCCCAGGGGGCGAGAGCTCGGAACCTATGCATCTGGTTGCGAGACAAAGCGTCCGCTATGCTGTTGTCCAAGCCCGGAACATGCCGTGCCCGAAACAGTATATTGAATTGCAAACAGCGCAGTGTGAAAGCGCGAACCAGATGCATAACGCGTGGGCTTCTGGAAGACAAGGTATTGATGACCTGCACAGTTGCCTGATTATCGCACCAAAAATGGACGACAGAATCTGCAAATTGTGCCGCCCACAGGTGCACCGCAACGTAAATGGGAAAAAATTCCAAAAAGGTCAGGTCTCGGCACACACCAGAATTTGTCCACTCATCTGGCCATGGTGCAGCGCACCACTGTGCCCTGAAAAACACCCCAAAGCCGAAGGAACCGGAGGCATCGGATTGGACTCTAAAATCGGCATGCAGTATTCGCTCGCACCGCCAGAAGGAAACTCCATTAAACCCTTCCAGAAATTGTAACCATACCCTCAAATCGGCCCTCATGGAGGTATTTATACGGACCCTGTGAAAGGGCCGAGTCAGGCCACGCATGGCGGCGCAGAGGCGCCGCAAAAATGCTCTACCCGGCGCCACTACCCTGCATGCAAAATTCAAGTGGCCGACCAACTCTTGCAGTTCTCGGAGGGAAGCCTTGCGGGACTGTATCATACGGCAGACCCGCAGATGGAGGGCCTGGAGCTTATCGAGAGGGAGACGAGAGCACTGTCTGTCGGTATCTAATTCGATGCCTAGAAACACCAGAATGGAAGAGGGACCTTCTGTCTTTTCTGTCGCAAGGGGGACACCCAATTCAGTTGCCAACTCTTGAAATTGTGCCATCAAAAAGGCACATTGATTAGTGTCACGGATCCCAGCGAACAGAAAATCGTCTAGGTAATGGATGACTTGGCTCATCCCGGTACGATTACGCAAGGCCCATTCAAGAAACGTACTAAAGCGCTCGAAGGCCGAGCAAGAGATAGAGCAGCCCATGGGCATAGCTCTATCGATATAGAATTGGCCCTGGAAATGGAAACCGAGCAAGTCGAAGTCATCCGGGTGAACGGGGAGCAGTCTGAAGGCCGACTTGATGTCACATTTTCCCAGAAGGGCCCCGCGGCCACAGCGGCGGACCATTGCCACCGCCGAGTCGAACGAGGTATAACGCACAGAACATAAATGTTCTGGAATGGCGTCGTTGACCGAGGCCCCTCTGGGAAAGGACAGATTGTGTATCAAGCGGAACTCCCCTATGGCCTTCTTGGGCACTATCCCTAAAGGGGAGACCCGGAGATTTGGGAGCGGCAAGGAGGAGAACGGACCCAGAACCCTACCTGCTGAAACTTCTTTGACTATCTTTTGCGCCACAACAGACTCCATTCCAAGGATGGAACGCTGATTGCGGGACAAAATATGGACGCGAGGGCCCTGAAATGGAATCCTAAAGCCAAACAGGAAACCATCCCTAAGGTATATAGCCGCCTCAGTGTCCGGGTAAAGTCTCAGCAGGCGAGCTAAAGGACCGGCCTTAACTGGGCTGGGGCCCTTTTGGAGGCTGCTGCTGACCAGGGCCCGGGGGGCGCCTGGCTGAGCCAAACTTGCCGCCTCCCCTTGGTCCCCGGACTCTTGAGCATGCGGCCGGGGCGTGGGACCCATTGCAGATGCTGCAGGCGTGCCTATAGGGACATTCGGGCCGGGAGCATGTACCCTTGGATATGAATTCCCAACACAGCGGCCGGGGTTGAACCGACTTCCCCGGTTGTGCCCGGGGTGAAGTGTTGGTGGCTTGCCTGGATAGTATATGGCCGCTCTCAGATCGTTCCCCCACAACTGGCCTGGCTGGAATCATAAATTCCATCCACAGGTCGTTGTCCTTCGTATCCCACCGAATAGAGTGGTCAAAGGCTGCCTTTTTGCGGAACCCCTCGTCATACGCTAGCCATGCTCCGCCCTCAAAGCCAGAATACGCCCGATATATTATATCGAGATATTTTGTGAGAATGGCAGCACGGTCAGGGAACTCCTGCTGAAGTGTACCCATGTAAATCAGAAACCCGGGCAGCCAGTTGGCCCACGTACGGGCTGGCTTCTTAGATTTAAATTTCTCTTGCTCACGGTCCTTAAGTTTCTCTTTTTCAACGGGATCAGGCTCGCGGTTCAGCAAGGAGAAGACATCGATAAACTCACCCTTGATTATCTTTTCCTTGGTGGCTGGGGCGAGATGGTACCCTAAAGGGAAGGATGGCGCGCCTGGCGGCACCAAACCGGGTTTCGCGTGTGGATAATGGTCGGAGAGATCCACCCTCGTGGCACCTTTTACCAGCGAAGCCACTTGTCCTGCTGGGCCAGACCACACAGATGCGCAGGCCTGCGCAGCCGGAGAAGGTGCGGCCCCAACGGTCGCAGCGTTTGACTGCGAGGAGCTACTCGAGGCAGAAGTTGACTGAGCTCCGAGTGCTCCAGCCCCGTCTTGGCCAATCTGGGTAGTAACCGCAGGTGGCCCTGGGGGCGTGAGTGCAGAAGAAGCACCCACCGCGCCTTCAGGGGGCTGCAATGAGTGTGAGGCAATTGGAGGGTAGCTTGGCAGCCAAGGTGTGAATTGGAACATGTGAGACATGGGATGCTGCCCCCATGGAAAACCCGGATACATGTATTGACTCCAATTGTGCCAGCCACCTGCCCCCACAGGACCCGGGTACTCACCGGCTGCTGGCAAGCCGCTGGAAGGGCCTGGCTCGGACCTCCAATGAGACGATGGTATAGCCGACGACTCCGGTTCCTCCGTAGCAGGGTGTGCAGGAGACTCTACTCTATGCTCGCGAGGCGGAGTTGCTGAAGCGGATGCAGAAGCGGTATGGGGTACCCCAGCCGCCTGCATCGCGTCTAAGCGTTCTGAAATAGAAATCCAAAGGTCACGCTGTGACTTCTTGGATGACTGTGCGCGGCGCCCGGAGGACCCCCCCGTCGCCTTAGTGGGAGGGGGTTGGATACCCCTCTCCCTCTCCATGCTGGCTACACGAGCCAGGACCGCTGAGACATCAACGGCCTCCTCATCGGAGGAAGAGGAGAGCCGCCGCGTAGGGGGGCGCTTTGCCGGTTGTCGAGGCGCACGGCCCTTCCCCTTCTTGCCCCCCTGACCCTTCTTGGGTGGCATCCTGAGAAACTAAAAGAAAGGCAAACAATGAAAAATTGAACTAGGATATAAAACTACAGCGAATCAGAAAGGTTACACACACACGCACACACAGGCGTCGAGGAAAGAGGGGGAAAAAAAAAAAAAAAAAAAAAGGATAAATTAGCTAAAGGTCTGCTAAATGCAAAATCCAAGCCTGTGCGGATGAGCACCAATTGGCTCACAATCAGGGAGGAATTAACTGGAACCTTATGAATTTAAATTATCGAGTAATAAACCTAAGAAGCAACAAATTCACTGCACAGAATGATTGTTAATCGATGCACTTTAAAGAAATCCCCAAATAACGTAAACAAAACTTGATTATATCCCTATAGAATGAACTAGATCAGATTAAGTGCACCTGAATATCAATCAAATGAAATAAGCCTTGATTACATAGTAGATGGGAAAAGCTGTGAAATAAATTATAAAATTTTATTAACCCCAGTAGGTAGAAAATCAATTGTAGGTGCCAAATCAAGTGATGGAATAACTAAAACCTGAGCAGCTCCCTATGTTAGAACGAGCAGGAGACCTGCCTATTGAAAATTCCCCAAACTAACTATGAAATGTGAATAGGGAGGACCGGCAGGCAAGCTAGCCCCACTGAAGGCCCGGGGCCAGGTAGCGGGCGTTCGCGTTCCAAGATGGCGACCGCTACAAGAAGGACGCCCAGGAGACGCGGGAAGGCAGAAACTGCCTGGCAGAACACGTGGTAGACTGGGACCGCGCCTAAGGACGACGCTCCCAACCCCCCGTCGTAGATTACAGTTGCCCCCCCCCCTCTTAATTAGAACACAGGGGAATTAAGTGAGAAGGGCTGCTGCCGAAGTAGCAACGCCCGGCAGGACGCGCCGCCGCGAATGGGCTCGAGCCCGCACCCCTTGCAAAGGGGCCGGTGGCTGGGAGCGAGGCTCGCAAAGCCCGCACAGCACGGGCGAAAACGCTGGCGACGGGTGGCTGGGCGGCAGGGAGACTGGCCCCCTGTTCAAACGGAGAGGAGCGGGCGACTCAAAAACACCCCAGCAGCCCGATAGGGAGACCCGGAGGGGGAGAGAACCGAAAGGAGCTGCGGAGGCTGGAGTCAGGAGGAATCTCCGGAGCCTGACGCCAGCCTCGCACAACGCAACCTGCTGCCCTCAAATCAGGAGCAGCGTGCGACGCGCTCCGACGGAGCTGAAGCCCAGGGGAAGAGGGGAACAGCGTCGGCAGCTAAATCTACAGCCGCAGCGGCGGCTATACACGGGCGCCGCCGGGCGCCGCTGCCGCTGCCCCGAGGGCAGAGACACCAATCTGCTGGCTCCCCCCCCCCCGGAATTAAAAGTTTAAACGAGAACCAAGTGAAAGGAATAAAAGAAAAGCAAGACTCCCCAGACCACCAAACCGTGATGTTAGCAAAGATCAGGAAGAGGATCCAGGAAAGCAGACGCAGTAGAGCTGGAGACACAGGTAGGATATCTGTGGCTCCAATAGTTCCAACCGCAGCTGCAAAAAAGGAGGCATGGGGTGGGGTCTCCTGTGCCTAAATACTGCCTCAGGGCCCCACCCCTTCAGCCTCACCCCATTAGGCAAACAATTTGCCCGTGCCCTGATTGGAGGTGAAATCACCTCATGCTAGCTCTCACTCTTCCCTCCCCCCCCTCGCAAAATCCTCCCCCCCCCCACAGGAACGTGGGGTGCGAAGGGAATTGTTTTGTAGCTTTTATCACAGGGCCAGGAATGATATGATTTATCCCATTTTACGGTCTTTCCCTGGGCACCCTACGGAATTTTTAATAACTTTATTACTTAGCAGCTCTGATAAGTTGGTCACTGAACAAGTGGCCAAATTTCTGAACCAGGCTATCTCCACTAGATTATATTTGATTTCTCACTCTCATGTGTTCAATTAACTAGTTGTATTGTATGTATGTATTATATTGTGTGAATGGTCTATTGACTGCAATAAAGAATTGATCTTTGGTGTCCTTCAGTCCTGCCCTCTGAGCCCCATGCTTCATTTGCTGATGGGGTGAGGGGACAGGGGCAAATTCAACCTTGCACACAGCAGCATGCAGGCAAGCATGGTTCAATTGGTCACCTCCCCCTTCAACCTCTTTAGAATTCATTAGATATCCTTCTCTCATCAGTTAAGTGTGACACTGATCATACAATGTATCGAGTTACCAGGGTGGATATTCAGAATCCATTACTATAGACATTAAAAACCACTGGTTACAAAATAGTGCCCAGTGGCTCCCCATAGAACAAGTGCCAGGGTGCCGATGTGCACTCCCACAACAGCACTCTCTGAGACTAATCCCATAAGTAGGAGTGGAGCCACTGTAATACAGTGCCTCCAATACCCATCCCATGGAGCCAGTCCAAGAGGATACCATGGTTGATGGTATCAAAAGCCAGAGAGAGACTGAGGAAGAGGAGCAAGGTTGCTCTTCCTCTGTCCCTTTCTTAATAAAGGTCATCCAACAAGGAGATCAAGGCCAATTCAGTCCCAAAACTAGGCATGAACCCAGACTGGAATGGGTCTAGATAATTGGTTCATCCAAGAATGCTTGCAGTTGTCGCACCACACGTTTCCTAGAAATTGAGTGTTCAAAACCACTTTTCATGGAAATTGCGTGTTCATAGCTGAGTGATAGCTATCACAAATCCTTGGGTCCAGATTGGGCTTTTACAGGAGAAGCTTCTTCACTTGTTAGCAGCTTGTCGACAGCCTATTTTTGGTGTTACAAACAAAGCATGCAACTCCATAATGGTTAAATGCTTGCATGTGCCATGCTGTTATTAATTATAGCTAGAAAAAATATGCTGCGATATTTGTTGAAAACTAGCATTCTTTCTGGACACACAGCATTGAATGATGATACCTTTTCTGTACTGCATTTAAGTTAGAAGTATTTTTCTGTATGAACTAGTTTCTTTGATAGTTAAAAAATGTGAAAAGTTCATTTCCTAGCATCTGTAAATATATATATTTAATGCAGTTGAGGGAATTAGTGCAAATATGACTCATTTAGCAATCTAAAAGCGATGAAAGATTACTTCTCAGGGAACATGCAAATGGTTAGAGCAACTAGGACATGGTGATGGTTTGTCTATACTTCTTATCTCCAAGAACCACCTTTGTTTATACTAGGACCCTTAGAGCCAGTTTAAACATTAGAGCTTCCACACAGAGGTTGCTGAAAAACTATTCCCTATGGTTGCACTGTATGCAGATTAACAATCTTCAGCACCTGAATCTCATTCCGCATCTGCACACCAGCACCATTGCTGCCAGGGATATTATTCAGCCCTGGCTTGCAGACACATGCAATTTGAACAACAGAGATCACAGAGAGTTTTTAAACTGTTTATCCAGAGCTAGAGAACCACCATGCTTAAGGGCTTTTCAGTAATCTCATGTGGGGCCGTAACATTTAGATCATCCCTTAGTAACCGTATAAAGAAGTTTCTACAACAGAAATTCCCTTTTTAAAATGTATCCCGTGAGAGAGAGAAAGTTAAAGTCAATTTTCCAGCCACTTGATGCCAAGTGGACCAGAGAATTAAGTACGAAATTTGCAAGCTTTTTCTTCTGTGACAAGATAGTTATTCTCCATAGTGAAGAAGAGTGAATTTGCATCTCCGGTTTTACAAGTGTTGCCATTAATGGTTAGGTAGTTCCACAAACAGATGGTACAGGATCTCCTCTCATTCTTTAAGCCAGAACATAAATGGAATCACATGGTAAAGCCTGATTTGAATGTCCACAGCTTCTTCCCACATGTTATCTTAAGAACTGACTATGCAGACTTCATGAACATTTTTCCCCTTCCACTTTTCCCACCTGCTTTTTGTAACGTCTTGCCTGATAAAGAGATCTGTAGATTTTGAAAGCTTGCACATTTTTGGTGACCTTGAGTTGGCCTAATAAAGGTATTGCCCTAATATGGATTTTGGAATTTATCATAGACAGAGGTAACTTGAGTTCACAATTCCTTGCTTATCTGTACTGCATTTTCTATTTTTTAATTGGTGTTGATACACATTGACAACCGAACAGCAAAAATTATCAACATGTAAATTTGTTTCTAAGATTAATTTTCAGTTTTGTATATTCCAGATACTTCCAGGGCCTATATTGTGCTACAGTGCATCTTACCATTGTTTTAGTATTTTATGTCCTGGTCAGTTAAGTGTCACTTACTTTCATTTTATTATTGTAGGCAACATTTCAAATATCCTGTTATTCAATTATTGTTCCTATAGAAAACTGATAGCTTAGCTGCACAGTGCATAGTATCATCATAGCTTCTTTTTGGGTATCTCTCCTTTTCTGCCCTCAGTTCATAAGCCAGTTATGTTAGAAGAAATGCACCACAACTTGGATTTTTGTGACATTTTGGTAATTGGAGCAGAACTGGACCCCAGGCAAGAGTGTTTGGAATTAGATCGGAAGGAACTTCAAGGAAAACACTTAGATGCTACAAACTCCACAGCAGGCTATTCCATATATGGTATGGTTAATTTTTTATCATCTTCTTTCATTTCTATATGTTCATAAGTTTAAAATTAAATGGCTAGGCTGTGCTTTGGGAACTGTAGTCTTATATTTAAGGGGAAAGTAGAATTCATTAGCATGATGCTTATGAGAGAGCCCCAAATCCATTGAATGAATATTTGTTCTCTGAAGGTTGTGCTAGAGAGAGAAGAATCTGCCTTCCTTTTAATGTAAATCTCTGGTTATTGCTGACTTCCAAAAGTAAATAGGTAGATTCTTTATGTTTTTCCTTATGAGACCAGGACCTTATTTTGTAAAATCCAAAGTAATAATTTTGTGGGTGGACATTTTCCTGTTCCTGTGAACAGATGCAATGCCATTTTTGCAATGCCATTTTTGCCATACAGAAGCATAGCTTCTGCTTTCCACATGTTGAATGATATAACCTTTCCTGCACTAGAAAATCATTGGCATCATAGTTGTAGGTTCAAAATGTTGACATGTAGAATATGGGTTGATAATGATGTCATTTTGCAGATATGGGAACCCAAGTGCCTCTTGTGAAACTATTCTGTTTATTCCCATTATAGTTTCCAAATATATATGGTAGTCCTTACTTACTGTCATCTGAGCCACAAGCTTTTAATGTCATATTTTGAATTTCACATTATTAAACCTATTTTATTTGCCACAACCACATGATACTTTCATGGCTATGGCATTTCCCCTGTGCATTTACCTTTACTTACTGGTACTGTGTTACTGCTTCAGGTGTGGACACAATGAAAAACTATGAACAGGTCTTGCAACAGGTTCGCTATCGTAATTGGCACACATCTTCCATTTTTGATAGGAAGTTTAGAATCAAATGTTCAGAACTGAATGGACGTTATACCAGCAATGAATTTAACCTAGAGGTAAGTCATGTGTTAAAAGCATGTTGACGATACTTTTCACATTAGAAAAGGAGTTCCTATGACCTCCTTAACTACTGGACAGTCAGTGATCTATCATCTATCTATCTATCTTTCTATCATTTAGAGCCTCCACCTTCAATGCATTCCCAGGGTCCAATTCAGATGCAGCACTATCTACATCACACCTTCCTCCTCCCCCAGCTTATGCAGTTCCCCCCTAACATATCTATGGTTCAGCATTACACAAAATGGCTACTAATATCCCTAGTATTTACTAAAGCAATCCATAGTTAGTTTAATTACTACTAATTAAACATAGTTAGCTTTTGAACCAGAGGATGAAGCCAGCCTGGTTTTTGCCAGATGTGTTTATACAAAAAAGATTTACTTCAGAAAGTTTTGCTTCTTTTAACCTGATGATCAGCACACTCTGGTGCTTGCTTCTGGTATGCACCAAGTACATAACCCTATGCTGTAGACACTTTGCAGATTGTGTCTTAAGCTAATGAGGTGGAGCATGGCTGCTGTTTCTGCGATGACTATATGAAATGTTGCAGATGGCTCTAAAGTCACGCACCATCAAGCCTTCTATCCTTTCTATTCTTGCATACAATCCCATTTTAAACACCTTGCTCAACTCCAGCACCAGTTACAAGGTTATTTTCCCCCTATAAATTGAATTTAATGTCAACATAAGTGAGCCTTCATTGCAATGTGAGTGGTTAGTGGTTTCTACTGCATAAGTAAATGCAACATGTTAAAAACTCCCAATCTTGTGCCATCTATAAGCTGACCATTTGTTGTTGTTGTTGTTGTTTTAATAAATTTTATTTAGTTATTATAAACCAGATACAAAACTATAAAACACAAACATACAACTAAAATAAATCATAAGGTGCACCCCCCACCCACCTAGGGACCAACTAATACACATCATTTGTAATTACCATTTGTAATTACCTTCCATGCCAATTTAATCTTCACTGTGTTTAAATCCAATGCATAGACTACCTATTGTGATATCAACTGAAATAGTAGAATGATAATGTGGTCAAAGGCATACCACAGAATTATCTTTGCATAGCACTTCTGTACAACAGAGAGGCATTCCTTTTAGTTAGGGACAGAAGAAAAATTAATATGATTTACATTTTAATGTAAACTTACGTAATTCTCTATTCTTGGACCAATATGCCAAATAAAATGAAGTTAGATTTGAAATTCTCACCCATTTGCACTGGCTAAAGTCAACAGGTTCAGTTATCCACAGCATGTTGTACCTGCCTGCTATATAGTAACTTGTAAAAGAAGAAGAAGAAGAAGAGGTGGCAACCCTAACTCAGCCCCATAAACATAGTTGAATACACAATGGTATAAACCCAGACTTTTAAGAGCGAAGCATTAAAAGCCCTGGACATAGATGGATGGATAAATCTGTTGGTTTCGTTTTCTCACACATTCTGTTTTTTAAAATCTTAAGTTCTTTCCTTCCTGAATATGAAGACATTTGCCAATTTTGGTAAATTCTAATCAAAAATGTACTGAACTGAAATTATTACCCATCCCTAGGACCTAAAGGCCTCCATCTAGGCTGTGACCTTTGTCACCTAGATGGGACACTTACTGCACCCTACTTTACTTACTAAAAGTGGGAGGGGTGAGGATCCCATCTAGACTTGGAGGGGTACAGTTTATATATATGTGGTGTAGTGGTTAGAGTGTTGGACTGGGACTTGGGAGATCTGGGTTCTAGTCCCCGCTCAGCCATGAAACTTACTGGGTGACTTTGGGCCAGTCACTGACTCTCAGCCTAACCTACTTCACAGGGTTGTTGTGAGGATAAAATGGAGAGGAGGAGGAGGATTATGTAAGCCGCCTTGGGTTCCTTGCAGGAAAAAAGGTGGGGTATAAATATAATAAATAATAAATAAATAAATAAATATGGAAGGCAGAGGCTTGGACACTTTTGTTAGACATGATGCATCTGAGGCATCTGGGAATTACAGAAATGGCACTTCTATGAAATCTTGTAATAGTCAATTGTAGAAATATATATATCAGGGTATCACTTCCTCTATAATCAGCTTTTCTTCATCCATGTCTGTACAAAATCTGAAACCTCTTAAGTGCTTGTCTTGTGAATACTGAACGTTTCTAGCCAATATTGTTCTTTACACCTCTCTGTCCCTTAACTTGCCACTCTCAATGCAGATAGCTTCTCACTTCAAGAGCAACAGCTGCTGACTGTGGCAGCCCTTGTCAGAGACATTATCCAGTGTGTGTGAGAAATTGAGAAGGTTGAGAGCAGGCAGATGGAAGGGATAGAAAACAACTAGAAGACAGAACTAAAATTGCAACTGCCCTCTTATCATCAGTCCATTCTCTTTTTGATCTTTCTTTTATCCTTTCTCTGGATAAACAACATTTTAATCAGTTTTACTGAGTGCTCATAGCATCCTCTACTTGGTACAGGAAGGTACAAGTGGGACTTCCTTTCACTGTATTGGGAGATCCTGCTTGTAGACTTCAGAGTAGTAAGCTTGACGTTCATATCTCATTTCCCTCTGATATCTATGCTTTGTTCAGTGTAAGGAGATATTAAGTGATAGTTAATTATTCCTTACATTCTGAGCCATCCCATTTTGCTTTAGTAGCACCTCCATTTCACACTGCAACATGACTGTTAGCCCAGCACTCTTCTCTGCTTGTCTTTCACCCATCATTACTACCTAACCTGCTTTCTAGAGTGCTCTTCCTTCCTAATAGTGAGCTCAATTCTCTGAGTGACAATCGCCATGTAGCCCAAACAGTACCATCCATGCACAAGAGGAAGGTACCAGCAGGCTTGGGGGAAGCCCAAGGTTTTCAGAAACATGCACACACACGCCAAATTCACTTGTATCCATTCAGATCTTAATGCCATGGTTGTGGCAGATGGTGCTCTGGTCAGGTTTTTGAGGATCAGTCTCAGTTGGTACAGCCTGAAGAAGTGGGCAAGACACTTGAATTGGCCCATCCCATCATGTATGACCTAACCCTTGCCAAATATCTTGTCTGATAAGATCCATCATGGAGGGCAGGGTCCAGGGGATGGCAAATGCTTTGTTATATCTAGGGTGGTGCCTGCCACTTTGAAAGAGGTGGTAGCATGGCCTCTTCTGTCCTGTTGTAAATATTTCCCTTTGGGCAAAGTGATGGCTAGTCAACTTCAGTTGTTCTAGATTGTCTAGACCAAGTCTAGTCTGGTTTCAGGTTGGGGTTTGGGAACAAAACAGCCTTGTTTGCCCTGATCAATAATATGCTCTCAGAGAGAGACGGGGTGGGGTGGGGTGCAACCCTGTTGATCCTCTTGGATCTCTCAGTGGCTTTTGATACCATCAGCCATGGTATTTTATTGGACTGGTATTTTATTTTATTGGACTGGCCCTGTGAGGTGGGGGGTTGGGGCACAGTGCTACAGTGATCCTGCTCCTAGCTGCAGAGTCGGTTCCAGCGGGTAGCACTGGGGGATTTCTGTTTGGCTTCATGGCTATTAAGCTGTTGGGTGCTGCAGGGTTCCATTCTGTCCCCATGCTGTTTAACATCTACATGAAGCTGCTGAGTGAGGTCATCAGGGGGGTTTGGAGTTGAGTGCCATCAGTATGCTGATGATACCCAACTCTATTTCTCCCTGTCATCAGAGTCAGGTGGAGCTGTGCAGTTGCTGGACCAGTGTCTGGATGCTGTAATGGGCTGGATGAGGTCAGTAAACTGAAACTGAATCCTGATTTAATAGAGGCTCTGCAGATTGGTAATTCCCAGCTCTGTGAATTGGGTAAGTGAGCTGCTGTGGATTGGGTTGCACTCCCCCAAGAGAGCAGGTACATAGCTTCTGAGTACTCCTGGATTCATCTTTGTCATTGGAGGCTCAGGTAGGGATGTTACCTTTAGCTCGCGTGGGCACAAGTGGGACCGAACTCGGTCCGGCCCGCGCGAGGCTCGTGCGGGCCTGCGGGCCTAACTTCTCCATCGGTGGCTCGCCTCTCCGTGGCGAGCCGCCCGCGCCGGTCCCATCGCGTCACGTCCGGCCCCGGAAGTGACGCGATGGGACCCTGCGCAGGTGCGCTGGACCCCCCCCCCGTGCACCGTATTGCACCTGCACAGGGTCCCCGTCGCATCACTTCCAGGGCCAGATGTGACGCGACGGGACCAGTGCCGGCGGCTCGAGCTGTGCGGAGAACTGCTTGAGGCGGGGGGCTGCCCCCGCAGAGAGGCGAGCCGCGGAGAGCCGCGAGCCCCCCCAAGATTCATGGATCACCCCTAGGCTCAGGTGGCCTGTGTGGCTTGAAATGCTTTTGGCCTGCTTTAGTTGGTTTGCCAGCTATGATTGTTCCAGGACAGGGAAAACCTGGCCACAGTAGTTCATGCACTGGTAACTTCCCATTTAGATCAGTGCAATGTGCTCTAAGTGGGGCTGCTCTAAAAGATGAGATAGAAGCTGTAGCTAATCTATTGTAGAATAAGCAGCTAGATTGCTGTCAGGAACATCTTATAGAAATCAAATGACACCCGTTTTAAAGGAACTGCACTGACTGCCAGTATGATTCTGGTCATGAGAAACTGGGCAGGCACAGGCAAATTATCATTTCTTTTGAATGGTTCTAATCACTTTGTTTCCCAGAAAGTAGCCTTCTTTGCTATTAAGGCTGCCTGTATAAGGAAAAAAGAAGTAGAGAGGAAATCCCTGGCATAGGAAATCTTTAATCTTTTATCTCAAAATGGAATTATTGTCAGGATTTTATTGTGTATCTTTGTGTATTGTGTTGTATCTTGAAATGATCTGTAGACCGATTCAATAAATCTGATTGATTGATTGATTCTGGTCATGGTTCCAGGTGTTAGTGATGATGCTTAAAGCCCTAAATGGCTTGGGACCTTGTGGAAGTGCCTCTCCCTATATACATCTGCCTAAGCATTAAGATATGCTGAGGGGGCCCTGCTCTACATCCCACTGTTAGAGCTGTACATTCTGTGGAAACACAAGAGAGAGCCTTCTTGGCTGTGGTGCCCAGTTATAGAATGCACTCTCTTTGGCGGCCCAGCAGATGCCAGTGCTGGTCTCATTTCGGCGCCAAGTTAAGACCTGGCTATTAACCCATGCATTTGGGTCTTATTGACTGTAGCTTGGTTTTTATTCAGTTGCTTGGGTTATTAATGCTGATTCTGTATCAATTTTTTTTTATTGTTGAATTCTGCCCTGGGATCTATTCATATAGAGCAGGCTAGATTTTTTTTTTATTTTAATTAGATGTTTGGGAGAAGAATGGGGGGGGGGACCTAAGGGGCAGGGACCAAAAACAGCCTAATGCAGACTGAGCATGCTCAGTGGGCAGAGAATGCTGATGGACTGTGGAGTTGGGGACAGAAAACCAGGTGAGAAGGAAGAATGAAATGGTGTATCCTGGAAAAGGCCATGGCTAGCTATAACCCTGAACAGGAACACTCCACACTGCAACATTTTGTTGAAGATCCCAGTTATAATTATCCTGTCCCTGCTTTCCCCCACTCTTTGTATTTGAGAAGAATCATACTGTTCCATCTTCTTCTAAAGATAGGAAAGTCTGGCTACTTGTTAGTTCACTGACAGAGCAATCCTATGGCCCCTAGATAGCGTCTAGAGCAGGGCTCTCCAACCTTGGGTCCCCAGATGTTGCTGGACTACAGCTCCCAGAATCCCTTGCTATTAGCCATGCTGGCTGGGTATGCTGGGAGCTGTAGGCCAGCAACATCTGGGGACCCAAGGTTGGAGAGCCCTGGTCTAGAGGGCCATAGGATTTTTTGGAGTCCCAGCTACAAGATCAGAAAAGAGCTTGAAGCTTGGAGCTGGGATTCTACGCTCAGAGCACCTTCTCCCCCCCTGCTTCAGCCGGTGTGGAAAGTACCACACTGGCTGCATCTCCGAGGCCATAAAGCAACCTCAGAGATGGGGTAAAAAGGGGGGGGGAGACCAGGGTTACCAGGATACGACATATCCTGGTGGCGCCCCAGCCTCCTTCCCTCCTTGTCTGAAGCGCCTGAGCTAGACAGCCGAAATCAGCTGTCTAGCTGTGTTGCAGGGTGGGAGGAACACCTCTGCACTCCTACTGCCCTCCATAGGATGCCCATAATCCTCAGAGTTCAGAGGCTTATGGGCATCCCCATTGGATTGTGCCCTAAGTGACATCAACCGCCACTCCCAAATGCGAGAGCTCTTCTTGTTGAGAATGCTGAAGACTGACCCAGCAAAAGGCAGAGAAAGTAGGAGGGGATGATAATCACACACACACGGTGAAAGGGGAGATACTGGTTCCCTTTCCCCATCTGTTGGTTGTTTGTCTCTCCATGTCTCTCATCTTGGTGCTGATTTTTCCAATTTCTTTTCTTTTCTTACCAACTTCTACTGATAAGAAGAAGAGAGGTAAGAGGAGGAGAACAAAATATGGGGGAAAGGCATCTAATATCATTTCCTTAACTGTGAGTGACTATTACCCTCACCAGCCTTGTTTGCCTGTTGGTTGGAGAGTCTTCAGAATTCTCACATTGTGAGTGTAATGTCTTGCCAAACTCAGATGCTGCTATTATTATTATTATTATTATTATTATTATTATTATTATTATCATCATCATCATCATCATCATCATCATCATCATCATCATCTTCATCTCTAGGATTTCCAGATATAGGATTTCAGCGTTTAAAAATGGTAGACAAAAGTCAAGAGAACTATCACTTAGGTTCACAGGTGGGACAAGATTCTTGCGTCTTTTAGAGACCATACAGATATCAAAATGTCGATTGAAAAATACAAGAGGAAATAATGGAGATGGGTTTTTTGGCGTTTTATGATTATAAACTGCCCTGAGGGCATATGCCAGTTAAATAAATACATAAACAATATGCTATCATCAAATATTGCTCTGTATGTAGCTCTGTCTATGGCCTTGGAGGTGAAAATCCTCAGTATCCTATGACCCTTCAGACAATGTCTAGGGCCATAGGATTGCACCCTTCCTTATTTAAATGTACTTATGCCACCAAACCATCCAGTGTTCATTGTTCCCATGGCTATGGCAACCATTTCCAAAGTCTATTTTTTCCAGAAATCAAGTGCTGATGCCACATTTCCCCCAAAAAAGCTTTTTTTTGTTTGTTTGTTTTGGTAAACCTTTGATGTGGGAGCTACATTTCAAACCCTGAATTAACTGCCTTCAGCCAGAGGAAGTACTGAGGAAGCGAACTGATAAAACTTCTATCTGATGCAAACTTTTCTACTAGAATTTTAGATGCAGATTGAAAGGCATGTTTTGGAATGACTCTTCTGTAATATTAATCCTCTTTTTCTTTACTTCTAGGTTAATATTCTACATAACTCCAACTCTAATATCCTGGAATATGTAAATCACATGGTAATACAGCCACAGTTTCTCCAATCCATCCATCACCCAGAGGAAAGCATAAACAATATTCATGGCTCAGGTATTAAATGTACTAAGAAGATAAGAATTGCTTTGCTGGATCAGACCAAAATCCATCTAGTCCAGCATTCTGTTTCTGGCAGCAGCCCGCCAAATGTCATTTGGTTTTCACAAGCAGGGTAAAAACTGTTATTTGTCCCCAGCATCTGTCGTTCAGAGGACTACTGCCTCTGCACATTATGTACATGGAGCAGTCTTCGGTTATAGTAACTGAACAAGCCATTTTCCCTTATTTTGTTTTAGTTCTGTAAAAAGTGTGAGAGAGAGGCCTCTTGCAACATGTGAGCAGAGCAGGGCAGTGCTCTAGCCCCACCCCTGATGCCGCACTGCAACAATTCACCCCACTCCTTGGCATTGAGGTGTGCAGAGTAAATGTCTGTACCTGCACATGTACATGCCAGGGGCAGGGCTAGCTGGCAGTGCCCCACTCCCAGCTCACAATTTGATAACAACATGTGAGTAGTTCATCTACATAGGGCATGTGAGTTGGTACCATTTAGGAATATTGGGGGGATGGTCCATGCACAAAAGGCAGCTCAAATGTATATCTTCTCCTATAGGTGAAACTGCTCCCCCCCCCCAACTCTGCACAGTGGAACTACCTGGGGAGAAGCCTGGCTGTAATGTTGTCTGTTTTTGTTGCCATGGCTTTCAACAACAGAAACAATTACAATAAGACAAGATGTGGTGAAAATGAGAAAGCATTATATACGTTGGAAATTGCTATAATTATAATGAATATAACAGCATAGTTAGCTTACTTTAAGTGGATAGACAGACAAGAACACATGCATATGTGTTTGTATAAAAGGTACAGGAAGGATATGTTAAATTAGCACAATTTTTATTTCGTTTCAGTACTTCCAAGTGTGGCTACTATTGTCATAATAACCTGTGTCAGTATCCTAGTCTTCATCATAGCTCTGGGAGTATACAGAATTCGGTCAGTTTACCATCACAGCTCAAAGGAAAATGAAAGTAGTAAAGAAAATGAAATGGACTGGGATGATTCAGCCTTAACCATCACTGTCAACCCTATGGAAGTAAGTAGCAAATCCATGATGCCCTACACATAATGTGAGATTTGGCATTTTCAGTGGTTGGTGACTCATACAATAGCCCTTTTCAGATTTTGCTCCCCCCTCCACACATTTGGTGTACTAAAAAGGGTAGTGAGTTTCTTGAAAGAGCTAAGATCACACAATCATATATGATAAAGTTTTGCCCATTCTATTTCCTACCCTAATAGAAGTTCCCTCATCTTACCCTCTCTAGATGAAAAGCAGGAAGCATGCCTAAGAGCTTCATTAAACATTATCTTTGTTTAACATTAATTAAACATTATCTTCAGCAATGTGAGAGCTGCTGCAGTATGGTTCCTTCCCATCCCAGTAACTCTGGGATGCCAAGATCATGTGGAAGAAGTCCACACTGTGGCTCAGTCCCACACTTTGCTCCAGTTCCAATAACAGATGGCCCTTATGTATGGGAAGGAGCAGCAGCATGGGTTTCTCCCACATGACCTGGACCTCCAGTATTACTGAGTTGCTTGGGAAGGAGCTACATTGCAACAGCCCCTACAACTAAAAGTGATACTGCAAGAGGCATCAAGATGCACCTAAAGAAAACCAGCTATTCTATTGCTCATGTTAAAATACAGGGTTTCTCACTTTATTGATTGAAGTCAACATTAAATTGTAGTGGTGAAACTCTGTAGCTTCCTACAGTAAGACTGTTTTACTTATGTCCAAAAGGTGTGTGTGTGTGTGTGTGTGTGTGTGTGCGTGCGCGCTCAATTGGTTTGTGCTACCTCTCATTCTGGGATGACAGCTTGGCCGGGCATCTTGGCTTTTTCCTACAGACCAGCTGGCTCAGAAAAGTTTGTTCAAAAACTGCTCTCTGACTATGTGTTTGCTGAGCAGACTCAGCAGAATCAGTATTTTCCTTGGATAAACATATTGCGTTGAAATTGCTGGTTAAGCCATGTGGTGCTCACCAAGTACTGTTGGTAAAATGAGTATCTCATGGTCCCAGATCTGCAGCAACAGAATGGGAATGGAATGAGAATTACAGTATTTTTCCATGTATAAGACTATACTTTTTCCTAAAATTGTTAGACTAAAAATTGAGGGTCGTCTTATACACGGAAGTAAGCCAAGGAGAGAACCGCGCAGTTGCGAAACTGCCCAGTGGGGGGTGTCTTATACATGGGGGCATCTTATAGACGGAAAAATTCGGTTTATTCTGATCCAAAAATTAACGAATATTGAAAGTAGTATGTGATATGAACAATGAGTTGTCCAGATTATACATCTAGCTAATTAGCCCGACCTCTGCAGGCTAAAGGGTTCCTGACATATCAACAGTCATAAATGAGAAGTTCCAATGGATGAAAGACAGTTTCTCACTATTATTCAAGATTAAGGGCCAGTCTATACTGATGGACATATGTTTCTTTTCACGTGTCTGGTCCATTCACATATAAAGCAGCAGGTGGGAGGGTCTGCTGCACTCTCTCCCCAGGCCTTACTTCCCCTCAGCTGTTTTTCCAGCCAATTTTTCTCTATTCTCACCCACTTCTGGTATCATAGCTGGGAAGGGAGCAAAGCACATTGAGCGACCAACCACGGGGGATATAGGACAGGCCAGAAGGTTCAATACCCATCTCCCATAAACTCCTTACACTATCAAAGCGAGAGCCCCTGCCCTATTTCCACTTTATATGCAAACAGGGTGGACATATGGATGCTGGCCAGTCACATGTGGTTTAGTTCTTATTTGCAAGGACACAAAACCCGATTATTGTCAGTAAAAGTATTTGTAAATATGACAGTTGTTTTACAAGAAGGAAAAGAAAGGAGCCTTGTTTGATAAGCCTGGAAGGGCATCTTACTCTTTCAGTGCTTATAGTTTGACATTTTTTCACAATTTGAATTTGATGCTCATGTATTATTGCCGAATATATATATATATATATATATATATATAATGATTAGAAGTTCTCTGTGAATCAAGTATTGGTGGATGTCATTCGTTTGGATGGCTTTACCTGATTAATGGTTTAATTGCATCCTGCGAAGAAGACTTCAGGTCATATGTGATTGAATGACATCTCAATTACCTTTGTTGCGTAGTTTCGCCCTTTAGCTTTCTTCATTTTCCAATGGACATCACTTTCACTTATTACAGGATAGAGATATGTCTTTCCTACACTCCAGCATATTCCCAATAGGTTTATAGCTGCCGTCAAATTATGGTTGTATATTGAAGCTTTTGAAGGCAAAATTCTGTTCAAGCAAAGGAGCTAACTGCTTAGTACTTGATCTCCCTTTCAAAATCAGAAAACTTCAGATTTTCCAGCTACTTCTCCATTTTTCTATTTCACCTTTGAAAGTAAAATGCATTTGTTTCTCTTATCAGTAGCTCCTTTTTGTGTTTCTGCACTATATAGAAATATGAAGAACCTCGTCGTGTAGAAGAAGAAACCGATGAGGAGGAAGAGGATATAGAAGATGAAGATGAAGATACAACCAGTGCTGAGTCAGATGAGAGTGAAGAAGAGGAAGAGGAAGAAGAGGAAGAAGCCATTGGGAATAAAGGAGACAAACAAAATGGAACCAGGCAAGATCAGCTGGAGTGGGATGATTCAACACTACCCTACTAGAAACCCTTAGTTCTATTGCTCCTTTTGTATACACCAATACTGTGTAGTTCTGAGTCAATCCTACTGAGTCAACCCCATCTTGGATCTATGAATTAATTGACAGGATTTAACTCCCTATTGACTACAGATGATAGAGCTGCATTGCCTGAATTTGATGTAGTTGTATCAAAACTGTTCATTCTTTTCCTAGTGTATGGGTAATGGCACCTGGTAAAGCACAGGGTACAACCATTAATGTGTCACCCGTAATGCCAACACCAACCTGACGCCATCTATTCCTTACCACTTCTCCACTTCCATGAATCCCCTGTTATCTTCTAAATATGAATATGCAAATGTCCTGTTCGCCAGTCCATAGAGGAGACAGACCAGCTTGCTTTTAAGAGTGATTACTTGGTTAAGAACCCTATCTCTAGAGGTTGACAAAGATGTAGGTGCTACTCCTTACAAACGGTAAAATTAATTTGCTCACTTCCCACTGTTCTACTTTGTGCTTAATTGCCTTCTTCAGAGGGATTCAAAATACATTAAATGGTGTATGTTCTCTCACCCACGTGTGTGTGTAGGAATGGATAATCCATTTCTCTGCTAATGTTCAAATCTTGCAGGGAAAAATTCTTGTCCAGTTCACCTATTGAAATTCAGCTGATGCCATGTAAAATCCCATAAACTGAAACCTTTGCTTGTGATGATTTTCCGGTGTCCTCTGCCACACAGATTAAGCAATGTTATCTCATGTGAAAAATAGGTTCAACTGGAATGTTTCTTTGGCTAAGACCTGTGCTTCTGATCTTCACAGAAAATCTATTCTGAGTAACCTGCATTGTAAATCATTACTTTGTTGCAGTATCTTGTAACCTATGCCATAGCTGGGCTCGGCTGGGATTTAGATAACTGCTGTGTGTATGGATTTAAACAATATTTTTAGGCTTTGGAAAATTTGCCCTTCTGCGTGTTAAAAAAAAAAAAGCCTGATTTAATTATTGCAGTTGGAATTGGTGTCTGATATATTCTATTTACTACCAAAATATATATATTTAGGAGCCAAGCAAGCAATGCTACAGGCAAAAGGGATCTCATCTGAACCCCAAACCGGCATTCCTTTCTTCTAAATCCTTTACTTCAACAAAAAAAAGCTTCAGGAAATTATTAAACACAGAACTTAAAAGCAGAAAGAATTAGCAGAGTTTGAAAAAAAAAAAAGTTTATAATATACAATAGTTTTGCATCCCCCCCATAACCATTGTATTCTAAAATGTTGATGAGACATTGACAAGTCTGTGTGGTTTGTTGTATTATTACTTCTTCCTTGATATTCTTTGTGGCTCTACAGTAACATGAATGCCAAATAGTGCAGTACTGGATGCTGTGCATGTTTTAAATACATACAATCCAGGGCATTTGATGCAGAAGCAAAGAATGTTATTTTGTAGCTTCTTATTCATAATTTCATATTTTTCCTAAAGATTTGTGTGTTTGTTTTTCTTTGTTTTTAATATCATCTGAGTTTTGGAGGAAAGCCATTTTCATCACCTTCTGTCAAGAAAGCTTCAGTGTATAACAACAACTCCTAAAGCAGAGGGTAGAACAGTTTGTGGGTTTGGAGGGATAATGTTTCTGCTGCTATTTTCTTTTCTCTAGGAATACATTTTAGTTCTGAGTAAATGGTACATAGGAATTTGCCTTATACCAATAGCCCACTATTGTCTTCCCTGACTAACAGTGGCTCTCCCCAGGGTCTCTCGGGCAGAGGACTTTCCTGGCATCTGCTACCTGATCCTTTTAACTGGAGATGCCATGGATTGAACCTGGGATATTCTGTGTCCAAAGCATGCGCTTCACCACTAAGCTATATAGCTTAGAAGGGAATAGGCCAACCATATCTTGCTACCTGGCAGCCAAAGAACAAAGCCATGGACATTCTGGGGTTCATGGACAGGTGTGCTATTTTGAAGCTATAGGTGGAGCTAAAGAGATATGTCTGAGGAACTCCTTTGGTCTCATTAAGGCAGTTGTGCCATACTTTGAGCACCATGAAATTAGATGCTTTACTATGTTGTATAGATGCTGTCAAACCATTCAGGGGGCCATAGATCTTTCATATCTATGGATGGGGACTGAAAGCAGAAGCAATGAAAGGTGTGTGTGTGTTTCCCCTACTTCCTGGTAACCTATGAACATGTCCTAAATTAAGCAATTTCTATATTAGAATATATCCCCGTTTCTTCCTCAAATTAAGCTGGAAGAAAAACCTGTCTTTAAAATTGTTTTGTCTATTTTAACAACTGACGTAAAATGTTCTGCTAGGATACAACAAATTAACTCCTCCCAAATATAAATTGGATTTAAACTTAAGCACTACATCAATTTCTCTTTCTATCATATTTTAGAGGTTCTACTTGAAAAATACAGCTTCCCCTAGATTATAAGACCACCAATCAGATTACTATAAAATTAGCTGTTTGAGAACTGCAGCAAATGCTATTAACTGCCTTTAATTATTTCACCCTTCAGTTTGCACCTTAGCAGTGGTCTACACATTCACAGCATTGCAGCTTGATCCCTCTTTTGTAGAATATTTAGGGTATGTCCAGATGTAGCTTCTTGCATTTCTGATTTTGTGCTATAGAACAAAAAAAGGAAGTGTAGTGTCCCAAGTGGAAGGCTTGTAACTCTTCTCCTGGGAAATCTTCACACTCGGGGCCATTTCACACATTCCACAGCAGCAAATCTGGTACATTCAACAAGTAGCCACAGTCAATCCTTGTTCTCTGATGACTATATTTATTTGATCCCTTCATCCTGGCAGATACCAGGTTGGTTTAAATACCAGAGCATGGCCAAAATTAGTCACACAAAATCTACAGTAAAACAAACAATAACAACATCAAACAATATGTGTTCAATATATTATTATTATTATTATTATTATTATTATTATTATTATTATTATTATTATTATTTCTATACCACCCAATAGTCAAAGGTCTCTGGGTGATTTACAAAATATTAAAACCTTAAAAAGACAATATAAAGCATAATATAAAAACTATTTACATACTAAACAATTTAAAGGCCTAATTAATCCTATGCCTGTTTAGACAGAAAAAAAGGCCTACAACTCCCAGCGTGCCCCAGCAAGTCATGGGGAATGACTCCAGCCAGCTGGGGAATGCTTGGAGATGTAGGGCCTTTTTCTGTCTAAACATGCATAGACTTGCACCCTAAGCCACTCAACAATAAACATCCTGGGACTAGTTAAAAAACTTACCATATGCTGTCCAATATGTGGGAGAAGAGGAAGTCTTAACTTGGTGCTTAAAGGATGACAATGTTGGCGCCAGGTGGACCTCAGTGAACAGAGTGTTCTACAATTGGCAGGTCACCACCGAGAAGTCCCTCTCCCTAGTTGCCACCCTCCAAAGGTGGCAACAAGCATGTCACATTCTTACTTTTGACATTCAGATTTACTCTTTAAAATATGTAAGTTAAAAGTTACATATATTTTTGAAGAAGTCCTTATTGCAAAAAGCAAGCTTGTGGGCAGCATACCTTATATTGTTTCTGTGCATGGGGACCCATAGAGGGCCAAAGTGAGCCATGACACTCTACCTGTCTGAATTCTGAGGTTCAGAAGTACTGCAACAGCACACCTGGTCCCCCAAGTTATAACCCTTTGGATGCACCCCAACTGTGAAACTGACTGCTCAGAATAGGAATTCCCAACTTCATGTATAGGGGCATTGATTTTTTAAATTGATTTTTACATTCAGAAATTCATGATCAATTAAATTCTGTAGGCTAGAAAGTGTCGAGTTAAATTGTTACGGCTATTGGCATTGGAATGCACTTCTTACATTTTAAATAGAATAATGAATACCTCAAGAGGACTATATAGCAGAGTAATCTACTGAAAACGTTGAATGAAACTGATAAGGTAGTTGATACAGTTTAGCATACAAGACTTATGTCAAGGCAGCACCAACAATTCCATTGTTAGCTTCTTGCACTGTGCATTTGAGTGAGCATTAATAACTTATATTTATTAATAACATATATTTAGTTATAGAAACAAATCTCTTCAAGTTATGCTGGTTCATTGCAAAAGAACAAAGGTGAGTGGCTTTATTTTCTAAACTGTAAATATGTTTAATGATCATAGTGATGTCAAATTCCATGCTCCCTCCAATGAGGTTTTAAATAAAACTGTGTTCTATTCTATACACTCTTTAAAATCTCACTAGAACCCTTTTTTTACTTTATCATCCACATAGCTTGCATGGTGTTTCCATGTAAATGATCCAGGGGATATGTTTAATATAGTGAGAAACTATTATTCTCATCTAGAATTTGTCAGCAAGCAAGAAATGTGCTGAATCCACTGCTGCAGCCCCAAAACATCCTTGCCACACTTTCAGACAGTGAGCCCCTCACTGATTTAGATTAATTTGTGGATATTTCCATTTCCATGTTCATCGGTGAGATCTTGAGGCTTAACTTTAAACTGTTAACTACTTGTGATTGGGTTCCAGATTGAAGGAAGTGGACTTGATCCATGCAGTTTCTCAGGGGCATGCAGCTTTTTTATTCAAGAAAACACTCCCATTGACCAAAGCTACTCCAGTTCCTCTTGTGATGCCCATTTTTTTTAATACTGAAACTGCCTAAGTTACACAGGTGTATTATGTACGTATTCTAAAGAGAGAGTGAGAGAGAGAGAGGCTTTTGCATACTGTAAAACAATATATACTCCTGAATCAAGGTCCTAGGGTGGCTTTGGGCATATGCTTACTATGTCTACAGTTGCAATTTTTCCTTTGTTTATGAGGGTGACATTTGCCCTGATCATGCATAGTAGATTGCACCCATACCCATATAATAATCAGACACCATGTACAGTTTTGGGAGGTTTAATGTGCAACAACTTTATTTAACTATAAGGGATCCGCAAAGGGCAAATAAATAAATAAATAAATAAATAACTCCCTCACTCCAGTGCAGGTGCCCTCTCAGACTGAAGCAGAGGAGCTTCTCTTCTTCTACCTCATCCTTTTTGAGTGAACTCCCCTGACTCAGTGCCATGGCTAGCCTTTCACCTAGTCATGACTCCTCAAGGCCCTCACATGACTGTGCCAGGAAGGGCCTGCTTGCATTCTCATGGCTTTGTATACGTAGGTGAGTCAGGCATACCTGAAGTGGAAGTTGTGTCCCTGTCCCTTCTAGTCTTGCAGCCTTGAAAAGGACAGTTTTGAGGAAGCCTCTCCATCGTAACAGAAGCCTCAGGGTGCTCACCAAATTGTTGATTTTAATTTTTCTTCCCTTGAACCTGCCAACTTGTACAACACCACCCTATAAGCCCCCTCACTATCAGATTACTATGGTGTAGGTGGTATTCCACCACATAGCCAATCTGAGGCATCAGGGTAAAAATTCCTATGTAGCTCAAAAATCAGCAAGCAGTGAAACCTTCACTGGTTACTTGATGGGTGGCAGGTTTGAACTGGGTGTTCTAAACCTTTGTATAGTATACACTGGCAGAAATGTCCCTTTTGAATATGTGTCATAGAAGGCATAAGTGCATGTCTCAATGCACACAAAAGCTTTGATTATGTAAGCAGTTGTCAGATCCAGATATTTCAGCAGGCTGCCTGACTAACAAATGCAAGCAAAAAAAATTATCTAGATGATGCAGTTGCATTGAGGGAAAATAACAAACTGAAGTTTGTCTCATCTGGTACAAACATTGTAGGATTTAGGAACAAAAGAAAGATCAGGGCTTGCAACTGGAAGGTTCATGGCAACTGCAGGCAAGGTGTCCATTTTGGTGCTCAGAACAAAAGCGTGTGGAAAATAAGTTTATAGACAGAGGAACAGGAGTTTTGACCAGTGCAGCTTCCATAGTTAAGGCTGTTTGCTAATGTTTGGCTCCAGATTTAGCTGCATTAGGGTGCAATCCTATGGCCGCTAGACAGAGTCTAGATGGCGATCGGAAAATTTGGAGTCCCAGCTCCAACCTTGGAAATGTGCTCTTAAGGTCAGTCAGGACTCTGATTTCAGAGCACCCTCCCTCCGCCCTCATGGCCAGCATAGAAAGAACCACACTGGCTGCAGCTTCGAGGTCAGAAGAACGACCTCGGAGCTGGTGTGTGGTGGGCATTCTGGGGGGTGGAGAAGTGAGGAGACAGGCTCTGCCAGGATACGATGTATCCTGGTGGCGCCTCAACCTGTCCTTGTGAGCAGGGGCAAAAGACTTAGATGGCCAAAATCGGCCATCTAAGTCTTTTGCAGGGTAGGAGAAGCGTGGAGGTGACCTTTGCCTCCGTGCTCCTCCCACCCTCGATAGGATGCTTATAACCCTCTGAGTTTGGAGGCTTACAGGCAGTCACATTTGATCATGCTGCCCATTAATGTAGGTCTGTAGCTTCACATTTGCGGATCTCAACTAGGTGCTGGGATCCCAAGGTTTAAGGCCTGCTGGCACAACAGTTTCCAAGTGGACCTGGTCCTGCTAGGGAATAATGAACATTTTGTACTGTTAAGTTCAGAATTGCATCCAATAATAATTTAATTGAGAGCCAGTGTGGCGTAGTGGTGAGAGTGCTGGACTGGGAGTCAGGAGATCTGGGTTCTAGTCCCCGCTCGGCCATGAAACTCACTGGGTGACTTTGGGCCAGTCACTGACTCTCAGCCTAACCTACCTCACAGGGTTGTTGTGAGGATAAAATGGAGAGGAGGAGGAGGATTATGTAAGCCACCTTGGGTTCCTTGCAGGAAAAAAGGTGGGGTATAAATATAATAAATAAATAAAATAAAATAATTAAAGGTACTAACAAGTATAAACATAGATTGTAAGATATATTTGTGAATATTCTGAATGGTTAGATAGCAGAAGGCAAAGTTAAAATAAACAAACATATTATTGTTAAATTATGCACAGATATACAATATGTTGTTTCATCAACATATTTCATCTTATATTTATTCAAATGCCAAATGAATTCTAATGCTGTAGGTGATTCTAATAATGAGATGTCTGTGTTTGCTATCAGGAAGGGCTACATTAACTGATTCCAAGAATCATCACAACAGGAGTTCCTAAGATCACAATTTGAAGTGCAACAAAATGCATTTTGTTTCATGGTTTGTTTCATTAAGCTTAATAAGCCAAGATATGAAAACGCATTTTGCCGCCTAGGGATGGATAAATCTCTCAATTTCGCTTCCTGCTGCATTTGATTCTTTTAATTTTTTCCTTTCCATCTAAAATATAAAGAAATTTACAAATTTTGTTAAATTCTTCTCAAAACTGAACTGAACTGAAATTCTCACCCACTTGCACCAGCCAAATCCAATATGTATATGGAAAGGACCATGTGGTACCTGCCTGACATATAGCTGTTAAAGATGAGATACTTGTCAGACAAAAGCGGTGGCAAAAACATGGGATTCAAATCCAGACTTTTGAGAGCTATGCACTCAAATCCCTGGCCCTGGTTGGATGAATCTATTAGTTTTGGTTTCTCCCACATTCATTCCCCCCCCCCCAATAAGTTCTTTCCATCCCAAATATGAAGAAATGTGTGAAGTTTTGGTGAATTCTTATAAAAAAGATGAACTGAAACAAAACTTTCACCCCATCCCTACCATGCACACAAACCCTTTGCTCATCATTTTGCGGAAATTTATGAATGTATGAATTTATGAGCAATCTAATCAGAAAATCTCCAGCTAATCATAGGTTCCTGTTTCATCTAAGCCGGTAAACAATGGTTACCAGGCAGCAGCTTCAGAACAAACTAGAATATTAAACTAACTAGCCATGGTTTTATATCCTGGCTAGTTCAGCTGGTAACCATAGTTTCCTGGTCCAAATGAAATGGGAAACAATGGTTAATTAGAGGCTTCCTGATTTGATTGCTCCCATTGCAATGGGAAGAGCAAAGGGACTGGATGCATGGGCAAAAGGCTTATTCATATATCGTCTTATTACGCTGAGATATGATTGTCTGAACTGGGCCTGCATGTAGTTACTGATGAGATTAATTATATAAGTACGTGACTTGTTGTCTGTTCATTGAAAATGACAATGTAATGCTCATAGCACAATTTAATTTTCATGTAACCAATTTCAGCAGTCTAGCTTGAGGCAAAGGCAAGCAAGTGCAGTAAATCTTGATGTCTGCCACATGATTAACATCCCAATTTTTGTGATTAATGTTTGCTCTGCCTTTGTAAGTTGCTTTTTCTTCCCCTCCAGTGTTCGGTGTGCTGTTTTTCTGCTTCCTTGCTCAGATACCTCTGTACCAGCAACAGATGGCAAATATTCCTTGGGCAGGAATAAAGGTGTCGCAGCCATTTGAAATGTGTCACATGAAGTGTAACTAGATATTTTTTCCTCTGTCAGTAACATAGTAGAAGAAAGCCTGCTTATTTTATGAGCCTGAGGAATCTGGCAGTCAGAGCTTTGCAATTATCAATCCTTCAAAGTTACCACAGTGGCAATAGCAATAGCTAGGGGCAGGCCACGCCGAGTAAGGGGAACAAGGGATCGATGCTTAATATCTATCCCTTGTTCCGGGCCTGCCCAGAGCCAAGGGATAACTGGGGGATGTGTTGCTCCTCCCCCCACCCTGCGTTTGCTGTTGTGCAATGCCAGGTCCGTTACCCAAAAAACATCTCTCATCCATGACTTGATCATGGATGAGGGTGCGGACCTGGCATGTGTTACGGAAACCTGGCTGGACGAGGCCACTGCTCCAACTCTGGCGGCCTTGTGTCCGTATGCCCAGCAGCCAAGGGTTGGGGGACGGGGAGGGGGAGTGGCTGTTATCTACCGGGAGTCCTTGGTCCTCACCAGACTCCCTCTCCGGGAGACCAGGTTTATTGAGTGCATGTACTGGAGGTTGGGTCCAAAGGGCAGCCTGGGGATTCTGCTCGTGTACCGTCCACCCCGCTGCACGACAGACTCCCTGGCCGAGGTGCTGGAGGTGGTCTCCGATGTGCGTGTGTTGTCCCCCAGGCTAGTGGTGCTGGGGGACTTCAACGTGCATTCGGGGGCTTCCCTCACTGGGCACCTCGGACTTTATGGAGACCATGGCTTCCTGGGAGCTGCACCCTGTATTAACTGGACCTACCCATGTAGCCGGTCATGCACTGGACTTGGTTTTTGTTTCCGGAGAGGGGGGAAATGATCTGGAGATCGGGGGTATATCCACCACCCTCTTGTCATGGTCAGATCACTATCTGGTGGGGTTGGATTTCTCGGTGCCACAACCCCTCTGCAGGGGTGAGGGACCTATTAGAATGGTCCGCCCCAGGCGTCTTATGGATCCGGATGGATTCCTGAACGCGCTTGGGGAATTGGAGCACACAAACGGTAGCTCGGTCGAGACCCTGGTGGATGACTGGAATGCTGCAATCACCAGGGCATTAGACCGAGTTGCCCCGAAGCGCCCTCTTCGCCTAAACAGAGCTCGCGCGGCGCCATGGTTCACTCCGTCGCTGCGAGCTCTGAAACAAGAGGTGAGAAGGCTAGAGCGCCGATGGCGAAATTCCCGCTCCGAAGACGATCGAACACGGGTTAGAGCTGCATCTTCAGCCTACCGGGTGGCGGTGAAGGCAGCAAAAAAGAATTTCTATGCTGCCTCCATTGCGTCTGCAGAGTGCTGCCCCAGGAGGCTGTTCCAAGTGGTCCGGAGTCTGGTCGGTCCAGTCGCTCCGGACCCACTGGAACAGTCAAAAGCCTCCTGTGAGGCTTTAGCGAAGCACTTCGCAGATAAAATCGTTCGGATTAGGAGTGGGATATCGTACGTCGTGGACACAGGGAGTGAGCGGGAGGAGGCCAATGGCAGACCGGTTTTGTGGGATCGGTTTCGGCTTCTTCCTTCTGATGAAGTGGACAAGGTGCTTTCATCTGTGAGGCCGACCACCTGCTTGCTTGACCCTTGCCCATCCTGGCTCATCATGAGCTGCAGGGAGAGACTGGGTGAGGGGATCAAGGCGGTGGTGAATGCCTCCCTCGAGGAGGGAGTGATGCCATCAGCCCTCAAGGAGGCAGTAATAAGACCGCTTCTAAAGAAGCCCTCCTTGGATCCCCAGGATTTAAACAACTTTCGCCCAGTCTCCAATTTACCATTTCTGGGCAAGGTGATCGAGCGGGTGGTGGGTGCTCAGTTGAAGGCACACTTGGATGAAGCCGATTATTTGGATCCGTGCCAGTCGGGCTTCAGGTCTGGACATGGGACGGAGACGGCCTTGGTCGCCTTGGTGGATGATATGAGGAGGGCTTTGGATAGGGGCGAATGCTCCTTTCTAGTCCTCCTCGATCTCTCAGCGGCTTTTGATACCGTTGACCACGGTATCCTCCTGGACCGTCTGGAGGGGTTGGGCTTAGGAGGCACTGTATTGCAGTGGTTCCGGTCCTTCCTCTCAGGAAGGTATCAGAGGGTAGTTCTCGGGGAGGAGGCTTCGGACCCTCGGCTGCTCACTTGTGGAGTGCCGCAGGGTTCCATCCTCTCCCCGATGTTATTCAACATCTACCTCAAGCCGCTGGGAGCTATCATCAGGAGGTTTGGGGTGCAGTGTCATCAGTATGCGGATGACACGCAGCTCTACCTCTGTTTTAAGTCCTCACCGAGGTTGGCCGTTGAAACCCTGTCCAAGTGCCTGGAGTCAGTGGCTGGCTGGATGGGAAGGAACATGCTGAAACTGAACCCCGACAAGACCGAGGTACTTCTGGTGGGGGACAAGGGAAGGTTAGGGGATGTTGACCTGGTGCTGAATGGGGTACATCTACCCCTGAAGGACCAGGTCCGCAGCTTGGGGGTCATTCTAGACTCCCAGCTGTCCATGGAGGCTCAGGTGGCAGCTGTGAGCCGGGCGGCGCTGTATCAACTCCATCTGATACGGCAGCTGCGCCCCTACCTTCCTAATCACCTGCTCCCATCAGTGGTTCATGCCTTGGTCTCCTCTCGCCTAGACTACTGTAATGCGCTCTACGTGGGGTTACCCTTGAAGATGGTCCGGAAGCTTCAGCTGGTACAGAACGCGGCGGCTCGCCTGATTAAGGGCAGCCGCCGGCGTGATCACATCACGCCAGTGCTTAAAGAGTTGCACTGGCTACCAGTTGCTTGCCGAGCCGAATTCAAGGTGTTGGTTTTGACTTAGTATGATAGAATTTTAATGATGGTAGAATTTAAACCAAAATATTAGGCCATCCTAATTTATGATATATATATATATATATATTGACAATTATACTTCTTGGTTCATTATAGTCATTCAGTGTCTAACATTTGCTTTACCTTCACCATATTTTTTAGGATAATTTGGCTAATGGGAAAAGAATCAGGGATATTAATAGCGTAGTCCTTTGCATGTCTACTCAGACATTAAGTCCCATTGAGTTCAATGGGTATTATTCCCAGGTAAGTGGGTATACAATTTCAGCCTACATTTATTTATTTATTTATTTATTTATTTATTTGGTCTCCCCTAAGGTCTCTCTTTGCTGTGGTCTATTTAGGCTGTGGCACTGACTGACCAGATACAAATGTTGAATTAAAGAAACTCTGGTGTCTTTTGCCATTAATGGTTAGTAGCCAGGAGGCGCAAGGATTCATTGGAGTCCACCCTCTGAAGACAAGGATACTGCTACAACCTTAGAAGGGGGACTCTAGAATCAGATCCCTCCTGCCATCCTCTTGCAGCTACCAGGGATGGGGACTCGGACTCCAGGACTCGACTCATGAGTCGGACTGAGTCCCCCCTCTGACTCGAGTCAGACTCGAGTTCCAGTATTTTTAATGGGACTCGAGACTCGACTCGGGACTCGAGACCAAGGACCCGTGTTCCAAAATCGTGTTCCTCAAATGCAACATGGATAGGTTTTAGGAAGTACAGCAAGTTTATTTTTTAAAATCATTTTCCTAAAATGCAACCTTTCAGATATTTTGGGTTTGGTTGCCTCTGCCTGCCTGTTTGGGGTTCCCTGCCTCCTCTGCCTGCCTGGTCTCTTCTTAACCAGTTCCACAGTTTGAATTGTCCAAGACAAACGCCTCTGCCTGCCTGTTTTGGGGTTCCCTGCCTCCTCTGCCTGTCTGGTTATTTTGGGTTTGTCTGCCTGGTCTGTTCTTGCCAAAATCAGTTGCAGAGTTTTGAAATAAAAAGGCACATTTGTGCCTAGAATTTATTTAAGCCACACATCTGAAATAGCCTTATTTTGTTGGGAAAACCACCCCATTGATTTTAATAGGGACTCGTGGAGTCAGCTTTGGGAGTGACTCGTGACTCGTGAGTCACCATTTTGGACCAAGGACTTGGACTCGAGACTCGGGTCCAAAGACTCGTGACTTGACTCGTGGCTCAAAACCAAGGACTCTTCAACATCCTCTTGCTAGCTACTGCAGGAAAAAACCAAAACAAATGCAGTGCCTGCATTCCAAGGTCGCAAAAGCAGCCTCAGAAGACCACGGAGAGATCTGAAACAGGGTGTTGCAGTGGGCGGGGAGGGAAGAGGCCAGGATATGTGAAATCCTATGGCCCCTCCAGCCCTAGCTCTGCCCCTGGCAGGCAGAGCGACTACTCTAGTTGGGCTCAGAGGCCCATAGAGATGAAAAGGTACAAAAAGGAGGATGGAGAGGCAAAAATGACCTCCATCGCTCCTCCCACCCTGCTGGCAGCAACTCAGAAGGACTTTGGATACTCGACAGCACAACCCATAGGATTCAACCCTTAATGTCAAGGTACATATCCAATGGCCTTTAGAAATCTAAAGATGGCCTTTAGCCATCTAAATCTATTACATCAAAGGATATCACATCCAAACTCATAATGGATTTCATTTTTATATATATAAAATCAATGTAGATCTAATGCAAATATATATATATGGTGCAGCCCGGAGGCCTGCAGTCAATAACAGATTCACTTTGAATTAGCTCTTGATATTTATTATTATTTATTAATTATATTTATATCCCGCCTTTTTTCCTGAAAGGAACCCAAGGCAGCTTACATAATCCTTCTCCTCCTCCTCCTCTACCCACATAAAACAAAGCATCTCCTTTTTAAAACAATCACAGGAAAATTAATTGGTTTTTGTGAATGTGTCTCAGAAGATATTTGGTCTTCTGAAAAGAATAATGGGCAGCACAATTCTATGTCCACTAGACAGCGTCTAGATGACCATAGGATTTTTCAGAGTCCCCGCTCCGATCTCGGAAAATCGCTCCGAGGTCAGAGCACCTTTCTTCTCCTCCACAGCCAGCACGGAAAGAACCGCACTGGCTGCAGCTCCAAGGTCACAAACACAGCCTTGGAGACGGGCTTTAGGGGGTGTTCTGTGGGGCTGGGAGGGGAAAAGACAGGCACCGCCAAGATACGAGGTATCCTGGTGGCGCATTTGCATCCTTTCCTCAGTTAGGTGGAGTGCAGTTGAGGTGCCTCAGTTAGACAGCTGAAATCTGCTGTCTAGCTGAGCTAGAGGGCGGGAGGAGTGCAGAGGCAACCTTCACCTCTGCACTTCTCCTGCCCTCCATAGGATGCCCGTAATCCTCCGACTTCGGATGGCTACGGGCATCCCAATTGGATTGCAACCCAAGAAAACTAAGACTTCCAAGCATATTCATGTACCAGTTTTCATTGAGCAGATTTATATACCAACTTTTCTTAATGCAAAAGAATCCCTTTACGTAGTTAAAGAATCATTGTTGAAGATGGTGCAAGGAAGCAGATGAATGTGTATGATGTTATCGATCTATTTCATCATGAATCAGAGAGATTTGGTGTGCTTTCTTCCTGTGCAAAAGTCTGAAATATACACATATAGGTTATCAAATTAAATCCTAATGCAGTTCTTTTGTCCACCTTAAATGGATTTTCTACTAAATATATTTAACAAGATGAAATACACTTCAGAATTACGAAAGAAAATAAAAAGAAACTAGGAAATGCTAAATACTCTGATTGATCTTGCCCAAAAGGAAAACATCACGTGTTTTTCTTTTATTTATTTTTTTGTGTTTTATAATTTTCTGTAGTTTGTTTTATTCAGAGAGTTCTGGGTTCCCTGCTGTTTATTAAATTTATGTCTTGACATTTTAAACATTCTGGTTACTGTTTGGTGTTGCCAGCCAGCTCAGGGGAGAGACCCTATGGGTAAGTTTAGTAATCGTTTTTTTGAGCACTTCCGTATATCAATAAAGAGTGAAAAGACTTTACATCAGTTACTACTGAGCTGCTAATGTGTGGTCATGCAGAGAACTCACAGTTATTAATGGCTATGCATTGCACAGTTGGGATTACTCCATGTTCTTTATGTTAAGAAATGCCACTTATTCCTGAGTATGTGCTATTAGGACAGCCTTCCTGAACCCTGGTGCCCCCCCCCCTGATGTTTTGAACTACAGCTCCCAGCATTCCTGGTAGTTGGCCATGCTGGTTGGGGCTGATGGGAGTTGAAGTCCAAAACATTTGGATGGCACCATGATATGGAAGGCTGCATTAGGATACAAGAATGGCTTCGCCCCCCTAATTAGGACTTTATATTCCTCCTTGTTTTGTCCTTATGCATTGACAACATTAGTCACAGTAAAATTACTTGAAGTTTTATATTCCTTACCAGAGTAGTTTGTTGCTAAGAACAGGAAGGGTAAATAATTCTCTTTCAACATTTTCAAATTATATATATATATATATATATCCTGTGTAAGAAATTATTGACAAGTTCTTCCAAACTGTTTCCACTAGTGGGAGTATCACCTGAGCAGAATTCCGCTCTGAGAAGCAATTTTTGCTGATTTCCTTCTGCAGCTCATCATGGTGCCGCCTCCCACACTGTTCCCTAACCCTCTGGAGCAGATTTTTGGTGGCATAGGGGGCTGCAGGGGGAGAAGGGCCAACAAAAGTCACCTTCTCCCCCATTCCACCAGTAGGATTCCTCCACTAGATTAAAAAAAACAACTTCTGCAGATGGAAGGAGCCCTTCCATGCATGGAATGAGATGGCTTTAAAAGGGGATTGGACAAATTCATGGAGGTGAAGGCTATCAATGGCTGCTAGTCCTGATGGTTATATGCTACCTCCAGTATCAGAGGCAGTATGCCTATGTATGCCAGTTGCTGGGGAACTTGAGTGGGAGGGTGCTGTTGCAAGTCATGTCCTGCTTGTGGGTTTCTCGTGGGCGGCTGATCGCCCACTGTGTGAACAGAATACTGGACTAGATGAACCCTTGGTCTGATCCAGTATGTCTGTTCTTACTCTAACACAATAATGTGTGAGGATCAGACTCTTAGACTGGTTGTCCCAACATTTCAAATGTGTTTAGCAATTAGCAGAGATTTTCACTATATCACTTCAAATGCTAAATGACTGCTTTTATTAGTATTGTATTTTATTTAAATACTTGTATGCTATCTTTCTGCTGTCTAGTATCCAAGGTGGCTAATGATAATAATCAAATGAAAACATTACAATAAAATTAAACTATGATATTAAATAGAAACACAACAGCTAGGGCATTAGTAATAGAAGCAGCATCCTGCCCTCTCTCCAGGTCAACTACTAAATGCCTAGACCAGGGGTCCCCAATGTGGGAGGTGAGTGTTTATCTTTCCCATTTTGTAATATCAGTCTTTTAGCAGGTAAATAAATTAAAGGAGCATGTATATCAGTGAATATTAAAGACTGTTCCAGTACAAAATTTATCTGTGCAATAATCTCCTCCCAAAAAGAAACAACTACTATACACTGCCAAAACATATATTTAAAAGAAACACTGTATTGCACTGCCAGCAATTAGCTGAATTAGACAATCCCTTATTAAAGAGACATTCCAGTGTCCAATACACATGGAACAAATGTTTTTGCTGAATAAGATGGAACCTAAGATCCACAGACACGACAGGTAGACACCAAAGCAGCGTCCACTGATTAGGCATCTTGTGGTGGTGCCCACAGCAGTTTCTCAAATTTCCAAATGTGCCCATGGGTCCCAAAAGGTTGGGGACCCCTGGCCTAGACAAATTAAACAGTTTTAATGTCACCTCACCACCTAATGGATATTAATGATGCAGGTATGTCTGGGGAGTTGTTCCACAAATGGTGTGCCATTATGAAGAAAGTCCTCTTTATGGTCAATACCCACCTACATTCTAGATAGCCTGTGAAGATCTTAAAGATCAGACTGGTTCACATAAACTAAACACCAAACATTGGTATTTTGACAGTAATCTTTTGAATTTTGAAGAATAGAAGACACAAAATTAATTGGACAGTGCTGGAAAGAGAAAATATGGGTATGAAAAGTTGAGTGGTAGGAGAGAGCAGGTGAGAAATAAGAGAACCTAAGGGTGCAATCCTATGCATGTTTAGGCAGAAAAAAGACCTACAAATCCCAGTATCCTTCCAGCCAGCCATACTAGCTGGGGTACGCTGGGAATTGTAGGACATTTTTCTGTCTAAACATGCATAGGATTGCACCCTAAAGCTACAAGGTAATCCACTGAAAGCTGATTGGATGAAGCACATGTTACTGAAATGATGCATAGATCACTATAGTACCATGCCCACTGTCTCCTGCAGTGTGTAAGAAACTTATACCTATATTTTTCCACTATGCGTACACTGTGTGTATATGCCACAAGGCAAGTACACTACTGGGAACACTATCGGCACCTGCTAATTTCCATAATGTGTAAAGTGAGTTTTAGGTTGTTGCATAACTTTTAGCAATTGATTAGTTTCAAATCTAGGATGCATTAAACACAGCTATGAAGATTTGAATGAATTAGGCAGGATTCATAGGATCAACAAGACCAGAGTGAATAGTGAGGAGGAATTATATCATCAGATTAGTGTAAAAGAGATCATGCTTTTAGGTTGTATCCCCCAATCACATTGGTTATTAACATTGGTTGTGAGTGACACCATTGAAGGAGTAGGGTGGAACGTGGTGAAAAGAGTGGGTTTTTAATGCCACTTTCATGGTGCTGATATCTGCAGTTAACGGTTCTGTGGAAACTGTGAAATGTAAATATCAAGGGCGCACTGAGCTAATAGTACAACAATTTCTGTTTGATGTGTAATTGTTGGCAGTACATTGCTTGGCAATGAGCTAAAAGGGGAAGTTTTAAGTTGATGATGGCAATATATTCAGAGTATTCTAATAATACTCCAGCAAAGATGAAAGATTAATAGATTCATACTAGATTCATAGATCATAGAGTTGGAAGGGGCCTACAAGGCCACTGAGTCCAACCCCCTGCTCAATGCAGGAAACTAGAGGAGGGGTCTCCCATCCAAGTAATAGCCAGGCCTGACCCTGCTTAGCTTTCCACGCTCAGACAAGCTGATCCAGCATGAGCCAGATGTTGCACGTTGTTTCTTGTCTGCTCTGTGGAGTAGTTTATGTGTACACATTAAAGCCATATTGATTATGGATATACAAATGGACTAATGTTTCATAGTTGTTAATAGATAACATTTATTATGAGAGCAACAGACAGAGGATCAGTTCGCACAGTTGCTGGGGAACCCACCCTGTGAATAAGCTATGCAGTGTGGGTTGTTCATGGAACAACCCATGGTGCACCCAACAGATGATCAGGCTCACTGTCGGTTGTCCTCTGCTCCTCCCCCCTTCGTCCTCCAGCAGGTTACCCAGGGGACCTGACGGCTGAAAGCACCTTGTCTCCTCTCCCTGCTCTGCTTGCAACACCTTTTTAGTCGCTGCCACAGCTCTTTTCCTTTTCACTATCTTTTCACAATCTCTGCCAGTGATGGCCACTGACAACCCCTCCAAAGTGCCCAAGTGGCACATGAGCAGCCGTCACTGGTTTGCCAGCTTTAAAAAACAAATTAAAAATTAGGCATCAGAAATGTGCACAAATATTTTCTTCATCATCACCATCATCATCATCATCATCATCATCATCATCATCATCATCTTCGTAGTCTTTCCTGCTCAATGTCGTGGTAAGTGTCTGTGATCAAAGTGTAGTAGGTACCAGCCATGGACATTGACCAAACAAGGCTACAAATAGGTTGTTTTGTTACTTTGCTTTTCACTTGACAGCTGCCAAACGGTGAGCTGTCAAGTGAAAAGCAAAGCCGCGAAAAGATCTTTGCTTGAGAAAGGGAGTGGAGAGCATATCACCCCTTTTGCAGTGAGATCCTCTATTTTTTAAGTGTGGATCTGACAGTTCTCAGTGTCCTCCACCTTTTCCACCCTTTCCTGAGACTCTAGGTGCTTGGGAAAGAAGAAAAGTGCCTCCCACCCCATTTATGGGAGCACAGAGTTTTGACAGCTGTCAAAAGTAAGGATTTTTAAAACAGGGTTTTTCACAGGGCTAAACAGGGTTTTCTGACAGGGAACTATGCACCCATGAAATCTGTATATTTCCCCATCAGAAAACCCTGTTTAGCCCTGCTAGAGTCTCAAAAAAGGTGGAGAACACTGTGAACTGTCAGGTCCACACTTCAAAACTAGAGTATCTTGCTACACGTTGATACTTACCACCCACTTTTGCAAGCAAAGTTCTTTTCATGACTTTGCTTTTCACTTGACAGCTCACCATTTGACAGCTGCTTGAGTACTTTGGAGGGGCTGTCAGTAGTTGTCACTGGCAGAGATCACGAAAAGACCACAAGGGGGGGTAGGGAAAAAAGCTGCAGTAGCTGATCAAAAGGGGTCACAAACGGAGCAGGGAGACTGAGCCAGTGATGGTTGTTCCAAAGTGCCGCTTGGACATTGCTGGAGCAGCTGTTGCTGGCAGTGGCCTGGGTGAGTTCGGCAAGAGCAGCAAGGGGTTGCTTCCCTGGACCCATGATGGGGTCGGTTGCCCAGGTTCAGATGACACAACAATCCATTGTGGGTTCAACAACCCCTAGACCAAGCCATGGGTTGTCAGGATGGCTTGTTGCCCAATAACAAGCCACCCTGCAAGATGTGGTCCGGGTTCGCACAACACAACAACCCACTGTGGCTTGTTACCCACAATGGGTTCCTGTGTCATGCAAACCCAATCATTGGGTTGTTTCAAATTCAGGGTTGTTGTATGAAATTCCAGAAGGTTGTATGACCGTTGCATGGAGTCTTTTGAAAGGTTCTAGCATCTGAACCACATAGCTCTTGAATATGTGCAGATGACCCTGGTTTTCAAGTATTCATTAATTCAATGAATTCAGATTTTTGCACCTAACTGGACTCAGCTTGTTGGGAGAGGAGGACCCTATTTTTTTCTGGGTGTTCCAAAATGCTTTTGATTCCACTTTACTGGGAATTATTTATGTTCTACGTTTTTTTTTTAAATGGAGGTCATTGTGTTTCCACCTCACAATTAATTTAGTAACTCAATTTTTAAATTATGATGCTATGAACCTAAGAATGTGCATTCTCTTTAGTAGCCAGTTTAACTATGAAACGAGATACATAGATATATCTACTACTTTACAGAATAACAGCCATTCAGATAAAGTAATGTTTGACTATGACAAAAGCATGTCTTACTGAGTCTATAACTGTTCTTCATTTTGATAGAGCTATACTGGAGTAGTTGGATTATGGACTGTAGGCCACATTTGGTTTTTTCACAATAAAGTAATACCAAAAGAAAGAGGGGTTGTATCAGATCTTAAGTCACATACTCAAGGTGATTTAACATGCATTTTCCATTAACACTGTGTACCCCCATTTTGTACTCAGAATCAGTATGGTTTGTAAGTGGTAATTTATCTAACAAGTAATGGAAGGTCAACTAATGGTTAGATTTTCCATATGCACCCTTATGCACAAATCTGTAATTCATTTTTCTAGTCTATCACTGTTTTAGTGATGAACATAGGAATATAATTTATAGGGCTTCTTTCTATCTTTCTCAGGATTAAGCTTTCACTGCCTCAAATGGAATATTTAACTGACCAGAATTCATCATAAAGAAGTTGTTTTTATATTCAGTTTAACTTTCAATAGACTGTTTTCATTCCAGTTGTTTTAATATCTGCACCCCTGTGTGGAGTACATAATAACAATTTCTTGTTCTGATTTAAACTTTTCTCATAAATGGATGGATGGATATATATATATCTTTGCTATTGCTTAGGGAAATATATATATCTTCTCTTTGCTATTGCTTAGGGAAACCTTCATTCCATCCAATCCTCACTCATTATTATTGCCCCATTTATTTACAAACATGTATACCACTTACTAGGTATGGGTAACCTATATTATATTGGTTGTGAAGGTGCAGCCCATGGGGGAAGGAGCACTCATACTGGGCATGGGGGTGGGGTTAAAGCTCTTACCATGGACTATACATTGACCAAGCCTCATTCTTGGTTACTGTAGACTGGTCCACACTGGCCACCCTGATCCAGCAGCCAGTAAATGATAACAGAACTTGGTGAGGGCCCTGTATTCCTGCTCCAAGTAGCTCCTTCCTAGTTCTGGAACATTGTCAGGTGTGTTAGTCACATCCAGTAAGGAGTGCAACTATTCCTAACACAGCACCCTTCTGGTATGCCCATAACAGTCATAGCATTTTCTGCCAAACAAAATTCATCTCCTTATGATGGCTGATTTGGGACCAGATAGCTGGATACAATTTCTGGGATGGGTGCATAAAGGCCTGCTCTGTGGTCATGTGCCTAGCTTAGCCATGATACACTGGAGAGGAGGCAGCATGGATATGCTGCACCTGCTTGCTGCATGGGCATTCTGGCAGCACTGCCTACCAATATCCTGGGGCCATTCTTTCAAGGATGACTTTGCACTCCACCCTCCATAGTCTATTCCAAACTGGTTGATGCCCATTGTTACTAGTCATAAATTTGTATCTGCAGATTGCCTAAGGCGTGCTTACAGACATTGACATTAATGGGGCCAAGGCTGCTGCTTCATCGGTTGTTGTTGTTGTTGTTATATAAGAAGAAGAAAAACAGACAGTGATCCTGTTAAAAACAATATTCTTAAAATATTAAGAAGATAACATAAAGAAAAAGGAGGAAGGAGGAAAATGATGGGGAAATGGTGGGAGGGAAAGTGGCAAGAAATGCAAGTACTTTGATTTAAATGAGTGTGTGTGTGTGTGTGATGTGTGTGTGATGTGTGTGTGCGTGTGTGTGTGTATGCATGCATATACATACGTATGTATGTATGTATGTATCCTACTATTACAACTTGTATGAACTGCTCAAAGTGCTTATACAATTCAGTAATGGATCACAGGCTGACAGCTGAACCCACAACCTGGTTAAACAGAAGATTTTTATCTTTTGTTATCACAGTTTTAAGGTTCCATAACCTTAGCAGACATTGTTCCCTCAAGATAGCACATGAATTGGAAATAGTAGGATAAAGTTATTTTGGGGGTAGAGGGTGACAAACATGCTATCTTTGCATTATTTGAATAGCTCTAGAAACATCATGAAAATGAAGAAACAGGAATCGCTAATCAAGTGAGTAGGAGACGGGGTCCTATGGCATGGTCTGCAAGGCGCATGGCATGGCAACCATGTTGAAGCTAAGCAGATAGGTCTGGTCAATATGTGGATGGGAGACTATGGGTTGTCTTCAGAGGTATTCGGGCAGCGGTGCTCTTCTGTGAGCCATTGTGCAAAAGTTTGCAAAAGGTGCCCATGTGATGTTGTACAAGAGAGCGTACACACATCTTGAGATATTGTGCCAGACCTAGTGCAAGAATTTGCACAATACCTTGCACAAACAGAAGCACACCTCTGAATTTTGGTTTTCTGTTCTCATTCAAAGATCTTGCACTACGTCAGAAAAATCCCATTCTGCATGCAGAAGAGGCCTTCTGCGTGCAAAAGGACACCCCTGGATCCAACCCGTTACACCTTTGTAGACGATACCATTGACCCATCCACTGCCAAGATTTTGCACAAGCCTGCTCTTGGAAACAGAAGAGTTTCTTATGCGTTAATTGCTTGAAACACATTCATTTCACTGTATTTCATACTAACTAGACAGTAAAAGTGCTAGTTTGCCACATTGGAAAATGCAGCATGTAGTCATTTTTTCCCATTAAAGTTTTAATTTGTAAGATTTGTTTCCACAGTGGCCCATTACTTTGTGCTGATTAGCAATAATTCTATCCTTTGACATCATCCCTTTTCAGTTTCTGAAGGTTCCATATTCTGTGCCAATTTACCGTAACCACTGAATAGTCCTGGTCACTGTTACAGACAAAACAAATGTGGAACAAAGGAATCTTACATCTATTGTGTGGCTGTTCTGAACCCGTTTCTGTATCTAAAAATAATACTATTCTGCATTAATTCATTCACTGCATTTAACTATATTGATGTACATGAGAGGCAATCAAACAACATCTGGAAGCATCTTGTTGCAAGTGGTAAATGAAACAATAAAAGAGTGGATCTGTATAATATATGCAGGATAAGGAATTCAATGAGTATATGCAATTCAGAAGGGAAATATGAATGCTTTTTCAATATGACTATAGTATAGATCTGCTTATTGTTATTTTTAAAAAAAACTTTAAGAAAATGTACAGTTAGAAATGATCACATAAAATTAAAATTGAAAAAAAAAGATATGTAGAGAGAATAAGAATGAAATCCTATGCACGTTTAGACAGAAAAAAGTCCTGCTGCCTGGGGAACACTGGGAGTTGTAGGACTTTTGCCACCTAAACATGCATAGGATTGTGCCCTAAGTGTTTTTATTTCCTTGCCCTCCCTATCCTCAGCTTTGTGATGTAAACCTTGTCACCTATAACAATAAATTCTGAATTTCAGATTATACAAGTTTCTGGGTTTAACAACATAATTTTCCAAATGGTTATGGAAAACCAACCTGTGTTTTAAAAATGTGGCCTGTATATGTATTAAAAAAACACCCTCTTTTTTGTGATCACTCTGGCACTTTCTGTGAATTGGCCAATAAAAATATGATTTTAGGATTTCACATAAAAAATAATGTTTGGTTATCTTTGTTTCTCCAAATGGGATTGTCAGTCTCATTGCATGAAGGAAAATAAATTTCATTTCATAAATTCCTTAATCTAGACCAAAATACGTAATATGGTTCTTTTCAATTGTAGGAACATGGCCTGTTTTTGTGTGTCTGCCTGTGTATTTTAAAGAAGACATAAACTGTGTGTGTGTGTGTGTGTGTGTGTGTGTCTGGATGAGGGAAGAGATCATTCCTAGGTGTGGGTGTTTATATGAGTTAAAGAGAAAATGTATGAGAGTGGGTGTGAGTCTCCATTGTGTGCAAATCTGGGATAGAGAACATGTGTGCATGGTGTGCAAGGAAAGAAGGAGAACAAAAGAAAATATCCTTCCTTTTTATGGTCTGCCTCCCCCCCCCCCGCACACAGTCACAGACTGGCAATGCCTTGCTCCGTGTAGAAGGGAAAATGGGCCAAATAATGTGCTTACCGGTATATTCCTTTTTGCCCTTCCCTTCATATGGCCTTTTCTGCAGCCACCTGGTGGAAATTGTTTCTCAGGCTGCTTCCACCAAACCAGCCTTAAAACACTCTGGGTCTTCGGTATCTAGTTCAGGTAGTGTGGGGGTTGGCAATTAGACAAGCAGTGGATAACTAAAAGAGAGAGATAGGAACTTAGACCACAAGGTTCAAATAACAAAGTTTACATTTTACTGAAGAAAAATGTTAAGAGGAACAAGTTCTAAAATCTGAATGGATTCACGTGCGCCCCCCCCCCATGAACAATAGAGTAATAAAGCAACCAGCAACACATCCAGTGAAGTTCCTCCAAGCAATATCTTACTGTCATTGTTCCAGCTCTCTCAATCAGTTCTCCAGTTCCAGCAGCTCTGCCTCTTTCTTTCCTCTAGGGCAGGGCTCTCCAACCTTGGGTCCCCAGATGTTGCTGGACTACAGCTCCCAGAATCCCTTGCCATTAGCCATGCTGGCTGGGTATGCTGGGAGCTGTAGGCCAGCAACATCTGGGGACCCAAGGTTGGAAAGCCCTGCTCTTGGGCCTTGGCCTTCTTTCCTTTCTTCTCTATCTTCTTTTCTTTGCTTCTCTACCTTTGGCTTATATTTTTTAAAATTACCCCCCTCGACTCCAACCAATCAGGAGGATTCCTTTATTCACTTCTGCCAACTTCTGTTTCCTGAGTTGAAACTTTTCTCACTTCCTCTGACCATTTGTTAATTTTCTGTATAATCATCTGCTCCTCTGAGCATAACTTCTTGACTTCTAAATTATTAATGTCTTGGCTGAAACTGACTGCATACACACACACACACACACACACACACGATTTAACCTCATAATGTTTTAAAACCAAATTAAATACAAAAATGGAGGGCAGTTTTTTGTTCTTTCATGCATGCATTATATATACATATATATATATATATACACACACACACACACACACCTTATTTCATTGAATCATGTTTTAAGAAAGTACGGTAAGTGGTACACACACAAAAGCAGATGAAAATAACAGAGGGCAACTGCACTTTCACTAAATTTACCTTACACAACATAGACAAGATGACCACATTTTTTACTTGGTCCTGATGTCTTGGTCCAACGAATGGGAAAGTAACAGTGTTTATGTCAATTGCAGCCCAGCTGGAAGGGGATTTGAGGACAGTATGAAAACAGAAATGGTAATGAGAAAATGAAAAGAAAAAATGGGGTTCTCATTCAGCTCTGCTCACATTGTATTCATTCTATTCAACTCACATAGAATACAAACAAACACTGCCTATGAACTGAATTTGAGGACTACATGGAAGGGTGCAGTCCTGGAATGAGCAGTGAGGATTTATTTTATTTATTATTTATTTATTATTAACCTTTATATGCTGCCTTATTTGCTAAAAAGCCATCAAGGTGGTATCCACATTTTTATTTGTGGAGGAGGGTGTCAGGGGCACCTACACTTTTCCAAAGCCCCTTGATCAATGGGCAAAGTCCCCGTGGCAGGAAGGAAGAAAAATCTAGAGGGCTGAGCAGCAGAGAGGAAGTAGCAGCCCTATTGTGGAGGTGACAGGCAGACGACTCCTCCCACTTGCTCCCTTAGAGAGGCTTCCTCATCACGAATAACCTGTTCTATCAGTAAATACCGGTACCTGCTTATTAGTAAGATTACTCATCAGCAAGGTGTACAACAGTCAAGCTCCCTGTAGTCAACAGGAGTTTTCCAACTCACATAAGCTGGAGTATAAATTTATTTCAGTCCATATTAGGTTTGGAGTTTGTATAGTGGAGATCCTAATATAAATCTGTTTAGTCTGAATTTAGTAAAGGAGAAAGATGCTTGTAAGTCACAGACTAGTCCTTGAAAGTGTAAGTAGCACATAATGGGAATAAACTCCACTCACTTTCATGTAACCTCTTTGCTTCTAGTCTTTATTTTGAATCAAGACACAGTCCAAGAATATATGAAGTAGTAATAAAGAATATGGTGTATTTGAGCATGTGAAGAGTGCCTTTTCTTCACCACTGAGTGAGCACAATCATCCTCAACACATCTGACATTAAGGAGAAGGGGTTCAAATAAATGGTTTTGACTTCCAAGTGTCCTGTCAACTGTATGAAGAATTCTGGCTGCCTGCAACACAGTTTAAGCCGTAATTATATTCAGCTCATGAAGCAATCAATACATAATGACAATTTGCAATAACTGTCCAAGTCGTGCACATTCCCAATTACATGAATGAAATGGAACAGGTTAGATATTAATTGTATATCTTTCTGAAAGCATATACAAAGATATATTATTTCCTTTGTAAATTATGGAGTAAAAACACCATAGGCAAAGCAATGTAGTACAGCAGTAAACGTGGTATTTACACAGACATACATCGACAGGCAATGCAGGTGTGGGGGAGGGGCTCATAGGAAAGGTGAGCCCATTTCCTGGATGGGCCCACCACCTTGTTTGCACCACTGCCATTTGCTTACCCTCGTCTTCTAGGCTCAGTCTGCACAGCCGTCAACAGCTGGAAGGTAAGGCAGGTGGATGCTGCTGTTCTCCTTGCTGCTCTCACCACTCACTCAAGAGGGTAGGTAAACACAGGCAGTGACAGCAAAGAAGAGCAGCAGAGCCAGAAGATTCCAGGGGTTGGCAGTGGACCCCTGCTCAGGCAAGTGGACCCGTGATGCCTGTTTACAGGACTGTGATATGACAGAACCTTCATATTCTGCTGCTGGACAGCCACTGGGAGAAATGGAAATCTGGACCAGATAGACCAGGGGTCTTCAAACTAAGGCCCGCGGGCCACATCCGGCCCGCCTTTCCTTTTTATCCGGCCCGCCGGCCGATTGGCAGAAGCAGACTTTTTTTTAACTCTTTCGCTTCAAGCGCCGATTCTTTTAATTCTTTTCCATAATATGGAAAAATTAGTGGTGGTGTTTTACCTCTTATGTATGAGCTGATGTAGCTAAGTCAGATTTCCAATGTTTCAAAAATGCTACTTTGGATTGAAGCAGAGTATGCTCATTTGTGTGATGGCAAAAACAAAAGTATATTCGTGTTAGGCATGAAACAATTGTGCAACTATATATGTAAATACCACCAGCCCTGCCAGGAGTATTCATTAATATTCCCTCTTCTTCCCTCCCCATTCCTTTTTCCTTGTGTGTCGTGTCTTTTTAGATTGTAAGCCTGCGGGCAGGGACTGTCTTGTTAATTGCTGTAAACCGCCTAGAGAGCTTCGGCTATTGGACGGTATAAAAATGAAATAAATAAATAAAATAACTTTCCATTTAAGGGGGAAAAAAATCACTCCTATCAAGTAAAAAAAAAGAACCCGGGTCTTTTTTCTTTACTTGATCCATTCGTTCATATTTTTTTCAAACTATAGTCCGGCCCCCCAACAGTCTGAGGGACAATGAACTGGCCCCCTGTTTAAAAAGTTTGAGGACCCCTGAGATAGACTTTTGTACTGATCCAAGGCTGTTCTTATGTTGTATATTATTGTTGTTGTTGTTTTATAATGGAGACCTTGCTGAGGTAAAGGTGCTATACTTTAAAGAGAAAAGGGTGGGAAAGTGTTTAATTATTGAGATTCAAACCTGTTAACGTACAAAACATTGAAAATGTTAAAAATCACTATGTAATGTACATAATTTGCATGATGAGCCAAGGGTGGAGAGCCTCTGGCCTATGGGATGAATACAGGCCACAAGGGGTCCCCATCTGGCATGCCAGCTTCTCCCACGTCCCCAACCTTTCTCTCCAGGCCACACCACTATCCCCTGCCCCCTCATCCCCAAGCCAAAAACTATTTCATCTCTGATCAGGAGCTGATCAGAGATAAGCCATTTTCCTTTCTTCCACCCCACCATGCTGCATTTAGTTTTTAAAAGCTCCCATTGGTGCCAATGGAGGCTTTTGAAAAGAATAATTGTAGTTGGGGGGGGGACACATTTGGAGGGCAGTCACTGCTGGGTTGGGTAGGGCAGGGCTAACCCTCCCCTCCCTAATGCTGTGATCCCCCCTTGAAAAATCACCCCTCCTCCACTGGTGCCAATAGAGGCTTTTCAAAAGCCTAATTCCAGTCAGGGGGCATTTTCAGGAGGGGGGGTATGTGGGAGAGTGTGAGTGTGTGTGCATGAGTGTGTGAGTGGGGTCTGGGGACCAGTGTTCTCCAACCATGGGTCCCCATGTGGTAAAATATAATTTCAGTATATGATTTCTACGGTATATAACCACATAACTTGCAACAAATATTTCCTATGCTTTTACTTGTATGTAATCCTATGCTACTCTGTATATAGAAAGTTCTATCTCACATAATGAAATGTAACACAATGTAACACTATGATGCTAATACAAAGGGCCTCTAAGGGGCCTCTTGATTTCTTGTGACCTGTTGAGGTAAACCTGTGTCTAACAGTTAATTGGTATTGAGATAAGGAGAAGTTACTTCAAAGATGCCTTTCATTCCCTAAAAAACTCCTCAGTATACACAGGTCAATTAATTGTTATTTACTGCTTGAAAGAAAGACCAGATATTGTAAGAACATAATTATGTCACAGTAGAAAGAAACAATGAGCTCACCTTATAGAATTTGTTAACACGCATGCGTGAAAGTAAGACGCTTGTAGAAAGAGTATAAAAATGCTTGTACTTCTAATGGTGGGGGTCTCACTCTGCTTTGGAGTGGAACCATACAGCGCTGTATTAAAATAAAGGAATTCCTTTTACCCGCTCTGGTTGATTTATTGGGCCATAATGAAAGGGCTAAAATTGCTCCAGCCCTGATGGCTTACATTCCACCCTGTAGGCCCGTCCGCCTACGTGGATTCAGCAGAGCGTGAGATGGAAAGATACAGCCTCTGTCCCATGTGTGTAACCGGCCCATGTAGTTCACACAGAGATTCAGCTTTTGTCTCTCACACACAGCATGTCTAAGCGTCTCGGATTTCAGCCAACTTGCTCCCTGCTGTTCGCAGCTGCACTGTAGTTAGGAATTAACTCCAATAGAATCCACAACAGGGTTTTTACTACCTGTTTATTCTATATCAGAGTAAATACAATCTCCTAAGTTACAGTCTATATTGCAGATTATAATGCATAGCATAGTCCAGTGGCCCAAGTCCACCCTAGCAGTACTTCATTACATGTTTGCAATAAGTCAGAGCATTAGAGAGAAGAGACAAGAAGAAGCATACAGAAAGCAATCCTTCTCTCTATTACAAAGTTACAGGAAACAAAACTTAACAATCATACTACGTCATCAGAAAGTACAAACCATGTGATCAGCTCATATTTCTTTCCCACCTACTTTCCCCATGAGAATAGAATAGTAGTGTCAGACTCAACAAGATTGTTATTCTAGCCATCCTGTACCTTTCCAAATGAAAACACTTGTGCCACAGCTGTTGTTTTGTTACATGTCCCAACATCCCCCCACAGCCTGTGATACATGTTGTTTACATTTACTCAATGAGGCCTAGTGCCCTCATTAGTTTCCTGTGTCTTACTTCAGGCAATGGTTTTGTGAAAAGATCTGCTACCATATCCCCTGATGCACAGTACTTGAGTGTTACCCACCCTTTTTGCACACAGTCCTTTACATGAGAGTAACGAACATCAATGTGTTTGGTTCTTGGCCTACATTTTTCATTTTGAGCCATGCTAATGCAAGCTTGGTTGTCCTCAAAAATTGTAACAGCCTTGTCTACTGGTATGTGCATATCAGCAAACAATTGTTTGAACCACTCTATCTCATTACATGCTTGAGATAAACTGATGAACTCAGATTCTGCGCTAGAAATAGCCACACAAGTTTGTTTTCGTGTGTACCAGTCAATTAGACTGTTTTCATACATTAAAACTGTCCCACTTGTGGATTTTCTATCTGTTGCAGATCCCCAATCAGCATCAGTGTACACACAAAAACCTCCATTTGTGTGTGATGACAATTTCAGTTTGCAGTTCATGGTACCTTTTAAATACCTTAACACCCTTTTCACAGCTAGCCAATCATAGTTAGAAGGATTTTGCGTTTTCCTGCTAAGTATGTTTACAGACATTGCTGATGTCTGGCCTACTACTGGCCTACTCACATTTGCCAAATATAGCAGAAAACGCTATATAACACTCTGATATTTGCCAATATCATCAAATTCAGTGTTATCTGTGTGTTTCTGATATTCAAGAGTCATTGGAGTAGTAACTGGGTTACAATTCTCCAATCCATGAATTTCCAGCAATTTCTGAATTTTCCCACTTTGTTCAACCATGAAAGAACCTTCCTCATCTTGAGACAATTGCATTCCAAGATAGTGTTGTACCAAACCCAGATCTTTCAGTTCAAAGTGTGCTTGCAATTCTTGTGCAATTTTGTCTTTTTGACTCACTGTTTGTGTTACCAGTAAGATGTCATCAACAAAAATCAACAAATACACCCAGTTTCCCTGTTCTGTGTAATTTGTATACAGACAGTGATCAGCCTTGCTTTGTTTGAATCCCAAACTAATCAAAACTCTGTCTAGCTTTTGGTTCCAGCATCGAGCTGCCTGCTTCAACCCATATATGGACTTGTTCAGACGACATACAAGACTGGGATCTTCTACAAAACCTTGTGGTTGCACCATGTAGAGTTCCTCTTGTAATTCCCCATATAAAAAAGCAGTTTTTACATCAAAATGAAATGCCATCATTTTTCTTTGTGCTGCCAATTTCAACAATAGTCTGACAGTTGCATACCTTGTTGTTGGTGCAAACACGGAATCAAAATCTACCCCATGTTTTTGTCCAAACCCCCTGGCAACGAGTCTTGCCCTGTACCTTTCCACCTGCCCCTGGTGATTTGTCTTCACCTTGTACACCCATTTACAGGTGATGGCCTTGCGCTCCACAGGCAAAGATACTAGACTCCATGTGTTGTTGTCATGCATTGCATTGATTTCATCCTGCATGGCCTCAAACCAATCATTCTTCACTTTTGGTTCCAAGCTTTGAATTTCCTCAAAACTTTGTGGTTCTAAAGCTATTTTGAGAGCTTTATGTACAACAGTTTTCCCACTTTGGAATTCATCCTGATATCTAACAAGTGCTTTGCGTTCTCGGGTTGAACGCCTCAGAGATTGTTCACCTCCCTCCTGTTCCCCAGATATCTGCCCAGTGGCCTGTTCTGTCCCAGAAGCATCCTGCTGTGTTTCAGACATTGCATGCATTGGCAATTCCACCAGCTGTTTATGGTCATCTGTTTGCTCGTGAAAAATCACATCCCTGCTCAGAATTACCCTGTTGTGGTGTGGTGACCACAACCTGTACCCTTTTGTTTGTGCATCATACCCCAGCAGAAAACATTCAAAGCTTCTTGCAGATAGCTTCGTCCTGTTTTGAGCCTGTACATGAACAAAACATTTACACCCAAAAATGCGCACGTGTGCTACCTTTGGTTTCCTCCCATGAAACATTTCATATGGAGTTTTCCCAATTGTGGAATTTGGTAACCTGTTCAGCAGATAATTTGCATTTGACAATGCATCCCCCCAGAAACGGTTTCCCACCTTTGACTCAGTCAATTGGGCCCTCATCATGTCCTGGAGTGTTCTGTTACGTCTTTCAGCAACACCATTTTGAAATGGGGAGTATGGGGCAGTGACTTTGTGCCCTATACCCTCACTTTCCAAAAATTTCTTGAACTTTGTACTCATGTACTCTCCCCCACCATCCGTGAGTAATTCTCCTATTGGATATTGTTTATATCTGTTCCCTGCCCATTTAACAAATGATTCAAATCTCTCTTGAACCTGAGATTTATGCTGCAGCAAATATACGAATCCAAATCGAGAATAATCATCAATTAGAGACAAAAAATATTTGTTCCCCCCATAGCTAGTTTCAAATGGACCAGCAACATCAGATGTACCAGCTCAAAGATTCTTGTGCTCACTCTATCACTGTGTTTCTGAATGTTAGACCTGTGTGACTTTGCTGTACTACATACTTCACATTCCACATACTTTGAACAAGGTTTCATTGTCACACCCTCACACAGACCTGGCATTTTTTCTATGCTTCTGTAATTGGCATGCGCGAACCTTTTGTGGAAAATATGTAAACAATTGTCATGTGGTTTCAAATTTGCATACTTTGCCTTCTCATCATATGTTACAAACGGATTTATAACATACAGAGAATTCTGCAAATCACCTTTTGCACAGATCACCCCTTCATGTGAAATTACACAGTTGCTGTTAGAAAAACTTATTTCATATCCATCATTAGCCAATTGTGATATACTTATCAGGTTTGTGTCCAGTTCTTGAACAAGCAATGCTCTCTGTTGACCCAAAGAAGCAAAGTCAATTGTTCCTGTAGCTGTCACCTGGATTCTTTTTCCATCAGCCAGTTCCACAAATTGATTTGTATATCCATCATCCAGAGATTGAAACACGTCTCTGGAATTTGCCATGTGGTGTGAAGCTCCACTGTCAAGTACCCACATGTCTTGGTTGGAAAAACCCACCCGAGCAATCAAACTTTTGCCCATTTTAATTGTATCCTCAGGGGTACTGGTAACTTCCTTTTTCTTTTTTTTCTTGCTCTTAAAAGTACAGTCTCTTTTAAGATGTGAAGTCGAACCGCAACAAAAACATTTTCTGACTTTCAAAGCTGTTGCTTGTGTAACCCCCACCAGCTTGGCTCCGTTCCCACCAGCATTCCCGCTGCTTGAGTCAGCTGCGCTGTGTGCTGATTTACGTCCAGCATTTTGCCTGCTTTCTTTCCATTTCTCCCTCTCTGAGAGAAACTTGCCTGACACATATTCCATGGTCAGATTCCGATCTGGTTGCCTGTTAGCTCAACTGGTACAGCTTCCACGCAATTGTAATCCTACTCCCAGATCTGCTTTACAGTGTCCAGAAACTGTTCTCCATCTCCCACTGCAACTGCAACTGCTTCTCGTATTACAACATTCCAGAGCCTCCGCATGAGTTAAACAAATGCTGCTTCTGGCCGTTTCATAATACACAGTTCTGCCCAGATAGCTTTACCACTATCTGTGTGTTAAGATTTATTTTAGAGCTGGTGCTGCCGCATTCCCGGGAACAGGGTTTCCCCCCTCCTTCCCTTCCAGGAATCTCGGCCTTGCTTCCACAGCTTCCGGCTTGAACAGAGCCTGCCAGCTCTCAGCACACACACCTCCCGCTCTCTTGAGGAATCAGGGCTTGTACAGCCGCCGCCAGTCTGGCAACAGGGAGAGCTGCCGCTTCTTCCCCCTCAGAACTCTCGGCTTCACTGTCAGAGCCCTCAGCAGACACACCTCCCTCTTCTTCCCTTTGCTTACCAGGTGAAGAAGGTCCAGGAGATTCTTCTTCCGCTTTGATGTCCTTCTCTGCCATCAATCACTGCTTCTTCGAGTATTCGAAGCTTTGACGCACAGCAGCTGGATAAATAATTCCTGCCGTCGCCGCTGGCACAGACCCTCGACCTTGCCTCGAACTTTCCTCCGCTCGATTCCCGGCACCAGTCCAACAGGTCATTTTGTAATCCGATTTCTCTGGGCCCATAACCCTGAAAGGGCTAAAATTGCTCCAGCCCTGATGGCTTACATTCCACCCTGTAGGCCCGTCCGCCTACGTGGATTCAGCAGAGCGTGAGATGGAAGATACAGCCTCTGTCCCATGTGTGTAACCGGCCCATGTAGTTCACACAGAGATTCAGCTTTTGTCTCTCACACACAGCATGTCTAAGCGTCTCGGATTTCAGCCAACTTGCTCCCTGCTGTTCGCAGCTGCACTGTAGTTAGGAATTAACTCCAATAGAATCCACAACAGGGTTTTTACTACCTGTTTATTCTATATCAGAGTAAATACAATCTCCTAAGTTACAGTCTATATTGCAGATTATAATGCATAGCATAGTCCAGTGGCCCAAGTCCACCCTAGCAGTACTTCATTACATGTTTGCAATAAGTCAGAGCATTAGAGAGAAGAGACAAGAAGAAGCATACAGAAAGCAATCCTTCTCTCTATTACAAAGTTACAGGAAACAAAACTTAACAATCATACTACGTCATCAGAAAGTACAAACCATGTGATCAGCTCATATTTCTTTCCCACCTACTTTTCCCATGAGAATAGAATAGTAGTGTCAGACTCAACAAGATTGTTATTCTAGCCATCCTGTACCTTTCCAAATGAAAACACTTGTGCCACAGCTGTTGTTTTGTTACATGTCCCAACATGTCAGCTGGAAAAACGAACCAAGGAAGTGGCTTAACTTCCTTACCACACCCAGATGTTTTTGGCCTACAACTCCCAGCATGCCTATGGAAGTGTCACGAACCTGTCCTGCGCTCGTGGTTCTCCGTGGCTCGCCTCTCCGCCGTGGTGCCTGCCCGAATTCGTTCTTCTGAGAGGCGCGGAGCATTCTCCGCGCCGCTCGAGCTGCCGGCGCCAGTTGAGCCACGGTCCTCCGGATAGATGGGCTGACTGCTGCCCCCGCACGGCCCTGCGGAGAGATGGCTTTGGGGGCTCACGCGCAGGTAAGGGATGCCAGGGGTGGGTGGGGTGCGAGAGACCCTGCTGGAGCTGAGGCCTCGCCTCGAGCAGGAGGAGACCGGCGGGTGGGCGGGGGATCCATCCCTTCCAAACCGGAGCTGCGCCCTCGGCCCTCGGCTCTCTCTTTCAGTTGGCAAGGGAAGAGCCCGGAGCCGAGTGTTGCCGCGAGGTGCCTCTGAGCATGTGCAGAGGGCAGCGCCCCAACCTGTTCCTGGCTGGGCTTTGAGAGCCCTCCTCGAGCTCGGCTCTTGAAGCTTGATAAGGCAAAATCGGCCCCCTCCCCGATTTGAGCAACAAAGACAGCATTTAAAATGGCCCATCCCCTTTTTACTCCGGAGTAATTAACTCAGAAGAGTTGGCACGCACCCAGCCCTGTTCCCGTGTTTACAGCCGGTGGCCTAGGCTGGATAAGCCCCCCCCCATTGCTCACCCATGAGTAAGGCAGGGTGGGGGCGGGCGCCCAGGGGTAACTAATCTGCATTTAGTGATCTGGAGGAAGAACTTCGAGGCAGGGCAGGGAAGCTTGTGGTTGGAGTTCCTGAGGCAGCTTGCAGTTTAAATCCAGGGTAGCCAAACTGGCCAGGATTCCCACTGGGGAGGTGTGTAAGGGACAAGTGGTGCACAAGACAATGGAGGCTGGCCAGAGATCCCAGAGGGATGAATGGGGGGGGGAGGGATGGAGAGAGGGCCATCTGGAATGGTTTAGTTATATAGCAAATTGGTACTACATCAACATGTATTTTATGTATGTTTGTCAATGTTTATGATAATAAATTTTTTAGGTTTTGCCAATTGACTTTTATTTCATAATGGGCATAGGGCTGCAGGGAGGGAGGGCTCAAGTGGGAAGGGGGGGCGCTAAATATCTGATCTTGCCTAGGGCACCAAACTGCCTTGCACCGGCCCTGGGAATGCTGAGAGTTGTAGGACTTTTTCCTGCCTAAACATGCATAGGATTACACCCTAATGCTATTTTTACCAACATGTAGGACCACTCTCTATTCGAAAGGGAATTCCTTGTACAGATACTTGGTTCCGTTCAGGTTGTGATTCATGGGCAAAGGCAGTAGGAGTAGTATTGAAATTCCTGGAGTGCATCACCAACTGGGCATTTGTCACTCATAGTTCATTGAACTGCTGTTTCACTTGATACATTGAATCCAAATTCCTATTAACTCCTCTAGATTTAATAGCTGCCATTAATACAGCTTATGCTTCATTAAGCATAAATTTTGGAGTGTGAACCGTGCTCTGATGACCCGGTTCTATAAAATGCTGAAGGACAAATAGAAGAAGAACTATTTTTATTGCAAGAGGTATTAATAGAAAAAGATAGAATGCGATCTCGGAGAAATCTGCAACAGATTCAAATGAAGTCAGATTCATAGAATCTGAATCCAAATCATGCGGATTCCGTGGATTTGTGGACCAGTTTTTTTACTTTTCGGGTGGGTTTGCTCATTAGTGCAAGTGTGGATTAGTGCTAATGCTGATTAGCACAAATGGAATGAAATTTTTGTACATCCCTAAAAAAAATTCCAATCCCGTCAATGAGTGGATGATGGAACAAAAGATACCTGACAATCCCCGAAACACAGATGGAACAGATTTAATAAAACCTGTACATCACTAAATCAGTCTTCATGGTGCTGTTTGGGGTTTTGTTGTTGTTGTTTTGCCCTCTTAGAATTTTTTGCTAAAGTTCCCCCCCCCCCCCATGTCTGACTCTGCATCTGCAAACCTTGGGATTCCTCAAAGCATGCTGACAGCTACCTTTTGTTTCTCAGTAGTCCTTTTTGGCTACATAACATTCTAATTCAGCATCTGAGTTTGCTATCTGTATAGATGAAGATTCTGGTCTCACCTTGGCATCAGCTATTGCTCAGAGAGATAGAAAGATCAAAGTTAGAATGATTACGTATCACAGTTTTTGTCAAAGCAGCCCAAACATCCCCGCCATGCCTTGAATCAGCCACTCTTTTGAAGACAGTATAGTTTAAGGGTGTATTAGGAAAAGAAATGCATAATGGCTTAATTCATCGTGAGGGATGCACTTAATTCCCATTGAAAAAATGAGAGTTAGGTCAAGACATGAGTAACTTGATTTCAATGGGACCTAAGTTCAACTAAATTTCCAGCCCTTAAAAAATATACTGTACTCTTGAAGAACATTTACAGAGCAATTCTATGGCCCTGGCCAGTGTCTAATGCAGGGATGGGCAACACTGAAGAATTTGACCCACTTGCTCTCGGCAGACTTCAGCACACCTCGCTGACTTGGGAGCCGAAAATAATCTGAGTTGTGTTTGTGTGTGTGTGTGTCTGTGTGGCTACCACTTTTAAAGTGGGCTGCAATTTGTTTGTTGTTGTTGTTGTTTTTAAGTCAAGGAAATTTGCATAAAATTAGGCCACAATTTGCGCAAATTGCGGCCATATTTTCTGCAAATTTCTCTGTCTTTTTTAAAAAAATGCAGATTGTGGCCCACTTTAAAAGTGGAATACTGCTACTGGCTTGACTCAAATTGGAGTGAGTCGGTGCCAGCGCTGGGTAGATGGGCTGGAATCGGGGGGGGGGGGGTAAGCCAGGCCAATCTGCTGGGTTTTGATGCCCCAAGTGGATTCCTCACACATCCCTAAAAGAGGGCCATGGGATTTTTTTGGAGACCCAGATCTGAGATCAGAAAAGAGTGCTGACCTCGCTTGGAGTGCCCTCCCCTCCCCTTGCAGCCAGCATGGAAAGAACCATGCTGGCTGCTTCTCTGAGGTCGTAAGAGTGACCTTGGAGAAGGGGTAAAGAGGGTGTTCTGCAGGGCGGGGAGGAGACCGGGCCCACCAGGATATGCCATATCCTGGTGGCACTCCAGCTTCATAGAATCATAGAAAAGTAGAGTTGGAAGGGGCCTACAAGGCCATTGAGTCCAGCCCCCTGCTCAATGCAGGAATCCAGGTCAAAGCATCCCTGACAGATGGCTGTCCAGCTGCACCTTGAATGCCTCCAGAGTGGGAGAGCCCACCACCTCCCTAGGTAGTTGGTTCCATTGTCTTATTGCTCTAACAGTCAGGAATTTTTTCCTGATGTTTACGTGGAATCTGGCTTCTTTCTCTTCCCATCAAAAGTGCTGCACCTAGATAGCTGAAATTGACCATCTAGCTGATTTTCAGGGCAGGAGGAACAGGGAGGCAAAGATTGCCTTTGTGCTCCTCGCACCCTGCATATGATGCCCATCATCCTCAGAGTTCAGAGGCTTATGGGAGTCCTCATTGGATTGTGCCCTTAGGCTACAATCCTATATTGACCTATCTGGGAGTTAAACGAACTCAATGGGACTTACTTCCAAGTAGACATATTTAGGATTGCACTGTTAAAGTAGAAGAGTTTGGTGTCCAAACTCTGGTGAAGTAGAATGTCACATTATTTGAATTCATTATGGACCTCGTGTAGCTTTGCAACTGTGGATCTTAAATGTATTCAAACGATTGATTATCCATGCATACTAGATATCACATGGGCAATTTCTGTGAATGAGATCATTCTGTATAAAAATATTTGTGTTTCAGAGTACTTAAATGGTTAGTGGGAAAACAGCTGAAAGTGTTTTCTTTTTACATTTTCCAGCATTCCATCTAATTTACAAAAAGGTTCCCCAAAAGATTTATATGAAACCTCCACCGTTTAAAAAGAATTAGAGAATAACCCATGTTCACATTCATTGCAGTGATGGATTGGAAGTAGGAATGATTTATCATGGTTCTTAAAAACAAATCTTGAATCTTGATGATTAGGTTAGAGCACACAAATTCTGAAATCAAATCAAAACAGGATGGTAAGATTGAAAACCCTACTTTGAGCCAAAGGGTATACTTGTCAGAGGCACTTTAATCAATTGTGCCAGGGAAAAGCCTATACGTCAAGGTGGTAAATTGTCTTGGGGCCTCATGGGGCTGTGTATACAATGTACCCTGAAATGAATTGGCTTTATGGAGGGCATCTTCAGTCAACGTACACAGACTTTAGACCAGATTAGCATCAATGAATTTAATCTGGATTAATCACTTTGGGATTACCACTTCTTACAGCAATCCCAAATATATTCACTAGGACTGGTGTATACAAGACATTTGACATGTCATGGTGCGTATAAACAACCTGAGCTTACTTTTGAAATCAACTTGTGTGAGCATAGTTTTGCACCCATAATAACTGGAAACACAATAGAGTTTTCTGTCTTCTCTCTCTCTCTGGCTTCCTTTCCAGTTAAGGTTAATTTACTACTTATATATATTAACAATATTATATCATGTCTTTCCAGTTTTATCAAGAAGGCTAACAACAAGAAGAAGAACAACAACAACAGACAATCAAAATTAAAAACAATTTAAGAGAAAACAAACAAGATCAGCATGTAAGATCAACAGTGCTGGCTCCAGGTTTTTGAAGGCCCTTGGGCAGGATACCCTTAATGGTCCACCTCCATCAGTAAGTCTATCTTCTCACCACCATTGTCACCAGCTGCTATTGCTCCTCCTCCTTTTCCTCATCATTACTATCATCTTAGGTTTGCTTGCAAGGAAGAGAGCCAGTGAGCAAACAGACGGTGGCATCTACTGTTCCTACTCTTCACCATCACTGTTGTCTGGACCAGAGTGAAAAGCAGGTGAACAAGCAGGTTGCAGTGGTGCTGAGGACAAGCAACTCCAGGGGGCTTTTGTCAGTGGGCCTCTGCTGGGATGTGGACCATCAGCAGATGCCCAACCATGCCTACCCTTGACACTGGCCCTGAAGATTGACAATAAGAGAACCAGACAAAATAAATTTAAACTCCGGTTGAACCAATCACCTTCAAAATAAAAGCATTTTCAGCTGGTGCCAGAACACCATCAGGAAGGGAGCCAGATGGATCTCCCTCATAAGGCAGGGCATTCTACAGCTTGTGTGCTGGAACAGAGATGGCCCTTCTCCATGCTTCCAGCAACCACATCTCATATGGAAGTAGGATATGCAAAAGGCCAAAGGCCTCTCCAGGCAGGTTCATATGGGAGGATACAATGCTTTAAGTATCATGGTCTAATGCTGCAATCTTATAGACCATGAGAGCAGCTGGAAGCCTCTACTTTGCTTTGAAGTGATCCCAGCTGCCAGTAATAATTTTTTTTTATTAAAAAAAAAAAAAGTAGGAGAGGCTGAGCATCTTGGAAGGCACCCAGAAAGGAGTCCAAGGGTGCATTGGTGTCCATGGGCACCATGTTGCCTAAACATGCTAATAGCTGCTATAGACACCAACCTGGGAGTAAATCCCATTGAACTCCATGGGATTTACTTCCCAGTAGATCTGCATAGGCTTGCACTGTATATCTTATAGGGTGCTAAAGATTATAACCATCCCTTTGAATGTAGCCTGGAATGAATCAGGAGCCAGTAACATTGATATAAAAGAGTAGTCAGTTGCCTCAGAACACCATCTCCAGTTAAAACTTTAGCTGCTGCATTTTTTTTTTACCAGCTGAATGCTTTTCCAGTTGCTACAAATATTATCTATCTATCTATCTATCTATCTATCTATCTATCTATCAATCTATCATCTACCTACCTATCTAGCATCTGTATGTATAACTCACCCTTAAAAGAAATTATCCCAGGGCAGCTTTTATATGATTTATCCAGATATTCGTGATAGGAAAAATGATGTATCTTGTAATGGATCAGGAAAACAATGAGAGGATATCCATAGTACTGGATATCGGGGCATTTCTCTCTTAGCAACCGCAGGTAAAATATTTGCTAGGATTCTTGCAAACCGTCTTCTATCTATTTCAGAAGAGATCCTCCCTGAAACTCAATATGGTTTCCGCCCCTCTAGAGGGACAGTAGACATGATTTTTACTGCACGTCAGCTCCAAGAAAAATGCCGGGAGCAAAATCAACCCCTTTATATGGCATTTATCGATTTGGCTAAGGCCTTTGATACTGTAGACCGTACAGCTCTCTGGACTATCCTTATGAAAATTGGATGCCCCAATAAATTTGTGAATATCTTGCGACTTCTCCATGACAACATGACGGCAACGGTTTTGGACAACAACGGCTCTCATGGTGCTCCATTTAAAGTGGGATCAGGTGTTAAACAGGGATGTGTTATCGCCCCAACATTATTTGCCATTTTCATCGCCATGGTTTTACATCTTGTCGAGGGGAAACTTCCCACCGGTGTGGGAATTATATATCGAACAGATGGAAAGCTTTTTAATCTCAGCAGGCTGAAAGCAAAAAGTAAGGTAATTACAACCTCCGTCGTGGAACTTCAGTATGCTGATGATAATGTGGTCTCCGCACATTCAGAGGATGATCTCCAAACTATCCTAAATGCTTTTGCAGAAGCATACGAAAAACTTGGTCTCTCAGTTAACATCAAAAAAACCAAAGTGCTTCATCAGCAAGTGCAAGCCAATCCTTTGGTGATGCCATCTATCCAGCTTGGCGGGACAATACTGGAAAACGTCGATCATTTTCTCTATCTTGGCAGCTATCTTTCTGTTACAGCTACCACCGACAGTGAAATCCAGCATCGTCTGAGCTCCGCAAGTGCCGCATTTTCTCGAATGAAACATAGAGTGTTCGAGGATCGGGATATTTGTAAGAAGACCAAAACACTGGTTTATGAAGCCATTGTATTACCAACTTTATTGTATGCCTGCGAAACATGGACTATCTATAAACGTCACTTCCACCTCCTTGAAAGGTTTCATCAACGTTGCCTCCGGAAAATCCTGCGGATTACTTGGGAAGATAGGCGAACAAATGTCAGTGTACTGGAAGAAGCAAAGACTACTAGCATTGAAAAAATGATCCTTCAACGCCAACTTCAGTGGACCGGTCATGTTGTTCGAATGCCTGACTGCCGTCTCCCAAAGCAGTTACTTTACTCCCAACTCAAGGATGGAAAGCGGAATATCGGTGGTCAATATAAGAGGTTTAAAGATGTTCATAAGGCTAATCTAAAAAAATGCAATATAAACATCGAAAACTGGGAAGCTCTGGCCCATGAACGATCTAAATGGAGGTTGGCCTTTCACAAAGGTTCCATGGACTTTGAAGAAGCCCGAGTGCAAGGTGAAAGGGAGAAACGTGCTAAGCGAAAAGCACGTCAAATGAATCCTTTACAGGACCATCTTCTATCTGGTAACCTGTGTCCTCACTGTGGGAAGCTGTGTGGATCTAGAATTGGCCTCCACAGTCACTTACGGACCCATCGCTAGAGTCTACACAATCTTCTTTAGAATTTCCTCCTTTTATCCCGGAAGACAATCTTACTCGGTCACGAGTGATCGCCTGATGATGATGATGATGATGAGTACTGAATTAAAATCATGTTTCCATAGATAGTTTTATTTTCTTCCCTACTTTTAAAAACTACCTTCTTTTTTTGCTTCTTTCCAGTTTCATTGTTTAAATGCCAGCAGCACATCATATTGAGCCAAACCTACTTACCTGGGGAGCTTCTGACACTTCTTTCATCCATGTCTAACACCTTCACATGTCAGCAGAAAGAGAGAGAGAGAGAGATTTATGATCTATTTTAGTGTAATACTGACTCATATTTTATTTCACCTGTTAAAGAACTGTTGATCCTTAATGGCCCAAATATACCAATATCTTCTGATGTGCATCTCTTCAGGTACCACAGCTCTCCATCTCATTGCATTAATGTGTTCTATCCTATCCATTAAAATGCTGCCTCTTATTTCCTAGGGCTTAATACCATCTTGTATTATAATGCAGCCTTTCCTTTTGCATTGTAAATCCTTGCTCTTCAGACAAATTCTGTCTCCCAGTTATTACATTTTTCATAATACTGTCTGTTCTCTCACTCCCATGACTCATCCACAGGGTTACACAAACGTCTTAATTTCTCCTACTCAAATTTCGTTTCTGATGTCACTGCAGGTACCAGCATTCCCAGTTTGATTCATATAACTTTTTAAGCAAGGTTCTGGCTTATGAATATTGATTTTCCTGTAATCAGAAGCAGTGTTGAAATGCTCTGAACTGCAAGCTACATTAGAAGCACAAAACATTATCATTTATGGAAGATAGCTAACAGCCTCTCCATGAGAAACTAGCTATCTTAACTATAGGCATGAGCATGACATTCAAGGTTGACCACTAGCAGCTGGATGGGACTCACTCCCCTCCGCTTTCCTCTGAGAAAACTGACAGAGATAAGCTCACATTTATTCTGACATGCCACAGGCTGATTAGGCCCAAACCACCACCCCCTTCCATTGCATGGATAACTAGGTATAGCCAAACTCTTAGTCCATGGGCTTCTCACTACTGAACAGGGCTCCAAACCCTTCTGGAGCGCTTCTAATTAGATTCTGTCTGTGAACTATAGAGCCCACTGCCACACTGGGGCTGGGACCCGACATTCCATAATTAATCTCTTAGCCGAGCTGATGGAGTGGTCCCCACTGTCCCATCTCTCCCTCAGCTGCAGCCAGGTGAAATGGCTGCCTATAGATAACCCTGAGTTCAGGAGGAGGAGGAGGAATCAAATCATGGCCCTTGGTTCCAGGCAAGCTGATAGAGTGAGCCTTATTATCCCATCCCTCCCTCTGCTGCAACCAGATGGAGTGGCTTGTGGCTTCTAACAGATAGGATGATCTCAGTGCACTGACAGGCTCTTGCGGTAATAGACACTCCTTAACACCCAGTCAAGGCTCCATTGTGAAATTGGAAACTAATTCGGCCTCCTCATCATCCAGCCCATAGAGCCATTCAACTCACATTAACCCTAATTTAAATTGGAATGAAAAATGTTTATATCAACAAGAAAAAATAATTATCTGAATCCTCATTTAAAGAAAATTAAGATCGAAACTATATGTCATGGATTGGATCCAGATTTATGTTGGATCATCAGCACTGGCAGAAATGGACTTCCCAACCCACTCCTTCCCATCTCTCAGCAGCCCCTTGAAAATGCTACACAGAAAGTCAAGATAACCTACTGGATGGTGTGTGTGTGTGAGGGAGAAGGATCTCCCAAAATCAGCTGGAGGGAACCTTCTGCACTGCAAGCAGAGCTCTTCCTCTTGCAGAAGGTTCCTTCCTCCCACAGAACAGAAGGCAAATCCTGGATCCAACCCCATATGTATACTTCTGTGTTGTTTCTTAATGTACACAATTGCTATTGCAATATTCAGTTTTACAGTTCATTCCTTAGGATTATCTCATTTTCAAGAGCATAAACAGCAAATGGCTAGGAAATGGTAGACATACGAGACACAGCATGGGAACTTGGAACTATCAACATTACAGTGGCAGGAGTGAAAAGATAAATCTTCCATGGCACTTACATAGATTTAGGTAGCAGAGTGAATTTATATAGAATAAACAGCATTTCAAAAACCAGAGCATATGGACTGCACAGCTTTTGAAAATCAAACCCACAGGCATTCATACTGTAAGAAACACATTATATCAAATCATCTAAACTGGAGAGGAACATTCTGACTAAAAATTACTTGGCAAAATTCTAGAAAAAGTTGCCTCTATAAAAAGTACAGCTCTATAAAGCCTATTGCTATCATCTCAGATAAATTATCTCAAACTTTTTCCGTAATGGAATCCATTTTGAGGAGATTCTTGCTGATATTCTCACCTTGCTTTTCTCTCATCAAAATATTTGTCCTTATTGAAAAGCAAGTTGTGTTTCTGTTCCTAATGTACAGTATATATTTTCTTTTGACATCTTAAAGCTCAAAAGCCAAATGATCACAGCAAGCCTGAAAGAACACTGGGCACTTTCTGTGATTGGATACTTCAGCTGGAAGTAAAGAACAATGGAATAAACATCCAGAGATCTAAAGGAGAGAAGGAAATCAGGGGAGAAACACATTTGCAGGCAAGCAGTTTTTCAGTAATTCACTGGTCTTTTTCAATAGCTCAAGTGTGTGTGTGTGTGTGTATACATATACAGAGAGAGAGAGAGAGAGAGTTGTGTTTGTAAGTACTTATGCCGAAGAGAAAAAATAGTACCCCATAGATAACTCTATGGGGCAGTATCCAGTGCGACACTACTGCTAACATAAGTGACATTGCGCTCATGTAACAGTGCTTGCTAGTGCAGTGTCATTCACCCTCACAGTAGTGTCACATTGGATATTGCCCCATGTCACTGCTAACAAATCATTTATTTATTTATTTATTTATTATATTTATGAATCGCCCATCTAGCCAGACATCTGGCCACTCTGAGCGATTTACAATCCAATAAAATACGAGAGGGGGGGGAACACACACACAGCATAAAACACAATTAAAAACAGAACAAAACTTAAAAATCCTAACCCACCCCATATTCCCACCTGAAAAGTCACGTTTTTTAATGCATGGCGGAAGCTAATCAAGGAAGGGGCATGGCGGAGGTCACTGGGGAGAGAGTTCCATAAATTGGGGGCTGCCACAGAAAAGGCCCTCCTCCTAGTCCCCACCAGCCTGGATATGCTGTTCTCATCCGTCTATAATTCTGGTGCTGTTTGTCCACATCGTTGCATTAATTTCCATGTAATTTAGCTGAAGAATGTGTGGCAAATTAGATTTGCTTTGTTTCATTCCCTTTGCTATGCCAACTGTCTTAGAGAAGATACCTTGCAGAATCTAATGCTGCACTGAAATTTATCTGCGGCGCTGGTGGATCCCCCCGCCCTGCTACTTTCTTTTGCTTTCTGTGCTTTAATCTTATGCATTTCATTTTCAGCATTCTGAGGGATCATTGGTGCGGAGGGGGAGAATGGAAGCCACCTAGAGGATCATCTCGGTGGCAAAAATTAAAGTCAAAGAAAGAAAAAACACAATGGTAACCTCCCCGTGAGCCCTTTGAATATTTCCCCACCACCACCAAATTTCTGAAATTCCCCCTCTCTTTTGCCACCTGTGAATGGATTGGCAAAGATGTATGGATGATCAGGGAAAATTCCAAGAAGTACCTTTGCTGGAAATTAAAGAAAATGACACAAGCCCCGATCTGCCAGACAGGGACCTGACAGAGATCTGTGAAGCTACAGAATGTCGACCAGGGCTGCCCTGATCACCAGTGTCAGCTGGCACATGACTGGCAGCAGTGGCAAGATTGGTCGCAGTTCCTGCCTCACATGCCGACTGAGCCACTATCAGCTGCAGTCCCATGGAGCATATTGGTACTGGCAGTGACTGGGCTGTGCTTAGCTGTTGGGCTGGGCTGCTATCGACTGGTCACCTGCCCTTCCTGCTCACATGCTGAAAGCTGCCTTCAGGGCCCCACTAAACATTCATAATCATGCATAGTGCAGTTATGTGTTGATGGCAGAGCGCAAAAGCAGCAGACTTCTCTCAGACAAACACACACACACACACACGATTTGCTTTTAAAGTAGATGCCTTTTAAAAGATAAATAACTGTAACATACAATTATTCAGGTACTAAAGCTTGATGGTTACTGCAGTGCAGTTTCTTAAAAATTACTCTTTCTATGAGGTAAGGAAAACAAACAGGTCAGTCCTCTTTATTGCTAAACCCTAGCAAGCGTCAGTTAAGTCTGTTAACTCTAGACTAGTCTATCTGTCAGCGGAGGGTTAGAATGGAATTCAAATCTGTTGCTAGGCAACGTCCAGCATTCCCTCCCCTGATTCAATCAAGTGGTTCATTCCGCTGAACCCTGCCCTTCAACCAGACTATACACAGTCTGCCTTAACCCTTTAATGGGCAGTCATCTTAAAAACCCTCCCTGCAGTTTACATCTTCTCATCACATATTCCAAGATGTTTTACTTACTCTCAAGTAAGCTCATGTAGCCCTGATTCAAATCAGGATTGTAGCACTTTGGGAGGGGGGTTAAACTACTGCTGTGCCGAAAAATTCTCCCACATTTTTTCCCCCCAACCATTCTCATACAATTTGATAGAAAAGAAATTGCTTTTTGAAAAGAAATTCAATGGTGAAGAAATTTTGGAGAAATTCTCATGGATTGGATTTGGGTTTGTTGTGTTTCCCTTTACTTATGAAGAGGCTGAGGAGTGTGTACACGTGTCCTGTCTTTCATTGTACAGTCATCTCTCTGGCAGCCTGTAGCTTCCTCGGCTTCCCGCACTTTAATTAAAGCCCAGGGGAAGACATTGTGAGGTAATTCCTTCCATAGAGCTTTTTCAGATCAGGCTGCCTGGGAGGCTGCAGAGCAATGGAGAGGTGAGTAACAGAAAGAAAACACATACCCGGCACCCTCGGCCTTAGGTAAGCTCAAAAACACCACCAAAAGAGATTCAAAATAAATTCTAAAACACCCTGAGAACAATGGCAGGAAAAAAGGCAGGGTATAAATGTAATAAATAAAATAATAAATAAAAAAATGGAAGCCTCTTTCATGGGGGGAAGAAAACTTTCAGGAAATTGGAGGAGAGATTTTGGCTCAGCACCAGCTCCACCCCTTCTTGGAGCTGGGCACAACACTGCTCCCCCTCACACCTGTATTGTGGTGGATGCAAAATGGAGGCCAGCCTGCCAACACGGTTGATGCGGTGGCCACTTGCAGTAGAAGAACAAGAGCAAAACAAATAGCATTGTGAAAAAAGAAGCTGAGCTACAACCCCTGCCAAAGGTGCACTACAAAGGCCCTGCCTGTGAGAAACAGTTGAGAATTTCCCCTCGCTCTGGAGAAATTTGGAGAGATTGTATCCCCAGTTTCTCTACCCACAAATAGGGTGGAGAATTTTGAGAGGACATTTCTCCACAGCTCTAGTTTAAACCTTCCCCCCACTCCAGAAATTCAACCCCTCCCCATGGAGTCAATGGAGACCCCCCCTTTTCTAATCCCTCCCAAGGCGGGTTGGAATTTCAGGACAAAATGGCGGGGGGGGGAGGTTTAACCCTCCCCCATCCTGGAGCACCATGATGCCAATCTGAATTGGGTCCCTGCATGTTTACAGGAGAGTAAGAAAAACGTCCACACATAGCTCCACTATGCATGATTAGCTGAACATTGAGTTTGGCCCTCAGCTTCACTAGCGTGGAGAGTGTGGCTGCTGCTGGTGATCGGGCAGGCCTGGGTTGGGCTGGGACCACCCAGTGTCCCTACTCACATGCTCACCATTGCCGCACACTTCTCAGCTGAGGCACTACAAAGCCTGCAGCTGTCGGTTGTGGGCTGAGACTGAGCTGAGAGACTCAGCCCAGACTAGGACTCAGCTGAGCAGAAACAGCCTGCCCATGCTCCCCCCCCCCCGGCTGATTAGCCACTTCCAGCTGTGGCACCAAGTGCATGCTGGCTGGGGAATGCTGGGAGTTGTAGGCCTTTTTTCTGTCTAAACTTGCATAGGATTGCACCGTTAATCGTGCCCAGTACTTATGTAGGAAGGCTAAGGCTTTTTCTCTCAGCTTTCTGGTCCCAAGGAGTTATGTGAAGTTCTCCTTAAAACTGAATATTTGGAATGTTTTATCAGCTTGTTAACAAATGAAAGCAGTATAATAGAGGGTGATATATTCTCCACTACTACCTAGGGCATAATTACATATGATGCTGACAATGTCATTATTACCAATCATGTTCTTGTTTTATTTATTTATTTTTAAATTAATTACCAAGCATGAGGGGAGGAAAAGTGATTGATCCCACAGTGTGCGGGGAGGAGAGATTTATGCCTTCACTCGTCAATCGCAATCTCAGTAAATGGCCCCTGCACTTTCTCTCTCTTTTTTCTTAACCATAGAAAGGGGGGGGGGATCTGGAGCAGAGAGACTGGAATAAGAGGACTCACCCTGATTTTATTTTTCAGAAAGATATGCGCAAATTTTGACCATGCATTCAATTATTCCTGCAAATCCTTGTATACTTGGATTGGAGGGCTCCGTCTGCCACTATGCCCGAGGCAGCAAAATGTGTTGGCTTGCCTCTGTTGATGCCAGTCGAACCCACAGAGAGAGGGGAGCAAGGGATCTAAAGAAACCAACAGTCAGGCACACTGTCTGAGTCTGCCAATCAGGTCTATGGCTGAGAACGTTTTTGAGACACACATCGAAAATAAAATGGAGGACAGAGGAAGAGAGGGAACTGAACTGCTCAAGACCCTGGCAGTTTATAGTAACTGTCCTAGAGCAGTGTTCTCCAACCTTGGGTCCCCAGATGTTTTTGGCCTACAACTCCCAGCATGCCCTAGCCAGCATAGCTGGCTGGGGCATGCTGGGAGTTGTAGGCCAAAAACATCTGGGGACCCAAGGTTGGAGAACACTGTCCTAGAGGGTTGGATTCAAGGCTTGTGCATTTCAAGGGTTGGATGCCTTTCCCATCTGCAAACAGTGCGATTCCTGCCCTGTGCCATATACCTATAAAGTACTTAGGTCTGTACCTGGCAGCCCTCTAGTGCTCAACTGGGCCCCAGAGGTGGGGGAGAAAAATTGTATATCTTATCCCTTCACCACTCCACTAAATCACCTAGCTACTACTACCACCTGCTAGAGAGAACTGAACAGCCAACTACAAGCCTCCAGGGATGTTGAAGAGTCCTTGGTCTCGAGTCCCAAGTCGAGTCACGAGTCTTTGGAACCGAGTCTCGAGTCCGAGTCCTTGGTCTAAAATGATGACTCACAAGTCATGAGTCACTCCCAAAGCTGATTCCATGAGTCCCTATTAAAATCAATGGGGGGTTTTCCCAACAAAATAAGGCTACTTCAGATGTGTGGCTTAAATAAATTCTAGGCACAAGTGTGCCTTTTTATTTCAAAACTCTGCAACTGATTTTGACAAGAACAGACCAGGCAGACAAACCCAAAATAACCAGGCAGGCAGAGGAGGCAGGGAACCCCAAAGCAGGCAGGCAGAGGCGTTTGTCTTGGACAATTCAAACTGTGGAACTGGTCAAGAAGAGACCAGGCAGGCAGAGGAGGCAGGGAACCCCAAACAGGCAGGCAGAGGCAGCCAAACCCCAAATGTCTGAAAGGTTGCATTTTAGGAAAATGATTTTAAAAATAAAAACTTCGCCGGCGATCACACTTCTCTCCACTCCTTCTGGCACAGCCCAGGGATGTTGAAGAGTCCTTGGTCTCGAGTCCCGAGTTGAGTCTCGAAGTCCCATTAAAAATATTGGGACTTGAGTGGGACTCGAGTCAGAGGGGGGACTCAGTCCGACTCATGAGTCGAGTCCTGGAGTCCGAGTCCCCATCCCTGCAAGCCTCCTGTTCCAGGCTGTCTCTGGACAGGGGCATTCCTCTTAGGGCAACATTTTGATGCAGGTCCCACTTGTTCCCTCCATTAGGGAACTAGTTCAGTCCCTATCAGACTGGAAGTGAAATAGGCAAATAAAATAGTATAATTTGTAAATTAAAGGGAAGATAACATTTAAACAACCTCTAAAATGGACCAAAAAGAACCTGAAAGCTTCCAAGACTTATAGAATTCTGATAGCAGTTATAGAAATAATTCCTCCCTTGATCTGGAGATGGAACCTCCAGTTTCACACTCAGCTCCTGGCTTTTCTGCTACCTTTTATTTTATTTTGTTTTTCTTTGAGTGAGTGGGAAAATATGTTGCTGCCCAATCACAGACACTAAATTCCTGGGTTTTTTCTATTGCTTTCTATGGACAATTTTCACTTAGTTTAGGGGAGGGGAAAAAGGCAGTGATGTAAGCCACTGGGCTGCGGGGGGTCTTGAAGCAGGGTCTCCAACAACCAGTCTTTGGTTGTTCAAAGGCTCAGAGTGGGGGGGGGGGCTCAGGAGATAAGGAAGTAGTCAGGCTAGAGGCCATCACGGGACGTTTGGTGAGCGAGCATGAGAGACAAAGCCTTTTCTGTGGTGGTGCTATAACTCTGGAATGCTCTCCCAGTTGAACATTGTCAGTCTCCCTCTTTTTGTCTTTTTTGCTAGAAATAGAAAATACATGCCATTTTGACAGGCATTTAATATGTAATACCTAGAGCTTTTCTACACAAGGCAATTATTGTATGCTCGTGATTCCTTACTCACAGTTGTTTACGGGTCCTGAAGACAACATCATGATTCTCCAGTTTTACTTCTGTTTTTGTTAAGTGCAATTTCCCGGGGGGGGGGGTTAGAGTGGGGAAAATGGGGTATTATTTCTGAAAGTGAAAGAAAATGTATTTTCCTACTTGTGTATTTGTGCTATTCTGCTATAGTGCAGTGCCACCTAGAGGTCATGCAGTAGAAAAACAAAAAGGAAAAGCTCTTTGTGTAGAGCTCGGATCTCAATTCTGCCACAAAACCAAAGGTAGGTACAGCAATTAACAGCCTCATGTAGAAAAACTCCTGGAGTTTATTGCTGCCAGTTTTATGGAGTAACATGTTCTACCCTTGCTGTTGCACAGTTTATGTTTTTTGCTGTCCACCTCTCTGGGTACTTTTAAAATGTGATGTTGATGATGATCGTATAAGGCAAATCTAATAGCTCAAGTAGCAAATTCATAGTGAAGGGCCAATTGTATCATATCATGAAGTACTATACTTCACAACTGTAGTGCTAACTGCTTGCTTTTGCTTCATTAAGAGACCTGCCTTTCCAACGAGGTGTGTCATTACAGCTTACCTTAGTACAGTCTCTGTGTTCTACTTCATATTCCCCTTCCACCTCATAGGCACTACTGTCTTCCAGGCTACTCTCCACCTATATACAAAAGAGTTAAGCACAAGAAAGAGTGTAATCCAGAGATGCCTTCCATTGTTATGCCAAGCTTCAATTCTGAAGCTATTTCTGGAAAACATTAATAAGTATATTTCAGTATTCTCTTTCAAGGCCCTCTTTACAAACAGATTGACAAACAGCAGCCCAAGAGCTGGGGAATTCAGAACTGACACCCAGACTGGAATGACATGCGGTAATTGGGTGACTCAAATGGCTCGGCTTGCAGGCAATTTTTAAAATCATGACTGCCTCTAGGGAATGCTTTTTATCGTATGTCATGTTGATGTCATCAAGCAGGTTGCAGGAGCTTCTAAGTATTGTAAACGAATAATCGCACCTTGAATAATATCACACAAAAGGCATGTATTTATAACTCTACATTTAAACAACATATATCTCTACCGGGCTCAGTGAGAGAGTTTCTGATCCATCACAGCTTTTGATATTATTAGGATATCCCCTCCCCCTCCCCAATCAAATTGATTGCATGGAGGGTTGTTTTATTCTCATTTGCTTGTGTATTTATTTCTGGATTGGTCATTTGCTTGGAACCATGACATCATTTTCACTACGTGATCCCTAAATGGCTAGGATCATGCCACGAACACAGCCTTTCGATTTCAGATGAGTGGTTGGTACTTAAGAAGCACCAGTTTTGGGAAATAATGGCTGCAAACAGGTGTGGAACATACACACACACAGAGAGAGAAGGTAGTATATTACTAAGAGAGCTGAGACAGGGCTGGCTTTTCCGAGTGCTTTATTACAACCTAACTCACAAACAAAGCTGTACCTTCCTGATGTCATCATCTAGCTGGAGGAAGATTCACACTTTCTAGAGGTGGAATTCTTTTCAATTTTTTTATCCCTGCCCCCAAAAGTTACTTTTGCATCAAAATCCAAGCCTCACAAAAATGTGATGTAGAGCAGGATTGCTTGTGTGTGGGAAGGGGAGAGATTAGTAGCTGATTATTTCTAAGCTTTATTCAGGGGGTTGATCTGGATAGCTTTTGGTTCCCTTCCAGAAGCTGCAGCTTCATGTTCTCTAGAGAGGTATAGACAGCAGTAGGGCAGCAGGATCCAGTGGCTCCTGGTGGGGCAAAAGCCAGGGTCTAACCAAAGCCAGAACCAGTGGGTCACCATAGGCAGACTCAAAGGTCTGCTCCATGGCAGGGTCCCATTATACGGGAAGGGCAAACTGAGGCATGCAAGTTAACTTCAAATTCATGAGTTGGCTGTGGGCAGTTGAAGGGCCACCCATTTCAGATGCAAATACCTGGATCCTGATTGGCCCTGGGAGAACCGATCAGGACCAACAATGGAAATCTAACTCCTACTCCTAATGAAGCTCTGTCTGCCTGCTGCTGCCTCAGAAAAAAATCATTGGGAATGAAGGAAGGAATGAAGGAAGAGGAAAAGACAGACAGCTGACAGGCAGCCATGCTCATGTGCACCAGCCAGTCAAGCCCCACCTAGTCACTGCTGGAGATTGGCAGAGATGAAAGGAGACTATAGATCAGCACTCCACAATCAGAGTAAGTAATTTGCTCTTTTCTGAGCGAGAAAATTGGTTATGTTGGCAGTTCACTCCAAAACATTTAATAAGAAATCACCTCTGGAAGGATTGTCCTGATATGTTTATGCATGTGTGTGCCATGTAACATGGAGATGTTCATGAATTTCATGTTTCACCACCTATTCAGTAGGTCTAGAATATAATGGACCAATCTTTTTTTCTTTTTTTTTTAATGACCTGGATAACAGGAGTTTAATGTTATCTTTCAGAGCGAAGACTCTGGTAGCCTTTCAGAGTCATTTAGAGTGTTAGAAGTACTGTATCAGACATGAATTCTCATTCAAATATTTGCACTAGTATATCTGCATGGAGCACTAGAGATGGCTATCCAACCATTTTGCTTTTCCACACATTTGAATCTTTTAGATCTCATGTTCTTACCATCTCGTATATGAAGAAATGTGCAAATTTTGGAAACTTTTTATCAAAAACTTGCCAAAATGAAGTTCTCACTAATCTGCACCATCCTAATTCAATAGGTACAGCAGGAAATGGAACATCATGTACCTGCCTGCCATGTAGCCATTAAAGATGAAGAGCTTGTCAGAAAAAAAGAGGTAGCAAACCTAATTTAGCACCACAAACATAGTTGAATACACAGGGATTCAAACCAAGAGCTAAGCACACAAAGTCCAATGTTTGAATAGACAAATTTGTCATTTTCTTCCAGATTTGATTTTTTAACAGCTCAGGTTCTTCCCATTTATTTATTTGAAGTATTTTTATGCCGCTCCTCAGCTAAAAAGGCTCCAAGAGCAGCTTACGTATACCGTAATTAAACAAACAAGAGAGTCCCTGCCTGCACGCTTCCCATCTAAAAAGACATGACACTCAAGGGAAAAGAGTGGGGAGGGAAAAGGGATCCCCCCCCCCTTCAGCAGGGCTGATGGAATGGCCCTGCTCTACTTCTCATATCCCTCTGTACAGTCTGCTTGAATAGCTGCTGGTGGTGACAGCTGGAGGAGGAGGAGCCGTCATAAGGGAGGCCCATCCCATTTATGAAGAAATTTGTGAATTGTAGTTCTTATATTTAAAAAACCCTAACCAAGCGAAATTCTCAGCCATCCCTATTTGAAACACTGGGCATAATTTCATGTAATAGCTACATTACCTCTTGTTCTGAAAACACTGCATTATCTCAGCAGCTAACTGACCTCATCCCAAACCCTTATTGTAGGGGTGAGGGAGCCTCAGGCCTAAGGGCCAAATCCTGAAGTCTCAGCCCGACTCTCCAGGGTTCCTCAGATGACCACGCCCCCTTCCCCTGGCTCCACCTCCTTTCCCCAGTCACCATTGTTCGGTGATTTCCTGGCTTTTGTGCAGTTTTTTTCCCCATCATAAAAAAGGTTACAATACCTCTCCGAAGGCTTAGCTACTGGCAGGAATAGCTAAGTTACAATATGCTGGTATGTTTTGTATTTTGGGCCCCACCTCCTTTGCATTCAGCCCTGCCTGCTACTGCAATCCAGCCCTCGAGAGCTTTTCCAAAATTGAATTCAGCCCTAGGGCTGAAAGAGGTCCTCCACTCCTGCCTTATTGGGTGGCACAGCATAGCTAAGAAACCAAACATCAATTTAAGAAATGTTTATGCTAAATATATATATATATATATATATATATATATATATATGGCTTCTCTGTTCAGTAGGAATTTGTACTTAGGAGGGGGGTTTCCTTCCTTAAAATTAAATCTAAGTGATTGTCTCCACTGCAATGTACACTTTCTGCTCAGTCTCTATTCATTTTTTTAGGGCTCTTCAATAAATGTTTAATTTAAATCTTATCAGAAGACATTAACACAATAATTTATCTTGTTGGATAATTACAGAATGGTTCTTCGGAGTATTTGATACCTGAGCAGTAAGAAACTGTGGAATGCATGTAGCATTGTGGCCAGGACTCTAAAATGTATAAATATTTCTCCAGTTTCAATAGCTCAAAAACAATTTACCTGTTGTGTCACTTGTTGGAATATGCAACATCCATTTAGTAGTTCCAGTTTTATTTTCCTTTCCCAGTACTCATCCTTTTCCTATTTTTGCAGCAACCCCTCTGATTTTGCAACAAAATTTGTGCAGTCTAAATTTATTTAGAAGCACCTCCCCAGGAAATGCATCCTTAACACACGAGAATTCTAGACAATACATTAACAAATGTGAATATTAAAGGCTATTACAGTGACCCGGTTTGCATGATTGCAGCTGGGGAAATAAGCCACAGTGACTTATTTCCCTCACTGTGTATGTCAGTCACGTGCTGGGGAGATTAGCATAATTACCCTCAGCAGAGCAGCTTGTCATGTCATGCAAACCTGTCCAGGGTGGCTTGTTGCCATGGGTAACAAGCCACTCAAGAACCCATTGGCTGTGTAGGGTTCTGGGTGGCTTGTTACTCATGACTACAAGCCAGTCTGGCTGGGTTCACATGACACGACAAGCTGCTAATTTCCCTGGCATGTGACTGGCATGCGCAGTGTGGCTAACATGCGATTGTGTGAACTGGGCCAGTGACTTGAAAAGAAGTGGTCTTATTAATGATGCAATATATTATAAGATGGATCCAAATGGATTTTTTTTCCCTAACTGTGGGAAGGATCCAACTGTGTCCATGTGCTAGCACTATTGACATTGCACTAAATCAAAGCTTGTGCACTGTCAATAGCACTTGCTAGCACAACAGGTTTCTGAGAAAACCCATCATGGGGCTACTAGAAGCTCCAAATTCACTAAGGGTGCAGTCCTGTGCATGCTTAGACAGAAAAAAGTCCTACAAAAAGTCCTTGGCAGGAGCATGCTGGGAGTAGGACTTTTGTCTGTTTAAACATGCCTAGGATTGTGCCCTAAGACTTTTGACCCTCCCCACCCTAATAATTAAATAAAAATAGAACTGTATTGTGAGGTTTTCCAGAGGGGGCTTCTGGAGGGACAGCCCTCTGCAACAACCCCCCCCCCGAGTCTTGTGACACCTTTAAGACATTTTATTATGGTGTAAGCTTCTTTATCGGATGCACACAAAAGCTTACACCATCATAAGAACTGATTAGCCATTAAGGTGCCACAACCCTTGCCCATTATGTTCAGAGCTTAGGATAATTGTTCAATAACTTTTAATGGGGTCCTTGTGGAAGAGGAACATTACCCTGAATTGGGAGGGGGAAAGTGCTTCTCTGGAAGTTGCCCCACCAGAAATGATACTTTTTCCTGCTCAGGGTATATATATAGATTTTAGTACAGTTCAGACCTCAGGGAAGGGTTGAAAGTGATTAAAAGTTGGTGATTAAGTACCTGGCTCTGAGACCACTGAATAACTTCCCTCAGCTGAGAGAATGTCAGAGGCTATATTATAAAACTAGCATCACTTCAGAGGTTCAGGCAAGAAATCACATGTTTGACAGTCAGTGTCCATCTTTCATATTTCATGAGCCTTTGCTCATTTCTCTCATATTGGGCAGTATCCAACGGGGCGTTTGCACCTCCGCTGATTCCCTTCTGCCTGCAGATTCCATTCTGCAAGCTGTGGGTCCTGCTGATTCTATTATGCAAGCGGGACTCACCGCTTATGCAAGGGAGATTTAGTGCTTCTTAGAGGAAACCCTGAAACGAACTCTACCAATTTACCTCCTAACAGAAATGAGAATTTCAGCTTGCCCCCAGAAATACTAAATTGCCATTGTACAAATGGTGGTGGCCACTTGCTCAACAGAATCGGCAGGGGTGCAGGAGAATCAGTGGGGGTGTAAGCACCCGGTTGGATACTGGCCATTTTTCTACACCTCAGATAAATATGTTGGACTATGATAAATAAATAAAATAGTTCTCCCATTTTGTTCAGCAGACCATTGTCAGTTTTCATATTTGGCTCTAGTACTGCCAATGAACCCCAGCTTCGTTGGGGTTAAAGGTGGATTCTTTTAAGACTTGATTATATCCTGCACAGCACGTGCTACAATTAATATCCCTACTCAGGGTGGATGAGGCAGCAGGAACAAAATCCATTAAGACCAAATTGTATGAGATTAATTGCTTTTGTGGAGAATAAATAATGTCATAGTTAAACTATTCTCTTCATCAGATATTTAGTATGTTTTTTTTTAAGTGAAGCAAGCATTCCAGGACCACTAATTAATCCATTTTGTAGCTATCTGTAAAATATATTGTTTCTAGCTGAACGCGATCTCTCTGTTTCTTATTTTTTGGGTGATGTTATCTACTAAACTATCTCAGGATTCTGTCATTGAACCTAATGACAGCATGACAGTTGTAGAGGTCATTTTGTTAATGACACCGTAATGTGGTTGACTGAGGTCCAATTCACATGATTCTGAGTCAGCATGGTAGCCACTGGGGTGTGTGTGTGCTCATCTGTAGTTCAGCCTTATGTTGCCTTGGTAACATATGAAACTCTGATCACTAGGGATTGTGCTGATCATGTTGTTCCTTCTTACAGATGGAAATCAGTATTAGTGTGGAAAGGAAAGAGCAGGGAAAGTTGGGACACAATTTAGTACCAACTGTCCGAGTTCTCTATGCCTCCATGGGGACAAGCAGACAAAAGTCATTGTGCTAGTGTAGCCGTGTAGGACAGCAGTGCTTTTGGTTTAATATGGTCTTTTCTAGTCTCTTGCGCAAAGATGACAATGGAGTGGAGAAGAGGCAATAATAGAAGCAGGTCTGGGCACCACCATCATAAAGACCTTTGGACATCAAGGTGTTGGGTGCATTGGTGCAATTCTGCACAAATGATGTGGGTAATATATTGTTATAATAATGGGATTGCTATTGAGAAAAAGAAAATACCTGGTATACTTTTCTTGCATTAGATGCAGCTATGCTATTTCAGGCTCTCTATATTGACAGTTCCAGAGTGTGAAGTTCTTAAATGTCAGCAAAGATAACTAAAATTGTTCATTTATTATCATCAACCACCAAATCACCTTTAAGTATCCTGTGACCAAAAAGGAAAGCAATTAGCTAAAGCATTTATAGCGATCATTATGATATTCATTTTCGCCTTCTGACATATTTTTTTTCAGAAGATAGTTATTATCCACTGACATATATTTGTTGGATTCTTATTCATAACCAGGTAACGCAGTTAGGTCAATAATCACCAGACATTTTCTCCTCTGTATTGTTTCCCCCCTCTTATCATTAGTACCGCAGATTGCATTTGGGTCTGCATTCTGTTCTGGGAGGTGCCGGTCCAAAACAAACTAAAACAATATATAATATATCCCTAAGTGAGAGTAGGCCCCTCCTCCTACCACTGGAAAAGTTCCATGGCACAGAATAAGTGTACCAAGGGAACATAAGGATTTCTAGTGCCAAGCAAGGCAGAATTGTCTTGCTTGCCTGGAATAAAATACCACTTGAACTGTTTTGGTGCAGGCAAAGGATAGTCAGTGCCTAGAGGTAAGAATGCCATGGAATCGTATGTATGCTGCCTTGAGTTCCCAGAAGAAAGGCAGGATATGGATGAACCTAGATAAATAAATATTGTAGATAGAGGGAACACTTTATGAATGAATAGTGTGTCATAGAAGTAGTGTGCAATCCAAGAGTTTGCTTTAGAGTTTTCTCTTTGAGGTGCAGAAAGTTTTCTGGGAGTTGTATTTTCTTAGAAAGATCTGGGAAAGACCAGACACATAATGTGATAGCACCAAAAATATACCTGTATCAAGATGTATTTCAAATGATACAGGTCCTGGCACAAATCCATTTTGGACTGCCTAAATTCATGATCATACCTGTTTGTGTCTGTGGACGGGTTCATCTCCAGATAATATCCTGCAGTATTGTCATACAGCACCATGGGATCTGAAGTGAACTAGATTTAAACTAGAAATCTGAACTGATTTAAATGGTTCTGCAAATCTTCCCCCCATAACTCTAGCTCTGTAAATTGTAAACCTATGGAGGCCATAGGAGTTCTTCAACAAAGTACAGTCATGCCTTGGATTGAGAGCATAATTCGTTCCAGAAACGTGCTTGTAATCCAAAAAACTCTTATATCAAAACGAAATCCCCCCCAAAAAATTTGTACAGAGATTTTTAATTTAAGCTGTACTACAGTACTTGTATTGCAAGACGTCGCTTGTATATCAAGTAAAAAAATATTAAATAAATATTTAAAAATTTGCTTGTCTTGCAAAACGCTCTCAAACCAAGTTACTTGCAATCCAAGGTATTACTGTACACCTATAAGCCATGACCAAACTCAGCTTCCTCCAGAATTAAGTAAATGCTGACCATGAATCTAATAGAATTTAATTCATTTTGCAAATATAATGTTACTAACAATTAACAATCTAAGGGCTTTTCTACATCAGGCTTTTAATCCGCCACTTAACCGAGGCTTCTGCTTCCAGATCCTTTGCAGAAATAAGATCAGCTCCTTTACATGTGTTTTTCCCCCTGGTTTTTTTTTTTCTTTCTCTGCCTTTCTATGTGTCCCATTACACAACCACAAGGTGGCACTGTGGTATAGCAGAATTGCTAAAATACACGAGCTTCTCATAGCACAATTTCCAGATAATACCAGAATTCCGTCGATCTAAAAAAAGCCACAGAAATAGTTACAAAGAATGGGAGAGGCCCTGGGGGATGATGATGTAGTGTAAAGCACCTGCAAACTGAGTGAGGAATCATGAGTGCACAATAAATGCCTTGTGTAGAGAAGCCCTGAAACACATCATATGGCATTACTTCTCTGAAGAATGGAAAGCATGTACTCTTTTATACCCTTAAAGGGGGTGGGGGAGCATTAGATAACTATCTGTAAAAGAAAATTATTTTAAAGAAGTTGACATGGCAAGTTGGTTCAGATAATGATCTTTGTGGATAATGATCCTTTCTAGAGACTTTCTGTTGTTACTGTCCCGGGTGATCAAGAACAGTGAGATCAACAACATTTGAAAACACAGAGCAGACAATTGATGGAAAGAAACCAAGACTTCCCTTCACACCCCACGCTCCTGTGGGTGGGGAGAGTTTTGCGCGGGGGGGGGAGTGGAGAACGAGGACTTGAATGATGCTATTCCATGAGGTGATTTCACCCCCAATCAGGGCTCGGGCAAATTGTTTGCCCAATGGGGATGGGCATAAAGGGTGGGGCCCTGAGGCAGTATTTATGCACAGGAGACCCCACCCAGTGCCTCTTTCTTTGCAGCTGCAGTTGGTTGGAGCCACAGACCTATTACCTGTGTCTCCTCTTCTTGACTGGGATTGCTTCTCCTGGATTCCTCCTTGGTTCCACGACGCCGTGCGATGGTTTAGGGGCTATCCAGGGGTGGTTTCCTCTTCTAGTGGCCTCCCTTAGGGTGGCCACCGGTTTGCTCCGCTCTAATTTCCCCTTAGTCCTCCGATTTATTTTCATTTTCTTTAATTTAAAGTAGCCTTTCCTGACATTTGAGGGTAGCGCGGGGCGTTTTCAGCGCCAGCGGCCTCCGCCGCGGGGACGGGGGGGGGGCTGGCTCCTGTTAGACATAGCACCCCGCTGCGCGGCTCCCCCCCCCCCCCCCGCGGTCTCGGCGGCGGCGCTGTCCTCGCCTTGGGCCTTGGCGTACGAGCATATCTACGCCTGTTTCTGCCCTGTTCGTTCTTCGCCGCTATCGAGGAGAAGGTTCTCCTTTGGGGGAAGCGAAACAGCCGCGGCGGCGGTCACGGCGCCTCCGGCTCTTGTTTTCGGGCGGGAGCGGCTTTGCGGCGTCATCTGCTATTCGGGGAGGCCAGAAGGGGATCTGCGGCACCTCCGCTCTTGCCCCGTTTGTTTTCTCAAGGAGGTGCGGGTGTATGCTTGCCCGCATCAGTGCGTCTGGCCCTTTTTTCTCCGTGCCTTCTAGCGAAGTTTTCTTTTTTCTTTAAGTAGCCACGCTTTTTCTTCAGCTCCGAGGGGGTGGCGTTGTATTAATTTTGCTTGGCCATCACTACCCTCCGGAGCCTTTTGGCTGTCCGGCCGCCGTCCTTTAAGCGCACGTGCCGCTTCCCGCGCAAGCTCGGCTCGTGGGCAGCTTCCCTGGGCGTTTTGTTTCACTGCGACCGCCATGTTGGGGACGAATGCCCACCATTTTCTGCCCCCCTGTTATCAGTGGATACTCTGCAGTTTCACTCTTCTACATAAATACAGGTTCCGTAGTTTGTGATCCTGCAGCAAGGGAGCTTGATTTCTTCCGCTTTCATATACCGGATTGTAATCAAGTTTGTTTTAATTCCTTTTGCTTTGCTTGTAGGCACATAAATTCAACATTCGTTATTTTATTGCTCATACAGGGATTTAATCAAGTTGTTTAATTCATTTGATTGATAGATTTATATGTACATGATTCCACATTTGTTTAGTTCATTGATTTAATTCAATTTTCGAGTTCATTATACAGGTATAAATTTATTATCTGGCATAATTAATTGATTCTATTAGGTACTCATGCAATTTAACATCAATTTGCATATAGTGGTGAGAGTGCTGGACTGGGACTGGGGAGATCCGGGTTTTAGTCCCCGCTCAGCCACGAAACTCACTGGGTGACTTTGGACCAGTCACGGACTCTCAGCCTCTCCTACCTCACAGGGTTGTTGTGAGGATAAAATGGAGAGGAGGAGGATTATGTAAGCCGCCTTGAGTTCCTTGTAGGAGCAAAGGCGGGGTATAAATGTAATAAATAAATAAAATACATATATTATAAATTACAACATTCACCTTTAGCTAAAAATTTTGGACGAATAAGTGGGTTAATTCATTACAGAATAATCAATTTTATTTCACTTAGAATTTTCTGTTGCATCACTTCATTCACAGCGGCAACTATTGTCCTGTGCCGTTTTTGTCAATCCCTAGCGATACATCTCTTACGTTTCTTCCCAGTTCTGCAGGATGCCACCCAAGAAGGGCCAGGGAGGCAAGAAAAGAAAAGGGCGCGCACCTCGACAACAAGCCAAGCGTCCTCCTACGCGGCGGCTCTCTTCTTCCTCTGATGATGCAGCTGTCGACGTCTCAGCAGTCCTGGCGCGGGTGGCTAGCATGCAGAGGGAGAGGGAACACTTAGATGCCATGCAGGTGGCTGTTGTTTCTCCCGCTGCTATTTATCTGTTCCAGCAACGACACTTCGGGAACAGGGTGGAGCTCCCGGCCTACTCCGCGGTGGGAGCACCAGGGCTGTCATTTATCCCAAGTTCCTCTCTGCCACCGTCCGAGCCAGGCCCTTCAAGTGGCCTTCCTGCAGCCTGTGAGTACACGAGTCCAATGGGGTCAGGGAACTGGCCTAATTGGAACCAACACATTTACCCGGGCTTTCCCTGGGGGTAGCACCCATTTCCCTCATGTTCCATTTCAGGCCACAGGCAGGGTTGGCACCAACAACAGGTCTGTGGCTCACGCTGGCTCAGCTTGTCTGAGGGTGGGAAGCTAAGCAGGGTCAAGTCTGGTTATTACTTTGATGGGAGACCCCTCCTCTAGTTTCCTGCATTGAGGAGGGGGTTGGCCTCGAAAGCCTTGTAAGCTCCTTCCAACTCTATCTATGAAATCTATAAGCCATAGCCATTTCACACCCGTTCAGCCCTTGGTTCCAGGTTACCCTGCGTCAGCTTCACACCCGGTGCAGCCCCCTGAGGGCGTGTCAGGTTTCTCCTCTTTAGCTGCACCCACTGGTCTCTCTTCTGCTGCTGCATGGGTCACCCAGGACGGGGCAGGAGCCCCGGGGGCAAGGGTATCTCCCCCGCCAAGTGTCTCTCTACTGTCAGATGTTCCAGCCGCCGGAGCCACACCTTCTCCGGCGACGCAGGCCTGTGCGCCAGTGTGGTCCGGTCCGGCTGGGCAGGTGACATCACTCACAAAGGGCGCCGCCAAAGTGGATCTTTCAGACCACTATCCTCACGCCAAACCCGGTTTGGTGCCACCAGGCATGCCCCCTTTCCCTTCGGAATGTCGCCTGGCCCCGGCCACCGGGGAGAGGATACTCAAGGACGAATTTATTGATGTCTTCTCCCTCTTGGGCGGGGAGCCGGGTGCCATTGAGAAAGAGAAACTCAAGGACCGCGAACAAGAAAAATTCAAGCCAAAAGGCCAGCCTGGAATTGGCCAATTGGCGGCCCGGGTTCTTAATATACATGGGTACACTTCAACAGGAATTCCCTGACCAGGCCATCATTCTTACAGAATATCTTGATGTGATATATCGGGCATACTCTAGTTTTGAGGGTGGAGCTTGGATGGCTAATCATGAAGGGTTCCGCAAAAAGGCGGCCTTTTGACCACTCTATTCAATGGGATAGGAAGGACGACGACCTGCGGATGGAATTCATGATTCCAGCCAGGCCGGTTGTTGGGAACGATCCGAGAGCGGTCACATCCTGTCTAGACTATCGGTCAACACGTCTCCCCGGGTACAGCCGGGGAAGTCAGTTCAACCCCGGCCACTGTGTGGGGAATACATCTCCATAGACACCTGCTCACGGCCTGAAGGTCCTCACAGACACGCCTGCAACATCTGCAATGGGTCACACACACCGGCTTCATGTTACAAGGTCAGCGGGCTGAGGGGAGGAGGTAAGTTCGGTTCAGCTAAGCGCCCCCCGGGTCCTGCACAGCACCAACCTCTGAAAGGGCCCCAGCCCAGTTAAGGTTGGGCCTTTGGTGCGTTTGTTAAGACTCCACCCTGACAATGATGCTGCTCAGTATCTGAGGTATGGTTTTCTTTTTGGTTTTAGGATCCCATTTCAGGGCCCTTGTTTTCATGTTTTGTCCCGCAATCAGCGCTCTATCCTCGGGATGGAGCCTATTGTGGCACAAAAAATAGTTAAAGAGGCTTCCGCGGGAGGGTCTTGGGTCCGTTTTCCTCCTTGCCGCTCCATAATCTTAGGGTCTCCCCATTAGGGATCGTGCCCAAGAAAGCCGAGGGGGAGTTCCACTTGATACACAATCTGTCTTTTCCCAGAGGGGCTTCCATCAACGACGGCATACCGGAGCATCTATGTTCCGTGCGCTATGCCTCGTTTGACTCTGCGGTGGCCATGGTTCGCCGTTGTGGCCATGGGGCCCCCTTTTGTGAAAATGCAATATCAAGTCTGCCTTCAGATTGTTCCCTGTCCACCCGGATGACTCTGACTTGCTTGGTTTCCATTTCCAGGGCCAGTTTTTACATTGATAGAGCTATGCCTATGGGCTGCTCTACCTCTTGCTCAGCTTTTGAGCGTTTTAGTTCAATTTTTGAATGGGCCTTGTGTAATCGTACCGGGATGAGTCAAGTCATCCACTACCTGGACGATTTTCTGTTTGTGGGTATTCGGGACACCAATCAGCGCGCCTTCTTGATGGCGCAGTTTCAAGAATTGTCATCCGAATTGGGTGTCCCCCTCGCTACAGAAAAGACGGAAGGCCCCTCCTCCATTCTGGTATTTTGGGCATCGAGCTGGATACCAACATGCAGTGCTCTCGCCTCCCTATGGATAAGCTCCAGGCCCTCCGTTGTCAGGTACGCCGCATTGGTACAGTCACGCAAGGTTTCCCTTCAGGAACTCCAGGAGCTCGTGGGCCACTTGAATTTTGCATGCAGGGTGGTGGTGCCAGGCAGAGCCTTGTTGCGGCGCCTCGGTGCTGCCATGTGTGGAGTGACATGACCCTTTCATAGGGTTCGTGTAAATGCCTCCATGAGGGCTGATTTGAGGGTGTGCTACTATTCCTGTAGAGATTCAATGGAGTTTCCTTTTGGCGGCGTGAGCAGTCACTGCATGCTGATTTCAGGGGGCAATCCGACACTTCTGGTTCCTTTGGCTTTGGGGTGTTCTTTAGAGAGCAGTGGTGCGCCGCACCATGGCCTCAGGAGTGGATGAATTCTGGAGTGTGCCGTGACCTCACCTTTCTGGAATTCTTTCCCATCTATGTTGCAGTACACCTGTGGGCAACACAATTGGCGGATTCTGTCGTGCATTTTTGGTGCGACAGTCAGGCCACTATGCTGGTTGTCAATTCCTTGTTATCCAAAAACCCTTGGGTAATGCATATGGTTCGCGCTTTTACACTGCGCCGTTTGCAATTTAACATCTTGTTCCAGGCACGGCATGTTCCGGGCTTGCACAACAGTATAGCAGACGCATTGTCTCGCAATCAGATGCATAGGTTCCGAGCACTTGCCCCCTGGGCGTCGTACCACCCGGTGATAATGCCAGACTGTCTTTGGCAGGTTCGAGGTCAGTTTCTGAGCACACCATAATGCCGTCATTAGGACAATTATCCAATCAGCTGGCCAGGGATGCAACGTTTCCTGGTACCCAGCTGCTTTAGAGGAACTCCGCCCAGTGGCGGCTATACACGCCTTTATTACCATGTGGGGCACGGCCGCCGGTCCATTATTCCGACATATTGACAGTTCCCCTTTAACCAGGTACCAGTTCTGGGTAGTTTCTAAACAGGCGTTGGGGGCAGTGGGCCTTTCACATATGCGCTTTGGCACTCACATTCCTGATTGGCGCGGCTCCACGGCCACTGCCTTAGGTTTCCCGGCAAGCGGGGTCCAAGCGGTTTGAAGGTGGCGTTCTCGAGCCTACCACTCTTACGTCCAGAAGTTGCCTTGATTCCCGCTGCCGCTTCTTTGTTTCTCTTTTTCAGGTGCGTGGAGCAGAGGGAGGCCGGTTCGTGTGTTGATATGTGGTCACTCATAATCTTTTGGGCCGCAGGGCGTGCTGCCAAGTCCTGGGTCGGTGCTCAGTGGGCATCGGGCAGATGGCCACCATCCAGTGGCTTGGTCGGCGTGGTATGCAGTGGCATGACCTTCTCTACACACTTTTTCACTCCAGTCTCATCAGGCTCCACCACATGTGTTTGTGCTGCACCTGGGCGGCAACGACCTGGGCTTGCTGAAGGGCAAGGCCTTAATCTTCAGGCAACTGAAGACCTATCTTTCGTTTCCTCCCAGTGGCCCGATGTATCCATTTTGTGGTCACATATTCTGCCGCGTTTCTGTTGGAGGTACTTCGAGAGTCCTGCATGTTGAACAGGGCGGCCTGGAAGGTCACTGGTGAGGTTCAGAGGGCCATTGGAGGCATGGGGTTAGTCATACCTCATCCCGAGATATCCTTGGCCCGGAGGGAGCTGTACCGGCTGGACGGGGTTCATTTGTCCGACGCCGGGAACGATATATTTCTCGAAGATCTGCGAAGGGCCCTGCTCGAGTTCATCTCTGGCAGGTGGGGGAGATTCGACTAAGCAGAGGCTTGTCTCTCTCTGTGGCGGTAAGTGCGGTGAATAGGCAGTGGGGGTTAGGGTTTCGGTGTGCATCCCATGGCACCTTTGAAGGTGATGGGCGAGAACCCGAACCTCACAAATGTCGATGCCTTGTGGCTCAATTTGTGAGAGGTAGGGTCGCCTTTGGGGTCTACCCATCTCACCCTCCTCGGTTGTCCCGTGGCGCTGTGGGCGGTGACCCTGGATAAGATCCCCCAGCACCCCGTGTGCGGAATTCGAGGGTGGCGAGTCACTGCGCCGCCCTCGGGTTTGGGATGCTTTCGCCCAGACATGCTCCACTGGCCTTTGGGCCGGCCTTAGTTAATCCCGCACTTCTCCCTTCGCAGACCTTTGAATTAATAAATGTGGCCCTGATTTTATACCATAACTGCTGTCTCGTCTCTTCATTTCCCCCCTTTACCCGCGCAATTCCCTTCACACCCCACGCTCCTGTGGGTGGGGAGAGTTTTGCGCGGGGGGGGGAGTGGAGAACGAGGACTTGAATGAGGCTATTTCATGAGGTGATTTCACCCCCAATCAGGGCTCGGGCAAATTGTTTGCCCAATGGGGATGGGCATAAAGGGTGGGGCCCTGAGGCAGTATTTATGCACAGGAGACCCCACCCAGTGCCTCTTTCTTTGCAGCTCCCTCCCTCCACTCCCGATGAAGCAGTGTGAGCTCCTCTGGTCGCCTTTTATGGGGCCGAGTAGGAATTTTGGCTCATTGCCCTAATTGGCTCGGGGCAATGTGCGAGTTTCGCCTACTCCATACTGTGGAATCGGTGGTGGGTTTGTTGTTTTGGGTTACCTGCTATTTCGGTCACATTGGCCTTAGGTTAGGCGGTAAGTGCGGTGAATAGGCAGTGGGGGTTAGGGTTTCGGTGTGCATCCCATGGCACCTTTGAAGGTGATGGGCGAGAACCCGAACCTCACAAATGTCGATGCCTTGTGGCTCAATTTGTGAGAGGTAGGGTCGCCTTTGGGGTCTACCCATCTCACCCTCCTCGGTTGTCCCGTGGCGCTGTGGGCGGTGACCCTGGATAAGATCCCCCAGCACCCCGTGTGCGGAATTCGAGGGTGGCGAGTCACTGCGCCGCCCTCGGGTTTGGGATGCTTTCGCCCAGACATGCTCCACTGGCCTTTGGGCCGGCCTTAGTTAATCCCGCACTTCTCCCTTCGCAGACCTTTGAATTAATAAATGTGGCCCTGATTTTATACCATAACTGCTGTCTCGTCTCTTCATTTCCCCCCTTTACCCGCGCAATGCAGATGCTTAATGGAAACTTAAACTTTAGTTTAAGTTTAATCTTTCCAAAACCTGTGTTTCAGATGGCATTCTAAAGTTGTACAGTGTCTATTATAATATCATCAGACAACACCGCAAGTCATCACCCAGGGCAGTTTATAATGTGGGAAGATGACTGCATCCACCCCTAACCTCTCACAGTACCTGGCTGGAAACCATGAAGCTGTTCTCTGACTGAGTTCTGGCAACCATTGGTTTTTCAGATTTCTTACCATTACTGTTTGCTACAATTTTCTTTGGCTTTTGGATTCCCCTTGAACTTGGGACATTTTCCACATGAGCAACAATAAACAGCCTACTTTCTGCACATCAACTGCGCACTGTGGCTCTGCACTGAGCAATTATGGTGGTCATGTGTCCTAGATTACAAAAAATAGTCCTCTGTTTAAAGGGTGGTCAGAAGACAGTCCTCTATTTTAAGTTGCCCTCTATTTGAAGGGCTGTGCAATTCAGTTTAAAGATAAAGAAGCATAAGAAGGGAGAAATGGGGCCGAAACTGCTCATCATCTGTTAGCATTTGGACAACAGACTGAGCAGGCACACAAGTCATCTAATCATAATCTTCCCCACTAGGGTGAGATACGATGTATTTCTATTTCAATTATAGTAACTCTTTCTAAGTGTGTGTGTATATACATCTAAATGACCATATGCACATTTTATGCAAATCTGTATCTTCTTTCAGAATTGCCTTTTCTCTTTTTTGGTGATGCATAAGTAGCCACCGTATGAGCAATTGGGCTTGAACAATCTATACCAGCGATGGCGAACCTATGGCACGCGTGCCACAGCTGGCACGCAGGGACCTCTCTGTGCCTTTGGTCGTCAGATCGCGAAAATACCGTCCCCTTCTGCATTCAGCGTTGGGTTTCCATAGTAACTCCTCTCCACTCATTCCTTGCTGGCCTCCACAGGCAGGCACACTCCAACATCTCCACCCCCAGAAGCGGACTGCTCAGGCACCCAGCCCTCCTTCTAACTGAACAGCTCAGAAGCACAGTGCGCGCACACCCAAATCTTTGCGCGCCCGGTGAAGAGCCATGCTCTGAGACAGAGCGGGGCGCGATTAGCTAGTGCCCCCTGCCCCCCTCCTCCTTCCTGCCAAATTTAAGGCACTTTGAAATAAATAAGTTGGTTTTGTGCTGCAGTTTGGGCACTCAGGCTCAAAAAGGTTCGCCATCACTGATCTATACTTTAAGGCTTTAAGTACTTTAAGGTACAGTGTCAGCAGCATGACAGGAGCGAGCGACCAAGATTGATGTTAGTAAAGAGGTTATTTCTATAGCAGGGTGTCATAGAGTATTTAGTGGTCAAATCTGAAGGAGGCAGTGGAAACCACAACTCACCTGCACCCCAGCAGGAAGGGAAAGTCTTGAGCATTCCCAGCTGTGCCCAGGCCTGAAAGACAAGGCCTAAAAGCCTTTTCCTGTTGCCTGGAAGTTCTTCCTGTTGCAGTGGAGGCTGGTGGCTCCAATGTCAGTGGGGCAGCCGCAGTGTATCCACTCTAGGCTTTAGTCTGAACTTTTAAGGAGCTATCCATGGTGCTGAACCCTATCCCCAAAATAGGTCAAGCACCATGGACAGCTCCTTTAAAGTTCAGTCCGAAACCCGGAGTGGATACACCACCCCACTGACATTGGACCCACCAGCCACTGCTGCCCTGTTGCCAGTTCTTCTGCCTCTTTCTTCAGAAGGGTGGTGAATTTGCTTGGGAAAGTAGATTACCCCTTTAGTCTGGAGGCGAGTTTTCCTGGGCTTTGCCTTTCCAAATGTGCGCTTGAGTTTTTCTAAGAGTTGTTTCAGAAATACTGCTGGCTGGACAACCTGAACTAATTATGAGGTGAGCTGGGAAAGGCTGACTTATCTCTAGTCTTAATCCCCTATGTTGGCAGATCCATGGCAGCACAGTTCATGAGGAAAGTTGGTGGACATGAGATGAACTTCTAGAGGCCAAGGCTGACTGAACTTTGTTATAATTAGATTCAGTCATTCTGTATAAATACTAGAACACTATCTGAAGCATGGAATTCAAGATGGGTGAGTGTTTGGATGCACTGTGAGAAGAATACTGGAAATCTGAAGTTAAATTTAAATGCTGATTTGACCATCCTCTCTCCCGAATTTTTAACTGAGCCTTGGAAGTCCATTTGTAATTGGGCAGGTGCCATGTTTCAGGATGATTTCCATGTTGATAGTAAGATTACCATGTTGAAGATTGCAGTCCTGATAGGATATGATATGGGTGTTCTTGATGTGGCATGTGATGTGTTTTTGGTGTGTTGGTATAATATATGAATGCATGGAATAGCTGAGCTGGTTTGTCAGGATCTTAATCAAAAAGGATCAAGTAGCCCCAAATGAAACATCAGGGCAGAGTCAAAGTCAGCAGTTGAGTGTCAAACCTGTATGGCTCATTGGGCTTTTCTAGATGAGGCTTTTATTGTGTGCTCACCATTCCCCAGTCATGGAAGGTTACTGGTGCTTTAGATGACTTCATCCTCCTTCAGTGTTTCTCTCATGCTTTCCAAGCAATTTCCTGGGTGTGTTTATTTTGGCTGGGGGATGAGGACTTTTTTGGAATAGTGAAATAAAGAGCAACTCTCCACCAGTGCAGTTGCATTTTCCACTTTGTTCCATTATACCACAGTGCCTCCTAGAGGTTATTTAGCAGAAAGTATGGAAAGGCAGAAAAGGGAAGAAACAAACTGTGTGTAGAGATCTGATCTTAATCCTGCAAAGAATCTGGAAGCAGAAGTAGCAGGCTAAAAAGTCTCATTAATTTCACTGGTTACCAAAGTGTGTTGAGGTGTTTCTATTTCTGCGGTGACCATAAACCAATGAGAGTACACTGCTGTTCATTCGTGGAATAATATATTAATAATGCCAATCTATGGTTTCCCCATTGTCTAATACTGAAGGTAAACATTTTTAAAAAACTAAAATACATACAACTCAAATAAAAACTAAATAGTATCTCTCCCAGTTTACCCTCAGCAAATCTGGTTAAAAACAACAACAGCAACAGATGTTAATCCTAAAAATATACAAATGTATATGAATGATTAAAGATTAAGTCATTTAGGCTACACTCCTATATCAATTTATCTGAGAATAGGTCTTATTGAGCTCATAGAGCTTTCTTATCAGTAGATGTGTATAGGATTGTGATCTTAGATTGCACTCCTATTCACTTTCCTTTTGGAGTTAACTCCACTGAAATCAGTAGATTTACTGTACTTTTGAGTAAATATGCACATACGTTTGACCTGTTAGGCTGCTATCCTATGCATACTTCCCCATTGAACTCAATGGGATTTACTTCAGAGTAGACAGGCATAGAATTAGTGTATGTTATCCTATTAGTGTGTGTTATCCTCCTAAAGGTATAGTTTTTGCAAGCTCCTAAGTGGCAAAAAGCAGTCCTGGATCAGTGCCTAGACTCAGTGATGGGCTGGGCGAGGGCCAATAAACTGGAGCAGAATTCTGTTCCTAAGTCTGGGAGATAGTCTTATTGCCTGTTCTGGATGGGATTGCACTCCCTCGGAAGATCAGGTTCATAGTCTGGGCGTACTCCTGGATCCATCTCTGTTCCATCCATCTCCCTGCTGGATGCCACAGTGACTGCTGGATGCCACAGCTGGTATGCCTGCTACACCTTCTCCTGGACAGGGATAGCTTAGTGACAATGGTACAGGCATTAGTAATCTCAAGACTGGATTACCACAACATGCTCTAAGGTTGGTCTGGAGGCTGCAGTTAGTACAGAATGCAGCAGCTCAGTGATTCTTGGGGGCTGCCCCTTTTCAACATGTAACACCTTTGCTGAAGGAACTGCACTGGCTGCCTATTTGTTACAGGGCAAGGTTTAAGGTGTTGTTGTTGTTGTTGTTGTTGTTGTACAAAGCCCTAAATAACTTGGGGACCAGGATACTTGAGAGTGAGCTTTCTCCTATTATCAACCTGCCCAGTCACTGAAATCATCAGGTGAAGCAGTTTTGGGGTGGCAGGGTGTCCTACTTTACACAGTCCTCTGTTTGAAGCAGTTCTGGGGTGGCCAAAATCTTTTATTTATACATGTCGAGGGGTTTATACATTTTGTAAATAAATAAGTATTTTGAAAGGAGAAATAATGAAAGACCCTCTATTGCAGTCCTAATTATAATTTTATTGTGAAATGAAGCCATGTTTGAGTGAGCCTCTCTTGGCTCTGTGATCATTTGCCATCTTTTCAGTGAAAAGACACCAACATTAATTTTGAACAGCAAACAAATCAACTTGAAGAAGCTGCAAACTTCTTTGTTTCTGGAAACCCATTTGCAAAACAAGAATAAAAACACAAAAAAAACCTGGTCCTGCTCTTTATGAGATACATTGTTCATTGGTTGAGCAGATTTTTGACATTCAGCAGCCATAATAGTCCTACTTTTAAAAAAACAGATCCAACAGTGCTTATTTCCCACCCCACACTCCACAGCAAATTTGCTCTCTGCCCTACATGCAGAATTTGCTTTTACTTCTGAAGAAAACATCATTAAAAACCCTGGGTGAAACAATCACTATGCTTACCAAAATAACTGTATGAACCAACCACAGAAGCAGAAGATTTCTTTGCAAATAATCCAGACCACCTCTTTACAGGGATGAAACCCTATTTAGATGAGCTATTGCTGAGTTTAAATAGTGTTTTCTCCTAGCAACAAACAGCAACAATAGTGCCAAAAGAGAAAACAGAAAAGAAAAGATGTGTTCCATCTGCAATGATGATCATAATCATGTTGGGGAAATGTTAAAGTGCATACATATATTTTGTGTGTTTGAGTTTTACCATTAGCATCTTTGACCTCCCTTATGAATTGCAGGTACTTTGTATTAGGTACAGTACTGGCTACATTATAAATCTATAGACAGGTTTGCCTTGAAAAATATGATAAATATTCAGAGCAATGCAAAAAAGAGAAACAAAACAAAATATTATCTTCCCTTTAGACGTGAAAACCAAGACATTATTGGATTTCAAAGGCAGCTAAATCCAGTATTTAAAATGAATTCTGAACACAGGTGTCATACATTTGCAAGATACTAATCTAGAATTTTGAACTAGAATCTCTCTTAGGGTTGTGAAGAATACATTCTGAGATTTCAGTCTTATGATGTTTTATTTTGTGGGGGAGCTTGAAATTCCTCAGATCAAAGGCGGTATTAGCCACAACCACCCTTCCTGCAGCTCAGTGGTAGAATGTCAACATTCAACTTGACATTTTGCTTTAATAAATATTCAGTGACAATTCTACTTAGTTCTTACCTGAAATAAGCTACCCATCTTGAAATGGCTGAACTGCTGAAACGGTATTAGGGGGTGACCCACTAGGGCTGCAGCCCTGAATTTTTCATTTGGAGCCCCAAATCTCTGGGAGGCCCTCTGCTCTACCACCCTGCTTTCCATGGGCACTTGCTGCCTCACCCTTGAATCTTTTTGCTTGTCCCCCCCCGAAATCAAATGCCCTCCTCTCCCCTGTCCATACATCCCTTCTTACAACTAGGGGTGCCCCTGGGAGACAGGGGTCTTTACAGACACACATACAGAGACTTTAGAGCATATGTAAATTAGCATATGCAAATTTTGGGGGGTTGTCCTGTGGGCCTGAGCCCCAGATCTTTTCAGTACCTAGCACCACCCCGGCCTCAGATGCTTTCCCTGAGCATATTAACATAGGAAGCTGCTTTATACTGAACCAGATGATTGTTCCATCTAGCTTAGTACGGTCTAAATTGACTGGTAGTGGCTCTCCAAGGTTTCAGGCAGAGTTCTTTGCTAGTCCTCCTACCCAGAGATGCTGGGGATTGAACCTGGGACCTTCTGCATACACAGCATGTGCTCTACCACCGAGCCACAACCACCCTTCCTGCAGCTCAGTGGTAGAATGTCAACATTCAACTTGACATTTTGCTTTAATAAATATTCAGTGACAATTCTACTTAGTTCTTACCTGAAATAAGCTACCCATCTTGAAATGGCTGAACTCAGAAGTTCTCTTCACACATTACTCACATAGAAGGCAATCATATGTAGAACAAGGAACAGGGCTGCACTGCTAGCCTGACCCCGGCGTTGCACACCTAGGATAGCCCCATCCCATCCCCTCACATATGGGGTATTTTCCCTCCAGCACTACCACCACATATGGGGAAACTGGTCCTTCACTGGGCAATCCCCCCGTGGGATTTCTTATTTTTAGCAAATGCTTATATTTAAGCCTAAGGAACTCTCTGCCACTATAAGTCAGAGTTCCACAAGCTGACCCTTTTCTGCTGGCACAAATCCTGTTAGAATGCTTTAAAACCTCTGAGTAGCTTGGTATAAGAGGCTTAGATATGAGATGGGCACCAATACTTGAGACAAGATGAATTATTAAGCAAGTTGGTTTATTGAGGGGATATTTTGTACATAAGGGAATACTAATATAATATTTAGTTTGGGTTTGTCAAAACAATGCTTGTGGATACTTCTTAAGGACTCAAGACACCGTATTGCTGATATGCGTCTCTTAATGACTTCTTTTATCTCAGGCCAAATTCCCTAAACCTCCACCCCAGCCAAATGCATTTGCAACCAGGTCCAGCCTTCTTCTGACTCCCAATGCTCCTCCTGTTGTATTTCTGGCTGCTTGGTCCATTTATCTGGGTTTTTAATGCCTGTTTGTGTAAACTTCTCCTGGCAAGATCTTAGGGCAGCCTCCTGGCATAGCACACCACAGCCACCTGCTCCCTACTTCTGATCTTCACCAGCCACATAAAGTTATCCCACAGAGAAGGAATTGTTAGGTTTTGCATAGTTGCAGAATGAGATTGTCACCTGACATGCACAAAGTCTCCTGATAGTCACAAGGGGGTCTATGAGTCAGAATCATGAGACAAGTTGGAGACAACATGTTATGAACAATAGGTTATATAACTGGTGAGTAATATCCTATTTATAGGTACAGGCTCTTCCTATAAAGGTTGGGGTAAGGCAACATGTTGTCACATCTCATCTCATCACAGTCACTTCACTTCATCTTCATCTTCATTCACTTGGACTTGGAACTTGAGACCTGCTTGGGTCTTGGACTTGTATCTGCAATGATGTAGTGAGACAGAATCATCTCTTCTTCATAAGAGATGCCTGCATTGCTTGCCTTAATCCCATGTAATTGGGTCTTACAAATAAACTCCTTAATCATTATTATCTACTGTTATCTCCTCCTTCTGTCTGTAAGACTGGGAGTTCCTTGCTGGGTAAGCTTTGGAACTCCAGCCAAGCTCTCACAGGAATAGCTTAATATTCAGGCCATAGCTATTTACTTTCTCCTCAGCTTTCTCCTAGTCCTTCTATAACACCACACCCACCAGCAAACCTAACTCCCTGACTAACAACAGACTGACTAACAGACATCTGTGTTCAACACATGGGCCATTGAAGGGTGGAACTAACCTGGACACAGCCCCACTTCTTGTTCTATGCTGGACTGCCTTCCACTTAAGTAATGAATGAAGAGTATGTAATTCTGATTTGTCATTGATTCCATAAGACCTGGAAAGTGTTCACATTTCTAAAATACTGCCTGGTTTGATAGAAATGCATGTGGTTAGGTTTTTGTGTGTTTATTATGTGAGTAATGGCTGTATGTGATTGGGTTTGTCTATTCACTCAGAACAATGGGAGTCTGTTGCCATATGTTATGATTGCCAGATAATTAAATTGTGAGAAAGAAAATGGTCTGGATGGCAATGGGACTCAAAATATGCCCTAGGATAGAGCTTCTATATATTTTTAAAACTTGAACCAGTCCTCTCCATGTTCACCATTTATTAAAGTTCAGACACTCTACTGACAATTTCAGTTGCTCTTCCTAGAGATCATCAGTTTTACATCATCTCTAAGGTTGAACCAGTTCCATAACATTTCAGGGCCAGGATCCAAAAAGCTACTTTAGGTATATGCAAAGAGTTAGTTGAGGGCATCTCAGTGTATTCTTTTTCCTTCAAAATGCTTTTTCCTTTTGAAATGTATCAGAGGCAGTATGCCTATGTACTCCAGTTGCTGGGGAACATGGGTGGGATGGTGCTGTTGCACTCATGTCTTGCTTGTGGGTTTCCCATGGGCAGCTGGTTGGCCACGGTGTGAACAGAATGCTGGACTAGATGGACCCTTGGTCTGATCCAGCATGGCTCTTCTTACGTTCTTATGTTCTTAAATGCCAAAGAACAAACTACTTATGAAACTCCTCTCAGTTTCAAAGGTTTGCTGTGGGATATGAAGTTCAGCAAACTGAGAAACACACCCAAACTTTCCTTGAGGATGCAGAACTAGTAGTTGCTCATTTTGTTGGATCATGACCAAGAATGGATGTTAACCATCTGTACAAGAAAATGGTAACTGTGCGTAACACATGGTCCATTCTAGGGTTATGCGAGGGTTGTATAACCCTCGCATAGCCTATGCTTGCAGGGTTTGCATGACATGACAACCCCCAAGTGAGAGTTGGATGTGCAAAGTGGCACCGATGGGTGGCGCGAGTCGTCATGTGTTAAATAACTTACAACAAGCTGAACTGTGTAGTGTGAACCATGGCCTATGTGTTCATTATCATCATCATCATCATCATCATCATCATCATCAATTTTATTTCTATACCACCCACTAGCCGAAGCTCTCAATGTTCATTGTCCCAGCAGTTGATAATCATGCTAATCCAACTATGCAATGGTACTTTTTGCATCTATATACAATCTAAGACAACTATATTGTAAACATAATTTAGTGGTCTTTATTTATTAAATGAATCCTAGTATAATTCAATTGAGCAAGTTACTCACTTTCTTTATCTATCTCATGCTATTATCAGTGAGATATTGCTTAGATAAAATTTGAAAAGGGTTTCTAGTATTTGGGGAAATATGACATAGCTCCCATTTAAATAAAAGACATCTAGTACTCTGAGTTATATTTTTAATTAAGCCATGACAAAGCCAAATAGCAAAAGAATGTTCACTTTACTAATTCAGAGGCCACATATCATCACAGTATGGTGCACAGATGTACCTGACTGAAAAATACAGTAGAACTTCGATCTGAGTGTTAAAGAATACATTCAGGATAATGTGATATTATAACCTTCCTAAGATGTGATTTGTGCATTACTTGTGTGGTGTAGTTGCTGCTTCCCACATATATCACATTCTTTGTCACATTGGCAATGTTTGAACCAGGGAGACTCTATGCAATAGACTGTTACTCCTCATGTTTCTCAAAATGGCAAATGTGCCCACAGGCCCAAAAAGGTTGCCTACCCCTAATGTAGAGTGTGTGCCCACTCCACACCCCACCAATGACCCTATTGCCATAAGGGTCCTGGGAGGGCTTGGGCTTCTCCCCCTCAAACATATTTTTTTTTTGGCAGGGGACTCTTTCTCCCTCCTCCATTGAAGTGTATGGAGTGGAAGTGCTCCATTAACTTACTAGTGGTAGGAAAAAACTGATCACGGGCACAGGGTTTGTTTAGTACATGGGGTAGATAACATGATCCCTGTAGGCACCAATGTGCCTCCAGACACCTTCCTTGGTGCCCACCAAGAAAGACACTCTACTCCTCCCAATTTTTATTTTAAAATATTTTATATTTTTATATTTTCTTACTGGCAGCTGGGATTGCATCAAAGCATAGTGGGAACCGCTAGCTGCTGCCATCTGAACTTCTCATGAATGCCTCTGGGCAGGCTACCTGTCCTTTGTGACTAGCCATGCCCACCCATGGCAGCCATTTTATGGCTATGGCCAGGACTATTTCTCAAACTTCCAAATGTGCCCGCAGGCCCAAAAGCTTGCCCACTCCTGGTTTAGGGTATAATATTCTTAGTTTTCTGATTCACTTTGAATAGTTTTCCAGTTTGTAACTATTCCATGGAAACAGACAGAAATGATAGTGGACTTGTGCTGTGCTAAAGCCAAAATCATTAATTCACTTGTAACAATATAGAAAACTCTTGGAACAGATGAGTTACAGAACGCTTAAGCTGTTGCACCTGTACTTAAGCCAGTTAAGGTTCCTGATCTCTAAGACATGTCTTTAGAAAGAACATCAGTTGAAATCAATTGTAATTCCAAGTTAATATGTTGAGGAACTGAAGTGTCACTGCCACGGAAGTCTCTGGGAACAGTTCAACGGAACATGACCAATCTATTAACCAAAGAAGAAAATGGAATTTATTTATAAAAGACTGCTGATCATTTCCCTCAAGAAGATAAATGCACACCACTATTTTAAAATGCCCTGCTTGTTGAAAGACAAAAAGCAAATGGCTCGAATATTGTCTCAACAAGACCTAGAGAATCTTCTGAATTATTAAAGGGATCATTTGCTAATCATAATGAAATGCTTAATGCACCTATGAACACATATGAAGTTGCTTTCTACCTAGCCAGCCATTGGTCCATCCATCCCAGTACTATCTACTAGGAGTGGCAATGGTTTTCCAGGGTTTCAGCAGAGGTCCTTTCCTGCCCTTTTCGAACCCTTGGATTCAACCGGGGCCCTATTACATGCCAAGCATGTGCTGTACCACTGTGCTTTAGCGCTTTGCCACCTTGCCACAGTGGGCCAGTTCTTATGAGACTCTTTTGGTCATACGAAGTATCCTGGTGGTGCCTCGTGCTTCTTCCCGCCTGCTCCAAGGCCAAACTGTGGGGTCCCCTAAGGATCTGTTGGTGCCAGTTTTTTTAAAACTTGTTCCTAAATGATCTGGATTTAGGAGATGAGCAGTGAGGTGGCCAAGTTTGCTGACAACACCAAATTATTTAAGGTGGTTAAAACAAAAAGGTATTGTGAAGAGCTCTAAAAGGATATTTCCAAACGGGGGAATGGGCATTAAAATGGAAAAGCAGTTCAGTATAATGCCCAAAGTAATGCCCACCAAAGCCTAACATCACATATTCATGGATGGAATCTGAGCTGGGGGAGATCTTGGGGTTGTGGTGGACACCTCAATGAAAAGTTCGACCCAGTCTGTGGCTGTTGTGAAAACAGCAAATTCCAGGTTTGAATGTGAATTGAAAATAAAACTGACAATGTCATAATTCCTTAATACAAATCTATGGTGGGACCACACTTGTAATACCTTGTACAGTTCTGGTCACTGTACCTCAAAGAGGATATTGTAGAGTTGGAAAAAAATGGCAGAACAAGGCAACTAAAATGATCAAGGGGCTGACGCAACTCCCCCATTAGGAAAGGTTACAACATTGGGGTTTAGAAAAAAGTTGAGTAAGGAGAGACATGATAGAGGTGTATAAAATTATGGGTTGTTGGAGAAAGTAATATTGGAACCTGGAGTCATCCAATCAATGAGGCTGGATAGTGGGAGATCCAGGACAGATAAAAATATTTATTCACACAGCACATAGTTAAACTGTGGAATTCACTATCACAAGATGTAGTGATGGCCATCAACTTGGATGACTTTAAAAGGGGATTAGTCAAATTCATGGAGAATAAAGCTATCAATGGCTTATAATCATAATGGCTGTATATCAGAGGCAGCATTCCTCTGTATTCCAACTTCCTGGGAACACAAGTGTGATGCTGCTATTGTACTGATGTCCTGCTTGTGGGCTTCCCAGTAGGGCATCTTGTTGGCCACACTACAAACAGAATGCTGGACATTTGACCATTAGCGCTAGGAGCCCTTCACCTGGTAGCACCCCTGGTGACAGTATACTCCTTATTATTGGTGTTACTAAATTATAAAAAGCATGAACAAAACAGCTATAAATCTCCCATTAGCAGCTATCTGGAACTTTCAGGGTCGTTCACAGGAGGTTATCATTCATGTCCATACTTCCGGTATCATTGACAGTAGATGGATGAGCCTAAGTGCTTGTTACTATTAAATAAGACTTATATAGGAAATAGACTCATTTATAATTTTCTAGAGTTGCAAAAAGAAAAATATAAAGTTCCTACAGCTTGCATTTCAGTAATGATAAATTGTGAGCTAGTGAGTAAAGGTCAATAAGATATCTATGTTAACTAATGGAGGATAGGAATATCAATAACTGTAGTTGTGAATGATGAAATAGAAAATGCCAGAAGGAGCCTGTGAGCAACTATTCATAGGTACTTTGGTGCACTTTGGTGTTGTACATCGTAACATCTAGTATCTATATTTGTTTCTGATGGGCTATGGTGATCGCTACTCATCCAGCATGGCTGTTCATTGCCCTTGTACAATTTTAAAAGCAGTAAGATCCGAACACAAAACAGATCAGTATGAAGTCCCACCATTTTGTGCAAACATGCATTGTACATTACTGGATTATTATTTACTTTGGAAAAAGAATCTACAGTATTGTCTTTCAGTGAATGAAGGTAGGATACATTGGTAACCAGATGGAAGTTACAAATGAAAAAGTACAGCTGAATATATACAAAAGTATTTATTTACACACACACACACACACACACATATTTCCCTCGTTCTAGGCAAATTGACCACTAAAAGTGGCTTACAATATCTGAAAAATAAATTAATGTAATAAAACAATATAAAGTATAATGAAACAAGAAACCTGCTTGGCCCCCTACCCCTATCCCACCCTGTTTGGCCAGCCTCATCACCTCCTTGCAGCGCCACAGTGGAGCAGCCACCAGGACCGCTGGAGGGGTGTGTGGACTAAGGGGAGTGGGCATGGCCTGGGTAGAGTCTCTGGACTTTGAGACCTTACAGTCTGCATTTGGACTGCTACAACATAGCTTATTTTATGCACAACATTCGGAGAATTGTTTCATACAATCTGATGCATCTTTTCTTTTTTAAAACAAGACAGCACATGATGTTGACAACTCACAATACAATGCCAAAAAACCCAGTCCTATTCAATTGACTTGTTTGTTCCATGTCTAGCTACTGTAACATGGCATTCATTGCAGCCTCTAGCAAGAGTAGGATTATTTTCCTGCAATAAATCATTCCTTTATGACAATGTTAGTAACTTTGTCATAAATTAGCTTTGAACTGTCTGGCAGTCTGTGGATGCTAGATACTTTCACATTTTATTCCATCCAGATAGAAGTTTTTCATATTACTCTACTCAGGTTTGCTTTGCTTTATTGCTTTACCTAGGATGTAATCCTATGCAGATTTAGACAGCATGGCTGGCTGGGGAATGCTGGGAGCTGTCAAGCTTTTTTCTGTCTAAAGTCGCATAGGATTGGGCCCTTAAAGTCTTTGAGTTAAATCCAATGTCATGTGAGGCTTCCATTCATGCAACAGGACTTCCCCCTTGCTCTTCTCCCCACTGTGTGTCCCAAATATACTCTGGAGGATTCCTCAACCCTCTGGAGTAAATTTGGCGGCATGGGGGGCAGGTTTTCATTCTGCTGTGGATGGCCAGGATCCAACCCCATGTTACCCTGAAATATCCTTAAAACATATGAGTGCAAGACATCATCCTGATTGTAGTGATGAATTTCACCATTGCAAGCATTATTATTTTTCTCTTCTGAAATCCGTAACATAGCACTGGGTAGCTGAGAGCACATTTGAAATTTTAGGTATGTTAATAATTTTCATATAGAATAATTAGATGAACAAAAGCAAAAAAGGATAGGCTTTCTCAGTGGAATAACAAACAGCTTGCTCTACAGATGAAGGAATTCTAAATACATGAGGAAGCATTCCTCCTGGCAAAGGAATATCAATTTTTTCACAGTCCACTGAGAATTATAATTTCTGCTAATTTTTCAAAGGTATTAAGCTTCTTTGTATCATGCTACAGTTGTATTGTTACCTTCTGGAGATCTTTCATCAGTCCACTGACTACAGTATTCCTGCTTAAGGATGGAACAGAAAAGTGTTTGGTCTGAATTTTTATGTGAATTTAGGATGCAATCCTATGGCTGCTAGACAGAGTCTAGACGGCCATAGGAAAATTCAGAGTAACAACACTCCAACCTTCAAAATGTGCTCTGAGGTTGGAGCTGGGACTCCAAAATCAGAGCACCTCCCTCTGCCCTCACAGCCGGCAGGGAAAGAACCACACTGTCTGCAGCTCTGAGGTCAGAAAACTGACCTCAGAGCTAGCATGTGGTGGATATTTTGGGGGGTAGGGAAGAGAGGAGACAGGCTCTGCAGCAGGATATGATGTATCCTGATGGCACCTCAGCCTGTCCTCCTTGCAGGCAGGGGCAAAAGACTTAGATGGCCAAAATTGGCTGTCTAAGTCTTTTGCAGGGCAGGAGAAGCATGGGGGCGACCTTTGTCTCTGTGCTCCTCCCACCCTTTTTTTTTTTTTTTTTTTTGAAAATTTTTTATTGAATTTTCCAAAACAACATTTGGCTTCCGCCTCATTGTCTGACAAACATTACCAATCCTTATCCAATATATAAGTTTCTTCTATTTTCACATAAAGAATTTCTATCACCTTACCAATATTCAGAAATCAAAACCAAAAGTTATTAAGTCACTTTCCCTCCTCCCCAAGAAGTCCACCAGAGGTTTCCAGTCTTTCTTGAATGAAGTTAAAAAAAATTCTCTAATTAAGCAAGTCAATTTTGCCATCTCTGCTAAGTCCAACATTTTCAACAGCCAGTCTTCTATAGTTGGTATAGTTGCTTCTTTCCATTTTTGAGCATAGATTATTCTTGCTGCCATCATCATATATTGTAATAATGTTCCATAGTCTTTCTCCAGTTGCAAGTCCATTATACCCAATAAAAACATTTCTGGTTTCAGTTTAATATTCACTTTTAAAATCTTTTGTATCCATGTGTGTATTTGTACCCAATATGTTTTCACTTTTTTACATGTCCACCAAACATGATAAAATGTTCCTTCATGACTTTGACATTTCCAACATACATTTGACACATTATTATACATCTTAGCCAATTTCACAGGAGTTAGGTACCAACGATACATCATCTTGTAAAAATTCTCTCTAAGATCAGAACACAGTGTAAATTTTATACCTTTAGTCCACATGCGTTCCCATTGTTCCATCATTATATTATATCCAAAGTTCCTTGCCCATTTAACCATACAGTCTTTAACTTGTTCTTCTTCTGTCCCAAACTTCAACAAAAATTTATACATTTTTGCAATTACATGATCATCACCTGTACACAATTGTATTTCAAATTCAGACTTATCCTCTTCTATATCATACATTCTTTTATCCACTTTAAATCTCTCTAAAAATTGCATGTATGAAAACCAGTGTAAGTTATAACCTTGTGTTACTAAACAATCCCGTGTTTTAATCCAATGTGTTCCCTGACGCAATTCCAATATTTCTCTGTATTTTAACCAGTTCTCATTGCTTGTCATTTCTTTCCTGTATAATGCCTCTTGGGGTGATATCCATAAGGGTAATTTTGGGCATAACCTGGGCTTGTATTTGTTCCAAACTCTTAATAACGCCCTTCTGATATAGTGGTTCTTAAAATCTACATTAACCTTAGCTTTGTCATACCACAAATATCCATGCCATCCAAACCTTAGATCATGCCCTTCTAATTCTAGAAGTCTGTTATTTCTCAATGTCACCCATTCCTTCAACCAAACAAAACAGCAAGCATTAAAATACCATTTCAAATCAGGTACACCCAATCCACCCCTTTCTTTCGCATCCTGTAGAACTATATATTTAACACGTGGTTTCTTTCTTTGCCATATAAATTTAGATAAGTCCTTTTGCCATTCTTTAAAGGGCACATCATTAGTTAAAATCGGTAGTGTTTCAAATAAGAACATCATTCTTGGTAAAACATTCATTTTTATCACAGAGATCCTACCCAGCAAAGACAATTTTAGTTTCTCCCATTTCAACATATCATTTTTAATTCCTAACCATATCTTAACATAATTGTTTTGAAACAACGTGGAATTCGAATTTGTCATTATGATACCAAGATATTTTACTCTTTTTTCAATTTTAAAACCCGATGTTTGCATCAATATCTGTTGGTCTTCCGCTCTCATATTCTTCACCAACATTTTTGTTTTTTCATGATTTACCTTGAATCCTGCCAACCCTCCAAACTCATTTAATTTATCCAACAGAGTTTGCACTCCTTGTAGTGGATTTTCCAAGACTATCATCAAATCATCTGCAAAAGTTCTCAACTTGTATGATTCTTTTTTAATTTTTATTCCCGGGATTTTTCCATCTTGCCTAATATCTCTAAGCAAAACTTCTAGAACTAAAATAAACAGTAGTGGAGATAATGGACATCCTTGTCTTGTTCCCTTTGGTATCATACAGGGCTTTGTCAATTCACCATTAACAATTATTTGTGCTTTTTGTGTCAAATATATCGATTTTATTCCTTTAATAAATTTCATTCATTACTCCAAATAAAAAACTCCAGTTCACGTTGTCAAAAGCTTTTTCAGCATCCAAAAAAATCAGTGCTGCTTGTTTTTCATTATGACAATTTAAATATTCCAACACGTCCAACGCAGTTCTAATGTTATCTCTTAATTGTCTTTTAGGCAGAAAACCACTTGATCCTGATGAATAAACTCTTGTAAAATTTTCTTTAGTCTTTCAGATAGAATCATTGTAAATAATTTGTAATCATTATTCAATAGTGAAATTGGCCTGTAATTTTTAACAGAAGTCAAGTCTTGTCCTTCTTTAGGTATCAATGCAATATTAGCCTCTCTCCATGTATCTGGTAACTTCCCATTTTGTAGGATATTATTCATAATCCTTTGTAGTGGTTGTAACAACTCATCTTCAAAACATTTGTAATAAATTGCTGACAGTCCATCAGGGCCCGGTGTTTTCCCTTTTTTCGATTTCTTAATTGCTTCAGATAATTCTTGTATAGTTATAGGGCCATTCATAATTTGTCTTTGATACTCTGTAATCTTTGGCAAGTTTTGCCATTGCAAATAATCTTCTATTCTTTTTTCAGAAATTTTTTCCCCTTTATATAATTGTGAATAAAATTGAAAAAACGCTCTTTTAATACCCAAATTATCCGTTATTTCAGTGTTGTCCTCCAACAGCTTAAGTATTACTCTCTTCTCTCTCTCTTTCCTTATTTTATATGCCAACCATTTCCCTGGTTTATTAGCAAATTCAAAATTCCTTTGCTTGGCATAACTCAATTTCATTTACAGTTCTTGTGTCATCAACATAGATAACTGCCTCTGCAGTGCTTTAATTTGCCATGAAATATTAGTATTATTTGGAGATTTTTCTAATTCCTTCTCTTTCTCTCTGATTTCCAATAAAATCTTTTCTGTCTTTTCTTGTCTCTTTTTTTTAAGAAAGGAGTTATGTCGTATAAATTGTCCTCTGATGAAGGCTTTACTTGTATCCCAAACTATTTGTAAGTCCACACCTTTGTCTAGGTTATTTTCAAAAAATTATCTCAGTTTATGCTTACAGTCTTGGACCACCCTTTCTTGTTTCAATAATGATTCATTAAATCTCCATCTAAATGAACCCTTCTTCCTTTTGAAAGTCACAGAAACTGGATTATGGTCAGAAAACGTTTTTGGCAATATTTCAGCTTTATAGATTTCCATAGCCATAGCTCTCGACAACCAAATAATATCAAGTCTTGCATGTGATTTATGTCTATCAGAAAAAAATGTAAATTCTCTGGAATCTCCATTTTTAGTTCTCTAAATGTCCACCAACTCCAGATTTTCTATTAATTCAAAAAAACTTTTTGGCAATTCCCCCTGATTTTTTCTTATATCTTTTTCCGAATGTCTATCTTGTTTTGGTGACACCACTCCATTCCAATCTCCCATTAAACACCAATTTTCGTATGTAGATTCCAAAAGTCTATCCATAAGACCTTTATAAAACATAGATTTGTTTTCATTTGGTGCATAAACCCCTACTACCAATATTTTCTTTCCCGAGATATTAACTTCTACTCCAACGTATCTACCTTGTTCATCTGAGAAGATCAATATTGGAGAAAGTTTATTCTTTACATATAAAACCACACCATTTTTTTTCTTTGCACTAGCTGAAATAAATTCTTCTCCAAGTTTCTTTTGTATCAAGTATTTTGAATCTCTTTTATTTATATGTGTCTCTTGTAAACAAATCAAATCCAACTTCAATTTATTCAAATAATGAAATATTTTTCTTCTCTTTTGTGGTGCATTCGCACCATTTATATTCCAAGACAAAAATTTGTAATCCATTTTTAATCAGATTAATTTGTAATCCACATAGGAGTTCTAAACTGCACCTCCAGTCTCATCCCAAGACCCTTGTGGTTTTATTTCCCACTTTTCCACAAAATTTCTCGCCTCCTCCACCGTACTGAACTTATATCTCCTTTGGTTCATGGTAAAACTAACTCCTCCTGGCAATTCCCATCTATATCGAATATTTTGCTGTTTAAGCTTCTCAGTCAAAAATATATATTCTTTCCTTTTTTGCTAAATCCTTGATGGAATTTCCTTCAAAACAATTATTTCCACGTCTTTCCCCTCATCATTCAGCATCATTTTCTCCTTATAGTGTTGTTGGATAACTTGATCTCTTAAACTTTTCCTGACAAACCAAATCAAGACATCTCTCGGGACTTTATTTTTAACAGCAAAACGAGAGTTAATTCTGTAAACTCTATCAATTTCTGCTTGCATAACTTTCATTTCCATCCTCAAAAAATCTGCTAACAGTTCAATAATCCTCTTTGTAATGTCTTCTGATTGTTGTTCTGGAATTGATCTCAATCTTAAACAACACTCATTTCGCCTTAGCTCCATCAGCGCCAAATCGCTTAAGCATTTTTCAAGATGTTGTTCTGTCTCTTGACATTTAGCTTCTAAGGTCAAGACCTTCTGATTTGTGCGACCCAACTCCTGGGAAACTTGTTCATGTGATGTTTGCATTTTATTAATTGTTACTTCTAAACTTGTCAATCTTTCATCAAGTTTTTTCTCTAATTTCTCAAAGGATTGTTTTTGTTCATTAAAAATTTTTGCTTGCTCTTCTGAAGACTTTTGACATTGGTCCATCATGTTTGTCATTTTTAACATCATTAAATTAAAACTCTCAGCCATTGTTTGATTTTCTTCCACATGGGAAGATTTCCTTCTTTCTTCCACTTGCCTTGAGTCTTTTTTTGCTGGCATCATGCAATATATATGTTCTTTTTAACACTGCTACAGCTTCTGTCTGATTTACGGCAGCACTTGCCTAATCTTATCTTGTTCTTGGTATTTCAAAACAAGCCGAGTTTCCCCATAACGTAAGAGCAAAAATAGTTCACGTTTAGCAACCTCCCATTCGACATTAAGTAAAAAAAATAAAAATAAAAATAAAAAATACACAGTCCAATTAATTCTTCTGAAACTCCCCTCCTGTATATACTCCTTATTTCTTGATTACTTCTTGACCATTTATTTGTTTCAGGTTTTGGTTTAAGCAGTTTTATTTCTTCACCCCCCCTTCTTCTCCGATACAGAAAATAGAAACTGACCTGGGAATGGTGAGTCTGCCAGACGCTGGGGTCTTTAACTCATAAATTTTTCTTCTTAAAAAGATGTTACAAGGAGGCTTGCATATCTTGTCTCATAAATCAGAGCATAAGCCCTAATTCAGATATACGGAACCTGGTTCGAGGACGTTGTTAACTCCTGCCACTCCCCTGCCGCTCAGAACTTGCCGGAGGAAGAATCTCTCTGTCGAAAAATCCCGCCTCTGACAAGGAGCTTGCACCTACGGAGCATATGAGGTTAATCCTTCGATCTGTCTCTTATCCGAGTCAGATTGATAGCCAGAAGTTTTATCTGGTTACCCCAGAAACCAGGCTGCTTCTTTTCCCTGGGCGAGAGCCCTGCGAAAAAGCTTCAAACCACCATTCCTGTTCCTCCGGAAGTCTGTGCTCCTCCCACCCTTGATAGGATGTCCATACATATTCCTCTGAGTTCAGATGGTTATGGGCAGCCCCATTGGATCACACTGCCTGACAATATGCACATTCGAAACCTATATGCAAACTGGAATGCACTTGCATACTAAAATCTGCCCTTTTCACAGTGTTGCAGTGCAGTTTGCAACTCAAAAATGTAGACAAAAATGTGTATACTAGGGAAACTGCCCAGAAAAAAATGCCTATTTTAGGGGAAAATATGCACAAAAATACATTATCTTAGGGGGAAATTGCTTGCAAAAAGTGCACAGAGAACATATGTACAAAAATGAGTATGTTTGGAGAAATGCGCATGAAAATGCATAGGAATGTATGTGTGGACTTTGCTGAATTCACAAACTGATGTGGAAATGTACTACAGTCAGGAGAATGAGAAACATAAATTGACAGATTCGCCAATCGCCATCCCTATTCCTGCTTAGAGTCTGAATTAGACCAAACCGCTAATGTGTATATATAAATAATATAGTGTGCTTTGTTTTCTCTTTGTATGTACAAATCCTCACAAACACAGAAGCAGATATGTTCTTCATAAACAATGATGACAACAACAACAAACACCAATAAGTATACAGAGAGAGAGAGAGAGAGAGAGAGAGAGAGTGAAGCATTGGCAGAAATTCATTTATTTATATATTTTATTTGCACCATGCCTTTCTAGCAAAAAATGGCAGTCAAGGCAGCTTATAGAATCAATAAAAATTGATTAAAATAATACATTAAAATGCAATAAAAAATAGCAATTACAGAAAAAAATATTACGGAAAATAGCACCCAAGCCACCAGACCCACCTACAGGCTAAAGGCGTTCTTAAATAAAGCGGTCTTTGCTTGCCAGCTGAAGGACAACAGAGAGGGAGCAAACTTAACCACCTTTGGGATGGAATTCCATAGCCTGGGAGTGGCCACTGAAAAGGCCCTCTTTTGGGTTACCACCAAATGTGCTTCTGAAGGCTGTGGTCTTGAAAGAAGGGCCTCTCCAGAAGATGGTAAGAACCAGGCAAGCTCATATGGGAAAAGGCGGTCTTTCAGGTAGCCTGGTCCCAAGGGCTTTATAGGTCATAACCAGCACTTTGAATTCTAACAAGGGAGTCATTTGTTCCCTATAACCACCCCTGGTCAACAGTCTGGCTGCAGCATTTATTTATTTATTTATTTATTTATTTATTTATTTATTTATACCCCGCCTTTTTTCCTGCAAGGAACCCAAGGCAGCTGGGTTCCTTGCAGTTTCTGAACAGTTTTTGAAGCAGCCTCACATTACAGTAATCCAAATGGGATGTAACTAAGGCATGTGTGACTGTGGCCAGATCAGACATCTGCAGGAATGGGTATAGTTGGTGCACTAGCCTCTGCTATGCAAACACACCCCTGGCCACTGCCGAGACCTGGGCATCCAGGTTCAGGGCTGAGTCCAGGAACGATAAGCTCCCTTCATATGTTACTCATGTAAAGGGGGCTCTGTATGACTAAAGGGGCAGTTGGGCTGTGCTGCTGGTCCTGCTTCTAATGTTGCATGGCTTCCCTGTCCCCAACCTTGTTGACCACACATTTGAGTGTGGACATATGCAGCAGGGAATCTTACATGCATATATCTATATATATAGCAGGGCATACTGCCCCTAATAATTAGCAATCCTTAAGAGATGTCTACCAGAAACCCCTTGCATTGCAGGAATTAATATGTCATGCCAACATCTCAGGATGTTTGGTTCCCCACTTCCTAGAAAACTGCTAATGACTGAGGCAATAACTAAATAAAGGAAACTACTGAAAACTAGGATGTTGGCTAGAACTCTGTTGTTGTAGATATTAGTTAGTTCTCCCCCCCCCCCTGCTGTTTAGAAGACAGAGTATGGCTAATTTCCAAAATCATTACTGAACTTTTGATTCTCTTTTGTTCCCTTTTGTGTTTTTGTGGGGGATCTTTTGCATTTTCCCAAAGGTGCACCACATCCATCTGTATTGGACAATATCACCATCGATTCACTGTAAATCAAGACATAATTTCATCACATTATATATACTGACTAGCCCTGTTTGCATCCACACATTTTCAGAATACATGGAGGGAGGAGTGGAGCTGTGTGTGTTAGCCCCACCCCAACATCCTCATCCCAGCTGGATGCAGCCTCAGACCTTTGCACGCTGAGCAGATCATCGGAAAGATGGAACTTTGTGCATTCAGCTGAGCAATCAGGGTTCCCAATTGTGTGGAGGCTTCTGAGCATGTTCAGCTGAATGTGTGAAGGCCTTTCCACTCAACTTCAGACCTTTCCATTCAACTTGAGAAATTCTGAGGCTGTACCTGGTGGGGAAGAGGGAATTTGGGTGAGGCTAGTGTGTGTGGCCCTGGTCTTCTCTCCAGGTGAATGCCTAAAGAGGATGAATGTTTATTGGCTGATTCAGTGTACTATGAAAGTAGAAACAGTAGGATGAATGCATTAGCTCCTGCTATGTTTGCCAGTACTATTACTATTAAGGCCACTATTAAAGCCACCAGGTGAGTCTCTGGATGAGGATGATGAGAGATTTGAATGGGATTTGGATCCTTTATATCATGCATAAGATTAACAGGTGTTTCACCTGAAATGACACAGTAATAATATGGATGACACCCTATCATTTTGGAATACCTGCCATTGTTATTTTTATATACAAAATATATGTATACAGAATTTTAGACTCTGAGCTTAATGGTGCAGTTTTAGATTCTGGAGTTAATGGTCTCACACCATCATTAATGGTCACACACCTCCATTATTTAGGTAGTTGTGGGTTAATGATTCATTTACTTCAAAATGTGGTACGTGACGTCAACCCTGCTGCATTTGTGGACCCCCCTGCTAAGTGAGGTCCTGGACGTCTGCCCCAAAGTCCTGCCCTTAATGCACCACTGTGTATCCATGATCCACAATGAGAAAATATTATCAATGAATTTAGAATCTCACTGTGGTCTCTCTACTGTTGTTTCTGTAAAGAGTCAGACAGCCATTGCCAAAATTCATGATGGGAAAAGGCAACCGATGGAGGAAAAGCAACACACTTATGACACCAGAGTTCAGCTCCATAAAATACAATATATTGTCTTTTATATTACGCAGTTGACTCTTTCTGTGATGTTTGCAAAGAGGTCCGTGTAGAAAGCAATAAGAAAATGTAAGTCCTTCTCAAGATGGTATTGTTCTAAATTATGTTGTTCCCTCCCTTAATATATTCCATTTTTCTTTGCATTTGTATCTTCTCTGAGTGCTACATCTTTCTGTCTGTGTCTTTCTCCATTCAACAATCATCCTCTCCGCAGTGCCCTATCACATCTTATTATTCTATGTGGATAGCATTTCTTCTTTCTGTGAAATCTTTGACACACAGATTCACACATCTATAGTAATAATCCATAGCCAACTCAAAGTGACTTTGGATGTTACTGGAAGTACCACCAGCTGGTAACCTGAAGCTTCTGTATGGAGAGGGAAGCTAAAGTAATTTCATTAGGACTAGTGTAATTTCCAGGGGAAGGGGGGAGAGAAGATTTCTGCCTAAGAGATGGGGAATAAAGACATATGTCCATGTATTATAGGTAAGGTTTGTTAGCTTCGTGGGGGAGAATGGGCAACTAGGAATGGGCAAAAGTGCTCAAAGCTTTTTGAGAGTTCCAGTCGAAGACACTTAAAGAAAAGAATGAAAAATCTCAAAGGCCTTTTTGAGTTTTAAGCATCTGAAACACACCAGTAGTGTCTGCCATTTCCTCCTCCTCAAAACCTTATTGGGAAAAGAAAGATGGAAGTGACAGTACACTCAATGGTGATGAATATTCCCATAGCTCTGGAGGGTCACCTTTTCTCACCAGGGACTGGGAATACAAGTCCAAGAATCCCCAGCAGGAAATTGGCCCAGTCATTTCTTGCCCAGTCATTTCTTGCCCAAATTGGCCCAGTCATTGGCCCAGTCATTTCTTGCTTAAAATGACTTAGAGAGTGTTGGTTTCCTCACCAAGAACTGAGAACTTGTAGTCCTTGTCCTAGTTCTTGGCAGGGAAAGACTCTGCTTGGTCTGTAAGAGCATCGGTCACCTTTGCCTCCACCTCCCCCAAGATAAGGCTGCTGTTGCTGTTTCGGTGAAGTGAAAAGAGAAGTAGTGGTGGGGGTTTGCAGAGATTCAAGCAGAATTGAGGTGGGCAGAGGCAGAGCCAGGCTACAACAGGCTATGCCACCTCAATTTTGCTTGAAAGAATTTGAGTGGGGCATAGAGATGTTAACGTACCTGGGGGGGCGCCTCTTCTCTCCGTGCTGCCCCCCCGCCACTCAATTCTCAGCGGCGCGGAGTGATTCTCCATGCTGCTTGAGCCGCCCGTGCCTGCCACAATGGTCCTGTCGTGGCAGGCGCGGGCCGCTCGAGCGGAGAGGCGAGCGGGAATTATTTTGGCCCGCTACGCCCCCCCCCGAGGCGAGTGGTTACATCCCTAAGGGGGTTTCACCTAGATGAGCACCATTTCTTGAATTCTTGCGGCATACTTTCGGTTCCTCACTTGGAACTGGAAGACTTCACTTAGGGTGGTCAGGTGTCCTACTTTACAGTCCTTTGTTTTGGAAAGATGTCAAAAGACAGTTCTCTATTCGAAGGTGTCCTCTGTTTGAAGAGCTGTCCAGTCCAAGTCTGGTTTAAAGTCAAAGAACCATAAGATGGGAGAGCGGAAGGGGCCTTGGAGCGGAAGGGGCCTTGGAGAGCGGAAGGGGCCTTCAAGGCATCTGAAGATGAGCACCTGGACAGCAGACTGAGCAAACACACAAGCCACCTAGTCAGTCTTCTCTGCTATGGTGAGATGTATTGTATTTCTGCATTAAATTATTACTTCTAAATTTGTACCTATCAGGGATGGGGACTCGGACTCCAGGACTCGACTCGTGAGTCGGACTGAGTCCCCCCTCTGACTCGAGTCAGACTCGAGTCCCAATATTTTTAATGGGACTCGAGACTCGACTCGGGACTTGAGACCAAGGACTTGTGTTCCAAAATCGTGTTCCTCAAATGCAACATAGGATAGGTTTTAGGAAGTACAGCAAGTTTATTTTTTAAAATCATTTTCCTAAAATGCAGCCTTTCAGACATTTTGAGTTTGGCTGCCTCTGCCTGCCTGTTTGGGGTTCCCTGCCTCCTCTGCCTGCCTGGTCTCTTCTTGACAAGTTCCACAGTTTGAATTGTCCAAGACAAAGGCCTCTGCCTGCCTGCTTTGGGGTTCCCTGCCTCCTCTGCCTGCCTGGTTATTTTGGGTTTGTCTGCCTGGTCTGTTCTTGCCAAAATCAGTTGCAGAGTTTTGAAATAAAAAGGCACACTTGTGCCAAGAATTTATTTAAGCCACACATCTGAAATAGCCTTATTTTGATGGGGGAAACCCTCATTGATTTTAATAGGGACTCGTGAAGTCAGCTTTGGGAGTGACTCGTGACTTGTGACTCGTGAGTCACCATTTTGGACCAAGGACTTGGACTCGAGACTCAGGTCCAAAGACTTGTGACTCGACTCGTGACTCGTGACTCGAGACCAAGGACTCTTCAACATCCCTGCTATACATATACATTTGCATATGAAAATGTTATGCAAATTGGTCCCCTCTTTTGTCATCTTTTTCGGTGATGTGTAAGTGGCCACCCTACAAACCTTTCATGCAGGACTCGTGTCAGAATTTGGTTGCTTGCTGATGCTGGTCCTGTGCCTCCTGTGCCAGACGGCTGGCACACCCATTTAAAATGTTGCACAATGCCCCAGAGCAACAGTAGATTAGGCACTCTCCGGGGTGTTGTGGGAAATTTTAAATGGCAGCTGCAGCCTACCTTGCTGCAGCAAGGCTCTCTTCAAACTTGTAGCCAGCATTTATGCCAGACATGGGCCTGTGGGGGAACTTTGAATCGGTTCCTTGCCAGCCATTTCTAGTTTAGTTGCTTTGAAGCTCAACATAGTGCCAGTTAAATTGGTTTGTAACATATTAACCAGTAGCAGCAAACAACAGCAAGGGGCTCTTCTTCCCACACCACCTTTAAGAGGCAAATGGCCCCTCCTACGAATATTAAGTCTTCATTTACCAAAGTCTGTTTCATGCACTTTCCCACAGATGCTTACAAGTATTAGCACTGGCACAATATTGATGCGATAGCCCTGCAGTATTTCCAAATAGGGAATAATAATAATAATAATTATTATTATTATTATTATTATTATTATTATTATTATTAATTTCTTACCCGCCTTTCCACTCGGATCGAGGTGGGGAACAACCAAACATAAAATATATAAGTAGTTAAAAGCACAACAAACATTATTAAAATATTCTTTAAAAAACCTTAAAAAGTATCCTAAAAATTCTTTAAAACGCTTAAAATTCCACTGGGTAGGCCTGTCGGAAGAGGTCAGTCTTTATGGCCTTTTTAAAGGCCAAAATACTGTCTAGTTGACGAGTCTCCTCCGACAGGCCATTCCACAGTCTGGGAGCAGCAGAAGAAAAGGTCCTCTGGGTAGTACTCGCCAGCCTAGTCTTAGCCAACTGGAGTAAGTTCCTCCCAGTCCCAGAGGACCTAAGTGTGCGGGCCGGATTGTACGGGAGAAGGCGATCCTGCAGGTAAGCAGGACCCAAACCATGTAGGGCTTTAAAGGTAATAACCAACACTTTATACTTTGCCCGGAAACTGATCAGCAGCCAGTGTAACTCTTTTAAAGCTGGTTTAATATGGGCACCTCTAGATGTACCGCTGACCAATCTGGCTGCCATATTTTGCACCAATTGAAGTTTCTGAACTAGGTACAAAGGTAGCCCTATGTGCAGCGCATTGCAGAAGTCAAGCCTCGAAGTTACCAGCACGTGCACTACCGTCATTAGGTCTTCCAACTCTAGGAAGGGGCGCAGCTGGCGTATCAGCCGAAGCTGATAGTAGGCACTCCTAGCCGTCGCATTTATCTGAGCTGTCATTTGAAGCGACGGGTCCAGAAGCACCCCCAGACTGCGAACACAGTCTTTCAGGGGGAGTGTAACCCCATCCAGAACCGGTTGACACACCTCCAAACCCAGGTTGTGGCCTTTGACAGCAAGCACCTCCGTGATTCTGAATTACACACACACACACACACACACACACACACACACCATTAGTGGGTACATGTGTGTAAATGAATAGATATGTCCCTCTATGTTCAGAAAGGCTTACTTCTGAGTAAGCCTGCACAGGATTCCAGCATACCATTTTCCTTTCCATCCCTATCCCCTCTTCATTCAGTGAGAATGATTCCCTCATACTTCAAAGTTGCCTCACTCTTATCTCAGTTGACAGTTTCCTGCTAACCTTCTCCCACTGTCAGGAATGCTGACAGAATACTGACTAGAATTCCTCTCAGAACAATGGAGTACTGGCAGCATTCTTCTCAGAACAATGGAGTACTGGCAGCATTCTAGCTTCAGAAAGAAACTGAGGATGCCCGACATAATTTTGCCAGCAGTTGCTGCCATGAGCTTTCATGGGGCAGGGAAACCTTAATAACTTTTGAACTGCTGCTCAAAATTTCACCAAACTCCAATGAAGGGCACATTAGTGGTGGGCCTGAGCCTTGAGTCGGCTCGTGGCTCGCTCCTGGCTCGGCCCTCCACGGCGGCGGCCCGATCTTGCTCTTCAGAGCGGTGCAGAGCATTCTCCGTGCCGCTTGAGCCGCCACTGCTGTCGGAGGACCCCCCCGCCGGAGCCGCCGCTGGACCCCCCCGCCACCCCCCGCAGCCTACCCCTCGCTGCCACCGCTGGAGCCTCCGCCGGAGCCCCCCACACAGCTTACCTTGTCCCCGCCGCCTCCGCCGCTGCTCTGGCGCGCTGGACCCCCGCCTGCGCTCTGTTTTGGTGGGAGGAACCAGGACAACAGGGCTTAGACAGCCCTGTTGCCCTGGTTTCCCGCGCCAAAAACAGAGCGTGGGGATCCAGCGTGACGGAGCAGGGTCCCGTCGCGTCACTTCCTCCGCGCCGGAAGTGATGCGACGGGACCAGCAGACGGGGAGGCAGGCTCTCCGCAGAGCTGGAGAGCCTGCAGGTAAGCCTGCGCGGGTGGCCTTGTAGCTCGGCGGACATGAGCAGGCCCAGTTCGGGCCTTGCTCCTGTCTGCTGGGCTACTCGGGTACATCCCTAGGCATATTTCATAGATCATAGAGTTGGAAGGAGCCTACAAGGCCATCGAGTCCAACCCCCTGCTCAATGCAGGAAACTAGAGGAGGGGTCTCCCATCCAAGTAACAACCAGGCTTGACCCTGCTTAGCTCTCCATGCTCAGACAAGCCGGAATAGCCATGTTTTTAGTGAGCGGCGGAAGCTCAGCAGAGAGGGGGCATGGTGGAGGTCACTAGGGAGAGAGTTCCACAGTACGGGGGCCGACACAGAAAAGGCCCTCTTCCTCATCCCCACCAGTCTAGCTGCTCTGGCTGAAGGGACAAGGAGAAGGCCATCTGTGGCAGATCTTGTTGAGCGGCCTACTTGGTGTTGCTGGAGACGCTCCTTGAGATAAACTGGACCAGAGCCTGTATAGGGTTTTAAAGGTCAAAACCAGCACCTTGAATTCGGCTCGGCGGCAAGCAACTGGTAGGATCACTTTTATTGGATCACTTTGACACTTTGCACAATTGTAGGCCTCATTAGGTAGATCAAGGATGCCATGTTTCATGTTATTAGCAGAACAGGTATCCTTTTTATAAGCAGTAGAATTTTGAGGCTTATAATGGCAGAACTTTTTGTTTTGTTTTGTTTTGCGACTCACCTCAACTGAAAGGGCACTCCTGTGCCCCTTTAATATATATACGACTTGTGTATGAAATGTTTCTCACTGTGTGTCTAGATCTGGACTGCAGGCTACAATGATAATTGCCCTTCAGTGAGTCAGAGAAGAGACTCTGTGTATATTTCAATAATCTTCTGGTACACTTGCATGATAAAACATATTCCACTTCCTGAGAGTATAATTCTTAATTTGTATGAGTATAAATAAGACATAATCTTTTCAGTAAAGATTGTTTAGAATATGCCCCAGCCCAGAAAAATCTAACTACTAAAGCATTTATTAATTTCTCTGGATGCTTCTTTTTAAGGAGATATATGGTATTATGTACCATCATAAATAGTCTTTAATAGTTCCCTATAAACTTGAAGCAGCATATTTATATATTGGTTCAGCTCCATAATATTTTGAAGTCTTCCAAACATGAATGTTTCAAACTTGCACTCAAAGAGAGCACTAATTATTACTTACTACAGTTTATTTACAGCCTGTAAAATTATTCCAGTGGAGGCATTTCAGAATGGAATCACTTACGTTTTGAGACAGCATCAAGAAGAAGAATCAGTTCATTTCTGCAATAAACAGAAAGATCTGATAAATCCTGTAACCTCATCCATATTTCTCCACATTCAAAGTAGTTGTTTTTTTTTTAATAGTTAGGTTTGGTGAGAAAACAATGGTCAGCAGCATATAATTTAGAGGAATTTTTAGACATTTTGTCTAAATTTTGTCTCTCCTCGTTCCCAAACTCAAAAGAGATTATCCATATTTTGGCTCACGAAGCTGAGATATGAATGAGCCATTGTCTCAAACCAGCTGCTTTGCTTTTCCTTTAGTATGAACAAATGAACAGGGCAGGAAGTCTTCAGTTATCTATGTTTAATGGGTTCTGAACAAGTTTAAACCTTGGCTTCACATATCCTGGTTTGTTCCGAAGCCATTAACTACACTTCCCTGGTTTTATTTCTTCTGAAGTCACAATTTATTGAGACAAATTGTGAATTGATCAGATAATTGACTTAGGCATGAACAGACTTCTGATTTCTATCATGGAAGCTTGAGTTTATCCAGGCCATGACACCTGACAAGCTTTAAATCAGGGGTGGCACGAGGATAACTACCATATTGTTATTTTGAAGATGACCATTGTTACAGACAGATGCCACTGCTCAGAGGAGATGCTTCAGCTTTGGCTGGGCAGTCCATCACAATTATTCCTTGGGCAAACATTCAATGGCAATACTTGAGAGTTCTCTCTGGCAATGGCCTCATTCAGCTTAGTTTTGTTGATCCTGTCCCATCACGAAGTTGTGGTAATTTAAATCCAGTTCTTGTGTCTTCCACATAGTATGGCAATGGAAACACACAGTTTCATGATGTCAAAGCCGATAACTTGAACAGAAAAGTTTTGAGTCTATGGTATACTTACAGTCCAGTTGCCTTTTCAATTCAGTCATCATCAGGCGATCACTCGTGACCGAGTAAGATTGTCTTCCAGGATAAAAATTTACAAAAAGGAAATTTTAAAAGGAGGAAATTCTAAAGAAAAATTGTGTAGACTCTAGCGATGGGTCCGTAAGTGACTGTGGAGGCCAATTCTAGATCCACACAGTTTCCCACAGTGAGGACACAGGTTACCAGATGGAAGATGGTCCTGTAAAGGATTCGTTTGACGTGCTTTTCGCTTAGCACATTTCTCCCTTTCACCTTGCACTCGGGCTTCTTCAAAGTCCATAGAACCTTTGTGAAAGGCCAACCTCCAGTTAGATCGTTCATGGGCCAGAGCTTCCCAGTTTTCGATGTTTATATTGCATTTTTTTAGATTAGCCTTAAGAATATCTTTAAACCTCTTATATTGACCACCGATATTCCGCTTTCCATCCTTGAGTTGGGAATAAAGTAACTGCAGTCAGGCATTCGAACAACATGACCGGTCCACTGAAGTTGGCGTTGAAGGATCATTTTTTCAACGCTAGTAGTCTTTGCTTCTTCCAGTACACTGACATTTGTTCACCTATCTTCCCAAGTAATTCTCAGGATTTTCCGGAGGCAACGTTGATGAAATCTTTCAAGGAGGTGGAAATGACGTTTATAGATAGTCCATGTTTCGCAGGCATACAATAAAGTTAGCAATACAATGGCTTCATAAACCAGTGTTTTGGTCTTCTTACAAATATCCCGATCCTCGAACACTCTATGTTTCATTAAATTGGATGCCCCAATAAATTTGTGAATATCTTGCGACTTCTCCATGACAACATGACGGCAACGGTTTTGGACAACAACGGCTCTCATGGTGCTCCATTTAAAGTGGGATCAGGTGTTAAACAGGTATGTGTTATCGCCCCAACATTATTTGCTATTTTCATCACCATGATTTTACATCTTGTTGAGGGGAAACTTCCCACTGGTGTGGGAATTATATATCAAACAGATGGAAAGCTTTTTAATCTCAGCAGGCTGAAAGCAAAAAGTAAGGTAATTACAACCTCCGTTGTGGAACTTCAGTATGCTGATGATAATGTGGTCTCCGCACATTCAGAGGATGATCTCCAAACTATCCTAAATGCTTTTGCAGAAGCATACGAATTCAGTCAACAGCAATGCCAACACCACTGGCGAAAATAGCATTAAAGTACAAAGATATTTCTGTTATCCAATTTATTTTTCTCAGCTTTATTCTTGACATGTGCAACACTGGAATGTATCCCTGTTAATATGGTATGTGTCAAATTTGTTGCTAATTATTATAAACATATTCATAGTAAATCCTTTTAAATAACCATGAGCAATCCCTTGCTCTGCTCAGCTTAATAAATCCCAAACAAATAATTAGAAACACAATTTATTTTATTGTACCAAAAAACCTGATTGCATGAATATGCAAACCACAATATCCCCAGCATTTTGTTTCAATATAGCTAAGGGGTAATATAATGTTGTCTTCCTTTCTCTTTTTCTTTTAACATCTATCCCTTTGCAAAACGATTTTGTAATATTATCATGGTAATTACAGTAAGGAATGCAATAAAGTTCTATAGCAATAAAAGCATTTTTCATTTATTGAGCTAGTGGATAGTGAAAATATTTATATGCATAACATTATAAACTATTGTAAATCTTATACATAATATCAACTTTTCAGTGAACTAAGAATATATGGGGAGAGAGAGAAGGGAGAAAAGTCAAGTCTTTCAGGACTGCCTTGGTTTTCTTTTCCTGGTGCATTTCTTAACTTTTAAGCAGTCAACATTTTCAGATCTGTAATGTTAGTTAATTTAAAAAATAGCTAAGAAAATTGTGTTTTCTTCTTCTTCTTTTAAAAAAATGGCTACTTTGATCCACTAAATATTTCTTATGGAGACAATCATATTAAAGACACAGAGGTATTACAATGAAGACTCACCCAGAGAGTCCCCAGAAACTCTGCTAGTGTCCACCAGTCAGTGGCTGTGATGGTGATGATGTCACATCCCACCCACACATGGAGGGAGCCAGTGAACTTATGACAACAGGGATACACTCTGAGCACACGATCCAGATGGGGGAGGAGGCAAGATGGTGATGGGGGAGGTTGCTTTCTCCGGAGCTCCATGTTTGTTTTAGTTTGCTTCAGCTTGTTCTGGCTTTTATCAAGGCTTCAAATTGCCCCAACCTTACCACCGAATCCCCTAGACTGCTGCAGATGGAGGCAGGTTGTTTTTGTTTTGCTTTATCTGACAATTGATAAGACTTTCACCAAAAAGGCAGCTTTTAATTAAGGCTCATCGGCTTTCAGCGTCCCCTTCTGGAGTTCCCCCCTAGCATGGGAGGTAAATATAGTCCCATTTTATTATATGCTGATGATGCCATCCTCTTTCCATATGCACAGGTAGGGCTGCATAGGCTCTTAGGAGCCCTGGGGACATATTGCCAGAAGGGTTTTTTGGCAGTGAACTACTCAAAAACAAAAATAGTGGTATTTGGTAGGAGAAGACAGAGGTTCTCATGGCAGCTGGATAACAAACAGTTGGAACAAATCACTGCCTATAAATACCTAGGGGTGACATTTAAGAACACTGTGTCTTGGATCCCCCATCTGAAAACTGCTGCATTAACAACAGGGGTAACGACTGATGCCATTATCTGCTATGCAGTTGGCCTAGGTGGAAGGCCAGTGCTACCCCTCCTCGAGCTGTATAAAACCAAATTATTGCCACAGTTATTGTATGGGGCTGCCATATTGGCATATTCTGACACTTCAGTGCTGGACTCGATACAGCACAAATTCCTAACAAGAGTCTTGGGGGTTCCCAGAACAACTCCCAGGGCGATAGTACAAATGGAGTCAGCCTGTTGTTCAGTTAGAATTTTAGCCCTGAAAATAGCTATTTGTTACTGGTTTAAGAGATTATTTTTCAGCTGCCCGCCCCACCTAGTTTTAATGTCATATGAGGAAATGGATCAAGATTCCTGGGCCATCGCAATCCGTAAGCTTATTTCAGAACTGGGCCTTTCAGTGGGCTATTTAGTTGCTATGGGGTTATAATGGCACTCTGTGGGAAGTTGCAAGGCGGTTAGCTGAAGCTGACTTCCAAACTAGCTCCTTGTTGGTGCTTAACTGCTGCTCTAATATACTGTATAAAAACTTCTCTGCCTCGCCAGGTAAGCTGCCAGCATATTTGACCTTCAAGTGTCCGTATGATCTCAAAGGCCTCTTAACTAATATAAACTGAATGCCGTACAGCTAATAGAAGTCAAGGGATGGTATGATGGACTCCCTAAAGTAGAAAGACAATGCCCGCATGGTTCCAGGCTAATAGAGGATTTGCACCATTTTTTTCCCCTCTTAGAATGCCCCTAGTATACAGATTTGAGAGGTCAATACCTTCTTCCTCTTATTGGTGTTTTAAAAGATGCTTCTCCTTTAAGTAAAACTGCCTTTCTGTTAGCCGGGACAGATTACTACATATCTTATTGAAATGCAAAGTATGTTAAGCTGGCCTTGGCAAATAGAAATAAGCCTTTTTAAATTTGTTGATTAGCTTTTAAATTTTAATCAATTAATAATAATCTTAAATACTAATAATTAATAAAATTTTAACGATAGTGTACTTATTTGGTCCCATTTTAATGTTTTTTTTCCTTCTAATTATGTGCATTGAATGTTTCTTTTAACAATTGTTTCTTTTAATTATGTGTATTGTTTGTTTTATGGGTGTATGTAACAGCCTGGTTGGCTAACGCATAAATAAACTTGAACTTGTACTTGAACTCTGAGCACACACCTCAGAGGGATACACCTCTGCGTCATCACTCATACAACATGCATGGTGCCACAGCACCTCCTCCTCAGTCAGCTGCAGTGCCATAGCCAGCAATGACCCAGTTACTGCCAAAGCTCAGGCATCTCTCCAGGCAGGGGTCTCAATCTCCTTACAAACTGTCATGTAAACATTTTAAAAAATATATTCTGAAAGTTTGGGACAAGCTGAAATTAAAAGTGGAAAAATGAGAAATGGAGAGAAACCAAACTGGTGTATTTGTTCATCCCTATTCTCAGGACTGAAACCCATGCTGCAAACACCACAGAGACCTTCCCCAACGACTTAGCCATGACAGCACAAAGCAAGGAAACACATTGTGGGGCATTTGCCTTGCCCCAGTCCCCAGACTCAAGGCTCAAATGCCAAGACCACAGGGCAGTTTATGTGTCACATACTGGGGGTCCCTGCTCTGAATCCAGGGTACAACCCCATGCTATGAGAAGGGGGAAGGCCCCCAGGGCCAATCAGGAGGAACACTTTTTGGACCAATTGCCTGGCTCCTGCATGGGCCAACAAGCCCTTCTGCCCTGCCTCTCTCCCTGGCAATCCATATGACCATCCTCCCCCTTCCATTTGCATGATATGCTGGTCCTGCCAAGGAGCATCCCAGTAGGCCTCATTGCCACTCCTCCGCACTATCCCTTTCTTAGCATCCTTCCCACTCCTCATCCCTCCACCCACCCAACCCATCCATTGTGTAGTGCCCTCACAGTCCAGGGAACCTGAATGAACAGATGAAGGAGGGGCCACTGCCACTGGGCCCCTTAAGCTCCCTGCCCCCCATCAGAGTCCCATACTGTGGTCAGCTGAAACCAGATGATACTAGACTGTGGAAGAGGGATCACCATTTACCACTCCATAGCAAGGAAGAAATAACAGATGTGGCACCACTGTCAAAGCTTTTACTCACCAGCATCTGGGATGGAGGAGATCCTGAAAGGGAATCTCTGAGGTTGCCAGCCAGTCACCCCAGCAGGGCTCCTCCTGTGCCCTGGACAGTGACTCTTTGATAGCAGTGTCAATGCAGAAGTGGATAGTTTCAATTCCCTCCTGCTGCTGAAGTCAATGGGAGATAAATTTACTGTACCCGGTCCAGGGCTGGTATAAAGTTGTGCTTTCGGGGAAATGGCCATGGACTGAAGGGGTAGAGGATATCATGTAAGTGTGCACCTCCCCTGTGCATGCCACCCACATCTGAGCCATGACTCTGCCCCATTTCAGCCAGCATATCTGGGGTGTTTCACTGGCATATTTTTCGTGCCTGAAGCATATCTGGCTTTCTACCAGCATAGTGGGGTTTCTGCTGAATCCTATTGCCTGCTTAACCAGTGGATCTACAGCACATGGTTGTGCCCTAATAGGCTGCTGTTGTAGTTTATTATTGCTCTTTTTATAGTGTCTTCTGTTCTGCTTAATTGTTTGTTATGCCAATAGTTGTAATCAATTTTATTCTATTAATTGTATTTTTTAAAATTGCTTTTAGCTCTCCAGGGACTGTTTTAAAAGAAGAGGTGGAATATTAACTGATTTATAGAGCAAACCTTTGGCCCCAAGACAGTGTCTAGAGGGCCATAGGATCGTTCAGCTTCCAGATCCGAGGTTGGAAAAGAACTCCAGCCTTGGAGCAGAGGATCTGCATTTGGATCCCCCTCCCCCTGCAGCTGGCATGGAAAGAACCATGCTGGCTGTTTCTCTGAGGTCAGATAAGAACAACCATAGAGAAGGGGTTTGGGGGTGGGGTGAGGGGTGGGGTGAGAGGAGACTGGCCCCACTAAGATACAACATACCCTGGTGTGCCTCAGGCTCCTTCTCTCCTGGCCTCTCACACCTGAAATTGGCCATCTAGCTACTTTGCAGGGCGGGAGGAGCACAGAGGAGACCTCCACCTCCACGCTCCTCCTGCTCTGCAGAGGGTGCCCATGATCCTCTGGATTCTGAGAGTTACGGGCATTGGACTGCACCCTAAATAAATTAAGAGGTTTTTTTTCCTTTTAAAAATAATCTTAAATGGGAACCATGATCTGTACCCTATACCATCACAAAAGAAGGACAGAATTAACAGATTTTAAGGATCTAAGCATATTTAAATTTAAGAGAGAAAAAGTGGATAAAAGCTGAATTCATGATCATGATCATTATCCCAGATTTCTGTAAATGTATATTATGAAATAACTTCTTGAAACTCATTATCATATGTTTTTTTTTTAAAAAAGGCCAATCCTATATGGGCCGTAGGTCTATAATTTATTTACAACATTTATATACCACTCCACATCTAAAGAGAGCGGTGAACAATGCAAGATAAAGTGATAAAAGAATAAAACACCAAATTAAAAGTATAAAAACAAACAAACAAACAAACAGAATATCAATAAAGACCATAGCAGGTAAATCAAGGAAGACTTCTTAGAAATAAAGATTGTTTTTCAGGAGGTGCCAAAAACAACACAGTGTTGGTGCCTGCCTGACATCCAGAGGCAGGGATTTCCACAGAAAGGAAGCCATCACACTGAAGGATCTTCTCTGGGTGGACTCAAACCGGCCCATAGGTCCATGCAGAACCACCAGGAGCATCCCATCTGATGAGCTCAGTGACCAGGCAGGTTAAAAAGGGAGACGGCACTCTCCCAAGTACCCTGGTCCCAAGTTGTTTTGGGCTTTATACAGTAGTACCAAAACCTTAAACTTGGCCTGGTAGTGAATAGCCAGCCAGTGCAGTTCCCTCAGCATAGGAGTTGCATGTGGAAAAGGGGCAGCTCCTGACAACAGCCAGGCTGCTGCATTCTGCACTAGCTCCAGCTTCCAGATCAGTCTTAAGGGCAGCCCCACATAGAGCACATTGCAGTAATCCAGTCTCAAGTTTACTAGTGCCTGTACCACTGTGGCCAAGCTATCCCTGTCCAGGAGAGGCCATAGCTGGCGAACCAGTGAAAGCTGGTAAAAGGCCTTTAGTTTATATGCAGTCTTTATATATAAAGACTGCATATAAACTGAAATAGAATATTTTCTGTAATATGTTCATTTCAGCTCTTTAATTGCAACTTTGCAATAGAAGAAAAATAACTTCTTAAGAATTATTTTATTTGTATGGACTTTATGTGTTAGTTGATTGTGCTTCCCTACCAATTAATGACCCTCTTCTGAGCTGAAAAGATTAGCTGACACCTTTAATGTTGATACAAAAGTTATTTGGATTAAATATATAGCTCTTTATTGTCAATATTATTGTGATTGGAGAACAGAACTGGATTGTTTTCAAATGCCTTCTTATTTAGTTTGCTTTTTTTGCAAGCACATTTAAGTACTCTTGAACTTCAAGTGACCTATTTTTCCTGAAGGAAACTATTTTTTTATCATCATTTTGCAGCCTTATTCTTGCCTATCACAATTTCATAGCCCTATAGACTTGTCAGTGGTAGCTTCGACCCTCATAAAACAAAGAAACACATATTTGTCATATAATCTGAAAAAGACAGTACAGATAAAGGATGAAACATCTCATTACAATTGTGAACACCTCACTGTCTGGAAATAATATTGCTATTAATTAAGTCTTCCGTGATAATCTCAGAAGCAAGTAAGCAATATGGGAGAATTCACATTCTTATTCTTCACCTTGCATGCTTTCCACATGGAAGGTTTTGCTTTTATACAGATGTGTTTATTTATATATTTGATCATATTCCCAGCCAAATGCAGCCATGTAGGTCTGAAGATTTACAGATAAAATATTTGTAAGGAAACATTATGCAAATACTGCAGTCATTGTTCTCGTATGAAACAGAAAGAGGAAAATGAAAGTTGTGTTGGACATAGCAATACAGTTGCACCATGGGGAGATGGGGAAGCAGGACCAGAAATGGATTAACTAAGACCATAATTCAAGCAACTAATGTCAGCACTGATGTAATGAGAAATCCAAAATCGGTGCAGTATCTGAGGGCTGTAGCTGGCTTATTGCTCAGATCCCAACACACCACAGCCTGACTCTGTTAGTGGGCAACCGCATTTCAGAAAGATGTTAGCAAAGGGTCAGTGAGGTGACTAACAACACCAGGCCACCCAGTTGTGAACAGTGGTGGCAGTTTCACTAGGCCAGCCTTCTCTAACCTGAGTCCCTCCAAAATCCAAATGTTTTGAGCCCACAACCCTGATCAGCCCCAGCCAACATGACCAATGGTCAGGGATCATGGGAGTTGTCCAAAACATCTGGACGGACCCAGATTGGGGGAAGCTGGGTAAAGTGTATAGGCACTACTGCCAATGGTGGTTATGAAGCAATCCAGGGGGAGGGAGGAATTCCACACTCACTTTAAATGTCAAAAGGTGCTGGTGGACTCTTTTAAGTACTCTACAAGCATACAATTACTGACTAGATAAATGCCCCTGACACATCAGCAGGGTGATTGTCCAGCCAGCAAATGTGTATTTGCTTGTTATGATTGAGGCCTTGCCTGCCTCCACCACTACCTCACAGCATTTAAAGTTAAGAGCAGAATTCTCCTCCCTCTTGATCTTGTGTTTAGCTTAGTTAACCCACCATTAGTTATGCATTCATTAGAGATTGCAAAACTTCACCCAGTTACCTCCAAGCTGCCAGATGCATAAGAATGTCCTGAATGGACCTCCCCATTTGAATTATATAACCTTCTGGCTATTATTGATTGATTGATTTAAGATACTTATAAGCCGCCTTTAGGGAAAATCCTCCCAAGGTGGCGTGCAGACTTTAAAATCAGAAACCACAATAAAACAGTAATAAATATGATAATAATATAATCACGACCAACAATTAAAACCAGGTCGCACCATATACACAAGGGTACCCGATAGAATCCTAACTCTATTATAAGCCACAGTAAACAGGTAGCTCCTTAACTGTACAGATGTTTAAATGAATGTTTTGCTTCACATGACTGGGTAGGTATACAGTGGAAATTACATAATTCATAATTGATGCATATATTGAGTTTAGAACAGGGGTTTTGAATGTCTTTCAGAGGGCCAAATTCTGTTTCAGAGAAGCTCTCAGGGGCTTGAAATTCCATTGGCTGGCAAGCCTGAAGGCAAAAGAGTCATGGCAAAAGGCAAGAGGTGTGGGGCCAAAATCCAGCATATTTTAGCTTTAAGCTCTCACTGCCAGGAACTAAGCCTTTGGAGAGGCAATTCAACCTTTTAGAATGGGGGAAAACTGCACAAAAGCTAGGAAACCACATCAAACGATCACTGGTGAAAGGAAAGGGGTTGGGGCCAGGGAAAGGGGGTATGGCTGTCTGGGGAACCTCAGAGGGCTGGAGTAGGACCACAGGAGGGCCAGATTTGGCACCCAGGCCTGAGGTTTTGCACCCCTGGTATAAAATATACAGAAGATCTCAGTTTTTCTAGAGCGAAAACGTATTAAGCGTGTGTGTGTTTCAGAATAGTGGTTGCTTTTGTTCATGTTGCAGCACAACAAGGTGTTAAGTGCTGTTGGCAGTCATGTCCTCGTTTCCAAACTCTTAGTTGAATATTGAGGATAGTTTTGGATAGCATGAGAAGGATGGGGGAGGTTATGAAGACGTGATCTGTGTAAATAAAAGAAATATCTCCCCTCCGGTGAACGAGGAGCAGCTGTTCTAGCCTGCAAGGTAAAACTAATTAAAATATTTTTACAAGATGTCAACCTCCGCATATAATTAATAGTGTTTACAAAAATAAAGGTACATTAATGAATTCCTGATGGTGTTAAGGTGGGTGGAAATTTAGTAAGAAAAAAGTGACTACAGATCTGTAGTTACAGGTTATTAAGATTCATTCTGAAGTCATTCATCTGAATAATGCTGTTCTTCTGACTCTCACATTCAAATCTAGAATACTGGTAATGGGAAATTCCCTGTAATTTCCTCAAGTATATGGTTGGCCTGTTACTCAGTATTTTAAAAATCAAGACAAGATTTACACCCATACCTTCTGCTCAACCTCTATGTGCTGCTATGGAAAGCGGGGTCACTGAAGTCCTAGTGATGGTCCATTACATAGCTGCTTTCAATTTAGAGTTGAGCTAAAATTTCCCAGAAGACATTTTTCTGAGAACATTTCGCATATTTCCTTTTCTCATGCCTACCCTGCCTCCCAAAAGAAGGCCAGTTTTCAGAATTTACTCCAAATACACTCCAACATTTTTTGGGGGGAGGGGCGAATGGCTGTCATTTCCCTATTACAATGCCCCAGAGGGCACTGTGGAGGATGAAAAATGGTGGCCATTCTGCCAGCACAGTGGGAGCACCACAAAAAACAAAACCTACTGAAAAAAGAAAGAAGTGGTGCTACTGCCACTGCTAATAGTGAACCCCATCCTTAAAAACTGTTGGAGAATTTCTTCTCCCGCTGGAGAAATTTAGTGAAATGGATGGTTCTCCCAATTTGTCCACCCACAAATAGGATGGAGAAATTTGAGAGGCCATTTTGCACACAGTTCTAGCTTTGATCACGTGGTTAGAGAAGTAATCTGTTTGTGCTAGAGGAGAAGAAATAGTGACCAAACCTAGAACCTAGAAGAGGGATTTTTCAGCAAAGGTGAAGAAGGGGTCAGCATGAACTACTCACCTGAGGGAGTTTGGTCATAGCAGTTTACACAGAGTCTTGCAAGTTCTGGCTAAAAGAGACTGCTCTGAGCTTTGTCTCAGAGGGAAGTCACCACCAGCAGCCCTTAATGGACTGTCAAGGTATAGGGCACCTATTTGGGAATAATATCCCTAAGAATCATGTTGCATAACTGCAACTTAACACCAGCCTTAGGTCAGTTAAACCAAAAAAGATATATTTTACTGCTAAACAACATAAAGATATAGACCCCACACTGGCAACTAAGAAAAGAAATCGAAAGGATAAGTACTCATTTTCATGTCTCAGTTCTAAGCATTTATACTAATTTGCAGAACTGCTAATTAACTAAGACTTTTTTACCTGAGTCACATGTAATGACAACCCAAAGTATGGGTTGTTGAATCCTGTGTTGTTATATGTAAACACAGAACTATGGGTTAACTATGGGTTGTTAACCATGAACAACCCAGGAAGAGAACCCATGGTTTGTTCTTGAGTTGTGAACTCTGGGTTGTTTTAACTATGGGTTGTAGTTACCTGTGAAGCCAGAACCATGGGTTGTATTGCCATGCTACAGAGGCTACAGCAGACTAGAGTGGTTAAAAAATACCTTGCTGCTCTACATGACAGTACTACAGTGCCACAAAGGTGTTTGGGATACAGAGAGGGAGACAAACAACCCATGCTTTGCAAGATCATCAGCAGACAAATCATGCATAAGGCAGAGTTTATTGTTCTTTCTACATGCTAACCAGATCAATAAGCTGCTAGGAATCTGAATACTTGCATCTCTTTATGGAATATGAATGGCAGCCTTTTGCAAGATGGCAAAATCTAATACTCCTTATATGAAAATGCCTCTCTTTTTCAAAAGGACACTGCTAGAAAGTATAGGTTTCCTCTGTGACCCCATCAGGCATGAGTGCAAGAACTTAGACATACTTGCACATTTGGACCAGCTGATAGGCTTTGAAGCAGATCTTCAAAGTGTGGATATTGATGGATGAAGGCAGGCAGGTAAGATGAGGAATTGGAAAGGATATCACAGATTTCTCCCTGAAGTTTAATCAATTAATGGACAATTGATCCATGGCAGTTGATCAGTGAGAAGGAAGTGTATTGGTAGGCAATAAGGGAAGTGAGTCACTCCGGGATGGGGGAGAAATCTATTTGGTTCATATTTTAATATGAACCAAATAGAGTACAATTATCCTTCAGTTTTTTCAGTTCTCCAAATCTTGCAATGCCATTCTTTTGATAAAATAAAATGTGTACAACAATGCATACACTAGGGAAAATAGCATTAAAAATAGCATATATTAGAGAAAGTTGCTTGCAAAAAATGCATGCATTAGGCAAAATTGTATACAAAAATGTGTACGAATTATCATGTGGACTTTCTAAAAAACACATTTGCAAAACTGATGTGGCAACATTATGGAACGAACTGGTGCTTGAAAAAATGCAAATGTTACAGAAAGCAAAACAAATTAATTCATCTATATCCATAACCCAGACCAGTCACCAATGACACAGTTCCTACAGCTACATGAAGCAACAGTTGTCAGAGAGGCAGAAATCAGATAGAGGATCAGTCCGCTTATGGATGGGCAACCTGGTGGTTCTCTCATTGACAAGTTGCCTTAACTGAGGAATTTCAGCAACCTGTCCTGCTCCCAGGCCGGCAAGTACCCGGTCATAGCTTGAATAGTTTCAGGGATAACAAAGAGAGCTGAGCAACCAGGTCAGTCCAGAGTCTTACATGAGCATTCCAGTATACTTAGCAGGAGAGAGCAGAGGCGAGGTCAAGGCATTCCAGAGTTTAGTTCACAGGAGTCTGTTGTATCAAGTGTTGAGGCCAGTCAGGTTAGTGTCCAAAAGCGTAGTCCAAAGGAGCAGCCAAGAGTCTAGGAATCTGTCCAGTCCGGTGTAACAAGGTGAATCACAAAGGTTAGAACACTGTTGCCTGCAGTGACAGGCTGACCTCAGCTGGGCCAATGTATAGCTGGTAATAAATCAGCACAGCTGGCCAATTAGGTCAGCGTGTTGCTTTCAAGGGAGGCCCCATGCTAGACCTTCCCTTTGTTCTTTTGCTCCTTGCATCTGAGCCTATGCCGTTCAGAGGGATGAATTATCTCAGGCTCTTTCCTGCATTTGGGGGAGTTTTCATGTCTCAGTTCTAGACATGAACAGTTCTAGGCAGGTACAGCATGGGAGAGGCCAGGTTGCTCTTCTAATGGCTCCAGGGGAAGGATGTCAGACAAAGCCTCTAGTTCCTCACTTGGCTCTGGATGGGGCCCGTTGTGCTGGCTTGGCTTTCCCCTCCTCTTCCTCATCTGAAGAATCCTCCTCCAGGTAGTGCATGGCAAAACCTTGGAAATAGGCAATGAAATGAGGGTTAGCTTTCCTAGAACATCTGACTCCCAATCTCAGGGAATGCAAAGTCAGAGATACATTTGAAGTACAATGGAAGTGGTTTGGACACCCATTCTTTGAGATCAAACCCCCCAGTGCTTCAAGATGCAGCATGCCTGCACTTCCCTGTTCTGAGCAGCAGCCTTGGTCACAAGTGTAGCAGTCTGAGGGCCTATGACAAACTCCACTCATGCCATCTTTTATTTGACCATGTAAACTTGTACCAATATGTATCTGACAACCATCGCTTTCACATCAGTTCCTAGGTAGCTAAGTTACCTACAGCTTGCTAACTTGCACTGGCTATAGATCCGATGGGTTTTTCAAGATTTAAACGCATACACTCATCTAGCAAAGGTTTATTCATTTTTAAAATTTCACTCTAGGCTAAGACAGAGCTTCCTAAGAAGACATATTGATAGCATTTCCACTGACTTCACTTGAAAACTCCATCTGCAAATCTGAGGGTAATTTTTTGCCCTTTGGTGCTTTAATAACCAGCTGTTACTGAATATTATAAGCTCATTTGTTGTAAGGAGGTGTGTGCTGTCTTGAAGTGCAGTGCATTTTGAATCTATCTGTTATGTTAATAATATCTATGCTAACCGTGCTGGGAGAGCACATACCACTGGGCTACGCACCTGCCTTTTCCCTTACAAAATGAAACATGTAATACAATTGTTATAAATTCACCAGAATTGAGACATATTCCTTACACAGAATTCAGAAAGATCAGTGGATTTCGGCACTAAACACAGATTGGGCCAACAAAAGTCCTCTTTAACAATATTTCTGAGTTGTTGTTGTTGTTGTTGTTGTCATCAACCTTTTCTAAAAGTAAAATCATGACTATTATTATATACCACTATTAATGTACATCAGAGGTGGGGACCTTTTTTATATGGAGGTCCATTGACCCATCGGGGAAGTCAGTCAGGTGATGCAGCTAATGGTAAGTGGATGCCACTTTCTCTCTACATTTCTCTGCCACCCCCTTTGCTCTCTTTTTCTCTCTTTTTGTCACCCCATTCTCTGCCTCTTTCTACCACCCTCATTTCTCTTTCTCTCTTATTCTGCCACCCCATCTCTCTCTCTCTCTCTCTCTGTCTCCCACTGCCTTTTCTCTCTTCCTGCCACCACTTATCTCTCTAATAACTTGTTGCTCTTAGTCTGACATTTTGAGAAGCTTGTCCATAAGATTGTACAGTAGTTTCCCCCTGATATTGATCAGCCAGTTACTCATCTTCGGGCCAGAAATGAAAGTTTTATTAAGACCAAAGAAATGCTAAAAAGTAACAAGATGAAACTGCTAATATATCCTTGGACTCTTGCTTAACAAGCCAGAGGTTATCTTTATTATTCAGGTTAGTTCATTCTTGAAAGGAACTGCATGAATTTTATAACACCCTGCCAAAGCATTCAGGCACTGCTTTAGCAATGAATGAACGGACTTGGTCAAAACAGCCAATAAATATTTCAGACAATTGAGTATATCATCATTTCCTTATCCAGGAATTGGATGTTATGTCTGTAAGCCTTTTTCAGCCTCTACCCTTGTCTACAGCATATATTTAAAACCCAGTCTGGTGGAAAGTAAGTCGCTATCAATATTCAAGAAAGGGGTTTGCAATCAAGTTATAGAACGGAAAACAACTATTCATAAATAAGCTTTTAGACAACACACACAAAAATGATAGGCAGTTGATAGTAAACAAAATAAACAGTTCTTCTCTGCCAGTGGAACTGGGGTGTACAATAACTGATGGGCATTAAACTGGCTCCCTTGGCAATCTGGGATGCAGCTGCTGGTTATGTGATGCTTGGGAAGATGAACACGGGCATTATAATGCATTGTTTGAGTTTTATCCTATTGTCTCATTGCAACATAGGAATGCCTCTGAACTGTAAACTGAGTAGATGAGTATCCAGCTTGCAATGATTATTATTACAAGTGGGAACCCACAATAAACTTTCACATTTTTTCCTATTATGCTACAGCCCATTTATTTATAAAGCCACTGCACTGGCAATGCCTTCATATTACCCATGCATGGAATAGATGCTGCTGCTGCTGCTACTACTACTAATATTTCTATTGTACTCGTGTTCTAAAAGTACCCAGAGTGGTGTACAACTATAACTAAAACCTATAATATATCCAATAAAAATGCAAGTACAACAATATCTAAAAGCAGTTTAAAATACTACCATCACTTAAAACAAAGCAAAAAACAAACCTAGCAGGATCAAGATTAAAAGATGTTGTACAATCAACAATACAACTAGGTGTCTTTAATTTCTGGCGAAAGAGACACAAAGGGGGAGCCTGGTGAATATCAGTTGGGAGGGCATTCCAGACTTGCAGAACCACCATGAAGAAAGCCCCGTCTCTTATGCTCACTTGCCAGTTCTCCCAAGATGGCACTGAGAATACCACCTCTGACACTGATGTGGTCCCTAAGGTAATCTGGTCTTAAGCCATTTAGGGCTAAAGGCTAGAACTAGTACTCTGAATAGAGCCTGGAAGCAAATAGAAAGCCAATAGATTTGACAAAGATTGGAGTTATATGCTTGGACCTGTGAGTGCTAGACAAAAGTCTGGCTGCTTCATTTAGACCAAATGACGCTTCCAGAATGTCTTAAAAAGAAGCCACACAGAGAATGCATTACAAGAATTGAATGTAGAAGTAAATGAAGCATGGATGATTAAAACCAAGCCCATCTTCTCCAGCTGATAAAAGGCACCTAACAACTGCCACCACCTGTACATCCAGGAAATGCAATGTACCTGCTCCTTCAAGGGGAGTGCAATCCCATCCAGAACAGGTTGAACCACCTCACCTAGATCACCAGAAAGGCAAGTTGGGGAGGATATGATGGAGGTGTACAAAATTCTGCATGGTGTGGAGAAAGTGGATAGGGAGATGTTTTCTCCCTCTTTCATAATTCTAGAACCCAGAATTATCCAATGAAGCAGAATGCTGGGAGATTTGGAATTGACTAAGGTAATTATTTCTTCCTACAGTGCATAGTTAAGCTTTGGAATTTGCTACCACAAGATATGGTGATGGCCACCGACCCTGATGGATTTAAAAGGGGATTAGACAGATTCATGGAGGATGTTCTCAATGGCTACTAGTCACGAGGGCTATATATTACCTCCAGGATCAGAGGCAGCATGCTTCTGAGTTCCAGTTGTTGGGAAACTATAGCAGAAGACAGCTACAGTATTACTGTCTGGGGAATGCTGGAAGTTGTAGGACTTTTTCTGTCTACACATGCATAGGATTGTGCCCTTAGAGATGCATAATTCATATGAAAGAGCTCATCATATCTTTAACATAATGTAATTATTTCAGTCATGGAGCCTCTTTAAGACTTCAAGCCCAAGTCTCTGAAACTGTAAAAATGTATCTATATCTTCAAGGAAGGTATATTTTCATCTGTCCATGTCTATGTCTGTTATTTATACTGTATATTACTATATTTATAAAGCTGCCCCATACTGGGTGACTCAGAAAACAACAAATACAACATTGAAATACAACAGTACAACAACAACAACAACAACAACAACAATAATCCTAAAGTACAAATAAATAAGAGATTTATATCATTCACATTCAGCCACTTGGTAAATGAAGCTGACATTCGATTCCTGCAGTTTAGAGGGCCATGCTACAGTTCCATTTTACAAATGGATACCTGAAGCTTGCAGAGGTGAAGTCCCTCTAGTTTATCCATTCTATTCAACATTTTTGCATTTCTAGACCATCTTCTTTTGTTCACTGGCAATTGATTGCTACTGAATACATAAGGTAGCACTAATTATGTTGACAGCTCCTTCTCAAAATGTGAACACATGATCTGTGACATATGGTTGTTCATTTAGAGAGCAGTTTCCAATGATCTCTACTTGCATTATGTATATTTTCATTGTGAACAACATATTTTCCATAACAGCAGGCAGGCCATTTAGTCATAAACTATGGTAATTTGTAGTAAAGAGGCATTTTCAAGGGAACAAAACTAAGGTAGAAGTGACTTATGCAGAAGCCAACAAAACTTGGTTGATTTCACTTCAGTCTTCTGCAGGAGCAAGTGTGTATTGCAGTGGTAATCCCCCAGGCCTGTGGCTCATGCTGGCTCAGCTTGTCTGAGCGTGGAAAGCTAAGCAGGGTCAGGCCTGGTTATTACTTGGATGGGAGACCCCTCCTCTAGTTTCCTGCATTGAGCAGGGGGTTGGACTCAATGGCTTTGTAGGCCCCTTCCAACTCTATGATCCTATGATATCCCCCATTCATAAGTGATTATATTATGGGTGCATATTCTTCAGTTGGACAGGGTAGATAACACTTTTATGACGTGACTCAAGTTGTCTTTGAGCAGGAATATAATTCAAAATTTTGCACATAAGTGGTGGATTTGTGCAATTTGTAAAGTTGTAGCTAATATGTCTGTACAGAAAGTCTGCTCAAGATTTTTTTGACCACTACTATTTTACTATTCTGTAAAATCTTCTTTTCCTTAAGCAAAAACTGAGCTAGAGGAGTAAGAGATCCTTATGAGTACCAGATCCATACATTACATGTGGCAAAAAAATCTACACCATCAGATTTTGCTACTTGACAGTGGCCTTGTTAGAAGATGCTGATTAAAAGCTAAATCTGGCAACCAATCTCCCCCCATTTCTTTGCCCTAGAGTGATATATTTATAACCATCTGGGCAAATGCTATCTTTCTGGTATTATGATTATAATTATTATATTTTTGATCCACTCCAATGCCTGGGAGGAAAAAAAAGGTCTTCACCTGCTGCTGAAAAGATAACAGTGTAGGTGCCAGGTGAACCTCCTTGAGGAGGGCTTTCCATAAATGGGACACCAGAACAGAGAAGGTCCTCTCTCTTCTAGTCACCGACTTAACTTCCTTTGTCAGGGACACCCAGTGGTCCTCTGAAGATGACCTAAGGGTCCAAGCAGGTACACATGGCTTTAGATCAACATTGGGTAAATTGTGGTCTTCCAGATGTTTTAGACTACAACTCCCATCAGCCTTAGCCAGCATAGCCAATAGTGAGGGATGAGGAGAACTGTAGGTCAAAATATCTAGAGGGCCACAAGTTACCCAGCCCTGCTTTAACTATTTGACTCTAAGCCATTTAGGGCTTTTAAAGGTCAACACCAGGGGTGGGGAACCACAGGCCCACTGGCCAAATATGGCCCTCCTGGGGTTCTAATCTGGCCCTCTGGGATTCCTTAGAAGACCATGCCCCTTTCCCCTGACCACTAATCATTTGCTGTTTTTCCAGGTTTTGCATGTTTTTCCCCATTCTGAAACATTGAAATATGCTTCTCCTAAGTGTCAGTTACAGACAGTAAGATCTTGAAGCTAAAATATACTGATATTTTTGGTATTTTGGCCCTGCCCCTATTGCCTTCAGCCATGCCCACTACTGGAATATGGCTCCCAAGAGCTTGTCCAAAATTGAATTACTCACTGGATTGGATTGGGATTTTGTTCCAGCTGTTCTTGACATGTATCAGGAAAAGCCAGACAAATCAAGCCTCTGCAGGTTTGCCCATACCTACTATAAAGGCATTCTTCTACTAGGTTAAAGGCGCAATCTTATGGAGATGAGCATAAGCCCCCAATTGTGGAGGCTCACACTCATCCAATGAGGAGTGGGAGGAGTGGCAGAGGTGATCTTCGCCTCCCCACTCCTCCCACTCTGCATTTTCACGAGAGGGCTGTTTTTGGCCATCTAACAATGGCGTCTCAGAGGGGGAGGGAAGGAGGCTGGAGTGGCTTCAGGATACCTCATATCCTGGCTATCCAAGTCTCCTCTCCTCCCTCCCCCTCCAAAATTCCCCCTTTAGTCCCTCTCCGAGGTCGCTTTCCCAACCTCAGTGAGTGAGCAGCCAGTGTGGTTCTTTCTACACTGGCTGCAAGGGGGTGGACGGGTGGACAGAGCTCCAATCCCCGGCTCTGAGGTCAGATTGCTATCCCCGACCTTGGAGCTGGGAATTCGAACTATCCTATGGCTCCTCAGACAGTGCCTAGGGGCCATAAGATTGTTCCCTCCATTGCTATTATAACAGGAATTTCTAAGAAATGTCTGCATTCTAATTATGTCCAGTCTTTAGGACTGCAGTGCTTTTTCTACTGGCCACCAATGGGACATAGTATCTAAATTCCTTTTTCAAACGTGCTCACAATGAAAACCAAAATGACACAGTGTGTGTGCCTCACTTTTCAGCAAAAGTTCAGCCTTGATACAATGAAGAACTGTGGTATTATAGCTATGCACATGAGAGTAAATAAAACATCTAGTTGGTATAGCAACCCAAACACTTCAGCAGCCAAATGCTTTGCCCATCTGCTGTCCTTCTGAAAGAAAATTCTTCATAATAGAATTCTCCATTCCTTTGACTCTTTGATCACAGCTGATTTTCAGACATTTTATGCCAGAGGCCTTAGTATACTATAGTATACTGTAAGTTTTAACAAGAAGAAATTTTGACCTGAATTTTAGGCACTGAAGTAATCTCTATCAGGTCAGGAACAGTAGGATTCACAGAAACTCAAGAAAGAAGTGCTAAAGCAATGATAAAAGTAATGGTAGCAGGACTGTGAAACTGACAATTGCCCAGACATCATTTAGCAGCAAGCTATTAATTATAGTTAAATAGCATCATGCAAAGGAAAGGAGTTGGAAACCCCCAATATTTTCTTGATTTGTTATTAGTAGAGGGGGAGCACTCTGTCAGGGTTGGCTGTTCTAATTTTATACTGTGGCTGAGTTGACCTCAGTGAAATCCATTCTTTTTGTGAACAACAACCACCCCATGAGTCCAATTTAACTTCCATTCCTTTGATGGTTGATTGAAAAGTCAGTGCGTACAATCCAACTGGCACGTTAAGAATGTAGCTTGATTTGTAGAGAGTGCAACCTGAGGCAGTGGGGGCTGGTGGCTCCAGTGTCAGCAGGGCTGTGTATCTGCTCTGGATTTCACTCCAAACTTTTAGGGAGCTATCTGTGGTTCTGAACCATATATCCCCCAAATCGGTTTGGCACCATGGGGAACTTCCTAAAAGTTCAGAGTAAAATCCAGAGTGGATACACAGCCCCACTGACCTTGGAGCCACCAGCCTCCACTGACCTTCGGAGCAGTCATGTGACTGCTTCAGAATGCAGCTTCACAAGCCAAAGCCAAACTTACTGTGAACTACTCAGTTCACTTACAGAGGTTTTGTGATGTTGTGATGAAAGGAGCAATGGGTGAAACTGTCAGTTTAGCTTTCTCTCACATTCAGATTTTTAAAATCTCAAATTCTTTCTCTCCCAAATATGAACTTTGCAAATTTTGGTAAATTCTGGTCAAAAATGAACTGAAAAGAAATTCTTACCCATCTGCACCAGCCAAATTCAATAGCTATAGCTATTACCAGTAGGGATGGGTGAATTGCCCACCCCCTGACTCGCTGGGCACTCAGCGAGCACCCCCACCACGCGATCTGCTGAGTGCCTCGCTGAGCTCCAGCAGAGGCGCTCAGTGAGGCGCTCGGTGGACTTCTGGTGCGTCACTTCCGGGTCCCCTGCCACTCCCCGGCAGTGGAGTGGGTCTTTTACGTAAATACAATGGAAAACCACCTTTGAATAGCAAATTGCAGCCATCAAAACAGCAAAATTAGAAGCAGGAAGTAGAGAAATAAAAACACACACAGCTAAAACAATATTAAGAATGATAGCATAATTTAAAAGGCCTGGGGTGTGGGGGAAGATATTTTCTTGACCCTGAAAAGACATTAAAGTAAGGGCCAGGTGAGGTAGGTCTTCTGGTGAGGCCAGTGAAGGTGGCAAAGTACCAGCATATGTTCATAAAGCTCAATCCTAGTTTGCACTCTTGCAGCCATGTTCTATACCAACTAAAGATTTTGGACTGCTTTTGGAGGCTGCCCCTCATACAATACAGTGCAGCAATCCAAACAGAGTATGGATTACCAGAGTATGGATCATTGAAACCAGACTATCCCTGCCCAGGAAGTCATAGCTGGAGTACCAACCTAAGGTGGTAGAAGTCACAGAGGTAACTTGTGCTTCCAGTGATAAGAGACAGATCAATGAGCATCTCCAAACCACAAAACTGGTTCTTCAAGGGGAGTCCATCCCCTTCCAGAACAGATTGAATACCATTTACCTAGATAGACAAACCACCCACTAACAGTGCCTCCACCTTGTCAGGATCAAGCTTCAGTTTTTTGGTTCTTCTCATCCAGTCAATTACTGCAGCCAGATTATTCAGCACTTTCAGCCCCTTACCTAGGTTTGTTGAAAAAGAGAAATAGAGTTGGTTGCCCTTCACATACTGTTGACATCACACTCTAAGTCCCTGGATGACCTAACTCAGTGGTTTCATGCATATGTTAAACAGCATGAGGGATAGGATAGTCCCCCATAGGAACTTGAAGTCTGAATGCTATGGAGTTGAGCAGAAATCACCCAGCAACATCTTCTGGATATGGATGTCCATGTTTAAATGGAACCACAGAAGGGCAATGCCATGCCACCCACATCCAACTTGGACAGCTTCTCCAGAAAGACACCATAGTTGATGGTATCAAAATCCACTGAACAGGTCCTAGAGGATCAATAGGGTGACACTCTCCATTTCTCTCCTGGCAAAGGTTATCCCATAGAACAATGAAGTGAGTTTCAGTACCAAAACCAGGCCTAAACTCTGACTGAAATAAATCTAGAAAATCAGATTCATCTAAGAGCACCTGGAATTAGCCAGCAACCACTCACTCAAGTACTTTGCCCAGAAAGGGAATGTAAGGCTTGTAGAAGCTATACTACCACCTCCTTTAAGGAGGCTGGGACCACCTCCTCTCTTAACAAGGAATTTATCACCTCATGGACCCCATTAATTATCTCCTCCCCACTAGATGTAATAAGCCACGAAGGGCAAGAGTTGAGTAGGCAAGCGGTTGGCCAGACTTGGCCAAGCACCTTGTCCACATCCTCAAGCCTTAGAAACTGAAAGTCATACAACAAAATAGGACCCGACAGTGTCTGGACACCTCCACTGATTGATCTGCACTAATTATGATAAGCAGATAATGGAAGATTTGAGAAACATTGTTTGCAAAGTGTCTTGCAAACATGTCACAACATACTATCAAGGGTTCAACTATATCTCCTACTGGGCCAGATCATAAAAGAACCTGAACCACTCAGAAACAGGTCTTCTGGGTGACACTGTGGAAATGTAATGGTGATAGAGAAAAATTGTTTCTTTAGGAGTAGGACTGATAATGAGTTCTTACTTCATTCTATTTTTAGCTATGGAAACAAGAATAGCATGAGATATACACAATTCATTAGGTTTGTATCATTTTTGTAGTGGGGCCTGTGGGCCTTTTCCAGCAACACTGCATGCAGAAATATAATGGTGGTGAATATTTTCCTATCATTGAATTTCCATTATAGGAAATAATAAGCAGCTGTCAAACTTTTGCTTGCCATGCAGCTGGTAAAGGCCCAGTAGCTCTAGAAAAAAAGAAGATAAGCCTACTCTTATCCAAGTTAATCTATTGTATCTATTACTGCTAGTTATTTACCAAGTCACCTGAAACTTGTCTGTCTGTCTGGTATAATTTCTAATTTTTGCTTTGGATATATCACTGATATTTAAAAAAAAACATTGAGGGAAGAAAACCATGGGAAGAACACACACACAACATAACGAAAATTGGAAAAAAAAGTGGATGATTTATCTGATAAAACTGAATGAAATGCCTCACTCAAATGCATATGTGTCTGTGGCCTCAGAATCAAGGGCGATAAGGTTTTTGTACTGTAGCAATCCCTGCATTGTTTTTAGAATACTATTTTAGTTTTGTTTTGTTATTACATTTTAATTCTGTACACTTCTTTGAGTATGTCTTTGGTATATAAAGGTGGGATAAATAAATACACCAAAGTGATTAATCAAATCCTTGCTAGAGGAAGGGAGCAGTTTACCAGAATATACATTACATAGATTCATAAGTGTATTTTACGGATGAAGTTATTGACAATGGTTTGTTTCACTCTGTTTTGGCCCCTTATTTCCCCAATCTGAGTCTTACATCAGGATGAGACAAGTCCTCCTAGGGTTATAGCCCTGAGTGCCATGGGCCTCTCAGAGGCCAGGCTACATGGACTTATATACGTTCTGTAGAAACCCGAGCCTAGCCACACAATGTAATCAGCACCCTACATGGACCAGGTAGTAGCAGGTGAAAGAAGCCCACAACCTGGGTATGGGTGTATCTGTGACATAAATGGCAGCTGCATGTTAAGCCCAGCAAAATTATACAGCTGTCCTGGAAACACCTCTCTCAAAAGCTGTTATTCTGGCTGCAGCTGCTGCCAATGCATTATCTCTGGCAGCCAGAATGATTTAATCTTTCAATATCAGTTAAAGGGGAACAGAAATGTTAATCAACAGTAGTCCAACTCAGTTTCCATCCAAACCCATCATGGCAGGGCCACTGGAAAGAAGTTATGGAGATTGTGGAGGTAGCACAGAAGCGAGATTACATGGAAGTGTCTATCATGACAGAACAGGGAAAATTCTGGCAGTTCATAACCATGGGTGCAGGCTGCATCATTACCATGCTGGCTTCCTCATGTATTTTGACATTTCCAATACATTTAACATTTTGTCGCTGTGTTAGTCTAGCTACCACAGCCATATATTGTGGAGGTTGGAATGAACATCCCCTCCCCCTCAAAATCACATTACTCTGCCTTAATTTCTGTAAGCTTATTTTTCCACTATACACATCATGCATTGATCCTGATGTCTATAGCATTGGGAACAGAAAAGGAGCATATTTCAAAAGCTTTGTATAATGCAAAGGCTAATAATTAAAGTACTGCTGGCTGGGAGCACACTGCACTTTGCCAGTCCTCCAAATATCAATAAAAACCATGGTGTGATCATGTGATACCAAAGATCACACTGTATGGGAGTCATGCAAAATAAAGTGGGATTCACTCTAAGTAGCCACTTCAGAATCATTGGACAGTTCAATCTGAAGGCTCAAATAAAGAATCTTGTGTACTTAGCAGAACAATTATTAACATCTCCCACCGGGTTTCTCACTGGATTCTAGAACAGCAATCTGAGGTGAGCAGGCACAAACTCATCCATCATCTCTGCCGGTAACAGTGTACTGATAATGGTGAATAAGCAACAACACATGCTAAAGTGCTCATATCTGGGAGACATGTTTAACAATCATGGAGAAACAAAGGATTTGGAAGCTTGTGTCTTGATGTTGTGGATCAACACCAGTGGGCCATCTGCAGTGGTTTTTTGAACAGAGGCAAGAGTTGGAACACTAAAGTTAAGATAGTCCACTCCAGTGGAATTTACAGTGTAATTCTATTCATGTTTACTTGGAAATAAGTCCCCATTGTCTTCAATGGTACTTATTCCCAACTAAATGTGCATAGGATTGCAGTGTTAGAGCAAGTTGAGAAAAGTATTCTCTACTTGGGATTCAAATTTGTTATAATGTGTTAATAATGGCAAGTGGCCCATAGAAATGAACTGGATCTGCTGAATATCCCAGCAATGCAATGATCCTTGTTGTGTTTTAGATTTCCTTTGTGGTTTGGCCAAATTCTCCTATCAATGCAAGAATCAAAAGATGTTGTAGTCATTATGACATATTTTATGATGCAACTGACATACTACTTTCATATGCAAGAAACCCCACAGCTTCATTGGTAAAACCCATTGTGATGTCATTAGTCCTCCCTATGTGATCAGAAAGAATTTTTCACAACACCGGACCATATAAGCTATGAGACAGTTGCTATATAGACATAAAAAAGCAAGCACAGCTTTCAAGGACCAAAGGGCCCCCAGAATCCAAGTATTTGGCAGGCCATGGCCTGCAAGAACTGTGGATGTTGCCCAACATGTCCATGTTGCCCAGGTTGTAATTTGTGTGCTTTATGCTCAAAGTGTCGACGAATCTTGTTTGACAAAAAGTCACAGAGGTGCTGTTTGTGTTGGCGTTTCCTGTGTAGCAGGGAACGGAACTGTGACTGCTTCTACTGCCCACATATTGAAGATGCAAGGTGCCAGTGCTGTCACTGCTCATGTGCGGACAACCCCAATTGTCGCTGGTGCTGCTGCTCCTGTGCTAATAATAGACACTGCAAGTACTTGTGCTGTACAGATGAGAACAATGACTGTCAATGCTATGAAAGCAGATGCTGCAATTACCTTGCCTATTTACCACACAGGCATCGATACAGAGCCCAAAAGTAAGTGTCATCAAACTATAATTTTCTTAATTAAGTGCATTGGTTTTCTTGTACAACAACATCTTTATTGGTCTGTGACCATAATAAATCAGATCCATCCATGCTTCCATCCATCCAACTATTATTTATTTTAGGATCATAGGAAGCTGCCTTTTAACAAATCTATTCTGCCTGGCAGCTCCTCTCCAAGGTTTCAAGCAGAGATCTTTCCCATCACCTGCTATCTTTAACAACAACAACAACAACAACAACAACAACAACTGGAGATGTTGGGGACTGAACCTGGGACCTTCTGCATGCAAAGCAAGTGCTATGCCTGAAGGAACTATGATCCCTTCAGGATAACTCAGTATAAGTGCCACTCTAGTTCCACACAGTGTATTGTTTACATCTATGATTCTGGGAATCTGTTTATAGGAAAAGAAGGATGGAGGAAAAACTGCAACTGCAACTGGAAGAGACTGCAATAACAAAAATCTGCTTAATGAAGGGAAACAGATGAAAAAAACACATTAGACTCCAATAAAAGAGAAATGTTAATTGCTTCTATACAGGGAAAGAATGCTAAGGCCAGAGCTGGCAGGTACAAGAGAAATGTCTTTTTCACAGTGTTCAGTGGTGACTGCTGCCCATTTGGAAGCCAACTAGATCTTGTTTTCTATAAATCCCCTCTTACAAAGACTTTAAGGACACATAAGTGTATTCCTTGAATTCACATTTGTCTGCTCTATTTGCTCCATAAGGCAAATGGATCACTAGGTTGGAATAGAAATTTAGAAGAGAAACTGGATTGAGGCCATAGCAAGGCAGGAATGGTTAAAGACTCCCTACCCCCCATGCTAAGGTCCTGATTAGGATTAGGCGCCCTGTGCCTACTGTAGAGTAAAAATGAAAAAAAAGACATAGCATAGTATCCAATGTTAGTCCCCCATAGAGCAGACCAATTGAAATGTATGAGACTTAACTTATGTGACTAACGACTAACTTTATGTCCCATTCATTTCAATGGGTCTACTTTATGTAGGACTACTACCTACAGCTGCTAGTTATGTCTTTAAAGGAATGTCTCTTTTGCTTTTGACCCTAAAAATAAAGTTTTGCTCTAGAGTAAGCACATGGGATCCAATCCAGATTAGGACCACCACGTGTGGCGGTGGACCAGGTTAAAGTAATGTTTCTTTTAGCCCTTACTCATACACTTTCTTACTTTACTCATGAGTAAGCATGCTGACCCAATCTGGATAAGGACCACCACATGTATTGAAGGGATAGAATAGTATTCTATTCTGTATTAATAGAATAGAATAGTATTCTATTCTGTATTAATAGAAGTATAGCTTCCAAATCGCGGGAAGTGATAATTCCCCTTTACTCGGCACTGGTTAGGCCTCATCTTGAGTACTGCGTCCAGTTCTGGGCACCTCACTTTAAGAAGGACATAGACAAACTGGAGAGGGTTCAGAGGAGGGCAACAAGGATGATAAAGGGACTGGAAACAAGGCCCTATGAGGAGAGACTGAAAGAACTGGGCATGTTTAGCCTTCAGAAGAGGAGACTGAGGGGAGATATGATCGCACTCTTCCAGTATTTGAAGGGATGTCACACAGAGGAGGGCAAAGATCTCTTCTCGGTCATCCCAGTTTGCAGGACACGGAATAATGGGCTCAAGTTACAGGAACCTAGATTCCACCTAAACATCAGGAAAAATTTCCTGACTGTCAGAGCAATAAGACAATGGAATCAACTACCTAGGGAGGTCGTGGGCTCTCCCACTCTGGAGGCATTCAAGGTGCAGCTGGACAGACATCTGTCAGAGATGCTTTGACCTAGATTCCTGCATTGAGCAGGGGGTTGGACTCGATGGCCTTGTAGGCCCCTTCCAACTCTACTTTTCTATGATTCTATGATTCTATATATGGGGGTTATGTTTTACTCAGCCACTTCACCCCACAAAATCCTCCTAGAAGGGTAAAAATGGGTGGTTTGCCTATCTGGATGAGTGATATTCAACCTGTTCTGGAGGGGATTGCACTCCCCATAAAAGATCAGGTTCATAGTTTGGGATGGGAGTACTCTTGGATCCAGAACGGTCACTAGAGGCACAGGTGGACCCGCTGGCACCGAGCACCTTTTATCAGTTTAGGTTGATATACCAGCTACGTCCTTATCTGAACAGGGATTGCCTAGCTCCAGTCATCCATACTCTGGTAATCTCTTGCCTGGATTACTGCAATGCATTAAACATGGGGCTGCCTTTAAAAATGAGGTGGGCTGCTACTAGGAAGAGCGGCTTTTCTGCTCTGGCACCCCAGCTGTGGAATGAACTTCCCAGAGAGGCTCGCCTGGCACCTACGTTGTATTCTTTCCTGCGCCAGGTGAAGACCTTCTTATTTTCCCAGGAATTTTAGTCTTTTGGTCTCTGTTTGAAACCCTTTACTGTATTTTAAATCTCTGTACTGCTTCTAGGTTTTATTTTGACTTTTACACCTCTTTTATACTGTAGTTTAAAATTTTTATACTGTATTTTATGTTGTATTTTGTGGTTTTAATTGTGGTGAACCACCCAGAGAGCTTTGGCTATCTATCCATCTATCTATCTATCTATCATATCACATTTCTATACCGCCTTTCTGCTAAGACACCCAAGGCAATTTACAATGTTTAAATACTGAAACAAACAAACAAACACAAACAAACGCTACTCACAAACAAACCAAACAACACCAGTTTTCTCAAGAGAACTGAAAGTTTCTTCAGGAGCTGATGGTACAAGCTCCCTGGCCTGGGCTTCTCTTCTACCTCCCCTCTTTAGCCCCAGGGAAGGCAGGGGAGGGGCTTCCCCAACAGTCCTCTCAGGCCAGTGATGGTTGTTTCAGGAGCTGATGGCACAAGTTCCCTGGCCTGGGTTTCTCTTCTGAAATGTAATGAATAAATAAATAAATAATATGAAAAAGGGGATACCTGTATCCGACTGCTTTTGAAGGCAGCCCCCACATACTATACAGTGCAGTAATCCAAACAGTAGGTTACCTGGCATGGATCACTGAAACCAGACTGTCCCTGCCCAAGTAGTCATAGGTGGTGTACCAATCTACGGTGGTAGAAAGCGCCCTAAGTCACAGAGGTCACCTGTGCCTCTAGTGACAGAGACAGATCAATGAGCATCCCCAAACCACAAACCTGGTCCTTCAAGGGGAGTGCATCCCCCTCCAGAACAGATTACCTAGATATGCAAAGCACCCACTAACAGCACCTCCACCTTGGTCAAGCTTCAGTTTATTGGTTCTAATCCAGTCAATTACTGCAGCCAGGCACTTATTCAGCACTTTCAGCCCCTTATCTAGGTTTGTTGCTCCTCTACAAGATCTTCGCAACTACTGCAGACAACAAGCTCACCAGAGCCAGGGGAGAGCAATTCTATAGCCACTAGACAGCAACTAGATGGCCATAGGATTTTTTGGATTCCCAGTTATGAGGTTGTAAAATTGCTCCAACCTCATAGCTGGGGATCCACGCTCAGATCCCACTCCCCACATTGCAGCCGGCGTAGAAAGAACCACGCTGACTGCTTCTCCAAGGTTGTATGAGCCACCAAGATACAATGTATCCTGGCGGTACCTCAGCCTCCTTCCCTCCCACTCCGAAGTGCCACACTTAGATGGCTGAAATCAGCCATCTAAGTGCTTTGCAGAGCGAGAGGAGCACAGAGGCGACCTTCACCTCTGTGCTCCTCTCACCCTGCATAGGATGCCCGTAATCCTCCGACTTCAGAGGGTAATTGGCATCCACACACAATTGCACCCTAATAACTTGCAGAAAAGATTTTCATAATAGATTATGCACTGGTTACAACGCATGAGCAAAATATGGGAACGGAGTTCAAGTCAACCATAAAAGCGTCTAATTTTCATTTAGCACTTCAGCTTTGGGAAGGAAAATTTAGAGGGAGATACTTATTTGCATTTAAAATAATGTGCCTTTGCTTTTCTTGTTGAGAAATTATAGTTATGTGATTATTACTAATTGTAGCTTTTGGCATCATCATAAAGCAAAATATATCAAGATTACAGAGCCGTATATTCAGTGTTTTTAGTTTTAGTAAACTTGAACTGGGATGCCTATACCCATTGCTTTTGCTTTTAGCTAATATAGGCATGTCCGAGGGTGTGTCAGCTACACTGGGCCAGTTGATGGGTAAGTAAACCCTTGCACAAACCCTTGTACAGTCCCACTTTTCTCCGCACTGCATCAGCATTAAACATCTTATCATTAGTGATGGGGTCTGTCTCAGTGTATAACTGTCTCAACAAAAAATGTATTCATCTTTCCCACAGAAAATAGACACGAACATGTCCCCCCCTCCCAAGCTAATTCCAAATTCAAATGGTCTGAATCAGGCTACATTAAATACCTCATCCTTGATGGGATCTAGGGCTGGATGCCTTTCATTCCAGTTTGGGTTATTGGTTGAATTTGAGGGAGGGTTTTTTTTAGCCAAATCCCCCAAAGTGAAACTGAAGGGGAAGGGTGGAACAATTCAGGGTGAGTCCAAAACCATGTACAGGGGGAGATGAGAGTGCTTACAATTTTGAGGCAAGGGGGTGGGCTTCTTATCTGTCCCCATTTTTTCATTTTCTATCTTTTCTTTTTTAAAAATCCTTTTCCTTTTTAAATCCATCAGCTTTGCAAGTGGTATAGCAGCAGCAACAGAACTCTGGCCACCTTCACAGCTCATATTCTCTGAACCAATAACCTGGAAGGGATCCCTTAAACATACAGCAATATCATTTTACAGATCCGTTCCACACAACAAACTCTCCTTCCGTGCATTTTCTTGGTTCCCCTGCCCCATTATTATTATTATTATTTTTTTACACATTTAGGTGATCTGGTGGTTTGCAGTTCTAACTTGGCTAAGAGCATACCTCAGCAGAACTTTGTATCTGCAGAATCTTACTGCTTTTCTTGGACATTTGCTTCTGCTCTGTCAAGATGTCTCACAAACTCCTTGAGCAACTGCTGGGAACTCCTTGTCTAAAGAGCAATAAGTACTATGTCCCTTGCCATGATCCAGATTCAAAATCTTTTCTCTTTTCACTAAGCTGAAAACCTTGCATGCTTCCCTAAGTCCCTGCTAGTTGCACACTTACAGCTCACATTCTCTCAGCCAAATAACCAGGAAGTGGTCCCTTAAAGATAAAGCAACACTATTTTACAGAATTATTCCATACACCACAAACATCATCTCAAGGATCCTAGAAAAGCTATAGCAGTTTTCCTGGTGACACAGGGAGAAAGATCTTGCCAGAAAGGTCTCCAGCAAGACCTCCCTTCTATTACTGCCATCACTATTAATCATGTCAGTTGGGTGACAGGGAAAAGGTGGTAAGAGACATGGAGGACCCCCCCCCCAACCCTCTGACTTGGATTAAGTCTAAGCTGGAGAGGACTTTTGGGGATAGATGTTGCTTGTTTCATAGTGTAGCCAAGCACTATGAATGGAATACCTTCATATTATGAACTAGGTAATTACAAACATTGGTGGCATTGCAAGCTATAACTCAGAAGTCTTTTAAATTTATTTTTATACCCAGACGCAGCATTAGAGGCGATACATCTGTCATTTCACTGGATAAAGAAGCATCAGGACATGCTTTTATTGACCAGCTTATTTGCCCTGTGTGCCAACGGTTGTTTCTCCGCCCATTCATGTTGCCATGCAATCACTGCATTTGCGATAATTGTATAATGAGGAGTCAACTTAAGTCTGAGATCACAGAAAACTTTTTCATCATCACATGCCCAACTTGCAACAAAGCACACTGCCTCCCATTTTCTAAGAAAATACATCTGAGGATTAATTACCTAAGAGCCAGATTGGCTAGGGCATATATGCGCCGATATGGTTTCCTAAGGTGGAGATTTGACAGGAGCCAAGTACCAATCTATTGCCAAGTTTGTGATGAGCGGCGCAGGGCCACCAAGAGATGTGTGACATGTCAACTGAATTACTGTAACATTTGCTTGAGGAACTCGCATCAGGATGTCTCCAATCAAAATCACGTCTATGCCAAAATCGGTGATGAAGTCTGGGAAGAAAAAAACTGCTTGATACATGCTGAATCGTTGCTCTCCAAATACTGCCTTTATGACCATGAACTACTCTGTGAATATTGTGCTGATGCACATCACCGTGATCATGACACAGTTACTTTGCCAATAGGATGTTCGAAAATGTCTGCCGCTTTATTCACTGCTATTGCGAAGTTTAAAAAAGGTTCCTGTTTATATTCTAATTCTTTTTTTCTTTCTGTTTGATCTGTTATTAGATACTTCCAAAGTGCAAGCTTTCTCCAAGGCTAAATATTCCCTCAGTAGAAATGGCAACAAGTTGGTGGATTCTGATCACAGGAGAAGAAGCTATTCAGAAGTGTGCTCCAGTTACACCTGCTTTGAAACCCTTAGGCCCTTTTAGCATGTAATGATAATGTAACAGTTTATAAACCAACGGGTCATCGGCGGTGAGCGGGTGTGCTGTCTGCGGTGCACCCTCCTCTTCTGCTTTTACTCCACAACCCATGATCAGCTCCTTCGTAGGTTGTGGAGCGTGACGTGTGAACAACAAATCATGGGTTAACTGCTGGGTTGTTTAGCCCCTAAACCAACCCAGCAGTCCAGGTTAACATGTCACACTCCACAACCTACAAAGGAGCCAATTGTGGGTTGTAAAGTAAAAGCGGAAGATTGTGGGTTGTGGAATAAAAGCTCCTGCATGACAACCCATTGGTTTTTAAGCTGATGGATGGTCATTACATGCAAATAAGGCCTTAAAATGCCATCGCCTTTCCACTACTCATAGCACTCCCCCCCCCCACTCATACACCTTCTTCCCCCTGCTTGCTTAGGTCAGACTTTTTTTTTTTTCAAACTCTCCAGGTTTCAAAGCCTAGAAGCTCAGGTGGGACAGGGGCAGCAACCTGGTGACAACAATTTTTTGGCTTGGCTACAAAAAGCAGCCAAATATTGTAGAGCCCTGCACTTGAATGTACTAAACCTCAAGCTCCCTGGACTGCAGTGGGAGTTAAAACAAATAAACATTAGTCTGTATGAGCATTTATGTTTTTATCTATAAACTACCAAATGAGTGGTAGACATAATGTCAGGACATCTATATATCCCATGACTTTCTGAAACTGTAAATGTAACCCTGGGGGTTAGATTGGGGCAATACTGCTAGTAGAGGGTTGACCTTTTCTTCCCTTGCCTTTCCCCTGATTTAACCTCCCCCAAGCTGCTGTTGGTTCCATTCCATGTACATGTTGTCTTACAGGGCAAATGGCACCTCCAGGTAGAGCTGTGCACAAATGGCCTCTTGAAAGTTTCCACCCTATTTGTGGGCAAAGAAATTGGTGGGGGGCCATTCCATCAAATGTCTCCATGGGGAGGAGAAATTCCCCAACAGTTTCTCGGGGTGGAGCTCACCATTAGCAGTGGCAGTAGAATGCCCACTTATGAATTGACAAGAAGGGGGAAATGCATCACCAAGAAAAGGACAAAGGAAGACAGTGATTTGCACAAAATTTGCATATGCTAATAAATATGTATAGATGCAAATTTTGAAATTATAGTTATAATTTAAATAGAAATACAGTACCTCTCACCACATTGTAGGAATACTTTGACCTGTGTGCCTGCTGTTCTGAGGCTAACTGTTGATGGGCAACAGTTCTTGTGGTTCTTTATCTTTAAACCAGAAGTTAACAGGGCAGCTCTTCAGATAGAGGATGCCTTCAAATAAAGGATGGTCCTCTGGCAGCCCTTCAAACAGAGGCCTGTCCTCTGTAAGAGGCCACTCTAAGCTGCAGTAGCACAGCTTCTTTCTTTTTTGCCTAAGGGTTCCCCCCACCTCCATCGTCACAAGGGGCAGCAGCAGCAACTGTGTTGTGCATTGTGCTTCATAAAACCCTGGACCTTGTGTGTGGAAAATGGTGGCCAACACAAAAATAGATGGTGGAGAATATTTGGGGAACCCCCTCCCCATGCAAAATGGTCTTCTTTTTCTAGGGAGGTGGGGGGGAAGAAAAAAAAATAATTTTCTCAGAAAATTTTGGCTCAACTCTAGCTTCAGGAAAGGGATTTACATAGGGAGAAAAGAACAAGGGAAACTGTTAAGGCCCATTCCTCCTTTCCCATGGCTCTATTCACCTTTTAAAAATGCTGTGGAAGATCTGATCATGGGTCACCAGTGTCATGCTTAGTTTGGTCCTGTGTCTTGCTTGAATTACGTAATGCATTTTTCCCCAAGAGCAATACTTACAAATTTGGTTTACAATGGGTAACATGATGCCAGGACAACATAAATTTCCTTGAACTGTACCATAGTGAAGTCACACCTTCAAGCGGGGATTGCTACCTTGGAATGCAGGATCTGTATGGTGCTAAATGTGGTCAGCTCATGTTAAACTTTAAGGGTGCAATCTAATCGGGATGCCCATAACCCTCCAAACTCAGATGATTATGGGCATCCTATGTAGGGCGGGAGGAGCATGAAGGTGATGGTTGCCTCCATGCTCCTCCAACCCAGCAAAGCATTTAGACGGCTGTTTTCAGCCATCTAAGTGTGGCGCCTTGGAGCAGGAGGGAAGCAGACTGAGGTGCCACCAGGATACATCATATCTTGGTAGTGCTGGTTTCCTCCCTTCCCTGTCCCCGCAAAATGCCCCCAAATGCCCATTTTTCTGCACCATGGTTCTCGAGTTGGGGGATCGGAGCGTGAAACCCCAGCTATGAGGTTGAAGCAATTTTCTGATCTTGTAGCTGGGAATCCGAGCAATCCTATGTCATCTAGACTCTGTCTGGTGGACACAGGATTGTGCTGCAAGTTACTTTGAATCGTTCCTGTATCTTGTGAATGTATTTTGTAGAGTATGTTTCAAAATAATGGTGATATAATGATTATCCTCATTTCTGTGTTGCAGTTCGATATATAATTGATAATGATCTAATGGAGGTTCTTGTATTAAAAAACAATTTTAAGTCCTACAAGGAAACGAAAAGGAGGGAGATCAGGAATGGTTTCTTCAGGTTACGGAACATACTCCTGGAACGAGAGAAAGACTTGATGGAGGCAGTAGAAAACCTTGAGATTCAAAAACAGCAGTTACTTTATGAGTTTGCAGAATACACAGCAAAGAAAATTCATGAGATGGACAGCCTGATGCAGTATTCTAAGGAAGCTTTAAAGGAAAACAGTCAACTTGCATTCCTTCAGTCTGCAAATTCCCTCATAAATGAAATAGAAAACTCAATTGCTAATATTTACCAACCTAGCCCACGTCTCAAGGAAGACCCTATTAAGCATCTTAAAGTTAACTTTGAAGAACTTGCAGTCAACTTAGAGAGCATTTTCCCATCATTTTCAACTAGACAATATTATGAAAAACTAAACAAATGTCCTTATCCTTGCAGTTCTGATGTTATGATCCCAAGGTTTGTTTCCAGTGCACATGTTCCAAACTCAGTAGGAATTAACCAAAGTCAGTCTTTATCATCATTTGCTTCATTGACTGATCAAAGCATGATAAACAGTGAGATGCATATAAGACCCAAATCATTACCTGCAACTAACGTGAGAGATAGTGGCATGTATGCAATTTGGCATGCATCATCAGATACTGCAAGAAATGGAAGAAACTTTGAAACCCGTGGTATCTATTATAATCCAGAATTACTTGAAGAACCTTCTTCTTCAGTTCCTGGACTTGTTGTTGTTTACCAAACACTGGTCTATCCAACTGTGGCTAAGGTAAGAATTTTTATACAATGTTTCTTGCACTCTGATCCTACAGTCCTTGATGGCATTTGGATACCCCAATCCTGCTGACACTGGAAAGTCTTGAGCCTGAAAAGTTACATGAGTGCATCTTTTATTCTCTTTCTCTCTTGGAGATTGATCTGTCTGTATGTCTGTCTATAGCAACAGCTCCAGAAATGTGGTTACAAATTCCAAAACATTGGGTGGGGAATCTACATCAGAACTCTCTTACAAGACTCATCATGTTACAAGAAATAACTCAGTTGCATAAGCACCTATTAGTTAATGTCCATGACATCATTAGAAATGAGTGTACAGTAATACCTTGGATTACAAGTAACTTGGTTTGAGAGCGTTTTGCAAGACAAGCAAATTTTTAAATATTTATTTATTTATTTTTTACTTGATATACAAGCGATGTCTTGCAATACAAGTACTGTAGTACGGCTTAAATTAAAAATCTCTGTACAAATTTTTTTGGGGGGATTTCGTTTTGATATAAGAGTGTTTTGGATTACAAGCACGTCTCAGGAATGAATTATGCTCTCAATCCAAGGCATGACTGTATTATCATGGGGCAGCTAATGTCTCCCTACCATGATGGTGCTACATATCCTACGTTCCCTGCCCAGTCTCTCCCACCACACACCTTCTGGCTCTTCCTATCCAAAGCTCTGTTCCACCCATGGAAAGCCCCCTAACAGATATGTTAGCAAAATGAAAGGCGTATACCTTTTGAATACTAGATGCTGTTGAAAAGAAAACATGGAAAGTGGTTGTCCCTATATGCCCTGCTTGTAAGCTTCTTAGGGTCAAACTACACATTACATTAATTGTTCAGCATGTAACTGATGCTTATTTATTTTCTTCTTTTTATTCTTGAGTAAGTGTGTGCAGATCCATTTTGGAGCAGAACCAAAATCCTCCCCCCCCCCAACACACACACACACACACACACACAGGTAACAAAAGAGAAAAAGCCTCAATTGACTACAATGGAGACTCCTTTCTTTTTAAAACCTCTTTACAGGGGGGTGGGGGCCTCAGGAAGCCAGTGGGGAGTAGGGAAAGTTTAATCCTCCCTTCCTTGTGTGTAGTGGTCTCAATCTGAATCAGGGCCTTACCTTGAGAGTAAAAACAGACAGGTAACTCTCAGGCTACACACTATTTTATTTTATTTATTTATTATATTTATCAATCGCCCATCTGGCCGGTCACCCGGCCACCCTGGGCGATGTACAGCCAAAATACAGCAAAATGACACAATAAAATATAATAATTAAAACAATATTAAAAATTCTTATTAAAAACCTAACCCACCCCATATTCCCACCTGAACAGCCATGTTTTTAATGCACGGCGGAAGCTCATCACGGAGGGGGCATGGCGAAGGTCACTAGAGAGGGAGTTCCATAATGTGGGGGCTGCCACAGAGAAGGCCCTCTTCCTAGTCCCCACCAGCCTGGCTGCTCTGGCTGATGGGATAAGGAGAAGGCCGTCCGTGGCAGACCTTGTTGAGCGGCCTACTTGATGTTGCTGGAGGCGCTCCTTGAGATAAGCTGGGCCGGAGCCGTGTAGGGTTTTAAAGGTCAAAACCAACACCTTGAATTCGGCTCGGCAAGCAACTGGTAGCCAGTGCAACTCATTAAGCACTGGCGTGATGTGATCACGCCGGCGGCTGCCCTTAATCAGGCGAGCCGCCGTGTTCTGTACCAGCTGAAGCTTCCGGACCGTCTTCAAGGGTAACCCCACGTAGAGCGTATTACAGTAGTCTAGGCGAGAGGAGACCTAAGGCATGAACCACTGATGGGAGCAGGTGATTAGGAAGGTAGGGGCGCAGCTGCCAGTATCAGATGGAGTTGATACAGCGCCGCCTGGCTCACAGCTGCCATCTGAGCCTCCATGGACAGCTGGGAGTCTAGAATGACCCCCAAGCTTTGGATTCAGGGGTAGATGTACCCCATTCAGCACCAGGTCAACATCCCCTAACCTTCCCTTGTCCCTCACCAAAAGTACCTTGGTCATGTCGGGGTTCAGTTTCAGCATGTTCCTTCCCATCCAGCCAGCCACTGACTCCAGGCACTTGGACAGGGTCAGCCAGGCCAACCTCGGTGAGGACTTAAAACAGAGGTAGAGCTGCATGTCATCCGCATACTGATGACACTGCACCCCAAACCTCCTGATGATAGCTCCCAGCGGCTTGAGGTAGATGTTGAATAACATCGGGGAGAGGATGGAACCCTGCGGCACTCCACAAGTGAGCAGCCGAGGGTCCGAAGCCTCCTCCCCGAGAACTACCCTCTGATACCTTCCAGAGAGGAAGGACCGGAACCACTGCAATACAGTGCCTCCCAAGCCCAACCCCTCCAGACGGTCCAGGAGGATACCGTGGTCAACGGTATCAAAAGCCGCTGAGAGATCGAGGAGGACTAGAAAGGACCATTCGCCCCTATCCAAAGCCCTCCTCATATCATCCACCAAGGCAACCAAGGCCGTCTCCGTCCCATGTCCAGACCTGAAGCCCGACTGGCACGGATCTAAATAATCGGCTTCATCCAAGTGTGCCTTCAACTGAGCACCCACCACCCGCTCGATCACCTTGCCCAGAAATGGTAAATTGGAGACTGGGCGAAAGTTGTTTAAATCCTGGGGATCCAAGGAGGGCTTCTTTAGAAGCGGTCTTATTACTGCCTCCTTGAGGGCTAATGGCATCACTCCCTCCTCGAGGGAGGCATTCATCACCGCCTTGATCCCCTCACCCAGTCTCTCCCTACAGCTCATGATGAGCCAGGACGGGCAAGGATCACACAAGCAGGTGGTCGGCCTCACAGATGAAAGCACCTTGTCCACTTCATCAGAAGGAAGAAGCCGAAACCAATCCCACAAAACCGGTCTGCCATTGGCCTCCTCCCGCTCAATCCCTGTGTCCACGACGTACGATATCCCACTCCTAATCCGATCGATTTTATCTGCGAAGTGCTTCGCTAAAGCCTCACAGGAGGCTTTAGACTGTTCCAGTGGATCCGGAGCGACTGGACCGACCAGACTCCGGACCACTTGGAACAGCCTCCTGGGGCAGCGCTCTGCAGATGCAATGGAGGCAGCATAGAAATTCTTTTTTGCTGCCTTCACCGCCACCTGGTAGGCTAACCCGTGTTCGATCGTCTTCGGAGCGGGAATTTCGCCATCGGCGCTCTAGCCTTCTCACCTCTTGTTTCAGAGCTCGCAGCGACGGAGTGAACCATGGCGCCGCGCAAGCTCTGTTTAGGCGAAGAGGGCGCTTCGGGGCAACTCGGTCTAATGCCCTGGTGATTGCAGCATTCCAGTCCTCCACCAGGGTCTCAACCGAGCTACTGTTTGTGTGCTCCAATTCCCCAAGTGCGTTCAGGAATCCATCCGGATCCATAAGACGCCTGGGGCGGACCATCCTAATAGGTCCCTCACCCCTGCAGAGGGGTTGTGGCACCGAGAAATCCAACCCCACCAGATAGTGATCTGACCATGACAAGGGGGTGGTGGATATACCCCCGATTTCCAGATCATTTCCCCCCTCTCCAGAAACAAAAACCAAGTCCAGCGCATGACCGGCTACATGGGTAGGTCCAGTTAATACAGGGTGCAGCTCCCAGGAAGCCATGGTCTCCATGAAGTCCCGAGGTACCCCCGTTACACACAATTAGTGCAGTGTGTAGTTTGAGCCTTAGATTTAACATTTACAGAGAGCAGACACTGAGATGGTGGGCATTGTTCCAAAATATCTGTATTGCATAGGAATGTTTAGCATACAAACATTTTTTTTAAAATCCACAAATATTTATTAAACAAACAAACACAAAACTGGCAACCTTACTTATTTGTGATATTAATGTTGTCAGCTCATTAAATACAATATGAAAATACATTCAGTGCTATCTCTCTCAGCTCTGTGCTCCTTAGATTTACTGGACATGTCCTACAGAGGAAGTAGAGAGCTTTGAAGTTGCTTATTATGAAGTAGTTGATGAAGAGGCAGCTGAAAATTTAATCCAGCCACAACTTGTAGGAGTACTTACGGGGATTGTACAACAGAATCTGGAAATACATAATCTGTCTCCTAATACAGAATATCTCTTTAAAGTTCGAGCTGTCAATGATAATGGACCAGGCGAATGGAGTGACATTTGTAAGGTACAATCTAGTCCCTCTTGCATTTGCTTTTCTGCTGAGTTGAGACCATGCATAGAAAGGCAACTTCTTCATGATTTAAAATAAGCTACTCATTTATCTATAGATTATTTTGCTGGTTGAATCAGCCACTGCCTGATACTGCTGCCCCTCCCTCACATGTCAACCATGTTGACTTCACAGCCATTAGTGAATTGTTCGTACAGTAGCATTCTTTATATACTGTATCCTTTAATGTACATAACAGTAGCTCTCTAAAGTTTGAGGAGTATACAGTGGAAAAGTGAAACGACATTTAAAATGTTTTTGGTCCTAGAGAAATCAAGGGCCAAGATTTTCAAAATTCACCACATGTAATTAGGTGGCTGAATGATTCTCTGAATTTTCAAAAAGGGTGGTGGTATTCCCATACTGTGACACCATGGGTTCTTCTTGCTCAGGTGTTAATCCAAGCCAGAGAAGAGCTGAGCTTCTCCCTCTCTCCTTTTCTGCAATGAGTCTCTAGCCATCTCCAAACACCTGTGAGTTTCCAACCCACTTCCCCTTTCCTTTCCTCAATCAACTTAGAGGTGGGAGAGAGGGAGGTTTGATTCCCCCCCCTCTCTCTCACACATACACACAGCTTTCCCTCTTCTACATTAAATACAAGAGGAAGGTGGGGGAAAGAGAGCCAATTCTACCTACAGACAGAAGTGACTATCACCCAGGTGACCTAAGCATGGTTAGGAACCTGGAAGTGTACTCTTACTGAACTTCCAGGTTTTCAATAGTGACTGTTCCTAATGAGAAGCTGTTGCACAGACATTCTGCTGGCTGCTTCTGCCCAGTGTCACATCTTTCTGATTTTCTGCTTCCTTCCACCAGCAGCATTCAATTACTGCATGTGCTTTACTGTGTTAGGCTGCAGCCCCAGGGGTAACATGAAGCTGCAGTGCAACCATGTTTGCCTCTGATAATGCAAGTGTTTCATGTACCATCTTGAAAGTATACTTATAAAATAAAATGTCATGAAATTCAGCATGGTTTTAAAATCCAATGCTGTATCCAATGCTGTCACAGCGCTAGTGCAAACCAGTGCTAATGCAACATCACTAGCACTTGCTAGGCAGGGTTTTGGGGGTTGGGGTGATAGCTCATCTCATTTCTGTTCTAATCTGATGATGTGATCTTGGGGGAGCAGAGAAGCTAGTCCATCCCTACTTTCCACATCATTGGTGGCTTTGGGTGGGGTAGGGAAATCCATCAAATTATCTCCCAATTACACTGTTCTGCTAAAGAAAATGGCTTGGATTGATAATTCTAGCCTATGCTAAATATACTTTGAGATCATCTTGATATTTCCTATTAATACCCTCCCATGAAGTAAAAAGAACTACCACAGGAATGATGTAATTGGTTTTCAGTTATGAAATTCCTGTGCTTATATTTGGATTATACTATATAGAAGTATTCGGGGAAAGAAAGTCAGGGAAATGTCAACTTGTGCGTACAAAACAAGAATGTCAGGAAGAAGGTGAAGCTAGGCCACTTTTCTCTGACATACTAGGTTTTTATTAGCACATGACTCCCCCCCCCCCTCGAAATAGAACAGTTCTGCAGACTCACGTAGGGATGGGTGAGAATTTCATTTCAGGTTGGTTTCTATAAAAGTTTACAAAAATGTGCAACATTCTCCATATGTGGGACAAAAAGTACTTGAGATTTTTTTAAAAAAATGGAATGCGGGAGAAACCCAAAACTGACAGACTTGTCCATCCAGGCCCAGGCCTTTGAGTGCTTAGCTCTTAAAAGTACTGGGTTTGAATCCCCGTTAGTGCTGAATTAGGGTTGACACCTTGTTTTTTTCTGACAGGCCCTTCCTCTTTAGCAGTTATGTGGCAGGTAGGTACATCATGGTCCTCTCCATGCTGGGAATAGGTGAACCTATTGAATTTGTCTGGTGCAGATGGGTGAAAATTTCATTTCAGATTGTTTTTTTTTAGAGGAATTTAGCAAAATTCACAAAGTTCTTCATACTCAGGAGAGAAAAAACTTGAGATTTCTTTTACAAACAACAACAGCCAAGAATGTAGGAGCAACCAGTACAGAGAGATTCCACCCATCCCTAGAAATAGTACCATTCCACCACATAGTTATTCTGGTAATCTGTCTTAGTTTATTCAACCTGATGCTATACATATTCGAATGGAATTAAGCCGCTCGGAGTTCAGCGGAATTTACTCTCTTGTATTGTTCATGAGATTAGGGCCTTAATTATAACACTAGGGATGGCACTTACTCTGGATTGCTTACTCTGAAGTAAAAATGTATGATCTTGTGTATAGGCACTAGAGCCACTTAAAAGGTAAGATATTATTTATTTATTTTATTTTTATTTATTATATTTATACCGCGCCTTTTTTCCTGCAAGGAACCCAAGGCGGCTTACATAGTCCTCCTCCTCTCCATGTTATCCTCACAACAACCCTGTGAGGTAGGTTAGGCTGAGAGTCAGTGACTGGCCCAAAGTCACCCAGTGAGTTTCATGGCTGAGCGGGGAATAGAACCCGGATCTCCTGAGTCCCAGTCTAACACTCTAACCACTACGCCACACTGGCATATGCCTTGTTCGATCAGAGCAAAGGTCCATCTAGTCCACCATTCTGTTTCAAACACTAGGAACTCAACAGCAAAGAATTTCCAGGGCTTAGTTGCTCTAGCTAAAGTTGAGGTTGTTTTTTTTAACCCTATAGGGCAGATTGAAATCCCACAACAGATTTGTAGATGTACTGTTGAAATAAAATGACCCACCTCAGCTCAGATGTCTCTGCTATTCCTGTATGGTTATAGGATAGAAACCACAGAATCCACATGCATCACCTAATGAGGTTGAGAGTCTGCAAATAGGTGTAGGAGCAAATAAGGTATTGTGGGAAGACCCTCTGAAATCTCACACATGTACACTGTCTTTAACAAGTAAGGCCTAATACCATCAGTATTTTTGGCCTATATCTACCCTTAGATTTCTTCACTAATAGCTCTAGTGGGAAGCATGCCATTATCTTAATTAAGCACGCCAATACATTATTTCCTAATCTGCCTCCTGAGATATCTACCACATGCAGTTACTATTTATGTTACTAAAACTCACCAAGGACTGTCTTTTTGTTTCCCACTAGGTGGTGACTCCAGAGATGCGTGGGAAAGTCAAAGGCAGATGGGGACTGCTGCGACATGTTCAGTCTGCTTTCCAAAGACAATCCTGAACTACAAACCAAGCAACCATTTAAAAAGAGAAAACACAGAAGGAAGCCACTGGGGGAAAAGCAATTATATTTTCTCATATTCTTTTTCTTTTTTAACTAAAGCTAGCTTGCAAGCTGAGATCTGAGAGCAAACCCATCAGAATAAAGATCTCCAGCAAATTAAAGTCTCAGCCCTTGTTTTTATTTTATTTGTTCTGGACACTCCACCGAAACCAGAGGAAAACACTGAACTGTACATGAAATATCTAATGAAAAATCCCTGAAGCCAACTCTGTGGTGTAGCAACCCTTCAAAGGAATGTAACACAGACATTTTCATTGTTGGGATTTGGTACATACTTAGAAAGCACTTTCTAAGGGCCCGCTCCTAATCTTGCCAATGCAAAGCTATTCATGCCCTGTGATATTTTTCATTTGAATTTTATGTACTACATGAAAATTACCTCCTTGATAAAACACTTAGGGAGCAATCCTATGGCTCCTAGACAGCATCTGAGGTGCTATAGATATTTTGGATTCCCAGATCCGAGGTCAGAGACAGCGCTCCAACCTCGTTGGGGGAAATCCATGATCCATCCCCCCTCCCCCTTGCAGCTGGTGTGGAAAGAACCAGGCTGGCTGCCTCTCTGAGGCTGGAAAACAACCCTGAAGAGGAGGAAAAGGGGACAATTCCGTGGGCGGGGAGGGGAGGAGAAACACTTTCGCTGGACAGGTAAAACAGCCTGTCTGGCAAAAATGCAGGGTGCGAGGACCGGGAGGCTTAAGAGCACCTCTCCACTGCTTCTCCCACCCTGCATTGGATGAACATAAGCCTCTGAATTTGGGGCTTATGATCATCGCAATAGGACTGCGCCCTTAAATAGGGCATGAGGGATGTGCGAATCAGCAAAACTCAAGCTCACCGAAGTTCTCCGAATTCCATCTGGAAGCTCATTCTGATTTGAGTCCATATCAGATTGTGAGCTTTGTTTTTTTCTTTTTGAATGAAAATCTGTGTGCATTTTCCTGCATATTTTTGCAAATGGATGCATGAATTTTTGTGCACATCTTGGAAATGTACACCTTCTTCTTCCATTGAATAAAGTGTGTGGTGCGCATCTTTCAAAAGTACACTTTTGTACTTTTCATGCACATTTTTTCAAGTGAATGCATACTGTCAGATGCATTTTTCTTTTGGTCCATGAAGTTCAGAAATCTATGGACTTTGACCACAGATTGCACCCCAGCCCATGTTCAGTCTGGAATGTGTGAACTGGGTAAATCCTGGGGAGAAAATGAACTGAAATGAATTCCTCATACTTTTAGTCTTAAAGTTTGCAAGAACCTCACTTACTGCTCTGGCCTTACACTCTGACCTTCAGTAGAGTCTGGTTTCAATTCTGCCCAGTTGCTAGAACTGGAGGATACAAAAGCAGAAAAAAGTCAAGCAGATACTTTGCATCAATGGGCTTTGAAAGCTTCATGTTATGAATACAAACACATGCATGCAGTCCATCCACATGGAGCGCCATCCTTGAAGAAGAGGATTGTATAAGTACATGGCCAAATTTTACAGAGTCCATTTAATGAGATTGCACTATTTATGAGATTACCAGCCCAGCCTAGAGCTATGTACAAATGGCCTCTTGAAATTCTTCACCCTATTTATGGCAGAGATATTGGGGTCGGGGGCGCATTTCACCATTAGCAATGACAGTAACACAGTTTCTGTCTTTTTTTCTCAGGTATCCCTCTGCCCCACTACCACTGCAAGTGGCAGCAGCAGCGACTGTGCTGGCAGACTTGCCACCATTCTGCATCCTCTACCATGCCCCAGACCTAGTATCATTCCATGGCATTGTGATAGGAAAATGGTGGCCAATGCAAACGAAACTTTGGAGAATATTCTGCAAAGTGGCCTTTTAATATGGGGGTGAGAAAAAGAAAAATCTCAGAAATTTTGTCAGAAAAATGTCTGCTGAGAAATTCTGTCTCAGTCTATTCCAGAGTTTCTTGCCCTTAGTCACATGATGAGTTCATTAAGTGACCTTAGGTCATGTTTCATACATCATTGGGATAATTACTACCTTAGGCAAATAGTCTGTGTTAGATATATGGGTAACCTTGAATGCATAGGGTCACTAGGGGAGGAATGGGTTAATGGAGGAACTCACCTTCCGAACCACACCCACTTCCTTCCACACCTGGAAATCTTCCTTAGAGGAAGTTTCTCTCTCTCTCTCTCTCCTCTGGACCTCAAGGAAGCACCATGTGCCTGGCTGGCTCTCTTCCAGCCATGCTGATTTCCAACAGACCCTATCCAACTTTAAATTGTGCCTGCCCTGCCCTGCGTGGATTAACACACATGCAAGAATACCAGATGTTGTCAGTGCAATAAACCTGCTGTTTTGTTCAATGTAACTGGTCCGGTTTGTTTTGAATGCTAAACAGCCTTTTGGGTCAGACCATGTGGTGAGCAGCCTTGCAGTTTTTAATAAGTTAGTGGGAAAAGCTTCCGCATACCTCTGCTACTATATACCAATTCCCTTTCCCCCAACAGTCTGAGGGTAAGGCAAGGACACCAAATTCCACAGACAACTGGGCAGTCTTCAGACAAGAGAAAGAATATTTCCTTCACAAAGGAAAAGCTTCACAAAGCTCAAGGGAGGAATACTGTAAATGCTCAGAAGCACTCTGGCTGAGGTACCAAAACTGATTTAAACAAAAGGTGGCACCCCTATCTATGGGTCTCTTTCCTTTATGCCTAACCCCATTTTGAACTACTAGATGACAGTATGGTCCTTTCTCTTCCTGTTTCTTAGTTACTGACTGTTTCAGTCACTGCGGCTCACCTTCTGTGTAGCCTGAAAATCTGAATAGTTCCATCTAGCTATGTATGAACACTAAACTATTACCTCTCACACACACTTTTGTAGAATACTTGGCAGATAGAGCAGCTCAGCCAGCAGCCTAGCAAATGTAATTCCCAGCTGTATTATCACCCTTTCTGAAAGGAAATGTGTAAGTGTAATGGGTTTCTCTCCCCTCCTTTTGAGACAAGGGTTTGGGGGAAAATCTCATTCAGTTCATATTTTGATATGAACTTAATTAAATCCACACTTCTCAAATCAATATGCAGTTATCCTTTGGTATTTGCAGTTCTCTGGATTTTGTGATGCAGCTCACCATACAAAATATGCATACACAACAAAACATACATAGAAAAATGCATGGATGTTGATTTTCAAGAGGTTTATGATCTCTTCAGCAGGGTTTATGATCTCTGTGTTCACTGAGTAAATTTGTCAGTCCCAAACTTCAGAAATGGGATACCAAAAGCGTGAGCACATGGGGGCTTAAAGTGGGTAGAGGGAGGGATGGGCCAGTGCATGCTGGCCCCACTCATCTCAGTTAAGACCTTGCTGTGTTGAATCAGGAAGGTTCGAAAGGGAGTTGTGCCATTCCTCTACCCACTTTAAGCCCTCACATGTTCAGGCAAATGCCTGAACAGGGTTTTATTTAATCTGGTTACCCCCAAATACAGGAAAGCATTTTCCTTAGCACATTTTAATGTTCTACTCCCTAAACTCCTGTATGGTACTTATGCAGTAACAAAATCTCAGTAATTAATAGATACTGCCCCTGTAATAATGAAGAGGTGGCGTCTGTTCTGGTGTCCTCTTTAGGGTGCAATCCTGTCCATGTTTAGACATAAAGAAAGTCCAACAATTCCCAGCATTCCCAGGCCAGCAGTGACAGCTGGGGAGTTGTAGGACTTTTTTCTGTCTCATCACACATAGGATTGCACCCTTAATTGCTGTTTTTATCAAGGGGCAGTGAACTTTAATATACCTACACAACCCCTATCTTTCCTGACGTGTGCCTTAGGTCTCTGTTGATCATTTTACTTGAGGATTCAAATGTTTCAATTACTGAGCTTACAAGTTTAAAGGGTGCAATCCTATGCATGTTTAGATAGAAAAAAGTCCTACATCTCCCATGGCTGCCTGGGGAATGCTGGGAGTTGTAGGATTTTTTTTCTGTCTAAACATGCATAGTAGTGCACGCTAAATGCAGTTATTCTGACTAGGGCCTAGGCCATCCATGATTCCTTGATCCTGTTTTGAATCTGATCAATCAGTGTGTACTCTGTTTTTACAGTGCATGTTTTATGTGTGTGTATCTTTCCCCTTTTTTCTTTCCTTTTATATTTTGTATGTTTGTACATGGTAGACTGTTAATGACACACACACACACACACATTAGGGAAACATTTGTACAAAAATGCATATATTAGGGAAAAGTGTGCACAAAACAGATTTTATAAAGCATTATATAGTAATACCTTGGATTGCGAGCATAATTCGTTCCGGAACCATGCTCATAATCCAAAATACTCGTACATCAAAGCGAGTTTCCCCATTAGAAATAATGGGAACTCAGATGATTCGTTCCACAACCATTTAATCACTGCTTTGCCGGCTCCCTGGCAGGGAGCTCCATGGAGGGAGCCGGCAAAGCAGTGATTAAATGGTTGTGGAACGAATCAGCAGAGTTCCCATTATTTCTAATGGGGAAACTCGCTTTGATGTGCCGGCTCCCGGGCTCCCAGCCACACCTTGCCTCGCTCTGTGGGCGCCTTGCGCGCTGCCATGCCGGCTCCTGGGCAGGGAAGCAGCACGGCAGCGCGAGGCGCCCACAGAGCGAGTGGCTGCACCAGTCTCCATGTGGCTCCCTGGCAGGGAGCTGTGTGGAGACGCTCCCGCCACTCCCTACCTTTTCCAGCGGCTTGCCTCTCCACGGCGAGCCGCCCGCGCCGCCAATGGTCCCATCATGTCACTTCCGGGGCCGGATGTGACGGGGGCGACGCTAGCGGCGTGGGCGGCTCGCCACAGAGAGGCAAGCTGCTGGAAAAGGTAGGGAGCAGCGGGAGCGTCTCCACGCAGCTCCCTGCCAGGGAGCCGCATGGAGACTGGCACGGCCGCTCGCTCTGTGGGCGCCTCGCGCTGCCGTACCGCTTCCCTGCCCAGGAGCCAGCATGGCAGCGCGCAAGGCGCCCACAGAGCGAGTGGCCACGCCGCACCTCTCCTCCATGCGGCTCCCAGTCAGTGCTGACTCCCAGCCAGGCCTCACCTCCATGGGGTGCTTTGCTGGCTCCCGGGTAGGGAGCCGGCGCAGCGGCGCGAGGCACCCGCACAGCGAGCGGCCACACCTCACCTCCATGGGGATCCCAGGCAGGGAGCCGGCACAGCAGCGCGAGGCACCCGCAGAGTGAGTGGCTGTGTCTTGCTCCCTGCCGGCTAGGCAAAGCCGGGGAGCTGGCACTTTAAGTGCTAGTCGCGGGCAGAGCGTGTGGCTCGTGTGGCGAGACTTGCTCGTCTTTAAAATGTAAATAAATGCTAAAATTTTGCTCGTTTTACGAGAAGCTCGCATACCGAGTTACTCGTAATCCGAGGTATTACTATATAAGGGCTGAATTAGACCCTACATTAAATGTGTAGCATCTAGGTGATCCTAACATTTTGTTCCACAGTGTAAGTGCTTGGGGCCCTGATCCAGACTGGGACCACCATGCATGAGTAGAGGGGGTTATACCTTCCCAGCTAGCTGATTCCCCCCCTAAATTCATTCCCCACCTCTGCCTGGGGGCTAAAGAAAGGGGGGAAATACATCCAGTGGCTCCAGTGGAGGTTCCCCCCTTTCTTTAGCCCCCTTGTGTGTGGGGGGATTTAGGGGGAAAGTGGCTTGGTAGGAATGCATAACCTCCGGCAACCCATGCACAGTGGTCTCCACACAGTTGCACTAGAGTAAAAAAAAATGTTAGGATCACCTAATATGAAATTCTGCCCGGATGACGACTTCGTCTTCTTCTAGAATCATAGAATCATAGAAAAGTAGAGTTGGAAGGGGCCTACCAGGCCATCGAGTCCAACCCCCTGCTCAATGCAGGAATCCAGGTCAAAGCATCCCTGACAGTTGATTGTCCAGTTGCACCTTGAATGCCTCCAGAGTGGGAGAGCCCACCACCTCCCTAGGTAGTTGGTTTCATTGTCTTATTGCTCTGACAGTCAGGAAATTTTTCCTGATGTTTAGCTGGAATCTGGGTTCCTATAACTTGAGCCCATTATTCCGTGTCCTGCAAACTGGGATGATCGAGAAGAGATCCTGGCCTTCCTCTGTGTGACAACCCTTCAAGTACTAGAAGAGTGTGATCATCATATCTCCCCTCAGTCTCCTCTTCTGAAGGCTAAACATGCCCAGTTCTTTCAGTCTCTCCTCATAGGGCCTTGTTTCCAGTCCCTTTATCATCCTTGTTGCCCGCCTCTGAACCCTCTCCAGTTTGTCTACGTCCTTCTTAAAGTGGGGTGCCCAGAACTGGACACAGTACTCAAGATGAGGCCTAACCCGTGCTGAGTAAAGGGGAATTATCACTTCACGCGATTTGGAAGCAATACTTCTATTAATGCAGCCCAAAATAGCATTTGCCTTCTTTGCAGCCACATCGCATTGCTGACTCATATTCAGTTTGTGATCTACCACAATTCCAAGATCCTTCTCACTTGTAGTATTGTTGAGCCAAGTGTCCCCCATTCTGTAACTCTTAACGTCCAGGTTTCAATCCCTGATCATTCAACCATGTTTGTCATTAGGGCTGCACCTCTTTTTCTTTCTTTCTTTCTTTTTTTTCTGGCAGTCCTCCTCACTGTTAACACTAAATGGCAGGCAGGTACAACATGTTCCTTCCCACCGCCATACCTATTGGGCATAGCTGGGAATAGCTGTGCCCATTGAATGTGGCCAATGCAAATGGGTGAGGATTTTGTTCAGTTCATCTTTTTTTAAAATCAGAACTTATCAGAATTCACAGATTTATTCATAAATGGGATGGAAAGAACTTGAGGGTTTTTGTTTTGTTGTTTTTTTTTTTTAAAAAAAATCTGTCTGAATGTGGGAGAAAGTCAAACTGGCAGATTCATACTATACCCTCATCAGGTGTCAGCTGATGTGCCTAAGGGCTGATGCTCAAAGGCAGCTCACCCTGCTGCCCACTCAGCGGATTGACCTTCCCATACAACCTCTGTCTGCGGGCAAAGCTTACATGTCCTTCCATTGATGGCTGGGGAACTTAAGCAGCTCCACCCACCTAGCCCTGTAGCCTTGGTATTCTGAAGAAAACACATCTTTTCATATTAGCCTGCCTTCAGTTCATCTCTCCCATCTCCACCCCAGCTTGTCTTCTTTTTTAAAAAATAAATAAATAGAAAAATGTGCTCAATTCCTTACACACAGTTCAGCAACTGTCTTCTGCGAGCACAGCTAAATCCCATGGTGATTGGTTGTCTGCAGCCCAATTTATTGCACTCCTTTCCTCAATAAACAGTCAAGGCAAAGCATGGAACAATTTTTCTTGTCTATTGCTAGCTGCTCAGTTTCAGTGGGGGTGGCCGCACTGCCTCATTGCTGGTGCATATGCTTCCCCCCCCCTCTTTTTGCTGCATTCCCTGAAATTGAAATTTTGAGCTGTTTATAAATAAATAAAACCCACAGTGAGATATTTGCATAATTACTTTTCAAGGTAATGAGTGAGACAAGAGGCCAAAACATAGAGGTTGAATATCTCCCTAGTAGTCTATGCTGCTAAATAAACACACAGCTCATGTAAGTACTGAGCTGCAGGGCAGTCTGAGAAGCACATAATTTATTTAGGGGACAATGAGCAATCTATTGCCACACCAAAGGGAACATGTGAAAGACATATAGGTAATTGAATATTAGATGAAGCATTATTGCAATTCAAAAATGTTTGTCTCCTGGAATTTCTATAGCCTGCGGTATCATTAAGGAAGGTCTCAATGTATAACAAAGATGTTTATCATATCAGAGGCACTCCAAAGATGTGAGTTTATTGGCCTGAACAGTAGGCCCAAATGAAGCAATCCCGTCTGAATGGAAGTAATCAAGCACTTTGTGGTATGTTCAGGCAATCATTCACACAAGTCTCCTTTAGAGACAATAACTTTGATTCATTTGACCTGAACGGACTGAATTTAGTTACCTTCTTTTGCCATCTTTTCTCATGACTGGAATCCTCTTTTTGAGCTTATGCTATCATTTTAAAGTTGTTATGAGTTCATCTTCCTTGCAGAAGAAAAAAAAAATCTCTTTCACTCATCCCTCAGTGAGAGGGATGTACAAGTTCCCACTTTGGACATTACTATGAAAACAAGAAAAGAGGACATGCAAATGGCACTCCCTTACCAGTCTCAGCCCTCATTTGCTGTAGCATGAAGTCATTGACCGTGGGAGAACTTGCTTCTGAGTAAACATGCTTATGAGCTGGCTGATAGTTTGCTGGTTTTTGTAGGCATGCTGCTCTTTACCACTTATACTGATTTACGTGCGAAGGTTTTCGTTTCAGCTGTTTGCAAAAACAAGCACACAGAAACAGCAGTCTCGGGTCAATGAAGCTGGGAGTGAGCCCCACTGAATGCAATGTGATCTACTTCTGAGAAGACATGGTGGATCACCAGTTTGTGGGCCTGATCCGGTCTGCAGAGGTTCCCCTTCTGGCACACAAGCCTGCTTGGATTCCACCGGGGGGGGGGCGTGGTCTGGAGGCCAAGCCCGACACCTCGAGGAATCCCCACTCTCATCTTCAGTCACAGCTCAGAGATAACAGTGAGGATGTGGGCAGCTGGCGCTGGGGACTCAGCCAGGGATGGGGACTTGGACTCCGGGACTCGACTCGTGAGTCGGACTGAGCCCCCCCTCTGACTCGAGTCAGACTCGAGTCCCAACTGATTTTGGCAAGAACAGACCAGGCAGAAAAACCCAAAATAACCAGGCAGGCAGAGGAGGCAGGGAACCCCAAAGCAGGCAGGCAGAGGCCTTTGTCTTGGACAATTCAACTGTTGAACTGGTCAAGAAGAGACCAGGCAGGCAGAGGAGGCTGGGAACCCCAGACAGGCAGGCAGAGGCAGCCAAACCCAAAATGTCTGAAAGGTTGCATTTTAGGAAAATGATTTTAAAAAATAAACTTGCTGTACTTCCTAAAACTTATCCATGTTGCATTTGAGGAACATGATTTTTTCTAAATGTTTGGCTCCCATTCTGGAACGGTGAGATCTCATCACAATTCCACCTTCACTGAACACCCGCTCCACTGGTGATGAACTTGCTGGAACCAGAAACACACTCAGAGCAGCCACACAGAGTAATCTCAGGTCCTTCTTCTGCCTCTCCCAAGTACGCAACACATCAGTCAAAATAAATCTTGACACACTGTTGGGGCTGCACTCCTGGTAGCCGTCCATAGTGGCCGAGCAGCGGCACACCTCGCTTCCATGCGCTCTTTGCCGGCAATCACGCTCCTCTCCACTCCTTCTGGCACAGCCCAGGGATGTTGAAGAGTCCTTGGTCTCGAGTCCCGAGTCGAGTCTCGAGTCCCATTAAAAATATTGGGACTCGAGTCCGAGTCGAGTCAGAGGGGGGGACTCAGTCCGACTCACGAGTCGAGTCCTCGAGTCCGGGTCCCCATCCCTGGTTTTGAAATAAAAAGGCACACTTGTGCCTAGAATTTATTTAAGCCACACATCTGAAATTTTGTTGGGGAAAAAAACCCATTGATTTTAATAGGGACTCGTGGAGTCAGCTTTGGGAGTGACTCGTGACTCATGGCTCGTGAGTCACCATTTTGGACCATGGACTCAGACTTGGACTCGAGACTTGGGTCCAAAGACTCGTGACTCGACTCGTGACTCGAGACCAAGGACTCTTCAACATCCCTGGACTCAGCTGTCACTGGGGGGAGCTGCTCCTCCCAGTGCTGTCCAGGTCTGTTACCACACTGTGAATAAGACTTTAGCCTAGTTCAGATATCCATGCCCTGTCACCTCCCTTTCTCTCCTCCCTTTTCTCGTGCACCAGAGTTCAATACTTCTAGGGTTTCTTAAACTACCACTTCCTGTTACGTTTGATTCAGGAAATTATGGTTTAATATCAGACCACAGAGCAAGATACGGAACACTTCTTAGACTATGGTTTATTAAACAGAGATTGTTACATCTGAACCAGGCCTTTGACAATGCATTTACTTTATGTTGCACTTTGTTTTGATTGATAAAAATTAGTTATTGTTTGGGCTAAAAATGAGTGATTGTCTAGATTGGGCTGGGAAACCTTTCTGTTGAAGGCCACACAGTTCCTGGGGATAAACTGTCAGGGGTGCACGGTGAGTGAAGCCATAGCCAAAATGGGTAGAGCCACCCTCTTTTCTCTTTTTCTGCCCCTTTTCTCTCCCCCTGACACTCCTTCCCGCTCTGTCCATCTTCCTCTCCACCCAGCTGCTGGGGGCAGATAGATCACTCTTGCCAGAAAGCTCTAAGCCGATCACTTCCAGAATGCTTTTGAAATTAGGCCAAAGTCTACATGCAGCCTACCCATGGGTTGGAAACCAAAGTATGAACTCATTTTGAAATCTTCAAATAATTGTATGTGTCTTCATTAATTTGTTAATTAATTTTTAATTAACCCTCATTAGTATTAATTCCTCATAGGCACACACATGAAAATGGAAGGAGGGGTAGAATTTGAGCAAGAGACCAGGAAGGGAGGCAGGCAGTGTATGGACTGGAGAAGGAGGAGGAAAGAGAAAAAGTGTGTGACCCTGACTGGCAGTCCACATACCTTAACCTTGCTTAAGAGTCCAGCATATGTTATGACTGTATCAGGCTATTGTCAATAGTGGCACCAAAGCCAAGCCATTAGTATTCTTAAATTAAACCTTCCCTAGACAACCATTGTGTAGTAGTATCATTAAAAGGAAAAGCTACAGTAACAAAGACACCTACAAGAATTTGAATGAACTAAGGATGTGAGGTTGTTTCTGTGATATACAAAACTCCCGTAACTCCTGCAAGAATAAGTGGCAGTCTCCTGAGAATATTCAACATGTATCATATGTTGAATATTGTATCATATCTTGATACAGAGCCAGTGTGGCATAGTGGTTAGAGTGTTGGACTGGGACTTGGGAGATCCAAGTTCTAGTTCCCGCTCAGCCATGAAACTCACTAGGTGACTTTGGACCAGTGACTGACTCTCAGCCTAACCTACCTCACAGGGTTGTTGTGAGGATAAAACAGAGAGGAGGAGGAGGAGGATTATTCAAGCTGCCTTGGGTTCCTTGCAGGAAAAAAGGTGGGGTATAAATATAATAAATAAATAAATCATAGGGAATCAGCACCAAATCCATTCCAGGCTTCAATGATTTTTCTTCAGAAAGAAAGCCATACTCAAGAACCAAATATAAAATCATATTTTAAATATCTCATTTGTTTGAAATAAGATATTCAAGAGAAAGTACAGTGCCGATTCCTACCATGGTGGTATACATAGGCTTTAAAAGTTATGGTCTAGATGTAACAATGCTGCGATCCTGAAACTACTTACTCATGTTTAGTCCTCAATTACATGATGATATGTGGTTTTAGGGCTGAAAGTATGGGTGTTTCTTCTACTGTGAACTGGGCATGATGAATAGGAGAATATTGCTCAAGTGCCTCATACTCATAAAATGCAAGTACACATCTAGGAGATTATTATTCACAACCACACAAATCCCCTAGAATTTATACACTCCATGTTAGTAGCTATTGTAAAAGGAAAACAAGTGAACTCCATTAAAATGATTGATGAGTTTGCTAGGAGAGCCAGAGACAAACTGGGTTATCCTATAAGGGATCTTTTTAAAAGGTGCTTGTGTAAAACAGTTAAGGTGGTGTTTTAAAGATGTTTTTCTTTAATGTAAGAAATCATATGATTGAAGTATTGATTCTAGGATTAAAAGAAAGCTGGTTTTTTAAAATTAAGCTGCCCACCCCCCTTCCACACCATCTAAACAGTAAATACATTGGGTTTGATCCAAGGGTTTCCTTCCTCCAATGAAAGGAGTCTTCAGGCAGGTTTGCATGACATGATAACCCACACTGCATTGCAAACTATGCAGTGTGGCCTAACCCACCCTACCCCCAATGAGCCTGACAGATGATCATGCTCATTGTGCTTAGGGTGCCCCCTCCTCCCCCCTCAGTCCTCCCGTGGCTATCTCAGGGGACGCCATAGGGGAATGAGACTTTTTCCACTTCCCTGCCACTGCTGTGAGCCTTTTTGGGCTCACTGTGGCTTTTTTGACACTTAAGTTTTCTTTTCTTCAGATCACGATCCCCCTTTTGAGAGCCATGAGCTCTCTCCCCCACCCCAGGATGCTCCAGCAGTACCTTGGAGAGGACTGCCCATAGTTGCCAACTATTTTTTTAAAAAAAATTGGAGCCCTTCATTCTCACATACATTTGTAAACTTGTTTTTTTAAAACCCTTTTTCTTGCTGCCCTTATTTATTTATTTATTTATTTATTATATTTGTTAATCGCCCATCTGGCCGGCCACCCGGCCACCATGGGTTATGTACAATTAAATACATCCTTGCGCAACTGTGGATGACTACACTTACGCAGGAGTGGCAGTGGGGAACCTGGGGTTGGTAATGGGCAAAGAGGTGCCTGCTGACAAAGTCCAGCATGTACCCACCCTGTCCTGTGCCCCCCAAGGGTGCAGGTAAGTAAACCCTCCCTTTGGAAGCATTTGACAGCTGTCAAAAGCTGACCTGTCAAATGCTTCCAAAGCCCATAGTGATCCTTCCTTGTGAAAGGGGGAGGGGGTGTCATTCACTCCTTTCACAGCAGGCTCCTTGTGTTGGTGCGTTTCTGCATGAGCAGCAGAGTGTGTGTGTGCATGGGAGATTTAAAATCCTGTCTGTGTGCTAGCAGAGGCCTGTTATTCCACACACAGATCTTCCAGATCTCAGCTCCCCACTTTTCGCAGCGTGCAGCATGTTGTGAAGATGCCAGCCCAGCCTGCCTGTAATCCAACTTGCTTCCAGCTTCCCCGCTTGCAGATTAATCCATGGAGTCAGGAAACACTCTGGAACACCACAGGTCTAATTCTACCTGTTTATTTACTTAGCAAGTAAAGTTCTACAGAGTATACATTTCCTAGTTACAGTCCATTTGCAGAGTATAAATGCATAGCAAGCATTACATCCAGTGGAGTAAGTTGAGCTTCACTCCACCTCAGCAAATACGTTACATTGTTGCAGTGACAAAGTCCAGCAAGAAGAACAAAGAAGAAGAGAGAAAGCAGTCCTGCTTCTCTCTAAGATGGCTTCAGACAGAAAACAAGTTAGCACGTCATCAGAACATACAAACCATGTGACAAGCTCATAATGCTCCCACGGTCTAGGCTTCCCATGCGAAAAACACGAGAACCCAGAAAGATATAACAAACTTGTTTACAGCCATTCTGTTCTTTCCATGTGTAAACAGTGTGCTACAGCTGGTGAGGTGATACATATCTCAACACCTTGTGCCCAAAATGTCCCCTTAGCAGATCTGTCAAAGAGGAATTACCCCTGTAAATGGGATCCCTGGCAGTTTTGCATGTTCCCAAGATGCTAGCACTGAGAGGACACTTGGGGCATATGATCCGCCCCAAACCTCAAGAATCGTCCTGCAAAAGGGGTGTTTCAGGGTCCACCCCACTTTCTAACCCCCCTTTAAAGTGGGATTTAGATGGGGTTACAAAGTATCTTTTCAGAAGGGGCATAGACTGCTAGATAGTGTATCTAGCAGTCTATGTCCCTTCTAAAAAGAAAGAGTGGCAAGAATTTTTTTTAAAAAAACCCTCACAAATATTTGCGAAAATTAGGGGCTCCAATTAAAAAAAAAAAAAAAAAAAGGTGGCAACCACAGGTAGCCCCTCCAAGGTACCACTGGGGCACCTTGGAGGGACAACTCATGGCTGTCAAAAGGGAAATTGCAAAAGCCAGCTTGACAGCTGGTTTTTGCGGTCTGAATAATCTTTTTTTTAAGTGCCAAAAAAAAAAAAGGGTGAAAGAGCTCACAGTGGTGACAGGGAGGGGGGAAGCCTCTGCCAACTGCCCCCAAGTGCTGCTTGGGCAACTTTGGGGTGGCTGGCAATGGTGGCTGCCCAGTAGCCACTTGGCAAGAGTGGCAAGGGGTTTTTGTCACTCTAAAATGCCAAGCGGCTTGCTTGCGGATGGGGTTGACCCACAATGGGTCGTGTCATCCAGGTTCAGATGACATGAGAACCCACCATGAAACAACCTGAACTACAAGCCATGGGTTATCAGGGTGGCTTATAACCCAAACTTAAGCCACTCTTACAAACCCATAGCGAGTTCACACAACATGTTAAACCACCATGGCTTATAATCCACTGTGGGTTGTCCTGTTGTGCGAACCCAGTCTGCCACTGGTAGTGGAAAGACTCCATTGAAAAAAGACTCCTTCTGCTGGAAAAGTTCCTTCCTTTGTAGAAATGGAGACTTTGTTCTAACCCATTGTACACCCTCATATATTAAGCTAACTTATAACTTAGCTTGCATGCACTCACCGTTTCTCTTTGTCTTTCAGAAATGTACTTAAATGATTAAAATGTAGTATTTAAAACCTCATAACTTTTTATATACATGATGGATTTCAGCAAACCAGTGATAGGCAACCTCCTGAAGAATCTAAGCTGGCAAGATGAGAAATGGAGATATATTTTGGCTGGGCACAAAGAGAGGCTCCCTGCATTTCATAGAGTTTCATAAATCATAGAGTTGGAAGGAGCCTACAAGGCTATCGAGTCCAACCCCCTGCTCAATGCAGGAAACTAGAGAAGGGGTCTCCCATCCAAGTAATAACCAGGCTTGACCCTGCTAAGCTTTCCACACTCAGACAAGCTGAGCCAGTGTAAGCCACAGGCCTGTACTTCAAAGCAAAACTTTTAAACTGCTACCGTCCTCAGCTATTCTAAATTCGATTCTGCTAAAATGTTGTCAAATTATACCCCACAACAGGTAGATTTCTCCATGTGAAACTCCATACTGCTTGCTTTTACAATGATTATAACATTCAGTGTTTATAATGGCAGTGTACTGAAAAACCCAGCTGCCTTAACAAACAGCTGCTTTCATGGCCATATTATAAAGGTATTTGAAAAATAATTTTAAAAACCTTATTCAACCATTAATATTTATGTTCAATTAATTTCTCTTTGGAGGTATAATGTGTTGATTATGTTTAAGCTTTAACTAATTATTATATGTCTCCCTTTAATAATTTTTGGAGATAATATGTTTATGGATCTAATTAAAAATATGTTTTAAAAAATGAATAACATTTGGAGCATGTGTAAACAGAAGCAGTCAGTCTTGTATGATGAATGTCTGCCATACAAATGCAAAAGGAAGATATGAACTTGAACTTACTGGTCTGCAGCTTAAGTGTAGTTTTGGGGAGAGGCTATTCAGCACATAATAAAAGTAGCATTGTAAGAAGGTAAAACTTGCATTTCAAGTGCTTTTACCTGCAGTATTGATTGAGTTGTGTCCAACTGTGTCCATCTGTCAGAGGAACAGACACCACTGGTGGAACAGTTTTCCCCTCCTGCCTGCAGCCCCCCCCCACACCCCTGATCTACTCCAGTGGGAGGAGACTTGGAGACTTGGAGTGGGGTACAGGGGAGAAATGAAGGGGAAGTCCCACTATGCAAGCAGATGTCTGTTGCACATGATGCTAGATGGAAGACATTGACATCCCTATAACTCAATGCATAAAATAGGTAGTTTATGGAATTCACTGCCAGAGGATGTGGTGACAGTCACTAGCTTAGTTGACTGTAAAAGGAGATTACAATTCATGAGGATAAGGCTATCGATGGCTTATTTGATGGCAGTCTTGATGGCTGACCTACGTTCAGATGTTTCTGAGTCACTAAATATGAGTTGATGGGAAGCAACAGCAGAAGAAGACCATTGTTATCAAGCAACAGCAGAAGGCCATTGCCATCAAGCCCTGCTTGTGGGCTTCCTGGGGGTATCTGGCTGCTGTAAAAAGCTGTAGGATGGTAAACTACATGAACCTTTGCTTTGATCCCGCAGGGCTCTTCTTATGTTCTTTGTACTTATCATAGCAATTATGATTGTGACCATAATTTCCATTACTGCCATAAAGCTCTGTATAGAGAAGATACATGGAAAGCTAAGCGGGCTGCTAAATTAATAGACTGATGAATGCAGAGGAGAGGAAGGAGAAGAAATCTTTCTTGGAGCCATCAAATCCTATCTCTAGCCCTATGACTTCCAACATCACCAGGTTGTTGACTCCTCTGAAGACTGAAAATGATTTCTAAGCACATTTGGTTGAACATGCTTAGAAGCCTCTGTGTGATCAGGGACCCTGCCTTATCAGGGCTCCTGTATGCAGAGAAACACACTTAGAAATGCTTTTCAGAGCTTCATACTGAATATGCCAAGATCTTCCAAGGAGCCTGCACATCAGAGGATGTTGGGGCAGAGTTTGCATGTGCATCTCTGCCCCCCTATACAGTTTTAGCTCTCATGTGTGCAGCTGAACACCTGCATAGGGCTTCTGTCTCATCAGGTTGTTACTTTGCCTTAGAACAAAGGTAACAGCTTTAAACAAATGGTGTGCTTTCCTCCCCTTTGAGTGCTGGAAACAAAACTAACTAGCATAGACTCCAACATTTATCAGATCACATGGCTGCAACATGAAACCTACTGCAAATAGCATCAATATTCTACATGGTATGCCAGCCTTCCCCAACCTGGTGCCCTTCAGATGTGTTGGACTGCAAATCCCATGATTCCTGGGAATAATGGGAGCTGCAGTCCTACACATCTGAAGAGCACCAGGTTGGGGGAGGCGGTGTTATGCTGTTTTATGTGTATCATGTCAAGTCACCTTGCAGATCATTCCTCACCTGTGAGTCTGTATTATGTGTGAAGCAGTCTGGACTGGCTATTTGTCAACTATGAAATACACCCCTTTTCATTTTGGAAACTTATCAAATCCCAGGTGTGACTGTCTTCTCAAAAGACAGATGGGCGATTCACAAATGTAATAAATAAATAAATTAATAATAAAACAGTGCTTTAGAGTATTTTTATTATTATTATTGTCTAGCTTTTGCTGGCCCTTGGTAGGGAGGTAAGTGGATGTATGTGAGTAGTATGTGGATATATTAATTTATATGTTTCCCATTGCACCTGATTTTAATTTCTGCAGCTTGAATGAGCTTATGTTTCTATTGATGAAATCTCACCCATGTGGAAATTATGAAGGCTTAACTGACGGTGACTTTGAGGTGTGTTTAGTAGTTATCTGAATGCCCCTGTCTTCCCTGTGGGCAGGAAAAAAAGAAGTGAGCAATCTATATGATGCCTTCTTTTTTTTCTTTTTCTTTTACATATAATGGAGGCATCCCTGTAATTTGCTTCTCTTCCATGATGAGATTCATGCTATCTATAATAGCTGCAAGCTGTTTTAAAAATTGTTTCATTAAATTTCTCTTCAGTGCCCTAATTATTTTATAGATATTGAAACACCTACAGTGGCTTTCATATAATAGGATATCTGAGGTTAAATAAAGTATCACATAACATTGCTGCTACTAGATAACTTTTATAGCTCTGTACTTATGTATGCTTTTAAAAAAAATACTACAAACTATCTTCCCTTGAAAGACTCGTAGAGCAGAAAAAACTATAAATTAGTATTTCATTATTATGATCTGGTGCAATATTTAATGCAAACACAGAGGTGCAAATGGTATACTGTATAAATATCCATGAAGTGTTTTGCTGATTTATTTTTTGATTGATTTATGTTTTGTTCTTTTTGCTTGCTCTGTCTTCTGCTACACAGAGATTAGCAAACCTGTGTGATTACTGCAGTGCTTCTGGCTATCAATGGAGGATAAGCTTATCAATGGCAACTAGTCCTGATGGCTATATGCTACCTCTAGTGTAAGTGGCAGTATGCCAATGTACACCAGTTGCTGGGGAACATGAGCAGGAGGGCACAATTGCACTCATGTCCTACTTGTGGGTTTCCCACAGGCAGGTGGTTGGCCACTGTGTGGCAGGGATGGGGACTCGGACTCGAGGACTCGACTCGTGAGTCGGACTGAGTCCCCCCTCTGACTCGACTCGGACTCGAGTCCCAATATTTTTAATGGGACTCGAGACTCGACTCGGAACTCGAGACCAAGGACTCGTCAACATCCCTGCTTGATGCCACCTGCAGGTGCTGCCTGGACCCAGTTTATTTTTTTAAATCCAAGTAACAATCCAAGTTTATTTTTTAAAATCATTTTCCTAATGCAACCTTTCAGACATTTTGGGTTTGGCTGCCTCTGCCTGCCTGTTTGGGGTTCCCAGCCTCCTCTGCCTGCCTGGTCTCTTCTTAACCAGTTCCACAGTTTGAATTGTCCAAGACAAAGGCCTCTGCCTGCCTGCTTTGGGGTTCCCTGCCTCCTATGCTTGCCTGGTTATTTTGGGTTTGTCTGCCTGGTCTGTTCTTGTCAAAATCAGTGGCAGAGTTTTGAGATAAAAAGGCACACTTGTGCCTAGAATTTATTTAAGCCACACATCTGAAGTAGCCTTATTTTGTTGGGGAAAAACCCCATTGATTTTAATAGGGACTCGTGGAGTCAGCTTTGGGAGTGACTCGGGACTTGGGACTCGGAACTCGTGAGTCACCATTTTGGACCAAGGACTTGGACTTGGACTTGAGACTCGGGTCCAAAGATTCCTGACTCGACTCGTGACTCGAGACCAAGGACTCTTCAACATCCCTGCTGTGTGGACAGAATGCTAGACTAGATGGACCTTTGGTCTGATCCAGAATGGCTTTTCTTATGTTCTTATTTTCTTACTGACTTAATGTCACCCCTCAGTATGTTATTTTCTTCCAATTCAAGGTCCCTTCTTCTTACTGGTGTGGAAGCCACCTGCAGCAGGTGTACTGCTCTTGTAACATCAGAAGGGTCTTGAGTTGGTGATGGCAGTGCTGAAGCCTAGACTGGGACCCTCTTGCTGGGTTCAGGAGTGGACTAGTGGGAAGAGGTACCTTCTCAGGTCTGCACCTGAGTCCCACCCCTAGGAAACCAACAGGCACAACTGACTGGGTTCCAAGGCAGGGCCTGGGCTACAACATTGTCAGATGGCATCCCCAGATAGACCACTGCCCACCACAAATGAAAAGCATCTCATCCTCCTGCTGACCCACCACCACTACCACACACACACACAACTGGGTGCAACTGGGGCTCTCCAGTAAGTAGGGAACCTTCATTTAAAAAACCTCTCAACAATTTCTTTCTCTGCTGCGTTTCTGGCTATGGATTATTTAGCCTCACTTCTCAATGTCTGACTTTTACCTGATTCAGTGTCCCTTTTCTTTAGCAGTGGAAGCCACTGTAAGAGGTGTCCTTTTTTCACTGTTTTCATAGTAACTGAAGGGTCTTGGGCTCCTCTCATATGGATTCCGATTATCTGAATAATCAGAGCAGCCTGTGAATAGAGGAGCCTTCAGAGACTGTGATGGAAAAGGCTTTTTACTGCTGTTCTCCTTTCTTAAACCCACCCTGACTCCTTTAAGGCTGGCTGACATTTGCAAATACGCTGGACTGTAACCGCTAGTAGGAGATGCTTATTTCACAGTCATTACCAATCTGTCCTTTCATATACAGTAGACACACCTTGGGGAGGTAGTATTCAATTGGAAAGTGGTCACCTGTGGTAAAACATTTCCGCTTCCTGCTCTTAATGGCCATCCATCTCTTTGGAGTTTAGATTTATTTTTAAAATCCCACAAGGAATCTGAGTTGGAAAAACGTTTTAGTATATTAAATAAAGGCTAGTCTTTATATATATATATATATATATATATATATATATATACCTGACCACAAGACCCATACAAACATTGTCTGGGGCTGAAATTAGTATCTTAAATTTGTCCAGTCTTTAGAAACTGATTGTGCCGGTCCGGTCCATACCCTCCCCTTTTCTAGGATCCATTTCTGGGACCAGACACTTCAGCCTGGTGTTCAAGTACTTGTGAGATGTGTCTCATTCATGGACAATTCTGTCCACCTGTTGTTTGAGATGTGAGTATTTCGGAAACTTGACCTAGTGGTGTCAGATGGGTGATTCAGAAATGAAATTTTATTTTTATTTTATTTCTTATATTTATTAATCGCCCATCTGGCCGGTCACCCAGATGGGGATTTATAATAAATAATAATAAATAAATAAATAAATAAATATTCATTTTTTAAAAAAATATCACAGATTAATGCAGAAAGAGGATGGAACAGTCTTATGAACACATGTGAAACAGACTGGAAGTAGACTGATCTGTCCATCCTTACTTTTATGACAGGATGAGCTGTGTGCTACAGTATTAGTGTTTTCAGCATGAACACATTGTGCCTACTTGGAAATCAGTTCCTTTGATTTTTCTTTAGAACACATTTTTATTTTTATTTTTAAAAAGTGCATACTTGTACTTAAATACCTTCAGTCTGACACATGATTACATATGTTAAGTACATCTATTGTGCTGCATTTTTGTTGTTGTACCAAAACTCAATAAAGTAAAGGGTATTTACTTTTCTATAGCTACAGTTGTTCTCTGTCTTCCTTCCTTCAATTTAACCATTGTAGCATATTCATATTCATAGCATATATGTTCCCTTTCTTCTTTTATAGATGGTGTATCCACCAATCTCTAGTACTTTGCATAAAGAAACCTTGCTTCTGTGACAGTATATGAAATCATTTCCCTGTGTCTCTTCGATTTCAACTGTGACTTGCTCCAAAATAAATGTGTTTAGGATTGCACCCTTAGCTGAAGACTACTAAACTAGAAGAGATAAGTATAATAGAAATATGTAAGAAACATGAGCTGGGATACTCAAACAATTTAACCAGAAATACCCCAGGGGACATTCTTTGAACATTGCAGCAATACACTGTATATAAGCTTTTAAGAAAATTCCAGATAGACAGAGAGAGATGGAAGCAAAGAGAGGAAATATTGTTCCCTGCATTTTCCTGCAATGTATAATATATAAACACTGCAGTATCCAAAAGCTATAAATACAGTAGAAAAGAAACAAACCTCACGGTTCTGATGGGTTGCATCCAATTGTGCCTATCCGTCAGTGAAATGGCACTCACTAGCAGAATGGATTTCCTCTCCATCCTGCAGCCCCTCATCTGCTCCAAAGGGCCAGGAGACCCTCCAGAGCAGATTGGGGAAGAGCTGCAGGGCTGAAGAGGGGAAAGGAAAGTCCAGTTGCATGAGCAGAAGTCTGCTTACTCAGTGCTGGATGTTGCCCCATGGTATTATTTAGGAGAAGCACATGTTTTTGTTACAAAGGAGCAGTAATGAGAATTTTTTTAAGACCTTCCTATTTTAACAAGCCAAGGTGATTTATTTATTTATTTATTTATTTATTATATTTATTATATTTATACCCCGCCTTTATTCCTGCAAGGAACCCAAGGCGGCTTACATAATACCCCTCTCCATTTTATCCTCACAACAACCCTGTGAGGTAGGTTAGGCTGAGAGTCAGTGACTGGCCCAAAGTCACCCAGTGAGTTTCATGCCAAGCAGGGACTAGAACCCAGATCTCCTGAGTCCCAGTCCAACACTCTCACCACTATGCTACACTGGCTCTGATCAGTTCTAATCATACACACTTACAAAATACATAACTGCCAACTTTCAGAAATCCTAAGTCTTAATTCTAGGCTGATTCTTATACTAGGCCCAGTCTTTAGCTCCCTTGAAAATAACCTGTCATGTGCCACAGAGCTCAAACCAGGAACCTTGAGGGTTGGAAGGCACTGAGTCCATTAATAAGAGATGGAAGAACTGCAGGCAGTTCAAGGTGTACTACTAACAACATAGTACAGAATCCTTCTTGTATTGTGAATTAGATGATCCAGGGAGCCAAACCAACTCCACTGCCTACTCCCTTCCTGAAAACATCAGTTAAGGCACGGTATCTGTCCTAAATCTACTGCAGTGAAGACAGATTAAAATAATTCATTCAACTTATTTGCAATGTCCTTATCCTCCTTTAGTACTCCTTTAACTCTGTTGTTTCTCCCCCCCCCCCACCAAGCTGGTTTCCTGCTTCTGATATATTTGAACAATTTTTAAAATTATTTATTTATTTATTTCATTTATACCCCACCTTTTTTCCTACAAAGAACTCAAGCTGGCTTACATAATAATCCTCCTCCTCTCCATTTTACCCTCACAACAACCCTGTGAGGTAGGTTAGGCTGAGAGGCAGTGACTGGCCCAAAGTCACCCAGTGAGTTTCATGGCCGAGCGGGGACTAGAACCTGGATCTCCCGAGTTCCAGTCCAACACTCTAACCACTACACCACACTGGCTCTCAGGTTATTAGCCTTGATGTTATTAGCAATATGCTCCTCAAAATGCTGTTTTGCATCTCTTATTGTCTGCTTGCATCTCCTTTGTGCAAGTTTGTACTTCCTTTTGTTCTCATTCAGGCAAGGCTTCCATTTTCTGAAGGAAGCCTTTTTTTCTCTAATAGCTTCTTTGGCACTGCTTCTTTGACACCATGCTGGTGACATCTTAGACTTGGTGCTACCTTTCTTAACCTGAGGTATACATTCTAGCTGAGCTTCTATTCCTGTGGTTTTGAGTAACCTCCAAGCATTTTGAAAGGATTTAACCCTCTTGACTCCTCCTTCCAACTTCCTTTTTACCAGTTCCCTTATTTTAGAGAAGTTTCCTCTTTTGAAGTCAAATGTGACTCTGTTGGACTTCTTTGGTAATGTTCCACTTAAAATAGTAGTAGAAGTAGAAGCAGCAACTATCATATCATGTGATGTGGTTGCAAAAAAGGCAAATGCAATTTTAGGTTGCATCAACAGATGTATAGTTTCAAAATCACAGGAAGTAAGAGTTCCACTCTACTTTGCACTGACTGTACACCTCAAATACTGTGTTCAGTCTTGAACACTACACTAAGGATTCAGATAAATCAGCATGAGTTCAGAGAAGAGCAACAAAGATAATCAGGGGACTAGAAACTAAGTCCTATGAGGAAAGACTGAAGGAACTGAGTATGTTTAGCCTTGAGAAGAGATGGCTGGGGCGGGGGCTGCAGGATATGATAGAACTTTTCAAGTACCTGAAGGGTTGACACACAAGAGGGTCAGAATTTGTTCTCTATCTTCCAAGAATGTAGGACATGAAATAACAAGCTTAAGTTAAAGGAGGGCAGATTTCGATTGAACATCAGGAAAAACTTCCTAATGGTCAGAGCAGTCAGACAATGGAACCAACTGCCTGGGGAGGTAGTGGGCTCTCCGTCATTGGAAGAATTCAGGCAGAGACTGGAGAGCCATCTGTCAGGAATGCTTTAAACTGGTTTCCTGCACTAAGCAGGGGGTTGGATTCGATGGCCTAAATGGCCCCTTCCAACTCTATGATTCTTTCATTCTATGAATATGGCAACATTTCCAGCTCTGTCTCCTAATATCCATTTAGTTCCACTTACCTGCAGACAAGTGGATAGGATGCTACACTAGGAACCATGGGTGGATCTGAAATGCTTGAGAAATTTGATCTTTGTGAATTCTGATATGAACTAACCTGTTCCACAGCTCCCTGACTAATGTGTAGTTAACCACCAGCTTTCAAAATGCTTGAATGTTTTCACACAGTTCTCAGCTCAAACATTACTAAATACCTTTAGAAATGTGTAGTATATTTTAAGCAAGTACATTAAAAAATATGTTTTAAAATATGCATTTAAATGTAATATTTCATGCCGATCTTTTTAAAAAGTTACAGATAAAGTGGGACAGAGCAGGCTTATGGATGAACACATGTGAAAGTGACCAGAAGTAGACCTGTCTTGCCTTTCCCTACTAGTTCCTTCCTGCCCCCCAAAAGCCACTTGTGTTTGCTCCAGGGATGTGCAAATCAGCATCAAATGTGACTCTGTTGGACTTCTTTGGTAATGTTCCACTTAAAATAGTAGTAGAAGTAGAAGCAGCAACTATCATACTAATATTGACTCATATTCACAAGCTGAATATGAGTCAGCAGTGTGATGTGGTTGCAAAAAAGGCAAATGCAATTTTAGGTTGCATCAATAGATGTATAGAACTTGAGCTCACTGAAGTTCTCTGAATTCCATCTTGAAGTTCATTCTGACTCAAGTCCATCTTAGATTGCTAACTTAGTTTCTTCTTCTTCTTTTCACATGGAAAACTGTGTGTATTTTCCCAAACAAACACATCCATGATCCACATCTTTGAAATGTACACATTCTTCTCCCATTGATTAAAGTGTATTTGTGTTCATTTTTCAAAAGTACACATTTTTCATGCACATTTTTCAAATGTATGCCTGCTGTCGGACATATTTTTCTTTCTTTTAATCGCATTGCAAGCTCGGAAATTTACCGACTTCAACCACAGATTGCTTCTGAGTTCATGTTCAGTCTAGAAGGTGTGAACTGGGTAAATCCTGATTAAAAATGAACTGAAACAAATTTCTCATACATCCCTAGTCCAGGGCCAATGGAGAAGTACTGACGTTTGCAGATGCCCTGGGCATTACTGATTCTTAGTAAAAGCACTATAGTTCTTGTATACATACCTTATGCTCTGCTGTCGTAGGGATGTATAAGAAGTTTGTTCCTGTTCACAAATCATGAAAACATGTCCTGTTCAGGAACCCCAATTGTGAACACAATTCTTGGGAAATGTTTGCAATTTCCCAGACTTGCATTCAAAATTACTTGTTCAGATATGCCCTTGCAGAAGTGCACATTCCCCCCCCCACACACACACACACATTTTCCCACTTTAGCCTATAAGAGGAAACATACATTTTCAATCAGGGAAAAGGTGCACTTTTTAAAATGTGCATGTTCCCATGCATTTTTCCTGATCAAAAGAAAAGAAAAGAAAGAAAGAAAAGATGCTTGCATCCATGAGCACAAATAAGGTGACCCAAACTTTGAGGAGGAATTTGGAGGACCTCAGCAAACTGGAACATCACATGTCCACCCATTCCTACACAGAAGTGGGCCATTAGTGAGCTAAATCATTTTTAGGAGCTTATATAACAAATATGTATTGTCTGTGTCACATCTTTTTGTGGATTCGCCAGACAAGACTGACTGCTTTTATGTGTTGTGTGAGTCTTCAGGGGCTGTGAAAGGCTATAGATTAGATATCTCTCTGCATATCACTGAGCAAGCAGCCCATGAGGAATTCAATCTGAAAACATCTTTTGCTTTTTTGGTTGCTAAGGGAGCCTTCTTTCAATAGTTGGAAAGGGAAAACAAAAATCATATAATGAGATTTCCTGCCCTTAATACGCTCAGTAGGACCTATAGAGGTAATTTGGGAAGTGCTGAAGAGACAGAACTATTTGAAAAGTCAATGATATTCCACCTCAAAGTTGGATTCCCCCCTGTACCAAATTCAATGACTTGCTAGTTGCCAGAAATCTAAATCTATTATTTTAACTGTTTTCAAAAAATCTTAGACCTATTCTGTCACCCATTATAGGCCCTTGAACTTCCAGGAAAGCCATATTCTTGCCATTCCTATTTAAAAATATTGGTCTTAAAGCACATTGGAGCAGCATTTGAAGAAGCGATTATAACTACTAGTGGGCACTGATTCCAGAATATAAATTTGGAGTCCTCATCCCAGAGCCTCAAAATGCTCAGGTTTGGAGTGGAACTCTTGTGTACGGTAGGGGACAGGACTCCAACTGTAGCTTCCACGTGCTTGCCCTCCTCTTTTACTCTTGAATCATCATTACGATATTTCACCTAAGAAAAGTGCTTTGGAGAGCAAGGTGGCGGCCACTGTTATGAGTAGATATAATCTTGGCCATCTGGTTATGATTATGGCTCACAAAGAAGACCACAGCAGGCCCCAGCAGCAGTTTGGTTAAGCTTGGGTTTGTGGGAAGTCATTAGCTAAGCCGCTGGCTGGACTGGCAGGATGAAAGAGAAGATGCAAATGAGGGCTTGAATGGAGAGTGATTGGAGTCCTGATGCAGATGAGGACATGAATGGGCAGTGACTGAAGTCTTGCAATGATCAGATTAACATGCATGGCCTAAAGGCACAGGAGAGAGACTCCTGAAAAGAAAGTGAAATGGCCCTGCAAAAGGATGGCCTCCAATCAATGGCAGGATTCAATCAGTCTTAAGTTAATCAGGTAAGGGGAGCCCACAAAAGGCTTCCCCCTATCAATAACACCCATTCACATATCAAGGGCCTCAGCCTCATACAAAGGACAGGACACCCTAAGCGATAGGCGCACAAAGAAGATTAAGGTGGCAGGCACTCAACAGGGTGATCAACAGCAATTAAGAACATCAGGGAAACAAAGATGACCGTTGCCCCTCTCTAACTGAGAGAAAGGTATAAGAACTGAGGTTTTAGTATTGGACTGCAGTCAAGAGAGTCACCCTAAGCAGTCAAGCAGGCTGGCGTGTTGAGACACAGACCTCTTGCTCACCTCCTGCCTCCATGGGACTAAAGTTGGGAATCCACTGCAGGGACCACCAACAGGTAGTAACCAGGACTTCTGACTATCCCTTTAGATGGAAGTCTTTCTTCCATCCCTTTCTATCCATAGGCTACTAGGATGGAAGGGACTCTTTTCTCTCTTAGAATTATAGAGTGTGTTTGGGGATAGCATAAGTTTATTTTGCTGCCTAAAATCATTGGGTTTACTGTAACACCAGAAGTAAGACACTTCACCTGCTCTATATTTCACCTTTAATAAACAACTCCTTGTTTTCTGACGTCAGTGTGTGTGTGTATACGTTTGCATTTCACCCAACTGCATGGCTGCGCTTGTCTTTACCCCAGCCTAAGATCCCAACCCTTTTGCAAGACTGTACGGTTAGCTTCTCTTCTTTAAGGGAAGCTAATGCCCAGATTATCTGTCACAACACCACATTCCTTAGGACAGTGTTCTCCCACCTTCCGGCATGTTGGATTGCCAACTCTCATAATCACCAACCACACTACCATTGGACTGGGAGTTGCAGTCCAACATGCCTAGAGGGCATCCGGTTATGAAGCCTGCCTTAGCGATTTCTCCTACTCACTGACCTCACACTCACACCTAAATTGAAGGGGTGCAGGATTTCTCCTCCTCTGCTGTTTTCCTTTGCCACCTTTTCCACCTCTAATCCACACATTGGTGCTGTGAAAACATCTGCTGGTGGGCAAGAAGATATGTGCTCTATGTGGGGCTGCCTTTGAAAAGTGTTTGGAAATTTCAGCTGGTCCAGAATGCTGTGGCTAGACTGTTGATCGGAGCAGGATACAGGGAGCACGTGATTCCCTTGTTACAGCAGCTTCACTGCCTACCAGTCTGTTTCCGCGTACAATTCAAAATGCTGGCTCTGACCTCTAAAGCCCTATTCATCTTGGGACCAGGCTACCTGAAAGACCACATTCTCCCATATAAGCCTGTCCAGGTTTTAAGATCTTTGGGGGAGACCCTTCTCTTGGTCCTGCCACCATTGGAGGCACGTTTAGTGGAGACACAAAAAAGGGCCTTCTTGGTGGCTGCTCCCAGGCTCTGGAACTCCAGGGATGCTAGGTTGGTTCTCTCTCTGTTGTCATTCTGCCAGCAGGCAAAGACATTTTTGTTCATGCAGGCCTTTGGCACATACTAAGCTAATCTGCTGCGGAATGGGAGTTCAACAGGTTGGGTGCTATGTATTTCTGTTATAGTTGTGTTTCAAATTGATTTGTATTTATGTCATGTTTTAATTAAGTTTTTGTTTCAATCTCTGTTTTATTATTGATACCTGCTTTGCACACTATTTTTGGTGGAAAGGCAGGATATATATTAATAAATAAATAAAGGGAATATTTGACTGCAACTGTCCTTTGCTCAGCAAAACATTCCTGGCTGGGGTGACAATAGCAGCAGGAAAAACCCACCCTGTTTTTACCTTTTCAGCATACTTTCCCACTTTTCTTTGAGAATCATGGCCCACAGTAGGAACTGTGAGATGATTTTCTAGACTGTACGTGGCTTTAAAGGTCAACCTAGCAACTTGAATTGGACACAGAAGTATACTGACGATCATTACAATTGATCTAATACAGGCTGAATATGTTCTTCTAGTCCAGCATCCCCCATCTTGGTGGGCTCCAAATGTTCTGAACTACAACCCTGACCATTGGCTATGTTTGCTGGGCTGATGAGAGATGAAGTCCAAAACCTCTGGAGGGCACCAGGTTGGGGAAGGCTGTTCTAATCAATAAAGATATGGACAGGTGTATGCCTCACCTGCCCATTCCAAATTGTCTTTAAGGACAGGGTAGGGTAACCCCATATAAAGGGCATTAATTATTTGGGCTTGGAGGTTACAGAAGCATGGACCAGGGTGGAAAGATCTGCTCTTTTCAGGAAGGGATGGAGCCTATGTATTAAATGTAAACTAACAAAAACCACTCTGAACAACTGCAGCCATACACAAATCATCTGGACCAATTAATATTTGTTAATACACCTTCTGGTAGTGCACTTACTCTCTGATTGGGCCATACCATGGTCTGGATTGACCTATATAGAAGTATGGATAGAAAGCCCTGCCTTGGAGCAAGGGGATAGAACTGGAAGGCCTTTTGGTTCTCCTCAGTGTTATGATTTTGTGCTTTCATTTTTATAGACCTACAAGGTATATACATGATCTGTAGACATGACTGAATAACCATTTTATCTTCTCTGTTTGTAATATAACCACCTTGAGGCCACCCACTGCAATGTATGTGTCAAAAACATCCCAGTAGGATGATTCAGAATGTAAACACTGGTAAACAGCAACCACCCCTTAGCTTGAAGGCTGCCTTTTCCACTTCCAACCCAGTAGGGGATGAGTGTAAACACCACTAATTGGAGAAGGTAAAAGTGCCAGGGATTTGCAAGCAGAACAGGTGACAATTACCTTGGTGATAATTGAAGGCTAATTATTTTGAGCCTGCAACTGGTCACCAGGTGGGCTGTGCTACTCAAAAGGCAGCCACAGGGAAGGGGAAGATAGTATTGAGGAGAATTGTTCTAGCTGAAAATGCTGGGAGGATGAAGCAAAGCAAATGTAGTCCATGTTTGTTTCTGTTATAATTTTCTTTAGCCAAGTACTGGCTAAATCTATCATGAAGGGCACGAAACAGTAATCACTGGGCTGGTTTGGAAATAATGTTAACAACTTCTGGACAACTTGTGGCTCTCCAGATGTTTTGGTCTACAGCTCCCATAAACACACAATCTCCCTCCCTCCCTCCCTCCCTCCTCTCTCTCTCTCTCTCTCTCTCTCTCTCACACACACACACACACACACACAGAGTATGTTTTTAGTTTTTATGTGTGTTTTTCAAATGACATTTTAATTCCTTTAACTTCCTGTTCTAAACATCTTTGAGAATATTTGTGAGGAAAAGCAGAAGATAAATTACATAAATAAATTTTGCACAGTTGCCATTCATTTCCTTGGGCTGGTACAGCGGATTATTGCCCTTTGGCTTCAGAAGGACATTGACACAACCCTGCCATACTTGTTTTTGATTTGATTTACAACACCAATTGGATGGCACCTGATGAGTTTTAATAACACATATTTTATTCATTCTGGGATCTAAAAGATTAAGCCAATGAAGAGTAGCTATCCAGGAACAATTACCAAATGATAAATCACCTTAGCTCATAGTATTTCATGAATATGAAAGGAAGGTTTAAATTAAAATGTCATACCATGGCTGTGTGAACAGGACTCTCGTCATCGATCATCAAAAATAATTGCATTTTTGTGGGAGCAGAAAAGTGAATAGTGCTATGTTTACATATATTTTACAGTTATCTTCTACTTAATAATGAAAATGTATGGTTTGTAGTAGTGCTGAGCTGAAATGGGGGATGTATTTTATGACATTTTTGCCTCCGCCCACCCATTTTCAACAACGTTTTGTTCTTCTGTGAAATAGTGTGTGGAACTGTTTGCAACAGGGGATTGTTGGGGTACAGGTCCACAAAATATGGCTGACGCAGGTAGGGATGGGGAAGAAATTCATTCACTTTACATTTTAATGTGAACTTACCTAAATTTGAACCAATGCTCAGCTATGCTTTGAAAATTGCACTTTGATGTTTTTTGCAGTAGAGTTTTACATTTTAAAAAGATGCATACACAAATCCGTATATTAGGGGAAAGTGCACATAACGATGCATAAGTTAGTGAATACAATGCTCAAAAATGCATTATAGTAGGGAAATTAGATGCACAAATGTGTATGTTGGGCAAAATTGTGTACAAAAATGCATGTATTAGGAGAAATGTGCACAGAAATGTCCGTGTGAACTTTTTAAAAAAACATCTCAATGTTTGGGATGAATTGAGTTTAAGACTGGAAAAATTAGGAACTGAGAGAATCTGAAACTGACAGATTCTTCCATCCCTACGAAGCAGGTCACCACACCAAAAACTGGTTGCCTGCTGCTGCTGCTCCTGCCTCTCCCCTTGCTAATTTGGGAGCTTTGGCCAAGCAGCAGCCAAGGAAGCCTCCCATATCCCTTTCTTTCTCCAGCACAGGAAATGGTGGTGGTAGCTCACTAATTTGTCCCTGCATGGCCAAGGCATTCCAATCAGCAGCCAAACCTTTCCCAGACTTGCTTCCAAGCTGGGATCTGGAGAGGAAGCAGGATTTTCACACAACTGCCAGGACAATCCCTGCCCACCCCTATGACACTCCAAGGCTTCGAGGAAGGCTCAGCTTCTTACAGTCACCAGATGGTAGCAGTTCACATGTGATTGTGAGCATGGCAAGCAAAACTGTGGAAGCTGGTGTCCGGGAATATGTATCTATTTCTGAGGCAGCCAGGCATTGCTCCAATCCAGTCCTTTGCAGCTGAAGAGTTGGGAGAGAATTTGGATGGAGATGCACATTCAGATGTGCATCAAAATGCACACCCCATTGAAAGTTATGCAATGCAGATGGATGCCATCTGCATCCAAATGTGCATGCCCATGTTTTGCCCAACTAGTTATACATAATTGTTGTTCAAAGGAGCACCAACCATGCCACAATCGTACATATGAACCTGTTAATCAAAAAGGTGAACTTCACTGTTATGGATCTGTTCCAAGTTCTTTGAAGATGCAAAGAGCCATCTTACTATCCAAACTAGTTTTGAAAATTCTTAGCCACTTCATGATTGGCACAGAAGCTGGTTTCCACCAGTATTTGTTGTATTTGGCAAGCATGTGTTGTTTCCACGTTTGAGTCAAACGTCAGTCATCCTTCTGACATATAAATTGTCAATGGTCTGACTGACAGTGGATCTCATGCCCCTGACATCTCTGCTAGAGGTTCTTATACACTCTATAATATAGAGGAAGATCCATTCTTCCTGAAATGCCAAGGACTGAGTCTGCAACTCACAAGTCCAAAGCATAAAACTCATGCTTTGGACATGCGAGTCCCAGATTCAATCGTGGTGATAATCAAGCAGTGGATCAGATCTGGATTTGTCCCTGGACTCCCTGGCATCTTTCACTTTTCTAGATGTCTTGTGGATCTATATATTGTACTGGTATTAGTTGTAGCCACATCCAAATGTGGATACACAGCTAATCACCTAATATGGACTATTGCAATGTGCTGTACCTAGACTTGCCTTTGAAGACTTTCTAGAAACTGCACCTGTTATTATGGCAGTACTGTTATGGCAGCCCTGTAATTTTCCAGGATGGGATGACAGAAACATATAAACATTTAAAGAGCATGATTAATATGCTCTTACTCATTGCTTAATGAAATAACTGCTTAGGACTGGGCCCAATAATATCTGTGCCACTATAGCATCAGTTGATCATCTTCTAAGTATAATTCAAAGTGCTGGTACCTAAATGGCCCTAAATAGCCCAGGTATAGGACACCTTAGGGAGCATCTTCTTCAAGATAAGCACCATCTGATTAGATCAAATGAGTCCTTGCCCTGTTCATCAGACTGAAGCTAGGAATATGTGAGAAATTCACTAAGCTGAGGTTTTTTTTAAAATGGATTTACCCAATTCACGCCTCCCAGACATGAACCCAGGCCCAAACACAATTTTCAGGTGGAAATCCATGCCTTTCCAAGCTCATGGTGTGTTCTGCAAAATTTTAAAAAGTGTGTTTCACAACATGTGCACACTTGAAAAATGTACAGAGTTCCAAAATGTACATTTTGTGCACAAACATGCTTTCATCTCTGAGTGCATGCAGCCAACATGTGTACATTTAAACATCTGCACATTAATGCATACATTCATATGTGAAATATATGACATTGTGAATCTGTGACATGGTTAAAATGCATATGAATTTTTATACATTTAAAAAAACCAAACATAAATAACAAGTTCATGTCAAAGTGGGATGGAACAAGTGTGACCTCAAAAAACCTTGGTGAGACTGAGATTGATAGTTCCAAGTTCCATCCATTCCTCACTGAAGCTGGTAGTTAGCAGGGGCAGAGATTTGCCTATGGTGGGCACCCATCCTTTTGCAACTCTCCCCATAAGTAGATCCCTTAGGCAAAGGGGTGTCAATTTCAAACCTCTTTCAGCCCAAGGGCTGAATTCAGTTTCAGAGAAGCTCTCAGTGGCCACATTCCAGCTGTGGATGGTACAAGTGGTGGGGCCAACATTACAAAAAGTACTAGTATATTTTACTTTAAAGCTCTCATTGCCAGGAAGAGAGCCAGTGTGGTGTAGTGGTTAGGGTGTTGGACTGAGACTCAGGAGATCCGGGTTCTAGTCCCCGCTCGGCCATAAAACTCACTGGGTGACTTTGGGTCAGTCACTGACTCTCAGCCTAACCTACCTCACAGGGTTGTTGTGAGGATAAAATGGAGAGGAGGAGAAGGATTATGTAAGCCGCCTTGGGTTCCTTGTAGGAAAAAAGGTGGGGTATAAATATAATAAATAAATAAAATAAACAAACTATGCCTTAAGAGAGGCATTTTGGCCTTTTAGAATGCGGAGGGTGGGTTGGGGATGCGCAAAAGCCAGGAATCCACCAAATAATTGGTGGGTGGGGGAAAGGAGGATGGGCAAAGGGTAGGGGCATGGCCATCTGGGGGGAATCCCAAAGGGCAAGTTTAGGATTCTTGGTGGGCCTGGTTTGGTCTCTAGGCCTGTGGTTCAACACCCCAGTCTTTAGCTATCTACTGTTATTAGACAGCTGGTAAATAACTTTTTTATTTCAGAAAGTCTTTTGTTGATTTGCTAGTACTTTTACTACATTCACTTTTATGACTGTTTATTGATGTTTTTATTGCTTTGTGTCTTCAGTTTGAATTCTATGTTACTGATATATAAAATGATTGTTTTGTGGCATGAGTTGCCTTGCCTTGAGGGCCTGGAAGAGGTGAAAAGGCAGACTATTAATTCAATCATCTGGATCAGGATAATATAAATGTTTTGTGAACTGCTCTGATTGCTTTGGCCATTGGGTCATATAGAAATGTAATAAATAAAATTAAAAAATAAAGATAACTTTATTGGTAATTGGCCACGGCATTCCAGAAAACCAAAGAGTTTTGGTTCTCTTCCCCTTGTGCAGATTTACAGATTGTGATGCTGGGAGATTAATATCAGCTTGCTCAAGCTTCTTTCTTTGATCTTGAATAGCCACCCCTCACAATCAAAGTGTGATCTCATAGGAACATAGGTTACTGCCTTATATAATCTCCAGACCATTGGTCCATTCAGCTTAGGACTCTCTACTGTCCACAGCTTCAGACAGAGGTGCTGGGGATTGAACCTGGGGCATTCATTCCTCATGAAAAACATGTACTCTACTACTGAGCTAAATCATAGATTTCATAGATCATAGAGTTGGAAGGAGCCTACAAGGCCATTGAGTCCAACCCCCTGCTCAATGCAGGAAACTAGAGGAGGGGTCTCCCATCCAAGTAATAACCAGGCCTGACCCTGCTTAGCTTTCCACGCTCAGACAAGCTGAGCCAGCATGAGCCACAGGCCTGTATAAATCCTTCCCTGTTACCCATCTTGAATGTGATAATTGCAGTTGACCAGAGGCGTAGCGTGGGGGGTGCAGGGGGGGCCGGCCGCACCGGGCGCAACATCTGGGGGGGCGCGCTCGCAGTGGCGTAGTGTGGGTTGTCTGCCCAGACCTGTACCCGCCGCCGCCCCAGCGCGCGCGCTCCTGCCCCGCCCCGGTGGTCAGAGCGCGGCCGGCGAGCGAGCGAGCGACCAACCAACCCCGCCGGAGCTCCCTCGCGCGCTCCTTCCTACCTTGCCCACGACAGGACTGCGGCAGCGCCCGCCCCCGTGGCCACCTACCCCCGCCTCGGCCATTGGCTCGCCTCCCCTCGGCCCCGCCTCTCTCATTGGCTGCCGGGGATGTCCTGCGTGCCCGCCCACCCAGCCACCCACCCAGCCCCTCGGAAGGTGGTCCTGCCGGGCGGCCGCCGCGAGCCGAGGAGGAACCGGGCGGGCAGGCGGGCGGGCGCGGGGTGAGAATGAACGCGCCGGAGCGGGAGGGCTGGAGCGCCGGGGAGCCCACAAGGGGGAAAGTTTAAGAAGAAATGCGTTGTAATTGCAAGTGAGAGAGAGAGAGAAAAGAAACATGCCTCAAAGATGAAGAAAAATAACTTTACAAATAAGTAGGGCAGTTACCCAACTAAAGAAATTGGAATCTATTAATCACAGATTTTAGTTGGTTTAAGTGACCAGTTCATTGATTAAGTTGGAATAAACCTGCATATTTATTTATTCTAAGCATTTTTACCCCACCCTTCAGCAACAAGAAAAGTACAGTCCCTGCCTGCCCACGGGCTTACAATTTAAAAGACACGACACAAAAGGAAAAAGGGACGAGGAGGGAAGAGCCAGTGTGGCGTAGTGGTGAGAGTGTTGGACTGGGACTCGGGAGATCCAGGTTCTAGTCCCCGCTCCGCCATGAAACTCACTGGGTGACTTTGGGCCAGTCACTGCCTCTCAGCCTGACCTGCCTGCCTCACAGGGTTGTTGTGAGGATAAAATGGAGAGGAGGAGGATTCTGTAAGCCGCCTTGAGTTCCTTGAAGGAAAAACGACGGGGTATAAATGTAATAAATAAGGAAACTAGTGAATTTAGGCACCAGTTGTTAAAGTTATGTAGTACTTCTCAGTGACCAGCAGGAATGGAAACAGTTAAAGGAGGGAGATGCCCAATGGAGCTGGTCTTTCAGCAGAGCCAATGCAGTGATCCTGCTTCCCATCCCTCCCTGTAGAAGTGCTCTGGACAGTGAAATGTACCATATAAAGGCTTCTTCTTAAGGCTGCAAGGTTTAGGCTGCAATCCTATACCCAGTTTCCTGGGAGTAAGCCCCACTGAATTCAGGAGGACCTACGTGCTCTTGAGTAGACATGTATAGAATTACACTGTTTGCCAATTACTTGCTTAGATGAATTGATCCCAATACATTTTTAATTGCCTAAAATGTGTCTCTGAATCATTCGCAGATTTTAAAATATTTTAGAAATTATTTCCAATACAACCGCAGATGGCAAGCGCCATCTTAAAAGAGGCATTCTCTCCCCCCCGCCGTGAATCATATCAGAAGAGGAATGCCTCTTCTGATATGATGTCTTTTGTGATGCCCCCCCCCCCCCGTGAATCATCTCAAAACAAAGGAAGTATCCTTTTCTCCATTTACAACAGTAGTTTCTTTTTCTCATAGCAGCCATTCCACCAGGCTGCAGCAGAGGGAGACTCGAGTGCTAAAATCCACGGGTTAGGGGACGCAAATTACTTGCCTTGCCCCGGGTGCTGACAACCCACGCTACGCCACTGCAGTTGACAAATCAGATCAACGCATTGTGTGAACTGACCCAAGATACAGATGAAAGGCTTTTCTATTTTGACATAACATTTTCCTTCATAGAGATCCTAATTCCTCTCAGAAATCTATGCCCTAATCCCAAGGTCCTGAAACCAGATTTTTCAGTTTTTCTTCTCTATATAAGTTGTCACACAAAATATCCTGCTGCAAAGTTCCGTGCTGTTAGGCTATAAATCATTTAGGTTTTCTCACCCACTTGAATTTCCCTTAATTAATCATGAAAGCTGAACTTCCGTATCATAATTGTCTTGGCAATCAGTTACCCTCTAGGTGTCCTACTGGGTGATTGTTGTGTGCCTCAAAATAAGATCTTCAAAGCCCCATTTCATGACTTCCTCAGCCTTTGAAAGTATGACTCTGAGAAAATAACTTGTGCCCCAAAGCTTTAGAAAAATCTGGCCCTCAAGGGCTTTATTTTCTTTCTCCATTGATTCTAATTAACTTTGCACTGAATTGCAAATGTGATCCTGGTAAAACTATATTTCTGCCAAACTCATTTCAATGGCCTTAATAGACATGTACTGTTCATATCTTTCTTCAAGTGAATATGCAAATAAGGTACAACAGGAAAAAATACTTCTCTATTTTAGCTGTGAAGAATTTAAAAGTGCTAGTTATATAAGGGGAAGGAACTAATGAATCATGACAATGGATGCCATTTTAAAACCAGTAGTAACTCTCATGCTCTGAAGTATGCCATGCAGGCTATGGTAACACACTAATCCTTGCAGCTTGATATAAAATAATGACACTTTTATGAGGGAGAAGCAGTGATAATTCTTATTTGTTTTCTTGTGCTTCAGAAGATTTCTTCCCATTTCTTCATTCTCTCTAGTGATAGTCCTAAAGCAATAACTCATTTCACATAATTAAGCTAAGTATTCATCCTATGTGAAGGTTGTGTGAAGAGATTTTTGATATTATAATATTTATCCTAGCATGGCATTAGTGGGTTCTACCAAGGAAACATTTCAGAGAATGAAGCTCCACCAGAGGTTCACTGGGCTCTTTCGAGTGAGTCATTTTTATTTTTTTTTGCTCAAGGAGAAAGTATTCAGAATGTGGTGGCAGGTTCTGAACTCTTAACATGCATTGGGAATGGTAAATAATGAATTTCTCAAGAATCCCCTAAAAACCAGAACAACCAAGCAAGATATAGGGAGGCAAGACTCAGATAGCTCATGGAAGATAAGGCTATCCATGGCTACCAGTCCTGATGGCTATATGCTACCTCCAGTGTCAGTAGCAGCCTCTGCACACCAGTTGCTGGGGAAACCAATGGGAGGGTGCTGTTGCACTCATGTCCTACTTGTGGGTTTCCTACAGGTGGGTGCTTGGCCACTGTGTGAACAGAATGCAGAATGCTGGTAGATGGACCCTTGTTCTGATTCAGCATGGCTCATCTTATGTTCTTATAGTTGGGAGCCAAGCAACAGGCATGATGTAGATACTATCTGATGCCCTAAATATTATTGATATCTGGTGTAATACGTGCTGCTGAAAATTTTTATAATATTATGCCATGGGAGACTGAAGTGTAGAATTAGCAACATTTACTTACACGGTGTAACTTGAATAACAACTGATCACAGAATGGCTGCTGCCCTGCTTTTCACTTCCCTGCTGGTGTTGCCCAGAACTGTTTCTGTCCATGTGCCCACTGACACTATCTTCTGTGAACTGCCTACTGGCAAAACAGTTCCTACTATCATTGCATCCCCCCCACTTATTAAAGGAATTTTTAGTAATGGCCTGTCCTCCACTGATTTAAAAGCCAAGGGGTGAACTGAAGTTAGGCCCACTTGAGTAGAAACCTAAATACAGTACTAATTTAAAAATAAAAACACCCCATGCCCAGGTTGAGATACATGTGTAGGAGATTAGCTAGCCTTTATTATATGATAGAAATAGTTCTAAAGGCTCCAAATGTAACAATAATAAGAAATAACACTTTGTCCAAGGAGTTGTGATATGCAACAAAAGCAAATGAAAAGCCTTAATTCGATAAAGGAGACAGTATCTAGGTTGCTTTATTCACAGAAATGCTTGTAAAGAATACTTGTACATTCTTAGCTGTGTTATACAAACTGAACTAAGATATTTATGCTGGCTTCAGTTCCACCCAAATCCTATTATGCAAGCCTCTATGAATGCACACATTTTTCATTTAGCTGTGTAAGCCTTTTTAATAAACAGACCTGTAAGAACCTTCAAAATGAATAAGCTTCTAAGCTTCTTATTCAGGGTGTGAATATTATAGTTTTCTTTTCTTATTGTTAGATGACAAAAACAGCAAAATCAGTATCCAGCACAAATTTAAACGGTGGCCACATTATTTCAAATAAATTATATTAGCCAGTGACATTCAAATAAATGACTGGGTTCAGACATGATAACCCACATCAAGGTTTGAATACGGGTTGAGTGTGGGTTGTTGTTGAAACATGGGTAATCATGTTGTCTGAACCCAGCCGCACTAACAAACTATGGTTTGTTAACCACGAACAACCCATGAACAGAACCCATGGTTTGTTGTTGGGTTGTGAGTTGTGGGTTGTTTGTGGTTAACAAATCAAGGTATGTTAGCATGGCTGGGTTCAGACTACATGATAATCCACATTTCAGCAATAACCCACAGTTCAACAACAGCCCACACTCAACCCATACTCAACCCTTGAGTGTGGGTTATTGTGCTGTCTGAACTCAGCCACTGGAAGTTCACCATTTAGTAGGGTATTGTTTGCACCCAGCTAAGGCTGAGAAGAATATAAAACAAATATTTAATATTGGTATACAATTTTTCCTTATATTAAAAAAACACATTTAAAAACTGCAAATCAGGAACTTTTAACACCAACACAAAATCTAAAAACCCAGTTCAATTTATTTGTTTTAAATCAAACTTTGTTACAGGACCAAACATTTCATTGTGCCTGTATTCCCAGATTAAAGAGACAAGACACATGCTTGCTGAGGTTTATCAGAGCAACAGCTCTATTTAAAACTATGTAGGTTAAGGGATCTGCAATGGGCAAATAGCCTAACATAAATAACTGTCTCCCTCTAGTGTGGGTTCCCTATCAGACTGTGATGGTGGAGCTTCTCCCCTACCATCCCAATCTTCTGGGGCAAGCTTCCCAGGCTCAGGACCAATGGCTATCCTTTTACCTACACAAGGCCCCTCACAGCCCACTCCTTTAGGTGCTGAGGGGGAGCCTGCCCACTGCAGCCCCCCAAGTCCTTATGGCTTTGTTTGGGTGAATCAGACAAACTCCAAGTGAAGGACCTGCATTTGCTCCTTCAAGCCCCTTGGCCCTAAAATGGGCAGGTCTGACGAAAGCCTCCCTTGACCATACATTTAATTATATTCCCATACTTCTCACAAAGCACAGGCCTACCCCTGCTATCTATCCTTCCAACTCATATCATACCTTATGAAGGATAACGTTAGCCAGGCTCACTCCAACCCATCAATCCTGTTTCCTATTATTAGCTAGAGCGAATCAATATATTGCCATTCCCTCTTGAAATATTATTTTCCTGCAAGCCCAACTATTTTAAAACTTCCCTATCCCCAGCAGAAAATCAGTATCAAGAACTTCCAATAAAACAGTTTGTACCATGGGTACAAAATTACATTTGCTTTAAGCCCCAACCACCCAGACTTCTTACTCCACCAAAAAGGCAACAGCACACACAGTGACTACAGAAAAGAGAAGGAGGGCTGTGCCACTTCCATAGTCCAGATGGTGTCATTTTTTTCAGTGTTGATATTGGAACCAATTCTACAGTACCTACAGATGAGAAGCTATATCAGGGCTGGCCTCACCATTAAGTAGAGTGAGATGGCCATCTAAGGCAGCAGATTTGGGCTGGGCAGCAAATTGTTAGCTATTTTATTTATTATTGTTGTTGTATTTTAATGCCAGGAAGAGGAGAGAAGCACTTGTGAGATTTTCTGCCTCATGTGCCAAAATTTGTGAGCCTACAGTACTATGCACCTTGACTTGGGGTGGGCGTAGGGAATGCCATTTGCTGTTCTGTCTCTGGCAGGAAAATGTCTTAGGCCAGCTCTAAATTATGTGGAGTCTATGCTTGTTTTTTTTCTCCTTTCTTTTTCCTCTTCTCCAGATTCAATATGACTATCCCTTTCCAAATAAAGATGGATATTTTTCTCCTAAAGTTGTTACAAAACACATATATTTCCCTTTGAAACAATAGATCCAGACTTACTAAACTGGTTTTTAGGCTCTTTAAAAGAAACCCAATCAATGTTAGTTCTCCTTAATTACTCAATATTCCATTTGTAACTGTATCACATGCATTCAGCAGCAATTAAGCCTAAAACAACATCCACTGAAACTGAACTGTAAGTTGGTACAGAACTGAAGGTGTAAGTCAGGGGTCCTCAAACTTTTTAAACAGGGGGCCAGTTCATTGTCTCTCAGACTGTTGGGGGGCCGGACTATAGTTTGAAAAAAATATGAACGAATGGATCAAGTAAAAAAAAAGGACTGGGGTCCTTTTTTTTTACTTGATTAAATGGAAAGTTATGATAAATTAATTATAAATTAATTATAAATTAATTTGCTGTCTAAAACTGATATACATTAAATTTTTAAAAGGTATAGAAAGGCTTGATTTGCACACTGCACATATCTTATTTGTAGTGCAAAAAAACAGGAAAAAACAATCCCATATTTAAAATGAAGAACAATTTTAATCAACATAAGCTTATTAGTATTTCAATGGGAAGTATGGGCCTGCTTTTGGCTAATGAGATGGTCAATGTCCAGTTCCATATTTGTCACTGCTAGTCAAAACAAGTGATGCAAGTGTGCATCAGTTAGTCTGGATCTGGTTGGAGATTTCAGATCTTTCATTCTGGAAAAAGTCTGTTCACAGACATAGGTGCTGCCAAAGATGGTTGCTCCTGAATCTGACTGGGTTTGCATGATCATGTCAGGGGAAATAAGCCACGATGGCTTATTTCCGCCAGTGCGCGTGCCGACTGCATGCCAGGGGGACTTGCATAATTACCCTTACCAGCACAGCTTGCTGTATCATGCAAACCCATTGAGGGTGGCTTGTTGCCTTGGTTAACAAGTTACCCAGAACCCATGGGCTGTTATAGGGTTCTGGGGTGGTTTGTTAGCCATGGCAACAAGCCAGTCTCACCAGGTCCACACGACATGGCAAGCCGTGACGGCGAGAGTAATTATGCGAAACCCAGTCACTGTCTCTCAGCCTGACCTACCTCACAGGGTTGTTGAGGATAAAATGATGGAGGAGGAGGATTATGTAAGCCGCCTTGGGTTCCTTGCAGGGAAAAAGGCAGGGTATAAATATAATAAACATAAATAATACTCAGAAGAAAGCCCTGCTGAACTCCACGGGGCTTACTAGACAGCAGGGGCAGGAAACTATATAGAGAGGGTGCAGTGAGATGCCTCCCACCCAGGGCAGGTGCAAGGCAGTTTGGTGCCCTAGGCAAGATCAGATATTTAGCAACCCCCCCTTCCCACTTGAGCCCTCCCTCCCTCCAGCCCTATGCCCATTATGAAATAAAAGTCAATTGGCAAAACCTAAAAAAATTATTTAATAATAATAATAATAATAATAATTATTATTATTATTATTATTATTATTATTATTATTATTCAGAATTAGGAAAGAAAACATCATAATAATTAGAGAGAGAAAACAATGACGGTCTGTTTGTCTGTTTTTAAAAAGCATACAAAACCAAGAACGAGGTTATCTCACAAGCACCCAAAGACCAAAAAAAAAAAAAAAATTTTTTTAAAGGAGGTTTTTCTGCCTCTTAAAAAAAGAAAAGAGAGAAAGAAAGAAAGCAGGCACTGGCGCGGAACTCCTCGACCGGTTCCTGGTTTTCAAGGAGTTGTCCAAAATCAAACCAAAGGAAGAAGAAAAAGTCAAAGAAGAAAGGGGAGAGGGGGGAGAGTTTTGAGCAGATCAAGTTAGAAGAAAATCTTGTTTGGAGACGCAGATCTTCCCGCGGAAATGGCAAGCCGTCCTGAGTTTGAGTTTGAGGGGCTGTTTCTCCTTCCTCCAGTCCTGCCACCAACCAACCCACCCACCCACCCACACCCACCCCATCGTCCCGCCTTTGAGTTGCGCCAGGCAAGCACATCAAACACCGTGCGCACCTCCTCCTTGGTGAAGTTCGCATTCCCTTGCGCGCATACAGTCCCACACACACACACACACACACACACACTGAAAGCAGACCTTTCCAAAGCCTGGCAGAGGGTGCGTTTCGCAAGCGGCTTCATCCCTTTAAACTTGGCTCCAGTGCCCGAAGGTTGCTGTCCCGCCTGTTGCCGTGGTGCCCCGTCTTTCTTTGGTCAGGGAGCGCCGGCAGAGCTGCTCAGAGCGCGTTCCACGCAGCACAACAGTTTGAGCACAGAAACTCTCCTTCCCTACTCATAGCAGACAAACAAGCGCCGTCCTGCTTCGGGATGTGCCGGGCACGGGGGAGGGGTGGAGATCCCAAGGTGCGCGGAATGCTTACCCAAAAACTGGAGCCGCAGAAGGCGTCCATGGTGCAGGTTTGAGCAGCGGCGGGCCAGTCTAGCCTGAGCAGCCTGGCGATCTCCTTTACTCCCCGCTACTTCAGGCTCTCCTGCAGCCCTGCTCGCCTTCCCTTCCGCCACGCTAGGGCGGATGTTCGCCGGGGGGAAGGCTTTCCAGGCGGCGCCGACGCCAGCCGGAGCCGGACAGGGCTGGGAGCTTTTCCTGCAGGGGGGGAGCTTGCTTCCCTGGGGGCAAGCTGAAGCAGGGCCAACGTCGGGGCATCAGCCGCCACTCCTCCCCTCCCCCCCAGGAGATGCAGGGCGGCCTGCCGGGCCAGATGAAAAGACCCAGCGGGCCGGATGTGTCCCGCAGACCTTAGTTTGAGGACCCCTGGTGTAAGTTAACACAATGAACTGTGGGTGCAATATATCTGGGATTGTACAAAAAAGCTACCATGTACGTGCCAGAATAATGAAGGATGAAAACACTTGGATTGTCTTTTGAAATATATTCCAAAAACAGCTTTCTAAAATATCCATCTGCCCTGCCCACATCAGTAGTAACTACAGCAAAAGCATCTTATAGATTAATTTAGAGGCTGAAGTTTGTGCTTTCCTTTCAGATAAGAATGTCTCTCTTATGTTCACTGTTGAAGGAAAAGGTGGAAAGATGAGATCCAGCCTAATGTATGTTTATTAAATCACCTCTGCGAGACATGGCAGTGAGCGAAGGGTTGTCTGGCTGTGTGACGGATTGACAGTGAATTGGCTGGAGAAGAAGTTTGTTGATGTGATACAAACAACTGCAGCTGAAGCCCCTGGATGGATTTATAATTTGGTAATTTGTTAACTTATTGACAAGGGGATGAAATTCATGCTCCTGTACGTTGATCTCCACATCAACAGAATAGCTCTGGTGAGGCTTGACCTCTTGAGACTGTCCAACTGCTGTGTGAGGATGCTGTCAACGATTAGTCTGCTATTTTAGTCTCGCAGATTGAGTTATATAATAGTGGTGGAAATGATTAGCTTTGTCAGAGGGTGTCTCTAGCATAAGGAATTGGCTCTGCTGCATTTAACAAATCTGTTTTGACTTCAGCATTTCATAAACGGAAGAAGTCAGCATTACGGAGTAACAGTTTACTAATTTTCCAGCTGATTCCGTAGGAGTGCTTCGCAGGGGGAATTTTACAGGGCTATACACATAGTACAGTTTTAGATTAATTGAATTTGGTGGATTATCATTCCCAAATAGGGATTTTCTATTACTATAGACTTTGAAAAATAGTCATACACATATATACACACCGTTCTTTGACCCTTTGGGGGTACTAAACTAACACCAAACAGCATGATGGGTATTTAATTTTGTGCTTAGTCTGATAGCTAGGATATAAGCATGGAGGGCTATTTATTAGAATGAACAATAACATTGTGGGTAAAGGTGCAACTGAACCTACCTTCAGAAATTTAGCTAATTACTTAGCTAAATTCAGCCTTTCTTTAAAAAAAAGTCTCTTTCTCTTAAGTAAGTTTAAAAAAAAAAAAAAGATACTCATGATAATTCAATGCAATGCAAATACTTCAGGGATGATCCAGCCTCATTCTGGATCTAGCACCTTCATACAGGAAGTTACTATAGGACTCAACAGAGCAGGATTTCCCACTGCATCCCTCAGCAGTGTAGTGGGTCATGATGGGGAACAGGAGGTTTGTGCCATCTCTCCCATCTCCACCCAGGCCATCTCTCACGTGGATACGAGTAATCTGTAGCTTGTATTGCACATAGAGAAAAGGATTAATGAGGCAATACAAACCTTCCACATAACATTAACAGCGCAATCCTATGGCTGCTAGCTATAGGGTTTTTTGGAGACCTAGCTATGAGGTTGGAAAATGTGTTTGAAGTTATTAATGTTACAAATGATCAATTAATAATAATAAACAACAATAATCTTCTGATACTTTCTCAAATTGAATTGGTAAGCTGGTCCCTATCATAAAGACATTAAATGGGAGCAAGTCCTCCATCTAGTTCTAGCAGAATTTATTTTCACATAACGTTTTGAGGGTCAGAATGAAAATACAACCAAATTATCTCAGGGCCATACAAATCCTGTTAGATGACATTACCATGCAATTACAAACCTACTACACATCTACTAAATGTGCAGCCTAACATCCTGAGCCAATGAACTGGCCTCTAACCAGAGCAATGTAAATATTACTTATATCCTTGTACTGGCACTGACAGGAGTATACTTTCCTTAATGCAATTGCTCAGGAATACTGACAATTAACCCCAGCTCACAAGTATGCTAAGGCTAAATATACATCATGAATTATTTTCAGATGCTGAGCATAGGAAATGGGCTAATTAGTATATTCGCAAGACTTTACTTGGGTATGGAGTAAATCCAAGTTGGGATAAATACCACAGTTGTTACTTGGATGGTAAGCAGGGGACACAGGACAGATGACAATCCCACTTTCCCATGCCATAGTTTTTCAAGCAAGGTATGTGTGTACAGGGGCTGTTGCCTTGGGGCTGCCTGTCTCTGTGGATAGATGCAAGCCCAAGGAACCTTCAGAGGCTCCTCAGCTACACAGAATTGTTGCATACAACAATAAGTGTTCCCCCCCCCCCCAATATTACCAGTTTTCCAGCTGATTCTGTAGTAGTGCTTTGAAGGGGTTATAGTACAGTTTATTGCACTGCACGCCACCCTTAAAGTACCAGATCTTGTTTGAATACTTGCTCACATTGAAAGTTCAGGTTGCCCCAGGGCAGTGGTAATTTCCGAGAGCTTGAGGCATGCAGGAAGTGTTGAGAGCTTCTGGACAGTAAGCAAGTGAGAACCTGCCAAGTAGTGACCAAGATGTTCCTCTGACTTCACTGCTTCACAATAGTCCACCCTTCCATAGGTCACTTCTCTGACCTGCCTCTTCTTACATGCCATGCTCCCTCTTGAACTACTACTGACCAAGAAATAGAAATTCTGCATTGCCTTTACCTGGCGCATTATCTCTGGGCCAGTTCACACGACATGGGAACCGTGGGGGAACAGAAACCCGGGGACACTCCCGCGGGATAGCCATGTGTGGGAAGCACAGAAAGTCACCATGGGCGGTCGAGGGGTAAGCCCCTACTGCGTGTGGCCACCCTGCCATGTGAACAGCGGGCGGCCGTCCTGCGGGGGCCTCCTGTGGCCACACAGAGGCGGCAGCCCAGAGCGGCCAGAGCTGCAGCCGCTCCGGCCTGTAGGGGCAAACGGCCCCGCTGGGCATTCCGAGCTGCCACCCCCTAGTGCCAGGAGGCCCACGCTGCGGTGTGGGGTCTGCCAGCTCCACTGCAGTCTGTCCATGAGTGCGGGGCGCCGCCTGGGTCGTATGATCCGGCCCTCCGTTTGCAACAGATCAGATACTGCCTACATTTGAGAATTATGCAAAAGGTTAAAGAATCTTATAAATACAATGTATATGTACAGCTGCTTTCAAAGGATTATCCTCAGACCCATTGATCTGTGGCTGAAGATTACCATCAGAGTATACTAGGCTAAGGGTCAATAGCACAGCTAGGAATTTCACCCAATATCTTGTTGATATAGAGACTATTCAGTGATGATCAGCTTAATCAAATGCTATCTTTCCTGTTAATCAGATGGGCTGTGCAGTAAAATCCATGGGTGAAAATATCACTAAAAAATTCTAAGCTGTCCTTGAATTCACATAAACACAAATTTAAGTATTAGATTTAGAAACCTTTCCTTGAAGTATTGGTGACAACAGTTTTATTTACAGTTCAATTCTATGTATGTCCACTCAGAGTTAAGCCTCACATAAGTTCAATAGGTATTTATAGAATTTTAGCCTTAGCCTTGTAAATTAGCTGCATCACATACTACACTTTGACAATTTCCAATACAACCCAAGGGAAAGTAATTAGGGTGGATATTGCTACCAGTTGTTCACATCAGCTTAATCATACTTTACAGCTTTGAGCAAAAATGATTTGTCACAATTTCCTTGACATGCCAAATGCAATGCATACTGTCCCTCATTAAAAAAAAAAAAAAAAGGTTTTATTTTCCTTCAAGTATTTGTCTTTCTTTTAACTGTTCCTGCTAATATTTCTGAGTCTACAGATGAATCAACATTTATTGGCAGAGATTCTGTAATTCAAAACAGAAGCTGCTGTCATTTTTAATCTGTAGAGGAATATTTTATTTTGAAACACTAAACATTTTCAAAATCCATACTAATTTTATGAATCAACTGATATGTCATTTTTTTCAGTATACTGAAATCTAAAAATAGAAAGCTTTTGCTGTGTCATAATTTTTCATCTATTTATTAGCTTTAAATCAATATATCGAATTAATGCAAACAAATACAACTGATGATTTTATATTTGGAGATTGTAGTATGCTTTCAAAGAAGTGTAATTCTATTATAAGTGCATGTTGATTATTTTAAATTGATTCTATTTAAATATTTGTAACATAGCTATAGTCTTCACAAGCTACATTTATTTCTTGTCTTTTATCTTTTTGATGACTGATGGGCATTTTTTTGACAAAAACATTAAATATTTTGAAAGCATTAGCAGATTACGTGTAAATAAATACTACAGTCATGTGAAAAAGAAAGTACGTACACCCTTCTCAAGTTCCATGGTTCCACATATCAGGGCAGAAGAAAAATCATCGGGCCCATAGCAGGTCTCAAAATTAGGTAAAGACAACCTCAGATGAACAACAACACATGACAGAGTACACAGTGGCATTATTTATTGTACAGAAATACAGCCAAAATGGAGAATTCATTCATTCATTCTTCATATAAGGAAAACACGCGGGTGGGTATGGGGGGGGAGGGTGTGGTTTTTGACTGGCAGCTCTCCAGCTTCTTATCACAGTGAATGGTTTTTATCAGGGCTTCCAAATCCCCACTCTTTGGGGGAGAGATGTTGAGGGAATATACTGCAGCTCTTTGTTAGTTCTCTCTTCCAGGAGCAAGAATGTTAAAAGAAGTTTGGTGGAATCGGTGGGACCTGAGAGGGTGTAGCATAGGGTGCTTTCTTGGAAAATGCTGCATGTTCAAATTCTTCTGCCACTGTACGTTCCACATCCATGGCCACTGGACATGCTGGCTGGCAATGATGGGTAGTGTAGTGCAACACATCTAGGTGGAACCAGATTGGGGTAGGCTGTTCTAGGATTTATAGAAAAGCAAATGTACAGTGCCATTAATGTTTAATTCCCTTTTTTTGATCAAAATCTTATTTGAACAGGTCCATAATGTAAGATGTGTGCTGCTCTTCAATCTCTTTAATAGATTATTTCAGCTGCTTTTATGAATAGGAAAGTTGACCTAAGTAACTTTGCCTCCTTTTTATGATTTCATGCAGGAGTCATAGCCATTTCTTTCAGATTTTTTTGTTTTGTGCATGTATTTTCTTTAAAATTTTAATGATGTTTTCCAAAATACATACTGTATTTATCAAAATATCTAAAAGCACACCATGTCATTCAAAAGCAACTTCAGAAAACATTAGCAAAATTACTAATTACTAAACATTACTGCTATTTTAGTAATTTTAAGGCCCACACAAAATATCAGTTTAAATTTTCTTTTTTCCCCACCTGAACTAGTTCTTTCCCTCTCAACATTATGTGTACTGAAATTACATTCAGTAAAAGCAGATGCCACTTTTGAATTAATTCACAGACAATTACTATTCCTATTCCTTTTTAATGGACTGCTTGGCAGTTTTTGGTATGTCAAATTTATCCAATTAAAGGGATGAAAGTCTAGATAAAGAAGGTGAGCATAGGTGTCTGCTGGGTAATTGCTATGCATTAAAGCAAACAAACATTCAGTGTAAACATTACATTACGAAAAGAGCAGTGCATTATATCTAAATTTATTCATGTTGTGTTGGTGTTTGACTTGGCTTTATCACTAATGACCTCATTTGGGTGTTTAAGAACTCTGTTTTGATAAAAAGAAAAAAACCAGGAAAACAGTTCTATGAATAATTTAGGCTTGACCTCAAGTTTGCATTATACATATAAAGTAGTGACATGAAAGAAAGTAGATCAGTGTTAAAATAATCTATTTAATGCCATATTGATGAAGTGATCTAACTTTCTAATTGATCCTGTTTTTCATTACACACTTTATGTAGCTCAAGATTGATTAAGTGATAATTGCATTTGATGTAGAACCTATGAACGGGAACGAATGGCTCATCAGATGAAAAATGATGAGATTGCAGGTTGAATCATTGACTGATTCATGCCACATTTATCTCAAAGTTCCCACATCTAAAACTATTACTATTTCAATCAGAAAATCATAATATTTGGGTGGTTTCAAAACAACCTTCAATTTCAGCCCCATGCAACAGGAAAATATATAAGCAGACTTTTAAAACGTTATGTAATTGTTCACCTTTGTTCTCCAGCAGTGCAATCCTATGTATGCCTACTCAGAAGTAAGCCCCATTGAGTTCAAGTGGGTCTTACTTCCAGATAAGGGTGTATAGGATTGCAGCCTACATTAATTAAAATGGAACTGTTGTTTAGTAACAACTCCATTTAGGGACAGATGTAGAGTCCTTGTTAGGAACATAAATACTTCAACATTTTAAAGATTCATGGTTTGAGACAATATGGCTGTATCTCCTGCAAACTGGCCTGTGAAAATGAGACAGGGACAGGCACAATGTTCAGTATAGAAATGTTGTGTGTTCATAGTATGTTCCGTTTGCTGGACCCCAGAGAGTAACCTGAAGAGAGAAAAGATAAAGATGCTCCCAGGTAGCATCACTGTCGGCAAAAGCCGTGAGTGGAATGTGCTGTACTTGAGACCCTTTCTTTTTGGGAAGGGGTAGAAGAAGATGCAATTGGGCAATATTTCCAAATGTTACATACGTTAGGAACACACATTCCTTAAGACTGATACCTGTTCTATGCAAGCAAACACCATATAGAAAGGATGGCTATTTCACTGTGAAGACTCACATTCATTAACATTTGGGATCCAAGTAGAAAGAAGGTGAAATATTCACGTTCCTTTTTTAATTACCCAGAGAGCTTTGGCTATTGGGTGGTATAGAAATATAATAAAATCTCCAATAAGATTAAATCGGATAGATAAAAATTGCTCCGCATTGTGTTGGAGAGGATGTAATGTAAAAGGTACATATGCCCACATGTGGTGGAGCTGTAAAAATGTTCTGGAATTTTGGCAGAAAGTATTTGCAGAAATATCAGAAATAATTGGAATGGAATTAGAAGTCTGCCCAAAATTAGCATTGTTAACAATTACAGAAAAGTTAGTTTGTTTAAAATATACAAAAGAATTGATTGTGAATTTGTTAACAGCAGCAAAATTAATGATAGCTAGGAATTGGAAGGTTCAACATGTCTTTTCAATTACTGAATGGTATAAAGAGGTATGGGATATCGCGCTAAATGATAAATTAACTTGTAATATTAAGTGTCAAAAAGGACAATTGGAGAAAGACACCTTTGTGAATATTTGGGGTAAATTTTTGGATTAAGTGGAAGACCGACAACCTGGTCTTCTGCGCGGGTTCAATGCTAAGGGGGTAGCGAGCCCTGGGGCGGGCCTTCTCCGAGGTCCCCAGCGCCTCCCCCTTAGCCCAGAACAAAGGGATAACTTATAGCCACAAAAGTATCTTTTAGAAAACAAGTTTATTTACAAAATTACCTTCACAAACTCAAACCCACGCCAGCAATACAGCTTATCAGTACGGTACAAAGTAGCAAGCAAAAGCCTCAAGGACAACGTGATTTCAGGGCTCTCAGCTAGTTAGTTTAGCTCAGGTCCCGGCAGAGGCCCGGTCAACCGCACGCTGCTAGCTGGGTTCCCGGCGGAGGCCCGGTCTACCCAAGCGGCTAGCTAGGTTCCTGGCGGGGCCCGGTCTACCCAAGCGGCTTGTGAGTGATTTCAGCTTGGTTTCCCGGGGGTCCGGTCAACCCAAGTGGCCAGTGATTTCAGCTTGGTTTCCCGGGGGTCCGGTCAACCCAAGCGGCCAGTGATTTCAGCTTGGTTTCCCGGGGTTGCTGATCCTTTGTTCCCTTACCCCAGGCATGGGCAAGATTGCTGATCAGGTTCAGAGAAAAGTTCCCTTGTGCAGGGTGTTTTATACCTTGGTGTTTCAGGTAGCCCCTCCCTCTGTGATCAGGTGGGTTGACACCCTCCCTGAGGGGCGGCCTTTTGGGTCAGGTGGGGTGATGCCTTCCCCCCGTGGGATGGGGTCCCTTTGAAGCCACTTGCTTAATGGTCCCATCCTATGGTGTTGAGTGGCCATTTCTTAGGGGGCCGAAGCGTCTGCCCTGGAGAGGTATTCAAGTATTATGTAGATGGGGCTGACATGCAAGAGCATTGATAAACCTGGTGATGCTTCTTGCCTTCCCCCCTGGGGTGATTCTATGTAGATGTTGTTTGTCCCCTTTGGCATCTGTGGAGACTGGTTGTCTCCCCCCCCCCTGGGTCTCCTTCCCCCCTCCTTGGTGAGTGTGTGTGTGTCAGGCAGGGGGCTTAGGTTGGCTTTCTCCACAGATTATGCGTTGGTGAAGGGGAAGGGGAACAAACCTTGTCAAGACTTGTTATATTTTTGGAATATAGAATGATATTTTGTATATATATATAAAAAATTTTTTTGGGGGGAGAAATATAACTTGGTCCCAAGAGGTGGGGAGGGGTGCACAATGTTTATGTTGAATTTTTTTGTTGTTGTATCCATTAGTAGCTGTAAGATGTGAAAAAAATTAATAAAATATTTATTAAAAAAAAGAAAAAGAAAAAAAAAGAAATATAATAAAATAAATAAATTAGATATCTACATTGCATGCAACCCACTGAAACATTGGCATGCATTTTAAAAGACAAGGACCATAGCACAGTTCATGCATTCATTATGAGGAGAGGGCAGGGATGCACTTGTTGGCCCTGCCTCTCTGTCACATTCCTGTCACCTGGCCCCACCACTCGCCATGCATTGCAGGGCGAAAGTCTGAAGTGGAGGGCCTCCTGTATGCATGTATGTTCCCCATGCAATTTAGAACCCTGATCTCCAAGCACAGACTACTTGCTGCAGACTATCACCCTCCAATGCATAGTGGGTGGCAGAGTCAGGCTATGGGGCCATGATGGAGAGGGCAGGGTCAGCAAGCATGTCCCTGCTCTCCTCCTCACAGAATTCTAATTGCATGAGAGGCAGAGTACCTGAAGAGGACTCATATGTCTTAAAAATGTGATCCTGAAATGGGGCAGTGCCTACAGCTTCATGAGTGGAGCCTGCCACTCTAGAATGGTTGGCTCCTCCCTCTCTCTCTCTCCCTCCCTCCCTCCCGCTCCCTCCCTCTGTTTTTGTTTTGTTTCTTCACTGAGGATTTCAGCTAAAGAAGAAGAGGAAGACTGGAATTGGCAATTAATTTTCCAAAGCCTGCTCTAAGAGATGATTAAGAGATCACTTTATTCATCATTTACCAAGCATATTATTGTTCGGAGCTCTTAGTGTTTGTCCTCAAAATAACTCTGTGAAGTGAGGACAAACTGAGACTGAATCCTGACAAGATGGAGACTCTATGGGTGGGTGGTTCCCAGGTATGGGATTGGGGAGTTGGAGAGTTTGCCTATTCTAGATGGGATTGTACACCCTCAGAAAGAACAGGTATGTAGTTTGCGGGTGCTCCTACATTCATCATGGTCATTGAGGTCTAACTGGCTTCTGTGGTGAGGAGCACCTAATACCAACTCAGGTTGGTATGTCAGCTACACCCTTTCCTGGATAGGGATAGCCTAGCCCCTGTAGTCCATGCACTGGTAACCTCACGATTAGATTGCTTAATTGTGCTTTACCCTCGTGCTTGGTCTAGAAGCTGCAGCTACTCCAGAATGTGGCAGCCAGGATGCTGAGTGGAGTGCCTGGTCGAGCACATATCACACTGGTGCTAAAGCAACTGTACTGAGCCAAGGACAAGGTCTTCTTGTTAGCATATACAGCCCTGAACAGCTTGGGACCAGGTTATCTGTGTAGATCGCCTTACCAGCCAATACAGGGCTGGTTCACACAACACGGGAACCAGGGGGAGTGGAAGTCCCCCGCAGTTCCCATGTCCATGTCGTGCAAACACCGGCTGGGGGCACCCCTGCGGGACGGCCACGCGCGGGAAGCACGGAAAGTCACCATGGGCAGTAGAGGGGTAAGCCCCTACCACGTGTGGTGGCCCTGCCATGCAAACAGTGGGTGGCCATCCCACGGGGGCCTCCTGTGGCTGCACAGAGGTGGCAGACCACAGCGGCCAGAGCTGTGGCCGCTCCGGCCTGTAGGGGCAAACGGCCCCGCTGGGCATCTCGAGCTGCCACCCCCCGCTAGCGCCCTGGAGGGCCATGCTGCAGCCGCAGGGTCTGCCGGCTCCACGGGGGTCCGCCCACACGTGCGAGGCACCGGTTGTCTGCGGCGCCCCGCCGGACCCTGCAGACAGCCCCGTGGTGCCTCCCCCGCTTGCTGCCCGGGTCATATGAACCGGCCCACAGACCTGTGTGAGCATTAAGATCATTGGAGGACTGTCTCGCTGGTTGCACCACAACTTGAGATTGTCATCTCGCAGCAACCAGAAAGCAGGCCTTCTCTGTGGTGGCACCCACCTTATTGAATGACCTGCCCCCTGGTATTTGGGAAGTGCCAACTGTAGCATGCTTTAGGTGCCAACTAAAGACTCATTTATTTACCCAGGCCTTCCCTGAGTGAATATCCTGCCCAGTCTGTTTGTTCGTAATTATGTTTTAGTTTTAATTGGTTTTAATTGATTTTATTGTTTTATTAATGTTTTATATGAATGTTTTAGCAATTTTATGTATTTAACTGTATTTTATGATGTAGTTTATGAACTGCTTAGAGATATTTTTAAATATGTTCAGCAGTATATGCATCTATTAAATAAATAAATAAGTGGATCATTACTGTTCCAATTTTTTTGGAATGGAGAACTGAGGCCAAGAGCTAGTGACTTGTTCAATACCACCCAGTGAGTACATGAGTTAGAACAGCCTTGGCCTAGGATTTCCCAGGCCTACACATAACATATTATTTATCCACTGGTTGACATGCTTAGGATAACCAGATGCAAAAGAGAACAGTTTTCATGTAACTTTAATAGTTGTATAATTTTCAGCCGGTACACTCTTGTTGCAGACATAAGAAAATCTGCAGTGCTGTTTCATTTTCTGTATGTATAACTGATATAGCAAAAAGTGCTCCCTTAAATAAAATAAACTGGTACACAGCAAAAAAAAGAAGAAGAGTTATATAGATTCAAAATAGCTGAGAAAAGAAGAGAGATTTAGGGAGTTTATTAGGATTATTGTTAGAAAATATAAACTCTTTAAACTTGTGTAAGTCAGTTGACACATACAAATTTCATAAATAGTTCTAGCCAGATCTTTCACCTTCTTGAACCCAAGCTGTTTGGCTGATGAAGCTTAAAAACTATGTCTGTTCAGTTATATCCCAGAAGAATTTATGAACTCTACCAAACCTGAGAGGTGTTTCAACTTTGCCAGGCCCAGGAAGAGAGAAAGCAGTAAAAAAAAAATAAAATTAAAAATGCCCTCATAGAAACACGCTTATTCTAGCACTATCTAAAATAAATGAAATTTGAAAACACATTAATAAGATGTATATCCTTCCAATGCTTGCTGAGTTTTAGACATGGCTTTAAAAATAGACATTAAAGAACACAATTCTACCCACAATCACAGTGGCAAATCTCAGAAATACTTTCTCTAAATGAATGGTAATGTTCCAGCACAAACTTATTTATCTTTGTGGAGATCCTCCATTAACATAAAATTGACATAGCCTTTGTTGAAACTTATGCATAACTATTTCTATTGACAGTACAGTAATACCTTGGATTGCAAGTAACTTGGTCTGAGAGCGTTTTGCAAGACAAGCACATTTTTAAATAAATTTTGACTTGATAAACAAGCGACATCTTGCAATACAAGTAGTGTAGGGATGTAACCGCTTGCCTTGAGTGGGCGTAGCGGGCCAAAATCGGCCCCGCTCACACCCGCCAGAGACTTGCTTTGATATAAGAGTGTTTTGGATTACAAGCACGGTTCCAGAACGAATTATGCTCTCAATCCAAGGTATTACTGTAGTATATTTCTTTATATATATGTAATAGATAAGTGTATAAACTCCATATGTATTCATTGCAACTGATATACTTAACTTTTATGCAATACTATTTTTTCTATATTTTTATTATTGTTGTTGTTTCTTGGTTTGGTTTTGTTGTAACTTTTTGAAATTCACAATAAAAAAAATATTTTTTAAAAATAAAAAATAATAATTCCATATTCCAGAGTTTCTCCAGCAGGCAGTGAGCCACAATTTCAACATAGCTCAATGATGGGCAGAAACATTCACATGACTAATCAATGGTAGAACAAAACCAAACATACCTTGTGCTGACTTCACCACCTTGCCTAACATCTGAAAAGGGTTGTGTGAGGGCCAAAACATACATTATTTTAAATCCATATCCAGCAACTATGTCAACTTTTCACTATGTCAACTTTTCTATTCTAGAGTAGGTGCAGTGGCCCTGATCCAGATCTTAAGAGTTCCCTCCCATGAAAGAGTCCTGATCTGGACTGGGGGGGGGGCATGTGTCTACTCTAGAGTAAAAATAAAAGATGTAGCTGCTAGATACAGATTTAAAGTAATGGCCCTGAATCTGGTTAATTGAAGTCAAACACAAGGCCTAGGTTATTTCTAAGACCAGCCTGCCTTGAAAACATTATTGAAGAAATACGATGACAAATGAAAAAGATTATCCTATGATAATGTTATTCAATGTTTCTCAGTATCAATCTTCTGGCTTGCTCTACTGTAGATACAGTAACATTAAAGAATGGTACTGTATCATTTATAGAATGCCTGAAAAGCATAAGCTTTTCAAGTCAGTCAACAACTATAGCCTACTTCAAAGCCTGGCCTTACCAGCAGGAGTTTATTTGCTGCATGTAACATGGACTGGCAATATATATTGGGAGTACGTTGATGCTCCTTAGGCAATATTAAAAATCAGTAGATGAAGAAGTAGCAGAATTAATAAAACGTAACAAGAGAAAGAAAGGTGAGATTTTCTGCTGGGTAAGCAGAGAATCTTAGTTCAAGTTCTTTGTAGGTTTCTTCAGTGTTTCTTTAATCAAGTTTTATTTATGCAAAAATGAAACTTCACCTGTGAAAACCTGTGGAGCTGTGAAAACCTCCATTTGCAGAAAAAAAAATCGTAAGTCTTTTAATTTCACTTGAAATTTCAATGTTCACCTTCGCAGTATCCTCTAAATTGTTAGAGTGAAAATTATAACATTTGTCTCCTTTCTTGTTACCCTCATTGGTGAGGGAAATTATGCAGGTTGATAAAGAACTAATAGTTGCTGTATCTTGATAGGAGGAAGAGGCACGAGCGAGTTATGCTTCATAGTTGGGAACCAATGTGATGGATGAGCCACTTTCCTGTTGGCAAAATCTAAATTGTGCCCTTATTGATCAAGAGGGCAAATGCAAACCTAACAGAACCCTTACTGTGTATGCTTGCATATAGGCAAAGGTATATCTGAATTGTGGGGGAAACCCACAAGTATAAGCTCCTACTCCTTTCCCCTTTCTATTATATGTGTCTACTAGCAACTGGACAGATGCTAGGAAGTGGTAAATGCATGTGATTTCCCACATACTCTCCAGGAGTGGAGAAAATAATGTGAGAATTGGGTCCTATACCTTGTAGCAACCTGGATCAAGATGTCCCTTGCTCTTGTGTGTGATAGTATCCTGGAATTCATTCCTCTCTAGCATCTGCTCACATGTCTGGCATCAGTACTGAACAATCTCAGGCAGCTACAAGGACCCCAAAGTCCTGGCAGGTCCCACTCTGAATGCCTGCCCTGGACCACACATGTATGTATGAATGTATTTCAGACCCGGCGCCCTGAGAAGCACTGGGCAGCCAGATCTAGTCACCATTTGAATTACCCCCAAACCCAATGCCTCCAATGGTTCATTGCTGTTGGGCTGGGGAGGACTGGCATGCTGCAAAGCAAAGTGCTAGCCTCCAGCGACACACCATTTTTATTTCCAAGAATACCTCTGGGCCCCATGTAGGCCCCAGAGCCATTCTTAGAAAATAAAAATGGTGGGTGGCTGTAGGCCAGTGGCTGTGAAGCCTAATTTTAAAAAACCCAGCACTAAATAAAACCACTACCACCAGGTGGTCCTAATGAGGAAGCAGTGTATGAAGAAACTATGAAAATGTACACACCTGAGTCTGGAGGGTGAGCAAAAGTGTATTGCATTGTATTGTATTTTATTTCTGAGTGAATCAATGGATGAATGTTAACTGGTGAAGCATTATTGTTTTGCAGTTATGTTAAAACTAATGTGATTTACAGCACGCTCCTGAGAAAAGGAAACTGAAACAGGGCAGCAAGCCGGCTCCTTGTTGAGCGAAGTCAGGACACAGCGCCGATCCCACTGCAGCTGAGGAAAGGGCGTTTGGTGATCCTATTACAGGAAACAACATTTGAAAAAACTTCCATTCACTATTCTTGGACTTACCTACAATGGTGCTTATGACGTAGGGATGTAACCGTTCGCCTCGCGCGGGCCTACCTCCGTCCAGCGGCAGCTCACCTCTCTGCGCTGGGCCCGGCGCGTCACTTCCGCCGCGCCAGAAGTGATGCAATGGGGCCCTGCTCTGGTGCGCTGGACCCCCGCGCTATGTTTTTGGCGAGGGGAACCAGGGCAACAGGGCTTAAACAGGGCTTTAAGCCTTGTTGCCCTGGTTCCCCCCACCTGGTTCCCCCCATGAAAAACATAGTGCGGGGGTCCAGCGCGCCAGAGCAGGGTCCCGTTGCGTCACTTCCGCCACGCCGGAAATGACACAACGGGACCAGTGCACCAGTCAGCGGCAGCTCAAGCGTGATGGAGGATGCTCCGCGCCACTTGGAAGAACGAGGCAGGGGGGCCGCCGCCGCAGAAAATCGCAGCGGAGGGGAGAGGCGAGCCCCCCCACAGGTACGTGAACACTGCTGGCGTATGTATCTGTTATAGGAAATTGCAAAATATGTCTGTTATGGGAAGAATGCATATATTGTTATATCTTGTTAATGTTAAAACAGATCTGAGCACATTGCACTTTGTCTGAGACTTACTGCTGGATAAAAATAATTGCTGGATAAATTGGATATCTTTGGATTGTGGTTCATTTCAGTTTTGATGATATATGATTTTATGAGAAAACATCGATTTAGTTAGACAATCACGGTGGTTTTCTTTATAGTGTGATTGCTTTGAAACATGCCTGGCCACCCAGTAAATAAGGAAAATGTGCACTCAGGGTAGTAGGGAGCATACTAGGGAGCTAGAGGGGGTGGAGAGCATCTTGAGAGGCTAAAAGAAGGGTGGTGAGGAGTGAGGGAGGTGCTTTGCTTGTTCTAGTTCTCTCTCTCCGTGTATGAGTGTCTGCTGTTGTTTTTTAATGTGATGTGTGTTAGCTAGATGGTTGGTAGGTTGGTTTTGGTGCAGCATGGTGTAATTTGTACAGGGCCTCCCCAAACCTGGAACTGGCCCTATCTGGTCATGCAATCAGCACTTGTAAAGTTCCACATTGTCAGACTGTTCAGTTGCTAAAAAGGCATGAAAAAAAATATGTATGTACATACAACCAGTTTTAGATTCCTATCCCCGTTCAGGGTCCTCGTATAAATAGGGATCCGTGCTTGCAACTTGTAAAACAAAAGCCCTTGCGCTCAAGGCCAGAACTACACAGCAAATGTAATATGTAGTTTGGTCCAAATTCATGCAGAAAGCACCTGAGTGGGACAATGTGTTCCTAGGAAAAGCAGTGGTGGTATGGGACGGCATCACATCATCATTTGCGTTGTCCACCCAGGTAACGTGTTATATCTGAACATGAATACAAAGCATACTCAAAATGTGTTCAGGGTTAAATTGGGAGTCAAGCAATTGTAAGCACAGAACCTAAGGTAGCAGCGTTGGGTTCTATTGGCCACCATGGCCCACTAAGGTCATTTATTTATTTATTTATTTATTAGATTTATACCCCGCCTTTTTTCCTTGCAAGGAACCCAAGGTGGCTTACATAATCCTCATCCTCCTCTCCATTTTATCCTCACAACAACCCTGTGAGATAGGTTAGGCATTTCATTTCATGAAAAGTGTTCTATTCTTTCCTGCAACATGATTAAACTTCAACTTTGTTTTACCCTCCATGCTTTTTAAAGTCTCCCTCTGAGGCAGAAGGCCAGTCTGCATGTGGTGAGTGCCTGTTTGTAAAATGACAGCTGTATACTTTCCTATTAATTGATAGATGTGTAACATCTATAGATGTAAAGTGCTACACAAATATTAGGCTACAGTCGAGACGTGGATCCTGAGCAATACATCCGGATCACTGCAAAAAGGAATATTTTTCTTGCTATTATCTTTGCTTCAGTAATATCATAAATGTATGTGATAGCCCAAGCATGAAATTGCTAAGGGCAACAGACATTAACAAATCAGCAAAGCAGGTGCCTAGAGGAAATAACTAAGATGAACTTGCCTATCTTGAAACATCTCTTCCATCACTGGCAGAGTACCCAGTTACTTCAAGTGCTTGGGGGGCAGGGGAAATGCAACAATAAATTGCTTTGGGGTTATTGACCAAATGAGCTTTTTGGCAGGGGAACTTCATTTATAAGCACAAAGAAGTGCAGCAGTGTACTCGGAGGGGGTGCTCATTTTCACTCTTTGTGGGACCACAGGAAAGACATTGTCCCATTGCTGGATCATTTATTTGAGTGGAGTCTACTATCATTTTCTTCACTCACTGAGCCAGAGGGGAAATGTTTCTTTTAAATGGTCCAATACATCGCACACAAAGATGCTGTTCTTCCCTGTAGCTGAAACAATTTAATTCATGCTCTCTGCACTACCTGTATAAACCAAACTGTGTCATATGATTACTGGTTCACCCCAAATAAGTTTGTTCATGCATGATCCAGGCAATATGGGCATGTCAACAATAATAGTTGTGATGGATCAAGAAAGAGATCTTGGGGTTGTGGTAGACAGCTAGATGAAAATGTCAACCCAGTGTGCAGCTGCTGTGAAAAAGGCAAACTCCATGTTAAGCATAATTAGGAAAGGAATTGAAAATAAAACTGCCAACACCATACTCCTGTTATACAAATCTATCGTGTGGACACATTTAGAATACTGTGTACAGTTCTGGTCATTGCACCTCAAAAAGATACTGTAGCGTTGGGAAAAGTGCAGAAAAGGGCAACTAAAATGATCAAGTGGCTGGAGCAACTCCCCTATGAGGAAAGGTTAGAGGAGCTGGGATTGTTTAGTTTAGAAAAAAAGGTGAGTAAGTGGAGACATGATAGAGGTGTACAAAATTATGCATGGTTTGGAGAAAGTAGAGAGGGAGACATTTTTCTCCTTCTCTTAATACTAGAACTTGGGGTCATCCCATGAAGCTGATTGGTGGGAACTTCAGGACAGATAAAAGGAAGGACTTCTTCACACAGCACATAGTTAAACTATGGAATTTACTTCCACAAGATGTAGTAATGGTCACCAATTTGGACGGCTTTAAAAGGGGATTGGAAAAATTCATGGAGGAGAAGGCTATCAATGGCTACTAGTCCTGATGGCTATATGAGACCTCAAATATCAGAGGCAGTATACCTATGTACTCCAGTTTCTGCGGAACATGGGTGGGAGGGTGCTGTTGCACTCATGTCCTGCTTGTGGGTTTCCTGCAGCTGGTTGGTCACTGTGTTAACAGAATGCTGGACTAGATTGATCCTTGGTCTGATCCAGCATGGCTTTTCTTTTACATTCTTATGTGTGTGTTTTCTCACTGCCACAGTTAGGCAAGTTCATTCTATGCTACTCTCCCATCCATCAAAACTTTTGGAGAGGAGCGGAAGAAGAGGCAGACAGGGATGGCCTGCATTTCACTTTCACCTGCATTTGATTTTTTTAAAATCTTAAATTCTTTCCATCTCGAATATGAAGAAATTTGCAAATTTTGGTAAATTCTTAATAAATGAACCAAACCGAAATGTCACCCATCTGCACTGGCCAAATGCAACAGGTACATGTAGAGGATTATGTTGTACCTGCCTGCCAGGTACAACATGATCAATCACTGAACTATGGCTCCTCCCCAAAAACTCTCCTTCCAAAAGTGAGAAGGTAGTAATCACCTGGTCACCACTACTGTTTTCTCCACAAACTGCAAAAATCCCTGTGACACCATGGTAACAATTTCCAGAAAGGTAGCCATGTAGCAAAAACAACAAAGAGTCTTGTAGTACCGAAAGGCATGGTGGTTGTATTGGGTTTTAGAGTGGTTGTACTGGGACTGTGAAGATAAGTGGTTCTAGTCTCCACTTGGCCATTAATGTCACTGGGTGGCTTTGGGCCAGCAAATTACTGGTACCAAAGGCAGTGTGGTGTAGTGGTTAGAGTGTTGGACTGGGACTTGGAAGATAAGTGGTTCTAGTCTCCACTTGGCCATTAATGTCACTGGGTGGCTTTGGGCCAGCAAATTACTTTCATTTGTCTAACCTACCTCACAGGGTTGTTGTGAGGATAAAAATGAAGAGGACAAGGCCCATGTAAGCTACCTTGAGCTCCTTTCAAGAGGAAAAAAGGTGGGATATAAATGTACTAATACATAAATAAATGTAATAATAAATAATAAAGACTAACAAATACATTACAGCATAAGCTTTCATGGAGTAGAGTCCAATTCATCTGAGGCATGCCATGTTATCCTCAGTTGGGAGGTATATTCAGTAATATGGGTGTAGAAATGAAATCAAATGGCAATGTAGTAAGGTACAATCGGTGATAGCATGGGTCTCATAAAACTAGAATGCACACTACTACAAACAGGGCAAAGGAAGGCTGGTAGACATCCATGGTTCATATTATATCCGAGCTGGAATTTCTCAGCAGACATTTTTCTGGAAAAAAATTCTAAGATTTTTCTTTTTTTTCTCTCCTCCCCCAAAAGAAAGCCACCTTATAGAATTTTCTCTGAATATTCTCCACCAGGTGTGTGCGCGCGCGTGTGTGTCAGCCACCATCCACTCCCCCACCGGTTGCAGCTAACAACAATACCCTGGAATAATGCTAATGGAAGATGCAATATATTGGCTGGGCTGCCAACCCAGTTGCTGCAGCTGCCACTTGCAGAGGCAGTGGGGGAGAAGGAAGGGGACCCTGAGGGAAGAGGGAAGAAGCTGTGCCGCTGCCAGTGGTGATGGTGAGCTCCCTCCCTGAGAAGCTGTCCGTGAGATCTCCTCCCCCTGGAGAAATTGCATGAAATGGTCCCCCAAATTCCTTTGCCCACACACAGTGTGGAGGATTTAGCTCAGTCAAGTTCAGAGGTGGTGTTACAGGAAAGTAGCTAACCAAGAACAGACTGCCTATTCTTGAATTTGACTGCCTTTTGCAGTTGTCTAGTCTGCTGGGCAGTAGGGTTATTTCTGCTTCTGACACCAGTGCATCTATCTTCCATACATGAGATCTCACGGACAGCTTCTCAGGGAGGGAGCTCACCATCACCACTGGCAGCGGCACAGCTTCTTCCCTCTTCCCTCAGGGTCCCCTTCCTTCTCCCCCACTGCCTCTGCAAGTGGCAGCTGCAGCAACTGGGTTGGCAGCCCAGCCAATATATTGCATCTTCCATTAGCATTATTCCAGGGTATTGTTGTTAGCTGCAACGGGTGGGGGAGTGGATGGTGGCTGACACACACGCGCGCACACACACACACCATTTTTATGCAGCAACAAGCACTCAATACCAATGCTGCACTGAATGTCCACATCACTTGATTTGGCATGCAAACAAGGGTGATTTTGAGTGGTGCAAAAGCAAAATGGCATTTGTTCATTACTAACATGCCTCCGAGACATATTACATTGATACTGTGCCAGTTGCACCGGTTACTGGTGCATTTCCAGGCCCAGTTCAAAGTGCTGGTTTTGATTTTGAACTGTAAGCCCTAAATGGTTTGGGGCTATGTGATTAGAAGGGTTGCTTCACCCACATGAACTTGCCCAAGGTCTAAGATTAGCATCAGAGACCCTGCTCTAAGATTAAGAGGCCATTGGCTCACAGGAGCTCTAGTATTTTCTCCTAGATCTTTTATTGAACTCAGCACAGCAGTTAAAGTGGACGGCTGTCAGAAACCTGGATGCACTGACTTACGCTGTGCATCTCAATTTTGCAATTTGATGGATTCAGTCATGGTGACATGAAAGAACTTCTTTAAAGAAAGGCAAACAAACCCCTTTCTAATCAACATGCCTTTTATCCTGCTAGACTCAAGCTTTTTCCAACAGTAACAAAATTCAAAATCTTTGACCAGCCTCTATTAAGATTATGTTGCATGAGTGGTAGAATATTAATCCCCTATAGCAGAACATATTGAGATTGAAATCCTTGTGTGAAACTGTTCTCTAGATTTTTGGTACAAGAGGATAAAAACACTTACAGACAAACCAAATAAAGAAAGAAATCCCACACCAGAAGGAAACTGGGTCAGCTTGACAGGCTGCTATGCTGCCTGTAATCCTTCATTTCTGATCCAGGTTTGCACTGATCTGCTGTAGAACAATGTAAATCCAATCCTTGCTTTCTAAATAATATGTTGATCTATGGTAGCTCAGTTAGAAGCATTAGAAGGGAACAATTAAGAATGCCTTTCAAGGCAGTGATTAAAAATTAATACTAAGCTAGTACTCAAATGGTAAACATGTGAAGACTATTCAATAGAAACCATAAATAATGGACAAAATTAAATCAGTGCAAATAAAATGCTGTCAAGTGCTAGGTTGAGACTTTTCTATGCTATAAATCTGGACTTCCCAGCTCTAGAGCAGTTGTGATTATGCAGGACTTTTATCTAATCCTCAGCGTGCAAGTTTTTTCTGACTGCAGGAGATGGGCATCTCAGTCCTTCACATTACAGCTAAATCCCAATTCACAGGGTGTAGATGTTATTTAATAATAATAATAATAATAATAATAATAATAATAATAATAATAATGCATTACTGTTGCCAGTAAGTTTGGATGTTTGAGAAAATCTAGCCCCAATGAATAGGTTTAGTTTCAAGGTGTCCTATATTATCATGGGGGGGGGGGTATGGATCCAGACATAGTTCATCAAAGAGAACAGTGCTGCAACAAAGATTATAGTCTGTAGGAAGTAAGGCAATATGGTTTGCCCCCTAGAGGATTATCCATAGAGACCATATTTTGCAGTTCTGCAGTCAGGCGGTAGCAATAACAAAAGCACTGTGAAGAATGTTCAAATGTCAGAGTTTACACATTTCTTAAGTTTTCTTTCTTTCTCCACCACTGTGCTCAAATGATCATGCATGTTCCTCTGACAATTCAGTCATCACTTGCAACACCTGCCTGAGTTCAAACCAAAAATGTTTTTGTTAAACTGCAAACTTTATTCCTCATTTGGAGTTTATGGGTTGGATCCAGATTTAGTCATACTCAGAGTAGACCCAGTGAAATAAATGAGGCTTATGTACGTATGACTAAGTAAAGTCCTATTGATTTTGATGGGTCTGTTTTAAGTATGACTAAATTTTGATGTGCTTCTCTCTCTCTCTCTCTCTCTCTCTCTCTCTCTCTCTCTCCCCCCATATATATATATATATATATATATATTCAAAACAGGTAATATACAAAAACAAATGGATCTTTTGTAGGTTTTAGCTATGTAGGCAGAGATGCTTTAAAATGATAGTTACCTACCCAGCTTCTCACATTGTACTGTGACTGAGGCCACATTACATGTGTCATTAAAAATATGGTTTAATGTTACATATATATATATATATATATATATATATATTTATATATATCCTTTAAATAGCAGCATGTAGGGGCAATCAAGATTTGGACAGTGGTACATAGTAGGGGGTAGTTATCCCATTTCCTCCCACTGTGAAAATCACACGGTCCCCTAATAGGATTTCATAGATCATAGAGTTGGAAGGGGCCTACAAGGCCATCGAGTCCAACCCCCTGCTCAATGCAGGAAACTAGAGGAGGGGTCTCCCATCCAAGTAAGAACCAGGCCTGACCCTGCTTAGCTTTCCACGCTCAGACAAGCTGAGCCAGTGTGAGCCACAGGCCCTACATAACCAAATAGAGGCTTTGAGTGAAGGAGGCTTCTGTTGGAACCACAGTGGAAGGGGACAGGGTTAAACGTCCCACTTAACATTTATTTATTTTATTTTATTTATTTATTATATTTATAACCCCGCCTGTTTTCCTGCAAGGAACCCAAGGCGGCTTACATAATCCTCCTCCTCCTCCTCTCCATTTTATCCTCACAATAACCCTGTGAGGTAGGTTAGGCTAAGAGTCAGTCACTGGCCCATAGTCACCCTGTCAGTTTCATGGCCGAGCATGGACTAGAACCCGGATCTCCCGAGTCCCATTCCAACACTCTCACCACTACGCCACACTGGCTCTCACTGGCTCATTGAACTACAAGCTTAATGGTATGTGTAGTTTGACTGACTCTTCCATCATTCATCCATAATGCCCAACACAGCTTAATCCCATGCATGTTTACTGAGAAAACAAGCCCGCTGCATTCAATGGAATCCATACCCAAGCACGTATGCACAGGATGCAAACAGGTACTCACATTCTATAGCCATGTTATGCTGGAGGCACTATGCTAAGGCTCTCACTGTAACATAGTTACAATACTTGATGAAACAAAAGTGTATGTGACAGCACCAACAGACAATCCCAAAGTATCCCTGGAAATTCTGTTGCCACTCATCAATCATGACATTACACAATGACATCCCCTCCCCCACCCAATTACCCATGCACAGAAGACACTAGAATAACCTGATGGTATCACCTCTCCCAATACATGATTCACACACAACACAAAATCAGATAGCCAGTAAAATACCATTGTAATTCGCTTGCATAAACTGCCACACTGCTATTTTCATTTACATGGAAAACCCAGAGTCTCCCTAGGAATATGATTTGAGTTCTGCTTTGAGGACACTTTCACATAGTCAATCCCTGCAATACTCCACACACTATGGGTGTGTTCGCACGACACAGGAACCGCGGGGGAGCAGATGTCCCTCGCAGTTCCCGTGTCGTCTGAACGCCAACTGGAGGCACCCCCGTGGGATGCCTGCACACAGGACGCACGCAAAGTGACCATGGGTGGTAGAGGGGTAAGCCCCTACTGCATGTGGCCACCCTGCCGTGCTGAACAGCAGGCGGCCTGTCCCATGGGGACTGCACAGAGGCGGCCACCCAGAGCGGCCGGAGCTGCGGCCGCTCCAGCCTGTAGGGGCAAATGGCCCCTCTGGGCATCCTGGGCCGCCGCCCCCTAGCGCCGGGAGGCCCGCACTCCGGTACGGGGACTGCGGGGTCCGCCCACGAAGTGCGGGGCGCAAGTCGTCCACGGCGCCCCGCTGGACCCTGCGGACAGCCCCATGGTGCCTCTGCTGCTCCCAGCCTGGGTCGTACAAACCGGCCCTATGTTTACATTGCCATTTACTGTATGTAAGGAGTCAGTGGTATGAAGAGGGCATTCACAAGGAACACCAGAAATGACATTGAGGTTAAACACTGTGAGCTGCCTTTTAGCTCAGTAAGAATGGCCAATGTAATGCAAAATGTGAGATGGGGGTTTCGGTTCCATTGTGGGGAGACGTACACGATGCCTCCAAAAAAACAAAGCCAACATGACAACAATAATCTTAGATTGGAGAAGGGAAACACAGTGGCACTAGAATCCAAGCCTTTTGCTCTAAAAAAATGACATGCTAACCATACAGCCTCCAAAGATGTATATGCACTTCAACGTGCATTCGGGGGCTGTCCTCACGGGGGCATCTTGGGACTTCATGGAGACCATGGCTTCCTAGGAGCTGCACCCTGTATTAACTGGACCTACCCATGTAGCCGGTCATGCACTGGACTTGGTTTTTGTTTCCGGAGAGGGGGGAAATGATCTGGAAATCGGGGGTATATCCACCCCCCCCTTGTCATGGTCAGATCACTATCTGGTGGGGTTGGATTTCTCGATGCCACAACCCCTCTGCAGGGGTGAGGGACCTATTAGGATGGTCCGCCCCAGGCGTCTTATGGATCCGGATGGATTCCTGAACGCGCTTGGGGAATTGGAGCACACAAACAGTAGCTCGGTCGAGACCCTGGTGGACGACTGGAATGCTGCAATCACCAGGGCATTAGACCGAGTTGCCCCGAAGCGCCCTCTTCGCCTAAACAGAGCTCGCGCGGTGCCATGGTTCACTCCGTTGCTGCGAGCTCTGAAACAAGAGGTGAGAAGGCTAGAGCGCCGATGGCGTAATTCCCGCTCCGAAGACAATCGAACACGGGTTAGAGCTGCATCTTCAGCCTACCGGGTGGTGGTGAAGGCAGCAAAAATGAATTTCTATGCTGCCTCCATTGCGTCTGCGGAGTGCTGCCCCAGGAGGCTGTTCCAAGTGGTCCGGAGTCTGGTCGGTCCAGTCGCTCCAGACCCACTGGAACAGTCTATAGCCTCCTGTGAGGCTTTAGCGAAGCACTTCACAGTTAAAATCGATCGGATTAGGAGTGGGATATCGTGCGTCGTGGACACAGGGAGTGAGCGGGAGGAGGCCAAAGGCAGACCGGTTTTGTGGGATCGGTTTCGGCTTCTTCCTTCTGATGAAGTGGACAAGGTGCTTTCATCTGTGAGGCCGACCACCTGCTTGCTTGATCCTTGCCCATCCTGGCTCATAATGAGCTGCAGGGAGAGACTGGGTGAGGGGATCAAGGCGGTGGTGAATGCCTCCCTCGAGGAGGCAGTGATGCCATCAGCCCTCAAGGAGGCAGTAATAAGACCACTTCTAAAGAAGCCCTCCTTGGATCCCCAGGATTTAAACAACTTTCGCCCAGTCTCCAATTTACCATTTCTGGGCAAGGTGATCGAGCGGGTGGTGGGTGCTCAGTTGAAGGCTTGGATGAAGCCGATTATTTAGATCCGTGCCAGTCAGGCTTCAGGTCTGGACATGGGATGGAGACGGCCTTGGTCACCTTGGTGGATGATATGAGGAGGGCTTTGGATAGGGGCGAATTGCTCCTTTCTAGTCCTCCTCGATCTCTCAGTGGCTTTTGATACTGTTGACCACGGTTTCCTCCTGGACCGCCTGGAGGGCTTGGGCTTGGGAGGCACTGTATTGCAGTGGTTCCGGTCCTTCCTCTCTGGAAGGTATCAGAGGGTAGTTCTCGGGGAGGAGGCTTCGGACCCTCAGCTGCTCACTTGTGGAGTGCCGCAGGGTTCCATCCTCTCCCCGATGTTATTCAACATCTACCTCAAGCCGCTGGGAGCTATCATCAGGAGGTTTGGGGTGCGGTGTCATCAGTATGCGGATGACACGCAGCTCTACCTCTGTTTCAAGTCCTCACCAAGGTTGGCCGTTGAGACCCTGTCCAAGTGCCTGGAGGCAGTGGCTGGCTGGATGGGAAGGAACATGCTGAAACTGAACCCTGACAAGACCGAGGTACTGCTGGTGGGGGACAAGGGGAGGTTAGGGGATGTTGACCTGGTGCTGAATGGGGTACATCTACCCCTGAAGGACCAGGTCCGCAGCTTGGGGGTCATTCTAGACTCCCAGCTGTCCATGGAGACTCATATTGGTCTTTATACAGAATTTATTTCAACAAAACCATGGCAAAAGTAATATATTATAAACCTGTTGCTAACCAATCTATGTTCTCATTCAATCCAAATGGAGCTACTGTATTTAAATTAAATATCCATCTGGACTCTTGGTTTCTAAGTTTTGCTATTAGTTGTTTTCCTGTACCTCGCACTCTTTCTATACACCAAAACCTGACAGAGTTTTCATCATGCTCATGTTCCTTGTAGTGTTTGACCATTGGGGCATGAATCTTTTTTGTTCTGATACAACTTTTGTGTTCAGTTATTCTTAATTTTATTTTTCTAGTTGTCATACCTATGTATAATAAAGAGCATGGACATTGAATGGCATATACCACACCTGGTGTGTTGCAATTGTAAAATTCCTTTAGGGTGTATTCTTTGTTGTTATTAGGGTTTCTAAAGGACTTGAGAGTCAAGCAATTATCACAAACACTGCAGTTCCCACATTTGTGATGTCCCACAGGTAATTTTCCAGTGATAGTTGCCTGATTCATGTTATTTCCTAATTAATAACAGCATTGATGGATAACATGAAATGGTTATCCATCAATGACAGCATTGATGGATAACATGAAATGGTTATCCATCAATGACAGCATTGATGGATAACATGAAATGGTAGCGAGCATTGGACAGTTTTCAGTTTATCACCAAGTAGGCTGCTCAACAAGATCTGCCACAGACGGCCTTCTCCTTGTCCCTTCAGCCAGAGCAGCTAGACTGGTGGGGACAAGGAAGAGGGCCTTCTCTGTGGCAGCCCCCATACTGTGGAACTCTCTCCTGAGTAACCTCTGCTATGCCCCCTCTCTGCTGAGCTTCCGTCGCTCATTAAAAACCTGGTTGTTCTGGCGGGAATATGGGGTGGGTTAAGATTTTAAAATTTTTATATTGTTTTAAATGTATTTTATTGTTTTTATTCTATGTACATCGCCCAGGGTGGCCGGTTGCCGGCCAGATGGGCGATAAATAATATTATTATTATTATTATTATTATTATTATTATTATTATTAATAATAATAATAATAATAATAATAATAATAATAATAATAATAATATGGTGAGGCCGTTGTTGTCTTGGCAAGCTAACGGAAGTGCTCAGTTTCACTCTTCTACAGAGAAATATGGGGGACCTGGCCAAACTCACTACTGAAATTCATGAGAAGAGAAATCCTGGAGATTCACATAACTTTCTTGGGGTGGAGTGAAATAACTGCCCCCAATTCACTACTCCATTTGCAGGTGGCAAATCGGGGGAGGCCGTGCTGGTGTCATTTCTGGGGGAAGGGAAGTGCTGGGGTTCTTACTGTTTATTTTTTGTTGTAAAAATTTGCTGGGGGGCGGCAGCTGGGTGGGGTTGGCAGCATGACAGCAACAGTACAGCTCTGGCTGTCATTTCCACCATCGGTTTCCTCCAAGAATGTCATTATCATGTGATCATGGCAGTGTCCTTCCCAGAGGCATTCCACTACGCCACTGAATTCCCTGGCAGAATTAGCAGCTTTCAAAAGGGTTTGAAAACCCCAAAATGTCACCTCCAAAATCCGGTAAACCCCAAAATAGGGAGGGGAAAAAGCATTGTGTGCTTCCCTTTCTTTTTCTGTCTGGAAACACATGAAAAGGAAGGGTGGGGGACTTGATGCTGTCTCAATATAAATGTCTATCTTTGTACTAAATTTTGGTCAGTGTTTTGATATGTTTGTATTTTCTTTTCCGTTTCATTTAATATCCGTATTTAATATTGATACTGTTTTTTGAATTTTTTTCAATAATTATGAGTTCTTTTTATAAAAGATCTGCAATAGGACAATTGACAGCAAGCCAGGGAACAGCAATTAAATCCTCTCCTTCAGCATCCACAGCAGCATAAATATTGAATTGAATTGAAATCACTATGAGCACAAATCAATATTGGTTTCAATCAATAGCAAATACACCACACCTGGAATTGAGCGAAATAATTATATGGTAGGGAGTCAGGTCCAGTTCCAGAGGATTGAAAGGTCAGGATTTGCTAGAGCCCCAAGACCAACAAAGTGCCTTCTTCTGTTTCATCAGCCCCACCATTCTCATTTTGCAGTGAACACCCATCCTGCAAGAGATGAAATATGAGAAAGAATCCTTAGGTTGCATGGCCATGTCGCTCCAGGTTAAGGGGGAGCACTGTGGGTGCCTTGCTCAAGGGTCTGCAAATCTTGGAGCTGGCACTAATAGCAGTTGTCGTCAGACTAATTACTCCTGGGGTATTTCATTCAAACCCAGCCATATTCAACAATGTATGTGCAGCTATAAAGGGGCTGGAAATTTCTTCTATTACCTGGTAAAAAGATCTATCATTTTACTGTTTGGGGCGGGGTTGGGGGAGGAATAAAATGGGGTTGGGGGAGGAGAAGCCATGAATGCCACTATGAGCTCTTTGGAAGAAGGGCAAAATAAAGGAACTGATGAAAGAAAGAAAAGGAACAATGAAAACAAACTGCTTGGAAAGGTTTTGGAGCAAGAGACTATGGAATGTTTTTGTTTGTTTTCTATCTACCGGTATATGCTGAATGTTGAGGGCTTCAGACTTCATCCTACTGATAGGGCTTTCCCAATGCAATACAGAACTCAACTAGAGTGTAATTTAAGAGTTTGTCAGAATCCTGGCCTCACTATACTAATGCCTAACCTTTTCTGAAGCATTTCTAACTAAATGCTGTCATATTTTAAATATATAGCTTCTGAACTCAGTGGGTCAAGTCATGAAATTATGGCTTCTGCATTAGTTTTAACTTGTTTATTATCCCCACTTCTTTTACTTTCTTTTCGGTTGCAATTAAAGATAGTGCCAGCAATTCATTGCTTGTGCATTGCTTTTGCAACCTAATCAGACCTACAGGATTGGGCTCCTTGTCTCCTTCTCTGTCACATGCTTCAGGCTTCTCTTTATACAGCATCAAAATGCTATAATAGTTACCATAAAACTGTGAACAAATTAAACTTCTCCAAAACACCTGCTTCTGCAAATTTATATTAGAGCCTCCAACCTTTTATTTATAGCAAGTAAGGAAATAGTCTGGTTCTTTTTGTAGGCATAGGAGTTAATTTCATGAGCTCACATATGGTATTATTAACTTTACTCAATATATTTCTAAAAGTTGTCCAAAGAAAGTTACCTGACACAGAGGAAAGTACAGGGCTATTGCTTGCAAGGAAGCTTTTGTTAAAATGAAAAGGCACTTAAAGAAATAAATTTGTTTCAAACAGATTTTTGAAGGACTAGTGCGGTTTGGATTTTAACTGATTTTTATTTGATGCTGTTGTTGTTTTTAAAGCTGCATGTTGTTATTTATACTTCTTTTATTATGTTTTCATGCGTTCATATATTGTAGTTTTTAAAATATTCTGTGCACAACCATGGCATTTTTTTTAAAACTGGAAACATTGTTTACAATGCTGTTCAATAAATTACTTAGTGCTGGGTGAACACCCCACCTTTTATTTGAAATTTGGATTTTCAAGTCAATCTGTTACCGCTGCCCCCCCACACACACACACATTCAGAAATAGGTCAGTTTATTCTGAGTCAATTATGAACCAGAATCAGACTCCATCATGTCCCTGATGACATCATCAGGTGCTTGACATGCTCTGGTTCATCCACCCTCCCTCAAATCACCCTTACCTCTTGGCAGCTGCCAAGAGGTGGTGGTGGCAGGGCCGGCGCTACCGCTAGGCAGACCCAGGCGGCTGCCTAGGGCGCGTGGCGGAAGAGGGCGCAGAGTTTCTGCGCCCCTTCCTCGCCTCCGGTGCGCTCCTGCCCTGCCTGCCGCCTCCGCCGCACCTCCCCGCCCGCTTGCCGGCCGCCGCCGCCGCCGCACCTCCCCCCCCACGCGCGCGTGCCCGCCCGCCAACCACCTACCTACCTTCCCGTCGTAAAGCGCGGGGGGCCCATCACGTCGGAGGAGGAGGAGGTGGCAGCAGCCGCAGCAGCCAGCAGCCAGCAGCGGGGGGGGAGGTAGGTGGTGGTGGCGGCGGTGGTGGCGCGGGGGGGGTTGCAGAGCAGGGCTGCTTTGCTCCGGAGCCCCCCCCCATGGCACGAGGGGGGGCGCTAAATATAATTTGGCCTAGGGCACCAAACAGCCCTGCACCATTCCTGGGTGGTGGAATAAATGACGATTTCTCTCCCCCCTTCTTTTCTGTCTTCCACCTTCCTCCCTCTTTCTCTGGCATGTGTGCCACTTTCATAACAGCTGACCATGTGCCAGAGAGGGGAAGGAAAAGAAAAGGGGAAAGACTTCTCTCTTTTCCTGCTACCATACTGCAGCAACAGTCAGGTACATAGGAACCAAGGAAGCTGCCTTATACTCCATCAGACCATTAGTTTATCTAGCCCAGTATTGCCCACACTGACTGGCAGCAGCTCTCCAGGGTTTCAGGCAGGAGTTTTTCCTGCCCAACCTGGAGATGTCCGGGATTGAACCTGGGAACACTGGGCTATGGCCCCTCCCCAAGGTGGGTGGGTGAGAGGGAAGATTTCTTCTGTGGTTTAGATTCAAGTCCAAGGTAGAGGAAAAACTCTGGAGTCATAATGCTAACATCATATTTCAGTTGCTAAGGTTTTACAACCAAGGAACTGACAAACTTCAACATCACTACAGTCCATCAAGCTGAAACTAATGCTGGCTGGTGTTAGGACTACCTTTTCAGGTAGATACGGAATCAAATTGTCTTAAATCTGTTGGCCACCCTCTCCTCAAGAAACAATCTCTTGGTTTTTCTTTCTTTCTCAGTATAAGTTGTCCAACTAGCTACCATCCAATCACAAATATTTATTTCATGCCTTTCTTCCATCATGGAACTCAAATCAGTGTACATGAGGTTCCTGGGTGATCTCCTATCCAGGCTCTGACCAGATTCTGACCTGATTAACTTCAGCAAGGTGGCTGCATCATGTTGTCCTTTCAGTTTATGACCTATTGTCTTCTTGGCTAAGACAGAAAAGCAAGTTGTAGCTACACACATCTGTATGTGTGTACCTTATTGGATTCCTGTCACTATAACAATTCTCCCATAACAGCACACTCATAACCAAAGACATTGGTACTGAAGGATAAACAAAAGAATTACCTTGCTAAAAAATATGGTTCAGATTTTTCTCTGTTTTTTCAACAGCAGTAATCGAATGCTTCTGAAGTATCTCAAGATGCATAGCAACCAATGTCAGCTTGATAATGGCCAAAGCCCAGTGGCATAGGTGGCAGGGCTAACATCAGAAGCAAACATGGTTGGACACCTGCTGATAGCCCCAGGGCTCGGAAGGGCCCACACAGCCCTCCTGCTCACCCCACCATCACCTCTTGCACAGCATTGCCAGTGCTAACCAGTGTGGCCCACCCAACAGCTGCCATCATAAGGAGCCCTGCATGGTGGTGCTGCTAGCTGCCACCAGTCACTCCCCCTGCAGATGTATTCCTTCATCAGGCAGGAGGCTGCCCTTTTGGATAGTGTCAGGCATTGAATTTTCTGGTATCTAAGATGGGCCTGCCGGCCTGCCTGCCACAGGCTGGAGCCAAGTGACTCTGCCCCATTCAAAAGTGCAGCTGCTGTCCACCAGGTAAGTAAGTTGCTAAGGGCCCATCAAAGTCTGGCACTGGGCATGGCTGTGTTATGACAGATAATTTGGGTGTTAGGTTGTCTCTGAGGAGAGAGAGGCTAACCCCACGCGCTCACGAAAGGTTTGGGATCCTTGGCTGGAGTAAAGATGCATGCAATTGGGCGAAGTATACGCTTCGCCCTTTAACACTAAACATAGACTTAACAAACTAACACTAAACTGAGATACAACATGTTCAGAAGGAAAGAAGAGCTGTTTATTTAAGAAGAAATATAGAGTAGATACAGTGTCTTAGTTCCTGGCCTTACAATGTTTTACACAATAATTTATTTAGGCAGCAAAATATACCTACAGCATCTCCAATCATACTCTATAATCTAGATAGAAAAGATCCCTGAGCCTTTTGTTAGCCTATAGATAGCCGGGGGAGGGGTGAGAAGGCCCCTACCCCATGCTGGCAAGAAAAGGAAAGAAGAAGGAAAGAATCCACATAGCTACCTGAGTGGTTGTTGGTCCCTTGCTGGAAGGGTCCTGCATGGCAAAGGGGAGCAAGAGATGTGCACATTCCTGCTTGCTGACTTCTATAGGCTAAACATGAGGTCTTATACTTTTCCCTGGGTTCCTTGCTACCTGGGATGGCCAGGCTTCCTTTGTTTCTTAATGTTTCTAATTGATGTTGATCACCCTGTTGAATGCTTGCCATCCTGAGTTCCTTTGTGTGCTTATGGCTGTCTTTGTGTGAGGCTGGGGCCCTTGATGGGTGTCTTGGGAAAACCTCTTTTGGGTTCTCCTATCTTGATGGGTTTAAGATTCTGGTTGAAGCTTTCTATTGGGGAAGGCCACCCTCTTGCAGAGCTTATTTTAAGGTTCTTTTCAGGAAAGTTTCTCCTCTGCCTTTAGGCCTTGTGTGTGTTAATCTAATCAGTGCAGGACTCTCATCCACTGCCCATTCATGCTTCCAAATCTCAATCACCCTCCATTCATGCCTTTGTTTGCACTCCTGTGGCCAGTCCGGTGGGGGCTGTTCATTTCTCACAAACCCTCACTTACCCAAACTGCTGGGGCCTGCTGTGGTCTTCTTTGTGCTTGACATAACTATAACTAAATTCTTATTAATTATATCTACCCATAACAGCTGGTGGCTCCGGTCCTTGAACCAGTTATGGGTCTCCCTGTATGTTGCTGACATAGAGACTGCCACACAATCACATGGTAAGTAAGTTTCTAACATTATTTTGTCCCGTTGTGAAGTTGACAAAATATTCTGACATAGCGAAATATTTTGGACAACTTCAATATGGGGAAAGCTTCAACTATTCGCCTCTCTAATAGTGAACTCAGGCAGTGAGTGCCAACAGAAATGGAGCAAAAACAGGGACACCAAAAAAAAAAAAACATGGCTGGCAGGGCCTCAAGAGTTGAGAAGTACTATCCTCCTTTTAAAAAACAGATGAGGCGCGCGCGCGCACACACACACACACACACTAGCCCAGTGAGAACTAAGCATGCTCAATGGCTGCTAGGAAAACAAAACTTGGACCAGCAGGAAAGGGAATGCCCTGCTAAATCTCCTTACAGCCTATAGTACCCAGCAGCAGGACACAGCTGGCTGGCAGAAACCCTGGAGCACTTCTGCTAGAAGTAGATGCCACTCTGCAACATTTTGTTACAGGCCTCACTTGAAATGTTAAAATTAGACCTAATTTATTCTTCTATTTGCTATGAAAGTGCATGATATAACAAAACAGTCCTTAAAGTACCATGGGAGTCTATCTTTATGCTGCAATGAGCTAACATAGCTATTTTCCCTGCACTATTTCCTAGAGTATTATTGCATCATTGTGTCTTTTCTTTTTCCTCCTGTGATGGTGAATGGAATCAAGTATTAGCTTACAAAATGTTGCCACTGCTTTGGTTTGTAAAAGAACAAAGAAACTTTCACTTGGTCCTGATGAGAGGGTTAGTTTCAATTAATCATGCTGCTATTCAGTTAATGATATTCTTACAGATAAATCAATGTTGTCTCGGAGCTGGACCAAAGAACACAAAAGTCTTTTTACTGTACCCCTTTCTGACACTGACTGATCATGCAGCAACAACAATTGTAGGTTTCAGACTTTGGACTAATGAGCCACAGTATAAATATCTTGATACTAAAGCACGATAGTCCAGCTCTCCATGTCTCCCGCATGCCTTTGTAAAATATGGATCACAAGTAGTACCTGCAACAAAATGTCACAGTGTGAGTATCCCCTGCTCCTAAGAGGAGCAATCCCATTCAGGGCTCCAGCCACCTTAGAACAGAGCCTTGTGTGTGTGGTGGCAGGGGGGACAACGGAAGTGGGTTTTTCCCTGTCTCCCCGAGGCTTCCTCCTGCTGTGCTAAAAGTAGTAGGTGATGTGAAAGATGTGATGTCTTGGAGAGCACTGCCAGCCCCAGTAGACAATCCTGGTCTAGCTGGACAAAGAGCAGTGCTGACTCTGGGTTTGGGCAAGACACCCTCCATGGGACCCCTCCCTCAGTGAGTTTACCTTTTCACCGCCATTGCCACCAGCTGCAATTGCTCCTCATCTTCTTTCTCATCACTGCTACCCCTTGCTTGCTTGACAGGCAGAGAGCCAGGGAGAAAGCAGGCAGTGGCAACTACTGCTCCTCCTTCTCACCACCACCGTTGTCTGGGCCAGAGCAAGAGGCAGGTGAACAAGCGGGTTGCAATGATGAAGAGCATGCCCAACCATGCCTACCCTTGATGCTGGCCCTGACAAAGAGTCTGCCAGGCTATAAGGCACCTTCCTATTTCCTGTGTGGTCAGGACTCTGGCTTGGGGCTGCCAGCCCTGAGAATGGGCATTTTATAGCTATAAAGCATGGAAGGAGTTATGGAATAGGAACGGGTGGCCTTTTGTTCCTTTTTCTTCTTCCTCAAACATCCCTGTATAGTGCAGGGAGGAAGGTTTATTAACCCCTAGAACTTATCTCCTCAGCCCTAATACACCCCTCCAGGATACTTGCTATACATTGTTAGGGGCTTGATACATTCGTCTTCTCTCTCCTCTCCCGCCCCAGTTTCCTCCTCTTTTTTCTCAACGGAAACCTCAACATTCCATACACTTTGAGAGGTCACAGGCACTTCTCAGGCCATTTTTGCCTTTTAAATATTTTTAAAATATTCTTGTTTTTACAATATTGTCCTATCTTTCGGTGTACCTAGTGAGTCCCCCGAGAAGTACCACAACTTTAGTTTTTTGGGGGGGGCATTTCACTACCGAACTAACTGACTCCCTTGAACATTGAAATTAGGAGGTTGAACACCAGTCAGTTAGTTCAGGATAGCAACATTCCCTTGAACAGTGAAATTAGGAGGTTGAACACCAATGTTGCTATCCCCCATCTCCATGCACACTGTTGTCTTTTAGATACGTTAAAACTTTAATACACTTTTTAAATAGAATAAAATTTAATTGGGAACTAGTGGTGTGTTCCCTCTTTTCACTAGCAATTCATTTAATTTCTCAGGCTATATTCTACACATTCGTGGCATTGTACAAATGGCAGTTAATTTACTTAGGGCACAATCCTATCAGGCCACTAGACAGAGTCTAGACAGCATAGGCTAATTCGGAGTCCCAGCTCTGACTCTGACCTCAGAAACATGCTCCAAGGTCGGAGCTGGGACTCCAAATTCAGAGCACCCTCCATCAGCCCTCACAGCCAGTGTGGAAAGAGCCAGTGCCGGCTGTGGCTCCAAGGTCAGAAGACTGACCTTGGAGCTGGAGTTTTGGTGCGTGTTCCGGGGGCAGGGAGGAGAGAAGACAGGCTCTGCCAGCATACATATATCCTGGCAGTGCCTCAGCTTCCTCTCCTCATGTTCCTCCAAGGCAAAACACTTAGATGGCTGATCTGCATGACGGAGAGGTACCGTACATGACGGAGAACCTTTGCCTCTGCGCTCCTCCCATCCTCCATAGGATGCCTATCATCCTCTGAGTTTGGAGGGTTACAGGCAGCCCCATTGGATCACGCTGTTATGTAACTTTGCACCATATGGGGTAAAGGGGCATTATTATATGCAGCAAGGAATGATGCTGCTGTTTCCATGCCTATCCCAATTCAAGGAGGTAGGGACAAAAAATACAGAGTGGGTGTTTCCCCCCACCCTCATCCAAGCAGTAGAGCTCAGTTTTATATTTGGTTTTTAAAGTAAGAAGTCCATTTCACTGCTTTTAGTATTCTTTTTTATCTTTTATAATGACTTCTTATAGTATGGTAGAATCTTCAGAGGATGCTTTGGGATAATGTCCACTTTCCTCTTCTTTTGGTACACAGGGTGACCATAGCCCATGCCAGAAAATGGCTGCCCACTACCCACCATCTGCTTCCCTCTGCACTGTCCTCAAGTGTGGCCCTAAGCGTGCACACTTGGCAACTCCACTTTGTGATATTGTCACATATTTGATTTTCAAAAGCACAAATGGCATTTCAGTCCCATTTCAAAAGCACAAAGAGCATTTCAGTCCCATTTCAAAAGCACAAAGGGCATTTCAGTCTCAGTCTTTTCATCTTTTATCATGACCTTTAGCAGTATGGCTCCTATGCTATAAAGCACTATAGTAGTATACCATTTTAATAATAATTACAACAGTAACACTGCCAGATGGGCGATTAATAAATATAAGAAATATAAGAAATAAATTATGCTGCAGTGGTTTTTTTAACTACTTATCTGGAAAGTTCCCAGACAGGGAAACCAGAACATGGCTATCTGTGTTTATGAAGCTATTCTTACCTGTGGCCTTGCTAGGCGTGAGAATGGTTTGCTGTGGGACAAGATTGTCATGTGATGTAAATAAGCTAATGACGTGTAGTGGCCAGGCTTCAGCCATATGTATCATGCTTTCTTGGTTTTAAGCTGCAGCATGCTTTTGCTGAGCTGGATGTACCTTTAAGGATTTGTACTCTGCACATGGACTCTGTATATGGAATGTAAAGTAGATGTAACCTGTAGTGACACTTCGTTATAAGTTAATAAAACAGTTAGAATAGAACTGTCCTGACTACAGTGTGATTCCTGAGTCCTGAAATGAAATGCAACTGGGAAGGCTGAAGCAAACTGTTGCGTGGGGGAGAATTCTGCTGCTGTGTGTGGAAGGCCGAGGATTCATTTAGTTCTGGCTAGCACACAGACAACATATTAGACCAACCCCAACATCCCATTCCAATGTTCTGTGCTTCCATGCTCATACATCTTTACCAGAAATGTCCTACCAAATGCTGATGCTCAAATGCCCAGTGCCAGTATGGGTCATTTTTCCTTGAACCCAATTTCTTCCCTTGACAATCTACAGCAATTTAAAAAATGTTAAAGAAAATTATGGTGGCCCATCTGAGTTGAGGCTGCACCCCATCTCTCAGTTGAGGACCAGTGGTTTCAGGTATCTCCAGTTCCCAACCTAACTGGCAGAAACACACCTCACAGCAGCAGTGGAGAGAGTAGGGGGAGGAGAAGGTGGTTTGATAATTGTGTTTCAAGTATGTTTCTTGTTCTTTTTGTATCGGTTTTTATGTTTTGTAAGGAACTTTGAATGACTCCTTTTTGGAGGGGGAAAAGTGAGGCATAAACTTTTGTATAAATAAAAAGCGTGTGCAATTTTTAATTGAAGGATTCATTAAAAGCCAAAGGCAGATTACCAATATTTGGGTAGATAGTGCTGCGTGAGCAGGAACAAAGAAAGAAAGAAAGAAAGAAAGAAAGGTTCTTCTATTTGGCATCTCCTTCTTCTTCACTTAAAGGGCACAGTCCAATGGGGATGACCGTAAGCCTCCGCACTGGGAGAATTACAGGCATCCTATGCAGGGCGGGACGGGAGGAGCGCGAAGTTGATCTCCCTGCTTGTCCTGCCCTGCAAGTCAGCTAGAGGGCAGATTTCAGCCGTCTAGCTGAGGTGCTTTGGACAGGGAGGGAAGGAGAGTGGTCTCCTCCACACCCTGCTCCTCCCTGACCCCTTTACCCCTTCTCTGAGGTTTTTTCTTTTTACAACCTCTGAGAAGCAGCTGGCGTGGTTATTTCCATGCCAGCTGCGAGGGCGGGAGGAGGATCTGAGTGCGGATCCCCAGCTCTGAGGTCGGAGTTCTTTTCTGACCTTGGATCTGAGAATCTAAAGAATCCCATGCCCCCCCCCCATGCGATCTAGGATCACTTTGCCCCTCAAGCATGATTGTATGATTGCCGTGCCCATCAAATTATTTTTCCTCCTGTTAGCATATTAATTTCCTTGAATTGCTGTGGTGCGATACTTGTTGCTATGTTACAGAATATAGCCATCATTTTCTTCAGTGTAATCATTTTCATTTACCATCATGCAAAGCAAATCTCAGATTTTTATGATGAAATATCAGCAGCCCTATTTTAGTGCCAACTAGGAATCAAAACATCAATAAGGTTGTCATGGGAATAATATGATATATAAAATTATTCTTGTGGCAAATTTGCTAACCTCATGTTGATGTACAATATGTTGTTTATATTGGCATCAAGATAAGTTGTTTTCCTTTCACATAACTATTTAGTGTGAAACCTGAACTACAGGAACTGGTTATGGTCAAACTCCCCTGATTTCAGGAATTGGCTTGATATTTATGAGCTTTCTTGGCTAGCATTTGGAGAAAAAATTCATCAGAGCATTCTCTTCTGGCTCATAATGTTAGTCTAGTCCTCCTTATGGTTTTGTTTTCACTTTTCTTATTATCAAAAGACACCTCCATTTTTCCGTGAGCTTTCAACTGCTCCTTAAAATTTCATGTTTTTCATCCAAGTGCTTGACACTAATTACAGCTCATATAGAGCCCTGCCCTAACTCCACTCCCAACTCTAACTACAATCACATGGGCTAGGGCAGTGATGGCGAACCTTTTTGAGCCCGAGTGCCCAAACTGTAACACAAAACCAACTTATTTATTTCAAAGTGCCAACACTGCAATTAAACCTGAATGCCGAGGTTTTAGTTTAGAGTTGAATCGCACAAGCCACCACAGCTTAAATCACACCACCTCCAAGCTGCCAGTGTGTCCTTTGAGCCCGACCCAGCAAGGGCTGTCTCCTGACTCCCCCCACAGCCCCTTCTATCCCCCCATGGGCAGAGAGCGAGTGAGCTTGCGAGGCGGAGATTTAAAGTGGCAGCCCAACCACCCCTTCTCAGGCAGGCAGGCAGGCAGGCAAGGTTGGAGGAGGAGGAGGGCGCGCGAGAAGGAGGTGGGCAGAGAGTGAGCGCGCGAGGCGGAGAGCAGCCAACCGAGCATTTAAAGTGGCAGCTGCCCGCCTCGCCTCGCCCCGCTTGCTCTCCCACCCCTCAAGGGAATCCTCGTGGCAGGAGGCACCCAGGGACCCCTGCCTGATCTCGCTCCTCTCGCGTGCCCACAGAGAGGTCCCTGCGTGCCAGCTGTGGCACACGTGCCAGTAGGTTCACCATCACTGGGCTAGGGAAATAGCTTACACTGAGATTCAGTCCTATTCAGTCTGGAAAGATTCCTAGACTGTCACTAGGAATATTATTTGCTTGCTTCCAAGGCTCAGGAGCTTCCCTTAGCTGTACCCTCTCCTAGTAGCTCAGGAACCGCAGGGTTTTCTACAGCCATAAAAATGAAGCATTTGTGGGACTGCTAGTACAGTTTGCATTGTACAGTTGTGTCTGAACTGTGGTTACTGTCCAGGTCTTGGATGAAAATCTGAAATTTTAAGGAGCGCTCTGAAACTTGCTGAAAGGTGCCTTTGTTTTTTTTGTTTGTAAGCCATGTTTTCTGCCAAAGGGGTACCCAAGTACAAAATCCAACAAACAAAAGAAACAGCAAAGTTGTAACACTGAACATTTGATAGAGAGAGAGTAAAGAGGTGGGCTTCTTATTAGAGATTTAATATGCCAAGAGAAGAAGCCAGATGGGCATTAGGAGGTAAAACATTTGAATGCTAAGGAGCAGAAAAGGAGAAGCATGGTCAAAGAATTTAGGAATGTAATTATGGAGGACAAGGCTAAAAGAGGAGAAATGTGATACTGAAAGGATCATGAAGAGAGAGAATAGATAGTATGTGGGAGTAAGTGCATCAGGACATTGAAAGTCAATAAAAAAGTTTACATATGGGAAGAAAAAGGAAACAAATGTAGGGAACAAGGAGTAACATGATCATAGTGATGAATGGGACAGATTGAAAGAGTTGAAGAATTGAAAACAAAGGAAAGAGGGCAAATTCTATTGATATAACAAAGACAAGAGTGAAAGGGTTTACCAACTAATTGAATATGCAATGCAGCCTTCCTGAACCTGGGGCCTCCAGATGTTTTGGACTACAACTCACATCATCCATGGCCATTGGGGGTCCCAGTCCAAAACATCTGGAGGGCCCAGGTTTGGGAAGGGTGATGTAGTGAAAGAGAAGAATTAACAGAAAACAATTGTGGTTATGAGCTGAATGGTGAAAAATAGTTGAAGTATCTAATAGAAGAGACTGAGAAAGAAGAATAGTTGAAAGCTCTGCAACTTCCTGCCTTCCTTCCTTCCTTCTTTCCTTCATTGCACGTGTATAGGTGAGATAATGAAGAGTCAGACACAGGAATATATGGTTTCAAATCAGGGCCACATTTATTGAATTGAAGATCTGTGAAGGGTGAAGGGCGGTACTAACCTAGCCTGGCCATTGGCTGGAAAACCAAAATTTGAGCGAATGCATCCTAACCGAACTGGAGGCGGGATGCCCCACCACCGTCCAGTTGCACTCCATGTGGAGCTGGAGGGCCTTACCATCGTCGCCACCCATTGGCGCCTCAAGACAGCCAATGTAAGTGAGAAAGGTAGCACCCCAAAGGTGGCCCAATCTCCCTCCTGCCAAGCCGCAAGACATTAGCGAGGGAAGCCTTGGGTAACCGTCAGTCCCCTTGAAAGGTGCCACTGGATTATCACCATAACCCTAAGCCCCACTGCCTAATCCCGCACTTCCCACCACAGGGAGAGACTGAGAAAGAATGTTGAAAGCTCTGCAACTTCCTTCCTTCCTTCCTTCGTTCATTCATTCATTCATTCATTCATTCTTATTACACTTTAAACCTTGAAGATGGCTTGAGCACCTGGTCTTGTTGGATAGAATCCATTGACCCAGTCTTTAGGGTCTTATTAGAACTGTATTCAGTTTGCTTAACAGTCACGGATATATCTCTTTCTTTAAAGTTGTTACTAATGCTCACTGTCTTATTTTTTTCCACTTCATTATGCTAGGCTCCATACTTTTTTCCTCAACCATATACAAAATATTACAAATATAATATCTGAACCTTTCATTATTGTTCAGTCTGTATATATGGGAAATGTAATCACAAATGTATAGAGTCTAGTAAAACAGCATTTGTATATTTTACAGACAACACTGCTCCAATACAACAACTGAAGTATAACAAAGATAATGCATATTATTATAGTAGAATGAATGTTACTTGCTTTTTTATCACTTATTCTTGCCTGCTCTGCTTCCTCTAACCCCCATAGTAATTTGCAGTGGTGGCACTTGTCCATCTGAACAGAACAGACTATTAGCAGCAGATCTTTAATCTCTTAAAACAAAGGCTCATAATTATGTGTGGCTTGTAGCTTGGGGTTATTTTTTAATTTTCCAGCACATAGAGCCAGAATCAAAATGGCTATTCTGTGATTAGATGGCATTACTTGGAGAGGAGATTTTAAGTCAAAGCAATTCCATTCAAATGCTGAATGCCTAAAGTTCACAGAAACTGAACAATATACAAATCATTTGCTGTGATTTGGAACAGCAACATCAATTAAGCAACAGCAAAAATGAATCAATATAGATCAGCAGGCAATTCCTGGTTTACAAATTATGTCCCCATACTCTAGTCTTGGCATTCAGACTCCAGCCTTAGGTACTTTCAGCTGACAAACAGGCTGTTTGAACTCTGTGGACTCAGAAAGCTCCAGGCATTAAAGGTACAGTGGTCAAATGTTCCAAGTGGTCAAATGTGTCTTTACACCAAATGTTCAGTAAAAGCTATTCAAAATACAACATTTTTTAGAAATGGTGGTCCTGGGGACCTAAACAAACTTCAATCTAGAAAAAAGTAAAGGGAAAAAAAGAAATCTACATGCAGATGGTGATCTGTGAGTATCACACATGTATACATTTCAGTGCAGTATACTTCACCTTGTCTTTACTAATGTTCACTAACACGTCAAATATCAATTTTGGCTTGTTTGTTATGATGGATGGTCCAGTAGGGTATGTTCTTGTACTGTGTACTGTATAAGCATTTCCATCTATTTCCATCTATATATGAAATAAGCCTCTTGTGAACTACTAATAGTCTAAGATCAATGTAATACGTTATAGATGGATCTAAGGGGAGATAGACAAATTCATGAAGATGGTTATACTGATACACCTTATTAGCCATGTTGACTATATGGAACCTCCAAGTTCAGATGGACTATGCCACCGAATACCAGTTTCTGGGAGCAACAGTGAAGGAAAGCTATTATTTTCATATCATGTTCATGGGCTTCCCAGAGACATTGGTTAGCCACAATGGGAAGCAAGATGCTAGACTAGATAGGCCTTTGCTCTGATCCAGTAGGGCTCTACTTATGTTCTTATGTTAACTTATGTTCTTATGTAGATCTACATTCAAGAAAATAAGGCTGAATACAGACAATAGTTTCTGTCCAGCAACAAAAGTGGCTTCAGTTCTTGCAACTACTTTGGCAGTAGCTATGCATGAACCATGCATGATAACCATATCTGTCTCATGGACAAGGAGGGAGCTTTGGGAGAAAAAGAAAACTAATTCCTAATTGTTGATGCATCCCGTAGAAATCAATGGAATGGTTGAACTGACTAAAATAGATGGCAAGCAGATTGGCTGGTCATTTTCACTCCTAGGGGAAACTTTAAAAAAGAAAATGGATTTTGAATATGCAGGAGAGTAGAAGCACATATTTTTTGCATTAAATGTTTTACAAATATTGAAATGGGGTTAAAACACTGGGGAAAGTTTTAAGACTGCTCCAGTCATGAGGTAGACAGTGAAGGTAGAGCAAGAGCATGTCATTCCTCACACCAGTGATGTGAGGAACTATATAATAAACACTCACAATAGCTTATATGCATCAATTGCAGCACTGCTGGAAATAAATTAGTTTTGGCTTTTCCAGGTACACCTGAAGCAGTAAAGGAATCTATAAAACTAGTTTGTTGGAGGCCATTACAGGACACACAAAAAAGGAACATGGATAGAACGCCAATGATAGCACTACAATACTGCCTTCAAGCCTCTGAAATGTTATCATCTGTCCACAGCCCAAGTTGTAATGAATAAAGCAGAGAGATATAAACTACATGATTTGGAAGATGCAAGCACATAGCATTTCAAATTGTTTAACTGGCAGGATATCTGATAACATTGTTCTCTATCAGTGTTGAGGGTTAAAAAGCTGTTTTCTCCCTGTTAAGGGCATCTTATTAGGGCCCTAAAGATAGAGTACCTTCTGAGAACAACTTACAAAAGTATGTTGATTAAAGGACAAGCTGTCCTTTTACAAGTCTCATAGGAGTTCTTTCCTTCACTTTTAAAAATGTCAGGTTTTCTTTCTGTAGGGTTTGCAGATCTAATTCAGGTGGGAATATTTAAAACACCTATCTGGAAATGTTCCTGAATCTGAAATATTATGACGTCCCTCTTACAAGAAAATAGATGTTATTCAATTCTTGGTTCTCTTGTTTTTAGTAATTGCAGTAGCAAAATAATCATAGCTAGAAGGCAAGAATGAATGGAATGAGAATAAGTGGTCCTGTTATTTAATTGTTCAAGACATTCAGCAGTTAGGGCTGGGGAAACATATAGATATATCAAACCAAAATGCTATGAAGTACGAAGTCCAAGAAAATGAAGTATGAACTAGATCTAGAAAATCATGAAAACCAGGATCCAGAATTGATTGTGTTATTATGTGCAAAGCACTCTCATGCATACACAAGGTTGATTCTTGCTTCTGGCAGCAGTACTGGTTGCTGTTCCAGAGGGTTCCCACCCTTTGAGATGGCTTTGGGGAAAACAGGGGGAAGTGCCACTGGGAAGGAGAAACTGAGAAACCTCCCCTCTCTGCTTAGGTATAATGCTGCACTTTGAGTCCTAGCTAAAGCCGGTTTTGCCATCCCTTGTTGGTGGAATAACGCTATGAAGTTTCCAAATTCCTCTTTGAAATTATGGGGATTGTAGCCTCACTGTTCATCTGTTTTTAAAGCACACCTGGCCTGGGGCACATCATAATCACTATTCATCATAGTCATAAATATCACCTCCCCCAACACCCAATGAGTGTCTCAGAGATTTTTAGGACCTGGTGACACTCATGCTAATGCTCAGCTTGTTGTTGCAATTTCCATGATCATGGCTGTCACTCTATAAATACACTATCCATGCAATGGTAACCCATTTTTAGAGCCTTGACAACTAAGCCAATCAAGATGGCTGCATGGATGGCCCCACTTGGTGGCACTGGTTCTTAAAAGCAGAACATCTGCATGAATGCTGCCAGGCCATGAACTTGGCAGTGGCCCTGCGCAGACTCTGAAGGTGTTCATGTAGTGGCTGCTGTTATGTATGAACTAGTCCACTGATTCAGGGAAATTTCCTGTGGGCCCCAGAAGCATTCTTGGAAATAAAGATGGTACTGGAGGTTGGCACTTTGCTTTGCAACATGCCAGGCTCCCAGTTGAAAAAATGTGCAATAAAAAAATCTAAATAAAAGAATATAAAAATAAGGAGGGTCAGGGAGCCTGGTGGGTGACAAAAGGGGGCTCCATGGGCACATTGGTGTTCATGCACACCACATTGGAGAGCCCAGTGCTATGAGTACCCCAGATTTACGTACTTTAAAAACAAACAAGTGAGGCTGTAATCCCCATAATGTCAAAAAGGAATTCAGAAACATCATAGTGTTATTTCACCAACAAGGGACATCGCGTTGAAGACCTCCGGGTTAAGGTATCAATTGAAATTGTAGCCTTTGCTCCTGGGAAGAAACTGCATTGATTTCTAGGAAACAAAATATTGCAAAAGTAATCTGTGGAAAGCAAATTGAATTAAAAAGAAATAAGAATGGTATGAATTAGGACAGATATCATCCAGCCCTGACATTTCTTGAATTGTGTCTTCAGAGGCAGTGGCATTAGATATGTGGTGGGTGCATTACCATTTTTATTTTGCTGTAGTACACTGCCATTTTCAGTGAAAAGCAAAATTACTGTCAGCCCCTATAGAGCAAAGACATCTTCTTTGTCTGCTGTCTTATAAAAGTGTCATCATTAGCCCTTTCCAATCTGTCTCTTTGTTTCATTAGATCTGACATACATTTCTCACAAGTCAGAGGCTAAAATGCTTTCTGAATTCAACATCCACCCACCCGCCCTTGATTTCTTGATTTCCTCTCTCCTGTGACCTAAAGGACCCTTTGTCCTTTGGGGGCTCATTAGACATGTATTTGTTCCAAACTTCTCTAAATACCATAGCACTTGTCTGGTTAAATGTGTCTTGTCTTGTCTTTTCATTTGAGGAGCTGAGCTGAGCAGTACCCAGGTCTACACATTTGACTGGCAATTGGACTAAACTCAACATGCAGTAGAGTACTGGGTCTACATCTTTGCCATAATGCCCAAATGGTCCTTGTATGCATAGACTATGTGCTTACATCCAATAACACACACAGTCCTGACCCCTAAAATTGTACATAGGACTTTGCAATGCATGCACACATACTATGTTTTTAGTTTTTGGTTTTTTTTTTGTTTTACTCATTAAGACATTAATCCATTCTATTCCACCTTCAGCACTTACATCATAAAAAGAATTAAATATTTCAAATTCCAATACAATACACTTTAAAGCGAAAGCAGACGTAGCGTTAGGGCCCCGACGGTCAACTATGGGGGCGCGCTCGAGCTCTATAGCCCAAGCTCTCTTCGCTCAGAATATTGGAGCAAGGGAATATCCTCCACCCCGAGCTGTCCGCACGTTAGATAAGCACTAAGCAGAAAGCCCACGTGCTTTTCGGGAGGCGGATGGCACGCGCGCGGCGCGTGGGCCATGGAGCGCTGGAAGGGGCGTGTGGCGCTGGTGACCGGCGCCTCTAAGCCGCTTCCCTTTTCCCCTGCGCCGTTTTGCTCCAGCTGCGGAAGCTCCGCAGCACCTCCTCGCGAGGAGAAGGCCAGGAGCAGGGCGGGCCCATCCGGGCTCAAGGCGGAGCCGGCTCCGGGAAGTGGCGGTTGCGGCCACACCGCCTCCTTTGAGGGCAGCGGCAGAAGCGATAGCGCAGCGCAGCGCAGCGCGTTCTCCTTCCCCTGCACATGTCCGCCCGAGAAGCAGGAGGAGGATGACTGAAGCCGGGGACGCTGCTGCTGCCGCCACCCCGACGCCGCTTGACCGGAGCAGGCGAGCTGTGGGGGAGCTGGGCGGCGGCACTCAGGCCTCGCACAGGCTCCTGGCCTATAGCAACGCGTTCAACAACGCGTCGCGTTGTTGTCCATCATCGCCACCATCATGGTGAGTCGGAGGCTGCTGTGGGCCACCGGGAGGGTCGCCGCCGCCGCCGCCCTCTTCCTTCTGTGGGCGGCGGAGGCCCCTGTGCCGTTGGCACCTGTGTGGCTGCAGGCAGAAGTTCAACGGGGGAGGGATTTCCTCATTACTGCATGCCAGGCCGGGGTGGGTGGGTCACCCTTTGCTGCTTTATGCATAGAAAGCTTTTTCCAGGCATGTGGGAGTGATGAAAGCTACACCTGTTGAACTTCCTGTCTTATGGCGCTGCAGAAGGTATAGAACCAGTGTCCTTTTGAAATAATGTACTATGTGACACCTTGAATCTTTCTGCCTGAGGTTTTCAGATGCCCCCCTCTCCCCTGTCCGTACATCCCCTTTTACAAATAGGGTGTCCTTAAAAGACAGGGTCCTTTGAAGACACACACAGAGCATATGGAAATTAGCATATGCAAATTTGTGCATTTGTTGTTGTAGGCCTGAGCCCAGAGGTACCTAGCACTGCCCCTGGTGACAACAGAGGTGACTAGGAACCTTGCTTATTATTATTATTATTATTATTATTATTATTATTATTATTAAAGAAATCGCAGCCAGGGTGCTGCTCTTCTACATCAAAAGAGCATGGTATCTGGGTTACAAAGATATAACCACAACTTCCCCCCTTTAAAAGTAAACACCATATGGCGGAAAAGAACGTGGGCCACCAGCTCCCCAGTCGACTTTGCCTTCTATACAACCACATCACAGTAATCATCTTTGTTATACACTGCATTATACAAACAATACATGTGCTTAGGGGGTAAGGGTTTCTTTAACTAATCTAGTGGAAGAGACTCGAGTGCTAAAATCCACGGGTTAGGGGGCGCAAATTACTTGCCTTGCCCCGGGTGCTGACAACCCACGCTACGCCACTGAGTAAAGCATCAACATAATTAGTAAGATCACTGGGGAGATGGCTCAGAAAAAACAAAATGGCTTTAACTTGGCATCTAAATGATAGCAGAATGGCGCCAAATGAATGCTTCTGGGGAGAGTATTCCATAAATGAAGCACAGTCTGTAATATTCCTAGGAAAATGCAGAGAAGTGGCCTTAGCAGACTATTGTTTGTTTGTTTTTATTAAAGCAACTCGAATATCAACAAATACAACAAACACTTAGAACAATAATTTTCTAACGATTGGCTGCCTGACCAGGTCTAGCTGAGCAGGAAAAGAAAGAGAGCCTGAGTCCTAAGTAAAACCTGGGTTGGATCAACTCCAGATCTGATGTGTTTGAACTAGAAAAACACAGAGTGGATTTATTTCTAAACATTACCAGCACTACCATTAAAAAAAAAAAAAAAAGGCTTTCCCTTGCTTACCACCCTCCTGTATAAGGAGGTAGAACTCAGGATAGAGGTTCAAATAATAGCATTAAACAACAGGCACGTTCATATGGTAGAAGACAGTCCTAGATGATTTAATGGTGTTTTAAGGCAGAATCCCATACACATTTAGACAGAAAAGAGTCCTACAATTCCCAACAATTGTTTCTATCTAAACATGCATAGGATTGTGCCATTAGAGGTTAAAATCTGCACTTTGAATTACACCTGGAAACAAACTAGAAGCCAGTAGAGATCTTTTAGTATAGGCAAAAATGTTCCATTAGTAACCTGGCAGCTGTATACAATGTTTAAATGGTCTTCAATGTTTTAAATGCTCACATACAACACATTTCAAGAGTCCAACCTAGATATTACCAGAGCATGTGTAGCTGTGGCAAGGCGATCTCTATCTGCAGCTGGTGCACCAACCTAGCCTTCATTTTGTTCACTTTGTGCCATGGGTGTTACATGTATGTAATAACACGCTGAAGCAGCGCACCTTGTCTTTGTGGAACTGCAGCCCCCCATTAGTTGAACTCTCCATCTCTGCAGAGCTGATAGCAAATGCATGGAGGCCTGGGCTGGGGATAGGTGAATCTGCCATGCTCGACTTTGCTCAGGTTCTCATTTTTCCATAGCTAAGTTCATTCCATCCTATTTCTGCATAATTACATTTTTTTTAGTCCACATGAAAACTAACTTTTACATATTTTCATGTCCATTTTAATTTTTTTTAAGTGTGTGTGTGTGCACGCGCACACATGAGCTGCATTGCAAACTATGGAAATGTACAGATTTTGATGTCTCAAGGCCAAAGCAGACATTATTTAAAATGTTGCAATCAGCTATGTCTTTCTTTGGGTTCGTGTTTAGGTTTGGGAAGTGCAAAATTGGTAAGTTCATATTGAAATGTGAACTGAACAAATTTCTCACCAATCTCTAGCCAGGGCAAGTGGACCCAGGAATGCAGGAGGAGGAGAAAATGGGTGAGATCTCTATGAGCCTATAGCCGGGGTGGGGAGGGGGCTGCCCCACTAAATTTTCTCTGCCCCCCCCCTTTTTTTTTTTTACAAATAATTAAAACACAGTTCACAATTTTGTCTTTAAAAGGTCTGCAAACCAGATGACCTGTCCTCCCTACTTTTTGGTGCCCCCCCCAACTTATAGGCTGACTATGGGCTTGGACCTCTACTCAGTTTCCTGAACATCTGCTATAACCCCAAGGTTTGATTACAACTGTTGTAGTTTTGAAACAAGGGCAACAGTGTTAAATCAGGCATGGCTTCTCTCCTGAAACAAATATACGGTAGCTGTCTTAAGCTTTGTCACTGTCATCACTTCCACAAACCCACTGGTTGGGGATTTGCTTCTCTGCCATCACCACAGATTCTCATATAACATATTTATCTTATTTGAAAAATAATTATGCAATTGCACAAAATTCATAAAGAAATCACACAAGGAAATATACAATTCATCATGGCTTTTCATTCATCATAACTCCCTAGCCGCTGTAGCTATCCTTCTTGCCTAGAGACACCAATATATGCCATTTTCATACAAATTGCCAAAAGAAAACCATAGAGGGAGATAAAGGAAGGTGTTAACATTCCCCTTCCAAAAAAAACACCTCTCTGCATTTATCCTTCTGAAATTTTGCAAGTTTCATAATTAGGGCCACGTTTATGCTGTATGCAATTTTCATCGTAATTGCCCACAAAAAACATGGGGGAATAAGTGCATCTCTCTTTTTTTAAAACCCCAAACTGTAATAGCTGCTCTTGCACAAAGCTACCTGCACCTATTTGGCTCACTTGATCTCAGAAGGGGCAACTGTCCCTCAAATTGCATCCAGTTTTGCCAGGAAATAAAAAAGTTATTGGCAGTTTCCTTTAAAAATAAATGTAAAGGCACGTAGCACAAACCCCACTTCATATATTTGTCTGCAATTTGGCAAAAGTAAATCCCTCATATGGAACCACTATGCCTGCACATTGCATCCAGTTCTGACAATCAAAAAAGGTTATACCCATTTGTTGATTTCTAATGATAGCCAATGGGAAGCATGAAGATTTTGATTTCCAAATAAAAATTCAGATGGGCAGCCCTATCCTATGTGGGTGCCCATAACCCACCGAACTTGGGAGATTATGGGCATCCTATTGAGGATGGGAGGAAGGTGGTAGATTGGATTGCCGCTGCATTCCCCTTGCCCTCAAAAACATTTGGACATCTGATTTTGGCCATCTAAATGTTTTACCTCTCCTCACAAGGAGGAGAGGCTGAGGCACCACCTGGATTCCTTGGGAGCCGGCGATGCCGCGCTCCTACCCTCCCTGTCCTCAGGAATGCCCTCCCATGCCAGAACTGAAGTCAGTCTTCTGGTTTCGGTTCCCAGCCAGCACAGAAAGAACCGTGATGGCTGTCAGGTGGGGGAGAGGGTGTTCCACGGGTGGACTGCCCTCTGAGACCTCAGAAGGGATTTCCGAGGTCGCAGTGGGGAGTCCGACGTCTCCTATGGCCCACCAGGCAAGGTCCGGAGGGCCATAGCATTGCACCCTCAGACACAAATTGAAGTGGGCAACCTCCAAATCATTCCCAACTTGCCAAACTGCTGAATCAGGGCCCAAAGTAAATTTTGTTATGTTTCACCAAAAACATTTCTCTCTCAGTCCAGACAAAAACAACTTATAATAGTGTTTAGTTCAGTTGCCACATATTTCAAGTATAGATATCAGCTGATGGTTAAATCAGATTCAGCTCACCACTGATATGCAGTAAGCTCATAATGTAGATAAGGCCTTTGATATCAATCATATGTCTACAAACCAAACAAAAATGCATCTCACTTGACAGTTCTGTTTTATACATTGTACTTGGTAATAAAACACATTATGTTATCTGCCTGTTTGGGTTTTTTTTTTTTCTTTCTTCCAAAGGAAGCATTTGCTTTTAGGAAGTAAAGGAAAGAGTGACATGCTTATGAATGACAATTATGAACATGAAATGTCAAGTTAAACCAACTTACAGAAAATCACAAGAACACAAGAAGAAGCCTGCTGGATCAGTCCAAAAGTCTATCTAGTCCAGCAACTTGTTTCCCACAGTGACCAACCAGATACCTATGGAGAGCCCACATGTAGGATATGAAGGCAATAGCCTTCTGCAGCAGCTGATATTCAAAGGTATGCTGCTTCTGATCCTGAATGTAACATAAAGTCATTGGCTTGGATCCAGAGTAGGCAGGATCAACTGCACTGGGGAAAGTGAACTCCCCCCCCCATCTTTCCCATGGCATACCCTCCAGCCCCCTGAAAATGAGACAGGAGACACTGCTGAATGGGGTAAGCTGTGGTGTGTGTGTGGAATCTCCCAGAATTGGGCAGAGGGAACTTCCACTCATTACTGATAGCCATTGATTGCCTTATACTCCATATATTTGGCCAATCCCCTTCTAAAGCCATCAAAGCTGGTGCCCATCACTGTATCTTGTTTCATAACTTATACCTTTAACCTTCTGTGGGACACAGATACTTCTTTCCATTTCCAGCATCTGTACTATTAAGGCTGTCAGTCATCCTGTGCACACCTACCTGAGAGTAAGCCCCTTCAGAAACAGCAGAGAACTTCCTTCTGTAGTATCGCATTTGCCAACTTACACAAAGCATACAAAAAGTAGGTGTCATTAATTAATTTCTTAAGCAAATACAGCTGCCATTATAAGTGATACACAATATTGGGGAATAGTGGTAGCCCCTCCTATTGGAAATGATAATATTAATTACCTAAGAATGCTATGTATTAAATTAACATATTACCTCAGACTAATGGCAAATTCTATGTCAAGGGTTCCGAACCTCTTTTAGCCCAAGGACCAAATTCCATTTTGGAGAAGCCCTCGGGTGCCATATTCCAGTGGTGGGTGGAGCTAAAGGCAATAAGGGCAGGGCCAAAAAAGCCAACAAATACCAGCATATTTTAGCATAAAGTTCTTACCTCCAGTAACTAGGAGAGGCATTTCAGCCCTTTTAGAATGGGGAGGAGGGCAACTGCACAAAACTGGGGAGCTACCAAACTATCTATCATGGCTATACTTCCCCTCCTCCTTCCAACAAGATCCAAACAATGGCTTCTAACCAAAAAGCTTTGTTAGAAAATGTCAGCCTAGCAAACTGGCTTAGTAGAAGTACAAAAGAAGAGGATTGCAGAATCAATCACAAAAGAGACAAGCATAGTTAGAATACTAGCCATTAAGGAAGATTGCCCTATTGTTGATTGAAGTTGATTCCAAACCGGAAACCCCTCCTCCCTTCCAGACGCAAATTACCCACACCCCTAAGGCAATTTTTTATTCTTAAGGGCTAATCTCTTGGAGCACCTGACATTCTTCAGCTGGTCCATCTTCCTTAGCTGACTTCTGACCCAGGGGTTAGTGATGCTTGATTTGCCCTCCTCCCGATCAGAGAGCTCAGATTGATTGACACCGATTGATCCTCCCTGACTGTTGGACTTATCTCTAAGACCACTGGCCTTGGGCACCAGCTGCAGGTTCCCTCTCCTCCATCTCCTCCTCCTCCCCATTTTCCTCAGAATCTGTTCTCAGATCCTCCTCTGTAGGAAGAGTGGGCCCAATCCCTACATCATCAGTGGTTGGGGGAAATAAGGTGGAGCAAGGGAAAGGGGGTGTGGTCATATGGGAAACCCCAGAGGGCCAGATGGTACAGCTTTGACCTTCAGGCCTGAGGTTTTGCACCCCTTTTCTATGTGATGTTAAATATATATTTGCAATTACCGTGTAGGCATTTAAAATGCAAATAATACCTGTGTATTTGTGGTGGGGTGATAATGAGGGATTTCCTCCAATGCAAATATCAGCTTCAAATGAGGCATTTTCACCAGAACTCCAGCAGGGAAAGAAAGGGTTACATTGCCTTTCCACACCTGCTTTGTTCCCTATAATTATCAGTCAGATGCTATTTGCATTTTTCAAACCTGCACATAAATTCAGACACATTTATAGTGCAATGAAATAGGGATGCCTGTAGCCTCCAAACTCAGTGGATTATGGCCATCCTATGGCAGATATATATATATATATATATATATATATATATATACACACACACACACACCTCTCTATATATATACACACACACACACACACACACCTATATTATATATATATATATATATATATATATATCTCATAGGTTACAAAATGCAGGCAGTGGTAAGATAACTGCAATGTAAGAAATGAGTTAGCATTTTTAAGAAGCAGGGGAGTGAGTCCTGAGATATGGATGAGGTATCCCTAGTTTAGAAATTTGGGGCTTAACCTAAATTCTATGAACTCTGGGTAGAAAATGTAATGCAAGGTGGGGTGCAGCCTTCAATGACTTTTTAGAAATGCAGTATTTGTAAAGTATTGAAGTGCGATTCAGTGCTATTCAAGGAGGGACAAACCTGCCCTTAAGAAACAACAGCAAATTTACTACTCATGGATGAACCCAGAGTGGCTGTGCTGTTAGTCTTTGAGAGGCTTTCTGTGATCCACAGGACTTGCTGCTTTATATGCATAGCGTTCTCTGGGAGATCCTTTAACCTCCTTTTGTGCTTTTCTGAAGTAGTGCCAGAGAATGTTAGATAATTACAGGGAGAAAATTGAGTTGGGCCATGTGGGACCCAGAAGATGAATGAACTAAAGCTTTGTTCACTATTACAGGATTTTCAAAACAAGCAGTTTTGGGGGGAAATTGTATTCTCTGTTCCTGGAGTTGGTTTTCTATATGCTCTTTCCCAACCCTAGCATTCAGTTTTCTGCATAACTTATGATAAAAAGGAGGGGGGAAAGTCTAAGGATGTGAAATCTCACCACAACCCAGGCACTGCCTCCCACCTCTGACTAACTATTGTCTGTGCAGAAGGCAACATATCTGGATTCTACCACATCAGACTGCAGATCAGAACACATGACTTGACACTCGTCAATATAAAAAGAAATAACCGCCTGCATATAGAAAGCCATGTGTCAAGTAACAGGCCTAGCCTTCTTTCTGATATGCCTGTTTTCTATGTATAAGAATATATTTTGCCCCCATGGGGAGGGGGCATTACATCATGTGACCACCTCATGTGCTGTTTGGAACTAGGCCTTGGGCATGCATCATTCCCACATTGTTTTGCTTTGTTTTTAATACATGCATCCATTTTCTGGACGTTTATCTATATACGTGTTTAGTTCTAATAACAATATAATGTCAAAAGCAACTCATGCTTTTGTAATCAAGTGAGAACTATCTAGTGCCATAAAATCCAGTTCAAAAACTATACTTGGGGAAAGTCTTCTGTGAATTTGTATTAGTGCCAGTTCCAGGTCTTTGAGGGCCCATGGGTAAGGTGCCCTCAATGGCCCCCCTTCCTCAATGAGTCTACCTTATCATCATCACTATTGTCACCAACTGCTATTGTTCCTAATCCTCTTTCTCATCATTGCTATCACTTGCTTGCTTGACAAACAGAGAGCCAGTGAGCAAGTAGGCAGTGGCATCTACGGTCCTTCTTCTCACCACCACTGTTGTCTTGGGTCAGAGCGAGAGGCAGGTGAACGAGCAGGCTGCAATGGTGAACAGCAGAAGCAACTCCAGAGGGCTCTTGGCAGAGGGCTTCTGCTGCAGTGTGGCCCTTAGCAGGTGCCCAACCATGCCTACCCTTGATGCTGGCCTTTATTTTGTATTATACCAAAACAGATACCTTGCTGAACATTACTATTATAATATTGCTTCTTTGCATGTGGGTCCCGGGAGTAATTTTTCCACTTTGCCTGTGCTGGAGTACTGACTCAGGCAGGCTTACTCAGTTCTCCTCTCATTTCAGCACTCATCAAACTCAGGTAGGATGGTAAAAAGCTTTCTTTTTATTGTGAACAACACAATAAAGAGATAACTTTCTTGTAGCTAAGCAGAGCAGCTTATGCAGACTTCCACATGCTCCAACATACATAAAGTTATGATGAGAGCCAAAGTCAGTGGGACTAACCACACCAGACGAGTATCAGAGGGGAAACTGGACTGTTCATAGATTATAGAGTTGGAAGGGGCCTACAAGGCCATCAAGTCCAACCCACTGCTCAGTGCAGGAAACTAGAGGTCTCCCATCCAAGTAATAACCAGGCCTGACCCTGCTTAGCTTTCCACACTCAGACAAGCTGAGCCAGTGTGAGCCACGTTCCATTACTGTCCCCTTAAGGATGCGTCCAATATACCACAATTGTATCTCTCAAAAAGTACCACATATCAAAACAAGCAGAGAGCCTTTTCACTTTGGCATTCATGTTCCTGTGAGTCTTACAGGTGCTCAGTTCAGTCGCACCTCATATCCAAGTGGTGTGACTGTCTAGGGGCCTGGGACCTATGGAAGTAAGAATCTGGTTCCACACAAAATTTAGGAGATGAGTAGTTTATTATACTGTTCCTTCCTTGCAGACAGCCACAGGCAGACTGGATGAATTATCGGTGCTTAATTCAGGGCATTCAGAAATTCTGGCCTGGCTCAAGGAATGGACCTATCACGAACACTACACCAAGCTCTAGTGTTATCAGGCTCTGGTGGCAGATATTAGCAGACCCTCATCTGCTTGAATTGACAATGGGAATCAATGGGTGTAGTTTTATGTGTCTCTTTTCGCCATTTTTTCCTGCTCCCTGAAATTGAAATCATTCAATTAAGCAGACTGGGACAGGTTCTCCTGACATATGCTGGCTTAGGCTGTGAAGCTCCCTCTTCATTTGCAGAGATACCATTATGCTGAATTCATTTGGCTTAAATCACAAATCCAGGTGTTTGTACCTTTTAAATAAAGCAATTAAAATGTGTGAAATACTGAACTCCTACTTGGCATTGTATAAGAGTTGTATTTTTCAGTGTCTCTTCACATCCCTCCTAAATAATACAGCTCATTTTGAATGGCTGATCTAGTTCATTTATCCCAAAGATGACATTTTGAATCATATCGTTTTAAAGGAATGAAATTGCTTTCATGTCTTGACACGATAGATCATTCAGAGGTTTAACCAGAAATCTGTCTTAGAATACTTTATTTCTTTGTGTCTGTATTATGGCAACTTATTAATTATTGCAGAAAACTGTGGGTGGAACAAATCTTTAATTTGGACAGTGCATGTAGTCATACAATTTCCATTTTCTCCAGTGAGCATAATACAAGCATTACATCACAAGAAGGCATCCTAACTTTAGGGGGATAATAATAGTCCTCAGAGCTTGTGGTACACTTTCCGATTGATCCTATTCATGTTTCCTTGGAAGCAAGTCACATTGAATTCAATAGGGCTCAACAGTCAACCCAGGATAGCTCTCTTTCCTCGCCACATTTAATGAGAAAATTAAGGAACTCACAGACCCGGAAAGTTATTAGAAGTTCAGATAAAATCTGTTGATCAGAAAAGTCTAAAGTATGATGTTGTACCTATGAGATTTTTGTAAGATGTGTATTAATGCCAAGGAAGAGGACAATCTGCTTTTGCTCCAAAGCATGTTACCAGGGTCAAGGGGAAAAGCTGCTACAGGCCAGAACTAGTCCCAGGGACAAAACCCAAAGAAAGTCCACATAAATTGATATCCCCACATGTGATAGCCCTTCCAGAATGATGTCCCAGGAACTCCAGGCAAAGCTAGCCAAGACTAGAACTCTAGGCAGATTGTTGGGCACAACACTCCAGAACATGCACACCATCAGGTGAGTCAAGTAGGTGAGGTCACAACCTCACACAGCAGCACAATCCAATGTTGAAATGCTCCTCTTACAATCAATATAGTTTTCCTAACATTTAGAATAATAGAATTGCAGAGTTGGTATTGTAGACCATTTAGTCCAGTTTCCTGCTGAGTGCTGGAAATCCACAGCTAAACCATCCTCAACAGATAGCTACCAAGCCTCTCTAGAAAAGCTTCAAGGAGGAGAGCTTACCATCCTTCTAGATAATTGACTCCATTGTTGAACATTTTTGTCTGTCAAGAAGTTTCTCCTAATGTCCAACTGAAATCTACCCTCCTGCATCTTGTATCCAGGATCCAGCCCATTAGATCTTGTCCTTCCCTCTGAGGTACCAGAGCTGGCAGAGCATAAGTCTTTGCCCTTTCCAATGTGAGTTTTTCAGGTATTTGAAGAGTGCTGTCATCTCCTTCCTCATTCTTCTCTTCTCCAGGCTAAACATATCTAGTTCCTTCAAACTTTCCTCAAGGATTCCTGTATGCTGAATCAGTGTTTTCATTATAAGCTTAATTTTTCAACAGTTCAAAATTTGGCTATAAAAACGTTCTTCAGGCTAAATTTTCACAATGGAGACTTCACATGAGTGAAAGTTCTTTATTATTTTTTTTTTTAAGTGCTCCTGCCACTTTTGACATTTTTTACTTTTCAGAAAACCTAAATAAAAGGGAAATAAAATTGAGAAATACTTCGTGGTGCAATGTGCAATATGATCCAATCAGGATAAGGCACTATGAACAAGATCTTGCAGTACACTGCCACATGCTTTGACCTCACACAGCCTCACAAAGTGTGATTCTTTGGGTAAGCCACTACATGCAAGTATATAAGGTGTTGACCTTAACTTCCCTTCTGTGAGTACTCCTTGATGGAGGAAGCTTCTTATGCAGGAGGCATGAGCTGTATTCAGTCATTATGAACTCACACAATCAACCTCACATATTTTTGGAAAGGAATTGGATAAAGAGATAGGCAAAGGATTTGTTAGGCCAGAACTTTATTAACATTTATTAAAATTTTATTAACATTTATTAACCACAACTAGGGTGGCCTCTTATACATCTCTGAAAAAGAAGACATCCATCTTCAAGAAAATAGGACATCAATCTGCATATGAATTGCATATGCTAACTGATACATATAGACACAAATGTAGAGATAATTGCTATAGCTTAAATAGAAATACAACATATTTCACAATAGTGGGGAATACTGTAACTAGGTCACTTGTTGTGTGCTTGCCTGATCAATCTGATCTTCAGGTGCTAACTGCTGATGGAAAACTTCAAGGCCCCTGCTCTCCCAGCTTCTTGTGATCCTTTATCTTTAAACTGGACACATGTAACACAACAAAGACAAAGGCTTTCCCTAGAAAGCAGTGTGGAGGAAGAGAATAATGAATTGAAACTTAACTGTTGCACAGGGGGAATGGTGTGCTAACCAGCTGCAATCCCCCCCTGGCATGGCAGGATCAAGCATGATGAGCCCTTCACTAATGGATAGCTTTCGCATTGTGGGTGAAGAGAGGTGAAGAATAGGACCCTCATCAAATGCACAACTCTACTGAGTGACACACATCTTCAGCATCTCAGACAGCGGCTCACATCAGTAGCCACCCAGCCCTGTGAGAAATCTGCCATCAATGTTATGCAGGGATGAAACATCCCAGGTACCTTCCTCAAGCTCCCCTAACCTATAGCCCTTCTCCATATGAACTTAGTTGTGACTAAATAGAAAGAGGTAAAAATAGAAAAATAATAGAAATAGAAAAATGTAGGTATTGTATTGCCACCTACATCAATGATATCATCATCTACTATATCTTATGGGGACAGCACATGGACCAGCTGGCTCAAGCCCTGAAGATTCCTGGGCTGGCAGGCCTCTTTGCTAACCAGGCCAAATCCTTCATATTCTAGAAGCAAGTTCAGAATCTAAGATTTATAGAAGGAAAGGGTTATTCAAGGGTTATTCTGGGATTTCATAGATCATAGAGTTGGAAGGAGCCTACAAGGCTATATCGAGTCCAACCCCCTGCTCAATGCAGGAAACTAGAGGAGGGGTCTCCCATCCAAGTAATAACCAGGCTTGACCCTGCTTAGCGTTCCACGCTCAGACAAGCTGAGCCAGCGAAAGCCACAGGCCTGGATAAAATACAGAGCCTGTATAACTGAATTCTTTTTTCAGACCTTGTCCATAGATGATTAAGTCATATCAAGGGTGCTGGGCCACGTCTCTGTGGAGTATTTAGTATAATAGTTAATTCAGCCCTGTCTATATCCTCCCTTTTTCTTAAGGTGCTGGGCAAGGGTAAAGTCTGCCAGTATCATGCTGAAGCAGTGCTGATCAAATGGCCTTTCATACACTATCAGATAACTTTTGATCACAGCGAAGCAAAAGGATCCTGCCTTCCTTGTTCCCCTACACAGGAGCAGCAGAATATTCTCGACTATTGTTAAACAAGAGGTCTGCCCCTGGTGTTGTTCATCAGATGTTTGTATCCAGTTTCTGTGAAAGTGGCACCTCTCTAGCTCCTGGGTTGTCTTTTGTGTCAACTAAACAGATAATCAAATCTGCACCAAATCAGTGTTATTTGATTTCCACATAAATCACCTAAATAAAGGATAAGCTGAGGCTACCGGTTCTTTTATTTAACTAAAAGCTAATGAAACCACAGAGCCTATTTTGTGTGAAACTGCTTAGAGATACACCTGTCAGAGGTCTTTGTTGCACAAACAGGCAAGAAGAAGGTATGGTGTCCTCAGATAAGAGCCTGCAGCCACTGTTCAAACCAAGTGCTGTCAGTTTCTTTATTGTCTGGAAGTCCAACCTGCGTGTCTTTTCTTTATCTCATTTCTCAAGTGCCTCTCAACAGTGGGACCTAGGAGAATAAGTATGTATCCTGAATCAGCCTTCTCCCTGCTCTTCCTTTAATTCAGGGATGAGGAACCCTGAATTAAAGATACAGCCAACAGAGGGTTCCTATCCAGCCGACCAGCTTCTCCCCCAGGCCGTGCCTCCTCTTACCCAGGCAGGAAAAAAACCTTATCTCTGATTGGAGATAAGGGATTTTCCCCACTGAAAATTGCTTATTGCTGATCAGAAATGAGAGATTTTCCATGCCCCCTGTGCTGCATTTATACTTTTTTTTAAAGCCTCCATTGCTGCCAATGGAGACTTTGTAAACTCTAAGTGCAACATGGAACATTTCTATGGGAGTCACTGCTGGGGAAGGAAGGGCTATCCTTTCTCCCCAATGTCACAACCCCTTGAAAATCACCCCTCCCACGTGCATGCTGCTTTTTGGCGTTTTTATAGCCTCCACCAGTGCCAATGGAGACTTTTTTTAAAAAAAAAAAAAACCCTGCAGTTCAGGGTCCTCCATTTTGGGGGAGGATCATTGCTGGCCCTGGGAAGGGAAAGACTACCCTTCTCCTACTCAATGCTGTCACACACCCTAAAAGAAAAATCACCCTAATGCTGCAATCAGGTTTTAGAAAAGCCTCCACTGGGACCAATGGAGGCTTTTCTAAAGCCTGATTGCAGCATGGGGTGATTAATTTTTAGGGCAATTCAGCTTTTCAAAAAGCTTCCTTTGGCTTTTTTTTAAAGCCAAATTGTTGGCAAACGGAGGACATCTTCAGGAGTGGGGAGTGTGTGTTGTGTGAGTGTACATGCGTGTGTGTGTGTGGGGGGGTCTGGGTAATCACTTTGGGAGGCCACATCCCAGCAGAGCGGTGGCCCTGCTCACTTTGGATTTGGCCCCAAATGTGCTTGTCTGAAGCCAATTCTGCCCTTGGGCTGAAAACAGTTTCCCCTCCCAGCTTTAACTGAAGCAGGAAACCACTCTTTCAAAAAGTAGGAGGTGACATGGGTGACCCCCTGTGCCACTATCACTCCTGCCACTTGTTCCCACTATTCCTCTTTCAGCACTTCAGATGAATGTGTGTCCAAGATCTCTTCCAGCAGGCCTATCCGGCGGAATTTTAGGATGCTTTTAAGATGTTTTTAAGTTGTTTTAAGATGTTTTAATAGTATGTGTTGTGTTTTGATTAGTTTATGTATTTTATATTTTTGTTGTTCCCCGCCTTGATCTAGACGGAGAGGCGGGTAAGAAATAATTTTTTTTAATTATGATGGTGGTGGTGGTGATGATGGTGGTGATGATGATGATGATGATGATGATGATGATGGGATTCTCTGAATATCGTGCTGTTAAGAATGTCCATTGGATCATATATAATGTGAATCTGACTCCCAACCTCACCCTGGTGCATATACATGCCCTAATGTTGTTGCTGCTGCTTCTGCTGCTGCTGGTGGTGCTGTTGTCTAATTTGGAAGATATCCCTGTCTCTCCTAAATATTGAAAAGCCGACCAGACACTAGACAGGCCAGTAAATGTCCAGGTTTGGTGGTCTGAGAAGCTTTCCTCAAAGCAGAGACAAGCTTTTCAAACCCCATTTCCTCCCCTCCTCTGGCTTGGATTAAAATCGCTGTCCTTTCCACTACTTCTCCCACCCCTTGCCACAACCACCCCAGACACAATGCCCGTTTTCTTCTCTTCCCATCGCTGCCCTAGCAAGCAGTGGTGAGAGCAGCAGCAATGGACTTGCAAGCAGAAGAGAGGAGGGAGGTTCCCCCTCACTCACTCCCTTCCCATCCCTGTTGTGTGCTGAGTAGCAGCATCCTGGGACACAAAGCCCCATGGGCTCTTGCAACTGCAACATTTTTATATATTATGCTCTGAAAATACTTGGTGCTCTCCTGCAATTGTTGGACAGGACATTTTACACAACACATTGCTAGATTATTTATTTATTTATTTATTTTTATGCTCACTAGTGCTTTGATGCTTTACTTGGTTGACCTAGGTTCCAATTCCCTGTTTAGTCAAAAAGAAAAAAGAAAAGAAAAGAAAAAGAAATCACTTAAGGGCTGTAAAGGATTGAGGCCTACACAGGCTTCAGTTTGTTGAAGCCTGAAGGCCCAAACACTTCCCTCGAGTAGTTGAAGCCTGAAGGCCCAAACACTTGGATGGGAGGGGGAGTTTGAGAGTTTTAAGTTACCCAATAGAAGTTAAGAATTAGTTCTCCTGTGCAAGGTCACATGGTTATAACCTTCCAGTCCTGGGAGGATTATATATGTGGGGTGTGGTCATCTAGCAGTTAGTGTGTGCTGGGAGAGAGCTGGAAGCAGCAGCAGAGAAACAGCAGAGAGAAGCAGAGAAAGAGAAAGAGAAACTGGCTGGCTGGCTGGCTGGCTGGCTGCATAGGAATTAGGTAGTCTGAAGTTATACTAGAGAACATTGGATTGTTTGTTTGTTTGTTTGTTTTATTTTATCATACTTGCTTTTGAATTATAACCACTCTATTAAGTAAAAACCCTAATATTATAAGTAAAGTGCTGTTGTTTACCCTGGAGTTTGGAGTGACTTATTTACCACGTCTAGAGCCTACACCCACGTTACTGGAAGCAGGCAGGGATGTTGAAGAGTCCTTGGTCTCGAGTCACGAGTCGAGTCATGAGTCTTTGGACCCGAGTCTCGAGTCCGAGTCCGAGTCCTTGGTCCAAAATGGTGACTCACGAGTCACGAGTCATGAGTCACTCCCAAAGCTGACTCCACGAGTCCCTATTAAAATCAATGGGGGGGTTTCCCAACAAAATAAGGCTACTTCACACTCAGAGCAGTCACACAGAGTAATCTCAGGTCCTTCCTCTGCCTCTCCCAAGTACGCAACACATCAATCAAAATAAATCTTGACACACTGTTGGGGCTGCACTCCCGGTAGCCGTCCATAGTGGCCGAGCAGCGGCACACCTCGCTTCCATGCGCTCTTCGCCAGCAATCACGCTCCTCTCCACTCCTTCTGGCACAGCCCAGGGATGTTGAAGAGTCCTTGGTCTCGAGTCCCGAGTCGAGTCTCGAGTCCCATTAAAAATATTGGGACTCGAGTCCGAGTCGAGTCAGAGGGGGGACTCAGTCCGACTCACGAGTCGAGTCCTCGAGTCCGAGTCCCCATCCCTGGAAGCAGGCAAAGGACTTGATAACCTAGAGAGGGAGAGGCTTTGGGAAGAGGCAGAGATCTCCCAAAGGAAGGTTAAGGGGTCCCTGCAGTAGCGGAACCTTGACAAGGGCGCAATCCTATGCATGTTTAGACTGAAAAAAAGGCCCACAACTCCCAGCATGCCCCAGCCAGCCATGGGAGTTGTAGGTCTTTTTTCTGTCTAAACATGCATAGGATTGCACTTTAAGTTGCTCTCATTCAGCCTGATTTTCTGACCACTCAAAGACTAATAACAATGGCAAAATGTGTTTAACAATAAAGTTACAAAAGATAATAATAACATTGAGAATAACAATGAGAGAGAGAGAGAGAGAGAGAGGGAGGGAGGGAGAGAGAGAGAGGTGGTTAGTCCCAAGTGAACTGATGATAGTACATTGGGGATTGCTTAGAATAATAGCATATCAAAATAAAAATACCAGGGCTTGAAAACCTAATTGAAGCATCTCCCTAATCTCTGTGTGACACATTTTCTATTGCTCCACTGGAGCAATGGTGGCACCCAGTGGTCAGAACATAGGAGCATTCCAAGTAGAAGAAAGGTTTCAGTTCACTCATACCAAGTCCTTAAATACTCTGCATTACCAAAATCCAAGGAAGGTGAAAACTGTATACAGTCATGCCTTGGATTGAGAGCATAATTCATTCCGGAAACGTGCTTGTAATCCAAAACACTCTTATATCAAAACGAAATCCCCCCAAAAAAAATTGTACAGAGATTTTTAATTTAAGCCACACTACAGTACTTGTATTGCAAGATGTCGCTTGTATATAAAGTAAAAAAATTTTTAAAATAAATATTTAAAAATTTGCTTGTCTTGCAAAATGCTCTCAAACCAAGTTACTTGCAATCCAAGGTATTACTGTACTGAATCGTATCACATATTGGAATGTGCACTTTATTGCCAGAATTTTCTCCATTTATTTATTCAGATGTTATAGTCCTTCCCATTCCATAAGCGGTGAGGTTTTTTTAAATAATTAAAACAACAACAACAAGGTCAATAAAATTAGGAAAACAATCTTACATTAAATTCTCAGTCTCATCAAAAAATGTAACCCTGGACACCCAAGCGTTGCTCAAATAAAAAGTAATTACATGCTTGTATGAAAAATTCTCAGTAGGCTTTGATAAGTTTCTGGGCAAAGGTATTTTACACATGGAGGGAAAGCAGTATGCTACATATAGTCCTGTGATAAAATGTTAGAAAGGAAAACAATCTTCTAGGTATCGTAGGGTTGAAACCATACCTAGAATATTAAAAGAAACCCCTTGGATCATCCTGTTATTTTGTTTCTAACCGTGGGCAGACAGATGACTTTGGGAAGCTCACAAGCCTGCCGTGAAATCAACAGCCCACCCCTTGTACTTTGTCCTCAGTATGAGGTACTCAGAGGTACATTAGCTGTCATGGATAATATATGTTAATAAATTCTACATGGATGTGTGTAATCATTATTAAAGCCCTCGAGCAGCACAATCCTATGACTGCTAGACAGCATCTAGACCATCATATGATTTTTTGGAAACCCACCAACGAGGTTGGAAAATCGCTCCGACCTTGTAGCTGGAGAGCCTCCCCCCTCCCTCCACTCACAGCTGGCATGGAAAGAACCATGCTGGCTGCTTCTCCAAGGTTGCAGACATGACTTTGGAGATGGGGTTTTGTGGGCGTTCAGGGGGACGGAGCGGGGAGGGGAGGAGACAGGTGCCGCCACAGTACAAGGGATCCTGCCAGTGCCCCAGCCTCCTTCCCTCATGCTCTGAGGCGCAACACTTAGACAGCCGAAATTGGCTGTCTAAGTGTTTTGCAGGGTGGGAGGAGCACAGAGGTGACCTTCGCCTCCTTGATCCTCCTGCCCTGCATAGGACGCCTGTAATCTCCAAGTTCGGAGGGCTATGGGCATCCAGACTGGACTGCACCCTAAACCACTGACTATCATCACATTATGGTAGTGAGTTCCAGAAGTTAGTTACAGGCAGTCTCCCACCATATTACTTTGAATTGTGCCCTTCAGATATTCAAATTATTTGTAATTGTAGTATCCCTCTGTGATAGATTGTGAGGGTAAGTCTTTCTTTACCAGCAGATCCCCATTTTGTAAGGGATCCCCCAAAATTAATCCTGTTAGACTGCCACCACAGGCTAAACCTAGACCAGCCAGCATCTTAATGCTAAGGAACCCTCCCTTAAGCCCAACTTTAGAAATAATAAACAGTGAAGTGTTTTGGATGTAGTTTTTCAAAGCTCAAAGGAGACAGACCTTAGCAAAATCATGTTAAATATCCTAGAACACAAAGGATAGCTTAACATCTGTGCAATCTTAGCAAATGGGGAAGATAGTATCAAGACATTCCTGAGAAATACCTTTTAAAAACAAGGCAGCTAAATGTCCATGTATATAAAGGACTTTCTTTTTTTGGAAAAGTGGGGGTGGGGGAGAAAAAGGGAAGGGAACAATCACACACACAAACTTGCAAATAAAATCAGTAAAGGCAATCTAATTTAGCTAGTTACGTATTACCTGCTTGAGTAGAATCTTGGGCTTCAGAGGATGTGTTGAGCTCCTTGCAGGAAAGAGGATATGAGAGAGCATCTTTGGGGCTCCTGATCTGAATGTTTCCCAGGAGACCAAATGCTGAGCTGATGCTTCACCTATTATGGGAATTTGATACCAGTAAAAGCCATCCTCTTAATGGAGATGGACTGTTGTTTTGTCCGGTGAGAGCAGTTATATCTCTGTTGTAAATGGTAGTCAATAAGGCACTTATTTAGAGGCTGCTTTCACTTTCTTAATGATTCTGAACTTACAGTATAAAAGAGTTAGCCAGTTCCAACTAGTTGAAGTATTGTTAAAAAAGAAAAGAAAAAAAGGATTAACCTGAGAATGCGTTTTGGAAAATAAAATACAGTCTCTCTCTCTCTCTCTCTCTCTCTCTCTCTTCAAGACTCACCACTGGGGTGCAAAAAATTGCAGATACTCAAGGGGAAACTGTTTATAATATAAGACTTTGTCCTATCCACTGAAAGGGATGACATATTTCTAAGTATTATGGGATAGAATACTTACTTTCAATTTCACCAGTGAAGCCATGTAAAATACCAGTTTGGGCTTCTGTGTTACAAAAACATATTCTTATTGTAGTACTTGAAAATACTTCATATATTTGGATCCTTCAGGTATAATAGTAATTTTGACGTTTAAAACACAAACAAAAACAGATCTGTTAAATATCATATGTAAAACAATCTCCACTGCATGATTTATCACAGACCTGTACTACAAGTCCAGTGTGAAATTAAATTGTGCTTCCCCTTCCCACAATTTTCAGATAATCTGTGTGTCTTTCTTCCCACACTGTCCATGCTGGTGAGATACATATTCTCTACATGTCAAGAGCTCTGTGTGTGTGTGTGGGGGGGAGAAACATAGGACAAGGCACCCCTCCTCTTCCTCACTGCCATGGCACTGCACTGGTTTAGAATCTCAGTAATGTTCTACATATTACACAACCAACAAATTCAATCCAGGTTCATTCCATTTGGGTGTGATAAATGCACTGTAAAGATTCTCTGATATACAGCTCAAAGCAGAAACACTGAATCCATAAACATCTGCGGGAGTTTTCCTTTCATTGATTGGAATGAGATATTTTGGTTGGGATATTATTATTTTTTTAAAGGTAATTTAAGTCCTGACATGTTGTTTGTGTAAACTTCACACAATCCCACTAAAATTTGTTTTCCTGTTACAGTGCCCATGCAGGAGTGCTATGACTTTGTGTTCAGTCTTTGATCTTCTCTTTGTGCAGCTCTCACTTGCCACCAAGTAGTAAATCATATGTCACTCTGTGTAATATAGAAGTGAGGCCATTTTCCATCCTGTGAAAGATTTTTTTAAAAAATGCAGTCAAAATAACAGATCTGAGCTGCTTTTTTGTGAGTTCCAATTCTGGATTAATGACAAATGGAAATCTGAAACTGGATGGATATTTTCAGCTTCACCTAGTTCTAGCCTATGGCGTCAAAACATATATCAGCCTATGTAGCAAGGGAGAGGGAAGGGGAGCAACCACAGTTCAGTAGTGGAGTAAATGCTTTGCTTGCAAATAGTCCAGCTTCAATAAGTGGCTTCTCCAGTAAAAAGGATCAAACAGCATAGTAAGTGATACCTGAGACCCTGGGAGTCATAGCCAGGCAGAATAGACAGCATTTGGATGGACGCACGGACGCATGCACGGACAGACGCATGGACGCACGGACAGACGGTCTGACTTCATAAGTTTGTAAACAAAGAAGCATTGATCTGTCCAGTAACCTGAAACTGACCTGTTTCAGGTCAGTGCTAAAATTATCCTGGAACGTAACAGATCACATATTTCTACCAAACATGCATTGCAGATGAGTAATTCAGTACCTTGATAATATCTTATTAGTACAGTACTTGACAAAACTGTGTCCATGGTTGTAGAGCTATAAGGCTGCAATCCTAAAGACGCCTACTAGAAAGTAAACCCCATTGAACTTAGGAGGCTTTACTTCTGAGTAAACATGCTTAGGATTGCACTGTAAATGTCTAATTAAGTCAAGGCTGTAAAGTTTGTAGCATTGTATCTTAATATGAGAGTTTATTTAAATGCTGAGAAAACCAGTTTAGAAAATATTACACAATAGCAGTAATTTGTTATTTGTCCATATAGTGGGATAAAATGCATGTATGCTTTAAGAAAAAGAAGAAGGAAAATAGCATTTTCTTCATTGTTTGTCAGAAATCTCTACTCTTGCCATAATCATCATCATCATCATCATCATCATCATCCATCAACAACTTGAATATGTAACAAGATATAGAAGCAATTGAAAATCTAAGCACCATAATAAATCTAGGTATTAGAACAATCATAAAGCATGTAAGTATAATTAGTAATGTTTTATGGATTAGTGACTTAATTATTTGTTTTCAAACATCCAACACTTATGAGCCTAGTAATTACTCTATCAACAATATTCTGGCATTAATCATTACGCTCAGGCAATTTGTCATATATCTTACTAAAAGCAGACATGTATGAGCTGCCAACTTTTACAGCCCCAGAATTAATGGGAAGAAAGATTTATGAAAGGCTAATTCCGATACAGTGCATTGGGGACAATACTTGAATCACGTCATAGCCACAGCGTTGTCAGAGGTCAAGTCTAGGAGGACTCCAGTTCAATAGTAAAGCATATGGGGATGGCTCCAATGCTGGTCATCTGCTAGTGGAATGGAAACCACTAGCAGAACTGATTTCCCCTTTTCCTTGCAGTCCCCCATTTGCCCTCCCAAATCTGCTTTGGAGGTTTGAGAGGACCCTCTGGAACAGATATCTGGGCACACATGGAGGGCTGCAGAGAGGCAACAAGAGGATGGCGAAGTCCCACTGTGTCAGTGGAAGTCCCATTGTGTGAGCAGATGTTTGCTTGTGCAATGTAGGATCCAACCCATGCTTTGCAGGCATAAGTACCAGGGTCTAGTCTCTACTAGTATACTGAAGGATCTTAGGCAGCAGGGCTAAGAAAGGCCTTTGCCTGATGCCTTGAATATCTACTATTAGAGCTTACGCAGGACTGGTTTGTCTAGATGGACCAGCCATCTTACTCAGATTGAGACTACTGCTTCCTGTTCTCTCCATTGAATGTAATGGGTTACAAATGTTGATTTTGTAATGATCTGGAACAAGAGAAAAAAACTATTAAAATGAATATTCATTAAAATAAGGCAATATCTCAGTATGGTTTAATATGAGTGGCAGCAGGGCTTATAGACATGAAAGCAACCTGCAGTTGTCCATATATGCACCTTTGGCTGTTATGGAGGTTTCGACAGACACAGGAACTGTTGGAATGGCTCCACTGAGTACACTGGGACTGAGTAAGCATGGATAAGATCATTCTTCTCAGAGCTTACTGTATTTGAAGACTAGCTGTGCTTGTCAAACAAGAAAGTAATTTACTACTGCTGGCAAAACCACTGTTCTGCTACCAGTTGGATATGGCTGAAAAGTCATGGTAAAATCACAGAGAATGCTGAAAGAGTAGTTCAGCAGAAGAATGAAGAGTAAAAAGGGTACTAGAAAGTGCTGAGTCTGAAGAAGAAAGTTCATATATACCATCAGACCAGTGATTAATAGCTATTAATGCAGAGATGTCTTAAAAACATGTTGGGAAGCTTTCCAATAGTATATTCCGACAAGAATTCCAATAAAAAAGTGTTTAATGGGATAGAAGAATGTTTACAATCCAATCTACTTGGTGTAGACCTGAGCCTTTAGTCAATGTTTGCAGTTGAGCAAGATCAATACTTTATTTTTAAAAGTCCTCCTCACTGTCATCCGTTATTAAAGTCTCTCAGAATAACGCTGTCGAGATTCCTGTGGCATTATTCGGCTAATTAGCTGGGAGACAATATTAAAATGTATTGAACTAAAAGAGTTGATACAAAACTGTACAAGGTGCAAAAGTTAATTGCTATGGATGGGAAGGCAGATCTATGCATGGTCTAGTTTTAAATGCAGGACTACAATGGATTCTTAGGTAAAAAAAGAGAGATTTCTAATAAAAAATGGAGAGGTTCAAAAACAAACATTGCGAAATATTTATACATTCCATAAACTGAAAGAGTTCAATATACTATACATGCATTGCTTTAATGAAAACAGATTAGTTTTTGTAAAATTTTTGCATAGTTCCATGACAGTTATTCTAAAATTCTTCACAGTGAATGAAAGAAAAACTACAATTGATGCAAATTAGTGGAAAGCTGATGAAAAAAAATAATGTTTGGCATCAGATGAAATAAGAATTACCACAGATATCCAGCTAGTCATGCTAAGAGCATTTGTAAACATTAATTAAAAATCATCATATATTTTATTTCAGGGGCAGAGCCATCCAATTTGGTTGCTTGTAACCCTCCAAACTTGGAGGATTACTGGCATCCTATTGAGGCAGGACGATCATGGAAGCAAGAATTGCCTCCTGCGCTTCCCTCACCCTCCAAAACACTTTGACGGCTGATTTCAGCCATCTAAGTGTTTTACACTGGCTCACGAGGAGAGGAGCCGGACTCACCACCAGGATTCCTCGTAGGATGGTGGTGCCTTGATCCTCCCCTCCCTGCCCCTGGACCCCCCCCCCCGAGCCAGCTCCAATGTCAGTCTTCCATCTTCAGAGCTGCAGCTGATGCAGAAAGAACCTTGCCTGCTGCTGAGGGCGGAAGGAGGGTGCTCTAACTAAGTCGGAGTTCCAGCTCAAACTCAGAATGCATTTCCAAGGTTGGAGCTGGAACTCTGACCTTTCCGGTGGCCAGCTAGACAGTGTCTAGTGGCCATAGGATTGCACCCTTAATTAATGTTCAGTTCAGTTGATACCATCTGGTAATTATCACAACTTTAATTGGTACCATTCCCCACCCCCATATACCATGGCCAGTATGTGGTAATGAATATCTCTTTACATTGAATACTGATGTGTAAATAAATCAGCAAAACTTGAGCTCACCAAAGTTCTCTGAATTCCATCTTAAAACTCATTCCAACTTGAGGCTGTATCAGATTGCAAATTTGGGGGTGGGGGGTGGGTTTCTGTTTGCATGAAAATCTGTGTGTATTTCCCCAAATGTATGTATCAATTGTGCACATCTTTAAAATGTATGCATTCTTCTCCCATTGAAGAATGCGTATTTGTTCGTATTTTTCAAAAGTGTGCATTGTTTCATGCGCATTCTTCAAATGCTGTTGAATACATGTATTTTGGTCTGCAAATCACATTGCAAGCTCAGAAATGTACGGGCTTTGACCACGGATTGCATCTGGATTGCATCGGATTGTTCAATCCGAAAGGGGCAAACTGGGTAAATCCTGATTAAAAAAATGAATGGAAACAAATTTCTCATACATCCCTATGACTGAACACAATTGTTTCCTGACATCTAAGCTTACTATGCTGGTGTGGTTTGGTGTGTGTGTGTGTGTGTGTGTGTGTGTGTATGCAGAGTGTCATTCATTATATGAAGTCCCTGCCTGCGGTCTGCAGTCTGCAGTCTGACATCTGCCGCAGTGAGAACAAAGCCTTACTTCCAAGTAAACATAGGTAGGACTGAGCTGCTTCTTCTTATATATCATACTAAGAATTTGTACAAAGAGGGGAACTGATTGAGAGGGAAGGGGGGGAAATGTTACAGAATATGCCCAGTTTTACAAGAGGCAGACCATTTGTGTCCTACTAGCAAAGATAAATGCAGTGAACAAGGAGGTGGGGGGAAATACCCAGATTCATTGAGTATACAATGTAGTGATAGGCCCACCATGATTCAACATGGGCTGGGTCTTTCCAACCCTTTTTGGATGCTGCCAAGGGCTCTCCCTAAGTTTTCAGCCCTTACAGTGAGAGCTCTGAGCACATGCTAATCCTCAGTGGGAACTCTGGGAACTCTGTGTGTGTGTGTGTGTGTGTGTGTGTGTGTGTGTGTAGTAGGTGTGTGTGTGTGGGGGGGGTTGTTCTTCTTGGTCAAAGAGTCAGGAAGAATTAAAAACTACAATTCCAAAACTTCATGTTGCCAGGACCAGCTTAGAATACAGGAATAGCACAAAGGCAGACTTTGAGTTTAGCTTTAGTCACTGTTTCTTCCCTAGCCTTCATAACTTGATCAGTTTCTGAAAGTTTGGGGAAAGGTGCAGGAAGGAAACTGGCAAATAAGAAGGTTGGCACCAAGTCATTATTTAGCCAAGGCAAAATTTAGAGAAGATTGGGCTCATCTCATATGGCATGGATGGGGAATCTGTGGATCTCCAGATGCTGCGGGACTGCATCTCCCATCATCCCTCACCATTGGCTTTGCTGTCTAGGCCTGATGGGAACTGCCACCCAACAACTTCTAGAGGAGCACACTTTCCCCATCCCCTGTCATAATGGCTTGGAGACTTCAAAATTGGTGGAGTTTGTTTTCATAACTTCCTGTTCTTCTCCATACCTAGTACAAACTAGAACAGAAATGAGAAATACTATTCCAGCTTAGCACTGACATGGTGGTCCCAGCTCTTGGAAATGATAATCTGACCCTGTGAGCCACTGCACTAGGAAATTGGTGTTCAGGAGAGTATTCCAGGGCAGCATCAACACCTTGGATGTCCAAAGCCATGCTAGGAAAGAACACATTTATCATCAAATAAACAATTTTGAAGATATTGGTGACCTGTCTCATGTTCCAATCCAGGGAAATTTTTTTCAGTATGGAAACCCGCATGCCCACAATGAGCTCCCACACTTGCAGAGGGCTGCTCTGTTCATTTCAATTTGCTTCTTCTGTGTGCATTTTATTTCATTGTGCAAATCTGCTTCATCCAGTGAAATTAATGAAGCAGCCTGGGTGTACAAGAGTTCTATGAGTGTGTAAGAGTGTACACAGCCCGGAAGGGAGAGGAGATAAGAGGCCTTTTATTTTTATCCAGGTAGGGAATAGATGTATGCTCTACTGAGCCCACAATCATTGGCACAGTGACTTTCTCTGACAATACTTGAGGCCAGCTATTTTAAGACTGTTGAATCTATAGTATGAACTTCAAATGCCAAGCCTTTGATGTAAACAGATCCAAAGGAACCTGGAGTCATAAATATCAGCAACAATAGTGAAGAATAAAGGTCAGTGTAGCTTGTATAGGTCTCTCATCTTTCTCAGATAGGTAGGGAAAGTCCTACTGAGAGTACTGATAGGTTTATCTGTGAGCATGTGGCATTAAAAGATCTGCCAAAGGGATGCAAAGAATGCTGTATACTCTCTGGAGATATACTTCATGCTCATAATTCTCCCCCCCCCCTTTGTGATAGCCTAACTTGCAAAAGCCACAAACTGTTTGAAGACAACAGAATAACATTTGTCCTCTATGGAGGTCTGGAGTATTTATGACAAGGATTAGTAACACAGGAAAGATGCAATTGAGTTAACCTTCCTTTATAGCAGGGGTAGACAACCTTTTTGGGGCTTAGGGCCACATTACCATAGGGGGAACTGGCCAGGGGTCCCATTCTGCCAGCAGTGGGCAGGGCCAAAGCTCAGAGTGGGTGAGCCCCAAACAAAGAGTGTTAGGGGGCCCTTCCATGGAAGTGATATGAAGTTAGCTAACTAATAAAACTGAAACTGGCCATAATCAGTGCAAAATTCTGGATGAAAGTGACAAGAAAGTCTACAGCAGCTTAATTTCACTGGTGTAAGAATTTACAGAAATAATTAGGAAAATTTCATGGCATTGCCATCAGTAGAGAAAAAAGGGATAATGCGTTGTTGTGGGTGCTTCCTTATGATTAGAGTAATTTATTTTTGGTTATGGAGCCTGTTTGAGACAGAATCCATTAAAGGCTCAATTTGTCTTACCTAATATGCCTATTCTTATGTTAATGTTGTGAAACCTATCTTCATTTCTCATTCCTAGCTTAGAATTCCTTTTGTTTTTTTAAATTTTTTAAAGTAGTTATATCAACCCCTGTAAATGAAATGTGTTTCTTTTTAATAATAATGACAACATTAAGACTTTTTAGGGATGGTTAAATTTCTACCTAATTCATTTTTTAATACAAAAACATGTGATACTCTCTCAATGCCAGTTATTTTTAACTGGCTGGAAAAGTCATCCTCACTCCAAGCAAAATTTGTTGCTGCCAAAGAGAGATTTGTGTACTAAAGCCACTTATCTAGCAGGGATGAGGCTTTGGACTGAATTCCCTGGCCAAATAATGCTTTCTTCCCTACATAAAAGAGTGCCAGGCAATTTAGAAGATAACATTCTTTCAGATCATAGTTGTACTGACCTGTAACAGCCTGTAACCTCTTTCTTCCTCTTTGCACCAAAAAGAAATAGCAGTGAATTGCAATGAACTGTTATTAAATGTAGAACATTCAGTTCATCACATTTTGTGAAGCTGATGTCTGCACAATAAATCTAAAACAGATCTGCCAATTAAAATGTATTTCATCCCTGATGTTTAACCACTACATTGTGATGACCCCAGGCACATCAGTAATGGGAACCATATAGGACCCTCAAATAAAAAAAATGATAATCTCTATTTGGGATAAATTGAACATCTTAAGTTTTTTAAATGTTTGTAATCCACCCAAAGAACATTAATTATTGGGTGGATTAGAAATGTAGTAAAAATAAATAAATGCATAAATGTAGAACATAAAAGAATTTTAGAAGGTGTTAAGTCCCAGTTCAAATTTCTCTAAACTCCACTGCTATACATGGAGCTCTGTGCAAGCAGAAGCTGCACAACTAATTTCAATGTCAGGGAAAACTTCTTGGCCACAACATTTGCACACTAGAGGACTATGCTTTCCATCCTATTATGTGCACCTGTGCTCTGCTCCTAGGATAGGTCCAAAAGGTCTTGGAGCCAATTCAATGCATCAGCTCATGTCTGAAGCCTCATGGCTTTGACAGTGCACTGTAGTACCACATAAGAGCACTTGGGATTTTTGCAACTGCCAATGCATATATGCCCAGCCTCGAGGTGACACTAAGGGCAAAACTACATGTTACCTTTAATAAGTAGCATGCAACTATGACATTGTTTTTTCTTACTGAAGTAAATGTCAGGAATCTGGTCTAGATTGGGACTCTAGTGTGTGTGTGAGGTCTCACCCTTTAACCCCTCCTACTGTGGTCTTGATCTGGATTAGCGCTACCCATGATGGCAATTTGTATAGGTAAAAGCCCCCATTCACTTAATTGAGAGCTTTTTTCCTATGCAAACTGCAAGCATTGGGGGGGGGAATCCAGTCGGAACCACAGTGGAATGGGGAGCCTAAAGCCCCCTACTCCCATGCTGGGGTCCAAATTCACATTACTTCTTAGCAAGAAAAAGCACTGATGTAGCTGCATGGTAAATATTAAAGGTAATTTGAAGTTCTGGTCTAAGATAACTTCCCTGGGAAAGCTGAACAGCTCTGTTTCATTTGCTAGGGATAAGATGTCTCTGTTACTCCTGTGGAATAAGCCATTCCTTCTGCCACTTTAGCCACTGTATCTCCATATATCTATATTTTGCCCATCACTAAATATTAGGCTTCTGAAAAGTGGAAGTGTTATCATTGGACGAAAACACTCTGATTCTAGCAACTGGGGGGGGGGGAGAATAATAGAGTCCTATGACAAATTAGTCTGCTTAACTACTGCTGTAGGCCATATTATCAGATATTTTTTTTCTTGTCCATGGTCTGCTTCATGATATCATTAGTATATGGTACTGAGCCAGAGAGCAGAAGCAAAGCTACAAGCAACAGCTGATGTTAGTGATGGCATGCTCATTTATTTAGCAGACAGAATTTGGGAATTATGATCTGGATTTGTCGGTATCCATCCAATCACACATAATCTGTCTTCTGCCATAGGCAATAGGCCTGCTGCTGGTCTCAGTTTGATATTAATTGTATTTTGTTTTGTTCAGCATAGTTTATTCCTTTGTAACTAATTGTTTGAAGTAAAAGTGCTGTAAAGCATGTTTATTTGGAGTTTCATATTACCCATCCGTTTCTCACTTGCAAATAGGAGGGGAAAATGAATATATTGGATTTATTACCTCCTACATCTCTGTACTAAACATTTTTTTATTTAAGAGTAGGTCCAATTTGTTTCAACATAATATTTTTCCACGGGGTGACTTATAATATAATCCTACGCACATTTATTCAGCTGTAAGTTCCATGGTTTTCAATAGAGTTTATTTCTTAGTAAGTGTGTTTAGAATATCAGTCTCAGGATCACAGCCTTAATGTATGACCACATAATAAGTTCTTAGCCCATGTTAAACCACATAATACACACTGTTGTTAAACCTGTGATACACTGGGTTGTATCCAATGCTAGCTTTGCCTTAATGCAGGGGTGTTGGGCTTCTTTCAGCCTGGGGAATGAATTCTGTTTTTCAGAGTGGTTTATCAATGTCCACATGTGCATAATTAATGAGGCTGGGAAAGGAAGATGCAAATGAATGGATTAAAGTGAAAGCTGGAGCAAACTGTGCTCCAGGTCTGGAATGAATGATAGAAAATATCTTAGTTAAACTGGAATTCAGAAGTGGAGTGTGAGGCAGAGTGAACCAGAGAAACAATAAATGAACTTAATGGAGGAAATGTTCTATCTGTCTCACACCAACCCATCCTCCAAAGCAGCGATGATCATGTTTGAAAGCAGGAATTGCTTGTCTAGTAAGCCTGATCTCATCTGACTAAGTAAGCAAATAAGCAGGGATGGGGACTCGGACTCGAGGACTCGACTCGTGAGTCGGACTGAGTCCCCCCTCTGACTCGACTCGGACTCGAGTCCCAATATTTTTAATGGGACTCGAGACTCGACTCGGGACTCGAGACCAAGGACTCGTCAACATCCCTGGGCTTTGCCAGAAGGAGTGGAGAGGAGCGAGATTGCCGGCGAAGAGTGCATGGAAGCAAGGTGTGCCGCTGCTCGGCCACTATGGACGGCTACAGGAGTGCAGTCCCAACAGTGTGTCAAGATTTACTTTGATTGATGTGTTGCGTACTTGGGAGAGGCAGAAGAAGGACCTGAGATTACTCTGTGTGGCTGCTCTGAGTGTGTTTCTGGTTCCAGCAAGTTCATCACCAGTGGAGCGGGTGTTCAGTGAGGGTGGAATTGTGATGAGATCTCACCGTTCCAGAATGGGGGCCAAACATTTAGACAAAATCATGTTCCTCAAATGCAACATGGATAAGTTTTAGGAAGTACAGCAAGTTTATTTTTTTAAATCATTTTTCTAAAATGCAACCTTTCAGACATTTTGGGTTTGGCTGCCTCTGCCTGCCTGTCTGGGGTTCCTAGCCTCCTCTGCCTGCCTGGTCTCTTCTTGACCAGTTCAACAGTTGAATTGTCCAAGACAAAGGCCTCTGCCTGCCTGCTTTGGGGTTCCCTGCCTCCTCTGCCTGCCTGGTTATTTTGGGTTTGTCTGCCTGGTCTGTTCTTGCCAAAATCAGTTGCAGAGTTTTGAAATAAAAAGGCATACTTGTGCCTAGAATTTATTTAAACCACACATCTGAAGTAGCCTTATTTTGTTGGGGGGAAAGCCCCATTGATTTTAATAGGGACTCGTGGAGTCAGCTTTGGAAGTGACTCGTGACTCATGAGTCACCATTTTGGACCAAGGACTCGGACTCGAGACTCGGGTCCAAAGAGACTCGTGACTCGACTTGTGACTCGAGACCAAGGACTCTTCAACATCCCTGCAAATAAGTAGCTTTTGCTTTCAAAATGTTGGGTGATTTCATGTAGGGCAGCAGCTCCCCCTTTCTGCTCTGAGAACAAGGCGACACAATGAAAAGAACTCACCAGCCTGCAAAGTTTTTCCTGAAACAAACTGGTGGATTTGATGGAAACCCTCTTTCCTCATGGTTCAGACAAGCACAGGTCTCGTTTCCATGTGCTCAAGGGAACAGATCAACTGAACCTATCTCAGCCTGAATGAATGTGACATGTTAGAATTTTCCTAAGGCTTAAGCAAAGGATGATTAGCTTTTTCTATAGCTTTGAATTCAGGCAGGTATCTTCATTCACTTTTGAATGAAAATAGCACTTAGGACTGGTGTACAAGAATCCTGCATCTTCTAGAAGCTTCCCCAACATCTCCCGAGATGAAGCCTGCGGCTGGGCCAGCCCTGCCATGCAGTAGGGTGAAGCTACTGGTTTCAGGAGGCACCGTGAGAGAGGAATAGGTGAAGCAGGGCTGGTGCTACCATTAGGCCAACTAGGCAGCTGCCTAGGGCGCAGGGCTAAAGGGGGTGCCAGAAATAGGGAGGGAGGGCTCAAGTGGGAAGGGGGGCGCTAAATATCTGATCTTGCCTAGGGCACCAAACTGTACCAAACTGCCTTGCACCGGCCCTGAAGTGAAGGCAAAAATTGCTATTGGAATGGTGCAGCAAGACTTTTTAAAGTGTTTACCTGGGGGTGGGGGGGCATTTGGGAACCATTTCAGGCAGTAAAACGTCTTGGCCTGCAGAGCAGGGGTGGTTGCAGAGGGCCAAGGAAGAGACTTTAGGTCTATTTTGCCCATAGACTCACAATACCTGGAATATGGGGACAGACATCTTGCTTGAACACAGGAACAGGGTGTATATAAGGTCTCAACCTGCTTTAGGTTGCCATCACTTGGGGGCAGATGGGCAGGCATTGCAACCCACCCATTAAGGCAAAGAGACACTGCAATATGGCTGGTCACTCTTTATTGGGGCCAAGGAAGAATTAATTTATGCTACCCCAATTGACTGTTTGGGTTTGGCTGGTATGTATTTTGCCTTCCTTGGGATGTCCCTCTTACATGGTATAGATCTTGGTTTTGGGTTTAAATGCTTCCATTTGGCTGTTGCTAATTGATTGTTTCCTTCACAACTTTGGCAGAAGGACCTGTGTGGTTATGGACGATGCTTCAGAACCGGAGAGAGTAGGAAGGTGCCTGTGGGAAGTCCATCTCAGTTAAGCTGGGTATAGTCAAATACACACAGGGCTGGAGTAGTTCCACGGAAGCAGGGGGTGCTGTCCAGAGTGGTGAAGGTAGGTTACACCTAGCAGAGCTTTAAGCAGCTTCTATGGGGATCCTACTTCACTCCTGCCTCTCCCCACAAAAGAATTGGTTACAAGCCTTCAGGTGTTGCTCAGGCTTTAACTATGTGGAGCTAGGGGGACATTGCAGCTGAGTTTCCATGCCAGTCCCACTGTGCAGCTCTGGTAGGTTTCTAGAACTATTCCTTCCACACTGGTCTGTTGATGCATAGATAGATAGATACCATGTGTTTTTTTTTTAAAAAATAAAGTTGCGGCCTGTTTAATTGCAGTTGTTGTGTCTGTCTGTTTCTTTCACTCTATCTGCAAATGTGCTCTCTGTGTGGTGGCTCTACCCCACTGCTATTGTATACAGTATGGCCAATCATTCATGTGGCTATTTTTTTAATGAAAACGCTCCATGCCTTATGGAAAAAACACATGATGTTTTATGGTGGGATATGCTGTGCTGCATATTTCAGCCAAGTAATAAAGAATCCTATCATATGCCACCTGCTCCCAGCTACCTCCATGTGATAAAAAGTAACATGTAGACCAAACGTAATCTTCCAAACAAGGTTGCATTGTGCACATGTAATAATCCGCATCCAGGGCAGACACTGTCTCGGATATCAGTGATTATAATGGAACATCAGTTTCATGATGTATTAGGCTAAGCAAATGTTATCAATCTACCACATGTTGGAGCAAGACAGTGTGGTTCAATGGCTCAAGTGACTTAGACTTGGACTTGCATTTGAATTTCTGCTCATCCACTGAGGATTTCTCTCAACCTTCATCCATTAAAAAAAGGAAATTATAGTGACTGATTTGTACTCTTTATTATATGGAAGCATAAACTATGAATTTAAAAAGGCATATTCTCGTTCAGGAATGGCTAACAGAACAATCCTATGCATGTGGGAAGTAAGTGTCACTGCGTTCAATGGAGCGTACTCACTAGTAAACTTCCTATATGTATTTTCTTTGGAGTAAGTCTGATTGAGCTAAGAGAGGCTTACGTTTTGTGCATAGGATTGGCTGTAAAACACCCAGTGGATTTTTGCCAAACATTGAATACGTGTCTTTCAAGGTGTCTTACATATAATGGTGTAGCCCATTTTAGAAATAATTTTATTTTAAATCCTTTACTATTTACAGCTTCGCCCCCCCCCCTTTTTAAAGTCTTTATTCTACATTCAGGAAAGTGAACAAATTAAAAACTTTTATAGAAATCCTGTCAGCTTGTTTGAATTACAACTATAACTAAAGTTTTGTTCTGTTCTTTTAATTCTGTTCCTATTCCTGCATTTGATTTTAGGGTGGCACAGAAATTGTATTCCAAGAAATGAATAATGCAGTCAGCTTTAAATAAATTGCAAAATATGCAGCAGTTTAAACCACTTATTATCCAAGTTCAAGTGAATATTTATATGCCTTTTTATTCATGGAGTACATTTCATATTCCATTTCAGAGTTTAGTTTGATGTTGGGTCTTCTCTGTCAGTGAATGATGTTGATAGTGTCTATTATCTTTCTTCACTTTCCATTTTCACTTCTTGAAGTGGATTTCTGTAAAACTACTGGAGCAAAAATTTTGGCATTTAGATAATGGAGCTCATAGCGTAGATCAGTTTCTCGAAGCCCAATCCAAAAGATATATGAAGCCCTGAGAGTTCACAGAATAACTTGCAGTGAAACACCTACAATCAGTGATGATGTCAGCAGCTAACATCCATGGACTCTTGCTAGGGTCCTCCTGATGCTGGACCTGGGCCCTCAGACCAAGCAGCTGGGTCTGCTAGCAGCAAGCTGTTTTAGTAAGCCAAAATGCCACTCTGGGGCATTGTCGGGAATTTAAATGGTGGCTTGCTACTTTGGCAATACTGTGGCAGGGCACTGTGGGTATTTAAAATGGCACATGGCTTGCAGCAGCTGCCCACGAGCAGCAGGTAAACCTGAGGGGGAGCTGACGTAGGAGGAAGTCCACTATAGGAAGTCCACTTTGCCAAAAACTAGTTTGAAAATTACTTGTATTGACAGGTTTTGTTGGTTGGCATGTAATGTTATATTTTTACTGACAGCATTGATGGATAACATGAAATGGTAGCGAGCATTGGACAGTTTTCAGTTTATCACCAAGTAGGCTGCTCAACAAGATCTGCCACAGACGGCCTTCTCCTTGTCCCTTCAGCCAGAACAGCTAGACTGGTGGGGACTAGGAAGAGGGCCTTTTCTGTGGCGGCCCCCATACTGTGGAACTCTCTCCCTAGTGACCTCTGCCATGCCCCCTCTCTGCTGAGCTTCCGCTGCTCACTAAAAACATGGCTGTTCAGGCGGGAATAAGGGGTGGGCTAAGATTTTAAAATTTTATACTGTTTTCAATGTATTTTATTCTGTATTTTATCATGTTGTACATCGCCCAGAGTGGCCGGGTTGCTGGCCAGATGGGCGATCCATAAATGGAACAAAATAAAATAAAAATAAAATAAAATAATAAAATTTCATACCTGAAGCCTGACAAAATCAAAACCATAAGAAATGTCAACACGTCTCACACGTTTGGATGACACAACAACCCGTTGTGGGTCAAACAACCCTAGAACAAGCCATGGGTTCTCAGGGTGGCTTACTACCAAAAAATAAATTACCCTGCAGAAGTGGTCTGGATTCGGACAACATGACAACCCACCATGACTACTTACCTCTGATGGGTTGTCATGTTGTCTGAACCAACTTAGTGACTGGGTTTGCATGACACAACAACCCATTGTGCGAATACAGACTGCTTCCCGCAGGGTGGTTGTTTGAGGTCAAAAAGCAACCCTGACAATCCATGGTTTGTACTAGGGGTTGTTGGACCCACAAAGGGTTGTCATGTCATCTGAACCTGAGCAACCGACAGTGACCCAGCGAGGCTGCAAATAGATTTGGGGTTTTGTTGGAGGTTTTTTAACTTTGCTTCCCCCTGACATTTGTCAAAAGGTGAGCTGTCAAGGGAAAGCAAAGCCGTGAGTGACCTTTCCTCATGAAAGGGGGTGGCCAGTAGATCACCACCTTCATGCTGAGATCCTCTAGGGTTTTTTGTTTGTTTTTTGTTTTGGTAGGACCTGGCTCTTCTCAGTGTCCTGCATCTTTTTCACCCTTTTCCGAGACTCTAAGTGCTCAGGACGGTGGAAAAGTGCTGTGCAAGCCATCCCTTTTACATGAGCATGGAGCTTTGAAGCTATCAAAGCTCAGGTTTTCTTTTAAACTGGGGTTTTTGACAGGGCAAATCAGGGTTTGTTTGTTTTTTACAGAGAATATGCATATACATATGTATATGTTCCTGTCAAAACAACAACAACAACAACAACAACAACAACAACCCTGGGTAGCCCTGCCAAAACCCCAGTTTTAAAAGGAAGCCAGAGTTTTGGCAGCTAGCTGCCTGTCAGAAATCTGTGCTCCCATAAAAGCACCTAGAGTCTTGGGGAAAGGTAGAAAAGTTCAAGGACACTGGCCAGATTCAGGTCCAACCAACCCCCCCCCCCAAAAAAAACTAGAGGATCTCAGCACAAAGCGGGTGACCTGTTTACAAGCAAAGATCCCTTGCAGCTTTGCTTTCCGTTGACCGCTCGCCTTTTGACTGCTGACAAGAGAGAGTAAAGTAAAAAATGAGCCTATTTGCAGCCTCTCTAGGTCAATGTCCATGGTTGGTGCTTGCTGCACTTTGACAGCAGGCACTTCCCAGGACATTGCCCAGGTGAGACTTCCCATTTCGAACCCATGCAAGTGTGCACCTCCACACTTGCGCAAATCTGACTAAATTTTTTTTTAAAAGAAAGAAAATATTTGAGCAAATTTGGGGGTCAAAAATATTTAAAAATAGGTGGCAAACCAGTGACAGCCCCTCCAATGTGGGGAGAGGCTATCACTGGCTGTCAACTCAGAGATCTCAAAAAGTGATCTCCAGAAAGGAAGGGAGAAAGCTGCAGCGAGCACACACACACACACACACACACACACACACACACACACAAAAGGCTTGTGGTCAGCAAGGGGAAGGGAGACGACAAGACGGGTCCTGCAACAGTCCCCTGGGATACCCATGAAAGGACCGAGGGAGAAGGAAGGGGAGCCAACCCATGGTTGTAGCGGATGGGACCCCTTACTCCAAAGCCCACACCCTCAATGTGACCCTTGTATGGGTCACTTCAGACTTGAAGCTGTCTTCTTAAGTTGTGTTAGCCGATTATGTGTCTTAGGTCTTATATGTAGCTGTTCACCCACGTTTGTTTGTCTTTATTAAGAGCAGTTTGTTTTATTTGATTACTTGAAGCAGGGTGCCCCTCCGTTAATTCACTTCTTACTTTCCTGTCACCAGTCAGACTCTGGAGAATTAGAACTTTGAATAAAAAGATTGATTTATTGTTCTAACAAAGTCTCTAAACTGATATTCAACTCAGACACAGATAACTTGGATTTTTCAACGGTTAATTCAAACTTGTTCTTTGCTTAGATTCAGGTTAAAGGCAGGCAGATGTTATACAGTGCTCTTTGTATCAATTTGGCTTGGTTACTTGAAAGTTACAGTATCAGACCAGGGAACTTAACTGTCCCTCACACTAGTCCAGAGCTTCACCTTCTCCCTCAGACAGAAGGTCCTTCACTCCCTAAGCGGAGACTCCTGTGAATTGTTCTATACTAACACCTTCATGTTTGCTTTCTCACAACTTAGTTACTAGATTTCCTGTCTGAACTCTTCTCTTCAGTACCACCTTTCCCTACCTACTCTACTAACCTTCCACTCCCTCTCTCACTCAGGGATGTTGAAGAGTCCTTGGTCTCGAGTCACGAGTCAAGTCACGAGTCTTTGGACCCGAGTCTCGAGTCCGAGTCCGAGTCCTTAGTCCAAAATGGTGACTCACGAGTCATGAGTCCTGAGTCACTCCCAAAGCTGACTCCACGAGTCCCTATTAAAATCAATGGGGTTTCCCCCCAACAAAATAAGGCTACTTCAGATGTGTGGCTTAAATAAATTCTAGGCACAAGTGTGCCTTTTTATTTCAAAACTCTGCAACTGATTTTGGCAAGAACAGACCAGGCAGACAAACCCAAAATAACCAGGCAGGCAGAGGAGGCAAGGAACCCCAAAGCAGGCAGGCAGAGGCCTTTGTCTTGGACAATTCAACTGTTGAACAGGTCAAGAAGAGACCAGGCAGGCAGAGGAGGCTGGGAACCCCAAACAGGCAGGCAGAGGCAGCCAAACCCAAAATGTCTGACCCTAACCCAAACCCCCCACAACAACACATCAATCAAAATAAATCTCAACACATCGTTGGGGCTGTGCTCCTGGTAGCTGTCCATAGTGGCCGAGCAGCGGCGCGCCTCGCTTCCATGCGCTCTTCACCGGTGATCGCGCTCCTTCTGGCACCGCCAGAAGACTCGTCAACAGCCCAGGGATGTTAACCCACTCTCTCCCCAGCTGGCACCCAACAGACTCCCTTTAACTGCCAACTCCCTGGGGTTCTATGCTCTCTGCTTCAACCAATCAGAGCCTCTGGAATGTTCAGGTTGGCCCCTCCCCGGGCTTCTGCCTGTCACTCCGCCACAATGGTTAGCCCAATTGTCTGTCAGTTGTACCATAGGTTGTTTCACAAATAACCCACCCTATGTAACTTATTCATAGGGTGGATTGTTGTGTGTGCGAACTCACCCAATGTGTGCATGATGAAACCTAAGCTGAGTACAGTCATGTTACAGCATGACTAGAATACACTTTTTGTTTCTTATGTGTAAAAATCAATACAATTTTGAATGTGAACCCTCAATACTTGAGAGTCAGGAAAACAGAGGAACTCTTTTTTAAAGATTGCTTCATACTGCTTTACAGGATTGTTTTGACATCCCCCCCCCCCCGCAGTTTGCAAAGTTCAGCTTTACCTTATTTCCTGTAGCTTTTATCTTCTTTCTCACTTTGAAAAAATAAATAAATAACTCCATCACTCAGGACCTGACTGCAGAAAGAGATAACGTTCTACACATGCTTCAATGTGGTGCATTGACTATTTGTTCAACTGATTAAAGGATGAATAAACAATAGTATCTGTTAACAAGCACTGATGGTTCTTTAACTTGACCTTGTGAAAATGCCTGCTTGTGTGCTGAGGATGACTTTAATATTGTATCAAAGCTTACTTAAGTGAATGAAATTGCTGCTACAGAGAAACTCTTTAAGAAGTGTAATTGGAATAGATTCTCTTAAATGAAGTAATATTTTGCTTTGTGAAAAGATGTGCTCTTGGCATTTGTTGTTTTCATTCTGAAATCTTATTTAGCTGTTTAGTCACAACAGTGATGCCAGGTAATTTTAGGAGCGTGATTAAAAATGTTTAAAAGAAAGGAAATGAAGGCTCCCTGCTGAAGGTATTTACTTTTCACCTAAAACAAGGGAGGAAATGTCTCCAAAACATGGTTAAGAACTGTTTTTATTACTTACACTAGTATCCCTATACAGGGCAGTATCCGATGCTACGCATGCACTAGCAGGACTCACCACTAGCACAATGAGAAGCTAGCAGCTCCTCAAGCATCCAGAAAGAGTGGAAATGCTCATTTCTGGAACGGGGCAAGTCAGAGGAGCTCTCAGAAGGGAGCTCTGCTGAGCTGTCCTGGTCCAGAAGCAAGTGTTTCTGCTTCTTTGCTGGGTTGCTTTCAGAAGCACTAGTCTCTGTTGCACTAGCAGTGAGTCCCGCAAGTGCAGTGGAACAAGCAGAGGATCGGTACCATTATAGGATATTGCCCTTGTAGTCTTGAGCCAAGTCCTAAGGTGAGGAATCCGTGCGATTCCAGATGCTGTTGGATGCTAACTTCCATCGCCCCCAGCCAGCATGGCAAATGTCATGGGATTATGGGATTTATAGTCCAAAAATATCTGGAGGGCCATAGGTTCTCCCCACCTGCCCTAAGCCACTATTGCTAAACTTTTCACCAAGGGCATTTAAGGTGATTTTACAGCTTGATGATTACATTGTTTTTGTAAATGGATGAATCAGATATTATTTATTTATTTATTTATTTTTATTAGATTTATACCTCGCCTTTTTTCCTTGCAAGGAACCCAAGGGGACTAACATAATCCTCCTCCTCCTCTCCATTTTATCCTCACAACAACCCTATGGGTGTGCATTAACTTTTTAATTTTTATTTTTGGGGTAGTCAATTTGTTTTCATTATTTAAAAACTCATTTGTTTTATTATCCAGTCATAGAAATTATATTTATTTCATTATTCACATTTGTCTGTTATTTTAATTCTTGTACTGGTTTTGCCGCCAACAGCAGTACCTGTGCAAATTCTAAGTACGAGCAAGTTATGATGTGTGCCGTGGGGATGGTACCAAAAAATGCAGAGCTGGTACCAGCTTTCAGGAGGCCTTGGGCAAGGTGCCCTCCAGCCCCCTCCTAGTTCCAGCCCCCCCCCCAGTGCCACTGCAGATGGGTGGGCAGCCCACAGCAGAAACGGGTAGTGACAGGCAGCAGCATGGACTGCCAGCATGGCACTCCCTTAGCCTGGCACTGAAAAGAGAAGTGCTGGGCAATGTGGTGACATCGGATGGTGCCCTCTTCATTTCCCCAGAATGCCACTGGTTCCCAACAAAGTGTACATTGGGGGCTAGGGCCCAGGGGCTTTGGGGCTAATACAGATGTCAGTGGCTGCAGCCGCCTTGCCCAGAACTTTTTCTCTCAGCTCCAGGCCCTAGAAGATTATCCCTGTCCCTGCTTCACATCTCTGATGGCTACTTGCAGGGGACAGAGAAGCTCACAATGTGATAGCCCTTCACAAGATCATTCCTGCCAAATGATAACACAAGAATGCCATTTTTGACAGCATCACCATGGTGAATGTGACGTCTGCTCTAACTCAAACACAGGCACATCTCTAGCTTCAGATATCAGCTCAGGATCCCTATGGTATTGTGGCACGTTGGGCTGTTTCATACATTACTAGGAGAGGTGTGGCGGTCAATACAGCAAGGATTTCTCAGTTGTGTTGCTCCAAGTTTATTGTGTGATAGCTGCTTTTGGTAGCATTGAGGAAGGGAGGATAAAAATAAAAACAGATTCGAATTTAAATATTCTAAATGTGAAATATTGCTTAGCAGGCTCTTCCTGAATATATTCCTGCACCATAGTTAACATCCACTTTCATTTATTTCATTAAATAACATAATAAAAATTACCTTGGAAGAAAAGAAAAGAATAAGGAATTAGATCTCTGCACACCTATTTGCTCCATTACAGGAACCATTTTGATCACTCAAGCAAATAGTTGATTTCTTAATAGATAATTAAATACTCACTGAATAGGATAAATGTGTGGTTAAGAGAGCTATTAAAACTAGATTATTGGTACATTCAGATCCTTGGAGCCCATGAAACATTTCATCCTTGGACTCCATGAAACAAAACAAAACCCATTTCTATGGATTGTCTCTGGATTGACATAGGAAGATGCTGTTACTTATTCTTACCATTATGGCCCCTCATGTACACTGTGAGTCAGAAAAGCGCCAATGTTATTGCCATGAAGCAAAGTGGTGAAACATTCTATTGTTTCATAGGGACTGAGTTTTCATACTGTATCGCCACAAGGCAGATACTAAGAGGCTTGTAAAGGAATTATCCTGAAAGACTCTCATGGTAACTGTTACTGTTTTAACAGGAGAACAGCAGCCATATTTTACAAGAATGCTAATTGCAAACACAAGTGTGACCTTCTCTGTAGAGTTTGCAGAGTTTATCGGTCATGTTCATCAGAATTGCTTATTACTTGTAAGACATAGATACCCTCATTAAAAATGTTCTATGTTCCTCGCTGGAGTCATAACAAGAGACCCTTCTACTGTAGGTTCTAGAGAACACTCTAAAGGCCACACTAGACAAAACATGTGATGTGGATTAAAGAAATCTCCCGGAATTCCTGCCCTGTAAACACTTCATTTACATTAATACCCGGAAGAAAAAAAAGTAAGCCAGAAGCACAGTAATAATACTGGGTTAGATGGACAAACAGTCTAACTTGATGTAGGCCAGTTTCCTTTGTCTCATTTAGGGCATGGCTGGCTGGGGCATGCTGGAGTCAGGACTCTCCCCCCCCCCTCTAAACATGCATAGGATTGTGCCCTTCTTTCTTTCTTTCTTTCTTTCTTTCTTTCTTCAGTCCTTCCTTCCTTCCTTTTGGCCTATGTTTGGAGTAATGAATTAAATTCTCAGAAGAGAATGACACACAAACATTTATTGCACTCACTCCACAGAGATCAGGGAACTGGGGAGTAATGTAATTTCCATGTTGCCACCTAAAGTAGAAGAAAGAGATTTATCTTAGGTAAGAAGCCACTCAGACTTAGTCCCCTGCTTTCCTGTTGCAGAAAGAGCAATTTCAGTCTTGGAAAATATCAATTTCAAAAGATTTGGACTGGTTGCTGAGAATGTACAGGAAAAACCCAGACATTGTGATTAGTATTTCAAAGGACATTGACAAGGTGCTTGGACAGGTTCATGCAACCACTTCTGTATTGGATTTCTGCCCCTCTTGGCTTATAAGAATTGGCAGGGAGGGAACAGCTAGCTGGGCCAGGGAGGTGATTAATGTCTCTTTGCTAGGAGGGCACCTGAAAGAGGTAGTGGTGAGACCACTCCAGAAGAAATCCTCTCTGGACCCAGAAGATCTCAACAACTTTAAGCCAGTGGCAAATGTTCCTTTCTTGGGCAAGGTCCTTGAGTGGGTGGTTGCCAAGCAGCTCCAGATGCTCTCACATGAGACTGATTATCTGGATCCATCCATGTATGTTGTTATAGTCAGTTATCTCAGTAAGAGGTGATATTATTTAGACTTAGAATAAAAATGTATCCTTGGCAATGTAGCTTAATGGGACACAACAATCAAGCTACACATATTTTATAGCCTCCAAACAAAGATTATATACAGAAGACTTTGAACACACAGCATTGGGAACTAACCTTTCAGATCAGTCACCCTCAACATGTTGCCTGTAAACCATCTTCCTAAGCTTAAAACTGAAAATAGTTTTTGCTCTACTTAGAAACCTTGGCTTAAGATGATGTTGAATGTATTGTGCATTTGAATCTATGCATGTATAAGCTTTATATTTAGGATTCATATGCTGAAAATTGTATAGTAGAGAAAAAAGACAAATCTTGTCTGAGATTTGTGGAAATAGAAAACTATGTATGTTGTATATCTAAAGTAAAGAATTTAATCGTAGCTGGCTGGGGCATGCTGGGAGTTGTAGGCCAAAAACATCTGGGGACCCAAGGTTGGAGAACACTGCCTTAGATGATGAACGTAGTGTCTGGGTAGGTTCATGCCGGCAAAGTCGCTCCATCAGGTATTACAGTTCCCGAACCGTGCAAGGCTATATAGGTTAAAACCAGCACCTTGGATCGGGCTCAGAAACATATAGGCAACCAGTGCAAGCAGGCCAGAATCAGTGTTATCTGTTCGGACCTTCTTGTCCCTGTTATCAATCTGGTCACCTCATTTTGCATGAGCTGCAGCTTCTGGAACATCTTCAAAGGCAGTCCCATGTAGAGTGCATTGCAGTAGTCTTACTTGAAGTTTACCAGAGCATAGACAACTGAAGCCATAGAATCTTGTTAATTACATCTATTAAGGTGGTCTTTTCTGAACCATTCTGTCCTAGACTAATCATTATCAAAATAGACAATTGTCATTCCGACATATTCATCACTGGGCTGAAAAGTACTATATCCTAAGAGCTGCCAGACCAACAATTAAATACTTTGCACCAGCACCACTTATTGGTAACCATGCAACACCACAAACCATGGCATTGTGTTGCATTGGCATTGCAGGAATGTTACTCTGAATTTACAACCACATAGGAAGGTGGGCAGCCAGTCTGAAGGCAGCAAAATCCCTACCTGCACGCATATAGGCATCCTGTGTGCTAGGCGCTATTGAACACCAAATGGCCCGTGAGGCAGCCGCTCGCCAATCTGCCAATATAATCTGGCATCATATACAGGGACTGTCAAGCCCATGGATCAAGGGCCGAACTCCTCTGCATCTGGTTCTGGACAATGCCGTCAGCAATGCATGTCCAGTGCCAGGCACATGCTGCTGGCACCCTGAGCAAAGATGTTTGAATTTCAAGTGTAGGTAAGGGCCCGGACCAAACACTACCTCTGGTTCCTTCCCCGACTCCCAGACTCATTTGCATGTTTGCATTACAAGCGAGCCAGAGAGGCTGCTGCTCTCTCAGCCTGCTTGGATTAACAAAGGCCAATTTCCATGATTAACATTTCTGTCAGTAACTTTACCTTATGTTTGCAAATTAGCATTTCAATCCTAGTGTTACATTCCTTTGACTTCTTGCATACAGAGTTAGAACAGGAACTTAGCATATGTAAGTCATAGGATTACATTCAAGCAGACAGGCACAGGTTATGTGTTTATATAATATAGAAATCATATATTAAATTATATTTTACCACACAAGTTCTAAGTTTATTAAAAATTCCTCTGTAAAAAAGGTATGCATTAAATTATATTTTACCACACAAGCTCTAAGTTTATTAAGAATTCCTCTGTAAAAAAATGTATGCATCTCACAAGAATTTTACCACATTATTATGTCTGTAACAAAAGGATGAGAGCTTCGAGCAAAGGATCTTGATGATCACATCTCAGTTGGGTTCACATGTCAGGTCCGTGGAGGGGGAAGAAGGAAAATCAAACCTAGCTCGAAGAATTTGTGAGCCAGGAAGGAAAGGTTGATTTACATCCCTACTTAGAAGACAGAGTGTTAGCTACCTGCACTGTAGCCTGGTTATCGCACCAAAAATGAAGCACTGAGTTGGACAGTCGGTCTGTCCATAAATGAGCGGCCACATAAAATGGGAAGAATTCAAGAAAAGTAAGGTCTCTACATAACCCAGAACGCAGCCATGTGCCAGGCCATGGCACTGCACACCACTGGTCTTGAAAGATGACTCCAAAACCCAGAGAACCGGAAGCATCGGACTGAATCTGAAAATCTGCATGCAGCAAGAGTTCCCACCTCCAGAATGAAACTCCATTGAATTGCTCTAAAAATTGTAACCAAACGTGGAGATCAGTGCGCATAGCTGCGGAGAGACAAACTCTATGATAGGGGCGCTTCAGGCCCCGCGTGGCAGTGGATAAACAGCGCAAAAATGCGCGTCCTGGTGCAACGACCCAGCAAGCGAAATTGAGATGGCCAACAAGGGCCTGCAAGTCACATAAATTAATTCTCGGGTATTGCAGAACAATGTAAATGCGCTCGAGTAGAGCCAGTAGTCTCTCATTCGGGAAGCGGGAATGCTGCTGCATTGAATCTAGCTCTATTCCGAGAAAGCTGAGTGTGGAAACAGGGCCCTCTGTCTTCTCGACTGCCAACGGAACCCCCAAATCAGATGCCAATTCGCGAAACTGGTTCATCAAGAATGCACATTGATCAGAACCGGCCGGGCCTGCAAAGAAGAAGTCATCCAAATAATGGACAACCTGATCAAGGCCGGTCCGATTCCGCAAGGCCCAATCAAGAAAAGAACTGAAACGCTCGAAAGCAGAGCACGAGATAGAGCAGTCCATTGGCATTGCTCTATCAAAATAAAAACTGCCCCGAAAACAGAACCCTAGTAGGTCAAAATCGTCTGGGTCGACAGGTAGCAACCTGAACGCTGATTTTATATCACACTTTCCCATCCGGGCTCCAGGACCACAGCGGCGAATCATATCTACTGCAGAATCGAATGAGGCTGGCGTACCGGACGGAACAAAGGTGCTCCGGTATGGCCTCATTCACTGAAGCCCCAGGGGAAAGGACAAATTATGAATCAGGCGAAACTCGCCCGGGGCCTTTTTGGGAACTATTCCCAAAGGTGATATTCGCAAGGAGGGAATGGGCAACGAAACAAAGGGGCCCAACACCCTACCTGCAACCACCTCTTAATCCAGTTTAGACTGGACTAAGGACTCAGCTTCTACTACAGATTTCTGATTACGGGACATCATGTGAACCTGAGGTCCCTGAAATGGAATCCTGAAACCATAACGGAAACCGTTTAGCAAATAATTGGCATCAGACTTGTTAGGGTTAATTGACAGTAACGCGGGCAGCCTGCGCAGATTAACTGGCCTGGGGCCCTTTCGGAGGTGGCTGCTGGCCTGTCCCGTGCTGACTCCCGGCAGCAGCACCCCCGAAAGCCCCCTTGAAGGAACGCAAGCGAAAGCATGATGCTGACGTGTGGGCGCCTCCACAGACCGCGCAGACATGCTTGTATGGGCACTCTGCACGAGCACAGTTTCCCCTATAAGCATATTCCCAGCATACCTGGTGGGCTTGCACGGGAAGCTGGGGCAGGCACTACTTTGGACAAAACATGCCCACTTTCAGATCTCTCACCAACAATGAGCCTGGTAGGGACCATATATTCCAACGGTTGTGATCTTTATCGTCCCATCGAATGGCTTTGTCGAAGGCAGGCCTTTTTCCTAAATCCCTCATCATAAGCCAATCAAGCCCCCCCCCTTCGAAACCAGAATATGCTCGATAAATAATATCGAGGTATTTGATAGACGGATTGTGAAAATGATGTCAATTAGGATAAAGGAAAATTTTTATAAACTAATTTGGAGATGGTATTTAACTCCAGTAAGATTAAATAGAATAGATAATAACTGTTCTGCATTTTGTTGGAGAGGATGTCAGGAAAAAGGGACATATGCTCATATGTGGTGGAGTTGTAAAAATGTATTGGCGTTTTGGCGAGAGGTTTTTACAGAAATATCAAAAATTATTGGTACTAATTTAGATATACAGGCCTGTGGCTTATGCTGGCTCAGCTTGTCTGAGTGTGGAAAGCTAAGCAGGGTCAAGCCTGGTTATTACTTAGATGGGAGACCGCTCCTCTAGTTTCCTGCATTGAGCAGGGGGTTGGACTCAATAGCCTTGTAGGCTCCTTCCAACTCTATGATCTACGGAATCTAGAGGTCTGTCCAAAATTAGCATTGTTATCAATAACTGGAGAAGCTTATTTGTGACCAAAATACGAAGGAGTTAATTGTAAACTTGTTAACTGCAGCCAGGCTAATGATAGCGAGAAATTGGAAGTACAACATGTTTTCCTAATAACAGACTGGTATAAGGAAGTTTGGGACATAGCCCTAAATGATAAACTAACTAGTAGTATCAAATGCAAAAAAGGATTGTTAAAGAAGAATAATTTTATGGATATATGGAATCAATTACTATACTATGTATTAATAAAGGGGAAGGGTAACATGCCTTGTCAAGATATGTTATATTTTTGGAATTTAGAATTTATTTGATCAAGAGGATAGAAGTATATATTAATTGGTCCCTTGGGGGTGGGGGGGAGCACTTCATGATTTATTGTATGTTGTTTATGTTATGTTTGTGTGATATTCTTGTATTCTGCTATATATATTTTTTGTTATAATTTGTTTTGAAAAGTAAATAAAATATTTAAATAAATATTTAAATATATATATATATCGAGGTATTTGGTAAGAATGGCCACCCTTTTGGGGAATTGCTGTTGAAGTATACCCATGTAAATCAGGAACCCATGCAACCAATTAGCCCATGTACAGGCTGGTTTCCTTCGTTTAATTTTTTCCTGATCTTTATCCTTAGCCTTATCATTTTCAGTAGACTCAGGTTCCCTTGTCAGGAGGGAGAAAATATCAATAAACTCCCCGTGGAGTATCTTCTCTTTAGTCGCGGGGGACAAGTGATACCCCAGGGGGAATGAGGGGGTGCCAGGGGGGATGGCACCAGCCTCTGCCTGGGGGTAGTGATCTACTAAATCAGCTGCGGGCTGGCCCTTCATCCCAGACGCCATACGGCCAGCCAGCTTGGACCAAACGGTGGCACATGCCTTCAACACAGAGGAAGTCACTCCGTCACCGCTGCCCATAAGAGGAAGATGACTCTGCCACAGGGGCAACCGCTGTGGGCTGTGTAGGAGGTACTAGAGGCAAGGGGGGCGCCTGATTCCAAAAATACAGGCCAACCGGGAGTGAGCGCTGGCACAGGAGGCGATTGACCAAAATGCTGCAATCCTGCTGCCGGAGGTGGGCCTTGATAATATGGATTATAACCTAGAGGTATAGTATGTATGGCCATGTTGCCATGGTGTTGGGTGCAAAGTACTCACTGCTCCCTGCAGGATCCATTGACTGAGCCGAAGCACCCGCAGGCTGAAATGTCCCAGCAGCAACCTGATCCCAGAGCATCAGAGGAGCTTCCACCACATGTTCCCAGGAAAGAGGGCCGGAGTCGAGCCTCGGCGGCACCACTGTGCTAATGCTGGCAGCCATCTCATCCAAACAGTGCTGAAAGCGAAAGCAAAATATCATGTTTCGACCTGCCACGTTTGGGCCCTCCACCCAGGCTGCCCATGTCTAGAAACCCTTGGAGCGCGGTAGGGGGTGGGCTCTTTATCTAAAGCAGCCATCCGTGTCCAGGTTGTGGGAACATCAAGGGCTTCTTCATCAGAAGAGGAAAGCGGAGATGGGAGAGGGCGCTTCACCGGCTGCTTTGGCGCATGCCCTTTCCCCTTCTTGCCACCCTGGCCTTTTTTGGGAGGCGCTGGCAGTGACCTGGCCTGATACCTGACTCCCCATCCCTCCCCCGTGCGCAAAACCTCTCCCCAACCCCAGGATGTGGGGCCGGGGGAAGTCCATTCTGGAAACTGGGTAGTTTTTACCCTAGTTGCGCTTCAAAGTAAACCTTACGGTGTCTGAGAAATTGAGAAATGTCTACTCAATGTATTTCAATGCAGCACAAAGAACTGGCTTATGCTGGCTCAGCTTGTCTGAGTGTGGAAAGCTAAGCAGGGTCAAGCCTGGTTATTACTTGGATGGGAGACCCCTCCTCTAGTTTCCTGCATTAAGCAGGGGGTTGGACTCGATAGCCTTGTAGGCTCCTTCCAACTCTATGATCTATGAAATCTATGAAATCTACCCTTCAAGGAGTTTCTATGAAGTCACTTCACTTGCTGGTTTGTTTTTTGTTTTGTTTGTTTTTGAGTCAGGTGAAGAATCTTGCAAAATTCTATCAAAGATCACCTGTTTGTGGGAGGTTTTAGAGAGTCAGCAAGAGCAGAAATTGATTCAGGAGTCCTAGAAAATCCTTTTAGTGTCTCCCAGAGCACACCATAGCTGTAGTTTCTCTGAGAAGAAAATATGAGCAAAGATTATATACATAAAGATAGAGCAGGTGGAGAAGGCTTAATCTAATCATGAGCACACTTTTCTTAAAGAATGGCAGAAATATAAATTTAATGGTGTGGGAAGATTGTTCACCCAAGTAAAAGGTGTCTCCCACAAGTAATAAAGCTGGATTTAAGATTCCTTAGTATTCTACTGAACTACTTGCTGCCTTTACTCTGTAATGAGGTTCCTGAGGCATTATCATACATAATGTATCAATGATCTCTGTGCTCATCCTTCCATTTAGTGGAAGGCATTTTAAAAGTTCATCATAGGCTGTCTTGTGGCAACGTAGTGGGCCAGACTTTTTAGAAATCTGGATTGCTGAATTGCTTTTGTGAACTGTGCATATGCCTGTTGCACATAAAAATGGGTACTGCTATTGCGCATGTAAAGGGAAATAAAGAGTCGAGACACAAAATATGGTGTAAAATTAGGGCTACATTTATTGAATAATCAAAGATCTGCAAAGGGAAGAAGTGTGGGTGCTAACTAAACTAGCCATTGGCCAGTGGGGCTGTTTACAGGGTGAAAACATCCAACCCTGAGGGGTGGCGCTGCAACTCACCACCCCACTCCCAGTTTTACACCATCACTGGTGCTGGGAGGCCTTCCCACAGTCACCACCTCATGGGGCCACACAACACCGATGTGGGTGAGGTGAGTCGGCCTCAAAGGCAATCCTTATCTCCCACAAACTGAGCTGCACAACCCAGTAATGGGGAGCCTTGGGTCATGCTTGTCACCGAAAAGGTGCCATTATTTGATCACCGAACCCTACCCCACTTCCTATTCCCGCACTTACCTGCCACAGAGAGACAAGCTTAGTCTCCTCTCCCCCACCTGCCAGGAATAGATTCCAGCAAGGCCGTTCGCAGATCCCTGAGGAACAAATTATTCCCAGCATTGGACAAATGAACCCTGTCTGGCCAGTACAGCTCCCTCCGGGCCAAGGATATTGCAGGATGAGGAATCTCAAAACCTATCCCTCTAAGGCCCCTGTCATACAATTGCAAGGTTCACAAACGCTTGCAAAATCAAGGCCTTGCCAGTGAGCAAGCCTAAGTTGTTTCTCCCCAATGCCACACCAGCACTTGCGAGGACAGGCCAACCAGGCCAGACCAGAACAAGGTGGGTAGGAGGCTCTGCCACTACATTCCACACTGACCCAACCTTGTGACATCAGGGCCATGCCCATCAAAACCAGGTCGTTGCCCCCAGCTGCAGTACCACAGGTGTGGGGTTGGCCATGCATCATCACACTTCTGGGCACGCCAGATTATTTCAAGTTGACCAAGGCCGTAGCATCAGGGCTATGCCCATCCATGAGCCAGGTCGTCACCCATAATTGCAGACCCCAGCCTCAGGGAAGACCATGCACCACACTCTGGACACCACCGGATGATGTCGAGTCGGCTGAAGCCGGCCCGCCACAGCAGGGCCATGCCCATCGGAATCAGGTCACTGCTCCTATCTGCAGCCAGTCAGTGCATGGCCACAAGGACCCGGCCCAAACAAGGTGGGGGGGGTGGGCCGCTCCAAGGCGGGTGCCCATCCTGTGCCAATTTGCAGGTGGCAAGGCAGATCTCGGGCGAGGTGCAAGTGCGCAGCCACGAGGCCCGCACGCAGCAAACACCCAACACCGAGGAAACCGGTGGAGAGCAAGCAGGGCCTGGCAGGCAGGCTGCTCCCAAACAGGCATCCATCTGGCACCTGGGTGCAGCAGTGGGGTGGATGATCCACCCGTACTTACAGGGAGGGGAGCAGCTGAGACCAGAGGAACATCACATGGCTGATCGGGCCGAATTGACAGGCCCAGTCATAACAGAGGCCTGGAGGGGCGAATGAGGCCTCCCTCGATCCATGGGCACCGGGGCGCAGCTGTGCCGCTGATCACGCCAGGGACTACCAGGGGCTCAGACAGCCAGGCAGGCTGCTATGGAGAGCGGGCCACGGCCAGACACAAAACCTCCCCAACTCCAAACCAAACCAGAAGGTGCCGGCTCCCTTGAAGGAAGAGAAGGCAGGAGCAGAAGAGAATGTTGGACGCTGCAGCCAGTGGGACCACGTGACAGCAGTCGAAGTACACGAGGTATTCAAGACTCCACGTCGCAAAAGAAAGAGGCTGAGGGCGGGACGGCTGGGCCTAATATTGACCCTGGTGCCCCACCTCCCTTGTGCCTCATTGGAGGGATCTCACTCTCATTCCCCCCCACATGCAAAATTCTCCCCACCCACAGCTACAGCATGGTTGGGGGAAGAGAATTCTTGACAGGATTGGTTTGAGAAAGCAGCAATGGTTGTGGCTTTCTTTTACCCTGCAGATATGGTACAATAGGCTATATCAACAGTTTTAATACATCCATTTGTATTATGGGTAGCTAAAATTTGACAACCAGGTCACTGAAGTCAAGATACTGATTAACACAATAATTTCTTCTTGATTTTTGAAGTTCTAATCATGGCTTTATTTGCAATTGGAATGGATAGTTACCGTATATCTGCCCATGAAGAGACTGGAAAAAGCTGTTGACAAGATGGCTGATTGGTCATTCACGAGACTTGCCACTTAGGGCTGTGGAACCAAATGGTGGGGTGTGGTTGGCCTTTGGGGCTAACCAGGCTCATCCACTTGGAGTTGTGTGGCACCGGCAGTGGGTGGGGGGTGACTCAGAAAGGCTGCCCTCCACATGCAATGGGCATGGCATACAACAGCTCATTTGATGATCTTGCTGTTTTGATTTGCATAGACTGCATATTATCAGTGTATGGAGATGCAGGAGTTGACCTATGATATTCACAATAGTAATAAAACTTATAGGTAGTGATAAAATCATCTACATGTATGATGTCTTCATATTATACACGGAGCTGCAGCAAATGCTCATGTGTAAATATCTTTGTAGGAAATGTAGTGCTGGGCAGCTGAAATATCCCCCAAACCGCTCCGCGTACTCAACTTATTTGCAGACTGTTCCCTGCCTGATCAGCAACTCCTTATGCACCATTTTATGTCTCATCCATTATCTCTCCACATTCAACTGTTTGACCTCAAATTTCGTCTTCCTTTGGAAACTATTGCTGCTTTTATTAGCCCACCTTTATTGCATATTTACAATTATTCTCCTGGTTCTTTCCTTTCATGTTTAAATCTGGAACATAAGAAAGCAGACTTTCTTCATGGTAGCAACCATTTTGTGGAGTGTCCAACCCCTTGGTATGTGGGAAGCACCAACTGAGGCATGTTTTTGGCACCAGTTAAAACACCTGCCTTTCACCCAAAATGTTTTGTAATTTAAACTTTTATGTTGTAAACCTAAGTTAAGTGGGGTTGAAAAAGAAAGCAGCTTCCATTGGCTTTTTAAAACCTCGCCTGCAGGGGATAGAATTTTGGGGGGGAACCAGATGGGGGGAGCTTAAACTCTCCCCTCCCAGAGCACCATGGTCCTGATCCAGATTGGGGCTGCACATGCTTGCACAAAACAAAAGTAAAGAAAAATAGCAGCCTGAACTACACCAATGTGATTACTAGAACATGTAGTTTGGTGGTGTTTTATCTTCCTAAAATGCAGGTAAGATAGCAATACTCAGTCATTCCTTGTTGCTTTCCCTTAACAGCCATGATTTTTAAAATTGGTAAAACGGGGCCAAAGTTGCTGGCTACTGATTTATTTAAGTAAAATTTCTATTGGCTAGATATATTAACCAGGGTTTAATATTTTTATAGGGGGGTATAAATAGTTTTTATTTCCTCCATAATGCTTTTAAGGATATAATTATTTTGCCAAATAAAAAGTTAATGAAAGTTTCTAAAAAATGAATCTGCATATTCCTGGCCATAAAAGTGCTGCCATAAACAAAATTGTACCACTTCATACACATTAAAAGAAAGGTTAAAATTCCTCTTCTTAATCTTCTAATTATGGGCAACATCCAATGTTGTGCAAGGACACTTCCATTCAAGCAACAGGACTTTCCCTTCCTCTCCTCCCCCTTCAGCCTCCCAGACCCTCCAAAATGTGCTCTGAAGGGAACTCTAGAGGGAGAATCGGTTCTGCTAATGGAATGCTGTTCGACTGGTGGACAAACACAGTTGGATAGTGGAAGTTTCCTGTGCAGCACATGCATCTTTACCTAATTTGTTGTGCTATAGCAGCAAATGTCTCCACTGAATGGAGTACACATAAGATACAATTTGTCAACAACCGGCGTAAATATTGTTTTTCCTTAGCTGACCAGTCAGTAGGATTTGATGAAAAATGTTTGATTCAATTAGTGTCCAGCAATGTATTTCCCCTCCTTAATGAACTGCATCTGAGATTTAATGTTTACTTCTAGTGGTTGTCATCTGCCAGTTTATCCTTGATGCTACTCTGCAATATATTTTGATGCTTTTACTTAAAGCAACCATACGTATTCTGCAACAAACATAAATGTTTTGGGGATCCCAGTGCTATATTGACCAAAGCACAGTCATATCCCTACCGCAGGGTTGGGGACCCTGTGACCTTCCAGAAGTTGTTTGATTCCAACATCCACCAACTCCGGCCAGCACAGTGAATGGTCAGGTATGGTGGTAATTGTAGTTCAACAACATCTGGAGGGCCACTGGTTCCCCACCCTGCCCTACATATTAGTGGGGTCACAGTTCAGTCCTATCCCAGTACAAGTCAATGGAGGACTCCACTCCAATGCTTCGGTAGCCACATGCAAAGTCCTTGGTAACTGTAGACATGGTGGGCACTGTTGAGAGGAATCATACCAGCAAATATGTCATATCAACATAGAGGTTGATAATTGGTAGCATTACTGAATAAATTGTATTTCATGCAGAATGACTGGGCTTTCATTGGAACCAGTTCTGGATGGGGTTGCACTCCCCCTGAAGGATCAGGTTTGTAGTTTGGGGGTGCTCTTGGATCCCCAACTGTCACTCGAGGCACAGGTCAACTCGGTGGCACAGAGCACCTTTTATCAGCTTAGGCTGATATACCAACTACGTCCTTATCTGGACAGAGATAGCCTAGCTACAGTTATCCATGCTCTGGTAACCTCTCGTTTGGATTACTGCAATGCGTTATACGTGGGGCTGCCTTTGAAAACAGTCCGGAAACTTCAGCTGGTCCAAAATAGGGCAGCAAGATTATTAACCAGGACTGGCCGACGAGAACATATCATGCCAGTGCTTTCTCATCTGCACTGGCTGCCAGTCTGTTTCCAGGGCCTGATTCAAAGTGCTGGTGCTAACATTTAAAGCCCTAAACGGCTTGGGGCCAGGGTATCTGAAGGATTGTCTCCTCCCATATGTACCTGCCCAGGACACTAAGATCTGCATCAGCGGTCCTTCTCCGAGAGCCCCTGCCAAAGGAAGTGAGGCAGGTGGCTACCAGGAGGAGGGCCTTTTCTGCTGGCACCCCTGTTATGGCATGAGCTCCCCAAAGAGGTTTGCCTGGCGCCTACTTTGTATTCTTTCTGGCGCCAGGTGAAGACCTTTCTGTTCTTCCAGGCATTTTAATCATTTTAATCTTGTAATTGTTTTTAATTCCGTTATTGTAACTGCTGCTGCTAGCTCTGCTGTTTGTTTTTAATCTGTGGTTTTAAATTTTATATTGTATTTTATTATTTTAACTGTTGTAAACCGCCCAGAGAGCTTTGGCTATTGGGCGGTATAAAAATGTAATAAATAAATAAATAAACTCAACAAACTTGAACTTCAGATGTTTGAAGTAGGGGGTGGAGGGAGCTTGAAATACAATTTTAGTCAAGCAGTCACACAGGCATATTATGCAAATCAATCATTTGGGGACCGCTCCACACTGCAACATTTTGTTGCAGGTCCCACTTGTACCTCCATAAATCCATAATCATGGCATTACGGGAGAAAGTTCTGCTTTGCTGTTTTTACAATATTCTGAAAAGAAAAAATTTGATGAACGTGAGCATTACATTTAGCTAAAGAGCAAAGAACAGGCCAAAAGCATACCACAATTTCCATTAGAGAAATGGTCATTGCTCTTATAAAGCTAAGCGGGAATATATAATTTAAGCAACTGCCTGTGGAATGTGACCTTACAAAACATAATCGCTATTTCCTCCTGGTATTCTAAAAATTATAGAGAGTGCATGCATGGTGAAATTGCAGAGCCCATCCGGCATGGTTTTCAGCAAGATAACTTCTTTCTTTGTTATCCATGATTATAGATCCTTCAGCCAATGAGCAAACCTTTTCTAATTAAGCCTAGGCAATTGACCATAATACATGAACGTTCACACCTGAAAGGTTATATCTTGTTGTATGCTAATGTCAGTCTGCTTTGACCCTTTCTGAAAAATGAGCACAGAGACATCGGAAATCCCCTGTTAAGCCCTAGAAAAAGCTCAAAACTGATGGTAGTGTTTGCACAATTGAGCAGTCAGCTTATTGCAGTGGGCAGAAAAGGCTGGAGAGGATTCTTTTTCCCAGCAGCATGAACAGGGAGTAATAAAAGTTGTGGAAGAGAGAGCTGTCCTATCATGTTCATATACTGGGCAAGTCGGAGCACTTTTAGAATGGTCATTCAGATATCAGTTTTATAGTACAATCCTAAGAATGGATTAGATCCAGGGTCTGCGTTCCGTGGATGGAAGGGCTCTGATTATTGAAGGTATCTCTGATCAATTTTCAGGAATCCCCCCCCACAGCTCTCCCCCATTCAGTGGGGTCCCCCAACCCTCTGTGTACTATTTTCAGGGGGCTGGAAGGACTTCCATGGGAAGGAAGAGACAGGGAAGTCCGTTTCCACCAGTCCAGTTGCACGCACCTAAATCTAGATCCATCCCACCATTTACTCAGAAGTCCCATATCACTTAATAGGACTTACGTGCTTAGGATATGCAGCCCTAATCATGCTTCTTACCTAATTGGTTGTTATTCCCATTTTGCTTCTATTCCTTCACAAGGAACGAAAGGAAAGTGCTTTGCCTTCACTTTTTTTTTTTTCATTTTAGAAGTAACTTAGGGCGCCATCCTATGGCTGCTAGATGCTGTCTAGACAGCCATAGAAAAATTCAGAGTCCCAGCTTCAACTTCAGAAAAACGGTCCAAAGTCAGAGCTATGACTCTGAATTCGAAGTGCCCTCCCTCCGCCCTCTCAGCTAGCATGATTCTTTCCAGACTGGCTGTGGCTCCAAGGTTGCAAGACCAACCTCAGAGCTGGCGTTGGGTGGGTGTTCCAGGGGGCAGGAAGGTGAGGCTTCACTGGGATATGATGTATCCTGGTGGTGCCTCAGCCTGTCCTCCTTGCAAGCAGGCACAAAATACCTAGACAGCCAAAATCGGCCATCTGAGTTTTTGCAGGGCAGGAGAAGCACAGTTAGAGGCAACCTTCACCTCTGCGCTCCTCCTGACCTCAGTAGGATGCCTGTGTAATCCTCCAAGTTCAGAGGGTTATTGGTAGCCACATTGGATTGCACTTGCCAATTATGGCAAATAACCACAGATGTAAGTTTCATAATGTATACATCTATAGGCAAACTTGGGAGCTAAGAACAGCAGCAGGATTTGAACTCAATTTCCATTGTAGCAGGACTATAGAAGGCTGTGCAGATATTGGCCATGGATACCAAACACAAGGAAGCAGGACTGCTCATAGTGACCTTTTCCCTGATTTTGGTTTACCAGCCATGCCCCCAACTCCATACATTTGGCAGAAGGTATGAATTAAAACTGGGTGAAGTTTTTTCAGCACTTTGAGTCTGGGGAAATACTCTAGAATATCAATTCAATATTTGGTGGGGGGATAAATTCCAAGATCTTTTGTAGGGCAGAGAGACCTCCCTTTTAAATACAAGGTAATGAGAGTTTCTTAACTGGAAAAAAATGCCTTGCTACTGCTTTAATTGGCAGCTCAGCTGTCCATACTGCAGCTCAATGGTGTTCCAAACTTCCTCAATGGAATGCCTCATGGGAAAGACAATGCATCGCCTTGGGATCCGGCTGAATGAATAGAAAGTAGCATTATACAATTTATCTCACTGTGCACAAATAACCCCGGATCACAGACTATTATTATTCCCATTGTATGAATGGAGTTGAGATAGTGAGACAGTGACTCTTTCCCGAGTTTTACATTTGATATTCTATCACTGTCCTGCTTAGAAAATTAAATAAAACTGCTCTATTGTGAGCATATTTATATAGTAACAGTGCATATTCATATGTGGTCTTTGAGTGCTTCCAGTGTGTTCTGTCTATTACCAGTTAATGCAGGAAGAGGTACAAGGATACTTAAGGGCACAATCCTATGCATGTTTACACAGAAAAAAAGTCCTACAACTCCCAGCATTCCCCAGTGCATGCTGTGAGTTGTAGGACTTTTTTTCTGTCTAAACATGCATAGGATTGTACCCTAAGTCTCCCCAAATATGTAGCAGCCCTAAGATGCCACCCAGCCATAATGTATTCCAGATAGCATCAAATTACTGGCATGAGCTACCCAAAGTTAAGCCCTTTAAACAGCAATCCTACACACCTCTGGACCCTCCAGATGTTTTTGGACACAAACATCCATCAACCCCAACCAGTGGCCAATGGTCAAGGATAATAAGAGTTGTAGTCCAACAACATGTGAAGGGCCACAGGTTTCCCATTCCTGAAATACACACTTACCTGGGAGGAAGCACCATTGTAAAAAATGGAACTTATTCTGAGTAGACCTGTGTAGGATTGCACTGATAGGCTGCAATCCTATACTCACTTACCTGGGAGGACATCCAATTGAAGCCAAAGGGGCTTACTTCTGAATTATCACATAGAGGATTGCACTGTTAATGGTCCGTTGATTTCAGTAGGAGAAATTTAAGCATGTGCTTATGTGGCTCCCAGTGAAATCAGTGGACTTTAAAATGCTTAATTTTGGCTGGAAGATGCCCTGTGCTCACAGGAGCAATTTCACAGTTTTGCCTTTTTACCATTCTTATCTCAACCACTGCAGATTAATTTTTTTGCCATTTGTAATGCTCTTTCCAGTTTCTGATGCAAAATTGATGTATTAGAACTAGAGGGCCCCATGGATTTTGCAAATTATTGTCTTGCACTATGAGGCTTTGACCTTTTCAACATTCTGTAATTTCATTTGCTGCCTTGGTTATTTAGGCTTGTCTCTCACATGGTAAAATGAAGGTAACAGATAGGAATTGAAACAGATGATGCTGGGGGCAGGGGAGAGAGGGAGGGGAGGTGGGATCAGAGTTACAATTATATAAATGCACATTTCCCACTTCAGAGGCAATGCTACAGGCAATGCTACCTTTGGATGACAGAACTGGACACTTACTGGAATTTTGGTGAGAAGTTTTTGCAGAAACATCAGGAAATTATTGGTATTGATCTAGAGGTCTGTCCTAAACTAGCATTGTTATCAATAACCGATAAAGTTACTTGTGCCCAAAATACGACGGAATTAATTGTAAACTTGTTAACTGCGGCTAGGTTAATGATAGCGAGGAAATGGAAAGTACAACATGTTTTCCTAATAACTGATTAGGTATAAGGAAGTTTGGGATATAGCCCTAAACGATAAACTCACTTGTAGTATCAAATGCAAAAAAGGACAGTTAACGAAGAATAATTTTATGGATATATGGAATCAATTATTAGACTATGTATTAATAAAGGGGAAGGGGAGCATGCCTTGTCAGGATAAGTTATATTTTTGGAATTTGGAATTCATTTGAATAAGGGGATGGAAGCAGATTAATTGGTCCCTAGGAGGGTCGGGTGGGGGGGTGCACTTTATGATTTATTGTATGTAGTTTTAGTTAATTTTTTGTGTTATTGTTGTATTTTGTTATATTTTGATTTGGAAAAAAATTAAATAAAATGTATTTTTTTAAAAAGGGAAAGGAAAAAAAAACTGAACACTTACGGTGTCTTCGTAATATCCACTTCATTTGTGCACATGCAAGCAAAGCATAACTGAAGCACAGCTACTAATTCTGCATCAGATTCCTAGAGAAAAACCAACTCCAAAGCAGGACTTCAATTCAGCAAAAACAACGAAGAGTCTTGTGACACCTTAACGACTAACTAAGGATTAGGGTGCAATCCTTCCTATGCCTCTTTAGGCTGAAAAATGTCCTGCAACTCCCAGTATTCCCCAGCCAGTCATGCATAGCTGGCTGGGGAATGCTGGGAGTTGTAGGACTTTTTTTTTTTTCTGTATAGGATTGTGCCCTTATTCTAGCATAAGCTTTTGTGAACACTGTCCACTTCATCAGATGCATGAAGTGGTAACCTCAAATTGGCAGCACATGCTGTGTGTGTGTGTGTGGTGGTGGTGGTGGGGAGATCCTGCAGATTTGCAGGATCACGGAGGGAAATTAAGCCAGGGTGACTTATTTTCCCTCCCTGTGTATGCGTGCTGGTGGAAAGCCGCCTAATTCGCATAATTACCCTCAGGGGTCACAAGTTGTTGTGACGTCCGAATCCAGTGAGGGTGGGTGGCTGGGGGTGCTTTACAAACCATTCAGCAAACCTAGAACAAGCCATGGTTTTCAGGGTGGTTTGTAAACCCACCAGCCAGCCACCCTCAACGGGTTTGGATGCCACAACAACCCAGAGGGTAATTCTGCCAATTAGGCAGCTCATGGCCAGCATGCCTGGGGAAGGAAAATAAGCCACTGTGGCTTATTTTCCCTCTGGGCTCATGGGAACCCGGTCATATAGTGTCCTAGGAGGTTAAAATGTTCCCCGACTGGTTCCCTGACTGCTCTTTGTTATTTTTGCTGCGACAGACTAACACATTCAAACTCCAAAACCTGTCCCAGGGTCAGCCCAAGACATTTTGCTGCCTGAGGAGGAGTGGCAAATGGCGCCCTTCTCCCTAATTCAGGGTGCATAGTACTTAAGACAGGTCATGTTATTTGGACACCTGAGGCAGAAAAGCCTTTCTTGACACCCAAAATCAGCTTCTTCCTCTAATGGTAGGGCTCTCACTCTCTCACACACATGCACACTGCAGGGCATAAGTTTAAGATCGCACCTGTAGGTGAATTGCCTATTCTAAGAATCATTTATTATAGTCATTATAAAGAAACATTAATGTTCTTTTGTCAAAGTCCTGACTAAAACTGATCAAGCCAGCAATATTCAAAACACTACTCTTATATTTCGAAAAGAAATGTTCAGTATTAGAATTATGAGGCTGTTGAAGCATATACTGCTCTAGCAAATTTGGGGGTGGAAATCACAGACTGTTGATGAAGCCAGTTCTAACTACAGCTCCTTTTTGCACTCTGGAAAGCATCCAATGGCATGGCGTGCTGTGGCAGTTCCTGTTTCTATTTCAATAGTTTTCATTACTTTGGATTATCTGGACTTTCATCTGTATTCTCAAATGGTATCTGGTTGTGGAATCAAAGCACAAAGGTTTTTCAGAATAAGAGGAACCCAAGCCTGTGACTGAATCTAGGTCCCTTAAGGAAAGCATGGCTGGGGACAAACATCTTATCCATCTTATAGATCATACATCACACAGTACACTAGCAGAATCCCTATCCTACCCACTTCAGAGATGTCAGCAAAGAAGCTGAAATACTTGATCACGAAATAATATCTCCTAATAAAAAAAACATATTTAAGGCACAATCCTTTGCATGTTTAGACAGAAAAAAGACCTACAGCTCCCAGCATGCCCCAGCCAGCCATGGGAGTTGTAGGCCTTTTTTCTGTCTAAACATGCAAAGGATTGCACCCTTAAGAACATAAATCTCAGTCATGTGGTCATTTAATTTGGCATGCGGTGGTGAGAAGTCTTCTTATTTTTCTTTCCACAGGGATTCTGTAGTTGATGATTCTGGTTGCCTCTAGATCAGATGTGGGGTGGGGGTCTTTCCATGATGAGTAGGGGGGATGAGACACTTTGGCTGCCTTCAAGGGCTTGCTTTGCCCTGCCCCTCAGCCCCAGAAGCCTTCCAAAGGAAGCTGTTGCAGGAAGGACCAAGAGGCAGGAGATACTCTGGTTGCCATCAAGCAGACAGGGAGAAAGCCATCCCATTTAGTAATGGGAAGGTAGGAGTAATTGGTTAAGACTTTGACGCTGAAAGGGACATGGGGCTGTGTTGTTGGCCCCGCTCCCAAGACTATGTGGCTCCCCAGCCTCGATATCAGCACAGCCAGCATAATTTCAGGATAGGATTACACATGTTAAAAAATATATTTAATAAAATATAAAATGCTTACCACCCTAAACATTTCTACTGATGTTTCACTTTGGAATATTAGCATACTCCCATAGTTTATTACATTGTGCTAGTTTAACGGTTGATACTGTTGATGTATCTTTAACTAAAGACTTGGAACGAGCTTGAATGAGCTTGAGAGCAGGTGTGTCATTGAGTGACAGTCTACTAGACTACTCCCTTGCTGCAGATGATAGTAATCTGTATGAGCATGTGGGAGGTGTTTCATGGTATAAAGCCTAGCTCTACAATGTAATCATTCTCTCTCTGTGGTGGTGAGGAGCAGGGAGCAATGTATCTTGTATGCTGTATATAGTTTTGTAAATAACTCTTTGCATTAAATATATTATAAGGACCTACAGAGTGGAATGGATTCTTTACAGAACCGCTGACCCTACTGCTACCGCTTACTCTGCTAACACACCAACAGATACATCATCTTCCTAGAGGAGCCTTACTCACACCCCAGAGCCTGCCCTCAATGTGGAGTCCAAGTTGGTGCTGATGCAAGTGATTTTATCAGCAAAGTATTTTATAGCAAGTTGCAAGGGCTCCCCACTCACTACTCTGGGGCCTAGAATAGAATACAATAACTCCTTCACCACCTAAAACAACTCTGCTGGGTCACACTGCAGCAAAGAAGAACATCTTTGCTGCTGTCACCACCATGGAGCAGATCCTAACATGGGCCATGTTTGGTGAGATTTGTCCTGAGTCTTCTATCTAAGTGCATTGTTACCCAGGTCATTTCCCTATTATATGTATGGCACTTATTGAAACTGAACTACAACGGTGCTCTGTGAAAATACTGGAGACATTTTCATGAACAGCAAATGATTTATGTATATTTCAGAGTGGAAAATCAGTGAGATATTGTTCTGTTTCGCCTATTTACATTTAATTAAGAAAAAAGTTAATTTGAAACTGCAGCTTCTGCACTTGAATACTATTCAAAGGGGCAATATGATTAAAGTGACAGCTCCTGTTAAGTGTCCTAGCTAATTTTCGGTATCGAAACCACCTGAATTATTCAGGCCAAATTAATTGTACAGATAAGAGTTGGCCAATTCACAGGGTTTTCCACTTAACAAGCTTTCCATCCTGTTGGAGCACTTAAAACCTGGAAGCATATTTTACTTATATTTTCCGTCATCTCATCTCAGTATAATTTGTTCTTCCTTTTTTCTCCAAATACCCATTATCCAGTTTCAGTCGAGGGGAGCACAGTTTGGCCTTCCTTCTCAGCTCATGTCTTCTTTAAGGAATCTGTCCACTCAGTTAGATTACAGAGAAATTGTAAGCATTTTAAATGAGCTAACCTACCTTGACAGGTGGTAACACCTGCTAAGGAATAATAGTAGAAGGGGGGAGTTGCCATAGCAACTATATCAGGTGTAAGTCTACTAAACATTTAAAAACTGTTTTTATAAGTGGAAGAAAGTCGATGAAAGGACGGGGGAGTTTTAACTATAATCAGAAGCTTTTTTAGCCAAAGTATTGTTCAGGTCTTGACAGGGGTTAGTGTACACACATGCACAAGTGCCCATAAATGTCTGACCCATATTCATTATCTTTTCTGTTAGTTTCAGCCCTCCCTTTCTTTTGAGGGGGCAGATCATGTGAATCAAGTGTGCATACATCTGCATTAATCTCATACTTCTCTATCACTTGAACAGAAAGTCCATTCAGGTAAGTGTATAGAAGGGTCACTGTTCTAACCTTCTTGCTCCTAGATTCTAAATGACTCTAGAATCAACCTGGTCTGCACATGTAATTTTATTTATTTCAAGTAACTAAATAAAATTATATGCACAGACCAGGCTAATTCTAGAGTCATTTAGAACACACAAGGGAAGTGAGATTTTTTTTACTATGCAGCCTTCATTTTAAAGATTTTGAGATACTTTGTTTTATATATGCCACATCATAGGATTATCATTATGTAAAATACCTTAACAGCCTACCAGAAAGCATCAGGAGATTACATCTGTACTTTCTATCTCATCACCTTCTCCTCCTGGAACAGGCCCTGAGATGTCTTAGCATACACCTTTGGCAGCTTTTATCTGGACAGCAGGAGCATGAGATGGTAGCAGTACTTAATTTTCACAGAATAAAGTGCTCTGATGGGGTTCAAGCAGGTCCCAGCACTTTAGGATGCAACTGTTTGTGAGAGTGAATAAGTGCACATATGCATGTGTGAGTGAATGAGGCAGTAAATTATTCTTTATATTGTGGGTTTCAGACTTATTATTATTATTATTATTATTATTATTATTTCAATTTATATCCCATCTATATACTATTACTCTAGGCAGCGTACAAAATAACGATCAATTAAACAAATAAATATGCAGTAAAAACATCTGTTAAACATAAAAACAGTATTAAAATTCCATAAAAACAATAAAATTCCATAGAAATATGATAGAATATTATAGAAGGAAGGCCTGCTGAAATAACAAAGCCTTCAGTGCCTGCTTAAAGGCATTCAAAGTCAGCAGGCGTATTTCAACTGGCAGGCCATTCCACAGTTGAGGGGCAGCAAAAGAGAAGGACCTCCGATTAGTAGCTGCCAGTCTCACATTAGGCAATTAGGCAGCTGCAGCAGATGGCCCTCCGAAGACCTTAAGTGGTGGGGTGGAAGATAGGGGACTTGAACAAGAAGCAACCAGTTGATTCCCTCCTTCTTTGTTCAGTTGACGAACATGACCATTGTGTTGTCTTTCCTTGAGTACTCGATCAAAGAATACATTTATGAAAGTACTCTAGGTGCAGAGCCCTGCACTTAAACTGCCAGCAAGAGCCAAGCAGAGCAAGAGGAGGGGGGTTATTTTGTCTCTGTTTAAAATACAAAAAGCAGCTAGATGAGCCTTTGAGCCTGTCTAGCAGACTTACTTTTTGGTGGGCAGGAAGGGGACTGGAAAGGCCAAAGGATACTGCACAATCTGACCCCACCCCGCCCACCAGCACACACCCTTTTCACCCTGTCTGACTTCTCTTATGAGGTTGCAGTTGTGACCTCACAAGAAAAGCTTTCTGCGACAGCTGGGATGGGGGAGGGAATCACAGAATCATAGAAAAGTAGAGTTGGAAGGGGCCTATAAGGCCATCGAGTCCAACCCCTGCTCAATGCAGGAACCCAAGTCAAAGCATCCCCGACAGATGGCTGTCCAGCTGCACCTTGAATGCCTCCAGAGTGGGAGAGCCCACCACCTCCCTAGGTAGTTGGTACCATTGGCGTATTGCTCTAACAGTCAGGAAATTTTTCCTGATGTTTAGGTGGAATCTGGGTTCCTGTAACTTGAGCCCATTATTCCGAGTCCTGCAAACTGGGATGATTGAGAAGAGATCCTGGCCCTCCTCTGTGTGACAACCCTTTAAGTACTGGAAGAGTGCTATCATATCTCCCCGCAGTCTCCTCTTCTGAAGGCTAAACATGCCCAGTTCTTTCAGTCTATGATCAGATCTCCCTCCCGCGCTTGTAGCTCTGCCTACCGGTGCAGCAGAGGAAATCCACAGCATCCTATGGTGCCCCAGTTGCTGTCTAAGAGCCATAGAATTGCTTTGTGAAATAGGATAGTTTTGTGGGCTCACATAAACATGTTTGTTCTGAAATAAGTTTTTCCTTATTTATATCAGGAGTAGGCAACCTTTTTGGGGCCCATAGGCACATTTGGTAATTTGAGAAACTGTCCCGGGCACCGCCACCCAATAGCTGTCAAGGTAGGCATGCTAGTCACAAAGGACAAGTAACCTGCCCAAAAGACTGGTCATAAGGCAGAAGGTGAGGCCCAAGCCCAAGCATACTAAACAGCTCCTTTGAACCCACAATTTTCAGTACCAACAGAAACCTACTTAACAGAAGACAAAGTATTTTTCTTCCCTGCCCCCTCTTCTGTCAGCCAACTCTTTCTCCCTATCTTCACACTATGAATTACCTCCCATAGATGCTCTCTCTTACACACACACACACGCATCATGCAAGTGGGAGGGTTAGGGCAGCTTGGTGGATTGGTGCCTCTGGGCACCATGTTGCCTACCCCTGTTTCATAGAATTAGCCCTTATTCTAGTCCAGTGTTCTCCAACCACATGTAGGCCATGTGTTGTAGGCCAATCACATCTGGGGACCCAAGGTTGGAGAACACTGTTCTAGTACATCACAGTTCCACACACAATAATGGACTTAAGTAGAAGGACCTTTCACCAGGTCTCCACACCAAATGAGGTGAGGCAGATTGCTACTGAGGGCCTTTTCAGTGGAGGCAGCCTGGTTGTGGAATATCCTACTCAGAATTACTCACCAGGCACCTACATTGTGGTCATTTTTGTGCCAGGTGAAGACCTCCCTCCCCCCAGAATCTTTAGTCTTTCAGTTATTGTTTTATATAAAAAAGAAGGTGTTCATGTTTTTTAAGATCCTTGAACTGCTTCTGGCCTTTACTTTGGTTTTTACTTTAGTTTTAGTCTGTTTTAAACGTGTGTGTGTATTACTATTGTATTTTATGCTTTTGTCTCTTGTTTTGTGAACTGCCCAGAGAGCTTCAGCTATTGGGCAGTATAGAAATGTAATAAATAAATCAATAAAGGCTAGTAAAGTGGTATAGAGGCACTAAATGACTGTCACCACTGAATGTTGAATGAGAGGTTGGGCACTGCCATGTCCATCACTGGAAATAGAGTGGCCATTTAATGCATTGTCAAAAAAGAGAAATGCATCACCAAAAGAAGAGGACAAAAGTGGGCACTGATTTGCATAACAATTGCATATGCTGATCTACATGTATAAATACAAGTGTAGAGATACTTATTTCAATTGAAATAAATAGTGGGGAAGGCTGTGACCAGGCGACCTGCTGTGTGTCTGCCTGTTCAGTCTGCTGTCTAGGTGCTAACAGTTTACGGGCAATTTCAGGGGCCCAGCTCTTCCTTCTGATCCTTGTTTATCTTTTAACTGGACTAGGACAGAACAGCCCTTCAAACAGAGCAGGGGTGGTCAGCTTGTGGCCCTCCAGATGTTTTGACCTAAAACTCTCATCAGCCCTAGCCAGCATAGCCAATGGTGCAGGATCATGGGAGTTGTAGGCTAAAACATTTGGGGCCTACAAGTTGACCACTCTTGAAATATAGGATGCCTTCAAGCAGGGGATGGTCCTCTTGCAGCTCTCCAAATAGAGGGCTGTCCTCTCTAAAAGAAGACAGATGGCCACTGGCAGCTGAGATGGGACAGCACAGACAACACCATGCAAGCACACTGTTGGTGAATGGCCAAAGCAACTTCTGTGAGCACACGCTAATGGTGTCATCAATGGTGCTGAGGGTCATTTAGTAGTTGTATCACTCAGGGGCCTGGTCCTGGCCAAGGCACCTCACTTCAGATTCGAGGATACTCAGGATGAAACAAAACCACTTGTGTCAAAGATGATATACAGTTTATTGAATACAGTGATGAAATATGGATGCAGAATATGAACAAGCAAAAGAAAGCTTACACTCTCCTTATCTGTGGCCATATTGGTTACCTGAATAGGCCAGGGAATGTTCCATGGGCCTCCAAAGTTGCCTGGGTGAGCGACACATCAATTCCTCTCCCCAAGCCTCTTGCCATGGATTTTATACAGTTCCTCATTCCCCGTTTCAGAGTCTGTCAGTAATCTACAAGATAATCCCCAGTCCTGGGAGACATGGGCGGCAAGCTGCTTCAGTAAAGCAAACAGTTTCAGTTCTCACAGCAAAAGCAGCCCTTATCTCAGCAATATAATTGGGGAAATACCTTCAAGGCAATTACCTCTGGTGCTCTTTCTAACAAGCTGAGGGTTGTAAAACGGAGGAGTATGTAAGCCGCCATGGGTTCCTTGCAGGAAAAAAGGCGGGGTATAAATGTGATAAACAAACAAAGAAAGAAAGAAACTATCCTGGCTTTTGGACACTGGGAAAGTTCACTACACTACCTGTTGAACCTTAATAACCTCCTTGCCATTCTTCCGGTAGAGCCCATCCAATACAGTAGTGTACTAGGACATCGGCCTCCTACCTTTTCTGTTTCTGCTCAGCAGTAGCAGCCATTTACTTACTACCCTCCATGCCTGATATAGATATTTGCCTTTGCCACTGATACATTACCATCATCTGAAATACCACTATGCCAGAGTATACTTTATTTTTATTATTATTAAGATTGAGATAGTTTGGAGACAGGAGGCTTTTCCTGAGAAACTCTCAAACCCTTCATACAGCCATCTAGTTGTTTTCCCTGATTACATAGGTTTTAGAGATATCATGGATTTCACCTGTTGAAAGTACAATCCAAAACTTCCAGTAATTTTCTATAAAGGGCATTCAAGCACTGAAGGATTTGTATTTTCAGTACACTGTGCCTATTGTCTACTTGATTTGTAACCTTGCTGCTATTTTTTTATAGTGCATTCTCATGTAATGTCTTTCTAAGATGATATTAAGTATTAAAACTGTAAGTAGCATAAAATGAATGAAATATTGGCAATGACAATGTAATGGGCATGTTTTATGAAAAACTCTGATTTACATTGTTCCAGTTCCTTCATAGCAATGAAGCCATTATGTCATTGAAAGTACATAGGATGCTACCATTGCAATGTCACTGAAACTGTATATCATTTCAATGGCTTCCAACAGATACGCAGATGCTTCCATACTTGTAAGGCCTTGATTATTTTTTTCCCCATATTGTCAGCAATAGCAGAACACACACACCCTACAAACTCTGCTGTGCTTACTGCAAAAGAGATGAACATATTTCATTTGCTCTCATGTGCAAAATATACATCATCATAATAAAAAAGAATGTATGCAGAAAAATACAGACTGCGTTCTGTCTAAATTTAAAATGTCGTGTTTTGGAACTTAAATGTTATCTTCGGGGGGGGGATTGGTCTGCTTTCCTGGTGTTTCTAGAACTTAGCTGATTGTTTTATCTCCTCCTTCCTAAATCTGTCAAATAAATATGACAGTCACAATCCTTCCCTGTCAATAATAGACATCATTACTGGCCATCAAGAAACTGGTTCCTGTAAAGCAGAGCATTGCTCTGAAGCATCTGAAACACAGGCACCTCTAGAATAATTAATTTAAGACAGTAAAAGGATGAGGGAGAAAAACATTATTGGGGGAGCAAGGTACACATGACTCATAATTAAATACTAGAGTTTATGTTGGTAATGCATTTATTTAGCTTACTGAAGATAGATACAGTCATTGTGAACAGCTGCACGTCTATCAACAACTATCAAAACCAGCAGGGTTTTTTGTTTTTTATTCAGTCTCTTGTCATACAGTTCCTCTGGCAATTTTTCATATGTCGATGGCATGAGAATGGTCTTACATGTAGAATTCTTGATATATGAATGTTCACACCAGTTACAGATAATTCATGAAGGCAACTTTTTATTTTCAAAATAAGAGGAGGAAGGAAGGAAGGACCTCCAACAAGCTCTCAGTTCTGGACCTCTGCTCTTCTTCGTGGCATTTAATTGCTTTTGGCAAGAACTTCTGAGCTTTACAGAATGTCCCTGCTTTGTTTAGCTGCTCTCATTTGCAGCAGGAGCAAATGGGCAGCATACACGAGCACGCTGCTCATGAATAATAAGCAAAGGCTCCCTTGGAACCCTGGTTTATCATCATATGCAAAAACCAGGACTGTGTTTTGGCTACATTTTTGTGCAACCCATTTATAATTATATCACTTTTACTGCATTTTGGTAGTTGTATGCCTCTTTGGGGGGCATTTGCTTGAAATGTAGCGTATAAATGTTAATATAAATATAAATAAATAACTGCCAAACAATGGATGATGGTGTGATTACAATGTATTCTTTAAGCAACTACAGTTAAAGAATTAGCAATGTTTATCTAAATCCACTAGCACTGCCGCTTCTAGAAAAATTCATTGCCATATAGTAATTCTTATAGAACTCCCAAGTGTTTATTTTAATATAATGTTATTAGTTACAGAACAGAGCTATCCATAGTTTTGCTATGATTTCTACTGAGTGTTAACAGGATGCAAATATGGGTGTTAACTTTTAGTTTAATATTCTTGGCATGTCTGATCTAAATATATGGTAGAATATTTATTACTTTGATCCAGTTGCATATATACTTTAATGTACACGCAGAGATTTCTTGCATGAGCAATCTTCTCCATTTACTTCAGTGGAGAGGCAGCTGCATACCTGTATGCTTTTGAATGCATGAAAATGTTCCTGCCAGTGATGTGACTGAGGAAGCCCTTACAGGTGTAGGAGCTAAATGTGTACAGTGGAGTTCTCCCATCAGCAATGAATTGCTATAAAAGGCTACATGTATTTTTTTGGAACAAGGTATTTTAGTGTCAAAAGAAAAATGTCTTTCAAATACTTTGTTGCACAAATCAATGCTCTTACTTAATACAGTAATGAACAGATTATGAACATTTAGCTTTATGGTACCTGTTTGGAGCAGTAGTTTGCTATGGAAAAAGGGAAACATGGAGCTTTGACTGATGACGCCACAGCAGTGATATCTATAAGTATGTTAATTAATATAGTAAGCAAAAACCATGGCTGAATTGTGTTGATAAAATGAGAGGTTATTTTCCACTGCCATGTAACATGTTTCTATGAATTGACTATGTTTCAAAAATGTGTGGTTATTCTAACAAGAAATTGAATTGGATGTACAAATGTACCATTATTCAAATAATTTTCCAATGCTACCCAGCTCAAAGAAAAATGCCATTTTCTACACCAACAGAGCATGTAATGGTTTGCCATTACAAGTAAAGTTTAATTTACACAAAGACTCACTCCCTCTCATTGCAAACCATCTAAGAAACAAGGAATCAGCCTCTCTGTGGCATACTTTATTTGCATATGACTTGTTTTTATTGCTTTTTGGGGAGTTTTCAGTCAAGGGGGATGACTGTCTGTTAGGATAAACCCATTATGAAGCAACCTGTATATATAATGTACAAGAATGAAATCCTACTTGTATCCACCATCCGTTTGTAAATGTGAAACATGTTGCCATGAGTAGTTGGCGTTAGTGTCCATTCATTTTGGAATAAAAGGATAATTGACACAAATGGAGCCTATTTGGTTCAAAGTTCATGTGTTTTGCAATGAATGCACAGAGTAACGTGTGGGCACAAATGGGACTTCCAGGCAGGATTCCCATTCATACTCATCCATTAGCTCTTTGTACCATTCAGCTCTTAATAGGTGAGCACTTTTTTACCTTCTTTCCAGGTCCTCCCAGAACATCCCTGAAAATGGGTGCTTTTTTGCCATTTCTGCCAATTTTCACAAAAAATGCCACCATTGCAGCAAAGCCCTAAATTTAAAATGGATTTACATTTACCTTAGGCCAGGGTTGGGGAACCATATGGGTCAATCCTCTTGCATAACTGGATTATCAAGCAGTCATAGAGTTGATATAGAACTTCTATCCTAAATTTTAGGTCTACTTTCTGAGAAAGGGTTTAAAAAAACAACAACCACTTCTCAGAAGGTAAAGCGTCATTTTTTAAGATTTATAATGAGCTAAATAGGCTAAACTAGGCAATGTTCAAGCTAGCCTACGCTAGGCTAGACTAAGTTAGGCAAGACTAGGCCACCAAAACTCATAGGCTAAGGTAATGTAACACAATTTTACCATTATTTGAACACTTTTCATAATGAACCCCTATAATTTAACACAAATTCACTCTTTTATTACCTTTTCATAAATACTTGTAATATAGTATTAGCCTAGGCTATGTGGTCATAGCCTACCTTCCATTCACCTCTTCATAAAAACAATAGGCTTAAGCTAATCTAACACTACTGGTATTTCACCTTTTACCTTACTTTTCTAAATATAACATTTATTTTTGAGTAGGGGTAATTAAAATATTGCATCCTTATGAACACTTTATTGAAAAAAATTCTTGTCTAGATCGCTATCACGAGTGCTGTCACATTGAAAAGGCAATCACAATGCTAACAAGATTCACGTTACCCAATCCAATCTTTTTATTAACAGTCAACAGACCATTTATAACACAATTAAAACCCAGCTAAACAACAGCTGCGTAATACAATAAAAGGATAAAAGATCAATATATATACATAAACAAATAGCACACATTAATAATGAAATTGACAAATCGATAGCCTAGTACACCAACATCTGGGGTCTAGTAGTGATGGCCAGGTTCAAATATTTCGCTACTTGCTTTGTAATTTGTTGGTTTGTGCCAAGAAGTAATATAGTCACAAGAGACTCCATTGAGTGACCAGGGAACTTCTCTGTTATAGGAAGTATCAAATCTTTCCTCGCCCCTTGGTAAAAGCTGCAATGAAATAATACATGTAGAATCGACTCTATCTCCATGTTGTTGCACGGGCAACATCTGGTGTTCCTAGGAGTTTTGCCATATCTACCCTCCAGTAAGCTTGAGGGGAGGGCATTGAACCTTGCTAACGAAAAGGCCCTCCTATATTTGGGGATAGTTAACCACTCCAAGTAAGACATTCCTTTACTTGGAGGGTATCTCAAAAGGCCCAATGATTGAGGGGAGCATGGACCCCGAGCTGCACTTAGCATCTCTTAGTTGTCTATATCTATTAATCTCTGTTTGACTATAAATTTGGCACTATCTAAATCCATAGAGAAAAGATAAGAGGGGGCAAGACCTATTGAATTAACTTTATTCTCTATAGCCTTTACCCACGGTGATTTATAAGAATCTAACAAAACCTTAGACACCAGTGAATCAGGAGGGAGTACCCAATGACAGCGAAGCCAAAAGTGGATAGAAAACATCCATGCCACACATTGCAATGAATTAATTCCAGCCTCTAAATTAAGGGCTGCCCCTGCAACACACCTAGGAACACCAAATATTGCTCTCAAAAAATAAGTTTGAATGCCCTCAAGTGAGTTCTTGGAGTAGGGAAACCATATAGGTGCTCCAAAAAGGGTCTGTGACCGAGTCTTAGCTTTAAACACCCGAATGGCAGCAGGTAAATATTTCCCACCTTTCATAAAGAAAAAGCGGAGAATTGCGCCCACACTCTGAGCTGCATTTGATTTAATATAACTTCCCTGTACGCTCCATCTAATGGCCTGGTGGAACCATATGCCCAAATATTTATATGAGTCAACTTGTTCGATTTTCTGGGACTCCACATACCATGAAGAACTGGTATTCCGCTTTGAGAAGACCAATATTTTTGTTTTTGTAAAATTGATTATTAAACAATTGTTTTTACAATACTCCGTGAAGCCCTTCAGTAATCTCTTCAGACCCAATCGGGTCTGAGAGATCAGTACCGCATCATCTGCATAAAGAAGAATAAAAAATTTTGTGTGGGCAATTTTAGGTGGATGAGACGAAATTGATGCTAACGTGGAGGGAAGGTCTGCCAGATATAAGTTAAATAAAATGGGGGCAAGGACACATCCTTGTCTTACACCCTGGGTAGAGGCAATCTCATTAGTGAAATGACCGTGATTGCTACATCGGACCTTGGCTGTTGTGTTAAAATAAAGAGATTGAATCAAAAAAAGAAGCCTTCTGTCAATTGAGTGCTGTTCTAATTTGTTCCAAAGATGTTCACGTGAAATGGAATCAAACGCTGATTTTAAATCAATAAAGGCAGTAAAGAGTTTACCACCTTTTGGCGCCGAGCATCATGTGATTGCCTTTTCATCGGCTCCCCTTTTTTTGTTACGACACGTCGTCATCTACTGTTTGTATCTACCAAAGAAGATATTTTTATTACCTTTAAATGTTTACTGTATTTTAATTGTACATAGGTAAAATTGGTATTATTTATTGTAATAGTATTATATGTTTACTATATTTTAAGATTTTAAAAGATTGTTTGTGTAAATAAAAAGTTACCGAAATGTTGTCCTTTACAATGACCACAAACAACGAAATATGCTTTCATGTTTTCGATTACAGCTAACCTAAGATAAATAATTTTAATAAAAGTTTTAATTTCTGTCATGTTAATAATGTTTTAAATTATTTCTAATTATTTTATATTAAATATATTTAGAATGAAACATCCTTAATTTGAACGTTTTTTCATTTACGGCTAGCCTATATGATACTTTAAGAACCTTTTAATTTTTATTTTAACTATTATTTTGAATTGAATTACACTGTATTATTAATATATTTTTTTAAAGCCTTCTCATACAGTAGATCCAAAAAATTTAAGCAATGTGGACTAAAGTCGCTTCTGGGGCTCCTTCAGGATTAGGGGCCCTGAAGCTTAAGCTTCATTAGTTTCATAGTAGATCCGCCCCTGACCCTGTCTCCTAAGGGCATCCCTAATTGTAAAAAGGCATGTATAGACAGGGGAGAGGGGGGCACTTGATTTAAGAAGGAAAAAAACCTCAGGCACAAAGATTCAAGGAAGGCAGCAGTAGGGGAAGCACATGTGGACAAAAAGCCAGCTAGTCCAGGGGAATCAGATGCAGCAGGGCTCCTGTACCTGTTATTACAGCAAGTGTGGTTTTTCTCCAGTTACACAAAAAGCAACATCTTTCAAAATAACTTTCTGTACAGTGGACTTCAGTCCATGAAAGTTTATTATGCCACAGAAAATGTGTGAGTCTTTAATGTGCCACAAGGCATTCTGGCTTTTGAACACAAAACAGCAAGAAGCCCCTATCCTCCTCCCACATTTATTCACCTTTCTCTAGTCTATTGCAAACCCCTGATGCCAAGGAGGGCCATGCACCCACCAGAATCTGGCCACATGGATCATGCAAAAAGCAGATGTACTCCTTGCACACAAGGAGCTCCAGACACACTCAAGCAAGTCATACATTCATATATTCCTGGCCCCAAATTCTGACATTGCTGCTCATTCAGACCCTTTTTGCAAGCAAACCCACCTCTGTTTTCCCTCAAGGTAAGGGTCCTGGGCCAGCTTGGAGGAAGCAACAGATGATTAAGACCTCTGGCATTAATTTGATATGTGAGCAGCCAATGCACCTGCTCTTCCTCTTGTAAGGGCCCTGCATTCCTACACTGGCCCAGGGCACAATTACAGTTTCCCAGTAGCAATTGGCTTTGTACGTCTCTGCAAACTCAGGCACAGTCCAAGAAAGCCGGGTGACAGTTTGGACTCTGGACTTAATGAAAATAATGAGCAGACTGTGGAAGGAAAGGTGGCAGTTTCACCTCTAGTTTAAAAGGCTGGTGCCTTCATGCTACACCCCCTATTAGTCTAAGGGAGTGAATCCTAAGGTCTCCTAGTAACTTCAAGGCTACTGAGTTCACAGGGAAGAAGCAGGCCTGTATTAAGGTAGATGATGGCAACTGGGACAGCTGTAAAGATCTGGGGCACAGCTCAGAAGGTCCAGGGTCCATGCCCAGGTTGACCTTCTTATAACACTGCCCATGCTTTAAATGATATGTGCTAAGTGCATGTTGTAATTCCATCTGTCAGGGTGTAGTTATGTCAAGCATAAAATATTTAAGAATAGCAGAGAAATACATCCAACTTTAACATTGTGTATATGCTTTTATTTCACCAGGGTTATTCACATACTTTTAGGTTTATGCTTAAGCATATTGTAGGGTGACCATGTATCCTACTTTATGGAGGACAGTTATCTATTGGAATGCATCCTCTGTTTGAAGGGTTGTTCAGCCCAAGCCTGGTTTAAAGATAATGAATCAAAAGAAGGGAGAGCAGCTGGGGTGTTGAAGTCACCCACCAACAGTGAGCACCTGGACAGACTGAGCAGGCACATAGTTCACCTGGTCACAGTCTTTCCTAGTATGGGTGGTTATACAGGACACTTTATAGGATCTTACTTATAGAGAACTGAACTGCTGACCATTTCTGGGAGTAGGTATATTAAATCTCTCCTCAAATGCTGGTATATAGCACAATAGATTTTGTAAATGAAATGGCAAACTAAATAACAATAATAGCAGTGGAAATTATTCCTTAAAGTATTGGATTTGATTATCCATGTTTTCAAATTCATGAATTAAAAATTATGTCATTCAGACTGTCTAGTTGGGACTAAGCATCTCATATTGTGCAAATGGTTTTAATTTCTATTTTTTAAATTTTGTATTGAATTTTATTCTGTTTTATTGTGTTTGTATTGTATTTTACTGTTTTTTATAAATTGCTGTAAACCGCCCAGAGAGCTTCAACTATCGAGCAGTATATAAATGAAAATAATCTTCTTCTTCTTCTTCTTCTTCTTCTTCTTCTTCTTCTTCTTCTTCTTCTTCTTCTTCTTCTTCTTCTTCATTTTGTATTAAAGTTTTCAAGTTCACTTCTGGACTATGAAGTACAGCGTCTCTGGGAGAAAAGAACAACAGTGATTCCAGTAGTGATAGGAGCATTAGGGGAAATCCCAAAAGGGTTGAAAAATCACTTGAGTGCAATTGGTATTGATAAGATCACGACAGAGCAGTTACAAAGAGTAGCACTACTAGATACTAGCTGCATAATCAGATGATACCTCACTGACTCTTAGGTACTGGGTTGTACCCGAGCAGGGGGTTCTGGAGTTGGTAATGGGCTGGATGAAGGCCAATAAACCTAAATTGAATCCTGCCAAGACAAAGGTACAGTGGGTAGGTAGTTCTCATGGCTGGGAATTAGGTGTATGTCCTGTTCTAGATGGTGTTGAAGTCCCCCTGAAAGAGCAGGTAGGTAGTTTGGAGATACTCCTGGACCCAGCACTGTCACTTGAGGCTCTGGTGGCACTGATCTTTGGCTGATTTTCTTTGGTTGCAACCATTCCTGGGCAAGGATTGTCTGGCTATGGTGATCCATGCTCTGGTAACCTCCTGATTTGATTACTGTAATGCATTGTACTACTTTTGAAACTTGAAATAATGCAGAATATGGCTTCTAGAATTTCAACTGGTACAGCCAGATGGGATCACATTACACTGATTCTTAAGTGGCTGCCTATTTGCTTCCAAGCACAATTCAAGGTGCTTACCTTTAAAGCCCTAAATAGCTTGGGATTCAAATACTTGAAAGAGTGTCTCTCCCAGCCTATATCAACCTGCCTGTGTCTTAAGATCATCTGAGGAAGTTCTTCTCCAGGTTCTTTAGCCAGGGAAAGCTGGCAAAAACCTGTCCCATTGATTCCAGTGGATCTACTCTAAGTATTACTAAGTCTGTATCCAACCCAAAGTAAGTGCACAGCAGTAATTTGCTTCATAGAAACCAATAATATATTGTTTACCTCACCTCTTGCATTATATCTGCACTGATATTAGCTGCACATTCTCTGCCATAGTTCATGCACTGAATATCCAGAGGTATAGGGAGACAATGACTGATGGAAGGGTGATGGTTGCCTCTCTCTTATGTAGGCTAATTCATCATGTTATGATTTATAAATTAAAACTTTTAAGTGCCATCCCTACATATCATTCATATATATATATATATATATATATAGAGAGAGAGAGAGAGAGAGAGAGAAGTTATAGCAATAATTTATTGTTCAGATAACTAATTTATAGGTCAAGCACACAATATACGGTACCCAATAGTTTCCTAAATTATGTCACTGATTTATCACTCATTTAAGTGATTTATAATGTTGTAAATTGAATTGGTGGCAGGGGAGTGTGGTAAGCAAATCCAAAGATAGACTCCGATTGCCTGTTTCCCAAAGGCTTCTCTTCACATTTCTGTTTCCCACCTTTAACTGTGAAGAGGGATTGTGAAATTTCTCCCTTGCTTGATGTAGCCATGACATCAAAGATGTGCACGAGCTTCCTGTGCAACATGAAATAGTAGGGCACTGCAAAATTTAACTCTAGAGACATTCAAACAATAGTGACTATTTAATCTTTCTTGCTTTCATTGTACCCGTTTTGATAGCTTTTTTGGTCATTGTTGATGGGGACTTGTGCTTTTCATCTTTCCTACACTGAGCTTTTATCCTTCTGCCACATCAATAGAAATTATTCAGTTCTCTGAGTGGCTTATGAAGTCAAAATGGCAACAGCCACACACAAAAGGGAGGTATCAGCAGACTCAGAAGTAACACTGAGATATGTAGAACTCTTTAAATAAAAAACTCTAAAGTGGGGGGATCCCTAAAACAGCCCAATGAGAACTAGGCATGCTCAGTGCCCAAAGAATGCTGATTGACTGTCGAGAGGGGGGGAATTAAAACCTGTGTGAGAGGGGGCATGGAATGGCTGAAAAGAAGGATGGAGGAAGAGACACATAGATATAAAGGCACTCACCTGTTCTCTCTCTCTCTCTCTCTCTCTCTCTCACCAGCTGGCAATGCCCATTCACTCCCTCTTTTGCTATTTGGCATCCAGCCTTCTGCCTAAGAAGGGAAAGCTTTGAGGGCTCTTGCCAAACACACCCACACCCACACACCATTTTGTTGGGGGGTCCATTTGTTCCCTATATTTCTGAAGTTCAGAGGTGAGTGGTAATGTGTATGTAGCCAACATGGCACCATCCACGCACAACAGGGAGGTATCAGCAGGCTCAGGGATCCCTGAGGTCTGCAGACATTCTAAACATATATAGAATATATTTTGGACTTGAACTCCCAGAAGCCTCTGCCAGCATGTCCAATAGTCAGGAATGCTGGGAATTGCAGCCCATCTGTAGATGTACTTTCTGCCCACCTCTGATGTAATATATAGGTTCAATGTGCAGGCCTTCCTGCAGCCACTAGACTATAGACTTGAATGACTTGCGACTGGAATGGAAAAGGGACGTGTTGTTGCAGGTTGCTACTGGCTGTCTTTCAGGACTAGGGAATTTGCATCTCTGTGTAAAGAAGCCCTGCGGCTTGTGGCTACAACTACTGGTTGTTGTCCTCCTAACTGCTGGGAAATGGATGCCCCTGAGGGGAGAAGCAGTGCAGCCCCTCCTTGCAGGCTTGCAGCCCCTTGTATGTTTTGTCTATGACAAGGTAAAATGATGTTGTCGTGCTATTGTAGGCTTTGTTGTAGCTCTTTTCACACTTGTATCATATGCACAGTGTCACGCTCCATTTGATATTCCAACATCTATTCTGGGCAATGGTTCAGAGTCTTCAGACGAGGAAGCATAATGTCAGACAGCCAACCGGTTCAAGAGCCGTTTTAGAGCTATATCCAGCACCACAGGCAGCAGCCCAGGACTTGGAGTTGATTTTCAGGACCATGGAGAGCGGTCCTGCAGCTACATTCTGGACATGTTACCCCACCATTGGCTGGGAACAACTGGCAGGGATTTTTAATCAGGCGTGGGGAGGGGAGTGGGAGTTGGCCCTCACCAAAGTTGCAGGTCCCTGAGGTACTGGTTCTGGTTCCTCCTCAGACTCACTGTTGCTAGAGGCTTCAATCTCTGAGGGTTCCCAGTCGTGGGCCATGACACACATTAATTGTATGGAAGGAAGACAGGACTGCCCCCACTGCACCAAGCCCAGCCTAACCCCCCCTCCCCAAATCTGTGTATCGGGTGATATATGTGAAAAGAGCACCTATTTGCATACAGTTGTATGCACATAGTCATTTTACATGATTGGGACCCCCAATCGTGCAGGCATACCAATCATATGGAACACCTATGTGCATACATCTGCACATCCATAGGCTCTCTTTTTCACACATCAGGGTCTAGGCTGGCAGGTCTTACCCCTGGTCCCCCACAATGCAAATATTGTACACATGATGCATACATAAAAAGGGGGTGTTGTGCTGACTGATGCCCTAATGCGGAGGCTTTGTCAGTATCCACTATCATGATTAGTGGCAGTGTTTCTAGGGGTGCTGTGAGAATAGCTGCTAGTATTTCTTCAATATTTCTCATTTTTACTGGCATCATTTTGCTGTCTACTTTGCTTCAGTGACTGCATCAATGTTAATCTGACCTGGTGATCATGCAAACATTGCAGGACCACAGAATCAGACTGCCCATATCTTTAGGGGGAAACCACCCTCCTCTCATTTTCTGAGAATTGCTCTGTCTGATATTGTACAGCTTAGTCTGCCAAAAATTTCCTGACATTTTACACTCGTTGTTTTGTCAATAAATTGTCATAAAGCTATGCATGAATTCACACTCTGCTCCTTTTTAAGTGGAGCAGGCTGCATTACATGATCCAGAAACATTATTAGAGTGCCCTGATATGTATAGGTTGAATCCACATCTCATAGAAGTCAAGGGGCAAATTCTGATGCGTTTTCATAGAGTTTGCAAGCATAGTCACTTTTCTGAATGCCTTTTCTTCCAAGATTATGGTATACCAGAGTAATTAAGTGAGGAAGCCAAATCCAGCCATCTGATATATGTACCCACTCAGCATATTTTGAATACCTCTGATCCACCCGCTAATATCATGGTGATCGGCTTTGATGTGGCCTTTGCAATTCACACCACCACAATTAACATTATCCTAATTCTATACTGGTGGTAGCAGGTATCTGTGATCACTTATCCAAAGAAGAAGATTCCAAAGGTCAGGAGAAGGGCCAGTCCCAAGAAGTTATCTTTCCAAACCAGCTGCATCAGACTTCTTCAGAATCTGTCTCTTGGTTCTTCTTCTTTTTTGGAACTGAGAGCTGAAGGGCAAAGCTGCTCATTATTCATGAGACTTGTAAGCAAAATAATGACACATTGTACACATTGCCAGAGGAAATGTATTTTAATTGCTGGAAGTTGGTCCTCATTAATTATTTCCAGTGTATGGTGATGCCAAATCCTAGAGCTAATGTTCCTCTGTACAGGCATTAGCGTTACTGCTGCAAACTATTGCCATGGGCCAAATTCTCAGCTAGGTGAAGTCTGAACAGTATCACTGATATCCCAGAAGCTGCCTGTTTGTATCATCATTTAATTCTCTCTTTCTATTGCTCTTCTTATCCTATTCCTTCAAGTATTTATGACTAAAGGGGTGCACAGAGGCACCAGAGTGATTGTCACAAATCTGGTACAAACTAGGGAATAATTCTTTCTAAATGAAACAGGGCAACTTTGGACTAAAATACTTGATAATCTGTGTAAGTGTTTGGAATACAGTGTACTTCTCTGCAATTCTATTTGCAGATAAATGATAAGAGACTAGCCATGCTTAGAATGAACTTAGAATCTTTCCTAGTAAATCAGTCCCTCTAGACTCCTTAATCTTTTCCTCCTGATTCTCAGGCACATTTTGACTGACTTGAAAACCCTTCCAGCATAGCATTAGGGTTTTTTAAATACAAAATGTAAGGCATGTATTCAAAATTATTCTGGGGTGGGGGTGGGGTGGGCTTTTCACCATTACTCTGAGGAGGTACCTTTATCATAGTTTATCTCCTATGCAGAAATCACAGGGGGTTCTGCCCTGTACTACTATTATATGGCCTCCTTTGGATGCACGAGTGGGGATCCTATTCATGCATGGATCAAGATAGGACATCAGTTATTACTACTTGATGTTTTAAATCATCTTTTGGCTTATTGTTTACAGCAAGATGTAAAACATAGATATCAAACTAAAAATGTACACAGGTTAGTTTTGGAAAATCAGTTTAGATGAATGTGTACCATGGAAAGTGAAATATATCTTTTGATATATAGAGATATAGAGAGATATACTGAGAGAGAGAGCAAAAGAGCATGTCAAAGAAATATAGTCAGTCATTATAGGCATTCTTGCTATAGAAACTTACTTCAAGTGGCACAGTAAAATAATGTGATACAATCTGTAAACTATTGGTGTATAGGTGGGAGGATGAGGGACAAGTCTCTCCATCATTGTCCTCCTCTTATGTGCTCTCCAAATACACCTCTACAAGGAAAAGAAAGACCTTGTAGCCCTGCTACCTTCATACTTTGCAAAGAAAAGCACAAGTAAGGGTGTCTAGGCTGCTTTCTCCTGCATCTAAAATAGGTTATGACTGTGCCATATTTTTATTTTATTTATTTATTTATTTATTTATATTTATACCCCACCTTTTTCCTGCAAGGAACCCAAGGCGGCTTACATAGTCCTCCTCCTCCCCTCCATTTTACCCTCACAACAACCCTGTGAGGTAGGTTAGGCTGAGAGTCAGTGACTGACCCAAAGTCACCCAGTGAGTTTCATGCAGAGCGGGGACTAGAACCCGGATCTCCCAAGTCCCAGTCCAACACTCTCACCACTACGCTACACTTGTTTCTCATGCAAGTGAGGAACTAATCCATTCCGCCTCTTGTTTTGGAACGGAGGATCAATGCTATCATCTGGGATGGGATCCCTTAAGGTTTCTTAGCTTGACTGAAGGCAACCTTGATAAAATAGTGCTGTCTGCAGTTTCATTTGGACTATGATAATGGTATCAGGGTGTTAATTCATTTTTATTTGTATCTTTGAACATTTATGCTGCCTTTCAAAACAAAGTTTTCTCATGATGGCTTACAGTTAATATCATAAAACATTTAAAACATTCATATCTATCTATCATCTATCTATCTACTTAAAATGAAAGCAGAAGAAGCATAAAGCAATTTCAGTCAGACCAATAAAAAACATATTACCGTTAAAAGCAGAGAGAAATGACATTAAAAATTAATTTTAAAAGTGGTTAGAAATTAAATGTCTTTAAAGTCCACTTAAAAATAAACAGGGAGGGAGCTAAACATATCTCCTTCAGGAAGGAGTTTCAAAGCTTTGGGACCACCACTGAAAAGGTACCATCACTTCTGTCTGATAACATAACTGATCTTAATGGTGGGCCTGCAAGTAAAAGCCTCTATGACCAAACTTAAGGCCTGGGCAGGTTCATTTGGGCAATTGCTTCTCCTGGGCAATAGCTTCAGGAGGGATTTACTGAGTTGGACTTCTTCTTTTTTATTCATTTATTTATTTATTTATTTTTAAATAAACACACATACATAAAGAAAATAAACCCACAAATCCATGTAACTACAAAGTGTGCCCATCACCACGGGGCCAATTTTTTTTTAATTCTATCCACATAATCCATTATTAATCTATATTCCAAAAATACATCATATTTTGACATGGCTTACTCCCTTTTCCCTTGACTAAAACATAATCTAAAAATGGTCCCCATATATCCTTAAAATTATTTTTCTTTAATTGTCCCTTTTTACATTTAATACTACATGTTAATTTATCATTTAAAGCAATATCCCACACTGAGTTGGACTTATCACCACTAATTCCCATCACTACTAGGAATAGGAATTGACAGGGGTGGGGATCAAACGTGGCAAATGTCTCCCCCCTTTTATGGGAAACAATTGCTGAGAAAGGTCCTCAACTTGGAGCACAGATACCCTTGCACTATTCTTTGTACACTGCTATATATGTATTTATGTATGTATTTTACTGGCCCAAATGATGTATCAACATGGCTTACAATATATGAAACACCAAAACACAGCAAAAAAGCAACAATAAAAATATCAAGTAAATTCATCCAAGCTGGGTCAGAGCCACATGCCACAATTACTGGTTTGATTTACTGCAGATTTTATTACAGGAAATGGCACTCTCAGTATGGTACTCCCCGGGAAACTTCAAACTACTGCAGGAAGATTCTGTAGAAGTATAAAATGTACTAGGGAGGACTTCAGTGTGAGACTTCTGTGAATACACCCAAGAAGGGGCACTTCCACAGTAAAATGCACAGAAACATCTGGTACTGATGCACCCCAACTTACAAAATGTCAGTCAGTTGAGGTACGAAAGCAGTGTCTGTTCTAAAGTCTAGAACAATATTTTCCCTTAGAACTATGTGCACAACCCAGACAACATTATGCGCATTTAGTCCCCATTTGCTCAAATCTCTCCAGTCAATTGACTTTGGTTCGATTGTTCCTCATGTTTCTGGCAGATATACAATAGTCTGGCTGAATAAAGGCCCTGCCCTGCCTAACAAATCAATCTGTTCTGGACTGTGCCAAACTACAGGCAACAGCAGAAGGCGATTGTGGTCATGTCAACAGCTGCTAACTTCAGAGTTGAACTGGCTACCAGTTGATTAGATTATTTATTTATGGTCATAGACCAAAACCAGCTGATATATATATATATATATATATATATATATATATGTATATGTATAGAGAGGGGGGGAGAGGGAGATAACTTCTGTATCTCAAGACACTAGCACCCCATGGTCTTAGTCTGAAGGACAACACCTAATTTCTCTCTAGCCTTTGTTTTATCTTTTTAAAAAGACACTTTGCACATAGTCCACTGCTTAGACTTATTACATCCAGAGTGTCCTTAAAACTATCACCTTGGCTCAATGGCTCACAGTGTTCATTTGAAATTGTTACTGTTACTGAGGAAGGTGGAAGCTGAAACATATAACTAAAGCGAGTTTGGGCAACTTGTGGAGTCCAGATGTTTTGGCCTGCAACCCCCATCATCCCTTACCACTGGCTCTGCTGACTAGGGCTGATGGGAGTTGCAGGCCAAAACATATGGAGGGCCACAAGTTGCCCGTCCATGAACTAAATATAGATATCTATATTTCTATACACATACATATACACATGTTTTAGGGGGATTTTTGACAGGCTGAAAGGGGCAGTTGTATCCAAAGGATGTAATATGAATTAATAGAAAGACATAATGCAGAAGAATAATGAAAGCAGCTGAAATTTAAAAAAAACAAAAAAAACCCAGGTTTACCACCAAATGTGGGTGGTAAACTCAGTGAGAAGATGCACTCCATGCCAGCTGTCTGATGAGGTTACCTGCTGATACATATGTATTGAAATACCTGTTAGTCAAATTTGAATTTTGCATTTTTAGGTGTACACTTAAAAGCATCTTAAGGTACAATCCTATGCACGTTTAGGCAGGAAAAAAGTCCTATAGCTCCTAACATGCCCCATGCAGCCATGCTAGGCTGGGGGATCCGGGGGGGGGAGGGATGCTAGGAGTTGTAGGACTTTTTCTGTCTAAACATGCATAGGATTGCATGTTTAGGTCTAAAAAAATGTAATGTGTGAACTGAAGAAGCCCTGTGCAATGAAAATAACTTTAGCTTAAGTAAGATGGGAGTTGTATGATCTGAAAAGGAAGAAGCAAGGATTTTCCATAATGTATGGATTTGACTGGCAGGAATAATAAAATTAGTTTAATGGAGAGCAAAAGAAAAGGAGAAAAAAAAGACCACAAGTGAAAGAAAAGGACATGCATTCATGAAGAAGAAAAGAAAGTGTAGGAAGCACTGAAGATAAATGGCAATAAGAATTGTGGGAAACTCAGAAGGGTAATTGCTAAAGGCAGCAAGCTGTTCAGTTATGAGAAAGAAGCAAGCTAGAATCTTACAGAATATTTGATCAAAATTCAGAAAAAGGAATGCTGAATCCTTCAGCTCTGCAGAGCTTTCCTTACCATCTTCATGGTTAATATCCCTGTGGGGGTTAATGCCAGCACTTTGGATTCCTGGAAAATGACAAGCAATAAAGAGTGCCTTTGAACTTGAGCAGAGCAAAGTGCCTTTTCATTACCACAGCCAGCCCTCTCTGAGCTCAGGTTAAAGCAGCAAGGCATGATTTGGCTTGAGATACAGCACCTCTCTCTTTGCATCAACAAAGTATACTTCAAAAAGCAATTCACCTAGTGTCAATATGGTTATCTTTTACAGTTCCACAATATGGGAGAAATATGGAAATATCTGGGTTGGGTATTTTTAAGGAAATGCTAAAAAGTCTTTAATGGCAGTAGAAATGACTCCAGAAAGCAAACAATTCTGCTTCTAATCAGATTAATTTTGAGCCACTGTCATCCTGGCTATGAAAGTTGATCAGCTAGTCTCAGAAAAATAGTTTTATTACTAGCATGTTGTATTCACTTTTAATCCTGACTACTCATGTCATGGAGCCATCTTGTGTCTACTTGCACATTTGCTGTGAACTTGGTCTGCTGTAAAGTTTATTTGAATTACTAAGCATAACTTTAACAGAAATGGCAAAACTGTATGAATGTGTCCACATAACTTTCTGAAACAATGGACCAAGATCATCCAAGGAGCATTTTGTAAATATAGATGATCCAAGGGGTTGGTCACTTAAGAAGGAGAGAATTGAAAGGATATTTTTACATATAGGTTTACTAGAGATGTATATATAGCACTCCTTTTACGCTTCTCACTAGGCAAATAAAAAAGAGTGAAAGTTATAATACATAGAACAATATATGGCTCTGTTATATCCAAATTATGCAGATATCATCATTGCTGGAATGCAGATTTAACAACTGCATTAGGTATGCTTTGTATAGTACATTTCATACATGAAGCAAGAAACGTTATTTATTTATTTATTTTAAAAATACTCTACCTTACTCCTAATATGTGCAAGGTTTCTTACAATATAATAAGAAAATTAAAATACTAATAAAATAAAAGTAATAACAAAAACAGAAATGAAGAGCAGATAAAAATTTTTAAAAAATAATATACCAAGGAGTTTAAAACTTTACATTTTGGGAGGGCAAAAGCTTGCCTGAAAGGAAAGGTCTTTATATAGTGACAGAAGACCATCAAAGAGGGGGTAAAGCAAACCTCACTAGGTAAGTACTTTGAAAACCTAGGTGCAGCCACAGAAAACACCCTACTGCATCCAAACCAAATGTAACTAGTTGGTGTCATGTGGAGAACTTCCACAAAAGATATTAATAAGTGGACAGGTTTTTATGGGAAAAGTTGGTTCTTGAGGTATCCTGTTCCCAATAAATTTATGGCTCTAAAGGTTATTAGCAGCACTTTGAACTGGGCCTTAAAACGGACCAGAAGCTAGGGAAACTGTTGTAACAAGGGCGTCATATGCTCTTGGTAACTGACTCTGGTCAACAGTCTGACTGCAGTACTCTTGACCAATTGAAATTTCTGCAACCTCCTGTGAAGTACATTGTGCGAAGGAGGCTGCCCTTACACCAACCCTGCAGGGCAGGCCACAGTCCCAATGTTCCCTGGACTGGCACACACCTCCCAAGGTCCCATACACCAAACTGGTGTAGCAGCCCCAACCTTTAAAAAGGAACACACGCCAAGATTAAGTTGGAGACTTTATTAAAAAGTAAAAATAACAAATTAGTCAGTGTAGGGTCTCCAAGTGTCCAATATAAGTAAAATAATCCCTTATAAGAAAGGGCTAAAAGAAGGTAAGGGAAAAAGGGGTGAGGTAGTTGTTGTGAGGAAAAGGGAATGGGAATAAAAAGGGACTCTAAAAGAACATAAAAACAAACCCCAAGAGTCTGCAGGAACAAAGCAAGTCAAACCAGGCCTAGCTTTTCCTAGCTACCCTGTCAGAGTGGCATACCTGCCCAGATGGAACTTCCCAGCATCCACGCCCCAATGGAAGAACACTGAAGCCTTTTCCCCTAGCTCCTTTATTGTCACCAGGGTCCAATTTCCCGCCCAGCGTTCACCAATCCTGTCTTCCTAACTGTCGAAGGAGGGCCCCCCGCCCTTTCTCAGCTGTAGACACTTTCTCATGACTTCATCCCAATTAACGCCTGACCTTGCTTCTCAGCTCTGCAGCTCACCCTTATCTCCCAGGTGCTCCCAAACAGCCTCCCAGTACATTCCAAAGACTACAGTAAAAATCTGTTAGCTAAACAGCAATGGGGGGGAGGAAGGGACATCTAACAGGGTTTCTTCTAAAGTCTCAGCTACTACAAGTCCCATCTTCACATCCCCCCTTTTAAGGAGATGAGACTGGGAGGGAATTCCTGCCAGACCTCATCTTCTACTTATTCTTCAGTGTGAATCCGAGACAAGCTATCAGCCAATCCATTCTCCCTCCCCTTAATATGAACTACGGAAAATGTATAATCTTGTAAGGCCAGACTCCACCGTAACAATTTCCCATTCGAATTTTTCATTTTGTTTAGCCAACACAAAGGAGAGTGATCTGTCTGTAATTGAAACGACCTCCCCCAAAGGTAAGGCCGTAATTTCCCCAAAGCCCACACAATGGCTAAACATTCTTTTTCAATGGTGGACAAATTTCTTTCCCGAGGGATCAACTTTTTACTCAAATAGGCCACTGGCAGCAGTTGCCGATCCGGTCCCTCCTGTAACAGCACCGCCCCAACCCCAGTTGCCGATGCATCTGTTTGTAACACAAAAGGAGAAGAAAAGTCAGGGGCTCTCAGGATAGGTGCTGCCGTTAATTTGTCTTTAAGAAGGTCAAAGGCCTGCTGGCACCTTTCTGTCCAAATTACTCGCACGGGTTTTCTTTTCTGACACAAGTCCGTCAAAGGCGCAGCGATAGTACTGTAATGTGGTACAAATCTCCGATAGTAGCCAGCTAGCCCCAGAAAAGATTGAACTTGTCTCTTAGTTTGGGGCACAGGCCAATCTCGGATGGCTTCCAACTTTGCTTCCAGAGGCTTAATATTTCCACTCCCCACCCTATGGCCAAGGTACACCACCTCCCCCAAACCAAATTGACATTTCTGAGCTTTCACTGTTAACCCAGCTTCTGTAAGCCGCTCAAACACTTGCCGAAGATGATCCAGATGCTCTTCCCAAGTCTGCGAAAAAATGGCTAAATCATCTAAATAAGCACAGGCAAAGGCCCCCAGCCCATTCAACAGTTTATCCATTAGACGCATGAAGGTTAATGGCGCCAATTGGAGCCCAAACGGCAAGACGGTGAATTCGAATAGCCCTTTATGGGTAACAAAAGCAGTTTTAGGGGCATCCTCTTCCGCCAGAGGCACCTGCCAATATCCCTTAGTCAAGTCCAAAGTGGTAATGTACTTGGCTGTTCCCAATTGTTCTATCAGATGGTCTGCTCTGGGCATGGGGTAGGGGTCTAGATGTGTCAATTCATTAATTTTTCTAAAATCTATACAAAATCTCACTTCTTGGGACTGCTTCTTGCTCACCAGTACAATAGGAGAAGACCACATGCTCTGGGACGGTCTAATAACACCCAGATCTAACATAGACTGTAATTCCTGTTCAATAATTTCTGCATGTCGGCCGGTAGCTCGATAGGGATAGGAGCGCACGGGGGCATGTTCCCCTGTCGGAATGGCATGTTGTACTAACGTCGTTCTCCCTGGAATGCTGGAAAACAAAGGAGCAAAATCTGTAATTAATTGCTGCAATCCTTGGCGTTGCTGTAGGGGCAAAGTTAAAGGCCAGGGTATTTCCTCTATCCCTCCTTTCTGTTGACATTCTTCTAACAGATCCAAAGGCCCATCCAGCTCTTCGGGCCCAGGCTGAAGGGGAAACACAAAATCTTTCCGGTCCACATACCGCTTAAGCATATTGACATGAAAAACCTTCGGCAATCGCGAGGTCTCTGCATACTGCAACAAATAGTTGACTTCCCCCAGCCGCTCTTTCACCGTCAAAGGCCCTTCCCACTTAAGGGTTAACTTATCGGGTTTAACCGGTTTGAGAACAAGAACCTGGTCTCCGGGCTGAAACACTCGGACTCGGGCAGTTTGATCATACCACGCCTTTTGCGTGCCTTGAGCGTGGGCTAAATGCTCCTGCGCCACTTGTTGTACCTCTCTCAGAGTATTCTGTAGCATTTGCATAAAACTTATAACATTCTGAGAGGAACTAGCCACCTTTTGCTCCCACTCTTCTCTAAGCATAGTCAGAGGGCCTCTGAGCTCCTGGCCAAACATTAGCTCATTCGGAGAAAACCCCAAACTTTCCTGAGGGGCATCCCGATACGCAAATAGGAGCATAGGAAGCCCTTGATCCCAGTCTTTAGGGTGGTTTGTCACATAGGCTCGAATCATCTTTCCCAGGGTCTGATTGAACCTCTCCACTAGCCCATTTGTCTGATGATGATAGGGTACAGAGAAACATTGCTCTACCCCTCCCAGTTCCCACATCTTTTGCATTAGTTGCGACACAAATCCAGGTCCCCGGTCTGAAAGTACTACTTTGGGCATACCCAGCCGGGCACAAATAGCTAATAAAGTCTTAGCCAAAGTAGAGGCGGTGATTGATGTTAACGGTACAGCTTCTGCATAGCGAGTTGCGAAATCCACAACCGTGAGAATGAATTTTTTGCCTGTCTTGGTGGGCGTCTGGAAAGGCCCCAATATATCCACAGCAATTTTTTCAAAGGGAGTCTCTATTCGGGGGAGGGGCTGTAAAGGGGCTTTAGGGTGATCTTTATTGAACCCCACTCTTTGGCAGGTGTCACAAGAGCGGCAATAGTTTTTCACGGCTTCGGCCACTGAAGGCCAATAAAATTCATTAGACACCTTGTGCAAAGTCCGTTTCCTCCCCAAATGCCCCCCCCCACGCAGTAGCATGAGCCAACTGTAAGACCGGTTCTCGGAACCCTTGTGGGACCACTAACTGGCGATAAACCTTCCACCTTTGTCCAACTCCTTTCGGTGCAAACTCTCGGTATAAGACTCCCGCTTCCCAAAAAAACCGAACAGGATGTTGAGGCGTCACAGTAGCCACCTGGTTTTCAGCCGCCTCCCTGCACTCCTGCAAGGACGGATCTTGGTTTTGAGCCTCCACAAAGGCAGTGGAGCGAAGATTCCCTGAAAGGATTTCTTCTCTCTCCGCCACATCCTCTTCGCCTGCCGGCAATAAATCTTTTCCCTGCTGTTTAGCTGACTCTGGCTCTGCTGGGTCTCCATCCCCCTCCCCTGCCCGTCTGTCCGTAGCTGTCGCCTCTCCCTCAGCCGGGGGGCAAGATTCTACTATCGGGGCAGGGAATGCAGGGTCTGGGGAGGCCTGCTTCTTCTTAATTGTCTGACTCCGAGTCACCGCTAAAACAGGGGCTTGACTGGCCAAGAAAGCCAGATCATTTCCAATAAGAAACGTAGTAAATTCAGTTTCATGTACTAACAAGTCCAATTCTCCTTTCCAATTTTTGTATTCTAACGGTATTCTAGCCAAAGGCATGGCAATGGGGGGAGAGTTATAAGGAGTGATGGTAAAAAATTGTCCCTCTAGCATCTGTCCTGGCTTCACCAGACTCCGGTCAATAGCGGAAAGGGCAGCCCCACTGTCTCTCCAACCCTGTCCCCATTGCCCATTAATTTTAAGAGACTCACAGAATTGTAGCTGGCTCCACTTGACTTGTCCCGGTTGAACCAAAGCCATCGCTGGGGGAGTCATCGAGAGGCACCGGTCTCACAGCACCCACTTTAGCAGCTGTTTCTTTTTGCAACTTGGCTTTTAATTTGGGGCAGTCTCGACGCATATGCCCTTCTGATTTACAATAAAAGCATCCGGTCGTCGTCGGGGTTGAAGTAGCTTTGGGCCCGATTCCTCCTCCAGTTGGTCCTCCCGACTTCGTTGGATTGGATGTTTCACTCTTCCCGCCGCCTCCCGCCGGCTTGGCTGGGGTGGTTCGATTGCTGCTTCCACCCTTCCGATAAACTCCCATCTGGTCCGCAAGCAGCGCCGCTTGCCGGAGGTTGGTGGGCCGCTGGTCACTCACCAGCGCTGCCCTTCCTTCGGGGAGAACGGCATAAAACTGTTCTAAGGCCACCAGCTCTCGCAAATCTCGAAAGGAGACAGCTTGAGCCGTCTCCAGCCATAAATCCAGGGACCTCCGCAGCCTCGTTGCCGTGGAGACAAAACCCTCACCGGGCTCAGCCTTAATCTCTCTGAAACGTTGCCGACACCTCTCGGCCGAAAGGCAAAAAGTTTGTCTGACCAGTTCTTTAAACTGTCCATAATTATGCGTATCCTCTCGCGGGACGCTGTACAACAGTTGAGCCAGACAGCCTGAGGCTCGTGATCGAAGGGCCGACATCCAGCTGCCACGGGGAATACGCTCATCTTCGCAGGCAATTTCAAACAAGCCCAAATATTCCAGCGGATCCTGCCCCTCATGGAAACGAGGCAGGTCCTTGAAGTTTGGCTTCTCAGGACGAACAGTTCCAGTGTGTTTTGCCAACTGGTTCTGCAGAAGGTCAACTTGCTTTTGTAATTCTCTTTCTCTGGATGTAGGCCTGGGGCGAGACAGGTCGTTTCGTCTCTCTCTCTCCTTGGAAGTAGATCTGGGACGAGACAGATTCGGGATCCTCCGGGTCCGCCGGAGGAGAACCGCTATTGCTCCCTCCTCCTCTCCCTGGTCACTGCCGCTGCCCGTACTCCACCTCCGAGACCTGGAGATCTCCCCTCGGCCCCTAGGTTCCACCATCCAGTCTGCCAAGCGAGATGGGATCGACACCCTTCTCTCTTTGCCCTCCGCGCCTTCCCAATCGACAGTCACTTCAATAGGAGGGGCAACTCGAGGAGCCTCAACTGGTAAAATGTCCTCCCGGTCCAACACCGGCGGATCGTCTGCCGCCTCTGCTCCCAGCAGGGGTCGGTCCTGATCCAACAGAGCAGACTCCATTTCTGCCATAACAACTTTTCCCTATCTGGAAAATAACAAACCTTTGCCTGGTTTGACAAACAAATGTTCCTCAGGTGGGCTGCAAAATCCCACCGCTGCAACCATGTGAAGGAGGCTGCCCTTACACCAACCCTGCAGGGCAGGCCGCAGTCCCAATGTTCCCTGGACTGGCACACACCTCCCAAGGTCCCATACACCAAACTGGTGTAGCAGCCCCAACCTTTAAAAAGGAACACACGCCAAGATTAAGTTGGAGACTTTATTAAAAAGTAAAAATAACAAATTAGTCAGTGTAGGGTCTCCAAGTGTCCAATATAAGTAAAATAATCCCTTATAAGAAAGGGCTAAAAGAAGGTAAGGGAAAAAGGGGTGAGGTAGTTGTTGTGAGGAGAAGGGAATGGGAATAAAAAGGGACTCTAAAAGAACATAAAAACAAACCCCTAAGAGTCTACAGGAACAAAGCAAGTCAAACCAGGCCTAGCTTTTCCTAGCTACCCTGTCAGAGTGGCATACCTGCCCAGATGGAACTTCCCAGCATCCACGCCCCAATGGAAGAACACTGAAGCCTTTTCCCCTAGCTCCTTTATTGTCACCAGGGTCCAATTTCCCGCCCAGCGTTCACCAATCCTGTCTTCCTAACTGTCGAAGGAGGGCCCCCCGCCCTTTCTCAGCTGTAGACACTTTCTCATGACTTCATCCCAATTAACGCCTGACCTTGCTTCTCAGCTCTGCAGCTCACCCTTATCTCCCAGGTGCTCCCAAACAGCCTCCCAGTACATTCCAAAGACTACAGTAAAAATCTGTTAGCTAAACAGCAATGGGGGGGAGGAAGGGACATCTAACAGGGTTTCTTCTAAAGTCTCAGCTACTACAAGTCCCATCTTCACACATTGTAGTAGTCCAATCATGATGTAACTAAGGTATATGCTACCATGGCAAGATCTGCCTTCTCCAGAAATGGGAGTAGCTGGTGCAGCAGCATTTGGGAAGCTGAACACTGTTTGGGTAAAAACACTCCATGTTCAACGTTATTTCCATGAGCAGCCCAGACTATGAACCTGAGTTTTCAAAGGGGGTGCTATCCAATCCAAGTTAGGCTGAATGCTTATGAGCAGATTGGTGAATAGGGAATTGCTCTTCTGATCTGGAACATGCTGTCTCACATGTATCAAGCTTCAATTTGCTCATCCCCAGTATGTATGTATGTATGTATTTAGAATAGCTATTTGCTACTTTTCAACACAGTTCTCAAAGCCATTTACATTGTAAACAGTGGTATACAAACACGTTTCAATACATTGTTTGCAATCTCAGCAGTGGCGAGCTTTCACAGGCCACTCCACATAAACAGTCTTAACTTATGTGATAAATGATATCTTAGTGGCGAAAGCTCAGCGTCAAACATCTGTGTTGATTCTGCTGGATCTTACGGCAGCTTTTGACACACTCAACCACCATATTCTGCTTTCAAGGTTGGCATCACTGGGAATCAAGGGCAATGCTTTGTCTTGGTTTGGTTCTTTCCTTTCTAATCGCTCCTGTTCTGTTTTGTTTCAGGGTTCAGTTTCAGATGTTTTCCCTTTATTAGTGGGAGTTCCACATGGTTCAGTCTTGGGTCCTCTTCTTCATTTTTCATTGTACACTTGTCCTCTTGGACGTTTGGTTTCTGATCGGGGTTTTCAGTATCACACCTATGCAGATGATACACAGATATATCAAAGCTTTGCATCCATTGATACTGCAGTGTGGCAGTTCGTGACAGAATGCCTGTCAGGCATTTCCTCATGGATGACCACACATCATCTGAAATTGAACATGGATAAGACTGAAATTCTGGTATTTCAACCTGATCGTGTGTCAGCTCCCTTATTATGTCCTTCTTTGCATATCCAGGGCTCAGTGGTGGCCCCGGTTTCAGCTGCCAAGAGCCTTGGTGTTTTACTGGATGATCATTTGTCCTTGCATCCTTTTATTAATACGACTGCCAAGGCATGTAATTTTCACCTTTTGAACATTCGCAGGAGTCGCAAGTTTTTGTCTCCTGAAACAGCCCATCTGCTTGTTCAGGCTTTGGTGGTATCCCGCTTGGACTATTGTAATAGCTTAATAGCTGGCTTGCCCTCTTCTATGCTTCTTCCACTGGTTCCGGTTCAGAACAGTGCTGTTCATGTTGTCCTGAATTTGCCCCGATACTCCCATATTACTATGGCCCGTAGGAATCTTCATTGGCTACCCATTCGGACTAGGGCCCAATTTAAATTATTGGTTCTTGCCTTCAAGGCTTTGCGCTCTAATGTCCCTCATTACTTAGCATCTAGGCTTTCCTGGTATGTTCCTGGTAGGAATTTAAGATCAGTGGGCCAGGGATTATTAGCAGTCCCACCGACACACTCTGCCATGTCAAGGCTGTGAACCTTTCAGGACCTGGTTCCACTTTTGTGGAACAGGCTTCCCATGGACCTCCGATTGGAGGAGGATCTTTCCCGCTTTCATACGGGATTAAAGACTTATCTTTTTAGTCAGCCAGAATGAGTGGTTGGGCTAATGTGGTGGTTGCTGGGATTCGATACTGCATAGTAAGTGGTTGGTGTTGGTTATTTTATTGTATTGTTATGTTTACTGTATATGTTATTTGTCCCGCCCTTTGGTGTAAGGGACGTTATAAATAGATGATGATGATTATGATGATGATGATGATTACATGTAGATTTTCCATCCTTCAACCAACCAACAGACTCCTTTCCCTAATGCCTGATTATCTATGCAGGTTCTGTCTGTCTTGGAGAGCAATTCCTCCTCTGTCCCCATATCTACTCTGGCAACACTTTTACAGGACCTAATAATGTCACTGACAACAACAGGGGTTCATGCATTTGCTCATCTTCCGATGTGAGATCTGCCATCTTCTGCCAGGCACCAGCAATACCCTTCTCTGCATTCCACATGGGGCAAACACAGCAGTCTCTATGGAAAAGAGTAAATGGACACTAATCTAACATCAGAAAGAGTTGGAGTGCCTGGTTTTAAAGGAGAACCTAGATATAGCGGGCATTACCGAAACCTGGTGGGATGGAGAGAACCAATGGGATATGGTCATCTCTGGATATAAGCTATATAGGAAGGACGGAGAAGGGTGTACTTGGAGGGGCAGGGGTTGTTGCTCCATATGTCAAAGACAGCACAGTGTTGAGCTGACTAGAAAACTTAAAAGGGGGAGACTCTTCCACAGAAGCACTGTGGGTGACAATATCGGGCTCCAAAACTAATTTAATACTAGGAACATGCTATTGTCCCCCAGACCAGAATGCCCAAGGTGATCTTGAGATGGAAAATGAAATCAGAGAGGCCACCAAATGAGCAAGTGTTTTTAATAATGGGTGACTTCAATTACCCCCAGATTGACTGGATAAAAATATGTTCCAGACATGACAAAGAGGTTAACTTTTTTGATGCCCTAAATGACTGTACCCTAGAACAGTTGGTCATGGAACCAAGCAGAGGGGAAGCAACCCTGGATTTAATCCTAAGCGGTGCCACCTAGGACCTAGTACAAGATGTGAGTGTTGTCAAACCAGTTGGAAACAGAGACTACAGTACTAGATATTTAATTTTAAGTGAAAATTTGCCAAGGAAGTCCAACACAGTCATATTTGACTTCAAAAGACTTCCCTAAAATGAGAGACCTGGTAAAAAAGGAAGTTGAAAGGGGGAAGGATCCCACAGGTATCTGTATTGGGACCAATGCTTTTCAGCTTATTCATAAATGATCTGCAATTAGGAGTGAGCAGTGAAGTGGCCAAGTTTGCTGATGACACCAAATTATTTAGGGTGACTAAAACAAAAAGGAATTGTGAGGAGCTCCAAAAGGATTTGTCCAAAGTGGGAGGATGGGCATCAAAATGGAAAATGCAGTTCAATGTAAGCAAGTGTAAAGTGATGCACAGTAGGGCAAAAAAATAAAAATAAATCCCTACTAGCTTGATGAAAATGTCCATCCAGTGTGTGGCAAGTGGGAAAGAAGCAAATTCCATATTGGACATAGTTAGGAAAGGAATTGAAAATAAAACTGCCAAGATCATAGTTCCCCTATACAACTCTATGGTGTGACCACACTTAGAATACTGTATGCATTAGGGATGTTACCTTTAGCTCGTGTGGGCGCGAGTGGGACCGAACTCGGTGTGGCTCACGCTTGCGCGAGGTTCATGCAGGCCTGCGGGCCTACCTTCTCCATCGGCGGCTCACCTCTCTGCGGCAAGCCGCCCGCGCCGCCCGCACCGTTCCTGTCGTGTCAAATCCTGCCCCAGAAGTGATGCGACGGGACCCTGCGCAGGCGCGCTGGACCCCCGTGCGCCGTATTGCGCCTGCGCAGGGTCCCCGTTGCGTCTCTTCCGGGGCCAGATGTGACGCGACAGGACCAGTGTCGGCGGCTTGAGCGGTGCGGAGAACTGCTCCGTGCCGCTCAGAAGATCAAGGCGGGGGGGCTGCCCCTGTGGAGAGGCGAGACGCGGAGAGCTGCGAGCCCCCCCAAGGTTCGTGGATCACCCCTAGCAATTCTGGTCACCGCGCTTAAAGAAGGCTATTGTAGAGTTGGTAAAAAAAAAGGGGGGGCAACTGAAATACTCAAGGGGCTGGAGCAACTCCCCTATGAGGAAAGGTTACAACATCTGGGATTGTTTAACTTAGTAAAAAGGCAAGTAAGGGGAGACATGCGCACAAAATTATGCATGGTGTGGATCAGTAGACATTTTTCTCCCTCTCCCATAATACCAGAACCCGGGGTCATCCCATGAAATTGATTGGTGGGAGCTTCAGGACAGATAAAAGGAAGTACTTCTTCACACAGCACATAGTTAAACTACGCTGGCGCAGCTTGTCTGAGCGTGGAAAGCTAAGCAGGGTCAAGCCTGGTTATTGCTTGGATGGGCGACCCCTCCTCTATTTCCCTGCATTGAGCAGGGGGTTGGACTCGATGGCCTTGTAGGCCCCTTCCAACTCTTATGATCTATGATCTATGGAATTCACTTCCACAAGATGTAGTGATGGCCACCAATCTGGATGGCTTTAAATGGGGATTGGACAAATTCATGGAGAATGAGGCTACCAATGGCTACTAGTCCTGATGGCTATATGCTACCTCTGGTATCAGAGACAGTAACAGTATGCCTATGTACACCAGTTGCTGGGGAACATGGGCAGGAGGGTCCTGTTGCACTCATGTCTTGCTTGTGGGTTTCCCATGGGCAGCTGGTTGGCCACTGTGTGAACAGGATGCTGGCCTAGATAGATCCTTGGTCTGATCCAGCATGCCTTTTCTTATGTTCTTATGTTCTTAAATGGCAATATTCCAAAGTGGTTCAGTTTTATCTCCAAAGATCTGAATCAGGATAAATGATAAATGTGTTATTGGTTTACCTCATGCCAGGATGTTTGTGTTATCAGCAACAACTGTTCTGTGAATGGCCACTGTTAATAATGTGATTGTCACTGTCAGTACTTTCTGCAATTAATTTCCCTCTGCCCTCACTGTTTACAATCCCCCATCCCCAACCATGTGTACTGTAAATATACCTGAAACTCTCTATAACATTTCATGCATCTGATGAAGTGGACTAAAATACACAAAAGCTTATGCCATAATAAATCTGTTCATCTTTAAGGCGGCACAAAAATATTTGTCACAAAATTGCCACTCTGGAACTTGTCAATTTGTTGTAGCTCTAGTTTGGATCCTGTATTTATCTATGGTCTACCCTGTAATTTGTCTGGTGGATACATATGCTTAGCTTACCACAGAATCTTTTTTGCAGTAGAAATAAACACATATCTGCCGCACGTAAGTCGTAGTCAGGGATTATCAATCTGTAAAGTAAATAAGTGAGGAAGGAGAGGGCATGAGCCCTGCCACTCTCCATCACCATTTCCACCACCCACCCACTTTCTGAATGAGAGAATCTCTTCTACCCATGGAACCCGGATTTCCTAGGGTTCCAAATCACATGGAGAGTCTCCACTGATAGAGAAGGCACTCCCCTTCAGAAAGTCACTCTCCAGGTGTAGAGGGTGACGGAAATGGCAATGGAAGGGGAGGGGCTATAACCTCATACATTTGCTTTACACAGATCAATAACATCTGAATAGGGCTATATGGGCAGCACAATCTTATGCCCCCTAGACAGAGGGCCATAGGATTTTTCGAAGTCCCAGCTTCAACATCGGAAAACAGCTTTGACATCGGATTCGGAACTGGGGATCCATGCTCAGAGCACCCTCCCCCTGCTCTCAGCCAGTGCAGAAAGAACTGCGCCAGCTGCTTCTCCAAGGCCAGAAAATTGACCTTGGAGAAGGGGTTTAGGGGGCATTCAGGGGGGTGGGAAGGGAAGAGGCCAGTGCTGCCAAGATATGAGGTTTGGCGGCACCTCAGCCTCCTTCCCTCCCCCTCGGAAGCACTGCAGTTAGACAGACGAAATTGGCCCTCTGGCTGCTTTGCAGGGCGGGAGGAGCGCCCCTCCCACCCTGCATAGGATGCCCGTAATCCTCCGGGTTTGAAGGGTTATGGGCATCCCCATAGAATTGTGCCCTTCATTTGTAATATGTGACCTAGCTCATTATTTACTCCATACTGAAAGAATTGTATTCTGTTCTGCTGGAACGTTGACTGTGTTCTCCTGAGATTACAGACATGTCCAAAATAGTTAAATATTAAGTCTTATGAGCACTTCATTTAAAAAAACAAACAAAATATATGTTAATAAAACTGATAAATATAGATTTTTTTCCTGTCCAACTTTGTTAGCTATAATCTGTTATTATGTATTTTGACTGTCCAAAATGAATTACCACAAATTGCCAGTGGGCAGCCAATTCTAAAAAAATGTGCCAAGGGCCAAGTGAGTCAGTGGCTATCAAACAATGAATGTTCTCTGATCATGCTGTAGCATCCCATGTGGTAGGCTGACTTGTCTATAAAAACACTATGCCAAAATAAACCAGTTAGGCTGTGTTCCAGAGAACCATGAATTTGGCCAGGTCTGGCTGTTGGCTATGGCAGACAAAGAGGATGAAAAAAGAGCGACTGTTCAACTGAAAATAACAAAGCCCCGCTGATGCCTATGGTAGTCACTAGCTGAAACAGAACTTTAGCACTGAACGGAATAAAAGACCATTGTTCTTTCACTGCCACAATGCAGAACAAGGATAAGCCACACTCTACCCCAGAGATGACCCAATATATGTCCTTACTTCATATGAGAATGTTGTTTTTCTTTCCTTCTCTCCTTTTACTAGTTTTAGGGCTTTCATTTAAAAGGGTGATAATTTAAAGTACACAGCAATCCCATGCATGTCTACTCAGGAGTAGGGAGGTGTGACTTGGCAAAACTGGAACTCACTGAAGTTCTCAAAATTCCATCTCAAAGTCCACCCTGACTCAAGTCTGTATCAGATTGTGAGCTTTGCTTTTTCTTTTCACATGGAAATCCTTGTTTTGTTTCGTGTGTATATTTTCCCAAACGTACACATCAATTGTGCAGATCTTTGAAATGTACACATTCTTCTCCCATTGATTAGATCTTGTTTGAGCACATTTTTTCAAAAGTACGCATTTTTCATGCACATTTTGTCAAATATATGCATCCTGTCGAACACATTTTTTTTGGTCCACTAATCACATTGCAAGCTTGGAAATGTCTGGATTTCGACCACATATTGCATTTATGTCCATGTTCAGTCCGTAAAGTGTGAACTGGGTAAATCCTGATAAAAAAATAAAATAAACTGAAATAAATTTCTCATACATCCTTAGTCAGGATGAGGTCCCATAATACTCTATCTGGTTTACTTCCAAGACATTGTACATAGGATTGCAGCCTACATTTATTTTATAGATATTGATTGCTCCTCTTCTTGTTGTGATTCATTGGCCTAATTTATACCAATGCAGTTCCAGTTCTTAATGCCAATATTATGCATTTTGGCCACCATGTGTAAACATAAGAAATAAGACCTCAGAGATGTTTACCCCAAATGCCTCTGTATTTTTACTTTTAAATATATTTCTTTCTGATATATGAATGAAATTTTCATACTCAAAGAAGGTAAATAAAGGGAACGGAAAAAAAGAAATGGAATGAAATTTATTTTGCTTAAGATCCAATTCCAGGGTATCTGTGTGCAAGTCTTGTCACGGAATAAGTAATAGAACAGATGCTTCAGTTATCTGCCAGTGATTAGTATTCCCCACAAGGTGGGACCAGATGATATTTGAGGCTTGATGCCTTCTATCCATATGTTATTACATCACATCTTCTTAATCATTTCCCTGTTCCCTCACTTGGCAAGTGCTTCTTTTCTAGGAAATGTAAGGCACCTGTTTGTTTTGTTTTTGTCCATTTATTGGCAAAATGAGGTGTCATTTGGAAGTGGAAAAACAGTGACAGCAGAATACAAAATAACTATCTGACACATTGGTTTTTATTATTTCTACTAATATACACCAGAATAAAATTTGTCCTTCCTTGTGTGTCACCAAGATCTGGGTGGATGAGCTGGATATGAGCTTTCCCAGCTTTGTGTGCCTGGCATATTGTGCAACACCAACATTGGCTGGAGGAGGGAGGGAAGGTTGCTATTATCTATAAGGAATCCACCTCCTTCACTAGTACATTCAAATGCTAGGTTTGACAGTTTGTAATTGGTGCCAGACCAGAGACAGAGATTAGGGATTCTGCTGTTGGACTGGCCACCCTGATGCCTATCAGTCTCCTTTCCCAGGCTGGCTGAAGTTGTTTCCAGCATGATGTTGGAGCACCCCAGGACGTTAGTTATGGAATTTGCTGCCACAAGATGTGGCCACAACTTGGATGGCTTTAAAGGGGAATTAAAGCCACAACTTGGATGGCTTTAAAGGGGGATTAGATAAATTCATGGAGGAGAAGGCTATCCATGGCTACTAGTCATGATGGCTATACACTACCTCCAATATCAGAGGCAGTATGCTTCTGTATACCAGTTGCTGGGGAACACAAGCAGGAGGGTGCTGTTGCATTCATGTCCTATTATGGGCTTCTCCTTGTCATCTGAATCAGGGGAGGCCATTGACTCAGTAATGGGCTGGATGAGGACCGATAAATTCAAGTTGAATCCTGACAGGACAGATTCCTTGTGGATAGGTGCTTCTCATGTCTGGAAATTGGGTGTGCAGCCTGTTCCACAATACTTAGGGTCACACTCCCCTTGAAAGGGCAGGTGCATAGCTTAGGGATTCTCCTGGATCCAGCTCTGTCACTGGAGACTTAGGTGGCCTCAATATGACTCAGGGTGCATTTTACCAGCTTTGGATGTTTCACCAGCTATAACCTGTCCTAGACAGGGATAGCAGGGCCATAGCGGTCCATGGTCTGGTAATCTCCCAATTGGGTTACTGTAATGTGTTGTATGTGGGGCGGCCCTTGAATTCAACCCACAAGCTTCAAGTAGGGCAGAATGCAGCTGCTAGGATGTTAACAGGTGCAGCCAGATAGGATCACATCACACTGATTCTGAGAGAGCTGCACTGATTGCCTATTTGTTTCCTTGCCCAATTCAAAGCACTAGTTTTGGCCTTTAAAGCCCTAAATGATTTGGGACCCAAATACCTGAAGGTATTCATATGCCAGCTTCACTATACCAGGGAAGGTATACTTCAAAGTACTTTCTACATACTCATGTGTCAATGAGGGAGAGAGCTTTCTTTGTTACCGCACCCCATTGTGGGAACTCTCCCCATAGAAGGGTGATTGCTACTAACTTTGCAATTCCTTCAGCACCAGGTTAAAACCTTCCTGTTTGTCCAGGTATTTAAGTTTGCTTGTGTGTCCTACTGTATTTTAATGCCTTCTTTTTTTAAAAAAAAGTTTTATTATTGTATTTTATTGTTTTTATTGCATTATGTTCTTGTATGACCATTTTTGGTTCTCCTGTGTTTACCACCTGGATATCTTTGTGATGAAAGGTGGTTTTAAAGGATTTTAATTTATTAATAGTATATACAAACAACAACCCCCTCTTAGTGATTTTTGCAAAGGAGTTGACAGTGTTTGCCTATCCAGGAATCATGGTTCTCACTCTGAATTGATTTTTTTGTCTTCTCAGTCATCACCATGTAGCGCAAATAAAAATAAATAAAAAAAATCTGACTATATAGTGCATGATATCATCCCATTCACTATGTGATTCCCAGCTGCCTTGGATCACCCACGATCTAGGAGGTACTGCTGCTCTCACTCTCAACTGGCTTTGTGTGCCCTGTATGGTGTTGTCACAAAGCCCAGCCTGATAGATGTCACACACTATGTAGTCATTATGGTTACTATTTCATCTCTAATTGGCTAAGATCATCCATATAATCATCAAGGAAAATAAAGGAAAAAATAGCAGCAAACTGGATCTGAAAAAGATGAACAATCTCACAATTTAGGGCAGAATCCTATCAAGATGAGCATGAGCCTCTGAACTTGGGGTCTCACACTCATCCAGTGCAAAGTGGGAGGAACAGCGGAGACTGTCTTCATTGCCCCACTCCTCCCGCTCTGCATTTTCACTAGACAGCCATTTCTGGCCATCTACCAACAGCGTCACAGAGGGGGGGGGAGGCTGGAGCAGCTGCAGAATATCTCATATCCTGGCAGCTCCGCTCCCCTCCCCACCCCCCCCAAATGCCCCCTTTAACCCCTCTCTGAGGTCACTTTGCCAACCTTGGAGAGCAACTGGTGCAGTTCTTTCTGCGCTGGCTGTGAGGAGGTGGGGGGGGCAGGAGCTCTGCTTCCCAGCTCTGCGGTCACAGCACTGCCATCGATCTCAGAGCTGGGAATCTGAACTATCGTGTGGCCCCTCAGACAATGACTAGGGGCCATAGGATCATTCCCTCCAAGGCTTTTCAATAAATATGTTTGTGCTTCACTAATTTCCATCCCAAAACAAGGGAGGATTCAGTAGAGTCTTAGCCCTTTTATGTGATCTGGGAGTTCTGGGGTGGTACACAGAGAGATACAGCAGTGGCTCCCATACTGCTGAAGTGACACTGGAAGCGCCATAATATGTAGCAGGCTCAGGTTGGCTGCCCAGCCATATTCCCCAAAGACAGCACAACATTCTGCTCAGAGAAATGTATGTGTGAACAGTCCCCTTGCATTTCCTCGTATCATACTCCACACATCATACTTCCTAGTATCATAGTACAGCTCACTCTGATTCATGATTCAGTTTGACTGGCAATACAATTTTCAGGAGTACGCATTTCTGTCTTAATATGAAATTTCCCTCATCAGTGTTTTAAAATACTACAGTGGGTCTTGGAGGGGGAGAATATCTGGCAGCCACCTAGCTGCCTAGCATAAAAGTTTTAGTGACAATATTTCTCCCGTACACATTAATCGGACCCAGCATCAACTGCGGGTTCCCAAGGGGATCCTAACTATAGCGTAATGATGCCCAACAGATATAAAATAAATATGCCCAGTGTTAAGACTCTGGAGGGACTCTGACAATATCTACAGAAAATCATCTCAGTGCAGAGACAATGAAAACTCTTTGAGAAAGCAAAATTGAACAAAGATAGCCTGCATAAAAGGTTTTAAATGTAGACACAATGGAGAGTGGACAAACTGGATCCTGGTACATTTTTACTGATGTTTTAGCTTAAAAAGGGATAGTGACATTATTAACTAACACAACATATAGTCTGCAATTCTATCCCATTCCCCACTTACCTGGGAATAATCTCCATTGAACTTATTGGTGCTTACTTCTGAGAGTAGACATGCATAGGATTACACTGCCAGTAAAATATGTTAGAGGTGAGAGGAGAATTGCAAATGTAGAGGAGAAATAACGAGTTGAGACACAAAAGATATGGTATAAAATTTGGGCCACATTTATTGAATATTCAGAGATCTGTGAAGGGAAAAGTGTGGGTACTAAACTACACCGGCCATTGGCCGGTGAACTGCATACGGGTGAAACATCCAATCCCAAGGGGTGGTGCTGTATCTCGCCACTCCTCAGTTTTACACCACCATGGGGCTGGGAGGCCTTCCCACAGTCATCCCACTCATGGGCCACACAACACCGTTTCGGGTGAGGTGAGTTAGCCTCAAAGGCGTGCCTTATCTCCTTAAACTGAGCTGCAAAACTCAGCGCTGGGAGCCTTGGGTCATGCCAGTCAGCTAAAAGGTACCATGCCAGATGTGACCAAATTAAAACAATTCAAAACTAGGAAATAACCCAACCCTGAACTGCAGTGTATTGTAGGCGAAACATACTCATTGCCCATCAGCCAATTTAGGCAATGAACCAAAATTCCTACTGGGCCTCTGAACTAGGGATGTACTTCGGGCCCTACTTGGGCCCGAAGTTCTCCGCGGCTCGGATATCCGCAGCGGCGGCAGCCCGATCCCGCTCTTCTGAGCGGCGCAGAGCTTTCTCCGCGCCGCTCGTGCCGCTCGAGCCACCGCCGCCGGACGCCCCTGGACCCCCCACTGCTGCTGCCGCCACCACCACCACACCTCCTGCTGCACCCGCCGCCGCCGCTGCCGCCATCGCTGTTGTCTCCGCCGCCGCCAGACCCCCGCGCTCTGTTTTTGGCGGGGGAACCAGGGCAACAGGGCTTAAACAGCCCTGTTGCCCTGGTTTCTCCCACCCACAACAGAGCGCAGGGGTCCAGCGTGACGGAGCAGGGTCCCGTCGCATCACTTCCGCTGTGCCGGAAGTGACGCGCCGGGACCAGTGCGGGCGGCTCTCCGTGGAGAGCGAAGAACTAAAGGCAAGCCCGCGCGGACACGACCAGGCCCAGTTTGGGCCTCAGTCGTGTCCGTCGGGCTGCTCGGGCACTCCGAACGGGCGACCAGAAGAGGAGCCTACACTGCAAACAGGGAGGGAGGGAGCTGTGAAGAAGAAAGAGACCGAAGGGTGGGACAGTCAGGCCTAATATTGGCCCATGGTGCCCCGCCCTCGCAACACCTGATTGGTGGGTGAGAAATCACCCGATGGTGGTCCCACTCGCCTTCTCCCTCGCATGCAAAGTTCTCCCCACCCACAGCTACATGTGGTTGGGGGAAGGGAATTTCAAGTGGCTGTGAAATGCTTGACCTGCTAAAGGTGAATGGAACTTAGGACCAGTTCTTATAGTACTTTTTGTACTCAGGTATGCTCGTATTTGTTTAAGGAAGAATATGTATAATAATCTATGTAGACACAGGGTTGCATCCAACATTGGTCCTACTTAGTTTAGACCAATTGAAATGAATGGGTCTTAAGTTAGACTAACATTGGATAAAACCCATTGGATACAACCCACAATTCACATTTGACTAGTGGTATATTGTTCTTAGGTATTCATACTCAAGTACACAAAATCTCATAGAAATGGTATGGCCAATAGATAAATTGCCTCAAGCACTCATTGAGTGGAGGGGCTATTCAGAAATACATTAATCAGTTCTATCTACCTATCTGGGCTTTTAGAAATTATTTTTCTCCCAGCTACCAAGAATGTGATTAGAAGACTGTGTGCCCAGTTATCTTCAGTAAAAAGTAGATCTGTTTAAAACAATTAGGTCAAAGGACAATGAATTAGGGATCGCTCTAAAAGCCAGCTTTAACTAAGCTTTGATAGCTCCACTTTGGTAGAACTGGATCTATGACGTACTAGAATCCATTGGTGACAACCTGACTGACTATCCCTCTATACCAAATCCTCTACAGCATTCTTCCTGCTCCACTTACCTTGGGTCAGGATCTAGCCCACAATTTACCATGTGAAGCCAATTATTGCTCATTATGTGATAGAACTGGATCTCACTAAGAAGCCATTGCTAGTTGATTGGGAAGCTTCAGTCTCTGCAAAGCACCTTTCCAAAGTCTATGTTTCTGTGAAGGTGGCTTATGGGGATGCCATCTCCTTCCATATCTTCTCCTCTTAAGTGTTTCCCCATTCATCTTTAATGTACATTATGAGCCTGTATGGCTCATGCCTCTCTCTTTTACTATGACCTCCTGCATTGGGCTTGGATGAAAAGCAAGTGCTGCTAAGTCAGCTTTAGGGGGATTGGAGGAGGCCCAATTTGGCAAATTGTGAAGAGCGTTTGTAAGTATAATATGATTTTTCATGACAGGAATTAAGTTTACATTGTCAAATAGATATGCACTTAAAAACAATAATTACTTACTGCTATATAGCTAGATTTTTAAAAAGCATTTTGCAACATCAGCTTTGAGAAAATAAAGATGGAATTATCCTGCTGCATACTATAAATTTAACCTGAACTCAGTTTGGTACCTTGAGGATGGGCATGGGAAGCATTTAAAAATATTGTACAAAGTAATTCCACTACAGAACTTAATATAGGAAGTTAAAACTGGACACTAATACCAAATGTGAATGTGAAAAAGAGTATAAAAATGAGACTGAGGAAATACCGTGGCAAAGAAAATCATGCAAATGTAAAATGTTTGAAGATCCCACAGGGTTCTTTATTGTAAGTCAAGTGAAAAATCTTCAGATCAATATAAGCGTGAACCAGAAGTCAATGCATGACTTGAGAACAGTGAGAATGCAATGTGGGCTTTTGGGGGCAAGTGATAAATGTAGCAATGGCATTCTGCATTAATTGAAATCTCTTGACTTGGGTCCCTGGCAGAACAGAAGTGGAATATGCATTATTCAGGTTTAGAAGTAATAAAGAGATAAATGTCAGTATATCTTAAAGGCACAGAGTTCAATCTAAGTAAGTGAATGAGAGTGAATATGAAAGTTTCCAGTTTGGTTTTATACAAAAATTAGATATTGGCTGCATTCCAGAGGAGTGTGATAATACTTCTGGATGCAGAATGGCTGGCTTCTCTTTGCTCGGCATAGAAGATATGCATGCACAGCCTGCATACTGAATGACAAGCCGCGGCTGAAGCTTGGGAGATGTGCAATGGGAGGAGGGAATGATGTGTGGAAAAGGAAGAAAACAACCCTACTGAGTGCATGAAATGGGTTCTTTGGATAATAACTTTAACTGTGCTGATAGGAAAAGGGAGATGCCAGAACTAAGCCTGAGTTCAATTCCAGCTAAAAGTAAACAGTACTTTTGAACTGATAATCAGTAGTGTTTTCCTACCACAAACCATTTCAACCATGTAGCAGTAGAGATCTGACAACTGAAATGTATTTTCATTCAGAGAGCCAGTGTGGTATAGTGGTTAGAGTGTTGCACTGGGACTCGGGCGATCTAGGTTCTAGTCTCCACTCAGCCATGAAGCTCACTGGGTAACTTTGGGCCAGTCACCAACTCTCAGCCTAACCTACCTTACAGGGTCGTTGTGAGGATAAAATGGAGAAGAGGACCATGCCTTGGGTTCCTTCCAAGAGGAAAAAAGGCGGGATATGAATGTAGTAGTAGTAGTAGTAGTTGTTGTTGTTATTATTATTATTATTATTATTATTATTCAAATTTTAAATATGTGCATTCATTTTAGGATGAATGGGAAATTACATTGAGTGGGCCCATTCTGTTCAATGTTCATCTGTCCCACAACAAATGCAGAGAGGAAAGAATGGACATGAATGGGTTCTGGACTCCCATTCATGTACATTTGTACCATTCATGGCATTTGGTTTTGTCTCTTGTGGCAGGATCTGAGTCACAGGTGGCAGGAGCAGACATAGAAAGCTGCTCAGGGCGGCCACCATTCCCCCCACCCCCAGAAGACCCAAATGCAGTTTCATTCCAGGGCATGGGGCAGGGCAGGGGGATTGGTAAATGTTACAAAAAGGTTCACTGGCTAACCTACTTCTGGCTGCCATTTTTATTATCCAGAATACCAGAATGGCCTGGAATTATACCATGTCTGATGCATTTCTGGTGGGGGGAAATGGCAAGAAGCTGCTAAGAAGAAGAACAAACAGTGAAAGAAAAAAGAGAAATCTATGTGCTGCACACGGTAAGCCCCTGAACTTTAAAAAATATTTTATATACAGTATAGCCCAAATTCACTCCCAGCTTCAGCCTCCATCCCTTTAGTCTGACATGGACCCAAATTTGAGAAAAGTTCTCATTTGAAAACATTTGGCTCAGCACCAATTTTTGAAGATTACTCACTTGGGAATTTGGAAAATATCTTGGAAAGGGAAGTTTTGTTTTGTTTTTCTGGGACATTCCTAGCTTAGGAAGCAAGATATATGGGCTACACAAATAGGGATATATAAGAATTTTGTGTCAGTTCACAAATCATCAGAATTTGCTGTATTTGCAACCCCAACACAAATGGGAGTGCAGGTTTCAGAAAATGCTCGCATATTCCTGAACTTGTGATCTCATTCAAAAATGCATTTGTTTTTAAGTGTGCACTTTAAAATGCACTTAAAAAAAAAAAAGTATTTTCACACTCCAGTCAATGGGAGAAAAGTGCGCACTTTTGAAAAATGGGAATGCACACTTCTCCCATTCAAACAAAAAGAAAAACAGGTTGTAAACGAAAACGGGAGTGCAGCGAACCAAGCTTTGAAGTGGAGTTTGGAGAATATCAGTGAGCTTCAGCATCCCTGCTTCTCCCATCCCTATAAGCAGATCTCTGCTCCAGAGAGCCACCCAGGACCAAATGCTGCACTATGATGGGTCCTTCCTTTGATGGATCTCCAGGGCCACCTTACCTTATCCACAATTCCTCATATTGAGGAAGGAACCCCCCTCCTTGTGCCACCACTGCCTGAGACTGGTTGTAGAACCACATTAAATGAAGAACAATGATTCCAACTGAATTTTCTGCAGAGTGAAAATGAAATCCAATGTAGAGTCCCCTTGTGAAGAAAACATACATTCTGAATATAACCCCAGAAGGCTACTAAAGCTCTAACAAGAGCAATGCTGAAAACATTGTCATAAAAATGGATACGTTTTTTTATTGTTGGGAACTTGTAACAGAGAGAAAAAAAATGTGTGCATGAATAAAGTATTGCTTCAGACTCAGAAACACATGATCTAATGAGAGTTATTACTGAGGGGGATTTTCTAATACATTCACGTTCAGGTTAACAGTGCATTTCTGCCTTAAGCATATGACATAAAAATGCTTCATTACTGTTAACAGAGGCATCTGCCAGCCATTGTAATTATTTTGCTGTTTGATAGAAAGCATTCTGTGCAACAGCTTTTCAGCAAAGAAAGAATGGAAGGGAGGTAATAGTGAAGAAGATGTTAAGAGCATCATAGTTGACTTGATGAAATACACCAAAGGTCCATCTAGTCCAGCACCCCATCCCCATCAGTGGACTTATAGACCCATCAAAATCTAAAATACCACCCCAGATTGCCACCTTCCCCTCCACAGAAGATGGAATGTGGAGACATTTGCTAGAGTTGCTAATCAGGATCTTACTGTCTCTAATGGCAGATCTCCCTTGGCAGTGGAGTCTACTGTTTAGAAGAAACCTAACTTTGGAACTGATTCCAAATCAGAAGATAATCAGAGAGAATATTAGTAAAACTATTCTAGGTTGATCATAAGCCCATAGCTCAGTGGTAGGGCACATGCTTTGCATGCCTGTGGCTCACGCTGGCTCAGCTTGTCTGAGCATGGAAAGCTAAGCAGGGTCAGGCCTGGTTCTTACTTGGATGGGAGACCCCTCCTCTAGTTTCCAGCATTGAGCAGGGGGTTGGACTCGATGGCCCTGTAGGCTCCTTCCAACTCTATGATCTATGAATGCAGAAGGCCATAGGTTCAATCCTGGCATCTCCAGTTAAAAGGATAAAGTAGTATTTGATGTAAAAAAAAAAAAAAAAGCATTGCCTGGAGGGCCGCTACCAGTCAGAATAGACAATAATCAGCTAGAAGGAAAAATAGTCTGACATGGTATATAAGGCAGCTTCCTATGATCCTAAGGCCACAATGATCAACCATACAAATCTATAAGCATACATAGAGGCAATTAATACCACTACTATGTTGGAATCATAGGATCATAGGAACATAGAGTTGGAAGGGGCCTACAAGGCCATCGAGTCCAACCCCCTGCTCAGTCAAGGAAACTAGAGGAGGGGTCTCCCATCCAAGTAATAACCAGGCCTGACCCTGCTTAGCTTTTCACGCTCAGGCAAGCTGAGCCAGCATGAGCCACAGGCCTGTAGAAAATGTTGTTTGGCATTTTTCACATTCCTGCAAAGCTTGGTTCCTTTTATACTTCAAGCTCTCATTTTAGCTGCTGTAAAAGTTTCCTCATAACACCAGTGCTCCTACTTACATGTGCGTAACAGCCTACAAAACTGACTTTAACAAATTCCCCAACAGGTTTTGCTGGAACATTTGAGATAGCATCCTACCATTGCATGGAGCACTGTCATATGGGATAATGTTTTAGTAGTCTCTGGTAGCTGTAATATGAAACAACTGTGACAGTGCAAGAAAGGGAGATGAATGGTCCCCGCTTCAGATGTTAATTATATGCATGATTGTGAGAACTGCCATTCCTGATTTATTAGAAATAGCCATTTTAGAGAATGGGAATGAACCTTATTCATCTTTGTTGCTGTGCATCATAATTATTTTATTTTTTTTAAAAAATCCTACTGAGTTTTCATCATTTGCATTTGTAGAATGACCATGGCAATTTGACGACTACCAGGAAAATTTAGCAGAATGATTAGCTAGAATATAACTCTATTCAGCCATTCTAAATGAACATGTGAAGGCGGAGAGCAAGTTCATACATATTAGCCCCATTCCCAACACCCCCTATCCCTGTGGAGGGAGCATCAGACCTTCACATGTTTCGTGTGAAGATCTGAGGGGAGCTTCTTTGCACATTCAACTGAATGCATGTAGAAGCCTCTGTGCAATCGATGCATGTTCAAGTGAACACACTTGGAAGCTTCCAACTCCATGGAAGCTTCTAAGAATTCTCATCTGAACATGTGTCAGAAGCTCCCTTCACACTGAATGCAAGGGTGTGGTGTGCGGCCCCATTTTGAGTGCCTGAAGAGGGCTTTTCTCTCATTTTTAATCTGACCTATCCATGATATGGAAATCACTGCAAGACAATAAACACTGAGTTCCCACCTGGCACCTTTGCCAGTACATTGAAGAGCAGAATTGCACATTAAAGGCACAGTAAACGAATATTGATTTCCTTTAAATTCTTTTATGTCTTGTTCTTTTCATCACAAAAGCAGTCACCTCCTGTTTATCTTTAGTGCCATCGCTCATGTTATTCAAAGTAGACTCCAAAGCGTGACTCATCTGCACTAATATTTTTGCCAGCTGCTGCTTCAATGTGGCTGGCATTTAATGAGCACTGTCCCCCTGTCTTAAAATGGCACTAATGTTTCTGGAACAGCTGTGTCACATTACACCTGCAACTGGCATATAAGTTAAAGGTTCTATGCTAGTCCCTCAGGTAATCATAAGCAGTCAGTTTTCCCATATTACATCAAGGTTCTGATGGTTGGGTGTGTGTTTTTAAACAATTATCATTATTGAGAGGGGATTATTGTTGTTGTTGTTGTTGTTGTTGTTGTCAGAAATGCTTGCTTTTTGGGGTGATCAATGAAACCTAACAATCCTTTTTCCCAAAGTGAAATAAGAAGTTGGGATCTTTTCCCTAGCCTTTTTATCAAAGCAACAAAGTTCAATTGCTTTGCTTGTAATACAGCAGTTCTCAAAGTGTTAAAATGAGTGGGAAATTGCTATTGACCTGACAGTATGTAAGCACTGGCCTGAAGAATGCAGGTTCCAATGAACCATAGTCTAGACTAGATTCATACAAACCCGGCTGGCCATGTGTGAGCTGCAGCTATTCATCTGGTCTTCTGGACCTTGCCCTTTGAATAAGCAGAATGCACCGTCCATACAATGTACAAAGCCCTAAATAACCTGGGGGCAGAATACCTGAGAGAGCGCCTTCTCCCTTACCAACCTGCCCAGTCAATGAGGTCATCGGAGGACATTCTCCTGGTGGTTGCACATGGACCCATGGCCCGATTGGAGTCCGCCAGGTGAAGAGCCTTCAGTGTGGTGATGGCTCCATTTCTATAGAACTCTCTGCCTCTGGAGGTCAGGCAGACTCCGACACAGTGTTGTTTTTGGTACTGGCTGAAGACATCTTTGTTTCAGGAAGCCTTCCTTGCTGACCAGCCACAGTTTTAATGTTATTCTGTTTTTAATGCATTGTTTTTATTCTTTTATCTGTTTTATCTTTTTATTGTTCACTGGTCCAGAATCTATCCAAATATGAAGCAGTATACAAATGCCATAAATACATACATACAGGATGGCACAAATTTTCTCTTTGGTTAAGCAGTATAAACTAGGTGAAAAAAGACTCTCTACACCAATTTGGGTGATGGGCAAAAAATTCCTACCTGGCCCATTATATGACCTGCTTCTGCTTGTACTGTATATCAAGGGCAGATGGGTAGGCACCAAGAAACATCAACTGGGACGTGGGGCAAGGGGCATGGGCAAGGCCTTATACTGGTCCTCCTAAAGTCCTGCCCCCTCTCACATGGACTACATGCAGGCACAAGATACAGATGTACCCTTGTGTTCCAGTGTCCCACCATCCCTCTGGAGCCAGATGCAATTGGCTACAGGGTTTGAGGGGAAGGAGCAGGATTCTGATTCAACCCTAATTTTGACTCACTTTTTTTTCAAACTTGGTATCAAAAATAATGATGGATATCATTTTGAATGCTGCTAAACCTGGTTGGGATTATATGCCCACCCACTGTTGTTGCTGCCACCCCCCCTCCTGAAGAAAAGCACAGGCAGGCAGCCACTCTGGTGCTGCCCAGGCCCAAACCCTTTGAGGGGCCCTTCTGCAAAGCAAGACATTGCAGGTGAGGTGACCTGGCCCTGGAAACTACCTGTACTGGGTGGGCAGGTGAGAGCCTCTCCAGAGAGCCCACCCACCTGATCCCTCATTCTTAAGACTGTCCCAAAGTGAGAGGGGTGATGTTCCCCACCCCTGACCTAGAGGCTCCTATTCATATAAATGTGAACTACACACAATCCCAATCAGATTCTCTGGGTGCCTAGCTTCCCAGCAGAATAATTGGAAATCCAGCAGCTAAGGAGGGGGCCAAGCCATGGAGCCAGTGGGGACCACTGTGTGTTGCCCACCTGTGACCTAGAAGCTTTTGTTCACACAAATGGGAACCATGCACAATACCAGTCAGGTCTGGCAGCAACCATGCGTACTCCCAGAGGAAATTAACTGGGGTCGACATGTATGATATTGATCTATCACTGAAGATAGTAATCAAGGAAACATGGATGAAGCATCATGGAATTTCTTTTCCTGTGGAAAGGATATCATCATCCAGGATAATAATACTGGGATAATTAGCTTGAGAATCTCTGATTCTTTCTCATGTAAACCAGTCTTCTAACATTATAGACCAGCAGCAATGATATTTGACTGCAGTTTCAAATACCGTACCGTATGTTCTTTTCACACTGGATAGTCATTGCCACTTAAGATGGTCATTGCCATTTTTAATCACAGGGCACCAAGTGTATTTGGCATGTGCAGGCCACTCAAAATGAATGTTATGTCACAGGTTCAAGGGGAAATTCTCATATCAAGAATAGTGATGCTGCTGAAATTCGAAATTGGTCAGCTTGTAAGTCAAATTGAGCAGATTCATAATCCTTGAAAGCATAATGAGACATTCCAATAAGCTTTAATATTTTTTTAAATTCAGGCCAAGATTGATTACAAGTTAATTTGCATTTTCTGTGCATGTGTATTCTGCATTACTAAGCATCCAAACTCTACCATCTTTGCACATGCTCTGACGTTGATTGCTGCAGGATGCAAACAACACTACATTACACATGCCATGTTCCCATGATGCACTTCAGTGACAAGCGTACACAGCAATTTGAAGCTAATTCAAGAACTCTTAATAAAAGAAAGACTTCGTCGGAATGTGTAACACTGGATTCATAATTCATCGAGCAACTTACAAATTATGACAGTTTGCCAATCACGAATTAAGAATGGGATCAGCAAGGCATTTTCCTCTTAGCCAGAACTGTTGGGTGACCTTGAGGATTTGTGGCTTCCCCTGTACCAATGCTTTGCCTGAGTTATGCAGAGTGGCTTGCTTAGCAAGCACCTGACTAAAATATACATACTCTTAGCTGGGAAGACATTCTAGCCTGGTTAATATGGGCTAAGCTGTAATGGGCTTGGTGTGTTTGCACTACAGCAGCGCAGGGGAGGCTGGTGACTCCTATGTCGGTGGGGCTCATCTGTTTTAGCTTTATTCTGAGCATTATAGGGGCTATCCATGGTGCTCCATGGTGGTGAACCTATTTTGGGGGTGGAGTACAGCACCATGCATAGGTCCTATAAAGCTCCTCCAAATATACAGACTTGAGAGCCCAATATCTTCTTCCTCTCTTTGGTGTTTTAGTAGACGCCTCACCGTTAAGCAAAATGGTTTTTCTGTTAGCTGGAACAGATTATTATATATCTTATTGAATTGCAAAGTATGTAAAATTGGCCTTGATAAAGAGAAATAAGCCTTCTTAAACATGTTGATTAGCCTCTTAGTTTAATCAATTATTAGTGATCATTTTCAATAATATTAACAATTTTTTAACGATAGCATATCTATTTGATCTTTTTTACGTTTTAACTTTATATATAGTTTAAACTTTATATATATATATATATATATATATATATATATCGCTGGTCAAGGATATATATGCATATGTATACATATGTATATATGTCTTTTAATTGTGTGTTTTGAATGTGTTTTTTGATGGTTACTTTTTAATTACATATGTGTCCAGTCCGTTTTATGTATGTGTGCAACAGCCTCGTCGGCTAATGCAGAAATAAACTTGTTGTTAGATCTCCTATAAAGCTCAGAGTAAAAGCTGCAATGGATGAGGAGCCCCACTGACATAGGAGTCACCATCCTCCCCTGGCAGCAGGGAGTCAGACCTGATGGTTTCTTGGTCTCTTCCAGTTGTGATTTTGTAATTCTAAAAGCAGTTTAACTTGTGCAGCCAAGTCCTGGCTCAAATTCAGCCTTGTTGGGAGATCAAAGTTAAAAGATGCTGCATAGCCAGTACTCAGTATTTCAGCAGCATCTTCATTTCCAAATTGCTTATTTGCCATAGCTGTGATACTCAGCACAAACTGCAGTTATGAAATTCTGCTTTATATTTGTAAGAAAAAAACACATTTTTCTTCTTTCTCTTACTTCTCATGTTCATTTGATCCTGTAGGAAATAGCTTCCTTGGTTTTCATCTATTGTATTTTTGCTACAACAATCACAACATTTAAAAAGTCCTCAACTTTTTCAGGTTAATCTTTTCAACACAGATGAGTCTTCTTGCTGTGCTGCTTGTAACTATGATCATTTTGTATGTAAATGTTTGGCTGCTATACAATATTCTCGAAATCTTTCACTTTGTATATTCCGAAGTATTTTTGAAAGTGTTTATTTCAGATGGCTGCAATTAAAAACTGCTGCCCAAGTGCAATTTTCACCCATTTGAAGAGTAAAATGGGTTACCATCTGTACTGGAAAAATCTCACCTGGATACTGCTGGGGTAGCTGTCAGTGTTTTGGTACACATGAATCTATTATAAGTTGTTACAACCACTAAAACAACAATGTGGGCTTTGTTATTTCATAGTTTCTCTTCCATCTCTGCACCTGAAAAGAACTATGGCCTCCTTAGTGATATAAAATGAGCATGACATACTGACTCCAGTACTAGACCTTATAAGGTCACAGTTGTGACCTTATGTTAAGGGTGATTCAGATGAATCACATTCCGCCGTTATAACCATTAGATTCTACAGCTTAAATTCAGAAAACAGATCAGAGGATGAATCTACAATGTGGCAGGGTAGGAGAGGTCAGTTTGAGGATGGTCCATGTGGATTTTGAGGTGAGAAATGATTTATTTATAGGAGTTTAAAGTCTGGCAAATGAACATGCAGCAGCTTGATATTGCCGGTTTCCTTTCCATAGTCTTTGCTGGGGCCGCTAAACTTTATGAGTTGACTTTTTATGAGTGCACCATCTTTCAGGAAACAGTTTGTTGTGTCAGGTCAGGGCAAAGGTCAAGTACATGCTGTACCCTAGTGGTACTGTAACATGGTTGTAGTTTTCATTAAAATTGGATTCCCCACCCCCACCCCTTTTATCCTATGGAAGTTCAAAAGGTATTTTCCTGGGCATGCCCAGAATGATCCTAAAGGAGAGAAGAGGTAGAATTCCAGTGAGTGTGGCTGGTTGCCAGGAAAACATAATAGAAAGGGTGGAGAGGAGATGAGGAGAGAGTTGTTATGTCAGGGCAACCATGCATGGCTGGCTGGAGAATGCTGGGAGTTGTAGGACTTTTTTCTGTCTAAACATACACAGGATTGTGCCCTTAAGGTTTTAGGCAGTTGGGAGACAGTGAAATTTTGTTTTGGAAGAAATAGCATTAATTCTACTTTAGTTAACATATATGTTGTTTATGCTGTTGTTTTACTATACTGCAGGACTGGGGAACCAAAACGTGGCTCTTTTTTTAAGTATAACATTATATCAGTTTTCTAGATTAGCCAGTTGGGAGACTTTGGGAAAATTAGGGGCTGCAGCATTACTTCTATTTTAAACATATATGTTATTTATGCTGGTATTATTATTATATTGCAGGGGTGGGGGGAACAAGCTATGGATCTGTAATGGGAGTTGCGGAAGATGGCGAGGAGTGCAGTGTTGCACAAGAGTCCTGCCTCAATGCCTTGTATTATGCTTTGTATGATACTATGCTCTGTACTATGCTCTGTATGGTATTATACCCTGTATTTTGCTCTGTAATAGCAAGGCATGACCTTGCTTAAATTGTGAGCTGGCTGCTAGCCAGGCTGATGCAATCTTCAGCAACTTGCTGGCGTGTGACCTGGCTGCAGGCCAGAGGAATGACACTGCATAACAGCCCAGGTGCTACCAATTAAGCATGAGGTCTGCACCCATGGAGTTTGGTGCTAGAAAAGTATATAGACTAGCAAATGCAGACTAAGGGGTGGTTGTTGGTAGTGGTGGTGGTTGGTTGGTTGTGTGTGTGTAGTAGTGGAGTGCTGAAGAATCGGAAGGAGCAAGGACGAGCAGAGGAAGCTGTTCAGAGAGCCCTGCAGAAGCCCCAACACTGAAAGCTGATACCCAGACAGAGAGCTGCTGGAACTAGCAGGGTTGGTTGGAAATAATACAGTGACTGTGTAGCTAAGGGGTGGGAGTTCCACCAGGGAATTTGGAGGAAGGCATAGCATTGTTGTATTTCATGCTCAGCTTTGCAATAAAGATGTTTGGCTTTAACTTCCTGGAGGAGTATTTATTATGGTCTGAAAATCCTTTAAAGAACCTTTGCCAATCCCTTTTGGGGAACCTGTGGCGAAACAGGATCTCCTTAAAGTATAACTTAAATGTTAACACATTCAGAAATCCAGCCTTAGTTTCCAGTGTTTTCCCTGACACAGCCACTCTCTAGGACTGTAGTTGGAACAGCATTTTTTTTACTGAAATGCTAGAATGGGGGTAGGCAATGTGATGTCCCCAAACACCAATGCACCCCCCGGACACCTTCCTTGGTGCCCTACCACACCCTACCCCTCCCAATTTTTTTTTTAAAGAAACACATTTTCTTATCAGCACTGGGATTGCTTCGAAACAAAGTGAAGACTTCTGGCTGCTGCTATCTTCATTTCCTTTTAATGTCTCTGGGCCACACATAGTGCTTAGATACATTCTTAAGAAATGAAGATGTCAGGCAGTTGCACATCAATTCTTTCCTCTGTAGCACACTCAGAAAAAGGGACCCCTGTAAGCCGTGGGTGGGAGTTATAAAGAGATCCAGAAGGGGGAGGGTTTGGATGGATCCTGAAAGAGAGTGGTGGTGTTACCTTGGGAACAATGACAAAATGGAGGGGACACTAGGGGGGACACAGGCTCCCAAAAAACCCTGGGGATCTTGCTGCGAAGGGGGGGTACAGTAACAATCTCCCTGGGCTTTTGAATCATCTGACAGGTCAGTTTGATAGCTGTCAAATGCTTTAAAAGGGTTGTGGGGAGATCTACTTACCGACAGCCTAGGGGGGCAGTGGACAGGGTGTGTGCCTGCTGGACTTTGCGTGAATGATGGCTAAATTGGGATTATGAAAGCCGCCTTGACAAGCAGCTTTAGCGATCTCAAAGAAAAAAACATTAACTGAAAAACAAGCTTTGGTGAGCCAAAAATGGCTCATGATCACGGCGGGGAGGGGGGAAATGTCAGTGCTCCTGCGGGGTCCCCTGGGATACCCAAGGGAGGACCAAGGAGGGAAGAGGGAGGAGGAGGTGAGCAGGAACCCATGATGTGACCAATTGTCTGTCGGGCACGCCCTGGGGTGATCAACCCATACTGTGTGGCTTGTTCTGAGTGTGGGTTGGCACTGAACATGTGTGTGTTTTTCATTTGCTTGCAGTGAGTAGGAGAAGCTGATACCCAGCTTGTGTGTGTATGAGTGTGTGAGAGAGACAGAGACAGAGAGAATGGGTGGTGATCCAACGTGAGAGAGATTGGGGCAGAACAGGGAGGAGACAAAGAGTTTACCTTCTGTTAAATAGGTTTCTGTAGGCACAGAAAACTGTGGGTTCAAAATGAGCTTTGTGTATTGAGGTTCAGACCCCATCTCTGCTTTAAATAGACTCCATGTGTCCATTCCAGTAAACAGAAAAATCTGGAAACAGACAAATAATTCACGACTCTGCCACTAACAGCCATCTAGCTTGAAGGTAGTGTTATGAATGGTATAACAAATCCCTCTTTTGAAAGGATGACAAAAATTCATACAGGCCTGGAGTGTTGGGTTGATGGGACATTGGTCTAATATGAACTGCAGTAACCTCTGGACTGAGAATATGAGAATACCTGAGAGAGAGATTGGGAAAGGAGGGATGTCTGAGTTGAAATGGAGATAACAATACAAACAGGAGGGGTTAGCCTAAGAAGGATTAACACATGCCCAGCAGGGAATCAGGCTGCAGGCTATGTCAATATTCAGAATTATGATGAGTTTATGCATTAAGGAAAACCAAGAGGTAAACAGGAGGAAATATTCCAAGGAATGTGGTTAATATGGATTTAGTCAGGAAGGAAGGGGAAACTAAGGGGAAAACACAATAGAACGATAGGATTAGTTTAGGACAGTCAGGAGTCACTTGCTCACTAGAGGGGACCCTTCCCTTCCCCTCTCCATAGGACAAAAGGGGGGGAGCATAGGAATTAAGGATTTTAGAATGGAAGGTAGGTAGCTCACAGCTCACCTTAACCCACATGACAACTGCTGTCAGAATTGGCTTTGCTGGATAAACAATAAGGACAGGTTAGTCTACACCTTTGGGGTCTTTGAACTTTCTTTCTCTTTGTAGCATGGAGCTCTAGTCTCCAATCTTATTGCTATCCCATAGGCTATTAGGTTAAGGTCTTCTATCTCTTAGACTTATAGGGCATGAGTATAAATGGTTAATTGCTTTGCTGCCTTGCCATTAATGCTTGCATTTCATAGCTAAGAGACTATATTAAGGAATCTGTATCTGGTCTATCCTTCATGTAATAAAAGTATTCTTGTATTTTCTAACTGTGTCTGTCTGTTTTAGTATCGAGATAAGTAGGGAACCTACACTCACAAGCAATGCATGCTAGACTCCAGCAAAATATCCTAGCACCTCTTGGGGTAGCGTGGGGTTGGTGCAACTGGTAACTAGGGGTGCCAACTTCGACTCTATTCAATTGTAACAGTAGCAGTGAAGCTGGAACTAGCCTTAGCATAGGATATCACACCATGCCCTCAAATCTGGAGAAAATTCTGCAAAGTGGACTTCTACTTCTAGGCTGGTAAGAAAAAGAAAAAAATTCAGATCCTCTCTCATAAAAAATCCTCTCTGGGAATTTTTTTTGGCTCAGCTCTAGTTGTCATTCTTCAGGGTCCTACACCTTCCCCAGGGACTCCCAAAAATTAAATTTCTGAGGGGTGATTGTGGATACATCATGTTTGTAATACTGCTCCTTCCCTGCAAGCCCTGTAATGAGAGTGAAGGGGTGGGCAATTTTGTGTCCAGCTCTAGAGATGAGGTGAAGGCACACACATGTTTATAAGTAGCTTGGGTTCAAATCATTGGTGAGTGCATCAATAAAAGTTTGTATTACTCTGCTAAACATTTAATTTGGTTCAAAATTTGCAGTGGAATCATGTTTTAAAACAGTTGCCAGGCTCAGAGTAGATTTGTTATATGTGAAGGGGCGCTGCCGGTCCTTTTCTGCAAGAACGGGAGTTCCATGGCTCTTTTGACAGCTCAGAGCTCCCGCTTGCGATTCTTGGTTCAGCTCAGGTCGCGAACACTGGAATTTAGCACTGAGTCAAAGCGAAACTACCTTTCTCAGTCAACAGTGGAACCAGTTTATTCTTGGTAGTAAACAGTACAAATTGGCAAGGGAAATAAGGGAGGTGAAATTGACTAAAAGGAACTGCCTTGTTACACACAGGCAGAGCTACAAAACAACAGAGTCTCAGCTATTCTAAGCACACTCCAAAGAACCTAACCTAGTCTAACACTAGCAACTTGAACAAACTTACAGCAATGTACACGGGCAGTCCGCTTGGGGGTTGAGTGGGCTGACCTGACCCGCTGACCCGCTCTGTGCTTCTCTGCATCTTGCTTCCAACCACCATCAAAAGTCCTGGTTGCCGCTTTTACCCCCTCTCTCTCCCCCCTCGATCCCCCGACCCCTCCCCTCACTGACCAGATGAACTGGTCCAGCCAGGCAGGAGCGGGTGCGGGGCTCTTGCCCATGACCCATCAAGGGTGCTCAGAAGGGTGATTGAGGGTACTTGTCAAACCATTGAGAGTGCTTGGGGAAGACTATCAGTATGTAGACTGTGCCTCGGACTGGGCTCTTGAGCCCCGGGCGGAGATTATGCAGGTGGAATGCGGGGCAAAGTGTGCCCATGGTCAGGCTTTCTCTCCACATTATACATTTGGGGAAATCACACACGATTGAACCATTTTAGAATGAATTTGGGAGATTGCATACTAAGGTTGCAATCTTATGCATGCTTACTTGACACAAAGCATCCTTTCCCGGTTCTCCTTTTGAAATTGTTGAGGTCCTCAGTATGGAACGTACGTGTGTGTGTATGTGTGTGTGTGTGTGTGTGTGTGTGTGTGCATGCGCACACACGCACACGCACACACGCACACACACAGATTATACTCACACACCTCTTTTTGAAACATTTTGGGGCAATAACTTAATAAAGTTATGCAGGTGACCAGTAGAAGTAAACTTATTTGAAGAAGACTGAGTTCCAAGCACATACCTAATTTAAAGACTAAATTATTCCATTTAAGTGTTACGTAGTGACTCAATCATTAATAAAAGATTTGTCCAGTTCAAGGAATATGTGTTATTTTGCATTCATCCATTACAACGTTTGGAGAAATAGATTTGCCTCTCCAGTTATCTGTAGAGTGGCAGATTGTATAACCCTAGATAATCTGTTGCCTATCATTTTTTAATGTTATTATTATTCATGAACTTGCTAATCAAGCTCAATTGTTAATATGAAATATTTAATTGGTTAATGTTTTATTAATATCTCATCATGAAACATTAATAGTGACCTTTTGCTCATACAATAGTTAAGGTCTTATTGCATCCAACAACTTTCCTTTCCCCCTTGATAGATTTTGATGTCACTGCCTTCGTTGTGGTAATGGAATATCAGAACCGTAAAGGTGACAGAGAATGAAAATTATGGTGCACACTTCCACTAACCAGTTTCAGAGGAACAAGTACGGCTGACAGCCTGAAAAACACATTAAGGAGGAATATTTTGTGTGTGTGCATCGTGGGCTTTCCCTCTGGAGAAGAGGAGGCCAACATGATTAACTTTCCACAACAAGTCTCCAGCATTTACTCCAGCTTAATGACCTGCCAATGCAAGATTCAGGAGGCACGCAGGACTGAACTGCGAAATGGCTAAAAGTGCAATTAACTAAAGCAATGGTAACAACATGTGGGGGAGTTTGGTGAATTACAGCAGGAGTTGTAATAAAATGTGTGTGGGTTGTCAAAAGGAAATCACAAAGACTGAGCAATGTAAGGTTTGTCATCAGACACACAACTAACATTCCCCTGTATGCCCACCCTTTGCATAAGAAATATATTTTTAATCTTATCCAGTAATGCAAAGCTGATTACATGTTTTGCCAGGAACTCCATAATATTATATCAATATTCTAAAAGAGCTCAACTCAAATCTCTTTCACTCTCTTGTCTTCTTTCTCCCCCCTCCCTCTCTCTCTCTCTCTCTCTCTCTCTCACACACACGCACACACACACACACAGAAATTAATTTCCTATGTCCACAGTTTAAACAGGATTCCTTCCCACATTGTAAACATAAATATTACAACTTTTAATCTTATCCAGTGATGCGAAGCCAATTACATGTTTTGCCAGGAATCCCATAATATTATACCAATATTCTAAAAGAGCTCAACTCAAAAGAAAAATCTATTTGAGGTGACCTTTACATTTTTATTAACTCGTGACAGCCACCCCACGACACAAACCACAAGAAAGCATATCTGCCACATGGTTAACCCAACTGCATTTAATCACACAGTGATTAAATGCAATTATGTACAGGAGCAGAGTACATTGCTAGAAGGTCCTCTAGAACCTCAATGTTTTCATGTATTGCGCTAACATAAACTAATAAGTGAGCTGTGTCAACATATATCAGCACATTCATCAAAGCCTAACAAACTCTGTTGTACACCCTCTGACACCCTCTACCATATAGTTCTTTCTGCAACCTCACCTTCATTATCTCCTCTGTGGTCCGACTCCACTGCACTCCCTGCATCCCATTTAGTTATCCCATTTTTCCTCTACACCCCGTAACATTCTCATTTCTTTGATTCGCTGCAATCACAGCTTTCATATATTCACCTTTTCCCTCTTATCCCCCACCGACCAGTCCCAGTCAACAGTCTAGCAGCTGTATTTTGAACTGACATTTCTGAACAGTCTTCAACGGCAGCCCTATGAACAATACATTACAGTAGCCATAAACAGCTCCACCACTGTAGGAACATAGGAAATTCACTATTACAAAATGTGGTGATGGCTAGTAGCTTAAAAGGGGACAAAATCATGGAACAGAAGTCTATTAAGAATTATAAAACCATGCCAGCTATTTAAAAAAAAGGAGCTCCCATGTTGAGAGGTAGTATCACTTTGAGTACTAGATGCCCATGCCCAAGAGGAAGGGCTGATCATCACCATCACATCCTGCTTGTGGGTTTCCAGAAGCAACTGGCTGAACACAGAAACAGAATGATGGGTAAGATTTCTTACGTGATTAGAGATCAGGCCTGATTAGAATTTTGGGCAACCAAATAGCAAGTTATTATAATGCATGAAAGATTTGTATATATTTGTAATTAAAACTTGATGAGAGTTGTGGATGTAGTATCTCTGACAAATGTTAAATGATAAATGATAAAGAACAGAGATAGCTTTCCCAGGGTTCTTGGTAATTGTTTTCTCCCCGTCCCCATCTCAGTATTGCTTTTATTTTCCTTTCTGCATTTCCTCTAATACACAGCATGAAATTACTGACTGCTGCATGAGAGATTTTCTTAAACACTAAATTATGTTACACTTCACTTCCCTTTGTCACCAGAGCTTTCCTTAATTGCCAGGCTAAATATGTGCTAAAATGCAGGCTTTGTGAATTTAGCCACCATTTAATTGAAGCAATTAACACTCTTCCAAAGGCTCAATCATATAGAGGTGTGGAACAAAATGTGTTGCACCAACATTTGTCACACCAGCAAAACATTATGACTTATGACACACTGGGCGGGTTTGCACAATCACAGAGGCAAAATAAGTCATGGTGGCTTATTTTCCATCCCCACCCATGCCTAATTAGCATAATTACCCTATCTGGGCATGGGTTGTCTGACAGCTGAACCTAGTGAGGGTGGGTGGCTGGGATGGTTTACAAATTATTATTTATTTCATTTCATTTCTATACTGCCCAATAGCTGAAGCTCTCTGGGTGGTTAACAACAATTCATACAGAAGAACAAAATACAATGCAAAATACAGATACCATAAAAACAGCATAAAATTCAATACAAAATTTAAAACAGAAATTGAAACCATTTGAACAATTAAAACATGTCCAATAAACTAGACCTGTTAAGAGAAAAAACAGCTGACATAGGGCTGACATATAATGCCATTAGATGCCATTATATGCCTCAGCATAGAGGGTAGGCTTAACCTGGTGCCAAAAGGATAACAGATTTGGCACCAGGTGGGCCTCAGTGGGGAGATTGTTCCATAACTGGGGGGCCACCACTGAGAAGGTCCTCTTCCTTGTTGCCACCATCCAAGCTTCACCTGGAGGTGGCGCTCAGAGGAAGGCCTCAGATGTTGAGCGTAGTGTCTGGGTAGATTTAGGTTGGGAGAGGTGCTGAAACCCTAGAACAAGCCATGCAAACATGGTCACTAGCTTTCTATGCTGATATCATGGCAGCACAATACTTAGAGCAGTCATCATCAGCAGATGAGTAGCTGGACGACTATAATGCAAAACTGAAGTACGACACAGAAAAAGGTTGAAATGGGAAACAATGGGCCATTGTTTTGTGGATGACACCTGCACTATGATGCACAATCTACATTGATGCAAAACCTTGCACACCTGAATATATGGTTTTATTTAGTTGCAATGAATCTGGCAACAGCATAGCAGGAAAGCTGTTGCATTGACACATAGCTTTATGAGTAGTGTGCCCAAGTATTTGTCTTCATAATTTGTATTGTTGGAAATTATCTGTCTTCTTATTTTTCTGGATATGAATCCTATATCATTCAAAAACTTATATTATATCTGCTATAGAAATGGATCCTATCAGGGTTCAGCTATAGAACCAGTTTTCAACACCAGGGTTCAGACATTAAATTCTAAGAGCAAGCCATTCATGCATTTGTACTGGTATAGACTACTTGTTATCTCAGATTCCATTAATATATTTCCTAGATATTGCTGTACAAAACATAACTACTTATGTTTTAACTTCTACTAAATTTTTGTAGCTGAATTGCTTTTACAGCTTGAGGATGAAAACCCAATTCAGAGTTTAATCGGAGCTGGGTCTTGATGATTTTGGGGGCCCGCATCTATATTATGCATTAGTCATCATTTTGAGGCTGACATAAGAAAAGATAGTGGGCTGATTCAAGCATTTACCAGAGGTATGTGGGACAGAATCTTTATAGAACTGAAACACTTCAGAATGTACATGGTCAGTAGACTGCATGTTTTCTACATCAAAATCTCCCTGCAGCTACAAAGCTAACATGTTAGGCAGAAGGCTTCTAGCCTTGCCTTCTTCCTGTTCAGGGCAGCTTTACATATACAGAGAAATTTGATTTGGAAATGATCCATCTAAAAAATATTCTGAGGACCATACTATATTCCCTACAGAGCATGTGAATTAGCTCTACTTCTAAGCTTGCCATATGTCTGTTCCTCAAAAGCCCTATTCAGGCATATGCCTGCTTGTGTGTAGGCTAAACTGATGTGTGTGTGCATGTAAGCCTCCAACAGCCCCATGCATCTAGCTTCAGTGTAGGCCTTTGCACATTGAGCACAAAGTTCTGAAGAGGGTTTTGTAAGTGCATTCCAGGGATGGGGACTCGGACTCGAGGACTCGACTCGTGAGTCGGACTGAGTCCCCCCTCTGACTCGACTCAGACTCGAGTCCCAATATTTTTAATGGGACTCAAGACTCGACTCGGGACTCGAGACCAAGGACTCGTCAACATCCCTGGGCTGTTGACGAGTCTTCTGGCTGTGCCAGAAGGAGCGCGATCACCGGTGAAGAGCGCATGGAAGCGAGGCGCGCCGCTGCTCGGCCACTATGGACAGCTACCAGGAGCGCAGCCCCAACGATGTGTTGAGATTTATTTTGATTGATGTGTTGTTGTGGGGGGTTTGGGTTAGGGTCAGACATTTTGGGTTTGGCTGCCTCTGCCTGCCTGTTTGGGTTCCCAGCCTCCTCTGCCTGCCTGGTCTTTCTTGACCTGTTCAACAGTTGAATTGTCCAAGACAAAGGCCTCTGCTTGCCTGCTTTGGGGTTCCCTGCCTCCTCTGCCTGCCTGGTTATTTTGGGTTTGTCTGCCTGGTCTGTTCTTGCCAAAATCAGTTGCAGAGTTTTGAAATAAAAAGGCACACTTGTGCCTAGAATTTATTTAAGCCACACATCTGAAGTAGCCTTATTTTGTTGGGAAAACCCCCCATTGATTTTAATAGGGACTCGTGGAGTCAGTTTTGGGAGTGACTCAGGACTCGTGACTCGTGAGTCACCATTTTGGACCAAGGACTCGGACTCGGACTCGAGACTCGGGTTCAAAGACTCGTGACTCGACTCGTGACTCGAGACCAAGGACTCTTCAACATCCCTGGTGCATTCAGCTGAACGTACTTATGGACCCCCTCTTCAGACCTTTGCACTCAATGCATGAAGGTCTACATGGAAGCTGAGATGTTGCATGCCCATATCTTCCTACCCCACATCTTCCTACCCCTACATGTGAGCAGGCTTATGCCTGAATAGGGCTAGAATGGGCAACACATCTGGAATTATGAAATAAGAGTGAATGGTTTCCACTGCAGAGCTAAGCCTCAGCACCTCTCTTCAGACAAACTGAACAGTTGTTTGCCTGTAAAATATATCAGGTGTCTGTTTTATTTTGTGTGGTCAGAGAAAGTATTCATGTTGCAGTTGATGCTGTAGCCAACATCAAAATGTCCTTGGAGCATGAGGATTCTTGCACTGTAAATGGTAGAGACAAGAACATACATTGCACAAGTTGTTTGTGAGCATGAAGAAAACAGTGGACAACCCCCTTTAAGGCAGCAGTTGGCAACCCATTAGATGTTTTTGAATACAACTCTCATCAGCCTTAGCCAGCACAGCCAATGGTGAGGGAATTGTAGGCCAAAACATCTGGAGAGCCAATAGTGATCCACCCTTGCTTTAAGGAGCTGGGATCAATTCCAAGGAGAATTCCTGAAGGGTAAGTCAAAGCAGATGAAGATATGACCTCTAGGAGAGGTGAAATGGCAGAGATGGAAAGATTATCCAGAGTGGACATTTATGGGACATCCGTTAAAGCCAAAAGACAGCTGTGCTGGACTATATAATGAGAGAATCTGCTTTCTTGTCACATTGAACTATTGTTACTTAGAATGAATTTAGACCAACAGGCGTGTTTCATGCAAGACTTGAACCAGAACATGACAGAAAGAGTACTCTTATCTCCTGCAAGGCACGGGATTCCCCTTAGAATCACTGCATCTATAATTTAAAGACGACTTTCCTATGGTATAAGAACATTAAGAGTACCTTGCAAATTCATTTGCAGCACTGCAGTCATAAAGGAGAAACAAATCTGGAAAAATAACTTAAAAGGCTCAATAAGCACTATTCTCAGTCCATCAATATTACTACATCTTCTTGAAGGCATTCCTCCACATCTCAGTGCTCTGCATTGCCTGAATTATGGAATACCTGTTCAGTGAAATGGATGGATCTGAAGCAGTTATAAGATGGAGGAGGGAGGGGCATCCATTAATTATGTACTTGTGGTTCCTGTTCAGCACAAATAGTCCCCCCACTTTTTGATACACTAAACTATAACAATTGAAATGGTAAATATTTCCCAGTGAAACTTAGTATGGCTGGAAAGTTTAGTTACAGGAAAGCGATCTTTCTTCCATTGCATTAGGTATGGCCTACTCCCATATATGACCTCGGTAAGGTCCTATTCCCACAGCTACAAGCAGAAAGAGGTTGTTGACTGGTGTAGAGTTGCACCCTATTAAATGTCCTGTGAAAAAATCCAGTGCTTCATATATGGAAGAATATAGGATGTTGTAGATTCCAGAGATAGCACTAACTCTATGGTCCGCTCTGGGATCCATTACATGAGCTATTGAGTTTTCCCAGGGAATTTTAATTAGAATACATTAAATGTTTCCCACATATAATTAAATATTTCCCACATAGAAATGTCTTTCTATCTCAGAGAAATCACATTCTCTAAGTATTCGGCACACAATATTTAATGTAAGCACAATTATTCCCCTGCTAATGCATCTCCACTGCTATTTTTATGTCCCATGTGGAATATTTCTTGATTGTGTAGGTTCACAGATTGAATATACTAATGGATTAATAGTCTAGGTCCCATATAGCTCTCCCATTCTAATTTGGTTTCTTCCAGTGTTGGGAAAAAGGTGGAATACAAAATAATAATAATAATAATAATAATAATAATAATAATAATAATAATAATAATAATAATAATAATAATAATGCACACAGCATTCTCACCCTCTGCAAGGGGTGGGTAACCTGTGGCCCTCCAGATGTTTTGGCCTACATCTACCATCAGCCCTAGCCAGCATAGGCTATGTTGAGGGATGATGGGAATTATAGGCCAAAACATCTGGAGGGCTACACATTGTCTACCCCTACCCTATTCAGGTGTGTGGGGTGGAAGAAAGATTAGAAACTTGCAAAACATTTTCCATGATTCTTCTGCACACTATGCCAGAAATGGTGCCAACAGCACCATGAATATCAAAAAGCTCATTACCTTGGAATAATTACATGGTGAGCATAACCAGTCATTGGTGTTGATAGATACTTGGGATCATCTCCAGATCTCACATCAATCCAATCTCTTCTGTTTACTATTCCCTAAAGGTGGCCAAATAATTGCACAGTTAATGTAATTGAACTGTATTTGTTTAATCAACATAAACACTTGTGACAGGCACTTTTAGTTGCTCAGATGTCCCTGACAGATTCTGTAGGTCTTTGCCATAATCCTAATCACATAGTCTATCAGTCAAAAGTAGTTGCTCCATAGGGTTGTCAGCAAAAATGCCAGGGAATGTGATATACTAGGCACAATAAATTGCATGGATGACAGGGTGCACAAGTTCTACCACTTCAGCAATATTTTATTAATTTCATAAAGTCCTTGGAGTAACCCATTCAACTGGCCACATTTGAGAGCATTTGTCCTGTTGGACACTATGTTCAGCAGTTCCATGCAATTAAACTGGGTATATCTTTTTCTCTTGTCATACTCTTTATTAACAAAAACTAAGTTAAGGTGCAATCCTATCCATGTTTAGGCAGGAAAAAAAGGCCTACAAAAGGGCACATGGCTGGCTGGGGCATGCTGGGATTTGTAGGCCTTTTTTCTTTCTTTCTTTTTTTTATTTTAAAATTTTTTAAATTTTATTTAACTTTATTTCAAACATTATATAAAACAAATAAAAAACCATACATATAACTACAAAGGTGCACCCATCACCACGGGACCAAGAAATAATTTCTATCATCATAATCCATTATTATTCAATATTCCAAAATTACATCATATTTTGACATGGCTTACTCCCCTTTCCCTTTACTAAAACATAGTCTAGGAATGGTCCCCAAAGTTATTTTTCTTTAATTGTCCCTTTTTACATTTGATACTACATGTTAATTTATCATTTAAAGCAATATCCCACACCTCTTTGTACCAGTCAATAATTAAAAACTGATGTTGAACTTTCCTATTTCCTTGCTATCAATAATCTCCCCACAGTTAACAAATTTACAATTAGTTCCTTTATCTCTTGAGAACAGAGAAGTTTCTCCGTTATTGATAGCAATGCTAATTTTGGAAAGACCTCCAAAATAATACTAATAATTTCTGAAATTTCTACAAAAATTTTGTTCCAGAAATCCAGTACGATTTTGCAACTCCACCACATGTGAGTATAAGTACCAAGTTCCTGACATCGTCTCCAACACAATGGAGAACAATTACTATCTATTTTATTTAATCTTACCGGAGTCAGATACCATCTCCAAATAATTTTATAAAAATTTTCTTTTATCCTTACTGACATGTTTCTTAATATGCGTCTGCCTCAAATATTTTTCCACCCATCATTTGAAGTCTCCTCCCCAATTTCTGTATCCCATACCATCTTGAGATTATCTTTTTGCACTTCACTTCAGTTTTTTGAATCATTTTATATATCTCCTTTGTTATACCTCTTGAAGAGATGTTCCCTTCTACAAGTTCTCTGGACACCACTTTCTTTTCAAATCCAGTAAGTTCCTCTCATGCTCATTTCTCCTCTTCCATTTCTTGGTCCACTGATCTAATTGCATTAAATTTAACCATGAAATTCTGCCTGGCCCAAGCGTTTCAATTATTTGTTGTCTAGACTCAATTTTTTCCATCCAATCCATTAATTTGATAACCTTTTTTTTTTTCTTTCTAAATAAGCCTTCCAAATGCTGTGCATTTACTGGAAAGTCCTCCATAGCTACCACTGGGGTTAACAGGGATATCCCTGGTAATAAAAATTTGCCTATTACTTTTCCAAATCTCTAACATATTTTTCAAGAAGAGATTTCTTATTTTTACCATGCTATTACTTTTCTTTAGGCCTTTTTTTCTATTTAAACATGCATAGGGTTGTATCCTAGAGGGTGATAGCAACATCCATGTTGATGTTTTCTTCAGCATCTACAAGCGCTAGAAATACGCAACACATACACATTGAGGAGTTTTCTTGCTTATAATTCTTATACATCCTTTCTATGTTATAATGTGGTCTAAAATATACTGGGCTATATAATGAGTTGAGCAAGAGAGACAACATCAGTTGTAGCCCTTATTACATGCACCAGATGAAGCCTCATATGTTCATAGCCCTACATAAGCCACATACCAAGCCATATATTAGACTGTTATATTTCCCCTATAATCTGAATAACTTGCTACCTGGTAACATTAAGTAACTTGGTTGCAGCAGTATAGATAATGCCTAGTGCATCCTGACTTGGCAGGTTGGACAGAGCATCTCTTCCAACAGCAGACTGTATCCCATAAAAGATATTACTGAGAAAATGGTGACCAGGTTGCTGTGTCATTTTAGCTGCTGGCTCATGTAAAAAACATTGATGTATTCTGTCCATTCTGCAGTCAAGCAGCATTATCCAGGAGCTCTTGATGATGCTAGACCAGTATCACAAGTGGTTGCATGGCACGGGTGCATAGAATATTGCGGACACTCCAGGAGCAGGTATCAGCTAACTTGCTACAGCTACTTCCTTTTGGGGTTTTTTAACTTTTCTTAATTAGCCTACTATCATGGTATAAACACAGAAGGTCTACTAGGGTATAATTGGCTTTTCCACATTGGTCAGTTAAGATTAGAATAAATGTAACCAGTACTACTGCTAGCAAGCCCATCAGAACGATGTGCTGTTGTGTTTAACTATCCCATCCAGTGATGTACTGGTAAATTCTGAAGTGCAGGAGCTCATTATGATATGTAGTCCCATAGCCACCCCCCCAAGGAGAATCCATAGTCATGTATCCGGGATGAAAGAGAGAGAGAGAGAGATCCTGCCTTTTTAGTATTTAGGGCACAATCCTATGGATTTTGTGGATATAATTTTGTGGATCCTCCTCTCCGCAGGTAGGAGGCCTGTCCTTGCGAGCCTCCTCACAGTGGTGGTGGAAAGATCCTCTTCCGACACTGGTGCTCTGATGGTGTGTCTGGGTGGAGGAGGGGTGGGTTTGGATCCAAAAGCTCTCCTGCTTCCTGGTATGTCTCCAGAGTGGTGGGAAGAGTATGGGAAGAGTTACCATAATCATTTTCCCTTTCATTGGGGGCCAATAGAAGGGAAAACCTAAAAAGAAAAAGAAGCAGGGGGGAAGTGGCTCACAAATGGGGAAAAAGAGAAAATGCCACCTTCCTATCTGCCCTAGATTTCATAGATCATAGATCATAGAGTTGGAAGGAGCCTACAAGGCTATCGAGTCCAACCCCCTGCTCAGTCAAGGAAACTAGAGGAGGGGTCTCCCATCCAAGTAATAACCAGGCCTGACCCTGCTTAGCTTTCCACGCTCAGACAAGCTGAGCCAGCATGAGCCACAGGCCTGTTTGCACAGGCCACAGGTGCAAGTCCATCAGGTCTTTGGATTTAGTGCTTCATCCACCGCAGATACTCCCTCCACACACACCCATTAGATTGCTGGCCCTGTTATACTCATAGAAGCTAACACTGGATAAAAATGCCACCATAAAACACAAACATCGATATCAAACAATCAAGCAAACAAACCACTAATAAAATCTCACTGTTTGGGGCATGGCTGCAATCCTATGGGTAGTTATCTGTCTCCATTGAACTCAATGAACTGCATAGATTCAGCCTGTGAAACACACTGAGGTTTAATAAAAGATCTACGTGCAGCTGAAATGCAGCCATCAGCTTCTAATTAGAAGAGCAAAAATCTTGCAAAGAAGTGTTACCATTTAAACTGCTAGGATGAAGTAGGACCCCCATTAAAGAAAAGGAAAAATAGTCTGCTTGCCAATTTCCTTTATTCTCCGACTTCCTCCATGCTAACCTGTCACAAACAATAGTAAAAACTGAAAGCCTCATTATCACCTCATTTACTTCCCAGAGCAAGGAAGGTCCATCAATTACTCTGGTGCTCTGGCAGATGATGTCATTGCTCCTGCTTTGAAAGAAGTTCTAAAGCTATGTTCCCTTGCATTCCCCTCCACTACCCCACTCATGTCGTCTACTGCACTGTATTTGAGAAAAGTGATTGTTATCTACCCACACAGAAGAAGGCAGCAATAAGATCCCCATCATTTCAACTACAGAAGCTAATTTCCAGTACAGTATTGGCCAGTTTAGGTAAAGGATGAGCACAATTTACCAATGACACAAGAGTAAATTATGTCTTAATAAAGGTTTATAGACCTGCTGTTCTCTGCCCTGAATCCTTCAGAACAACACTTGAGGCAATGTGAGAAACAGAGCACGTAATGTTTAGTTAGAGGTTATCAGATGCACAGTGTCCTCTTGGCAGATTGATGGGCTATGCTTTTATGATTTATGTTATATTATACATTAATCTTGCTGGAGTGTGAAACTCAATTAGTCTTCATATCTTGCAATATACGTATGCCTAATAACTTAAGAGCATTTCCACTGCATGTCAGTGATAAGTTCAGAACACTGGCCCTTCTTCAGCCCAATGCTGCCTGGCATGATCTGTAAAATAGAGAAGATCAAGCACGAACCATGATACTTGCATATTGACACAAAGACAGGATACAGTAATACCTTGGATTGCAATTAACTTGGTCTGAGAGCGTTTTGCAAGACAAGCAAAAAAATTTTAAAAATTTGACTTGATAAACGAGCAAGGTCTTGCAAGACAAGTACTCTGTAGGGATGTAACCGCTCGCCTCGAGGGGGCAGTAGCAGGCCGAAATTGGCCCCGCTCATGCCCGCCAGAGACTCGCTTTGATACAAGAGTGTTTCGGATTACAAGCACGTTTCCAGAACAAATTATGCTCTCAATCCAAGGTATTACTGTATATGCAGAGGCAAGGCACAACTGGGAAATAAAGAGCTGAATGGATTTGCCTGAATTCCCTGTGATGGAAAGGAAGCACATTCCTTTGAGATATGATGCAGATGTGGTGTGTGTGTGTGTGAGTGTGTGTAGAATAGGAAGGACAAATGACCCTGCTGTGCAAAAAGTTGGGAAGAAAGTAGCACTGGTGTGACATGCACTTTTTACCCAACCAGAAAAGCTCAGGTGATCAGGCTGAGTTTCCCCTGGATCTTTTCCACAGGGATCTTATTAGGAGTGGAGATAAGAAATACATCAGTTAAAGCAGGGGTCTTCAAACTATGGCCCGCGGGCCGGATCCGGCCCGGTGGCCGCCCACCCGTGTCCGCGCGGGCTTACCAATTAAGCCCAATTAAGTGACTTCCGTTGCGTCACTTCCCATCGCGTTCAAAACAGAGCGCGGGCGGGAGTCCAGCACGCTGGAGCAGTGGCTCCGGTGGCGGCAGCGCACAGGACCAGGGAGGTGGCGTGCAAGACCAGGTAGGCGGCAGGGGTGGGAAGGGGGGGGGGCATGCATTGCGGTGGCGGGTCCTGGGGGTGGGGGGGCTTTGGCGGCAGTGGGGCGACGGCACGCGGGGCGGCAGCGGCGGGTGCAGGTAAGGCTGCGCAGGGGGGTGGCGGAGTGGGTCCGGCGGCGATGGGTGGTGGCGGGGGGGGTCTGGCGGCGACAGTGCGCGGGGCTTCGCGGCGGCGGGGGCTTTTGCGGCGGCGACGAGGCTTTGGCGGCAGGGGGGTCCGGTGGCGATGGGGTGGTGGCGGGGTGGGTCTGGCGGCGGCGACGGGGGTCCTGGGGGGGCGGGGGGGCTTTGGCAGCAGTGGGGCGATGGCGCGGTGGAGCTTCAGGGGTGGTGGCGGGTGCAGGTAAGGCTGCGGCAGGGGGGGGCGGGGTGGGTCCGGCGGCGATGGGGGTGGCGGGGGGGTCCGGTGGCGGCGGCAGCAGTGGGGTTTTGGTGGCAGTGGGGCGATGGCACAGCGCGTGGGGCTTCGGCGGCAGCAGGGCTTTTGCGGAATGGGGTCTGCAAGGCCTGAGCACGGGCCGGGGCAGGAGCAGGGAAGGACTGTCGAGTGCAATGGGAGGCGGCGGCAGCTGGGTGCTTGGCTGGAGCCCCCAAGCCTGCCCCGAGCTGGTGCCCTCCAGATGTGTTGGACTACGGCTCCCATCACCCCCAGCCACCATGGGTGGGGATGATGGGAGGTATAGGCTGTCACGTCTGGAGGGCGCCAGCTTGGGGAAGGTCGAGTGAGTCCCATTGCAAACGGGGATTGCTTTTTGGGTAAGCATGTTTTGTGACTCCACAAATAACTTGCAGCACAACCCTCTGCATGTTTACTCGGAAGTAAGTCACTCTTTGTTCCCAGCACTAAGTTCGATGGCGAAGAAACATAAGGGAGTCTGCGGGTTTTAAAGTGATTGCCGGATTTGTGCATTTGGCAACAGTGATTCTATGACCACCAGCTCAGCCACGTCTCCCCCACTCAGGCGCGCGCCGTCACCACCAGCTCAGTCTCACCTGCTCTCTAAGAGTCAATAAATTGGGGAATATTTCAAGAGAGGCAGAGGAGGCAAGGGCTTTGCAAAGCCAAGGAAGGAAAGAGGGGACATATTTAAATGGTGATAAACAATGCAAGATGTCCCTCATAGCCTCACCAGTGCTCGAATCATAGGAGGAAAGGTGAGGGTTCTCTTAAATCCAGAAGTCTTCCCTCCTGTAGCCATCCTAAAACTATAGCTAAGGGGACTCACTGCAAAAGGTGGTCCCTCCCCCAAGAACTGTCATTCACTTCTTAATCCCGGGTATTTACTTTAATAACAGGTATTATTACCCTGACCTGAAGAGAGAACTCAGCCCTGCCAAACCACAGTGGTGTTAGCCCACATCTAATAAGAAGAGAAATAAGGCAGTAAGAATCCTTGAATGGTGTTTTTTTTTGTTTTTGTAAATAGAGTCTGAGACAGACTTTGGTGGAAGCATGGTTCTCGCCCTACTTCTAGAAATTTGTAGGACAAATATATATCACAATAACCCTGTGAGGTAGGTTAAACTGAGAGTCAGTGACTGGCCTAAAGTCAGCCAGTGAGCTTCATGGCTGAGTGGGGAGTAGAACCAGGATCTCCGAGTCCCAGTCAAACACTCACCACTATGCCACACTGGCTCTCACTATGTTCCCTGGGTACCAGGTCTTCCTGACCTACCCCAGGGAATTGGTTTGTACTTTTAAGGCTGTGATCCTTTGTAAACTTACCTGGGGAGAAAGTCTCCTTGAATTCAGTGAAACTTACTTCCAAGTAGACATGCATTAGATGAGGTTGTAAGGCTGCAATCTTATGCACATTTATGTGGAACAAAGTTGCAGGATGTGGACCACCAGCTCTGTGGCTGGTAAATACTGCTCATTACTCATACTAAAAATATTGTATTGTTTTTTCCTGTTTTTTTGCACTACAAATAAGATATGTGCAGTGTGCAAATCAAGCCTTTCTATACCTTTTTAAAATTTAATGTATTTCAATTTTAGACAGCAAATTCAATTTATAATTAATTTATAATTAATTTATAATAATCTTCCATTTTATCAAGTAAAAAAAAAAGGACCCGGGTCCTTTTTTTTTTTACTTGATCCATTCGTTCATATTTTTTTCAAACTATAGTCCGCCCCCCCAACAGTCTGAGGGTCAATGAACCGGCCCCCTGTTTAAAAAGTTTGAGGACCCCTGAGTTAAAGGGAAAGGAATATAACTTTGTTTTCTAAACTAAAACACCAGCAGAATTCAACCACAATGAAACTCAACAGATGCTCAAGCCAAAACAGTGAAATTGTACCATGTATCGATGAACAAATTACTTGCAACAACAAAATACAATCAAAGAAGTGAAGGCAGATTTTCAATAAGGCATCAAAGACTTCTCACAATTATTACAATTTCAGAACATAGACCCAGGCACTGAATTCTCAAAAGGCATGATTCAAAGAATCATGCAGAAACACAAAGAACACACCAATCAGATTTGATGGTAACAGTTCGGATTTACTCACTACAGCAGAGAAGGTGGTGTGTTAGCTCTAACCTCACAACCATACGGGACAGGGGCTCCTTACCTGTGCCGAGCTAGCCAGGCTTGTAGCAAAGCACAGTCACAATTTATCATTCCACTCCAAGATGGGACCTTAACCCGTGTAGCTTGCTTGCTTTGTGATTTAGAATATCCAGATCTCACAACTCCAGAGTGGGGCTTCTACCCACTCTGCAAGCCAGATCTGCAGCTTTCCTTCTCTCACCTCTCTTCTCAACAGTATGGGATTCTGACCTGCTTCTGTTGGGCAACATGTAATGACCCTAAAACCCAATTCCCTCAGAAATTGCAAGCACATTCATACTTATGCTCACGCAGCTTAGATTTGCCCAAAAATCTAAGCGGAACGTGGAAGAGATAGTCAGGGAGAAAAGAAATGTGCATGGACAACCCTTGCTGTGTTGCCTCCCAGTTGCTTCTGGGTTAGCACAAGTCTTATACTTTTCCAAAAGAAGGGGAGGCAAACGGAGGGCCCAGGGATGTTGAAGAGTCCTTGGTCTTGAGTCACGAGTCGAGTCACGAGTCTTTGGACCCGAGTCTTGAGTCCGAGTCCGAGTCCTTGGTCCAAAATGGTGACTCACGAGTCACGAGTCCTGAGTCACTCCCAAAACTGACTCCACGAGTCCCTATTAAAATCAATGGGGTTTCCCCCCAACAAAATAAGGCTACTTCAGATGTGTGGCTTAAATAAATTCTAGGCACAAGTGTGCCTTTTTATTTCAAAACTCTGCAACTGATTTTGGCAAGAACAGACCAGGCAGACAAACCCAAAATAACCAGGCAGGCAGAGGAGGCAGGGAACCCCAAAGCAGGCAGGCAGAGGCCTTTGTCTTGGACAGGTCAAGAAGAGACCAGGCAGAAGAGGCCTTTGTCTTGACTGTTGAACAGGCCAAGAAGAGACCAGGCAGGCAGAGGAGGCTGGGAACCCCAGGCAGGCAGGCAGAGGCAGCCAAACCCAAAATGTCTGACCCTAACCCAAACCCCCCACAACAACACATCAATCAAAATAAATCTCAACACATCGTTGGGGCTGCGCTCCTGGTAGCTGTCCATAGTGGCCGAGCAGCGGCGCGCCTCGCTTCCATGCGCTCTTCACCGGTGATCGCGCTCCTTCTGGCACAGCCAGAAGACTCGTCAACAGCCCAGGGATGTTGACGAGTCCTTGGTCTCGAGTCCCGAGTCGAGTCTCGAGTCCCATTAAAAATATTGGGACTCGAGTCCGAGTCGAGTCAGAGGGGGGACTCAGTCCGACTCACGAGTCGAGTCCTCGAGTCCGAGTCCCCATCCCTGGGAGGGCCTTTGTAGTTGTTGGCTGTCAAAAGTTGCAAATGACAAATAGTTCCCATCTGGAATCTGGTTCCTGGGCTAGGATGTTCTTTTACAGCATGGACCCAAGACACCTGGCACCTTATTGATATTTTCCCATTACCCCATACTTACAATTTGTATACATTCAAGAACTGGGCATGTTTTGTCTTCAAAAGAGAAAACTGGGGGGAGATATGATAGCACTCTGCAAGTACTTGAAAGTTGCCACACAGAGGAGGGCCAGGATCTCTTCTCGATCTTTCCAGATTGCAGGACACGAAATAATGGGCTCAAGCTACAGGAAGCCAGATTCCACCTGGACATCAGGAAAATTTTCCTGACTGTTAGAGCAATATGACAATGGAACCAACTACCTAGGGAGGTAGTGGGCTCTACAACACTGAAGGCATTCAAAGTGCAGCTGGACAGCCATCTGTCAGGGATGCTTTGTCTTGGGTTCCTGCATTGAGCAGGGGGTTGGACTCAATGGCCTTATAGGCCCCTTCCAACTCTACTATTCTATTATTCTAAGAGGAGTCACATTAATAACAAAACATTCCTTCTCACATTGATAGCAGGCTTTACAGATAACATTTTCATTGAAAGGTTGTTGACAGAAACTGGCCTGGATCATCATGTAGTGATGTACGTGTACCTGTTTGGGTGCTCGCCTTGTGCTCGGCGAGCACCCCCGCAGCTCGACTCCTCCCGCAGCAACATGAGGGCCTCCCAGCAGACTTTGCTGGGACCCGGAAGTGTCGTGATGTGAGAGTGCCACAGGAGAGAAATGCTTCCCCTCAGTGCAAATATTACAGTGCAATATTAGTAACTGGTATGTGCGTGCGCATCTCTGTGTGAATATTAAAGGGAAGCACAGAAGGGCAACACAGTCTGGAATCTGCCGTCAGCCAGGGGACCTAGGACGACTGGGTGGCTGCACCCCCTGCTTCCCAGGAATGACATCAAGCCAGGTGAGAGGCCAACCTGGCCCATCCACCAGCCAGGGAAGGAGGAGTAGCAGGGACCTTGCTCCCCCCACCCCCAGCCAGAAAGAACATTCAGCTCCAACTGCCTGTAACCCTGGGACTGCAGAAGGAAAAAAGGACCCTTTGGCCCATCCAAAGGGGAACAGTTACCAGAGGAACAAGAGGAACAATGGCTATTCAGGCAAGATAGAAGACCAGCTATTCAACAAAGAACACAAGCAAGATCAGCCTGGTCCAAAGTGCATTTAAACGCCTGCTTATAGCTCACCGCCTTGATCTAGCCTTGAAAAACTGATCTCCCTCCTCTTTTTTTTTCTTCCTTCCATTTCCCTTTCCTTGTGTCTCATCATTTTACTTTGTAAGCCTGATGGCAGGGCCTCCCCCCCCCCCATCTCTCTTTTATTGATGTGAACTGCTTTGGGAGACAGTAATTGTCTGAAGAGTGGAATAAAAATGCAATAAATAAATAATATCACAAGTACATGAGGCTGATCACATGGGTCTTTCCTCCTATCAAAGCTTCCCTCCTTCCTCCTGACCAGTTGCCAATTTTGTAGTATTGTTCCAAGCTACTAGCCTTGTCCACATGCTGGCTTATCAGCCTTTTCCAACCTGGTGCCCTCTAGAAGTTTGGGACTACAACTCCCATCAGTCCCAGCCAGTACTGCCAATATTTAGGGATGATGGGAGTTGTAGACCAAAACATTTGGTGGGCAGTGGGTTGAGGAAAACTAAGTCATTCATCATCATACCTTGAGATCTGGGTGTTTGGCCACAGTGTCATGTCATGTAGGCCCCCTTCGCGCGCACACAACCAACAGCACAAATTGCACCCCCATCCTAGAGGGAGGGTGCTGATTGGATGGGATCAGGAAATAGCCATGCCACCAACATGGGATTACATCACATGGGACTTCCCACACTGCTGGCTGCATTTGAAGTGGATAGCAGCAGTGGGGAGATTAGAAAAGTACATATAAGGAATGGTGTCAGATCTACCCTTACCTTTAAAGTTCTGCTGCAGCTGTGTCAGAAGCTGCTGGGGCTAACACTGGGAACTGATGGATCTGTGTGCTGCTGAACCACAGGGCCAGCCGTTCCATTAGACAATATGATGCAACTGCCTCAGGCGGCAGATGCTGAGGGGCAGCAGTGGCAGCCTCCCAGATGTTCTCATGAACTTTCTGGCTCATCCCTCTGTTGGAGGACAGAGCAGTGCATGACAACCTGTCTTGGACTCCTTAAATATAGCCTGTGGTGGTGGACACTATCCCATAGCCATTGAAGTAAGATTCAACTGCCAATTCAAACTGCTTCTGTACGTGGACTGGGGAGGGGGTGCCATCTTGTCCTTTGCCTGAGGCAGCAAGATGTCTTGGGCCAGTATTAGAGACAAGATGTATCCACAAACACCACCCAGAAATGTAATATTTGGAAGATCCTGGAGAAGGTACTGAACCCTGAAGAATGACAACCGGAGCTGAACCAAATTTTCTCAGAAAACATTTTTCTCAGAAAAGTCTTGAGATTTTTCTTTTCTTGCCTCCCTAGAAATAAAATGCCACTTTGCAGAATTTTCTCCACATTTTCTTCTCCATTATTTTTTGTGGTAGGTATATCCCCACCCGCTCCATGCCTTGGAATGATGTTAGGATAGGGTATTGTGGAGAAGGCAAAATGGAGGCCAGGCTGCCAATACCATTGATGCTGTTACGAGTGGCAGTGTAAAACAACAAACACACTGGGGGGGGGGGGAAAGAAGCTGTGCTCCAACCCCTGCCAATGGTGAGCCCTACCTGTGAGAAATTGTTGGATAATTTCTCTTCCCCCTGGAGAAATTCGGTGAAATTGTTTCCCCAATTTCTCTGCTCACAAATAGGGTGGTGAATTTCGATAGGCCATTAACTATCCAGTCTTCCCCATTGCCTCACCATTCCACACAATTCTAGCAGAGAGCACAATAGATCTTTTGCCTGGCAAAACTCTGGAGTGGGTTGCTGAATTTGGAATGGCTTCCATAATCCATCCCAGGCATGTACAAAGATGTCTAGAAGATGGATGCAGGGAGGTGACATGATGTTCCTAGGCTGCTACTGCACATGTTCCAATCCTCTGGAGAATTTTTTTACCACGTGCTGGCCATGCTCGATTCAAGTAGAGCATATGAGGTGGCATCTTAGAGTGGCCTAGAGATTCCCCGTACCATGCTTGGCGACTTCCTCGCTTCCCTCTGATGCTGACTATGCAGCAGATGTATCCCAACCTGATCTTAATATATTGTTCATTTTGTTAGAGCACTCGGCTTTATATTTCAAAGAATTTAGAACAAAAAGACAGAATAAGAAATAAAATGTGGAGAAAGGCAGGCTGAGTTAAATGGACATGTTTGGCTGAATGGACAATGAAGAGATTATTTGGGGCAAAACTAGTGTGGGTTATTTTTTTTTACCATAAACCCTCAATTTCTCTAAAGCTTCTGTATGAAATAGCAGCATGACATAAATATACTTGGATCGCATTTCTTAAATATGGCAGTTTAGTTAAGTATATAATTAGGGGAGACTATAATACAATTTTAGCTATCTTTTAGCAGTGACAACTCATGAAATGCTTGATTTGAGTGATTCAGACAATGTGAAGTTGAACATGCCCTAATTGCTGCCTTCTTTTTATATCTGTATTCTGTCCTTCTTGTCCATACAAGTAAATGTGTCTTAGTCTAACAAACTAATCATGCACTCATTTATAATCATTTACTTTCTATTATGCAGCTGCACTCCAGAAACAATGGCTAGAAGGCTTCAGCTTTTAAAGTTAACCCAGTGGGTTATATGATCCCCTGTTACCTTTCTATTCTGAATGACTGTGTTTGATATATCATAAAGATTTATTGCTCCACCGCCACTCAATAAATACAGGAGACTTAGATTGGGTTAAATGGGCACAACTTTATTAACTTTACCAGCCTGCAATGAGGAGAGCAAGTTAGCCCTCCCAGGCTGACGGCCTATCAGTGCAGGAGCCTGATCTACAGGTGAGACTGGGTGGGCTACTAACCCTCTCGCTGTCAACCTGTAAAAGGACAGCTCCGCCCTTGGTCTATGACCCAAATCAGGCCAGTACCTTGTTTGGTACCTTTCCTTCCCTGCACATGGGAAGGTGTGTGAAGAAGGCCCTGGGAGATGCATGTTGCCACAACTCTAAAGCCCCTGGATACAAAGTGGCTGCCAGAGCCCAAGGGTTGCCACTGTTCTGTCTCCCCTCTCATCAGCCAGCTGTGAGTGGTCAGTTGAGTAAGCGACCCTTCATTTTAGTGATGCCTGAGGATGCCAAACAGGGTAGTACATTTCAGTCTCTCCCAGCCTGCACTGCATCTGACTGCTGTGCTTGGAGTGCCAAAGAATCCATCCAGTAAACCAAATTGTGATTTATCCCACCACTGCAATAGCAATTAGTTGAAAAGGGCATTCTCACTGGCCAATTGATAAGATTCCCCCAAAATTCCTACTCTGCCCCAGCAACAATGACTGACTCAAGGACTATGTAACAAATCTGCATAAGATGGGTGGGTTGCTGCTCCACATGGCAAACTAAGGAGGAGAGGCATGCCCAGAGATTTATAACCCTTTCTTGACCACCTCTGATTATAACCCTTTCTTGACCACTGCTTCAGGTGCTCTGAAGCTGGGACCACCATGTCTTCCTTCCCTCCCAAGGAGGGACAAAGGAAGACTGCTGAGTTTGGTGGGCAGAACCATTCTTGATGCTCTGCTCAACCATAGAATCATAGAATCATAGAAAAGTAGAGTTGGAAGGGGCCTACAAGGCCATCGAGTCCAACCCCCTGCTCAATGCAGGAATCTAGGTCAAAGCATCTCTGACAGATGTCTGTCCAGCTGCACCTTGAATGCCTCCAGAGTGGGAGAGCCCACAACCTCCCTAGGTAGTTGATTCCATTGTCTTATTGCTCTGACACTCAGGAAATTTTTCCTGATGTTTAGGTGGAATCTAGGTTCCTGTAACTTGAGCCCATTATTCCGTGTCCTGCAAACTGGGATGATCGAGAAGAGATCCTTGCCCTCCTCTGTGTGACATCCCTTCAAATACTGGAAGAGTTGACCTTTACAGTAGCTCCCTCTTTTTTTGCAAGAAGAAAGGTTCCAGGCATCTTGAATCTTGTACATTTTATGAACAGATGGTATCACCATATCATGTCTGGGAACATTCAGCAAGGGCAAAATGGGTCATGTTATCCTCACAGGAGAGTGCTGTCCACCACTTCTGCACATTAGTGTAAAAAATAATTTACAATGCAATCCTATGAATGTCTACTCAAGAGTAAGTCCCATTTAGTTTAATGGGGCTCCCTCCCAGGAAACTGAGTATAGGATTGCAGCTTCATAGTACAATCCTATGCATCTTTACTCAGAACTAAGTCATACTTTTCTATGGTGCTTGCTACCAGGAAAGCGTGGGTAGAAATGTGACATGCTTCCCCCAGCGAAGGTTTTACTATGCAATTGTTCTGCCTCATTCATGAAATTTTACAGGATCCAGATGACAACACATTCCATTTTTCGCCCTCTCATGTTTTCCCACCACTTTTCCAACCTTTCCCCCGCCCCTGCCACAGGAAATCTGAAAAAGGGAAAGGAATCTGTAAAGAAGGGAAAGACTGCACAATGTCTTTTGATTGATAGTGCTAGGAGCCCTCCATCTGGAAGCAACCTAAGTCTGCCTAATGATAACAGACAGCATTCCTAAAAGCCACCCACATGTATGTCCTCGGTGAATGATGATGGGGTGATGAGATGCAAAGGAGCACAATGCCCTGTATCTTTAATTGTTGCATGAAAGGAAGAGTTTGAGCAGATCTTACAGAGGTAAAAACAAACAAACCTGCATCTGCTGAAATGTCCCTCATCTCTAAACAACTGTGAACAATATAGCATTGGCTCCAAAGGTGTCTTGCCTGAGCAGAAAGGCACTGCTGCGTGTGCATTGTGGTGCCATCCAATGCCACCAATTTCCCCATCCCTCTGTTCCTGTGCTTTTCCCGAGGGTTCCATGACTCCCAAGAAAAGATTTTAGAGGTTTGCAGAAGGCTAAAATGGGAAGGAGGGGTGGAAATTCAGGCAGGCCATTGGCATGTAAGCTGATCTGCTGCTGAGCAGGATTTTCACGGGTTCGGTGCTTGCTTTTGCTTTTATTGTTGAGTTTTTAACTGTGTTTTAGTTACATTTACATTTCTGTTTCAATCTCTATTATATTGTTGTTAGCTGTCTTGAAGGTCATTTTTGGTAGAAAGGGGGGATATAAATGTAATAAATGAACAAATAAAATAAAAAGCTGTTTTGCATGAGCAGATCACAGCACACTTCTCTGAATCCAACCCAAAGGATCCCATCCTTTCCAGCTAGTCAATGTAAAGAGGAGATATTAACCATGTGTAAACTCAGCTGCTTGGTAACTTAAGCTAGACTGTTATCTCTGCCTTAGTCTCTAGATAGATGCTTGCATAAATGTTGAACAATTGCATACAGGCTAGAATATTAATAGGAAACAGCAAAGCAGCAAAGGCTTTTAGGTACACTTGATATTCATTGTGAGATTCACTTAAAATAACAGTGACTCAAACAAGACAATTGTCATCAATTTATGGACTCGGTTTGCCAGATAAACAGGAAAAAATGGCTCCTGTGCCTTTTAGCAGCAGCAGGGGATAAGCAGAAATCAGCAGGTAATACTTTTCATGACATCAAGGTAAGCATTATCACCTGCAAATGTCTCAATTAGGGCTGTAGTAATCCCTTCCTCCCCATGAAATTGGTAGTTTACTGGCTTGGGGAAGCATTTCAAATGGGATAAAGAGGAGGCATGAGTTCAGCAAGAGCTGAAATATTTGGGGGGATGCTTTCTATGGCAGCAGTTCCATTTTTCTAATTGCTTTTTTGTTGTTGCTTTCAGCTGCTTCAATGCTGTGGGCTAATGGCTTCAGTGGTAGAAGTAGAGCTTTGGCCACCACAGGCCATGTGCTTCCTTCTACGGATGGACAAATCAGTCAATTTAAATCTCAAGTTCTTTCCATTTTAAATATGAAAGAATTTGCAAGTTTTGTTAGATTCTTATTTTAAAAATGAGCTGAAACTAAATTCTTGCCCATCTGTATTGGCCATATTCAATAGGTACAACTATTCCCAGCATGGAGAAGGACCATGCTGTACCTGCCTGCCACATAGCTGTTATAGATGAGGAGCCTGTCAGGAAAAAAAGGGGTGGCAACCTTAATCCAGGATTAACATGGTTGAATACACAAGGATTCAAATCCAGATGTTTAAGAGCTATGAATTCAAACTCCTGGGCCTGGATGGATGGATCTCTCAAGTTCTGGTCCACAGAATTGTGAAGAGGTTTCTAAATTTTGGTACATTCTTATCAAAATGAACTGAATTTTCACCCATCCCTACAGTTCCTTCACATAGTGCCTGGGAAATGATTATATCTGCCAGCATCAATCACAAGGGGTGGGGGCGGGGGCGAGGGGGCAGGCATGCCACCAGCAAACCCAGTGGAATTTAACAATTTAAAAGCAAGAAAAACAGATTAGAGGAAGCTGTGCCCCCATCATAGTAAATGCTCCCTCCACTGCTGAAATTGTTTCAGGGGTCTCGAAATGCACCCTAAACATTTACCAAAATTGCCCCCCCAATATATCACCTGCAAGTTTGGAAGGGCCATTTCACAACAGACCTAGGGCCATCAAGCCCCTGTTAAAAATGACAGGACAGAAGCCAGTTAAAAGAAGAAAAAAGATGGCCTCATCTGAGACCAATAGCAAACCTACATTTTACCAAAGTTCTTTTTGCCTTTCCCATTTCTATTAATCATAGAAAAGGAATAGATTATAATTGTATTAGGAAATAGTTACAACATGTTTGTTAACCTGGGAGGATGGAAATTTACTATTGGAAAGAAACACCCTATCTCATCAGGCTGTTGATGCCCCAGTTAAGTTTGTATTACTAGATCACATGTTAAGGGACAGCTATACTAGTAAATGAGCCTCTTTGATTCAACGGAAAATTAGATCTATTGGTATTCATTTGGATTCTATTCTTATGCTTGGCCCTCAGCAAGTTCTCAGATTGTTATCTCAGGGAATGCATGATATCGAAAGGCAGGAGCTATTTTCACTAGCAAACAGAACCTGCTCTCCCATTGCAAGTGGGGTAACACCGATATATGGTCTTTCAGCGCCATATTTGTCAAATCTTAGTGCTCCACAAGCGTGTAGAGCATTCATGTTGGCAAGATTTAACATTTTACCCTCAGCAATTTTGCAGGGAATATTTCAGGGTATACCATATCAGCAGAGACACTGCCCATGTATGGACGGGGTTCCTGAATCTTTGATGCATGTTCTTCTTTTCTGTAAATTTTATACTAAATTGAGGGAGGACATAATTTCACCACTCTTAGGGAGGTTTCGTGGTTTACCTGACAAATGGCTGGTCACTTTTTGTTTATGTGACCAAAATCCAACTGTCACTTCTTCAGTTACTAAATTCATTCTAGCTGCTATGAAAAGGAGGGTTTTATTGGTAGGGAATAAGTGAGAGCTGTTTTGTTTATAATCATGTACTATTATGTATTATTATCCTTTCTGAGAGTTGGAATGTAAAGTGTATATGTTGGGTCATATGACTGTAATAAACAGATGATGATGATGATGACTAGATCATGGGGAAGGCCAAACAAAACTGCCCAACAAACATAGGAGCATGATTCCATATCCCTCAGAAGGGACTGAGCATGCATTACACCACTCCCAACAGTACAACTGATGGCAACATTTCCGAAGAATCAGCTGACAGAAGGAAGTAGACACCATCAGTTATAGAGCTGCTGTGGTCTCTGTTAAAGTAGCCATGTTCATAAGACTTCAAGTACTGTAGTTCAAAGGAGCTGACAAGACTGATCAACAGGACATCTCCTTTTTATTGTGGCTTGGGGACCCCCATCTTTTTAGAGCTCTATGATCCTCATCCTTGGCCTGGTCACTTGTCTGCTCCTCCCAGGTGACTAGGTTGTGGATGTGTAGTGGGCATTCCTGTCTCCCAACTATTTCTTCGTGGATCTCTTCCATTAGAGGCTTCCTTCCAGGTTTCTTCTCACTGTGCCCCAAATGGCATTCCCACTGTCTTGTGACACAAATGTACTCTTTGAAACTCTTTGAACAAGGTTTTGTTCAACTGGGTATGTTCAGGATTCACACAATTTAGGGCAGGGTTTGTCTGAATACTTATTCTTCTACATGTCTATGACTATGCTGTTTCAGTTAAAAGCTGAGTCAAGACTGAGCAACCCTGGTAAATCCCTGAACATCACACATAACCTGACACTGTCACTATTACATTATAGATAATGGTATATCATCCCATTCTTATGAACATGGAAAGATTTTTTTCCCCATTACTGTTTGCAATTGTTTTGGAAACACTTGCAGACAGAAAACATAGGTGAATTGCTGAAGTTGTGACCAAATGAGAGGAACATAAGGCATTTGTTGATGACAAATGATATCCTTTAAGTGCTAACTAAAACTAGAAATATACATCTCATTTAATGAAACAAAATTATATTAATATATTATGATATTATGGGTAAGTGCAGATCCCAGTGTTCCAGTTCTGGTTTAATAGGGTACTAAATAAAATAAATTTCCAAAGGCTAACAAAATAGAAAATATTCAGGTGACAAGTTCTGTATAGTTTTAAAAAATCTATGAAAGTATGGCACAGAGGTCAGGTAATATCAGCTTAGCACTTCAGAATCTGTTTGCTTCTTCATGAATCGGAGCATACTGCAGTTCTCATAATGGGTATGAAGATTAAACAATCAAAATGGTACTAAATATGAAACTAAATTATTTATTTAACAAAGGCTACTGTTTAAAATCCCTTGAAATTAATATTAAGAGTTCATTCAAAGTTTAAATGGAATGAAGAAAATGGTACTTAGAAGAGAATTCTTTCAGATGCATAAAGCTAATATTGGCTTGGAGCTTTCAAAAGAAGAATTATCTGGCATTAAAAAAAATAGCCATCATTATAGGCTTAATTCCTATATCTACCACCCACTTGCTATTCATCCAGAAAATATCAGTGAAGCGGCAAACCTATACCCATCTACATGGAAGTAATCCCCATTGAATTCAATGGAACTTATTTCTGAGTAGACATATATAGAATTGTGCTGTTAACCTAAATTTCTGTTGAGATTTCCCCCTATCAATTGTACAATCTAGTCATATATATGTATATATATATATATATATATATATATTCCCTATAGTTCCTTTTTCCACTGTGATATGTTCTGCCATGATGATATTCTCCATACCTGGATGCACAGCCTTTTTTTTTTTTTTTTTGCTTTTCATTTTTACAGTCAAAGCCAGTTTTCTTTCATCCTCTAATCCCCACACATATGGTTTGCGTTTCTTGCCAGGAGCTGCCAGGAGTAGCTTTGTGGTCTCAAATTAACAATCCAAGCCTACACATATCTAATCAGAATTAAGTTCCACTGTGTACAATAGGACTTGTGTATAACACAGGATTGCAGCCCAAGGCTGTACAGTCATGCCTTGGATTGAGAGCATAATTTGTTCCGGAAACGTGCTTGTAATCCAAAACACTCCTATATCAAAACGAAATCCCCCCAAAAAAGATCTGTACAGAGATTTTTAATTTAAGCCGTACTACAGTACTTGTATTGCAAGACGTCGCTTGTATATCAAGTAAAAAAAAAGTAAATAAATATTTTAAAAATTGCTTGTCTTGCAAAACGCTCTCAAACCAAGTTACTTGCAATCCAAGGTATGACTGTATTCCTATGCATACCCAACTAGAGTAAGACCTATTGAACACAGTGGGAGTTCTAAGTAAACATGCATAGGATTGTTCTGTATAAGGACCTGGTTTTGTGTGAGATTTCTTTGGTGGTAAAGTGGTCTGTGCTTGCTGCCTGCTGCTGCTCCTTCTCACTATTCATTTATTGCAAATCAGAGTCAAGTCACAGTAGGCAAGGTCAAGCAGATGTAATCTGGTCAAAGTAAACAGGTCAAGGCATGACTGGCAACATCAAGGCAGGGGGGGAAATAGGACCATGGATCCTGCCAGTGGGTCCTGCCAGTTGGAATTCTCTCCTTCCAAAACAATAGGAGAACATTGCCTCAGCAGGCAGCTAGAGCCAACAGGAAGCCTCATGTAGTGACCACTATAGTGTGGTCAGCTCCACCTCTCCTGGAAGAACTGACTGGACTGTTACAGGGCCCCTCACCTGATTTTGTAGCCAGAGACTTCTGTGAGGCTGGGGAGATAGAGGTTGAGTACACAGGAGAACCTCTGAGTCAGAGGGCAATATAGCAGGGTCCACCTCTGACTAGGAGGACCCTGAATAAGGCACTGATTGCCCTACCCCCAAGGAAGCAGCCTGTGCCCCATCCTTAGCAGAATCCTCTGCTGTGCCCTGGAGGGACTGAGGGCTGGGTGGTTATGACAATAGGGGCACCTTTAACAGAATTCTCAGCATCCTCACTCTACAATTTGCAAGAATCTTTGTTGGAAGCTTTGATAGCTAAACTGGTCTAAAACCAACATAAGACACCTTATATGTCTTCAATGCTCTCTTCATCAGTAACTAACTACACAAAATATGTCCTCAATTTCTCACTATTCATGCACATTTGGGGAAAGTAATATGTACCTCTGTGAATCTTATGATGTTACAGGATTACTTGTTGCTTTCCTTATTTGAAGTGTGCTCTCTCACTATGAGAATATTACACTTCAACATTCTTTCAAAAATTGAAAATATGGAGGAAATTATTATCAAGATCCTGCATATGTATATACAGTACAATCAAGCTACTCAGATACACAAGAGGGCTGTAACTGGACATACATTAGTTGTCTATGTGCTATAACTAAAATATTTATAGGCAAGCATTAAAAATGTTATAGACATATTATGGCCTCATAAATTAGCAGCTCAGCTGGAATGAAATAATATTTGCTACCAGATTTTTCCAGTTGCACTTTGCAACAGAAGTACAAAGAGATCAGCAGTTTTAATGGCATTATATATTAGGAACAGCTTTATTTACTTATTTACTTACTGATTAATTCAAAACCTCCCTAATCAGATGAACTATTTACCCATAGTACCTCTGTCCTGTCTGGATTGAGTTGCAGTTTATTGGCCCCTATCCAGCCCATTATAAATCCCAGCCACTGATTCAGCACATTCATAGACTCACCTAAATTAGATGAAAAGCAGAAAGAGATGCTTGTCATCAGCATACTGATGTCATCTCACTTTGTATTTCTGGACAACCTCACTCAGAGAATTTATGTAGGTGTTAAATAGTCTAGGAGACAGAACAGAATCCTTTGGAACACCATAGCACATGAGTCATGGCAGAGACAGTCTCCCAGCATTACTGTCTGGAACCTAATGTTCAGGTAAGAATTGAACTACTGAAGCACATGGCATCCGATAGTCAGTCTAGAAGAATACTATGGTCAATGGCAGAGCCAGTGTGTCGTAGTGGTTAGAATGTTGAACTGGGACTTGGGAGATCTGGTTTCTCTAGTCCCCATTCAGTCATGAAGCTCACTGGGTGACTTTGGGCCAGTCACTGACTTTCAGCCTAACCTACCTCATAGGGTTATGAGGATAAAATGGAGAAGAGAAGGACTATATAAGCCACTTTGGGTTCCTTGCAAGAGAAAAAAGGGTGGGATATAAATGTAACATTAAATAATTTTTAAAAAGGTATCAAATGCCTCTAAGAGATCTAGGGAAATTAGTAGGGACACATTTTCCCTGTCCTTCCAGCAACAGATCTGTTTCAGTGCTGATACTAGTATTTAAACCAGAATGAAATGGATCCAGATAAGCTGTGTGTCAACCAAGAGAGTTTAGAGTTAAACATGCACCACCTGCTTGAGTACTATTGCCAAAAAGTGAATATTTGTGACTAGTCAATAGTTGGAATTATCTTCTAGGTCCAAGGAGAGTTTCCAAATTGGCAACTAATTCCTTACCACTGTGTCACACATATTTTGTTTCCAGCACACATTAACATATATAAACTTTATCCCATAAAGATAGGACATATTGCAGCAAAAGAGGTTCCATTCTAGCTTTCATGCATCTTATTAAAAACATGTTGAAAAGAAACAACTTGAGTGTATCTTCTCTGTTTTACAGTGCTAGCAAAGTATAGGATCTTGCACTAGATTCCTAGTAATGACACAAAGGGAAACTGAGCTTTAGACGTGACTTTGATGTGTGGCAGGAATCTCATCCCACCCCACATATCTGAAACTGCTCTAAGTCTTCATACACTAGCATTGTGTCTATGCCCTTGTCCTGAGCTTGTAACTGGAAGAAAAAAAGAGCTCTATGAGAGCTGCAAACCCAGCAAAGGTCTGGGGAAGACTGAGAATGTATATGCTGGCTGCCCTAATTCACCAGTTGCAGCTGGGTTTGCCTCTTTAGTGGCCACATCTGGATCTTCCACCTCACAAGCAGAGCCTTGCTCCTGAGAAGACCCTTCCTCATGAATATACCCAGGGAGAAAGGATCATCTGGCTGCCAGGTGGGCATTCCAATGACGTCTCTGAGCATCCCACCTGGTCCATTGCCACTGGTGCTCAGGTGAGCCATGAGCAGAGGGAGGAGAGTCTGCAATCATGGCTGGTACTCAAATTTAGGGTTAAAGGGATTCTTGGGGACCTCAGATGGGGCATCTCTGCCATAGCACCCCTCAGGGATGCCAGGTCCACTATAGGAGAGATGTGTGCCGAGGAATCAAACTCCTCCTCCTCTGGAGAGCTTTTCCCTGTGCGTGGGTCAGCCAAGAGCCTGACAGCCTTACTCCCAGTTCCATCTGCTTCATCCAAACTGGCCTCACCAACTGGTGCCAGTGCAATGTGCTGCTGTCCAAATATTGTATTAAGAATATTTTTAATGTGTTTTCAAAGTCATGTGTCTGATAGGGCTGCAATAATTCTGTACGACTGGGGACAGGATGCTGATCCTGCAGCAAACATACCTGTTTGCTTCACTGCTGATAATGGCAGTATAAGATTGGGCTGCTGGTTGAAAATTTCCTATGTTTGCATGGCGGAAATTCTAGTATGCTGGCTGCCTGGAGGAAAGCATAAATTGGCTGGTACAAGGCAACTTGAACAATAGCCAAATAGTTTTAAAATATGAGCAAGAAAGAAAACATCCTCACTGGGATTCTGCATGCTTTCACTTGAGTTCAAAGCCGAATTTTTATGGCTGAGTTGTAAACCTTTTAAAGAATGGGATTTCTAATGAAATTGTGAAAAGCTTAACTATAGCAGCAAAAATGCGTAGCTATAATACATTTTAATGGCATATTCAAAATCCTGTAATGGGTTTGCCAGTGAGACACGTTTAGCTTTTCACAGCTTGTAAACCCTTTGCTTAAGAGAAATGAGCCTATTTCCATGAGTATATGTTTGGAGAAGTACGTAAGGATGCATTTCAAGGCTCCCCCACCTTGATCAACTAGATCACCCCTGCTGTAGTTGTGCCATTTTAGACCAACACTTTAAATTTTAGTGACTATTGAATTGCCACTCAAAGAACCATAATGGGGTTACTGCGATGTCTATATCCTCATTTGTAATTTTTGAAGAAGCCGTGGTGGTGGGCAAGGTAATTCTAATGACTCAGAAAAATGCTTTAAATTCTAAGAAATTTCTTTGAAACAATACATTAAATAGGTAGCATACAGCTGACCCACTCTCTGTTTTTTACTTGCAAATAAGCGTGCAGGGTCCTCCTACTCCAGATTGGGATTGCCATGCGTGGGTAGGGGAGGTTTAAACTTCCACCCAGCCACTTGTTTTCCAAAATTCACATCCCCCGCTTTCACAGGGGCTTTTAGCACAGGGGCTAAAAGGGGGGAAAAACTGGCACCATCAAAGAGAAGAGCAGCCGCATGCTACATATTTAACATATTGACTTGGTTTGCACATGACGACAACCCATTGGTTTAAGAATTGATGGGTTGTTGTGCATGAGCAGAAGAGAGCAATTGCGTTGCCCAAAGTGCCCACCTCTCTCCCGCTTTTACTTAGCAACCCACAGTTGGCTCTTTTGTAGGTTGCTGAGCATGGTATTCGAATCCAGACCACTGGGTTGTTTAGGGGCTAAATAACCCAGCAGTCTGGGTTCAGATGTCATGCTCAGCAACCTATGAAGGAGCCAGTTGTGGGCTGCTGAGTAAAAGCAGAAGAAGCGAGTGCACTACAGGCAGTGCGCCTGTTCATGCACAACAACCCATCAGTTTTTTTTGTCAGCAGGCACCCCCTTGCACAGTGCCCATCTGAGGCTCCCCATTCCTGCACTCATGCAACTGCAAATGTCCTCAATTGCCAAAGTGCAGGTAATTTTTTTTAAAAAATTCCCCCTGCAAATATTTGCAAAAATTAAGAGGGACACACACACAAAAATTTAAATGCTTGGCAACCATGGATAGCCCCTCCAAGATGTCGCTGGGGCAATTTGAAGGGACTGTCCATAGCTGTCAAAACGGGGCTCATGAAAGAAAGAAAAAAATTAAAGGGAAAAACAGCTGTGGTGAGCCCCAAACAGCTCAGGATCATGGCAGGGAGAAGGGAGGCAATTCAGTCCTCCTGCATTGTCCCCTGGAATACCCGCAGGAGGACCGATGGGGGAGGAGGGGGAGGGAAGGTGCCAATAACCTACGGTGAGCTCGATCGTCTGTCGGGTGCACTGTGGGTTGTTTGCACAACAACTAACCCACCATGGCTCATTGCCAGGGTGGGTTAGTGTGATGTGTGAATGCACCCATTGTAACTTCACAGAGGCCACACAAAGTACGCATTACAGAACAACAGTTTCATACAGGCATTTCTTCACAGTCCATCTCTGAGCTCCAACTTAGGAGTATTCTTTTTTCTCCATCAAGTAGAACTATGGGTGCTAGTAAGAAGCACTTGTAATTAGGGTGGGAAATAGAAACTTGAAATTAATGGCCCATTATGGGAAAGATCAGCCAACCCCTTGCAAAGCAGTCCTTGGTATATACTTGGGTAGTTGCAGTCTCCTGTGGCACACGACAGCTAGTCAGTGAGGGTGACAAATATGACAGTGCTGCACATTATAAGTATGGAATTTATTTTTCAAAAATGCGCCACCTATCAAACGGTTTGATTTAATGGTGATCTATCCTGCTGCTGGCAACTTTGATCCATTATCATTAACCAAAGGTTTGACAGAAAAGTGGCTTGATTTAGTAGAGAATTATCTGATAAGGCAATCCGTTAGATCACCCAGACTTGGCACTGATATACTACAGGTCTACAGTGACTGACTCAGCAAGTGACCTTTTTTTTGTTTTTTGTTTTATCAATAGCAACTCCAACTTTTAAAAATGAGCTTCCTTCAATGTCACATCACAGATGCCAGCTACACTTCATTTCACTTTTTAAAGGGTAATTGCTTGGGAAAGGTGCCACAGCGCAAGCACCAGGATCTAAGTATATCTGCAGATGAGATCAGTGTGAGATTGGAGGTGGGGTCCTTCTCCCAGGGCTGACTCTGCAGTCAGGTAGAGTGAGGCAATAGATTTTGAACAGTGCTAATAGGCAGCAGATTGTCAGTTTCAATGTATTCATTTATCCATTTTAAATGTATCCATTCATTTATTTAATAATTATGTTTAAAATGTTTCATAGATCATAGAGTTGGAAGGAGCCTACAAGGCCATCGAGTCCAACCCCCTGCTCAGTTCAGGAAACTAGAGGAGGGGTCTCCCATCCAAGTAATAACCAGGCCTGCCCCTGCTTAGCTTTCCACGCTCAGACAAGCTGAGCCAGCGTAAGCCACAGGCCTGTGATCTTGGGCATGTGGCCTGCATTTTACTCTGTTCTGTAAAATGCAATGATTTGGAGTTCTAAAATTGCACATGACGTGCTAACATGATAGAATAGTACAATGTAAACAAATTTATATTATGCGTTATATTATGCATGGGTGGCACAATCCAGTGTGGCTCCCCATAACCCTCCAAACTTTGAGGATTACGGGCATCCTATGGAGGGCAGAAGGAATGTGGAGGCGAAGGTCACCTCCGCGCTCCTCCTGCCCTGCAAAAGACTTAGATGGCTGCTTTCAGCCATCTAAGTCTTTTGCCCCAGAGTGAAAGGTGGGGAGGCTGAGGCGCTGCCAGGAGACCACGTATGCTGGCAGAGCCTGACTCCTCCCTTCCCTGCCCCCTGGAATGCCCCGCCCAACAGGACACCATCTCCATCGTCTGTCTCAGAGCCGCAGCTGGCACAGTTCTTTCAGTGCCAGCTGTGGGGGGCACTCCAAAGTAGGAGTCCCAGTTCCAACCTCGGAGCATGTTTCCAAGGTTGGAGCTGGGACTCTGACTTCTCCTATGGCCATCTACACTCTGTCTAGCAGCCATAGGATTGCACTCTGAAAGCAGCAGCAGTAAAAAAAAAAACCTAAATAAATCATGTCACAGTAAAAATGTAAGAGACACAGAAGGATTACAAACCAGCCTCTAAAGGCCAAAAGCCTTCTTAAACTGGGTGTTCTTAATACTGTGGCGAAAGGCTAAAAAGGAGGGAGCAAAACAAACCTCCCTAGGCAGAAAGCTGCAAAGTCTGGTTGCGGCAACCTGAATTTTTTTCTCTTACGTTTTGGTGTGTATGGGTGTTGGTAACAATTCAGGTATTAAAACCTTTCCCCCCAATAATAATACTTTTTCAGTAAAATTTTAAAATGTTGTTGTTTAAACTTTGTGGTCTATTTTCTTGCTTGGTTACCCACCCAACGCCTAAAAGCCAAACTCCACACTACCTAAGGTGTTTACAGGAGACCCAGAGGGTTTTTAGGATGTTTGGTGGAGGCAGTGGGGCAAAATAAAGAATTACGCTGGTGGCAGCTGAAAGGTCATTGGAAGAGAAGGGCAAACAGGAGAGGGGTCCCCTATTTATTTTGTATTATTTTATTTATTCAATTTATATCCCGCCTATACATAAATGCCCGAGGAGACATACAAAATCACAAACAAAACAAATATACAATAACACACAACCAAAACCAACCAATATAATTAAACATAGAAACAGAATAAAAATCCATAAAAATCGATAAAAGTACCATAAAATTCCATAAATATTGATTAAAATTCCATAAAATTGTAATAAAATACTATAAAAGGAAGGCCTGCCAGAATAATAAAGTCTTCAGTGCCTGCCTAAAAACATTCAAAGAAGGCAGAAGGCACATTTCAATCGGCAGGTCATTCCACAACTGAGGGGCAGCAAAGGAAAAAGTTCTTCGACATACAGCTGCCAGTCTCACATTGGGCAGCTGCAACAGCTGACCCTCAGAGGACCTTAAGTGGCGTGGTGGAACATAGGGGAGGAGGCGTTCCCTAAGGTATCTTGGACCCAGACCATGTAGTGCTTTGGCCTGGTCTCCCTCCACACATGCATCAGGGCGTAGCTGGTCGCATGACAGAAGGCCTGCCATGATAAGGAAAGTGACTTACAGTGCAATCCTGTACATGCCTACTCAGAAGTAAGCCCCAGCATGCTCAGTGGGATTTGCTTCCAAAAAAGTGTGTATAAGATTGCAACCTCCGGCTGCAATGGTATACATACTTACCTGGGAGTAAGTCCCATTGAATATAATGGGACTTACTTCTGAGTAGACATGTATAGAATAGCACTGGTGGACTAGTTCTCTTTTCATTGGTTGCTGATCATTGTGCATATCAAAGTGAGTCTTTGGCATTGCAAAGGCAACCACACTCAATGTGAACTTATATAGAGAATCCATTTATTTATTTATTATATTTATACCCCGCCTTTTTTCCTGCAAGGAACCCAAGGCGGCTTACATAATCCTCCTCCTCCTCTCCACTTTATCCTCACAACAACCCCCATCATCTAATATTAAAAAATGAGGTTGCAACACTGTGCACACTTAGTTGGAAGTTGCATTGAACTCAGTGGGATTTACTCCTGAGTAAACATGATAGACTTAGTTTACAAGGCTGCAATCCTGTGCATGTTTAGACAGAAAAGCGTCCTACAACTCCCTGCATGCTGGCTGGGGAATACTGGAAGTTGTAGCACACTTTTCTGTCTAAACATGCAGAGGATTGTGCCCTTATTTGGGAGTTAACTAGATCAAAACCAGAGTGAAACTGACTTCTGAAAAACCACATGGATAAGGAGGACTGAATTGAGGGAGGTAGCTTAAACAAATTCCAGTCATTGTATTTGTTAAGTGCTTTGTTCATTTCTCATAACTTTCTGTTTGAGGTCTTCCAAGCAATTAGTTTTCACTGTTTGTGGGGAAGAAGATGGCTTATTTTCCAGTCAGTAACTCTATTAAAGTGTCAGCCCGTCTGCACTATTGGGAATAGAAGCTCCTGTGCTTTTTTGCTTTTTTTTAAACAGCTGCAGCAATATTGAGAATCCCTTCATGCGTGCATCTTTCTGTTCTGATTTTAAAAGTGTTCCTCTGTGTAACAAGAGCTGCATTCACATGGATATTCTTAAGTCACTATAGTTGGCTGCAGGCAGCAATCATTTCAGCAGTACTTTGTTTTGCTAGCTGTGGACACGCCAACAAGCAGAAGTAGTTTGATCAACCTAGACTTTGGCAGTGCAAACATTACAGAAGAGGAGGACTTTAGTGGTGGTGTTGCTGCCATTGGCAAGGCTAATTGTGAACACACCGAAGAACAAAATTTTCCTAGAACAAAAATGGAAATGCTGCTCCATATTTATTATGTGGAATAATTATCAACCCCTGCTTCATATTCAGAATTGCTGCTGCAAAACTGAACACCCACTTCACCAATAAGGGGGCTTAATGGGTGCAGAGTGATCCATAATACCCATAGCTACTCTGCAGCAACTTTACCCAGGTCATTAACTTAAAGCCAGGACTACCAAAGTAATTAAAGGGATGTTGAAGAGTCCTTGGTCTCGAGTCACGAGTCTTTGGACCCGAGTCTCAAGTCCGAGTCTAAGTCCTTGGTCCAAAATGGTGACTCACGAGTCACGAGTCACTCCCAAAGCTGACTCCACAAGTCCCTATTAAAATCAATGGGGATTTTCCCCAACAAAATAAGGCTACTTCAGATGTGTGGCTTAAATAAATTCTAGGCACAAGTGTGCCTTTTTATCTCAAAACTCTGCCACTGATTTTGACAAGAACAGACCAGGCAGACAAACCCAAAATAACCAGGCAGGCAGAGGAGGCAGGGAACCACAAAGCAGGCAGGCAGAGGCCTTTGTCTTGGACAATTCAAACTGTGGAACTGGTTAAGAAGAGACCAGGCAGGCAGAGGAGGCAGGGAACCCCAAACAGGTAGGCAGAGGCAGCCAAACCCAAAATGTCTGAAAGGTTGCATTAGGAAAATGATTTTTAAAAATAAACTTGGATTGTTACTGCAACTAGGTCCAGACAGCACCTGCAGGTGGCATCAAGCAGGGATGTTGACGAGTCCTTGGTCTCGAGTCCCGAGTCGTGTCTCGAGTCCCATTAAAAATATTGGGACTCGAGTGCGACTCGAGTCAGAGGGGGGACTCAGTCCGACTCAGGAGTCGAGTCCTCGAGTCAGAGTCCCCATCCCTGGTAATTAACAGCTGTTTACGGTAATCACTGAATCACTAAAGGCAGAAGAATAATAGAGAAAGGGAAGGAAAAACAAAGGGAAGCATTCTGGTTGTGCAGAAGCACCCTTGGTCTGTGGAGAGGAGGAGGAACCCACATGCTGCAACAGGAGACACAATTTGGTGTTCTCCTACAAGTGACAAAGGTCTTCTGCAGGGCCCTGCTCTTGAGTGTTGCCCAAGTGTTAGAATAGAAGGTATGAGTAGGCACTGTCCTTTAGGGCCAATGAGGGAAAGAAGGTCAGATTTAACATTATGAAAATAAATGTGGGATATTCCTTACAGTGAGGGACACTTGAATGGCCTGCATTCTATCAATATCCAAATTGCAGCAGTAAATCAGTTTCTAGGCCATATAAATGTCAACTTAATGGAAGGGAAATGCACAAACACAATATTGTTCCAGTTGATTCATTGAAAGTCGTATAGCTACAGCCTCTCCTTGAAAGCAATAGGACAAAAATGTTAAACGCATGGAGGTATTTCAGCCAATGCTAGATGCGGTTTTCTTTCCCCATACAAACAGTAACAGGATCCTGAAGTTTAAAAAAGCTGCCTTGAATAATATCTTCTGGGCACAAATATTGTGAATTTTGATACTTTATGTAGCAATGTTTTGGCATGGAGGAATCCACTACCCAAGGCTGCCTCACATGATATCGCTGCCTGGTAGACACTCTCAAAACTGACTGACTGGTATAGTACAGTGTTCTCCAACCTTGGGTCCCCAGATGTTTTTGGCCTACAACTCCCAGCATTCCCCAGCCAGCTACGCTGGCTGGGGCATGCTGGGAGTTGTAGGCCAAAAACATCTGGGGACCCAAGGTTGGAGAACACTGGTTCCATACGCTTAGCCACGAGCTGTGTATTTGCTTGCCATATGAATTATTCCTCCACCATGATATTAATTGTCTCCATGGTGCCATCAAACATGCCTGGGTGGCAACTTATTACATTGTGGAGATAAATGATGTGCTGAAGTCCAATTCATGTTCAGGTCTGTAGACATGGAACAAGTTGTTGCCCAGAGCAGTAGTTAGCCTAAGGTTGCCAACCAATAAACCATTATTTTATGTATTACATTTAAATTAGGGTGGTACACAATATTTTCTCCCTGTTTGGGGATTACATGCATTTTCATTACTAGAACCGCTCTTTGTTTCATGTTACATTCAGTTAAATTTTATTTGTTTTTGTGTTCCATTCATCAGCATTGCATTTGTCTTGGCACTTGCCTGCCTTCTTGGATTTTTTTGTTTGTTTGTTTGTTTGAACGTGTGGAGTAAAATGTCTGAGGCAGGGTTCTCATTGTATCTTCTGACTTTTATTTGCTAAAAATGACCTGGGACAATGACCTTTGTAATGTATCAATCTCCTATAACGTAACAGAGGTAGATTTGGGAAACATACCATACAAATCAGTCTTTCACTATCTTTTGAGGCCAACTAATGAGATCAGGGAGCTCTGTGCAGGGCCAGCAGGCCCTCAGCAGCCTCCACAGGTAGGTCCTCTTGGCAGAAGGGAAGCCACTGAAGACACAAACCCCCATCCACCCCCACAGACAGTGGCAAGAGTAGCAGGGGAGCCAAGTGAATTTCTCCTCCCTCCCTCCCTCCCCTGGCAGCAAAGGCGCAGTCCAATCGCCTCCCACTTTCTTCCCTTACCTCGCTTGGTTGAAGCTAAGCAAGCGGTCTCTTGCAGCAGCCGAAGAAGCTGATTACACACGGGCAAGCAGTAAGTGCAGCAGTGGAGTCAGTGAAGCTCCCCACCCCGCAATTCAGCGAAGGTGAGGTTGGTGGCAGCTCTGACCATGGCCTTTCCCTTTGAAGCAAACAGAGCAGGCACTAGCCACCAAAGGGGGGGGGCTGCTCTCACTCTGGCAAGCACTACAGCTGCACCTGCCATTAATTTGCAGCACAATACATCCGGGGTCCTGAAGGAAACATGGGGGGGGGTTAAATGGTGGGTCCAGCAACAGCTGCTTCTAGTGCCTAATTGCTTTAAGGGAGGGGAGATGGGGAGAATGGGCCCTCCAGAGAGGCTGATGCCCTCAGCAAATGTCCAATGGTGCTGACCCCTTATGCTGGGCCTGCTCTGATGTACAGGGAGAAAGACTCTTCTATCAGAGAGAGAGCACAAGAGATAGCAATGGTGTTTTTTCAAAGTTCTACAAAAAATTGTCCTCTGTATATAGATGTGGGAATCATGTTCAAAAGTCCAATGGAACATCAAGAACATATTGAAAATGTTGCTCACAAAAAATGCCCCATACATGGAGATGTTTTCAGCTGTTTTTCATATGCAAGGCAGTAGAAAATAGTTTAACCACCATTAATAATGTAAAGTCTGCAACAGCTTTCAGTTGTTACCAACCTTTAAGGAGCACACTTGGTTGTTTAAGACCAGTGAACACAAGGTAACAGTTTTCACCCCTGAATTTATCACACAGTTTGTCATTTGATATGAGGAGCTGTTAAAGTGAGAACTGTCAGGAAAACTTAGGTGCTTGTCTGCTTTCATTTGCATCTGGATATTTAACTTCACCACATGATGTTTTTTAATTCCCAGTGGGCCTGTTTAATCCTTGGTTGGTTTGCATTTACTTCAAATAGGAATAATCCTCTATAGTCCTTTTGATTTTACAACCTTGAACACATGTCTCCATCACACGTCCTCTGCTGCACCTCTTCAATTCTTATTTTATTTTGAGTGATTTGGTCAATTAGTTTCTCAGTGTTCCCTGTTCATACCTAATTTTAAAGTTTCCTTTTATTATGCAGTAAGTGTCAGTGCAATATGGGATAGGACCCATTTGGTGGGTTGTTCTGGGCTCTGTGAAATATTGCTTAGGCCTGTCAAGCTGAAGATAAGCCATTTGTATGTAATTCAAAGGAAGAGGGAGGAGAGATTTTGGCATGACGAACTAGTTTTGGAAACAGGGATATTTTTTGGGAACTTGACTCAGTGAATCCTAGCTCAATCACTTATTTTTATGTGATCATCTTTGAGCCACCAAACCTAGTTTTGTATAATCCAATATGCAGACCTCCACAAGATGATGATGATGATGATGATGATGATGATGATGATGATTTATTCACTCCTTCCTATATTCATCCTCACAATAACCTTATCAAATAAATAATTATTTATATTATATTCCATTTTTACATTTCCCTTACAGTGCCTGGAAAAATGTTAACATACCCAGAAGGTCAAGTTTAGCGCATAGTTGAATCTTAGGGGACAATCACAAATGAATGCAATATCGGACCCACACATACATTTTGGAAGTACCAGTTAGCAGTCATCAACCATTACAGCGCAGATAAGAGCATAGTGCACAGGTGAGGAGGGGCCTGGGCCAAAGGGTGTTGCCCCGAGTGGCTCCAAGGAAGGAACCTGGTGGTTTGGGGTTGCCCTGGCAATAGAGCTCAGTGCGAAAGCTGTCTAGATACATGGCTAAAACTTGAGGGCAGAGCCCTTCCTTTGGTTTACTGACAAAAAAGCAAATTAAAACAAATCAACAAAACAAAAGCAATTTAGCAAGCTAGAATTTTATTCTGGTTCGTTGCCAGCATGAATTGTTCCCCCTGAGAGATGATGGGCAGAGCAATCCTACCAGCTGCAGTGGGGAGGTCCAAAGGCAGACAACATGCTCGCCCCGTATCCAAAGTCCTGCTGGGCTCATGCGGCAGGGCAAAAGTGAGGGAGGGACAGCATTTCTCCCTGCTCCTTCCAGGTTTGCTTGGTTGTTTTTTTTTTAACATTTTCCTTCCCATTGCAATCAGTGGGAGGGAAATCATGGGATATATGATCTGTCTATGGCCCCTGGAATGACTTTTCAGGGAACACAGAATTGCAGCCTTAAAGTGTATGTTTGTTGTTTACAGCATTTTTACACTGCTTTTCAGCCAAAAAAGGCTCCTGGAGCCATTTACAAAGATTAATAATGGGATAGTCCTTGCATTCAGGCTTACAATCTAGAAGAAATGACACAAAGGGAAATGGAATTGGGAGGGAGGGGAAAGAGGCAAAACTCAGGCACCAGTTCTTAGAAAGTTCTCATAGGTACTCTTTTTGGCAGGGAAGAGCAAAGCAAGCTCCCTGCAGCTGTTCATTCTCTGGCAGGTATATGGGGTCAGGATGGTCTCCCCCTTGCTATGATGCTGTTCTTGAGAGGCAGGGGGTGCACCTTCCCAGTGGCCCTTGTCTTTTTGGCTGATGGATGAGGACAGAGTCCTCATCCCAGGGAACTGTCGCTTGGAGCTGTGTGTTCCTTCTGGCAGGGAGGGAGAGATGACTCCTGTTTTAATAAGAGAACATACCCTTCCGATGGAAATATATTTTCATGTGACCATTACCACCCATTCCTAGGGTGTCTGTGTCTGAAAATGTAAGTGTCTGATTTGATTTCTCTCTAAAAAGCAAAGCAGAACTGTATGATACCAGATTAAGGTTGTTGAGAGTCATGAAAACCACTGACTGCTACCCAGTGAGTTTGTATATTTGGACTGCAGTGATGTTGACCAAAAAAACAACAACACCTGGCACTGAAAGGATCAAATATCAATCCCTACAAGACTGAAAGATATATGGGACCCCAGGAAGATCATCGCTCAGCTGAAGGAAAAGACCAAGCAAGACAAGAACTAGATGCATTATAGTGGAATGGATGATAGCAAACAAATGGGGGTATAAACAAATGAGTTTTCTCCTTTTGGATCAGGGCATAGGGTTCTGCAACGAAATAATAGGTACTTAACTAAAAATGGAAAACAAGTATCTTGATAAATTAGTTCAGTAATCTATGGTATGGAGATAGCCTTTAACCTAAATTGTAAGGGAAAACAACAGAAGAGAGGTAGTAAGTGGGATTTAAATATGGATTTTATCAGCTGAGAAAGACAGAGCTAAAAGACTGAGTAATCAGCACAAGGCTAGTGTAATGACTGAAAGCAATTTCACATACAGACTATCAATCTATTTCACAAGTATGACTTGCATAACATCATATGAAATCTCACCTTTAAAATCTTATTACCCATACCAAATAATTCTTTATTATACTGAGAAAGGGGTTAGAAACAAATATAGACAATGATCTCAATTGCAAAAATCCTGTACATTGATTGAATCATCACTTGACATGAGTGTTTTGGACATCTCTCACATCACATGGATAGGTGCACTGTAAGGTTGAAGACAGGAGTCGAACCTCTTTCAGCCTGAGGGCCAAATTCAATTCTGGAGAGGCTCTCGGGGGCATATTTACCAGCATATTTTTAGCTTCAAGGTCTTACTGCCAGTAACTAAACCTTAGGAGAGGCATTTCAGCCTTTTAGAATGGGAAAAACAAGCAGTTAGGGGAAAGGGGGGTTGACCTTTAATAAGAAAGTACTTCTGTTCAAAAGTTGCATGGAAATCCATGCATGCTCTTAATTCTTTTGAAAATTTAATTGTTTATTATTTCACTATTTCCTTTCAAACTGCTACTATTGACAACCTAGTTCCTCATCTTATATTTATTGGTATGAGTCCATTGTATGTAGACTGTATCTCACTCAGAAGGGCAGAAGACCTAGTGAGACCAAAACTATTTGTTTTTATTAAATTGCTCATGTATATGCCTCACATACTAAATACATGCCATACTTTACAGCCACCCATGTTCTCTACTAGATGTTCAGGTCTGTTTTATTAAAAATGCAATTTAATACAATGAATTGGTCGCTGACCTATTCCGATGATGAAAGAGGGACAACTTGTCCCTGAGCTTTTAATTATGCCTGGACTGAAACATCAGACATCATCTTATGTAATACTGCCATCTGTCGTTCATGAAAGGAAAATGTCAGCATTTGTGAGGTCCCTTAATAAATATTAAGGAATAAACAAAACATTAATTTGTAGACTTAATGTAATTATAAACATAATTGTTTGCCTCTTGTCCACGCATTCTTTTCAGATGAATAATAATTTTTAAAAGCTTGTAAACATGCTTGAAGAATCTTTAAAAGGGGGATGTTGGAGTAATTCCAATCCTAGCTAAAAAACAACCAATACATGTAAAATCCTCCTAAAATGAAGTCTTGGGGATCTGCAAACCAAACATAGTTCATGTTCAGAAGGCAAGTATGGTAGGGCGTATAGATGACTGTAGTCACTGTATCTCTGATGTGTGGCCACAAGAAATATGCAAATCTGGGGGAGTTGTTCCAGCAAAGTAATTTCATCCTGTTCTAATTAAGGAAGGAGACATGACAGACATTTAATGGCATATGGGGGGGGGACTTATGTCAGCTGTTGTTTTTTCTTTTAAGAGGTCTAGCTGTATTGAACTTGTTTTAGTTGTTCAAATGGTTTTAAATTTTGTTTTAAACTTTGTATCAAAATTTTATGATGTGTTTATTGTTGTTCTATTTTGTATTGTATTTTATTGTATTGAATGAATTGTTGTAAACCACTCTGAGAGCTTCGGCTATTGGGAGGATTAGAAATAAAATAAAATAATAATAATTTCATCCAGCACCATGTTTTTTTTTCCATTGAAGCTAAGACAATAACATCCTCTGTTTAGTGAAAAGAGCAAAGCTAATTTGTTGGAAAAGGAGGGAATGTTATATACCAGGCTAGTAAGATAAATAGCTGCAATACACTGATGTTCAAACACAGCAAAGGCTACGTGTCCATGGCTACACTCCCCTCTTTTCTTCTTACTCTGAGAGAAGGGAAGCAGGTGTCAAACTCAGACCCCCTTCTTCCTGACACGAGGTCACCAACACTGGTGTCAGAGCTGCTAGTGCTGATTATCTATGCAGAGGCGCACACTTAGTACAAGTGTTAGATATGGGTGTTTCTCCCAAGCCACAACCTCTTGCATTTCAAATAGCTGAGATCCATGCATGGAAACTTCCTTCTGCTCATGGGGTGTACTGCTGGATCATCAGAAATGTCTCTGTTATTAAGGGTGCAATCCTATGCATGTTTAGACAGAAAAAAGTCCTACAACTCCCAGCATGCCCCAGCCTGCTGGCTGGGGATGCTGGGAGTTGTAGGACTTTTTTCTGTCAAAGCACACATAGGATTATGCCTTAAAGTCACAGTCCAAATGCCAATGTTTGAAATCAGTTTGGATTATTTTTTAAAGCATTTACACTCATTAATAGTGAGCCTGTTCTTCCAGTGTGTATCCAGATGTGGCCAAAACAGCACCATACACACAGAAGGGGGTATCAGCAGGCTTGGGTGATCCCAGTGTTTGCAGAAGGATATAAAAATCCTTAGGGGGGGGATCCTGACAGTGGGGGGGGTACCCAGAGTAGCTCAAGGAGGACTGGTCATACTCACTGAACATGGAATGCTAACTGACTGTTGGGAAACTGGAAAAGTGGTGATGGAGGGAGTTGCCTGGAAAAGGACATAGCTAGATGACTGGAACTCTGAAAAGGCACATTTTTAAAGGTGCCACATGTGCAATTGATAAATAATTATAATTGTGAAGAAAAAGCGTCAGAGTTTCCTGCACCACACACACACACACACACACAAACACACACACGTGTAAACAAGATAATCCCAGCTGAGGGCTGGGAACATCATGCAAAATGCACATAGTTCCTCTGATGGCTCCTGACGCCTCAGAGTCTACCTTGTCTTTGATGTCCCAGTATTTGCATGCAAATGCAGCCCAAGCATTCTATTCATGACCAAGGAGCCACCTCTTCTGCTTGGCCCAGATGAAGTTCATCCTGATTGGCTAAAGGCAGATGGGCTACTGAAAGGAGAGGTGGGGGGAAGAATCTATACTGCTGCTGTGGCTTCTGGTTTGGGTTACTGCACGCTTTCACCGGAGAAGGGCTTTTTTGCTGAGGCAAGCCCTGGGAAGAGGACCAACCTCCAGACAAAGGGAGTGCCTGGGTATTTATATAGTAAAGAACTAGTTTTGTTGTTTTATAAGAAGCCCGAGTGCAAGGTGAAAGGGAGAAACGTGCTAAACGAAAAGCACGTCAAGCGAATCCTTCACAGGACCATCTTCCATCTGGTAACCTGTGTCCTCACTGTGGGAAGCTGTGTGGATCTAGAATTGGCCTCCACAGTCACTTACGGACCCATCATTAGAGTCTACACAATCTTCTTTAGAATTTCCTCCTTTTATCCTGGAAGACAATCTTACTCGGTCAGGAGTGATCGCCTGATGATGATGATGATGATGATGATGATGATGATGATGATGTACCAAAGTGTCTCCCCACCTTTCTCCCTCTTCCCTCATTCCCCACCTTTTTTTGTAATCTGTTTACCTTAAATAAACTTTCCTGGTTTCACCCCACACGGTGTGTGTGGTTCCTCTGTGGTTCAGTGCTAAATCCAGTGTATAGACCAAGGGCAAGGCCCTGAGAGAATCAAGTCAAGACGTCAGAGCTAAGGCTGGCAGTTTTGCACCTTTGATCTCTGGTCTTGAGAAAAGGACCGGTTGGCAGTCCTTCACAATAATAATCAAAATGTGTATGTTACGGTAATCCTATTTGTTACATTAAAGTCTTAGAAAAGCAAACTGTACAGTTAGAAATTCCTTCATCGTCAGCAGCAGATGCTGCACTGAACGCCTGTCTTTCCACTGATCTGCCAGTCCTTTTAGAAGATATAGAATCTATTCAAGATACTGAAAACAAGGTAATGTTAACAGGATTTCCTGTTGTAAAGCAAGGAGACATTTGCCATAAAGCAACATTCTGAAGATCATTCCTATATAATTTGTGCCAGTGACAAAGGACTGTACATATAATTCCTTTTTAGCAGACTTTTGAAAAATCATACTTTTAAAAAGCGGGTCCCTTAAGGACTTCTAAACCAAGCTACAGATGATTGCATGAAAGAGACTAGAAAAGTGCAAGAGCCATTTTGATGGTTCTTCGTCATACCTTTTTTGGGGAGCTTTTATTTAGCCATGTTGAATTTACTCTTGCATGTTATTCCCCTCCCCTTTAAGATGGAGATAAGTCAAATGGTTTAACAGCTTGGCAGCAAATATTTAAAAGATGGTGACCATAAATATAAATGCCATTAGGATGAGAGTGGAGAAACAATGTTTAACTCTTCATGAAAAACTGCCTTTCTAAGACCACTTTAAAATGCTGTGTTAGAGAGAAATGGAACAATTCTGAAATAATCCTCCATAGGGCTGGTCTATAGGGAGCTATTCTGCTATGGATGTTTCTGTGTGCTGCCGCCCTTGATGCATCATTAATGCTAAAAGATGAGTTACATGCCCACATAAAATGCACAGCTTATGGTTTTACTGTCTGGAAGGTAACTTGATTTTGTTCAGTTGCCGATACCTCCAGAAAACAAGTTCACCAGCTACAATCCATAAATCATTAAAGATTTTCTGTGCTTCAGTTCGAGACCCCAGAAAAGTAGGTCAGCTCTGGTTCCCTACTGCATCATAAAATAGCTGTGTGTGTGTGTGTGTGTGTGTGTGTGTGTGTTCAGATATCTCTGCTAAGTTTCTCTGATATTACTATTTGTGACTTTCTTCAACATATACCATTAGTAAGAAATAAGAAGGCTCCTGACCATTATTTTGTTTTATTTTTTTATTTCGCCCCCTCAAATTGACTTCCCAGGGAGGGAGGGAGGGAGGGAGGGAGTGGGTTAATAATCAGAACATACCACGTGTGTATGAACACAAAGGAAGTTATGACTGTTTATTTTATACCTGAACAAAATGCTGTTACACAAATATTGTAATTATGAGAGCAAACCTGAAGGGAGCAAATGATGCATTTGTATCCATAAACTCACATTATTATATCTCTTTGATTAGTCGTCTACAGTAAAACAGCCTTTGCTTTGATTAGTGGTCTACAGTAAAACAGCCTTTGCTGGAATGTTTCTATTTCCTCCAGCAATATAATATGTAAATAAATAAGTCCAGAGTTTGCTGGAAACTCTATCTAGGTTATACTTTGTATAGGTAGCCCCCACATAAAGCCCCTTTTGCATGCTATATCCAAATGAGATGTCAGGCAGTGATTTTATACAGAGTTGTCTATGGATCTTTGTGCAAGTAGTATATGAACCTAACTGAACCAACTCAAATAAGTAAATAAGTGCCTGGGAAATAAAGAAGTTGGAGATTTTCCAGACTATTTTGAGGCAAGCTGTAGATAATACAGAATCAGGATGATGATGATGATGATGATGATGATGATGATGATGATTTCACCCCAATAGTTCCAATAAAATATATGTCCATATGAAACTTTTCGATAGTGATTTTTCTTTTATTAGCTAACTACAAGGCAGATACATTTTCAAACATGTGGTTACATAAAATCCTACTTGAAGGCTATTGCATAATCATCATTTTGATAACTCTAGATACTCTATAGTTGTGTTACTGAAATGTTGCCAACTTTCACTGTAAGAATCATTTTACATTTACTGATTTCAGTGGAGCTATGTGAGCATGGGACTACAGGAATGTTGGGGAAATGTCTTCCACATTGATTTGTACAGGAAAATCATTGAAACAATTAGTGGTTGCTGGATGAAAGTGAAGAATTAATGCACATATTGATCATCCTAGTACAATCTATCAATTGATATAGAATAAACAGTGCAGCTTGATGAAATTATGTCTTTGTTGTCTATTAACAGCCCACCAAAAGGTAATATCCATCTGATACTTCATAATGTAGGGAAAGGTCAGATGTTTATGAATTGCAAATTTGGAGCATATAGACTATTTTATAATAGACATCAGATGTGGTTGTGCATCTACAGATACAGCCACCATTTTCTAATAGTAGTTACTTCCACACTAGTCCTTCTCCCCCCCCCCCCTGGAATTACCATCTTTTGTACTTTTGCTTTTTATGAAGAATCATTATCAATCATTATGTTCTAGTGATTTCTCTGTTGTCATCCCAAGTATTTTCAGACCCAATCTGTGTGGTGTTTTGTTCTTTGTTTGCAATAAAATGCATTTGCTGGATCAGTCTGTCCAGTATAAATTGCTATTGATGCTTTCAGGGATACTGTGTCTTTAAAACCAAAGCTTCCTGTTTCCAGATTCCATTTTCTTGTTTCCTTCATTGCATGATCCTAGCCAATCAGGGATCATGTTGTGAATGAGATAACACCAACTGCTAGTAGCTAGATTGGCTACACTGTGGTCTGAAGCCAAGGAGTGTTGCCTGGTTTCCCAGGCAATACACGGCAATATTTCTGTGTTCTGATACTGCACTGTGAGGATGGGTAATGAAATTGACACAGTGCAGGAAGAGAAAGGAGACCCACATTGTCAACACACGTGCTGGGTAACATAAATGTGGCCATTGACATGTACTACCTTTAACACATACAAGGGATCTTTTAACATAAAGTTGCTGTGTGCCACTTGGAAGTGGGCACCTTAGTGTGAGAGAAATTAGAAAGATTTTTAGAAGCATAAGATGGCATTTATTAAGAATTCAAACACAGGAAAAATTGAGCCATTTATTTAAAAAGCATTTAAATGAGAATACAAGCTCAAAATGCCATAGGAAGTAACAATCCTAGCAAGCAGATCTGAAACAGTAGCTAACCAGAACAGCAAGCAAGCACTGTGTCATTTCCTAGAAAGTATGTGTATCTAACTGGAATAGAAAGGAGTACAGTTATGATCCAGTTAGAAGGTTTAGGGTGTTGTTGCAATTGAGGGGGGAGGTTCTGGAGGAGATACAGACAGGTAAGTCAAAGTAGGGTTTGGGTGGGAGGAAAAAAGGAAACTGCTACAAAGAGGGGAGAGATTTGGAAGCAGGTGCTCAAGGATATACAGTAAGCAGAGAAATGTGGTGGAACAAAGGACCCACTAGCAGTTCAGTAAGGGGTGATCTGGCTTAAGTGTGTGCTTAAATAAGCTCTTACCTGGGTCCCCGCCCTTCTGAGCCATTGGCTCAATTCCCGTGACCCACCAGACCAGGTGCTTGCCTCCTCTCTCCTCTCCCACGCGCAAGCCTTCTCCCTGTTCCCACATACGGGCCATTGGAAGTTCTTTTTCTGAGTGTTTAGGCTTTGAAGACAGCTTGAATGCAACCAATACCTCCCTCCCTGGAGCCACAGAAAATTGGCAAAAGATAGAAAATACTAGCAAAACAGTGAGAAGGAGGAAAAGAGACAATTCCAGCTAGCTAGTTGTCCAGTTAGGGCAAAGGATAGCAGTTCATTCAAGGGGTATATCTTTCTTTGCCGTGAGTTGGAAGCCAGAGAGCTTCAGCAGGAGTGAAAAGGAAGAAAGGGTGGGTGGTGGTAAAGAGAGAGGGCTACAAGGTTTTCCTTGCAGTGTGCAAGGAGGCTTGTTTGAGGCTGAAAGTTTCCTGGTGCACACACAGCCTATGCCCCACCCTTTATCTCTGTGCCTTTCACAGTCTGTGAAAACAGAACTGTGGTCAGGCAGCCTTTCAGCTTCCATTCAAAGCATTTACAGCACAATCCTATACATGCCTAGTCAAAAGTAAGCTCCACTGAGTGCAGCGGTACTTACTCCCAGGTAAGTGTGTATAGGACTGCAGCCTGAGTGAAAAGTATTACAATTTAACCACTTTGTGCTGTAAAATGTACCTAGAGATTTCAGATCAATATTCTTATTTTTCAGGTTTTGTAGTAAAACATTGTACCCCTGATCAGAAATAGATTGTATAGAAAGGGAAGGGGAAATCATTTTGGCATTTAAAAAAATGCCTAGGGAGTTACACATGAGAGTGCACACACTAACATGCTCATAGTTCTTATGATGTCAGCTCCTAAGAATCCAACTCTCTTTTGACATTTATATTAGGGTATGAAACTAAGCTTATCTCGAGCCAGTCTAATCCCACAGTTCTCCATCTTTGCAGAAAGGAAAGGACAGCATCCTGAATTAGACCCTGTTTGTTTTCCTTTTACCCCTCAGCAATTTGGGCCAAGAAGAAAATGGGCCAACCATATAGGCAGAAGTAACCTCTACATCCCCCCCCCCTTACATGCTAGCTCTTGCCTTGAAAGGAGAGAGGGAATGTATAGGGTGGCTGGGATATATATATATATATATATATATATATATATATATGTGCGCGCACGCGCACACAGTCACATCTGGAATTACAGCATTGTGACCCACACTGATATTAATTAAAGTTTAATGATTAAACACTTCTATACTTCTAGACAACAAGTCTAGAGTATGCTTTAGAAGAGCAGCATAAACTCAAAATAGCAAACATTTTATTCTCCTTGGTTGATTGGGTAGTGGGGGGGGGAGGGTTAAGTTATTTTCCATGACCTAACTGGTATGTTTTAAATAGTTTCCATTCCTCACCCTTGGGTTCTTTTTGACGGTTTAACGCCTTCAGAAAGTGCCATTTCAGTTCTTGTGGGAAGGGGGAAACCAGCAGTCACTGTGTTGAGTGTTTCTGGTGAATAAAAACACAGCTAAGGCTGGAAATGTAATGAAATATTTTACATTCTAAAATGTCAGGAGTCAACTTAAGTGTCACTGTCTTTGGATTAAACTTGTGTCAAAGCAAATCCATTCAGCCTCACCAAAATATGGAAAATTACGATATCCATGGAGAAATTCATTCCTTGAAACTAGGGCAGAAATCTACAGAGTATTAGTGTGATGTTATTTCTATTTAAAATATATGTCAGTCTATCTTTTAATGTATGTCTTTTTGTGTGGGGGGGAAGCACATATCAAATCCTGTTCAATGGCTACATTGGGGGGCTTAATGTTGAAAAATATTTCTCAACTAGCTAACTCAAATGCTACTGCCTTCCACCTATTTAGGTACAGAGATGCAGTTATAATATGTAAATTGGATCACATTCCATTGTCCTGGCTAATTCAAAGTCACATTCTAGCAGGCATAGGATTTCTGTGGTTCATACGGGACAGACTGTTAGTAGTTAAAACTTTAAATTCCCAGATGGGAAAATATTTTTTGTCTATTTGCAGAGTAATAAGGAAACAGACCAAAACTGGTGAAAATTCTAAAGGAATTAGAAAGACCAAAATGAATGTGCATGCTCCACAACTTCCTGCCATGCATTCTCATACAACCAACTATAGAAGGACTCCCAGCCTTTTATATGCTTAGTGAAATATACTTGGCTTTAGATGTCATCACATATCATTGCCTATGTAACATTATCATGAAGCCAAATCAGAGTGAGGACAATGCTTCCTGCCCTCACTCTGATTGGATTTCATGAAGACACCACTAAATCAATTATATTTGGGATTTCAGAAGTAATTAACGCTACTTTGAGGGAGGGAATAATGTCTAATATCCTTAAGGAGGTGGTTATGAGGCCTGTCCTGTAGAAGCCAAATCTAGATTCTACAATCTTTGATAAAAATTGCCCTGTGTCAAGTCTTCCAATTTTGAGCATGGTTTTGGACCAGGCAGTGGTCTCTCAAATCCAGGTACTCTTGTAGGATAATCATATACAGATGACACACAGCTCTACTTTACTTTTAACCTACTAATCACAGGGAAACTATGGAAAAGGAAGTATTCCTTCACATAGCACATAGTTAAACTATGGAGTTCACTACCACAACATGTAATGATAGCCACTAACTTGGATGACTTTAAAGGGGAATTAGACAGATTCATGAAGGATAAATCTGTCAATGTCTACTAGTCATGACGGCTATATATTATCTCTAGTTTTATCATGGTAGATAACTTTTATCACAGTTCCTGAGGAACACGAGCTATTGCACTCATGTCCTGCTTGTGGACTTCCCATTGGCATCTGGCTGGCCACTGAGGGAACAGAATACTGGACTAGATAGGCTTTTGGTCTAATCCAGCATGGCTCTTATATGCTTATGTTAACTCCTGAATAGCCGTTTGGAATGGATGAAGGTGAACAAACTAAATAGGTGCTTAAGATGGATGAAGGTGAACCAGCTGAAGCTTAATCCAGACAAGACAGAAATACTTTGGGTGGGTAAATCTGCTGATTTACATGGAAGGATATAATCTGTATTGGACAGTGCCATGCCCCTGCCCATGGGCAAAGCGTTATAGCAGTATGTGAGGGGAGAGGGGAGTGTGAGAGCAGTGTGGGATGTAGAGATGTCTGCTGATTGGCTGAGAGAGTGAGAAGGGGGGTGAAGCCTGGGATATATAAACAGTGGGTGGTGCTGTTCAGGAGGGTAGTCTGAGGGAAGTCTGAGGGAGGAGGGGTGAAGAGAGAGAAAGAGAGAGGGGCAGAGAGGGGTTATTTTGTGAGAGGGTTGAGGAATCTGAGAGAAGTCTGAGGGGAGTCTGGAGAGAGGGGGGGTTGTCAACGTTTAGAATCCATTAACATGATCTATTTCCCTACCCTTAATTGTAATTGAATAAACTTATTTCATTTTTAAAACTTAAAAGGAGTAGTCCGAATGAGTAACCCTGAAGGGGCTGGTGGCAGCGGAGGAGCAAAGAGAGTGTGATTTTTGAAGCACTGGCAGAGGTGCTGGGTTGGACAAGGTGCGAGGCAACTGGGAGGTCTGTCAGGTGGTGGCAAGCAGTGGGATCTGACAGACAGGGTCACACTTCCCATGAAGGACCAAGTCCATAGCTTGGGAGGTCTTCTGAACCAGGGCCGGCGCTACCGCTAGGCAGACCCAGGCGGCTGCCTAGGGCGCATGGCGGAAGAGGGCGCAGAAACGCTGCGCTCCTTCCTCACCGCCAGCGCGCTCCTGCCTTGCCTGCCACCTCCGCCACGCCTCCCCGCCCGCCGCCGCCACTGCACCTCCCCCCCCGCCCGCGCGCCCACCAGCCACCTACCTACCTTTGCGTCAGTTTCTGGAGCCCCACCGGCGTTGTTTTGGCGGGAGGAACCAGGGCAACAGGGCTTAAACAGCCCTGTTGCCCTGGTTTCCCCGGCAAAAAAAAAAGCGCGGGGGTCCCGTTGCATCGGAGGAGGAGGAGGCGGCAGCAGCAGCCAGCAGCCAGCAGCGGGGGGGGGGAAGGTAGGTGGTGGTGGTGGTGGTGGTGGCGGTGGCGGCGGCGGCGCGGGGGGGTTGCAGAGCAGGGCTGCTTTGCTCCGGAGCCCCCCCCCATGGCACGAGAGGGAGGGCGCTAAATATAATTTGGCCTAGGGCGCCAAACAGCCCTGCACCGGTCCTGTTCTGAACTCATTGCCGACACTGAGTTTGGAAGCACAGGTGGTGCGGGTAGCCAGGAGTGTCTTTTACCAACTTCAGTTAGTACATCAGCTGTGACACTATCTAGAGAAAGAGTCCTAGCCTCAGTTATGCTGCTATGCATGCCCTAGTTAGATCCAGACTGGACTCCTATAACGTACTCTGTGAGGCTGCATTTGAGGATGACTCAGAAACTTCAGCGGGCACAGAATGCAGCCACTGTATCCTTGTTGGGGCTAGACAGTCAAATCATATTACACCAATTCTGTACCAGCTACACTGGTTGCCAGTACATTTCTAGGCCCAATTGAAAATGCTAGTTTTACCATTTAAAGCCCTAAATGGATTGGGTCTGGGTTATTTGAAGGGCCGCCTACACCCATATGAGCTCACCTGTGCTTTAAGATTATCTTTGGAGTTCTTACTCACTGGCCCACCACTAAGATCAGTAAGGTTGCTGGGCACTAGAGATGGGGCCTTCTCAGTGGTAGCCCCTATTCTTTGGAATTCCCTCTTTACATATATATGTCTGGCTCCACCCATGGCCACTTTTAGGAGGGCTTTAAAAACATACTTGTTTTCTCTGGCTTTTAACTAAAAACATTTTATATGGTATTTGCTACTGTTAGATATTTGAAATTATATTTTACTGGCATATTTTAAAATTGTTGTTTAAATTTAAAGTACTTTTATAATTTGTTTGATATTGAATTGTACTATTTTCATGATGTAAGCTGCCTTGGAAGGCCTGGTAAGAAATATATATTTAAAATACATACAGTTGGCTATGTAATGATGTCTGAAGTCAAATCAGAGTGAGAGCTATGTTTCCTGCCTCATTCTGCCATGTTGTGGAAGAAAAAAGGAAGGAGAAATGTTACAGCTAGCAAGCTGTAAGTGGGACAAGCACTTTGATGCACCCCCCAAAAAAATCACTAAAAGGGAGTGTCCCACTTTGTATCCTGCAAATAGAGTGGTGAAATGGAGGTTGGCCATTTTGGCTCTAACCTAGTTTTCTTTTTTGTACTACTGGAATGGGTAGTTAGGATTCAGCATCTAAAAGATGCATCCTCTCATCTGAAATGCATACTCTATAAAACTTTCTTCTTGTGCATTACCTTTTAGAGTTGCCCCCCATTTAATGAAACCTATGGAAAAATGAGAAATTATTTCCTGAACTGTGGCAAAATACATCCCCAAACTCTTCAGTTCATGGAAACAAAGGTGGTATACATAACACTTAGACTTATGCTCAGTGTTCTATGGAACATGGGAGGTTGTACTGTAAATTATTTGAACTACTTGTCACTTGTAAGCATACACATCTCAATAGGGCTACTGTGGGGTTTCCTTTGGACCACTGGTATGAATGGATTTCATTGTAAGCCTTACATTTTCATTATCTACCTCACTGAAAGGTTAATGTTAGATCACAGGTTGTTGGAGTTTTATTTTCAAAAAGTAGGAAATTGATTTCCATTTCAGTGGTTGTTGCTCTCATCTTGGTAGCATTTGTTAAGAAGGGATGTTTCACTTTAAATTTGATGCAAGCAAACTCTCTATTGTTTTATAATTACATTTCTAGCTGAGGTTTCATCCTGCTATTTGGATGGCCTAAATTACCCACATTTCATTTTTTATGGCACCCAAGTTACAAAATTGGAATGTTCCTTCACATGTGATTAGTTTGAGTAATTGTCATGAATTTGCCAAACAGCCTTGTCCACTGAGACATGGGTTGTTAAAATGAGCCAGACTGTGAATCTTAAAGGAGAGTTTGTGCAGGAGATAAAGACCTGGAATTAACTGGTAGTGTTTTCATGTGTAATTAGAAAATGCATTGTTCTCCAATTAAGAAAATTAATTAAAACCAACCAGATGGTAATCGAGGCATATTGTAATATAATTGTATCTGGCACCTGTATTGCTTTTCTGTCCTGTACATGAATTGATGCACTGTTGTGTTTTACTTTGAAAATATAGCTGCAGGAGATTTTTATCTGCAATATACCCAGCCCAATATATTTCACAGCGCAATCCACTCAAAGTCAGAAGTGCCGCTTCAGAATCTGCTTGTGTATGGAAAAGCAGCTTCAGGTCATTCACAGAGCTCCTGATGAGCTCAATTGAACTATGACAGTTCATGGCACTGTAAGGGCCAGTGTTGTGGACAGGATGCATAGAGCTGCCTCGAGAGCGACATGTGCATATCAGAGCTCCTGCCAGACTTACAATCTACCACCTACTGACTAGCCCTTTGTAAAATGCCTCATGGAACAGAGCTGGAAATAGAACATTAAAAAAAAACAGTTCTGTTTCATGAGAAATTTTACTTATTCTCTGGTGTGTAAAATAAATTTAATAGCCGAACACATTCAGTTATATTGCTGTAGCCCTGAATGGTTCAGCAGCTGGTTACCAGGACAATGTATGAAGTGGTCCAAAGGGGGTCAAATAATTCATTGTAATCTCCACAGCCACTGCTCACTGGATATGATAGATGTCTGCTGCTTGTGAAAAGATAAATTCTCTGTATGAACTCAATTGTTATTTAATTATTAAATTGTAATCCATTGGCAGCAACGATCTGCAACACCACCCAGAGGAAAATAAGGTGGCTGTAAGGATTAGGCCCATTGCTCCTGCACAAGTGCCTTCAAGGGATCTGAGAACTGATTCTGAGTCAGACGAGGGGTTGGAAACTGTAGCTGAAATGCCAAGGCCAGGGGACTCAGAGAGAAGCCAGGAGGTATTTGGGAGTGAAGCAACTCTAGTCTCTGTGGGAAGGCAAACTCAGCATGTTGATGAGGAGAGGGTGGATCAGGTATCATTAATCCTAGGGTGCAGGGTCAGCTAAAGCGGGTGGACAAACTGAGAAGTGTCAGACGTTCCAAGCGATTGGCCCTTAAGCAAGAGGATCCACCTTAGAGGCGGAGTGTAGGTAATCTGAGCCTGGAAGAGAGAAGGGGAATTGTTTAGAATCAGCTTCTTACCTATAGGTCACACTTCTTGAATGGCAAGTAGATTCCTAACTATGTTTGTTTCTTTTGTATTGACTCCTGCAATACACTTCATTTGTTTGTACTTTTAAGTCAATCTGACTGGCTGGCAATAACATAATAAAGCTTAGTTCAGAAGCCATTCTTGGTGTCTGCCTGGCAGGAGTGAGAGAGAAGGTCAGCCTTCAACATATGCATCATCAAAAAAGAGGAAAAACATCACCAAAGAAGAGGACAAATGATGACACAGATATGCATAAGTTTTGCATATGCAGATTCATGCGTATAGATGCACATTTGGAAATAATTACTAGAATTAAAGTAGAAATACATCTCACCACAGTGGGGAAGACCTGGGCACCTGCTCATTCTGTCCAGTTGCTAAGTTCAAGAGCCTCCCTTTCTTTGGGTTATCTTTAAACTGGACTTGCACTGGACAGCCCTCTCAAAAGGAGGCCACCTTCCATAGAGGACTGTCCTCTGATAGCCCTTTAAATAGAGGACTGTCCTCTGAAAAGTAGGGCACTAGAGGAAAATAGAAAGGCAAGCATAAGCTCTTGCTTCTGCCACCACTTGCTGTGTCAGAGGTGACAACAAGGAGAAGGAGCAGGGTCAGTGGCCCTGGGATTTGGCAATTGCAGCAGGCCCCATGCTGAGGTGTGGGCCTTGGCAGTTGCCCAACAATACCTAATCTGGACAGCAGACCTGATAATAAGAACAATATTCCTACTACAAATAATAGAGCTGGATAAGAATGGGACTGGGGGGGGGGATATTTTCCTGTTAAAAATAATCATCATTTAAATGTTAAAGTCAAAGTTCCTGAACATCAGCACAACTTTGGAACTGCTGAAGGATTGAAGTTGGCCCTGGAATGATTCTATAATCATCATCATCAGGCGATCACTTGTGACCGAGTAAGATTGTCTTCCGGGATAAAAGGAGGAAATTCTAAAGAAGATTGTGTAGACTCTAGCGATGGGTCCGTAAGTGACTGTGGAGGCCAATTCTAGATCCACACAGCTTCCCACAGTGATAGGATGGCCATAATGTCTTAAAACTGTAGGCAGTTTATCACATTTAATAAAGATTACAAACAATGTTATAGCACGTAGTTTGCAGAATGCCACAGGGATAACAGATGTTTTCAATATGAAACAGGGTCAGAAAATAAGTCCCTGACAATAATAAATCTATGGTTCCAGCATTGCCATCCTTGCTACTAGCAAATAGAATGAATAGGCCTAAGTTTCAGATAAAAATAGAAATAGCAAACAGAGTGCCAGGTTTGCACCTGTCTGCTCCTTCAACTCACCCCCACCTCACCCCCCTCTAACTCTGAATTGCTCAACTAATTTATGGCAAAATAGTTGTCCTATTCAAATTTAAAATGTTTTATATCTAGTATTTCTTCTTCCACGACATTCAGCAACATACCTGCTCCTCAGTGTCCTGTTCAGTCACAACTAAACTATATCATTTCAAAACTCTGGATAGAAAATAATTAATTATATTAGAGTACAATAATCCCATTACAAAGGAATCATGAGTAGATGCATATTTATTCTGCCATAGGGCTAAACAGGCTTTTTGTGCTCTGTGTAATAGGTTTATTTGCAAATATATTTTACATTTTGGAGAGATTGTGCTTGTGGGTTCTGATTTTTTAAGAAAAAAGTTAAAACATTTGAGGATTTCGAGGTCATTTTTCTGGTTAGTATCCTTTCCTGCCCCTGACCCAGTAAACGGAACATTAATTATCAAAACACAGCAAATCTATGGTTGAAATTTGGAAAGAAAGTGTACATCAAATGTAAAAAAGTGCTTCCTACATTATTTAGGATTTTACCTAGGGCGGATCTGCATAACAGCCCCTTTCATTAATCAGGGAACTCTGTCATGGTATTTACGGGGGGGAAAAACCCGCATTTACCGCTGCTAGGCACATGCTATTGAATACAGCGTGTTGAAAACATGATCTTGTGTCACACACAAATGCAATTGCGGAAGAAGTAGGAGGAGTTCGAAAGGTGATGTGTGCAGGGGAAATGGCCCTTTCAAAAAAGTTGTTTTTGTTTGTTTGTTTGTTTGGTTGGTTCATCTATGCACAGGTGCGAATGGAGATCATTTTAAAAAAAGAAAAAAAACTGAAAGCTCCTCCTGCCCCCTCACAAAAAATCATGGAGAAAAGATGAGGGGATAGGAAGAGATGAGGGAGAGGCTGTGGTGCTGTTGCCATCCTCCCAACTCCCATGGGGTGAAGCCAGCAGGATCAGTACCCCCATACCTGTCCACCCAAAAGCAATCCCCCCAAAAATTGCATCCCCTCTCCCATGCTGACTTTCCCAAGAACAAGCGCCATTGAAATCATTGTGATTTACTTCTGAGTAGACATGCATTTCAGCCCATGTTCAGCTAGTTGTTCCTTAAGGCAAGGGGACATTGCAAACTTTATTTTTTCAAAGGGGAGGGGAGAGGAGGGGGGAAGCAGCATTGCATTTACTCTCCAGTTCACTGGGCAAGTTAGAGAAAGAGAGAAGCTGTGGGAGGAGGGAGGGAGGTAGATGGGAAAACCACTAAAGGATCTCCTTCTTAAAGTTGCTGCTGTTTTGCCGACACCCAATAGGAAACTGTCTTCCTCTTCCCCACCAGCCCACTGAAGCCACTCCTCCTGGCCCCAGAATAGTACTATAAGTTTAGCACACACTGATGTGCAATATACTGGGGGAAAACCACAACGTATAAAAAAAAGTTGTGATATAACTGGTCTGAAGAAATGCAGGATATAATGGAAGAAATAGTGCAAGCAGGACAGTTTAGGGTGAGTGTCATGTGACATGCCAGTGAGTCAGGCATTACAATGCCAGTAAAAATGCATAGTGTAGATCCAGCCATAGTGTGCTTGGGTCTGTTTGCTGCATTGGATAATGGTTATGACATAATTGATTATCCAATCCAGCTCTAATCAATTATGAACAAAGAAGAAACTGTTAATATGAAATTAATTGTGCAAGAATGCGAATGGAGATGCACATTGGAATGTGCACCCCATTCAGAGCAATACTGTGTGATAGATGGCCATCCTCACTCACATATTAATTTCAACTGGCATCCAAGTGAGAATGGCTATGCAGATTTGTGTCAGCAAACAATTGACTGGAGACGCAGTGTGAAGCCATGTACTGCGGTCTTGTCCAAAAATGGAATCAGATACAACTGGGGCTATCCTGTGATGTGTTTTTTTATTATCAACAACAAGAGATACAAGATAACATCCTGTATACAAGGAATGGATCTTTTGGAAGAACTGGGATTGACGGCAGGAACCTCGAGCGATGCGGAGGGGCAGCTGTTGGAAGGAGCAGCTAAGTACGAGAAATATGGAAGGAAAAAGTTTATGTGGTGGTGAGGAGAAGAACAGAAGAGAAGGTGATTGTGCAAATAACTGGAAGGAACTGAAAGAGGAGTTTCTCTTAATGGAGTTGCGATGTATTTTTTCGTTTGCTTGTTTGTTTGTGTGTTTTTTTTCTCCTTTAAAAGAAGAAAAGAAAAAGAAGAAAAGGAAAAAGGGGGGGAGTTTTTTGTGTGCTTTTAATATTTTTTTTAATATTAGTCTTTATTTTTTTTCTCTTTTTTCTTTCTCGGTTTTTTCCTTTATATGTTGCTTTTTGTTTTCATTTTAATAAGTATATATAATGATTAATAATGATATTGTTTTATTTATTTATTATTATTATTATTATTTTTTAAGAGTATTAACCTGGATGAATAAGGATAAAAGATTAATTGGGAGGGATCTACGGGTCAGTTGCTTGGTGGGTGGGTTTGTCTCCCCCCCCCCTTTTTGTTGGCGTGGCAGGCCGGGGTCATGAAGATTTCCTTCAAGGATGGTAAAGGGGGGAATGCTTATATATGTAGGGAATGGGGTAATAGGGTGTGGGGTAGGGGTAGGGTGTGTGCTGTAGTGTTTTATTTCACTAATAGGGACCAGCAATTTAAGATGGACAAAGACTTGAGATGGCTTCCAATTTGAGAATTGCTACTTTAAACGTTAAAGGCCTGGGTTCCATGTTGAAACGAAGACGGATTGAAGCACTCCTCAACAAGGATAAGGCGGATATTATATGCTTACAAGAAACTCACCAATCAAAGGAGGGGGTAAATGAATTAAAACTGCGATGGTCTATGACATATGAGAGAGCTTATGGTTCATCCAAGTCAAGAGGGGTGGCAATTATTATTTCAAAGAAATGTGGTTTTAAGGTGATTAAGGTAAAGAAGGATGTTAAGGGAAGATTTATTATAATATTTGGATTATTGGGAGGTGAAGAATATATATTGGTTAATATGTATGCACCAAATGAAAATCAAGAAGAATTTTATCAAAAAGTGATTAAGGAAATGGGGGAGCCACAAAAGGGTTTGGTAATTATGGCCTGGGATTTTAATATGGTGATGGACAAAAATATTGATAAATCAAATCCGACAGGACAAGAGAAGAGAAATAATATAACGGTATTAAATAAAATAATTAATAAGGAAGGACTGGTTGATGTTTGGAGAGGGGTAAAGGGATTGGAAAGAGGGTATACGTATTATTCACCAGCCACGAAGAACTTTTCTAGGATAGATTATATTTTTGTTTCCAAGTCCCTGATGTCAAGAGTGATGAGTTCAGAAATAGGTGTTATAAAAGTTTCGGGTCATGCTATAGTTAATATGGATATTAAAATAAAGAAGGATTATAGAGAAGCAAGGAGTTGGAGATTGAATTGTAAGATTTTACAGCATAAATATATTATAGCAAAGATAGAAAAGGAAATGCGAGAAATTTGGTTGCTTAATGATTCGGGAGTCTGCTCTGAAGCTGTTGTTTGGGACACAATGAAGGCAGTGATGAGAGGGATAAGTATCAGGGAGGGTGTGATACTAAGGAAAAAACAAGAACAGTTTACTAAAAAGTTAGAAGGGGAGATTAGGGACTTGGAAATGAAGTTTTTGAAGGAAAGGGAGAACAAGGTCTTTGCTGAATTACAAGCTAAAAGGAAAGAGTTGGAAAAGAAAGATTTGGAAAAAGTTCAGAGAAATTTGATTTATTTGAAAGAGTTTTTTGAAAATAGCAATAAGAATTCGAAAATGTTAGCAAGATCCACACAAAAAAAGAAAGAAAAAAGTATAGTTGGGGCAATTAAAGATAAAAAAGGGAAAGGACATAATTTAATGCAGGACAAATTAAAAATATTTCATGAATTTTATTCAGAATTGTACAAGGCTGGAGATTGTACGGAAGAGAGGATTAATGAATATATAGGAAAGCATTTTAAAATTAGACTAGTGGATGAAGATAGAGAAATTATGGAACAACCTTTTTCAGAATTGGAAATAGAATATGCAATAAATAAACTGAAAGAGGGTAAGACCCCTGGACTGGATGGTTTAGGGGCTGAATACTACAAGGTCTTTAAGAAAATGTTGGTTCCAAGACTAAAGAGGTTATTTAATGATATTTTTTTGAAGGGGGGAGAGATCCCCTCTTCATGGAAGCAATCTAAGATTATTTTAATCCCGAAGCCAGAGAAGGACTTAACGGAGCCAGGTTCCTATAGACCCATTTCCTTAATAAATCAAGATGCAAAATTGATGACAGCAATATTAGCGAGAAGGATGAACAAGTTTATTACTAAATATGTCGGGATAGACCAATGTGGTTTTATGCAAGGAAGACAAATGGCAGATTTAACAAGAAGAGTTTTAAATATAATATATTTAATAAAGAAAAATAAATTGAGAGCAGGGGTAATAGCGTTAGATATTTTCAAAGCCTTTGATTGCGTGGAATGGCCAGCATTAAAAAGTTTAATTAAAATTATGGGGTTTGGAGAAAGATTTAGAGGAGTAGTTAATCAATTGTATTCAAAAAATGTTTCATCAGTTGTAGTAAATGATGGTTTAACAGAGCAAATTTACCTAGGTCGAGGAACTAGACAAGGATGTCCCCTTTCGCCTATTTTGTTTGCATTGGTAATGGAGATTTTAGCAAATGTATTTAGAGAAGATAGAAATATAGGCGGGATAGGGATTAGGGAGAAGATAAAAATAAATCTTTTTGCAGATGATACTCTTTTGACAATCGAAAACCCTATGGAAAATATGGATAGAGTGGAGAATCATTTAAAGGAGTTCGGGGAAGTAACGGGGCTACAGATTAATTGGGATAAATCTAAATTTTTGTTGTTTAACTATAGTAAAAGAGAAGAGATTGAAATGTGTAAAAAAAAAAAGTAATTATAAGATTAATAATGTAATTAAATATTTAGGAATTGTAATTCCAAAAGATATAGATAAATTGGGAGATCAGAATTATAGGAAATTAAAGAATGAGGTAAAGAATAAAATAGAGGAGTATAAAAAAATTGGACTTTCCTGGTTTGGTAGAATTGCTTTGATTAAAATGAAGATTTTGCCAAAGATAATTTTTTTATTTCGGATGATACCAAGTGCGATATCAGATAAGGAACTTAAAGATTGGCAATCAATTATTAATACATATTGTAATGGAGGGAAAAAATCTAGGATTACTAAAACAAGATGGTATAAAGCACAAAAAGTAGGGGGTTTGGGTTTGCCGAATTTAAAATGGTATTATATAGCGAATCAATTAAGACATATAGTGGATATTATAGCACGCCCTAAAGAAATAATGTGGTTGGAGTTAGAAACATGTGAACTACGTAGTACTTTGGGAATATTTTTTTTCAAAAAAATAATAATAAACTGATAAAAAATATAGACAACCCTTTTCTAAGAAATTTGTTAATGATTTGGGGTACTATGAAGAGCATATTTATACCAGGGATATCTCCATTAACTCCGGTGGTAGCTCTTAAGGATTTTCCTGAAAACTTAAGATTAGAGCTGGAGGGTAAACTAAGAGAAGAAAGGGTTATTAGATTGACCGATTTGGGTGGAAAAGATGGGGACTAGAGATCAAATAATGGAAATTGTTGGGAGAAGAAGATTATCGTGGATAAATTTACTACAGTTAGAACAGTGGTCGAAGAAATGGAAAAGGAAAACTGAGTACGAGAGAGATTTAACTAATTTTGAAAAGATGGTCATGTCTAGAGACGGCCTACCAGGTAATGCATCAACAAGAGGTATAACAAGGGATTTATATAGATTGATCCAAAAAGCAAAAGAACAAGAGGATCAGCTTAAGACAGTATGGGATAATGAATTTGAAGAGGTGACCTCGAAGGTGGGGTGGAACAATATATGGGATAGACGGATTGTGAAAATGATGTCAATTAGGATAAAGGAAATTTTTTATAAACTAATTTGGAGATGGTATTTAACTCCAGTAAGATTAAATAGAATAGATAATAATTGTTCTGCATTATGTTGGAGAGGATGTCAGGAAAAAGGGACGTATGCTCATATGTGGTGGAGTTGTAAAAATGTATTGGTGTTTTGGCGAGAGGTTTTTACAGAAATATCAAAAATTATTGGTACTAATTTAGAGGTCTGTCCAAAATTAGCATTGTTATCAATAACTGAGAAGCTTATTTGTGATCAAAATACGAAGGAGTTAATTGTAAACTTGTTAACTGCGGCCAGGCTAATGATAGCGAGAAATTGGAAAGTACAACATGTTTTCCTAATAACAGACTGGTATAAGGAAGTTTGGGACATAGCCCTAAATGATAAACTAACTAATAGTATCAAATGCAAAAAAGGATTGCTAAAGAAGAATAATTTTATGGAGATATGGAATCAATTACTAGACTATGTATTAATAAAGAGGAAGGGTAACATGCCTTGTCAGGATATGTTATATTTTTGGAATTTAGACTTTATTTGATCAAGAGGATAGAAGTATATTAATTGGTCCCTTGGAGGGTGGGGGGGAGCACTTTATGATTTATTGTATGTTGATTATGTTATATTTGTGTGATAATTTTGTATTTTGCTAAATATATGTTCTGTGTTATAATTTGTTTTGAAAAATAAATAAAATATTTAAAATAAAATAAAAAAAAGAGAGAGAGAGAGAATGGCTATGCAGGCATGTACCGATTTGCCTCACGCAAGCATAGCGGGCTGAAATCGGCCCCGCTCGTGCGGCCTTACCTCTTCTCCGTGGCGAGCCGCCCGCGCCGCCTGCTCCGGTCCCGTCGTGTCACTTCCAGCACTGGAAATGCTGGACCCCCGTGCCACGTACTGCGCCTGTGCAGGGTCCCGTCCCGTCATTTCCAGTGCCGGAAGTGCCGCGACAGGACCGGAGGGGGCGGCGCGGAGAACTGCTCCGTGCCGCTCAGAAGATCAAGGCAGGGGGGCGCCACTGTGGAGAGTTGAGGCTGGGGTGAGGCGGGGCGCCCCCCCCGGTTCGATTACACCTCTCTGTCCATATGGTATATGCTCTGAATGGGATGTAGATTCCAATGTACGTTGAAATGCACATCTCCGTCCACATGCTTGCACAAATAGTTGCATGTTAACAGTTTGTTTATACTTGATTAAAGCTGGAATTGGGTTCTAAATGTGCATTTGACTTAACTTCATGGCTCCCAATCCAGCAATTGATATGATATGCACACATAATATGCAACACATACCTGTTTACATATGTGGATGTCTTAGCTGGACTGGGTTGGTAGTTAAACACATAGCTTTATAACAATGTAAGATTAAGTAAGGTCCAAGAATAGTTTGACATCCTGGGATGAGGGTCTTAACAATGTATACAATAGACAAGAAACCCTGAATAAGAATAATCAGCAAATTTTAGAGCTGTTTGAATAAGATCCAAAGCAACTATACTAGAACATTTCACTATGGTTCCAGTTTATTTACACTCCCCTTTCCTAACCTCTTCCCTGCCCCAGGGTTAGTATTACAGAGAAGGTGATAATCTATGCAAAGGATAGGTTATACTGGGTATATAATAGTTTGATGGTATTACCAATTGAAAAATAAATAATATTCCTGAATAGGACGGGAAGGATCATACAGCTCTTCATAATATATATTTTGGAACAGGCTTACTTTGAGGTTATTTTCTCATCTCTGCATTTGGAATATTACATATATAAATCTCAAGTGTATGACAGCGATAAGGATATACCCCAGCGTTTATAACCCTTATTTTGCTTTTCCGACCTCAGTTCTTCGCATCCTTAGTGGAATGTTATTACTCTTTTTTTGGCAGTGTGATATACTAGAATGGGTTAATCTTTTACCCTTTGCTATGATTTAAGCTTTTACGACCAATATACATTGATATATAGCAAACTCCCAAACTTCTTCAATTTCAGTGTGCTATATCTGCAACCCAAAAAAAAAAACCAGTGCAGAGATAAATTAAATGAGGCTGTCAGCACTTTGGAGTTTCTTTAAATAAAATCCAAAAGGAAGCATCTCTGCAAGGGTGGAGGGGAAAGTGGGAGGGAAACGCTAGTACTGGAAGAGAAACTAATTTTCAAATGCATGGTTAAAATCATTTATAAGCATCCATCCTGAGAGAGAGAGAGAGAGAGAGAGAGAGAGAGAGAGATGCTCCTGCTCAAGTCTGAGCAGAAACACTAGAGAGAAACACTTCTTCGTGGATTGCAGCAAAGTGCTATTACAGGGTTTTTTTCCCACCTTCCTCATACTGTGAAGGCAGTTTGCTGACTGGAGAGGATTCTTCTAATTGCTTTAGGAAGCTGCTGAAAGGTACAAGACTGCTCTGTTAAAAGTGCAAAACAGTAACCTTACCACGTCAAGCAGAAGTGATCGAGACAGAGTCACTTCACAAACAAAGTAGAAATTGTTACTTTACCTGATACTCTGAATGCAGCTCTCACAGGAATGTAAAGGGGGGGGGGGGTTCATACCAGCAAAGGTGAAGGCATGGAAGGTGGAAACAGATAATTGATTCCCCCCCTCCCCATGTTACATTTTATGATTTGCTCAGTGCTTTTTTTCTGGAGAAAAGGGTAACGGAACTCTTGGATTACATTTCCTCTGGAGTAGATGGCGATTAAATTGTAATGCAATTAATAGAAGAAAAGGTGCTGGAACTCAGTTCCGGTGAGTTCCACCAGAAAAAAAAGCCCTGGATTTGCTATGTTTGCACATTCTTTGATTTAAAGCATTTCTTCTGTTAGTTAGATTTTTTTTAAAAAAAAAAATGAATTGGATGGTATCTGTTCTGCATCTTGTTAAATATCTTATTATTTATTTATTATATTTATACCCCGCCTTTTTTCCTGCAAGGAACCCAAGGCGGCTTACATAATCCTCCTCCTCCTCCTCCTCTCCATTTTATCCTCACAACAACCCTGTGAGGTAGGTTAGGCTGAGAGTCAGTGACTGGCCCAAAGTCACCCAGTGAGTTTCATGGCTGAGCAGGGGACTAGAACCCGGATCACCCGAGTCCCAGTCCAACACTCTCACCACTACACCACACTGGCCCCTTGGCCAGAATCACTAGTTTAGTTGTGCCCCAGGATTTGAGTATACCAAGTGTTATAACATTTTCTTTCTTTTTTACTTTTCCCCACTGAACAGTAGAGTAACAAGCCATATCACAAAGTGCTATTGTAATTAGGTTGGCTATTTACACATTACCAAAAGAGAGGAAGTGCACCACCCCAAAAGATGACACAATCTGCATAACATTTACATATGCAAATTTACATGCATAGGTACAAATCTAGAAATAATTACCATAATTTAAATAGAATACATATATCTTACCATAGTGGGGAAGACTGTGACTGTTGTGATATGTATCACTTTACCAGCTGCAGTACATTGTTTACAAGAAGAAGGTACAGTGTGGCTCTGAGAAAACAGGTCTGTGTTATGTCTGGTCTTTTATGAACAAACAGTCTATTCCTGAATACATGCGAACCAAGTCTGTGGGAATGAAACGTACTGGTCACGTGGTTTGTTGTTCTGATGACGTACTGACTTGTTCAGGCAGAAGCCATTTTAAGGGAAAGGTTTTGATCTTCTCTCTTGTTCTTTTCCTTTGTTCCTGCAACAATGTAACGCCTTTGCTGAGGTGGAGTGAAGCTCAACTTACTCCACTGGACTTAATGCTTGCTATGCATTTATACTCTGCACATGGACTGTAACTAGGAAATGTATACTCAGTAGAACTTTACTTGATAAGTAAATAAACAGGTAGTATTAGAACCTGTGGTGTTCCAGAGTGTTTCCTGATTCCATGGATTAATCTGCAACGGGGAAGCTGGAAGCAAGTGTCATAACGAGGCCTGGCCAGGAACTGCATGCCTGGCTGGAACTGCGCAGGGGGGTGAGATCTGCTAAAACCTGTGTGTGGAAGTCCAGGCAGCTGATAGCACACAGACTGGATTTTAAATCTCCCAGCACCAACAGTGACTATGTGACCTGTGTGTCTGTCCAGTCTGTTATCCAGGCGCTAACTGTTGATGGGCAACTGCAAAGACCCTCCTTATAGTTCTTTACCTTTAAACTGGACTTGGATTGGTAACCCAGCAAACAGAGAATGCTTTCAAACTGTGGACTGTCTCTGCCAGCTCTCCAAAATAGAAGATTGTCCTCTGTAAAGTAGGTTACCTGGCCAGCCTAATTCTCAGGCAGGGTGAGGAAGGATTTGCCATGCTAAAGGGGGAAGCTGCTGTTTGAGAAACACAAGTCCAAATCTCCTTTTGGAGCACAGAAGAACTAGTTCCATGGATCTTTGGATCAGGTCATTGTTTCTGATGTCAGTATATCTATTCTTTCCTAATTACTCTAGACATGAAAACAGAGATACACATGCACGAAGCAGTGGGCTACCCACACACCTCTAGTTGCCCAACAGATAATTGGCAAATCAGCTTTGACTTACCTGCTTGAGAAGCATGGGACAGTTAAATCTACCTTACACACACACATACACACATTCCCAACACTGGTGTGTGTGTATTGGTCAAGGAGCTTTGAATGTTGGATGCAGAGATTTAATCTTGGGTTTCCTATACAAAGGTTTCCTATACTCTTTGTGTCTGCATGATTTCAGTCCCATATTTTAAGAAGTCACACTATATAAATAAGATTTTAAAAATTCATTATATTTGCATCTATGCATGTCAGCTTTCTAAATGAAAGGTAGTCCCTGATCCTATATCTGGGTATATAGGAAGTCCCTCAACCTACAGTACATTCTACTTGCCAAAGCCATTGCCCATGAACACTGCCATCCCTCCACTTCTTTGTGCAAGCCTGGTTCTCAGTCCAACAGCCTTCACTGCACTGCAGTGCCTGTGCTTTCTGGCACGATCAAGAAACAAAGATGCTTCATGGAACACATCACACCAGGTCTTGACTGGCTGCCGGTTTTGTTTCCAAGCACTTGGAAGGAAAGAAAGAAAAAAGTTTGATAATATAAAAAAATTGAACATACAGGCATGAGGTAGCACCTTTTCCAAATAACAGTGGCAATTATCATGATAGTAATAATGACATAAAACAGTGCAGTCAAGCACTTTCTGTGCACCCCTTCATACATTATGAAATGGTGTGGAAACACATTTCCTTTTTAATAATAGTAATAATAATAATAATAATAATAATAATAATAATAACAACAACAACAACAACAACAACAACACGACAAATGCACATACACAGGCATTTATGCATGTGAATTTTAAGAGCAGAATGGGCAGCTCCAAGCAAGCTACATTAAATGTAATTATGTTTGGGGCCTGTTCAAGTTTAATGCATAGACTCATAAGCTACCCCAATCCAAAGTGTTTACTTAAGAACTTTGTCTTCCTGCATGCACCTGTCTGTGCATTAACTTTGTTGTTTGAGGCCCTTCTCCAAATGGATTCACCATCAGAAAATAGCTAGGTTACTACTGAGGAGAGAGCCTGTACATAGTGGTACACTGAGTATAGAAATATCTCTAGGGAAGTTCACCTGGCACAAACTGTTGGACCTTTTTGACGCAAGGTGGACAAGGTGTTTATTTTCTCTGATCTTCTTAATCTTAGTTGAAGTTATTTTCTAGCGGCTGCTCTGCTTTTAAGTCTGATTTATTTATTAATTATTGTTGGATTGTGGGTTGTATTTACTTTTTAATTGCCAGCTGTCTTGATATTATTCATATTTAAAAGTAGGGTGTGAGTATTTTTTTTAAAAAAAAATAATAATACATAAGTAAACATGCAAAACATACTCCCACTCTTGTTTATGTTGCATTTCTTTTCACCATTTTATCTTTTATCAGCATCTGAATTACAGCTGAATAACGTGTTCTCTTGCCTTACAGGAGGTCAGCTGAAGTTAGTGGAAAATATTGAAGTGTAAAGATCAAAATATACTTTTTAATTTTATTACATTTAGGGTGCAATCCAATGGGGATTCCCGTAACCCTCCAAACTTGGAGGACTATGGGCATCCTACGCAGGGCAGGAGGGTCATGGAAACTAAGGTCACCTCTTTGGTCATCCTGTTCTGCAAAGCAGCTAGGCAGCTGATTTCAGCCATCTAACTGCAGCACTGCAGAGGGGGAGGGAAGGATGAGGCCGAGGCACTGCCTGGGCATGGTATCTTGGCAGCACTGATCTCTTCCCCTCCCTGCCTCCCAGAACACCCCCTGAACCCCTTCTCGGAGGTCGTTCTCATGACCTCGGAGAAGCAGCCAGCACGGCTCTTTCCATACCAGTTGTGAGGGGGAGGGTGTTCCAAGAGCAGAGTCCAAGCTCTAAGATCAGAGCTGTTTTGGAGCTCGGACTCCAAAAACTCCTATGGCCCTCTCCAGATGCTGTCTAGGGGCATAGGATTGCTCTGCCCATTATATACAAAATTACCACAGAGTAATTTGCTCTCCCCCCCCCCTACAATGCCCCAAAACTATGCTAGGTATGAGGTGTTGTGGATAATGCAAAATGGGGGCCAGGCTGCCAACACAGTTGCAGCTGTTGCCACTTGCAGTCGCAGTGCAAAACTCCCCAAAAATTCTTAGGAAAAAAGAAAGAAGCTGTGCTACAACCCTTGCCAGTGGCGAGCTCTACCTGTGAGAATTTCTCCACCCCCTGGAAAAATTCATTGAAATTATCCCTCCAATTTCTCTGCCCACAAATAGGGTGGAGAATGTCAATAGATCATTTGTGCACAACTCTTACTACATCTATTTACAGTATCTTAACACACTAGGGTCCAATCCACTGAGTGATCTCTACAGTGATACAAATAGTTACATAAGGTTAGGATTCCAACTGGGCTTGCCTGTAGATTACAGCAGATATGGATGAGGAAAATTCTGATTCATTCCCTAACTATTCTTGTATCCCTGCTGCAAATGAAGCAGAGGGTCATCATCAATGCTGCTGCAAGCTTCATTTGGCACAAAAATCTATTCCTACTTGGCAATATGTTGAAATGGCAAGGAAAGGTCAAGCTAGCTTCCCTTATGCTTTATTATATTTGTGTGTGTGTGTTTTTCTAACAAGCAGGCCAGATTTGGAGGGGAATGGCATCTGTTGTACTTACATTGCCATCTGGTGAGCATATCTTGCAAAGCAAGCAGGTGCAGCCACAGACTGAAATTTTAATTCAAGGAGAAAGTTAAAAAAGGAAACTTTATAGGAACGGCAAGGAAAGGCAAGACCAAAGGGCTGGGTTCTTGGGAATATCCCAAGAAGTATGGAACAACTGCAAAGGACTAGTTGAGCAGTTATTACAGTGGTATCATCAGAACTCAGTTGAAGAGGACATAGATGCCACAAGCCTCAATTTTTAAAATCATCTTAAGGACTCCCATTTCTTCAAGATTCAGGGTTTCTTACAGCAGTTAAGGAACACAAAAGCTCTATCTGGTAGCAATTAAGAATAGTACCACAAAGCTCTCCACTAGTTATTAGTGCTGTCAATTCAAGTATAACTTGAATGAAGTCCCAAGTTAATACCTCAGAAAGAACTGTAAATAGATATTTCCAATATATTTAAAGAATTGTTTATGTATACTGCAATCTGCTAAGAGATCTTGTAGTGGTATCAGCAATAAAGGCTCTTGGTTTATCCAGTGGTAGTGTTGCCTTAGCGCAAGGGTGGGGAACCTCTTTCAGCCCAAGGGCCAAATTCAAATTTGGAGAAGCTCTTGGGGGGCACCCACCAGTAGTGGGTGGGGTAGAAGGAAAAAGAAGTGTGGGGCCAAAGGCAAAAGGAACGTGTGGACTCAAAGGACAAAACATATCAGCATATTTTTGCTTAAAGCTCTTACTTTAAGCAAAAATTACTTAATTAATTAAGTAATTAAGCCTTAGGAGAGGTATTTCAACCTTTTAGAATTGGGAAAAAGCTGCACAAAAGCTGGGAAACCACCAAACGATTGGTGGTTGGAAGAAAGGGGATGGGTCATGTCTTTGAAGAAACGAAGTACCAAGGAGAAAGTGGGGCTAGGATAAAAACTCAAGTTCAGTTCAGTTTATTTAGTTACGGTCATGGACCAAACTGTAAAAACATACATACATACATACATACATCATGTTATTTATTTACAAGAGTAAAGATAAAACAAATATATTAAGATAATTTAGCTTTGTCTTTAAGATGGTTTTATCTACTGTTTCCTAATCTTACATGCCTGGGTGCAAAATCTTGCCACTCTCTGAGTTATCTCATTTCTTGATCCCGATAGGAGGAGAGAGACGTAAAATGTGTCTGATCTGCCTGGAGCATTTCTTAAAATTGAAGCAATGTAAAAGGAACAGATGTCCTTGTAATAACTGCAGTGTAATAATACATGGGTAATTGTTTCTACCTCGTTCGACTGGCATGGGCAGGTTCGCTGGGGATAGGGTGTTCCTCGGTATCTGCCCTCCAAAAGAGCTGATGGTAAAGATCAAAGTGTGCCAGTGTAAACGCCCTGCGATGTGTTGGTATTACCAGGTCGTTAAGATAATCCTCAGGGGCGCAATTCTTGGTATAAATCAGAGGTGGCATGTAACTGGCTGCACAAGCTCTGTCCTCCTGCAAGGCAACGTCCTTAATACGTTCACTAATTATTACCTTGGCCTTTATAAATCCAAATTGTAGGAACACTGGGGGAGAGAACCCATACTGTTGCAGTTTTTCCTCCACCAATTCTACCCATCCGTCCTTCAATTTGTCTATCAATATCAGAGGGGATAATCCTTGTGGGCTGAGATTTAATTTTAACCAATAATTGATTATATTTATCCAGGCTCGTGCTTTGATGGGGATTAGGCCCACCTCTAATCTAAGTAAGGCGTTAGGGGTTCCATATGGAGTGCAGAATATGGAGCGTAAGAATTTTGTCATAATTACCTCCAAGGGACAAGGGTCTTTGTAAATGCATACTTGGGAGCCATACAGTAGTTGGGCTAAGACTTTTCCCTGAAAAACTTTGATGACAGATGGTATGTGGGAGCCACCTTCCGTGAAGAAGAATCTTAGAATGGCTGAAGCTGTTCTTTGGGCGTGCTCAGCAGAATGTGTGATTTGAGCCCTCCATGATCCAGAAACTTGGAAGACTACGCTCAACGTATTTAAAGATCTTGACCTGTTCAATAATATGATCGTTTAGCCTCCAGTTATGCTTTGTGAATCTTGCTGAAAAGACCAGAATCTTGGTCTTGTTATAGTTTATAACAAGCTGCTCCTCGGTGCAGTATGCTGAGAGAGCACGTAGGGCTTTCCTAAGGCCTACTTCTGTGTATGATAAAATAACTTTATCATCTGCATATAGTAGGGCGGGAACCAGGCGGTTTGCAAGTTTTGGCGGATGGCAGCTAGCATCTGATAGAGTGGTGACCAAGGAATTTATATAAAAATTAAATAACAGGGGGGCCAAGATACAGCCTTGTTTAACCCCTTTGTTTAATGGAATTGGGGATGATAGGTGGCCCTGCGGGTTGCATCTTACTCTGAGAGTGTTTTTTTCATGGAGGGTGCGGATGAGTGTTAAAAAGCCTGCGGTCGATAGAAGTGGTCTCCAGTTTTGCCCACAGCCTATCCCTGGGAATGCTATCAAATGCAGCTTTGAAATCTACAAAGGCAGTAAAAAGAGCTCCATGGGGTTTAGATCTGTATTTCTTGATAAGGTGATGTAAGATCAAGCATTGGTCAAAGGTGGAGTGACCTGGCCTAAACCCCGTTTGCTCTTCAACTAATATTTTTTCCCGGTCCATCCATTCCCAAAGTTTCCAGAACAGGTGTCTAGCATAAAGCTTGCTTACTATACTTAGTAGGCTGATTGGGCGGTAATTAGATGGATCGCATTTTGAGCCCTTTTTATGGATTGGGACAATAATTGCCAGACCCCAATCTGAAGGAATTTGTGCGGATTGGTCTATTGGCGTAAAAAGTGAGCCCAAAACTGGGGCCCACCAACCTATGTTATTTTTGATTGTTTCTATAGGAATGCAGTCTGCCCCCGGGGCCTTTCCAGATTTGCATAAGGAGACTAGTTTTTTAATTTCAGATATTGAGACTGGTTGCCATGCGGGAATATTTGCCAGTTCGGCGTCTGTAATAACTAAAGGGTCTGGGCCTGCTGAATAGAGAGCTCGAAAATGATTTTCCCAGACCTCAGGCAAAACTAGACTGGCCATCTTAGAAATTTGAGGCTGAAGGCTGCGACCAAATACGCCAGAAAAGTGAAGACTCATTATTTCTGGCTGCACAGATCAACTGCTTCCATGCTTTGTTTAGTGCTTCTCTCTTTTTTTTCTTGACTAACTCCTTGTATTGTCGCTTCTTAAGATGTAATGTTGAGGGGATAACCGTGGCCTTGCTTAGTTTGTATTGTTTAAAATGCATGACGAGCTGCATTTTTATCTCAACGCATTCTTGATCGAACCAGGATTTGGAATTATGATTTGTGGTGTGAGGACTAAGGGGGCAAAAATTAGTTTTTATTTGTATCTGTTGTAAATCAAGCGCCAGGTCCTGGTACGCTGAAATAACTGATCGGGGGAACTTCGCTATGCTGATCTCGTAGAAAAGTTTGGCGGCCCTGTCCGATCTTAAGTAGTTAGAGTAAAGCTCTTCTACCCTATGGGACCATCTAATTATTTTATGATCCTCAACTAACACAAGATCTGGGTTTAATTTATCTGCCAGGTGCGTGACCGTATTTCCAATACTGAATTTTAAAGAAATGGGTACCGTAAGTGGTCGCTGTCCTGACGGGAGTCGACTTTTAAATACATCACGCTAGCCAACAAATTCCGGGAGCTCATGACATAATCTATTGTGCTAGCACCACGCTCAGACCAGTAGGTGAATTTCCCAGGGAAGTCACCATGTGTTGCTCCGTTTAGAATGAAAATGTCAAGGTTGGCCACTAGTTGGGCGAGGTGAAATCCCCTCCGATTTGATTTAACGTCCTTAGATAGCTGGGAAAAGCATGGAAATCCTATATCATGTATGGGAGGGGCAGCATCATATTGAGAGTACTGGGCCTCATCGTTGGGGCCTATTCTTGCATTAAAATCTCCGGCCACTATTACTTGGGCGTTAGGAAACTGAAGGGGCAAGGTTGATATATATTTTTCTAATTTGGACCAGATTTCATTCTCAATTGATCTATCTCCCTGAGGAGGCAGGTAAACATTTATAATCAGGAGGCTGCTATGACAGAAATTTACAATACATGCTATGGCCCATCGATCGCAGGGGTCCACTCTAGTCACTGTTGCCTGAAGCTTTGTGGAGACTAGAAGAGCCAGGCCTCCTTTGGCTCTCCCACGTCTTCCCCCGGTAGTAGCCTGAAGCTCAAATGTGGCAAAACCGTCGATGTTCAGCGAAGTTCGCATCCAAGTTTCTTGAAACATAATTATATCAAAGGTAGCTATATAGTCTTTAAAGGAAATGTCGAGATTCTTCGAAAACCACCTGGCGATATTCCAGGATAGGAGCTTGATGGAGCCGTGTAAAGGTAAGTTCCGTGCAGAGTGGGCCTCAGTTGGCTCCCTGAGTGGTTTAGAAAGTTCTTTCAGAAGATTATTCCGATGATGCACTGAAGTTCTAAAAGGGGGAGGGGCTTCCAGTGAGGGTTGGTTTACGTGCACGAACATACTATTCACGGAAGCTAGGAGACTGTTTTGTAGTGGTAGTCAGTCTACTTCCTCTATCGTGTCTAATCCACCTGCCATTGTTTCCAGTAAGCAGCAGTTTGTTGTTAAACTAGGTAGCATGGGAAATTCAGTAATTTGGCTATGTTGCTGATTCATTTCTTGAGTTCCAATTTCATGAGGCTCAAGTTGCCAGAAGGCAAGCCAATCAGGGTTCTCAATTCGAAAAGCTTTGGGTTTGGAGGCGAGAGTTTTCATTTCGTCGGAATTGCTACCAAAGGTATCATTAGCCAGGTTCTGCTCTTCAGGATTAAGAAAAGCACAAGGTTGGGGTAGTTTTGGTGCTTTGTGTATGTAGATCTCCAGATTCAGGGGCACTCTCGTCTTTGTATTAGGAGAGTATGTGTTGTGCTCCTTAAACTTAACTTCCCCTGTGTCACTTCCTTTATCTCGGAAGGTATTTTCGGTAACTGCTTTGGTAGGTTGCTTTCTTTGGCTAATCAGGCCATAGGTAGGCTCTGGCTCCTGTTGGGACTTACTTATTAAGAGTCAGTTTAGGGAGGAGAGTCTTGATATAATCTTTATTTGTTCATATGCAGGGAGGGTGCTGAAGCTATCAATAAGACTTAGTTCTTCCTTGCTAAGATTCATAAAGTCAGCCGTAGGATAAACATTACTAACTACCTCGATATGTGCATTGTGTGTGAGGGTGTCTTTATTATAACTGGCTTTACTTAATAATTCTTGGGGCACTGGAACCGCATGATTCACTTCAGCCCCTTTCAGGTTCCCACTGGGTAAACCTTTGCATGGGAAGACAGGAAGAGGTTGTTTTCGAGACCTTAGTGGGCCCAGAGAGAGGGCTGGAAAGGTATTCTTAAAGTGTCTCTTAACACCCATACTGCTAAGATGAAATAAGTGATTAACACTGTAGACTCTGGCAACTAGCTGTGGAGAGGCAAAAGTTACAATTGCTGTAGCAAATTGGTAGTTATAAAAGAGGTATTCTACTCTCCGTATGGTGTCTGTGTCTAGAGTTATAATGTCTGAGTCTTCCAGAAGTTGAACGAGATGGTTTATGCGATCCACTTGCATAAGTAGACCCTTTGGCTTGGGGTAATTGGTGATAACCAGATTTTGATTCTGAAGTTGTAGACACCAAGTTTGAACTCCTACGTGGTGATGCAGGATATGTGTTTGTTGCACAATTTCCAAGGAAAGGTGTGATGTCTCCTTGGTAGCTTGTCTTAACGTCTGAGGATCTTTTGGAATGCCAGGGGGGCTATTAGTGGTCTGGTAGCCAATTGACCTGAGTTCTGTAGGTTGGGTTCACGTGGGGAGGACTCAGTTCACCCTTTCTTGTTTTGCTCTATAGAAGAGGGGAACTTGGTCCTATCTTTTCCTTCCAATAGTTTGAATAAAGTGTTGTAATTTAATTTGGAGTGGGTTTGGGGTCTCTTAGTAGATTTAATATTTTTTTTATTTTTTAACATTATTTTCTTTGCTGGCTAAGGTTTTCTTTCTATTGGTCCCATTTTTCATCTTGATTGACCCTATGGGTTTTTCATCTGTTTTTTTGCCAGCGTGCTTTTTACTCGTTGAGCCGTTGGAAGTTAAAGAAACAGTTGTATGTATCAGCGGAAAATTCTGTTCTTTGTTCTTCGCTGTAGTTTGGATGCTATTAGAATTATGTCTCGCTCTTAGTTTAGACAACACCAGCTCTGTTAGAGTTGTTAAGAGAGCGCCTTACATTCTGAAAGGAAGTCTTTAATTTAGGCTAGGTCTCCTGCCCATCGTGTAGTTAGTTCCCGTATCAGGTCGTGTTGAGTGCGTAATAAGTTTGCAGCTTGAAGGTGATCAGAATTATTGTCTTTGTCGTTGATTTGCTGAATTGAGTTAGTGTTCAGTTGTGAAGGAGAAATATTAGAGTTATTATTGTTGGTGCCGCTAGAAGAGTATGATGGATTGAGTGAATTGGAAATGCCTTGAGACTTAAAGTCAGGGAGAGGTTCGTCCATGGTAGCTAACTCCTCAGCTAGGCTGCGTCCACCTGGGTCCTGTAATGTCCAATCAGATTTTCCTGACATACAGTATGGTCCCAAAGACCAATCTAAAATCTCCTCCCCACAAGGGGTAGATATTGAATCAAATCTTGGGTTTTCCTTTTCCTTTTGTTCCACAGTGGGGCAGAAAAAGTCAGTAATTTTTAGTTGAGCCTTGGCTGCTTTAATGGCCAGAGAGACATCTGTAGTCTCTGGGGCCAGGGCCAGTTGTTTATAGTTCCCTCTAGTGAGGACCATATCAAATGTCAGTTGATAATGACAACAACAAAACGAGCTCACCTTGTTCTTTCAGGGAAATCCAAGACTATAATCCGTGTCAGTAGCTTGTGTTTGTTTAAATTAGAGGAGTTCCCGACAGCTGTGTCCCCGGATAAGGAGTCCGCAATATCTGTTGTCCAATATATGTTTTCCTTCTACCAGGAGATTGTTTTCTTTCTGCTCTCTTTGCTTCCTATTCTTTTAGTACTAAGTAATGGAATGTTGAGGTGTTGAAATGTTGAAATATTAAGAAGAGTTCATTGGTAGATTACCGAAGTTTAGAAACTTAAAAGTCAAGAAAAATATATGTAAAATAAACTGAATTTATAATATCAAGATGTATAAAATTATATTTTAAAAGAATTATATATATAAAAATATAACAAAATATAAAACATGTAATAAGCCAGAAAACTTAATAGACATGTAAATAATAGCTCCTCATAGGCTGAAGAAGATCTTGAATGTTTTTTTTCAAACAAGAGGGCTTTTATCTCTGGGTGCGATATTATTAATGCCAATGTTTTTTTGTTTGTTGCTTCCAGAGATAAGTCTTTTCAGCAAAGAAGCTTTTCTGTTGATGGATGATGAAGCCAAACGCGTTTCAACCCTGAAGGCCTTCTTCAGTGGCACTGTAGTTCACACTCAATTCCTTTTACAGACTATTATTCTGTTTTCTCAATTCAATGCTGGTCTCATTTGCCAACCTCCTGAGACAATGCTCTCCTCCTGAGACAACCTCCTGAGACAATAGCCTATGAGGAGCTATTATTTACATATCTATTAAGTTTTCTGGCTTATTACATGTTTTATATTTTGTTATATTTTTATATATATAATTCTTTTAAAATAAAATTTTATACATCTTGATATTATAAATTCAGTTTATTTTACATATATTTTTCTTGACTTTTAAGTTTCTGCTTTATGTTCTAGTCAGGATTTTTAACATATCCCCCCCTTTTGTATATGTTTTGATTACCGAAGTTCAACAGCTAACAGCAGCCAGGGACCGTGAAGGGATATTCCGTGGCAGCACGCCCAGGTTGGTGGAATAGGGATAAAAGTAGTTTTTTATAAAAGAAAGGACGGCAGCACGATAAAAGTAGCGGTAAAATGGTAAGTAAAACTATATAAGTAAAAAGTAAAATGTAAATATTTAGATGCTTAAAAAGTTACAGGGCTACAGAGCATACAAAACCCTGCACTCCTCACGGCCGCCATCTTTTCCCCCCACATCACATAGTATGTTCGATAAAAACTCAAAACTGTTGCCTCACATCCTCATTCACACATATATGTGAACACACGGCAAATGTAGAACTAAGGGGACCTTTGCCAGAAATGTGTTTATTCACTATGTTCCGACGAAATGGGGAATAGCTACTTCTAAAATGGAGAAATTAGCTCAAATACCCATTAATGTGCAAAAGTATAGACTTTAATTTTACTGATTTTGACATTAACTCGAACACACCTGCATACACATTAGAAAAACGGAGCATGTTTTGGTTAGTAAGTATATCAACCTCCTGGCACTTGGACCGGTATACTAGTTCTAATAAGCCTAAAATAAAGATAAAGATGGAGATTGCGGATGATTAGCATTTGCCAAATAAGGAACAGAAGGTGGCACTAAGGAAATAGCAAGGCAGGGGAACGGGAGGCTGCGTGAACAGGGGAGCTCAGATCTGGATGAAAATGGTGGGCCACAGTGGAAATATATATATTTAGGAGCAAAGGAGAAGAAACAAGAGCATGAGTAGTTATAATTACCTGGCTTCGGGATAGGGGATCCCCCTATTCTTCTCTTCACTTCCTGGTTGGTTGCAAATAGGTAGAAAAAATATTGTGGGCACAAACTAACCTCAAGTTTCTCAGAATTAGTTCCCAGTTCAAAAATGGGGTGAAATCATCAGCCAAATTATTGATAACAGGATGCACCACATTATCAATAAACATCCAAGAGAAAGTCTCTTGGATGAGCAATGATGGGGAGGGCAAATGGAGGCTTAGCCCTTATTAGGAACCCTGGAGACTCCACAATTTGGTTCAAAAATAGAATTTCAGTGGAGAGCCTTGGAAATGAGGTTCTCTTTAGAATTTCCAGAAATATTAAAAATGGATGCTCTTGACTCAAGACCTTTGGTAGCAGCTTCCCAATACTATAGGCTCTCTGCTTAATCATCATTACCCTTGGATGCAAAACTGACAACTCACTCATAGGTGGCAGTCCCCTGCAAGGCACCAAAACTGGGTGTAGGGAGCTCTTGGGTTGTGCTGCGTTATGCATGAATGAAACCCAGTTTTGCACTCAATGGCTGCTTTAGCAGGGGGTAAAGCTTTCTCTCTGGATATATAAGGCAAACAAGGCAACAAAGTTGTTCAAGAGGAAATTGGAGGACTCTGGTCTTGGAAGCATAGCGTACGTAGGCACCAAAGTGGAGGGAGAAATGGTGCTAGGAAAGGATCATAAGAAATTATTTCAGAAGCCAATCAGACTCCAGGTTATTCTTAAAACTGAGACCCACAAGAGCAGGGGATGCCCAAACAAAAGGAAAGACCAACTGCTTTCCAAACACCAGGGAAGTTATAGGGCTCAAAACCAAGGATACAAAAGACTTGAATGCTCATAGGCTGGACCCAGGATGTATATAAACAAAAAGAACAATAGGTTGCCTCAGGGGAATAAAAAGAAAAGCCAGGGAGGTTTGGGACACTTGATTTAGCTGGCTTTACAAAGAACAGCAGTACAAAACAAAGAACCTACTGACCTGTCTAGTGGATGGGAACTGGACTGGGCCATGTTTCCTACCATGCTCTGTCTCGACTGGCCCAACCTTCTAGAGTTTACAGGCTGGATGATGGCAATGCAATCAGGTAGTCATTTGCATGTTGCCATAGTTACTTGGGAGCAACTCCCTTTAATCTAATCAATGGAGGAAGCATGAACACAATTACTCTGTCTCTGCTTGTTGATGCTCCTGAAAGCTTCCTATGCTGTTTCTTCCAGAATGAAATGGATTCTTGAGCCAAGGTGTATCAGTGTAATGTCAATGAAATGTACAGCAAAAAATACACATGTCCAGAGAGCCAGAATGTCTGTAACTCCTCTGTAACAATCCAGACTGAGTCATACTTAGAGTAGACCTGCAGAAATCAACGGGACTAAAGTAAGTCATGTCTAACTTAAGTCCCATTGATCTCAACCTTAGGCTCAGTCTGGACCCAACCCAATGTCTAGATCAGAGGTGAGGAATCTGTGGACTTCCAGATGTTGTAGTACAACTCCCATCATCACTTACAATTGGTTGTGCTGAAGCTGAGGGGAGTTAGAGCCCAACAACTTCTGGAGGGTCTCAGGTTTCCAACTCCTGGTCTAGATTCAGGGAGGAACACAAGCTTTGGCAGGAAGGAAATAGATGGGTAAAGGAAAGCAGCTCTGGAAGCTCATGATGTATGGGTCTAGACCCTGAGACAGCTCCTGTACCTTTCCAGATAGGACAGAGGGAAATTTTACCATGTGTAGCTCCTCTAGCATCGTGAATGGTTATGATAATAAGTCATGAGCCAAGGCATCCCTAGTTATTTTATTGACTGATTGATTTAAAATAAGTTTCTAGTGTACCGCCTTTTGAGGCAAAATTCTGGGGTTTCTTCCTCTCAAATTTATTTATTTATTTATTTAGTCATTCATTCATTCCTCTCAACATTAATTTTGTTTTAATATTGTGTTGATTTCAGAATTTTATGTATACCACCCTGAAATCCATTTTTGGATTAAAGTGCCTTTATAGATTCTTAAAATCAATCAATCCATACAATCAACGTGTACAAGGTGTCACCGCAACCTAATAGAGTTAAGTTTCATTTCCCCAGTTTGAGGTCACCTGATTGTAGGGATGTAGACTCTTGGCTCGCGCGGCTCGGGTGGGAGCTAAACTGGGCCCGCCTGCGTCCATGCAAGGCTCAGCTGGACTTACTGGGACCTGCGGTGGCTTGCCTCTCCATAGCGAGCCGCCCGCGCTGGCCCCGTCCCGTCATTTCTGGTGCGGCAGAAGTGACGCGACAGGAGCCTGCTCTGGTGCGCTGGACCCTCGCGCTATGGTTTTGGTGGGGGAAACCAGGGCAACAGGGCTGTTGCCCTGGTTCCCCCCACAAAAAACCTAGCGCGGGGGTCCAGCGCGCCGCCGCAGCCGGAAGTGACGTGACAGGCTGCGGCAACTCGATCGGCAGCATCGGTGCGAGTGGCGCAGAGAACGCTCTGCACCACTCAGAAGAGCGACTTCAAGCCGGCAGAGCAGCGGAGGGGCGAGCAGCGGGGCGAGCAGCGGAGAACACCGAGCCACGGTAAGGCTCGTAATACCCCCATACCTGATTGTAGCCTCCTAAAGTTGTGAGAGTGTATATAAGGGGGAGGCAGAAGCAGCAGAGCAGAGAGAGAGAAGCTGTGTGGAGGAGAGGAGCTGCAGGCACCAAGAAGCAGAGACAGAGAAGCAGAGACTGAATATCACTGAAAGATGCAGAACAGTCAGGGCTAGGCTGAGATGGAATCTCTATTAAGGTTACAGGTGAAAGAGTAGCTAGGTTAGAGAGAACTGCATTATTATTTCTTTTATTTCTATTATACCTGCTTTTTGAAGTATAAAGTATACAGCTCTATTTGTGTAATTACCTTAAGTTATTGTGAATCTACTATACCAAAATTTACTAAAGTAAACAGTTATTGTTAACATCAAGTTGTTTGGAGTGTCTTTTGCACCACGCCTAATTAGCCTAATCCCACATTACAGGGAAGAGAAGGTAAAAGGCAGAGAATTGGCATCCTGATACAGGAGGGGCTCTTAAAGAGGCAAACTATCTTTAAGGAGCTGATCAAGGTGTCCTGGTAGGGGTGGAACCTTGACAGGAGGAAAACACATTACTTTGTGCAACGGTGAGATCTGATGACTGCATGGAGTTGTTACCAGTCAGCAACATGGACTGGAGAGGGCTAACAGGGCAGGCTTGTTCACTTGCCTCTCGCTCTGTCCCAGACAATGGTGGTGGTGGTGAGGAGGAGCGGGAGATACCACTGCCTGCTTTCTCCCTGGCTCGCTGCCTGTCAAGCAAGCAAGGGGTAGCAATGATAAGGAAGAAGATGAGGAGCAATAGCAGCTGGTGACAATGGCGGTGAGAAGTAGACTTACTGAAAGAGGGATCCCATTGAGGGTGTCTTGCCCAAGGGCCCTCAGAGATCTGGAGCCAGCATACAGGGAGAGAAGGTTTAAGCCTTCCCTCCTCTGCTGCAATCCTGACAAAAAAAACACCCCCTGCCCTCCCTCCAAATAGCAATAGAAAAATGCTCCCATTGGCATCTATGGGAGCTTCCCCCATTTTCTCTGCATGTTTATGTTGTTGTTGTTGTTGCAATCCTCATTTTTTCCCTTCCTCCGGCCACCTTTTTTTGTTCAAGAAAATGCTTCTACGCCATTCACTGGGCACTCAGTGAACAAAATATATTTGTATTTGTTTAGACCACAAGCTATTGATGAGTGATCAAATTAGTTGAGTTTTCAGTGAAGCATCCAAATCAGGGTGTAGGCTTCCAAAAGGGCCAAGTACTTAGCAGATTCCTTTGTGCCAGCTGAATAATCGAGAAAATGCAAACTGTCATTCTTTGCCATGTATTTCTTGCTTGTTTTACTTAATATAGCCTGGTTATTGGGGGGGCGGTGTTCTATTGGCCTCCTACGTTTCTAAAATGAACACTAGATGGTGCTTTAAGCCATACTTTCTTCTTTCAAAAAATCCAGTGCTGCACTTTGAGGCTTGTGCTGCCTCCAAAATATAGGAGACAAACTTGAAAGATACAAATAGACTTGTTGGCCATTCCTTTCCTATGTTGCATTCTCACAGACTCTTCCTGAAGACTTTCTATGAACTACAGCCCTGCTACTTCTCTTATGAATTCTGAAGTATGTCTCTAGGATGCAACATTAACTGGGAGGGTACACATGTCACACTAATCCTGCAAATAAGTAATGGTGGGTTGGTTGCTCACAAACAACCCATGGTGTACCCAACAGATGATCAGACTCACTGTGGGTTGTCCCCCACCTTCCCCCTCGGTCCTCCAGCTGGTACGGACTTGGTGACTAAGGCCACCTTGTCACCTCTCCCCACCACAATCACAAGCCTTTTTTCACTCACTGTGGCTTTTCCATCTCCCCCCCCCTTTCTTTCTCGGACATTGCCTTTCTTGATCTCTGAGTTGACAGCCAGTGACACCCCCTCCAAAGTGCCAAGCGGCACATTGGAGGGGTTGTCACTGGTTTGCCACCCCTTTTTTCAAATGTTTAAGTGCAAGAAATTCGCACAAATCTTTTGTAAATTTTTTAGACTTGTGCAAGTGCGGAGGTGGTGCACATTTGCACGGATCTGATGGGAAGCCTCACCTGAGTAATGTCCTGGGAGGTGTCTGCTGTCAAAGTGCATCTGGCACCAACCACGTGGACATAGACCCAGAGAGGCTGCAAATATGTTTATTTTTTACTTTGTGCTTTCTTGACTGCTGTCAAAAGGCGAGCTGTCAGGGGAAAGCAAAGCTGTGAGTGATCTTTGCTCATGAAAGGAAGTGGCTAATAGATCACCCCCTTTGTGGCTAAATCCTCTAGTTTTTTTGGTCGTACCTGACTCTTAGAATCATAGAATCATAGAAAAGTAGAGTTGGAAGGGGCCTACAAGGCCATCGAGTCCAACCCCCTGCTCAATGCAGGAATCCAGGTCAAAGCATCCCTGACAGATGGCTGTCCAGCTGCACCTTGAATGCCTCCAGAGTGGAAGAGCCCACCACCTCCCTAGGATAGTTGGTTCCATTGTCTTATTGCTCTGACAGTCAGGAATTTTTTCCTGATGTTTAGGTGGAATCTAGGTTCCTGTAACTTGAGCCCATTATTCCATGTCCTGCAAACTGGGATGATCGAGAAGAGGTCCTGGCCCTCCTCTGTGACATCCCTTCAAGTACTGGAAGAGTGCGATCATATCTCCCCTCAGTCTCCTCTTCTGAAGGCTAAACATGCCCAGTTCTTTCAGTCTCTCTTCATAGGGCCTTGTTTCCAGTCCCTTTATCATCCTTGTTGCCCTCCTCTGAACCCTCTCCAGTTTGTCTACGTCCTTCTTAAAGTGTGGTGCCCAGAACTGGACGCAGTACTCAAGATGAGGCCTAACCAGTGCTGAGTAAAGGGGAATTATCACTTCCCGCAATTTGGAAGCTATACTTCTATTAATGCAGCCCAAAATTGCATTTGCCTTCTTTGCAGCCACATCGCATTGCTGGCTCATATTCAGTTTGTGCTCTACCACAATTCCAAGATCCTTCTCACTTGTAGTATTGTTGAGCCAAGTGTCCCCCATTCTGTAACTCTGCATTTGGTTTCCTCTCCCTAGGTGCAGCACTTGGCATTTATCCCTATTAAATTTCATTCCGTTGTTTTCGGCCCAGCGCTCCAGCCTATCGAGGTCACTTTGAATTTTGTTTCTGTCTTCCAGAGTAGTAGCTGTTCCACCCAACTTTGTGTCATGTGCAAATTTGATAAGCATTCCCTGCACCTCTTCATCCAAGTCATTAATAAAAATGTTGAAGAGCACTGGGCCCAGGACCGGGCCCTGTGGAACCCCGCTCGTTACCTCTCCCCAGTTTGAGGAGGAACCATTGATAAGCACTCTTTGAGTCCGATTCTGTAGCCAACTGTGGATCCACCTGATAGTTGTTCCATCTAGCCCACTTTTAGCTAGCTTGCTAATCAGGATATCATGAGGCACTTTGTTGAAAGCTTTGCTGAAGTCCAGATATATGATGTCCACACCATTCCACAGTCCACAAGGGAGGTTACCTGATCAAAAAATGAGATCAGATTAGTCTGGCAGGATTTGTTCTTGACAAATCCATGCTGGCCTCTAGTAATCACTGCATTGTTTTCAAGGTGCTTGCAGACTGACTTCTTTATAATCTTCTCAGTGTCCTCACACGTTTCCTCATTTTCCTGAGACCCTGTCAAAAAACCCTCGGTTGCCTTGTCAAAAAACCCATTTTAAAAGGAAGCTTGAGTTTTGACACCCCGTAAATGGGGTGGCTCACACTTATCCACCTTGCTGAGCATCTAGAGCTCGGCAAGAGCAGCAAGGTTTTTTTTTTTTTTTGCCATTTTTGCTGAGTGGCTTGCTCACCACTTCCCACAACCCATGATGGGGTCAGTCACCCAGGTTCAGATGACACAACACAACCCATCATGGGTTCAACAAACCTCAAAACAAGCCATGGGTTGCCAGGGTGGCTTGTTGCCCTCAAACAAGACAACCTGCAGGGAGAAGTCCAGGTTCACATGAAATGACAACCCACCATGGCTTGTCACCCATGATGGATTGTTGTGTCGTGTGAACCTAGTCACTGGGAGGGTTCATACGACATAATAAGCCACACTGTGGAGCAAGCTACACAATGTGGCATATAGGCCAACCTACCCAAAACAGATGCATAGATTCATAGATCATAGATCAAGATCATAGATCAAGGTGTAAACATCTCTATCTCCAAGCTAGAGATAGATAGCTTGGAGATAAGCATTCCCTGCAAAATGCTTTGATTTTTAAGCAGGGTGGGACAGATTAATGACTTAGGCGAGAGAAAGAAATAATTTGGCACAAGGAATAAAGTAGCTTTAATGCATCAATATATTATGAGTGCAAAGGAGCCAGTGGCTTGCCTTCACCAGGGGATATATAGGAACGTAAGAATTACTGCTGTATCAGATCAAATCTAGTCTGCCTAATATTAGCCATTGATTTGCCCTAGGTACTTCAGAAGAAGATGCAATTATGGATCAGACCTCCCATCTGGCAAGGTCTCCTAAACCCAGCAGCTAGTGAATGTGCTTTACCTTGATGTCAGGAGGCACGATTCCTCTGTACTTCCTTTATTCTTCCCAATATTTTTGTGAATGGCTGTGATGTAGAAGTTTTCATGCACACACACTGCAGCTTCCAGCTCATCCTGAAGCAGGTGATGATCATTCTGCATGTGTGGTGGGCAATCACCGTGCATCTACAGAACATGAACCCTCTATCCATAGGAAAATATATGAGTTCACAGTTATTAAAGTGATTGTTTAAAAGCCTCTCTTTTTTTCAAATGTTCATAGTAAGTAACAAACCATTCATTGCATGTATTGAATGGAATGAAGTATACATATGTTATTTTGTGACATATTTTCCTTGTTTTTCAATCCTATGCACACTGACTTAGGAGTATGCCCCACTGAACTCAGTGGTGCTTACTTCTACATATACAATGCATAGGATGCTGCTGTTATTTTTCTTACCTCCTGTGACACTCATTTCATTTCATTTCATTTATTTCATTTCTATACCGTCCCACAGCCGAAGCTCTCTGGGCGGTTCACAATAGTTTGTACATAAAAACAACAATAAAAGCATACAAAATAGTTAAAAAGATTAAAAACCAAATTTAAAAACACAGTTTAAAATAACAATCCAAAAGTTAATAAAACTAAGCCTACAGGTGACAATCCCCCCCCCCCGTGCTATTTTGAGCTCTTAACTATTAAATGCCTTGGCATAGAGGGAAGTCTTAACCTGGCGCCAAAAAGATAGTAAGGTTGGCGCCAATTGCCTTGTCAGGCGGGTCTCAGTGGGGAGCTTATTCCATAATTGGGGGGGGCAACCACTGAGAAGGCCCTCATCCTCGTTGCCACCAACCGAGCCTCTCTTGGAGGTGGCAGTCGGAGGAGGCCCCCAGATGTTGAGCGTAGTGTCCGGGTAGATTGCGGTTGGGAGAGACGTTCAGTCAGGTATTGTGGCCCTAAGCCGTGTAGGGCTTTATAGGTTAAAATCAGCACCTTGAATTTGGCTCGGAAGCATATTGGCAGCCAGTGCAAACGGGCTAGAACCGGTGTAATGTGCTCGGACCTTCCAGTCCCTGCAATAAGCCTGGCTGCCGCATTTTGCACAAGCTGAAGCTTCCGAACAGTCTTCAAAGGCAGCCCCACGTAGAGTGCATTGCAGTAGTCTAGTTTAGAGATCACCAGAGCGTAGATTACTGAGACCAGGCTATCCCTGTCCAGATAGGGGCATAGCTGGGCCACCAGCCGAAGCTGGTAGAAGGCACTCCTTGCCACTGAGGCCACTTGAGCCCCAAGTGACAAAGATGGCTCCAGGAGCACCCCCAAGCTATGAACCTTCTCCTTCAAGGGGAGTGCAACCCCATCCAGAACAGGTTGAACACCCTCCATCCGGTCAGAGGAACCACCCACTAACAGCATCTCAGTCTTGTCTGGATTGAGCCTCAGTTTGTTAGCCCTCATCCAGTCCATTGTCGCAACCAGGCACTGCGACATAACACTGAAGTGATATGGCTGGCATATTGGCTTCTTGCAAACAAGAGAATTACATTTCTTTCCTTTTGGCATTTGTATTACCCTAGCTAGCGCTGCACCAAAAATTCCTTCCACTTTTTTTTTCTTTTTTCTTTTGGAAAATTCTCATTCAATTTGATAGAAAAGAAATTCAAAGGAGAGGAAAATTTCAGAGAAATTCTCCTGGGTTGGGTTAAGGGTTCTTGTGTTTGCCTCACTTATGAGATGGCTGAGGAGTGTGCGTGTGTGTCCTGTCTTTCATTGTACAATCATATCTCTGGCAGCCTGTAGCCTCCTTGGCTTCCTGCACTTCCTGCCCAGGGAAAGACATCATGAAGTAATTTCTCCTCTAGGGTTTTTTCAGATCAGGCAGGCAGCCTGGGAGACTGCAGAGCAATGGAGAGATAATAGAAAGATATAAGACACACAGCACCCTTGGCCACCTCACAGTGAGTAGGTAAATTCAAAATGGATTCTAAAATGCCCTGAGAATGAGGCAGAAAAATAGAAGCCACTTTCATGGGGGAAGAAAGCTTTCAGGAAATTGAACAGATTTTGGCACAACACTAGTTCCACCCATTCCCTGGAACCTGATGCACCACTACCACCCTCACACCTGCATTGTGGAGGATATAAAATGGCTGGCAGAACCATGCTGTTGCCACTTGCAATAGCATTGCCCCCCCCCCACCAAAAAAAACCTCTGGGAAAACAGAAAGAATCTGTGCTTCAACCCCTGCCAATGGTGGGCCCCACCTGTGAGAAACTATTGGAGAATTTATCCTACCCTGGAGAAATTCAGTGAAATTGTCTCCCCACAAATAGGGTGGAGAATTGTAAGCACAGTTCTGTTCCTAGCCTTAAACTTGAGCTTTTCACTGGTAGACAAGCCCAAATAACTAGTCCTTCACTAACATTTAGGAATACCTCCCTTTTAAAAAAAGAAAATCCTTTATCTTATTGCAGATTAAGCAAGTTGTCTATCATTTGAACTTATGTAATCATTGCAAAGTAAACATGTTTTTCCTTGAGGTAAGGAACTCTCAAACATTGCCCTCTGGAGTCCATTGTTATTGTACAAACCTATATATACTGTAAAGAACTCTGAAGACTTCTTGACTGTTTGCACTTAGCTTGATTTAAAACATTTCTTGACACAAAGGAGAACACTCACTGCAGGCATTATAGAAGCCATCATGTTAAATTCATTCAGAGTTTACACAGTAAAGCAGTACAAAAATACGTCTGTCACCTCTCATTCAGGCACACAAAACCTTTCCTGTGCTTGACAGCTTAGGTAACGCATACCCCTTTCTCTGTTGCCATCTCAAAAATTGCTTTGTCATCCTACTGAAAGGCAGTGAATGACTCATAGATGGTTATTTTTATTTATTTGCTTTATCTATTGACAGATAGACATATTGTTCAACGGGGGGAAATTGTTGGTAAAAGCTTGTTTACATGATGCATCAGGTTGTCGACAATTTTATCCTGAATCAGAAATAGGTCAACACCTGCAAAGAAGAAGTCAGCTTCTAGGCCTCGTCACTGTGGTGGAAAAAAACAACACCCCATGAATACAACCCTTTCTGCTAACTGCTTAGAAACAGATGCTGGGCTGGAGTAATTTTGCACTGAATCCTTAGGTATTTAGTCCAAGCCATAGTCTGTAGTAGCAAACAACAGAATGAAATTTAATAGGGATTAATGCCAAGTGCTGCACCTAGGGAAAGGAAACCAAATGCAGAGTTACAGAATGGGGGACACTTGGCTCAACAATACCACAAGTGAGAAAGATCTTGGAATTGTTGTAGATCACAAACTGAATATGAGCCAGCAATGCGATGTGGCTGCAAAGAAGGCAAATGCAATTTTGGGCTGCATTAATAGAAGTATAGCTTCCAAATCGCGTGAAGTGATAATTCCCCTTTACTCGGCACTGGTTAGGCCCTCATCTTGAGTATTGCGTCCAGTTCTGGGCACCACACTTTCAGAAGGACGTAGACAAACTGGAGAGGGTTCAGAGGAGGGCAACAAGGATGATAAAGGGACTGGAAACAAGGCCCTATGAGGAAAGACTGAAAGAACTGGGCATGTTTAGCTTTCAGAAGAGGAGACTGAGGGGAGATATGATAGCGCTCTTCCAGTACTTAAAGGGTTGTCACACAGAGGAGGGCCAGAATCTCTTCTCGATCATCCCAGTTTGCAGGACACGGAATAATGGGCTCAAGTTACAGGAACCCAGATTCCACCTAAACATCAGGAAAAATTTCCTGACTGTCAGAGCAATAAGACAATGGAACCAACTACCTAGGGAGGTGGTGGGCTCTCCCACTGTGGAGGCATTCAAGGTGCAGCTGGACAGCCATCTGTCAGGGATGCTTTGACCTGGATTCCTGCATTGAGCAGGGGGTTGGACTCAATGGCCTGGTAGGCCCCTTCCAACTCTACTTTTCTATGATTCTATGAAACCCTCTTCCACAGTTCCTGTCCACAACTCCGCCACAAACCTGGCTAAATCCTGAACAGTTTTGTTTTCCCTATTTACACTCAAACCTGGGTTTGATCATGTGTGTTACATAAGCCAAGAATAAGAGCCATATGAAACACAGTCCCTTTGGATTATGGCAAAGGTCAGTGTTTATCAGGCAAATCATACATCCATTACTTCTTTGGATAGCGTAGAGCTAGACAGTAAGGCAATGTAGCAGAGTGGATAAGCCTAAAATCATGCACTTTGGGTTAAAAGTATGAAACTTGGCACACTTATACATTGACTGATATTAAACATTTTCAATGTTCTCCTGGGAGTGGAGGCAGGAGGCTTGGTCTACAAATGTTTTTCTATTCTGCTGCTCCAGTTTATCTTCCATCTTTTCTTTTTCTTTACAAAATCACTTGTTTGCTTCAATCTACTGGTTACATGGAAAGGTTTCTTCTATCTCCCACCCTTCCTCCTTTTGCTATTTTTCTTTTCTTTATAATTCTCCTCCTCTGACATTTGGAAAGCACTATCACTTCCTGTATTAAATAGGGCTATATTTATTTATTTATTATTTATTATATTTATACCCCACCATTTTTCCTGCAAGGAACCCAAGGCGGCTTACATAATCCTCCTCCTCCTCCTCCTCTCCATTTTATCCTCACAACAACCCTGTGAGGTAGGTTAGGCTGAGAGTCAGTGATTGGCCCAAAGTCACCCAGTGAGTTTCATGGCCAAGCGGGGAATAGAACCCGGATCTCCCGAGTCCCAGTCCAACACTCTCACTACTACGCCACACTGGCTCTCGGAATAAAAGGGTATAAAACATACCTGTTTAATCCATGCCTTGCCATCTTAGCTAGAAATGAGAGGCTTGAAAAGCATGAGAAAATTAGGGGGCGGGGCAGGGCAGGAGGAGAATGTTTTTTGTCATTTTTTAAAGAGGCCTTTTCTCCCATTTTCCCAACAGGATTTGACATTTTGGGTAACACTGATAAAAGCTCCTGTGAAATACTTCTCTTTTGGAATGAGTGAAATGCTTTTAAGACAAGGTTTCACTAGCTCAAAATGTGTAGCGTGAAGATATTTATGTAAGACAATCTACACAGCATTAGAGAATGTTAATTCCTGTGAATACTGTAGACATACGCATAATATAAAATAGTCAAATCCATGATATATTTCTGTGTCTAGAGGGTGCTGTTACCTTCATAAGAGGAGCATACAGGGCCTTTGTTGTTTGTAAATTGCTGCTTGCCTTGGCTTCTTCTGGAGATCTTTGATCCAGTCTGAAAATACTAGATACTATCCTGCTCTGCTGTCCTTTTGATCTGGCTCCACCCTTGTGATCAGCCTTCTCACTCTCTCATACAGATATTCTACCACAGGCACAGCTTTCCAGTATTAATTGATATCCAGGTTTGCTGCTTGTCCTAAGTATTACGACTGTAGGATACAGTTGCTGCCCAAATAATATTCTTTTATTTACTACAAAAATTGTGGCTTCTACTTTCAGTGCATATTTAAATACTTATTATTATTATTATTATTATCATTTATTAATTACTTACTTATTACATTTCTAATCTGCCCAATAACTAATGTTCTCTGAGTGGATTACAAACAGTTAACTTTATTTATTTATTTATTATATTTATACCCTGCCTTTTTTTCCTGCAAGGAACCCAAGGCGGCTTACATAATTCTCCTCCTCCTCTCCATTTTATCCTCACAACAACCCTGTAAGCAGCCATAAAAATCACACATACATACATAATAAATAAAATAAATATTTTCCTACTTCTCGTATGGCAAAAACTCAGATACTTATGCATAGGTAGCCTAGGGTGCAACCGTTTGCATCTCTCTCTGTCTCTAGTATTGGGTGTATTCTCAGTTTTGCTTCCACAAAACTAAAGGTGCAATCCTGTAAATGTTTAGACAGAAAAAAAGTCCAACAACTCCCAGCATGCCTCAGCTAACATGGCTGGTTGGGGCATGCTGGGAGTTGTAAGACTTACTTCTGTCTAAACATGCATTGGATTGCACCCTAAGGCACTTTTACTTTTGAGTCTGCAAACCTATGCAAGCTTATCCAGGATTAAGCTTCAATAAATGCGGGGGGGGGGCGGCGTGTCTAACTTCTAGGTAAGATTTCCTCTCCCCTCTGCAACCCTCTGCACCACCTGAAATGATGCTGTGCGAGGGGCTGCAGGTAGGAGGGGAAATTGCCCCCCTCCCAGATCCACAGATCATCAGTGGAACAACACCATTGGATATAACCCATAGTCTTTATTATAGGTGCTGTATAAATTATGGTATTACGGTAAGATTAAGAACAGAACTTAATGTCTTTAATATACAAATCCTTGTGATTTATTTTTTTTAGATTTTTTTAGCAGGGAGGTCACGTAGGAAACAGTTTCTCATCCTAGCAGAGAAGACCAGCTGGCAAAATCAGCAGACATTAAGCTTTTAAAATCCCACCCCTACAAACGCACACACACACAGTCGATCTACAGAATTCACCATGGAATGGATAGACAAATTCATGGAGAATAAGAATATAAAATGCTTCTGCAAGCATGTTTGCTCAGACATAGTAGTACTACTGAGTCCAATGAGATTTACTTCCTAGCAAGTGTGCTTAGGAACACAGGATGCTGCATTATGTTGAGTCAGACCCTTGGTCCATCTAGCCCAGTATTGTCAACACTGACTGGCAGTGACACTCCAGGGTTTCAGGTAAAAGTTTTCCAGCCCTACCTGGAGATGCAGGGAATCAAACCGAGGTCTTTCTGCATGCAAAGCATGTGCTCTACCACTGAGCCAAGGCCCCTGCCCCTCAGGATTGTAGCCTTAGGCAGGATAGTCTGGGCATCCCCATGCCAATTTAATGAATGAAGCTTTGTGCAGAAGCATGTGCCCTATTGAGCTTCATAGCTTGTTAATAGTAAATTACCAACACGTTTCTATCAATAATTCAGTTTCCCAGTAAATGGAAGGTTTCACTAATGAATAAAGGAGCCATTGTTCCACCAATTCATTTGTAAAAGTTAAGCAAACTAATATGCTGGTCGAAATCGCATTACCATTTTTGTTCCATGCACTAGTATGCTCGTATTTATTATGCATCCAGTGGACGTACTATGGAAACTATAACTCACATATTATTAGCATTTAAATAGCTTAATATCTAGTTAAATAGTTATATGAAAGTATGTTCTATCTGCCCCATATTTTGTTTTTGTTTATTTTTCCAGTATGCAGCCACCAACTAACAATGGACTAAATTATTTAAGGGGGCATTACAGAGAGTCTGTTAACTTATTAAAATGGTTCAGAAATATATATTAGCATATAAAATATTAATGGGAAGCTTGCATTTCTACAGACCAACTCAATTGATGTTTAAATAAGTTTTGGCATTTGTGATTCCATACTTGGTAGTTCCTAGGATAAAACTGATATGACCATGAAGACTTTCTTTATTTTGCTCTAGTTTTTCTATTCTGTCTGAATATAGTTCCGATGCTGTTGCAGTGACGATTTGCCTCATGTGTCACTGCATCAGACACAGCCATCATGTTCAGTGACAACCACATAACCATTGCAATGCTCAGCCAAAGGAACTAGCTACTAGCGTCAAAGACTATATAAATGTGTGTTCATGCACACAAACACATGTCTAGATCCTGTATTCTGCCAAACCTACATTGGCCAATTTTACTTTTCATTGGAACCAGATTTTAATATTTACTGTGGCTCAAAGTCACAATTTTCTGGGGCAGGTATATTGGGCTGGATCAATTTGCAGGGAGCAGCGGGATTAAGGTGTGTGGCTTCAAGGCCTGGCCTAGCTCATGGGCTAGCAAGACTGCCACACATTCAGGGTGCAGGAAGGGCTCACATGATTGGTTTACACCATGGTGGGCCCATGACTCCAGCTCACCCATCTATACACCTGGCATGCAGGCTGGAATGGTGGTATTAGCCAGCAGGCAGGCTGATGACTGGATCCATGACCCTGCCATATCTATTCAAACTGTAACCAATTAAAGTTGTGGCCAGTTTTAACCCATTTAGTTCTGGGTGCCTTTTGTCACCTTCTGCTTCCTTTCCCCCAGGACCTAACTCTGCACTGCCTGTACAAATAATAGGCCCTTTCCGATAGGCTCTTTTTTTTCCTACCCAGAGCTAATCTCCTGTACCTATAATGTATATAATTCAAAGAGTGTATTTTGTGATGAGTACTTTGATTGTATAGTCATTTTTCATGGATAGCTGCTGCCCTAACACTGGCTTGTGGTTGCCAGGCAAAATATACTGTCTTGATACACTTTATGACAATGTGCAAAGCATGTGTGTGTGCACGCATGCACGCACATGCGCACACACACACACACACAGAGGAAACATGTCAGTGATAAAGCAACCTGCAGGGATGCATGAATGGTGGAGCTTTACTAAGTGTATGTCTCGGAATTATACTTGAATTTTCTCAAATTACAGAGATGTACATGTGCAGCTATTTCCTGTCTACTTTCCTATAGAAATTTTCAAAATCTGAGCAGGAAAATGTGCCATGATGAGAGCCTTTCCTCAAAGCAAGTTTAATTCTGGTACAAACTCTGCACATAAAATGTCTAAAGATCAAAGCATTTGCCTTGGACATCATAATAGCACAAAGGGGTAATTAAAGCCAACCAAAAGTGGGGGCTTCTTCTTTTGAGACATGTTGTACTCAGGAGCAAATTCCAAAGAATAAAATGTGCACATATTACCTTAGGTGTGAACGGCAAACGTGTACAAATTACTACGTCCGCCTTTAAAATGCAAGGTAAAACAGAATCACATAAAGGCAAAATGCATAACTGACTGAATACATTTGTATTTTGTAAACTTGTTCATCTGATTTCTGGCAAGTTTCTTTTACATTGTCCTGTTTTAAGCTGCCAAAGTCTCTGAAACAGGAGAATTGAGCCCATCTGTACAACAAGGTCATCTTTACATTCTCCTACTTCTCCTCTGACAGCTGGAGAAACATTCTCAAAGTACAGACACTGTATGGAGTGTGTTATGTTGTGGTAACAGTGGAATAGACTGTAGTGTGGGAAATGTAATACTTCATATATTCTCACTCTGTCGGGCTTGACAGTGTTTTGACTGAACTTGGAGTTCAGTCTGGAAAACATTTCCATACTTGCAGCAAATATTTCAACACATGACTTTCTTACTAGAGCACTGACTATTCAGTGTGTCTTTATTATGACCTAGAAGGAAATCTGGTGTTGTTTCTAGTAACCAAGGGATTTGGATTTCAAACCAAATACACAGTGAGAATTTTCATATCAATAAATGGCACCCAAGTATTTTACCAGATCTTAGGTCATAACAGGCAAATGTGTAAATTTCAAAATAAATCCTTTGTTATGTATTGGGGGGGGGGGAGCTTCACAATGAAAATATGAAAAAGGCAAATGCCACTGGGTGCAAACATGATCCTAACAGGCCTGTGGCTTATGCTGGCTCAGCTTGTCTGAGTGTGGAAAGCTAAGCAGGGTCAAGCCTGGTTATTACTTGGATGGGAGACCCCTCCTCTACTCATCATCATCAGGCGATCACTCGTGACCGAGTAAGATTGTCTTCCAGGATAAAAATTTACAAAAAGGAAATTGTAAAAGGAGGAAATTCTAAAGAAAAATTGTGTAGACTCTAACGATGGGTCCCTAAGTGACTGTGGAGGCCAATTCTAGATCCACACAGCTTCCCACAGTGAGGACACAGGTTACCAGATGGAAGATGGTCCTGTAAAGGATTCATTTGATGTGCTTTTCGCTTAGCACGTTTCTTCCTTTCACCTTGCACTCGGGGTTCTTCAAAGTCCATGGAACCTTTGTGAAAGGCCAACCTCCAGTTAGATCGTTCATGGGCCAGAGCTTCCCAGTTTTCGATGTTTATATTGCATTTTTTTAGATTAGTCTTAAGAACATCTTTAAACCTCTTATATTGACCACCGATATTCCGCTTTCCATCCTTGAGTTGGGAATAAAGTAACTGCTTTGGGAGACGGCAGTCAGACATTCGAACAACATGACCGGTCCACTGAAGTTGGCGTTGAAAGATCATTTTTTTAACGCTAGTAGTCTTTGCTTCTTCCAGTACACTGACATTTGTTCGCCTATCTTCCCAAGTAATTTGCAGGATTTTCCGGAGGCAACGTTGATGAAACCTTTCAAGGAGGTGGAAGTGACGTTTATAGATAGTCCATGTTTCGCAGGCATACAATAAAGTTGGCAATACAATGGCTTCATAAACCAGTGTTTTGGTCTTCTTACAAATATCCCGATCCTCGAACACTCTATGTTTCATTCGAGAAAACGTGGCACTTGCGGAGCTCAAACGATGCTGGATTTCACTGTCGATGTTAGCTGTAACAGAAAGATAGCTGGCAAGATAGAGAAAATGATCGACATTTTCCAGTATTGTCCCGCCAAGCTGGATAGATGGCATCACCAAAGGGTTGGCTTGCACTTGCTGATGAAGCACTTTGGGTTTTTTTATGTTAAGTGAAAGACCAAGTTTTTCGTATGCTTCTGCAAAAGCATTTAGGATAGTTTGGAGATCATCCTCTGAATGTGCGGAGACCACATTATCATCAGCATACTGAAGTTCCACAACGGAGGTTGTAATTACCTTACTTTTTGCTTTCAGCCTGCTGAGATTAAAAAGCTTTCCATCTGTTCGATATATAATTCCCACACCAGTGGGAAGTTTCCCCTTGACAAGATGTAAAATCATGGCGATGAAAATAGCAAATAATGTTGGGGCGATAACACATCCCTGTTTAACACCTGATCCCACTTTAAATGGAGCACCATGAGAGCCGTTGTTGTCCAAACCCCTTGCCGTTACATTGTCATGGAGAAGTCGCAAGATATTCACAAATTTATTGGGGCATCCAATTTTCATCAGGATAGTCCAGAGAGCTGTTCGGTCTACAGTATCAAAGGCCTTAGCCAGATCAATAAATGCCATATAAAGGGGTTGATTTTGCTCCCGGCATTTTTCTTGGAGCTGACGTGCAGTAAAAATCATGTCTACTGTCCCTCTAGAGGGGCAGAAACCATATTGCGTTTCAGGGAGGATCTCTTCTGAAATAGATAGAAGACGGTTTGCGAGAATCCTAGCAAATATTTTACCTGCGGTAGCTAAGAGAGAAATGCCCCGATAGTTTCCACAGTCTGTTCTATCACCCTTCTTAAAGAGGGTGATAATTATGGCATCCCTGAAGTCTTCTGGGATCTCTTCTCTTATCCAGATTTTTTCGATGAGTTTATGAAGATGTTGTACATGTTTGGGGGGGCCTTCTTTAAAGATTTCAGCACGAATCCCATCTGGTCCACTAGCTTTGTTGCTCTTCATTTGATTAATGGCTTTTTTTACTTCATCCAAAGTGGGGAGTATTCCTCTAGTATCCTGCATTGAGCAGGGGGTTGGACTCGATAGCCTTGTAGACTTCTTCCAACTCTAAGATCTATGATTTATTACTAAGCTAGTGCATCTTGTATATACTTTCCCCCCCATTAGCCAAGACTGAAGATAGCACCTTTTAAAAAATGGACAGTTAATGTGAGCAGAGTACTGTTTGCCTATCAGCTTGATGGTCAAACAATTTCCTCTGAGTAAGAAATAGACTACATTCTAAATGCATCAGGTATCAGCTCAGCATTAAATCATAGCTTCCCCCACCCACCCATCCAGAATCCAACCTTTTGCATCTTTTCTGTATAAGTACCTATCTGCCAATCTTGAGACCACAGAGGGAAAAAGAAATGTTCTATGATAGGGTTTATGTAATTGAGAACACTTGCCACAGTTAAGAGCAAGAAGCCAACCAAACTGATATCTCAAGAATGTGGGATGGATGAATTTGTGCAGAGTTCTGTACGTGGTGAAGCAGTCATATGTCAGCTTCACCATATGCCCAGTTTATAACTAAGCCCACATGGGGTGTATAGCTACTCAGCTTATCTTTGGCAACATTTGCTCAACCTATCTTTGGAACGCTTTTGGTAGCTGATTTAAATGTGGGCTATGTTATGAGCTGTAGTGGGAGGGGTAAGAGAGACTGGAACTGGAGAGGGGGGAAAACCCAGGGCAGATGTGGTGTGATCAAGTCAGAACAGAAGCCTGGAAGATCTGAGATAACAGCAAGGGCTGGATTTATGAATACATGAATAAGGACTTCAGTTGCTTAGGGGACTCAAAATCTCTCAAGAAATAACAGAGATAGATAGATAGATTATAGATATAGATATAGATATAGATATAGGCAGCCAGAAGAACCAGTGATGCAGCTAGGGCTGGACCTTGGGGTCAAAGAGCAGGGCTCCACAGTTCAGGGCAGGTCTTCCCATTAGGCAAGGTGAAGAACTTGCTCAGGTGGCAGGTTTCAAGGAGTGGCAGAATGGGCCCCTGCCGCCCCTCTTCCACCACTTCCACTCACCCTCAAGGGGTTACCGCCTGCCCACCGCCTTCCTTCCTGGCTACGAGGAGCTCACTTGAAGTCTCATGATTCGAAACGTCAACCAAGCTCCCTGCAGCCGGGCGGGAAGGTGGCACTGGGCAGATGGTGGCTTCTTGCCTCAGGCAGAAAGGTAGGTTGGGTTGGACCGGGTCTGCCCTGGATCATCATGAAACTAAAATGCAGCGCTTCTGATGTCCATATCTGATACAAATAATAGTCTCTGTCTCTGAAGTCCCCACCACATCTTAAGGAAAATGATCCTCAGCTATTCTAATATGAACAATACTGTCAAGTGATGGTGGTTCAAAATAAAAGTACACCAGGGAAGGGGAAAGGGAAACTTTATTTAATTTTTAAAAACCCTATAGTATAGGGGAGATCAGCAATTCATTTTCAAGGAAGACTAGCACCAACCCTATGAACTTTCCAAGGTCCTCAAGAGGTTCACAGTGATCTGCAAACATAAAAAATGCAAGAAAGTGTCACTAAATAGAGGGGTACATATGAAGCAGGAAGAAAGCTGGGGCTGAGGGATTACAAATGTACTTCTACTGTTGGCTGCTATATTTGTTGGAAGTATTTACAATAACTTCTTAAACTATGAGTTTAAGTTCCTTGAGAATGTCAATAAACATGTCAACAGGGGTGATCCTGTAGACATTGTTTACTTGGACTTCCAAAAGGCTTTTGCCAAAGTTCCTCACCAAAGACTCCTGAGCAAACTGGGCAGTCATGGAATAAGAGGAGGGGTCCTCTTATGGATCAGTAACTGGTTAAAGAACAGAAAGCAAAGAGTAGGAATAAATGGTAAATTCTCCCAATGGAGGAATGTAAACAAGGGGGCCCCACAGGGATCTGTATTGGGACCAATGCCTTTCAACTTGTTCATAAATGATCTGGAATTAGGAGTGAGCAGTGAAGAGGCCACATTTGCTGATGACACCAGATTATTTAGAGTGGTTAAAACAAAAAGGGAACAAAAAGCTCCAAATGGATATCTCCAAACTGGGAGAATGGGCATCAAAATGGCAAATGTTCAAGGTTCAATGTAAGCAAGTGTAAAGTGATGCATGTTGAGGCAACAAAAAAATCCCTACTTCAAGAATAAACTGATGGAATCTGAGCTAGCAGGGACTAACCAAGAAAGAGATCTTGAGGTTGTGGTGAACAGCTCAATGGGAATGTCAACCCACTGTGCCGCAGCTGTGAAAAAGGCGAATTCCATGTCAGGCATAATTAGGAAAGGAACTGAAAATAAAATTGCCAATATCATACTCCCCTTATATAAATCTATGGTGTGACCACACTTAAAATACTGTGTATAGTTCTGGTCATTGCACCTAAAAAAGGAAATTGCAGAGTTGGAAAAAGTGCAGGAAAGGGCTGGGCAACTAAAATGATCAAGGGTAAGGAGTGAACTCCCTACAACGAAACATCACATCTGTGATTATTTAGCTTAGAAAAAAGGCAAGTAAGGGAAAACATGATAGAGGTGTTCAAAACTATGCATGGTGGGGAAAAGTGGATAGGGAGACATATTTCTCCCTATCTCATAATATTAGAACTTGAGGTCATCCCATGAAGCTGATTGGTGGGAGTTTCAGGACAAATAAAAGGAAGGACTTCTTCACACTGCAAATAGCTAAACTATGGAATTCACTTCCACAAGATGTAGTGATGGCCACAAATGTAGATGGCTTTAGAAGGGGATTAGACAAATTCATGGAGAATAAGGCTATCAATGGCTACTAGTCCTGATGGCTATATGCTACCTTCAGTATCAGAGGCAGTATGCTTATTACACTAGTTGCTGGGGAACATGGGCGGGAGGGTGCTGTTGCACTCATGTCCTGCTTGTGGGTTTCCCATGGGCAGCTGGTTGTCCACTGTGTGAACAGAAAGCTGGGTTAGATGGACCCGTGGTCTGATCCCGCACGGCTCTTCTTATGTTCTTACAGAAAGAAACTATCAATAGCTCTGGAGCCAAAAGGTGTGTGTGTGTGTGTGTGTGTGTGTGATGTAATATGAATCGAAGGAAATTCATGCACACCAAGAGAAATAAGCAGTAGTCAGTTTCTCCCAATCTTGTGCTTTTACCTATTAAATACAGAGCAACCTGGCCCCTCCCGTACCATTCCTGAACTCCCCCAAATGCAGGAATCAGATCCTGAGATACTTCATCCCTCTGAATGGAGTAGAATCAAATGCAAGCCGCAAAGAACAAAAGCCACAGCATGGGGCCTCCTTTAAAAGCAGCACGCTGACCTAATTAACTAGCTGTGCTGATTACTGACCACTTATAAATTAGCTCAGCTGAAGTCAACCTGTTGCTGCAGACAACAGCGTTTAAACTTCTGTGCTTTGCCTTGCTATTCTGGACCTGTCAGATTCCTAGACCCTTGGCTGCCCCCTGGACCACTCTTTTGGACACCCTCTGACTGGCCTTGACACTTGATACAACTGACTCCTGTGAACTGAACTCTGGACTGCTTTGATCTCGCCTCTGCCTTCTCCTGCTAATTGTACTTGAACTCTTGTGTATGACCCTGGACTGGCCTGATTTTTCTCTTTGTTTTTTCTGAAACTATCTGAGACTGGACCAGGGCACTTGCCAGCCTAGCAGCAGGACACCTTTGCTGGTGTTTGGTTTCTGGCAATGTCTTACTTTGTCTGCCACAGCATGGCAGTAGTTGCCAGGAATTTAGGACACATTGTATTGTATGAATAGTGAAGTACCTCAGAAAAAAGTACCTCACCAGGAAAAAAAAAGTCACTTAACCTTCTTAAGACCAAGCAACATTTCTTAAATAAACCAAATTTATATTTACTATAAATATGATGAAATTCTAACCTCAGAGAATTCATCATCAACACTTTTGTACCCATTGCAGCAAAGTCATGATTTCTTAATTGCTTTTCCAAAAACATTTTGTACGTTTTTTTATGGATAGTGTGGGGAGGTACACCAATATGGAACATTTTCAAGCGTCTGAATGTGGTCACCCTTCAATGTATCTAATCCCTGGAAGCCACACATATATGTCCTAGACAGAACACATAATTATATCCATCTGCACAGAATAATAGAACAATAAAGGGGTCAGGCATGACTCCCTCTGACAGGGAAATGCTGCAGCACTGTCTTCAGAACCTGATGCTCAAGTGTCAACATGGTCCTTTTCCTTGTCCCATCACTTTGTAAATACTTCTTCAGGGAACCTCTTACTTATTTATTGTATGGTGCTGAAGTGCCAAATCAAGAATAGAAAAGATTCCTACACAGACATTTCCTTAGTGATTGAGAAATACATATGCTACAATAGTTGCTGCTTAACAAAACATCTGTCTACTTCTTTCATGTATTTTTTAGTTCAATAGTTTATTGGATATAAGGTCATAATTTGAAAGGGATGGTATATGTGAAGAGATCTGGAAATCACCATTTCTGCCTTAAGACAGGCTAATCCTTTGCACCTGTTTTCTTGGATCATTTTCAAATTTGTTTCAGTTGTTCATTAAGCCTGGAAGATTTGTTAGAGCCGGGATACAGAGATGGTTTGCCTGACTGCGTTCCGATTCCAAGACTTTCAAAGGCTTAAATTCCACAAAGTTATATGAATGATTGATGAACAGCCAAAACCCAGGGAGAATGTTTATTTCATATTGGTTTTTCCACCCACGTTTCTTAAGACCGTGACCAGCACATCTCTTATTTGTTCCTTTCCATTAGTTATTCCTCTGTCAGGATACCTATGTTTCAACCATTGCTTATATATTAACTCAATGATTCTGTACAAATCCTATCACAGATCTGTTACAAATCCCTTGTAACAATCAAATGGAAAAACTTGTGATACTAAAATTAAAAGTTCACTGGTGTTATCACACATATGAAAACTGATTTTATTTCTCAACAGGTAACAAGTTTTATCATATCATTGTGCCAAGTTTCAACCCTTGAGGATGTTATACATTTAAACTGTAATAAAACTATTCTAGATGTTACTAAGTGAAAGCAATATGGGAAGAATTCCATTTAATAAATTGGATTATTGAACAATTGATTTATTCCAAATGTGGAAGAATAAAGAATATTTTTTTAAAGTATGCATCAGGGTATCTATCTTACAATGTTCTTATTTGCAGGCGGTATAATTGCAGTATCTTAAATCATATTGGGCAGGTTCGCATGTCATGCTAAGCCACCCTGTGAATAAGCCTTCTTGAGTTGGTTGTTTGCTGAACAACCCACGGTACTCCTGACAGACCACCGGGCTTGCTATGACTTGTTCTCTCCCTTATCTCCCCTCAGTTCTCCCACCAGCTCCGGCATGTATCCCAATTGGGGAGTGGGGGCTGTGGCAAAACTCCTCATTGCCTCAGTTCCTACATTGGTCCCTTTCTGCAATTGGTCTACTCCAATTGCTGGCTACCAAGTGAAATCTGCCCCTCCCCAGATCAGCTCGCCAAATGGAATTAATTTGCTGAGGCCTTATGATTGCAGTAACGCATTTGCCAGTTTTGTTTTTGTCTAGGAATTCCACTGTTGTGCAAGAGCGCAAGTCTACCTCTCTGATATTTAGCCAAGCATCCCCGTATTTCCCTCTTCTCCAATATTTAGGCCAGCATACTGATATCTCTCTCTTGTCAATGTTGTCCTTGTCAATTTCATACACCCCTGCCCCTGAAGTTGTACAGCTTCCTCACTCCATCCCCTAACATCCATGCATTAGGTATGGTCATCTGCAGGAGGGAAGCCTATGTGCACATTCTATATGTGTAGGCTTCTACACTCTGGTACCCCAGTCATGCAGAGTTGCAGAACATGTAGAGCAGGGATGGAGAACCCAAGGGCTGTATTCAATTTCAGAGAAGCTCTTGGGGGCCACATCCCAGTGGTGGTGGGGCTGAAGGCAAAGGGGACGGGCCAAAGGCAAAAGGCATGGAGCCAAAATACCAGCATGTTCTAGCTTAAAGCACTTACTGCCAGGAACTAAGTCTTAGGAGAGTTATTTCAGCCTTTTAGAATGGGAAAAAGCTGCCCAAAAGCTGAGAAGACACTAAACAGTCACTGGTTGGGAGAAAGGGTGTGGGGCCAGGGGAAGGGGACAAGGCCATCTGAGGAAACCCAGAGGACAAGATTGGCACCTCAGGAGGGCCAGATTTGTCATCATGCCTGAGGTTCCCCACCACTGATGTAGAGGACTACACACATAGGCTTCTCTACTGCACACATTCATGTAGATATCGGGGTAGAGCAAAGAAGCTGTGCATCCTTGGAGGCAGGTCCAGCAACACAGCCCATTTACTGCTTGATCACGTGTAGCCCCCTTTGATTAATTAATGCATGAAGTGGCTATATAGTATCTTCTGCTTTAGTTATTGCCATTTTACTACATGCAGTATATGAAGAGGGTGAAGGATATGTTTGACCTCAAGCCCTGATCCTGCTGTCACTACAGAAAGAGGTATTGGGGAGAGTATTATATAAATGGTCCTCTGTTATATCTACTCTGAACTCTCTTTGCCAAACTGTCCACTGAATCCTGTATATTTAGGACAAATGCTTATTTTTTTTATCTACTGACCATTTTAATGATGGATACCAAAACATTTTACTCAAAGTCTTCCATCATAGAAGACACTGGAGTCAGTGTACTTTGTGTCTTTTGGAGGGAGACCACATATGGATGGAAGGAAGGGAACTATGGTTTAATCCAGGCATGTGAAAAACTCTTAAAGCATGATTTTTTTTTCAGGCATCCTAAGGTGCCTGAAGGATTTTAAAAGAGGAAAGTAGCAGCTAGTACTGCAGACTCTGATATGTTAGCGCAGAAAGAGCCTGCTTTATTTCACGGTGCCCCCTGGAATTCCTATACCTTAAAATGGTAGAATTACACCTGAACTAAAATTGTGTAAAGAATTTCCCTTATTTGCATGCTTCCTGTGTCCCAAATCCTACAGAAAAAAAATGGATTCCACTGTCAGAAATCATTCAGAAAAATGGCCCATCCTAAAGTTGACCAATTGTTGGCCAATGCTGCACTTCCAACAAACCTGTTTCTTTAAATGGTCTTCAGTATCTCATTATTGTGTGTTGTATCCATCATTAAACACTGGAACGAGTGACTATCATACAGCAAGGGAGCACTTCAAACACTGAAGTATTGTATCCTACATTTTACACTCTGCTATTCTAGCTTACCATAGCATTTTTTCCCTATACAGGCTATATGTAAGTCCTAATGGTTTCAATGATTTTCTATAATAACTTGCACCATATTTTTACTGTATGTGGTGACTGCTGCATTTAGCCCATTCATCACCTTTATGATCCTTCCCTCATAGTTATTGGCTGCAATCCTGCTGCATGCAGTTAGGTTGTTTAAATCTCAGTGGGATTTAAGCAACCTAACACAGGCAGGATTGTAGCACTGGTCTCTTTCTACAGTCTGCTTTATTTTGTTTTTTAGGGTCTGCTACTGTACATGGTATTAGGAATGTTGCTGCTAATTGTGCACTTTATTAGAAATTCTTTATCAACCTATCTTGAAAGTGTAAGATACAATGAATAATCGTTCCCTGTCCTTGGGCATCCCTTATCTCTTCTGTGCTGTACCATAAGGATTTCTGAATAATTAGATCACTGGCGATTTGTCCTCATAGGAGAAGTGAAGCTTTTCCTTAAGGACAGACTTTAAAAGGGAGGATCATTTTATTCATTATGAATGCAACCCATTCCCCCCTCCCCCATTTATTTTTAATGTAAGGGCTTTGAGACTTGCAAAGATAGAATTAGCAAAAAATAATTGCTTCCTTGATAGTGCAATCCCATACATACCTACTCAGAAGTAAGTGTCATTGAGTTTAATGGGACTTACATCCAGATAAATCTGTATGGGATTGCAACCTTCTAATCAATCCTTTCAAACGTAAACCAATTCATTTTGAAGAGTTGTGCCATTATTATCAAAAACAAAATCTGACAATACGTGGGTGGAGGACTTAAACTACACAAAAAAAACACTGGAGATATATAGATATATATAATTTAACCAAGGCCTCTGGACAGTTCACAAATCTTTAAAATCAGTAAAATACATTCAAATAAGCATTTAAAAAATCCATATAATATCTAAGCCCAACACAGAAATAAGCATGAAAACAACACAGAACAGCATAACATCAATATCAAAAGGCATTAATGCCTTTTTTTAAAAATGAAAAACATCTATAGGTTGGATCAAAACTAAATTATGTCATGAGACAATTGCTTTCTACTGATGGGACAAGTTAGTCATGGACTTAATTTTATTTCCATTGATGTCAATGGAAATTATTCAACTAACTTACAGTGAAATCCTGTGCATACGTACTCAGAAGTAAGTGCCACTGAGTTCACTTGGGCTTACATTCAGACAAGCAGATATAGTATTGTAGCCTTAGTCTGGATCCAATCCTTTTTTTCCAGATGCAAGAGATATAAAGATGAAAACTTACCTCCAGAATTGGTTTTATTTACCATTATTTTTAGAAATAGTTTAATGTAATGCTATTAATATAGCTAATAGCTATAGTTAGCTCATTTCACCCCTCCTCTACCAGAACGAACACACAGCTCCAACTAACAGTTCCCTGGGGTGGCAGACTCCAGACTTCCCTGAGTGGCAGACTCTGGCCTCATCCATCGGCCAGAGAACCAAGGGCCAATGGGAGGCTGCACCCCATGCCTCCCAGGAGTAATGTCACGGCAAGGGGGAGACCAGCCTGACCCCATACATCAGCCAGAGAGGGAGCAGCTGCAGGGAGCTGGTTTTGCCCTTCCCTGCCAGAAAAAAGAAAAGAATATCTATAAGAACCTTGTAACTAAGAACTGGTGCCTGAGTTTTGCTTTCTTCCTCCCCCCTCCCAATCCCTTTTCCTTTTGTGTCATGTCTTTTAGATTGTAAGCCTGAGGGCAGGGACTGTCTAATATTAATCTTTGTAAGTCACTCTGGGAGCCTTTTCTGGCTGAAGAGCGGGGTAAAAATGCTTTAAATAAATAAATAAAATGCTATAAATTATTTGTTATCATATTACAAATTTAAAAACAAAATTCATTATACTAAAATATAATTTGCAACACTCTTCTGAGTATTATTGTTCAGAAATTTATACATGAAGCCCATTTATCACACTGATACAGCCTTGGAGATCTGAAGTCATGATATGGCATTGTTCCCATGGGACATTCTGTCCGAAATGTCAGAGGAGAGAATGCCGGGCTGCTCAGGACAGCCGAGCCACCACTTGAAGCAGTGGCAGAATTATATGTTTTTAAAAAACACACTTGGTCAACTCATCTCCAAAGGTCAGCCCACCCCCACCCAAAAGTTCTTTGATTTCACTTTTCCCCCAAAGTTGCCAATCTCCTCCCCTCACCCCCTTTTGCAGGGCAATGCTTCTGTGACCCTATCCAACACCACATATGCTTAGCAGCCAGGAGCTGTATGCATAAAATCCCAGCCAGACAAAAGTGTTGCAATAGTTTGCCTGGGATGGGGAAGACAAAATCTAGCCTCCTGCTCCCCATCCCATAAATCAGATCAGTGCTATTGTATCTGGCTGGACAATTCATGCAGCATTCATTTGCAAGTGCAATTTGTCATTTAAATTTGTAAACCTATTTTGTAAACCTATTTCTATGCATGGTCTTGTGCTGGATCAAGGTACTAGTGCAGGGCTCTCCAACCTTGGGCCCGCAGATGTTGCTGACCTACAGCTCCCAGCATACCCAGCCAGCATGGCTAATGGCAAGGAATTCTGGGAGCTGTAGTCCAGCAACATCTGGGGACCCAAGGTTAGAGAGTCCTGCACTAGTGTATGTCATCAAGCACCTCAAAGTGAGTCATTTGCACATACTTACAAACATTGTTTAATTAGTGCCACAGAGAGTGAAGTAATATATAGCAGAAAACAGATAAGGATCTACTAGTAGATCTCTGGGTGATTTGCAACAGATCAGCAAGAGTTCCCGACTCCCATTTCTCCCAATTTTCTAACAATATCTATGAATAAAAAGCTTTTTCTTCTCAATGGGCGGTGCCATCCAATGCGGCTGCCCATAAACCTCCAAACTCGGAGGATCATGGACATCCTATGGAGAGCAGGAGTAGCGCGGAGGCAAGGATTGCCTGCACGCTTCCTTACCCTCCAAAACACTTAAGCGGCTGACTTCAGCAATCAAAATGTTTTCCCCACCCCCGGCTTGTGAGGAAAGGGGGGGCTGAGGCACCGCCAGGATTCCTCATAGCATGGCGGTGCCTCACTCCTCCCCTGCCCACCCCAGAACACACCCACCCCAGCACTGGCTCCAAAGTCAGTCTTGCTGCTTCAGCGCCGCAGCTGGCATGGACAGAACTGCACCTGCTGCAGGGAGTGTGCCCCGAAGTTGGAGTCCCAGCTCTGACCTCAGAGCCCTTTTCCAGTGTCTGAGCTGGGACTCCCAACTTTTCCTATGGCCATCTAGACAGTGTCTAGCAGCCATAGGATTGCACACTAGGTTGCTAAAACCCAGGAGTGGATTTTTGTGTAATTGGACTTGCAAGCTCAGTATTGATCACAAACTCCTGGGCTGCCTATGTGTGCAGAGGCACCCTGCTCCTTAATTCTTAGCACATGTTTGCTCACCTGTGCCATTATTTTACACCTGGCTGTAGTTGGTGCACCTGAGGGTTTTACGAAAACAAAAGCAAGTGGATCTCATAAACCTAAAGCTTGCCCTGATATACAGTATAATCAATGAGGCAAAAATTCATACTCATTGTCAGGGATGTTGAAGAGTCCTTGGTTTCGAGTCACGAGTCGAGTCATGAGTCTTTGGACCCGAGTCTCGAGTCCGAGTCCTTGGTCCAAAATGGTGACTCACGAGTCACGAGTCCCTCCCAAAGCTGATTCCACGAGTCCCTATTAAAATCAATGGGTTTTTCCCCAACAAAATAAGGCTATTTCAGATGTGTGGCTTAAATAAATTCTAGGCACAAGTGTGCCTTTTTATTTCAAAACTCTGCAACTGATTTTGGCATGAACAGACCAGGCAGACAAACCCAAAATAACCAGACAGGCAGAGGAGGCAGGGAACCCCAAAACAGGCAGGCAGAGGCCTTTGTCTTGGACAATTCAAACTGTGGAACTGGTTAAGAAGAGACCAGGCAGGCAGAGGAGGCAGGGAACCCCAAACAGGCAGGCAGAGGCAGCCAAACCCAAAATGTCTGAAAGGTTGCATTTTAGGAAAATGATTTTAAAAAATAAACTTGCTGTACTTCCTAAAACCTATCCATGCTGCATTTGAGGAACACGATTTTGGAACACGAGTCCTTGGTCTCGAGTCGAGTCTCGAGTCCCATTAAAAATATTGGGACTCGAGTCTGACTCGAGTCACAGGGGGGACTCAGTCCGACTCACGAGTCAAGTCCTGGAGTCCGAGTCCCCATCCCTGCTCATTGTTAATTAATGCAGAGTATTGTTAAACATGAGGCTAAAGCCAGAATGTTGACATGAGGTCCAAATTAAAGAGTTCACACAATACAAGGAGTCTTGTTATTAAGTTGAGCTGTGATATGTTATTATAGGCACAGTTGTCAGAATTTCTAAGGAGTTAAGGAGTTCTCCAGATTTCATTCCTTCTCCTCCTATTAAGTGGTGTTGTGCCCTCTTGCCAAACCATCTCAGGCTGTGATCACATAAGCTAAGCAGGATCAATTTAGATGAGCCTGGAATTATTTAAAAACAAATAAGCCTACGTAAAAAGTGCAGCTGAAGAAGACACTATGCAATCCTGTCAGAATTATGAAGGATGACTATATTATAAATTGAACAGATAATATCTTGGAAAGGATATCAAGGCTGTAGAACATCAATACTTTTACATCACAACAGTCTACAACATATGCTGTTGTTTTTTAAAATAGCATCGTTATGCAATCCCCGAGTGTAAGTTGGTTTCCTGTTGAGGAGGGGTTTTTTAATTGGTAGGTGCTGCTTACCTTCTTTTATTGTTTTATTTATTTATTTGTATTTATTTATTTATTTTATTATATTTATATCCTGTCATTTTTCCTGTAAGGAACCCAAGGCAACTTACATAATCCTCCTCCTCCTCCTCCTCCTCCTCCTCCTCCTCCTCCTCCTCCTCCTCCTCCTCCTCCTCCTCCTCCTCCTCCACTCCATTAATTAAAATGTGTTTACATTAAAATTAAAATGCAATTAAAATGTGTTCTAATTGTGTTTTTATTTTATGCTTCAATTATGATTTTATGATTTTGCTTTTTATCTCGATTTTACTGTTGGTGTTAGCCACCTTGAGTGCCATTCTTCAGCACAAAGCTAGGATATGAAATGAATTAATGAATGGATGGATAGATAGATAGATGTTGCTGCTTCTAATTTATAGTTGACATTTATTTTGGGGGGAAATCCAAGCAAATTCTCTAAACTCAACAACGTTGCAAAAATATTAATACATATTCTGATGAAGTGGACCCTAGCCCGTGAAAGATTATGCTAGAATAAATTGTTCATCCTTATGGTGCCACAATTCTCTGTTGCTTGGGATAATTTGAGTTTCTTTCAACATTCCCAATTCTGCCAAACTAGATGTGATAACAGATATTAGAATCTCCTGCAATGTTTGTTTTATTAATTAGTTTTCTCCATGGGGCTGCTTTGAAGATTGAGGAGAAGCACTCTGGAAAAAAGTTCTAACCCTTTCTTTCCATTGCCTCCCCCACTTCCTGAAGCTGCCATTTGCTCTCTGTTGAGGTAAGAAAGGTACAGCAGTACAGCACAGTGTTAAGTGGTAAAAGAAAAATGATAGGATGATCACCTGCATCACATGTAGATAACACAGTCCTTCCCAAGCTGGTGCCCTCCAGATGTTCTGGATTACAACTCCCAGCATTCTGATCATTGGCCTTGCTTGCTGGGGCTGATGGGAGTTGAAGTCCAAAACGTGAAACATGTTTAGGGAGAAATTAATCATCTTTGATTAAGAATGAGGCACTACCAGGAAAGAAAAGTTACATCGATTTATTTCCCTAAAGCCCAAAAATGTAATCAACAGATACCTTAAGACATTCAAACAACATAGAATTGTTGATCAACATTCAATCAACATAGAAAAAAAATGCCAGTAAAAAGTCAGGAAAAGGAGAAAATCAAAAAGACTGCAAAGAAAGATATGTCACTACCAATATATTGGGGGAGATAGTTGCCTTGATTAAATATGCAGATTGAATATGCTATGTATTTTCATTGAATACACACACACACACACACACACACATGTTGAAGCCCTAATCTTTTTCCTGCCTGAAGTGCATTTAACTGCAACTAAGCTCACTTTGGTATCTAAGATTTCAGCAGAAGTTGTTGGTAATTTGGGCAGCAATAAGATTTATCCTCTTGCATCTGAGATTACATTCCTTGAATATTTTCTGATAGGACAGTCCGCCTTTTTGAAAACTACAGACTTGCTCTAATTACACATAATGTTTTTATATTCTGCAGACTGGATTCAGATAGTGACAATACCAGCCAGACAAAAATATTTAATTGCAGTGAAGTTTCTTTTGGGAATCGTATTTATGGAGTCTGAATGTCTGTGGCATTTCTCTCTTTTGGCAGGATATGGAGGCTTTTTAACCTACCGTCACCTGATCATCCGCAGCCCAAAACAACATGCAATGACCTCCCTAAAATCACTGGAGCTGGCTGTCTGCCTTGCTTCTGTTGATCTAATAGAGCCAGGAGTAAGCACATTTGGTCAAGAGACACAAAATTACTCAGTCAAAACAAAACATCTGGGCTTTGCTCCAGGCTGGCCATTGCCTTTCTAGAAGCAGTACTGTTCGGAAGGAGGTGCTGAGGGGACAAATGGTGTCAATGTGGGATGCACAGTTGTCAGTTCGTGCTGTGTAAAATAAGCGGCATTAAAGGACATTCAAAAAATCAAAATAGGGTTTTGAGTGGACACAGTAGAAGTAGACCACACTTTCAGAAACGATGCAACTTATAAATTATTGCTGGCTGCAATATGTTCTCATGCTAACTGTGTATGTCTGACATCATCATCATCAGGTTCAGTCCAAAGGTGCCCTGCCATTCATGGCTGGAAGGAGCCCTGTGAAAGGAAGGCCTTCAGTCCAGTGTAGAGTCCCAAACTGATTTTCCCTTCTCCTTGCAGGCCCCTGCACCAACCCTTATGCTGCTCCAGAACATTCCTCTGCAACCATCTCGAGTAGATTTTTGAGGGACACAGGAGGCTGTTGAAAATTGCCTCCTAGCCTTCTGTTAGCAGGCACTGGGAACACACTTTCCATCAGCAGAACTATGGATTATGGATCAAACGTGACTAAAAGAACAAACAATAATACTGTTGTCTTTTGATGTCCCAAGGACTCAAGATAGATTATAGAATAGATTAAGGACAAAAGTTAAAACTACAAAATTATAAGAATATCTAAAACACTAGGGTTAGCCCCTTCTTCCCAAATTGCAAACTTAAACCTCCCAGGTACAACCTATTCTACACTCTTTCTCCTGAATTCTAATCTGTGTCCCACATAGAACTAGATCTTATAGAACAGGAGCAGACTTCCACATGCAGAACAGGGCTTTCCTCTCTCCCTCAACAGGCCTGTGCACCCCAAAAATCCACTTCTGGGGGTTGGAAAATCCTTCATAAAGGTGTCTGATGGAGAGCTGCAATTGGATGGGAATCATAGAAATAGATGACCCCTTGTTCATTCATGGAAGTGCCTTTCTGCTCATGTAGGACATTGTTTGGGATCCGAGCCATTAAATGCCACCTCACAGCCTCACCATCAATACTGAATAAGCTCCAGTGGTTCCCAACCTTGGGTCCCCAGATGTTGCTGGACTACAGCTCCCAGCATCCCTTGCCATTAGCCATGCTGGCTGGGTATGCTGGGAGCTGTAGACCAGCAACATCTGGGGACTCATGGTTGGGAACCATTGAGCTAAAGAGTCACCATCTGAAGGAATTTGCCCCAGACATCCCAGTCCCTACAAACTATCAAGCTCTGCCGCACATCTGGAAAGGGGTTTTCCTCTAACTGTACTTTGTTGCTGTGGAAAGGAGTAGCTTGTGCTTATGATATCTTCCAATGTGTACACGGAATTAAAGTAACTGAGGGCATAATCCTATGCACATTTAGACAGAAAAAAGTCCTACAACTCCCAGCATCCCCCAGCCAGCCATGCTGCCTCAGGAATGCTGTGAACCATAGGACTTAGCATGCACAGGATTGCACTGTGAAACATTTGCTTCTAGTTTCCAGTGATGGTACTGTGAGAGCTGGACTGACCCGGGTTCAAAAGCTTCCCTAGCCAGTGACCCTCAGTCCCAGTCACGCAGGCGGAAGGAGGAGATAACAGCAGTTAATAAAGATTAAAGAGTTTATTTGTAAGACCCAATTACATGGGATTAAGGCAAACAATGCATCTCTTACTCACTACATCATTGCAGACTCAAATCCAATACCCCAGTGGTAAGGCTAGATGAAGTGAAGTCCAGAACAAGAAACATGTCGAGTCGAGACGAGAGGAGACGAGAAGGAGAAGAGGAAGTGAAGCTATCAACAAGTGTGTTAGCTTTATACCACAGACCCTGCACCTATAAATAGGATATTACTCACCCCAGTTGTATAACCTATTCATCAACATGTTTACCCCAAATCTGTCCAAGGCTGCTGAGTCATATCACCTTGAGACTATGTCTCGTGACTAAAGACTTTGTGTACTTCATCTCAAGAGACAACCTCCATGTCAGGTGATAATCCTGATGTCAGGTGGTAATCTCGTTCTGCCTATGCAAAACCTAACAGGTACAACATTGAGAAGCAGATTTTTATGAAACCATCTGAATCCCAATTATTTTACTGGTGCGTGTAAGCAAGAATTTTCTCAGAGCAATTTACTTGAAAATGTATGTTTCAAATGTAGAAATCTTAAGATTCATTGTATAGCCTGTTACATTTATGTCTGATATGCCAAAAACAAAAGACCCCTTTTTTGCAGCAAGTTGCCCTGAGAACAATTTGTTCTAGTTAGACTAGTAAACGAAATGAATGAATGAATGAATGCAGTTCTAGCTAATTCCCTAATGCCTGATGGAGTAAAGATGTTTTGGTACATTTTCACATGTTGTCACTAAAGACGCTGTCAATAATCTGTCCTAGACTGAAGTGTTGCAATAAAAGTGGCATTGGTATGGCAGACACATACGCTGACACAATCATGTAGGATTACAATACTGGGAGATAAATTACATGAGAGGGAATCTCAAAGTCACATATGCTTATCTTATTTGTTCAGGGGACAAGAACTTGAAGACTGAGCACCATAAAATGTCATGAGTAATAGGGCGAGAGATGGTTGTTGCATTGACCTTGTAAAAACCTTCACATCCATTATGACTTAGACCAGGGGTGGGCAACTTCCAGGGGTTGAGGGACACACTGACCCCTCCAAACTACAGGGGGGGCTCACCTACCCCTGCCGTTGCTAAATTTGCTGCCACTGCTGAATCTTCCACCAAATTTGCTTAGATTCTGCAGTTATGGCAATATCATTAGTGGAGGTGTTGAGTGTGGTGTCTGGGTCAATTTTGTTCGATGATTTTAGGGCTATACAGGTATTATGAAAAATGATGAAACTCTCCACATGAGCAAGAACGAGGACACACTGAATAGCCCCGTCCCATGACATCATATCATACTGTCGCTCAACGCATAGGTGTCCACATGTACAATGCTAATGGCTGCAGCGAGGTGGCCTTCACGTGTACATCTGTATGCAAGTAGGCTTCCAGGAAATTCAGAACCTTGCATGGTTGGGGGTTCCTGCTCACATAGAAGCCTCGTCACTGCAGGCTTTGGTGCTGTAGATGGAGCTATGATAGGACAGGACATGACATCAGTATGGGGCTATTCAGCACAGCTCCATTCCTGCTCGCATAGTGAGTTTCACCACTTTTCATAACACCTGAATAGGGTTTTTGTCAGGATCCCATCTGACCCAGGCCCTGGAGAAAACTCCAGGAAGAGGCTTGGGACTTTGTGGAAACTGCAATCCAACTGGAGATCTGGCAGACCCTGCCACAGCCTGAAGAGGCCCATGCCTTGGGATGCCTTGCCTGGTCCTGCCCAATAACCTGTTCAACCCTCTCAACCATGGTATCCTTCTGGATAGGCTGTTGAGCCGAGTATTGGAGGCACTGCTTGATGGTGTTCCCTGTCCTATCTTCATAACCCAAATGGCGGTGCTGAGCAAGTTGTCCCCATGGCAGCTTTACCTTGAAGTCTTGCAGGGTTTCATTCTCTTCCCCATGCTGCTTAACATTTACATGAAATCACTGGGAGAGGTTATCCAAAGATTTGGTGTGAGGTGCCACCAATATGCTTATGGCACACACCTTTACCCTCAAAACCCTCTTTAGCCTGAGTTTGTAGTATCCTAAATAATTACCTGAGCATTGTAATGGACTGGATCAGGCTCAATAAATTGAAATTGAAAGTCAATCCAGATAAGATGGAGGTACTGTTGGTGGTTGGTCTATGTGCCAAGGTGAGTAGTGTGCAACCTGTTCTGAAGGGAATTCTCTCCCACTAGAGGATGAGGTTCACAGATTGGGAGTGTTTGTTAATCCAGCATTGTCATTAGAGGCCCAAGTAGCCTCTACATGCCCTGTCTCCCAGATAAGCCCCAATTCCCTTCCACATATGCTGCCACCACAATTGTTCTGGAAAGAGGGCACATTGTGATGACTTTGCTCACATGCCCCAGCCCAACTGATTGGCAGGAGGAGAGGAGGCACAATCTTAGTGTCCTTGGGGGCAAAAAGGTTGCCTATCCCTGCTGTAAAATGTAGACACCTATGGGATGACTGGAGCACAGCCCCTTTGGGCACTTAGGAGAAGCAATAGAGGACAGAAGGGTTCTTTCTCAGGAGAGTCAGAGAGGGAGAGATGAAGATTTGAAAGAGGAAAGACCCTGAGGAGACTACACAGAAAGGGAATAAATAGGCTTGTCGAGAGTAGATAGTGAATGAAAGAAAAGCCGCCTATTGCCCTTACAAAGCATTAGTCCAGCTGCAGCTCCACAGCCAGGAAGTAACAGATGAGTTTATTTGGTATCCACACATGTGACCATGTTATTTGTTAAGATTATATTTATTTTCTAGACACAGCTGTAATCTGTCTTTCTCTTGACAGAGTTGAGCAAAGCATCCATACTACCTAGAAATTACTGAGCTACCCAACTCCATCTTGTCAGAAAGCTTGAAACAAACACTAGTTGCTTAGTCAAACTTTTTATTGCATTTCAAAAGTTTTTATTGCAAACTTTTTATTGCAAAATTCTTAATTTTGTTCCCATAGAAAGAAGAGCCAGTGTGGTGTAGTGGTGAGAGTGTTGGACTGGGACTCGGGAGATCCAAGTTCTAATCCCCGCTCGGCCATGAAACTCACTGGGTGACTTTGGGCCAGTCACTGACTCGCAGTCTAACCTACCTCACAGGGTTGTTGTGAGGATAAAATGGAGAGGACGAGGAGGAGGAGGAGGATTATATAAGCCGCCTTGGGTTCCTTGCAGGAAAAAAGGCGGGGTATAAATATATAATAAATAAATAAATAAATAAATAAATTTACTATAGGTTATCATAATTCCCTCAAGAAAAAATATTTCTATCCAAAGGGAGAAAAAAGGTTCACTCAGGAGTGCCCCTCATTGCAAGACATATCCTGAATTTGACATGGCCTGGCCTTTGTTCCAATGCTTAGAAATATCAACTACTCTCAAAAAGGTGAACACTTGATAAGGTACATCTGGTAAATGGACCTGCCAAAATGCAATGCTGAGTCTAGGAATAGAAGCCAAATACTTTTTTCCACCTCTTTCTCAGGTTTATGCATCCCTGGGTGCTTTTCTTCTCTTGTTCTTCAGCATAATGAGCATGCCATTATATATTTAAAAAGATGATGTGTCAGCTGTACACAGCTAGCTAAATATCCACCTTTCCCTTCTGATTCTGAAAGAAATCTCCTTCAGGGATACTGGTATATTTACAACATTTATTTTTAAATGGTTATAGATATACAAAAGTAAAATTACTCACAAAGTCCCTCAGTGTAGTGCCATAAAGCAAGACGTGCATAGGGTTCTCTTAAGTTGCAAAAGAAAACACCCAAGGCCAGAATAAATCGATATAAACAAACATTGTTAGCAGTGGCTGATCCAACAGATAGTAAAAACAGAGCATTGTATGATGATTTATGGAGTTCAAAGGTAAATGCACAAAACCACATTGAGAAGTGTGTAGCACTGTGCTCAGAGGCTGTTAAGAGCCAGAGAAGGCACCATTACTGGATATTTTGAAAGAGCCACTGTACTTGCACATTAATCATTTCATTGGTTTAATACATGATGTAGCTGCCCTTTTAAACTGAGATGAAATGGTTTCCTATATCCTTGCCTGCCTTTGTGGCTAGAAAGGGCAGATTCCATTCCTGGCTGTACATTTTACCTTTATGTAACTCTCCCCTTCTCACTGACTTACTTATGCAAAAGCAATGTATGAAGACAATACTATGGCCATAATCCAAAGAACTACATCACTAGTTCTGCATTCCCAAGGGAGCCTTGCGCTCAAGCTTCTTAAACCAGGGGTAGGCAACCTTTTGGGGCCATGGGCACATTTGGCCATTTGAGAAACTGTCCTGGGTACCACCAAAAGATGGCTGCCATGTCCCATTAGGAGACTACCTTTGAAACTGGGAACTTTGAGATGCTGCTTGTGCAATGGAATTGGAGCCTGCTGTTCAAAATTAATTAATTAAAAATCCATTTGTGCATACATAAAACATCCAACCCTCGATTCCCTGTCAGCCAAAACTGGGGAGAATTCTAAAGATTCCTAGGAAGTGGAGCCATGTCAACATTTGCCTTAAGATTTACTGAAGCATCTAAGAATAGCTAAGAATGTGCTTCTCGAGGCTGGTTGACAACATTTGCTCTGTCCACAAAAAGAACTCTGTTCTCAGACACAAGTTTGCATGGACAAACATAATGGGTGAAACCAGGTGATGATGGTCAGGAACAATTCTTGTTCCCACAGCAGCATTTTTTCCTAACAACTGTGAATGCAGAAATTGTTATCTACCATATCTCTGTCCGTCTGTGTGTGTGTTAGGGATTGGTACTGCTCTAAAGTTAATGTTCAAGACTTCTAATACATATTTCAAGGAAAGACCTCTATCTGATATCAATTAATAGCTTTCTGATAGCACCACAAAACAAAAAAGGTTTCCACAGCTTGTGGGGTGGTGGTGGTGATTTTGAATTGCCAGGGAAAGCACAGGGAAAGTCAGTTGTCAGTTCAGGTGTAATGCCTGGCAAACTGTGGTTTGCAAATCAGCTTCAAGCCACAGTTTCCAATTCAGATCAGGAGCCAATTGCTAACCGTGGTTTGGACATCCCCATAGCTTGGTGCTACATTTGAACTGACTCAGATGCTATTGTCTCATGAGCAGAGCTTTTATAGGAAACTGTTTTCCTCTACCCTCTCTTTCCCCAAGCCTCTAGCAGTTCCTAGGTGAGACCTTCTGCAAAAATTCCCTCTGACATTTTCATGACTTGGATTCCTCCCTCATTTTCTGGAGCCTTGGGCTGGGTAAGAGACTTGGGCCTGCAATTATCTGTACTCTTACATGGGACTAAATCCCATTGAACTCTTCCTAACAGACATTAATAGAGTCGGGCTGTTCATTTTGGTATATCCACTTTTACATCCCAACCCAATGCATGCCTACTTAGAAATAAGTGGAATGGAGTTCAGTGGGGCTTACTCCTACATAAACTAGAATAGGATTGCAGCCTTTGCTAATACACAGAACTGCAAAATGCCTCCCAGTATGTTCAGAATTAGCGGCAGCTCTGGAGGAGTCTATCCACAATCTCAGGAAGGAGCTATTGAAATCTATCTCTTTGCTCCTTCACTTTTTTAATTTGTGCTTTTGCACATTAAAGATGTGTGTGTGTATCTCTCTCTCTCTCTCTCTCTCTCACACACACACACACACACACACACACACCAAGCTGCCCTAGAGTTCCCCAACTGTTCCTCAGTTCTCTCAGCAAAACCCATTGAAAGATAATGGACAAGGGATATTCCAAGACATGTAATTGGCACTGCAACCAGGTAATGGTAGGGCAGCACCAATCACATCATCAACAAACCACTGCTCCTATCAGGTGTCTCGACTGTAATTTACCTGTCTCCACTGGACATGTTTGCGCAGCAATTTTGTTAAGTCAGAAAAAAATAGCACAAAACAGGATGGCTCTTTTTTACACTTGTATGGCACGACTGTGGAATACACACAACAAAAGAGTTTGCTCCAACATCCATCATATATGTGTGTGTGTGTGTGTGTGTGGTATGTCTTTTGACATATCTGTGGGATTTTTACTGAAATCCTGTCCATGTGCCTTAAAGAGATTCATAATTTATTTCAATAGTGTTTTCATTTGCCAGCTGGATTTTCTGAAGATTAAAGCACTCTTCTATTAAAATACACATTTTGTTTAATCCAGGTGTGTACATGGCAGTGTGTGTGTGTGTTTCAAGTGTGCTTTATGTAACAGATTTCATTCACGAGAAGAATTTCAGATGAAACCTGACATGGGAGTAATTTTTCTCCCGTATGTATTACCATCTCACTCCAACCTCCCTCATACCACCCTTTTGATGAAGAAACTGTTTGATCCAGATAGATCATGGAACAGATGTTAACCCCAGCGACAGCGTCTATGACAAAGGCTCAGAACAGCTATTTGAAACAGACAGTAGAATTCATTGAACATCAAAAAAAGTATCAAGCACGTGAGATCACTCTTACCTTTTCTTTTTAGCAGTGCAGACATAGGAAAAGAATAGACTGTCAGTTTCTTCGTATAGAGAAAATTTTCCATTTCGGGCAGATTGTTCTTCTAAATGTAATACACCTTTGATGTCAGTAAAAACAAAAAACCCCCAAAGATACTGTTGAGCAAATTTAGCCTACATATGAAAACCTAAATGGGTGGAGAGTAAATATGTAATGCTGAAAAACTCACTTCGTCATGGATTGATCTCCATGGCTAGATCAACACAGAAATTAATATATTTGCCTCTGTGCCAAGGTCATGCTCAGGGCCAAACTACATGTTACATTAAAGGTGTGGCATGCAGCTCCATCTCTGTTTCGCTTCTAAAGTAAGTGTGTGAGGTCCTGATCCAAACTGGGATCACCACACATGTGGGGAGTGGAAGTTTAATCCTTCTCTCCCAAAGTTCCCCACTCCTGTATGGCAGTTACAGATAGATAGAAAAAAGACTGCATTGGCACCAATTGAAGCTTTTTTTCTTTCATTCATTGTCGTGCGGCCAGGGGGAGTTTCAGGGCAACAGCTGGGAAGAGAAATATTAAACCTCCCCTCCCCACACACAGTGGTCCTAATCTGCACTGGGGTCCTGCAGGCTTACTTTAAAACAAAGACACAGAGCTGAATGCTATGTCTTTATAGTAATGTGTACTGGGTATACATCATAGGGCAGGGGGAGTAGGCATCTGCACTTGATCAGAATTTGATCAGCAATTTGAAAGGCCTCCACATAGGAAATAAGTGGAAACCATTTATTCTTTTTAAAATTAAGATTCCTTGTTTCACTTTCTGTGTAAGTTTGAAAATAATCTTAAGTCCTAAACAGAGCGATGGTCTCCCAAATTTTACCAATCCATTAATTTCAGATTGTTGCTCTGGAGACTTCCTATTATGTGCTATACAGGACTTTGCTGCTGTATACAACTGCTGGAGGGAATGATCCTATGGCCCCTGGACATGGTCTGGGGGCCTTAGGATAGTTCAGTTTCCCAGCTCCAATATCAGAAACAGCGCTCCGACCTTGGTGCTGGGAATCAGAGCTCTGATTCCCCTCTCCCACCCCCACCCAGCTGGCATGGAAAGAACTGCACTGGCTGCTCTCTGAGGATGGACGGGAAAGCGACCTCAGAGAGGGGGAAAGGGGGCATTTCAGAGGCAGGGAGGGGAGGAGACTGGAGAGGCTAGGATACGATCTATCCTGAGGCCCCTCGAGCCTCCTTCCCTCCCCCTCTGAAGCACCGTTGCTAGATGGCCAAAAAAAGGCCATCTAGCGAAAATGCAGAGCGGGAGGAACAGGGATATGAAGATGGTCTTCGCTGCTCCTCTGGCTCTGCATTGGATGAGTGTGAGCCTCCCAATTTGGGGACTTACCCTAATCTCCATAGGATTGTGCCCTAAGAAGGTCTTTCTGGACGAATCCAGGCTCATTCAGGTCACAGTGATTAAGAAGCATAGCTTTGTGAGTTAAGAGTGGTCTATTGTGGAGGCATTCCTGGTAGTAATCAGCAAGACCTCTGCCTCAAATTCTGATGATACTGCTATTCAGAGACAAGTGTGGACTACACAGACACATGGGATAACTCAGCTTCATTTTTAAAAACAAATTACAAATCCCGTGTATAATTCAGAATAAAGTGCTACCTGTTCTACATGCAGGGCCAGCAAGACAAGCGAAGCTGAGGAGTCTCAATGCATGGATGAGATGACACGGTGGTGTAGAGAAGAGTGGTTCAGATTTGTAAGGCACTGGGGAACATTTTGGAAATAGCCAGGCCTGAACAAGAGGGAAGGGCTTCACTTGAACCAGAATGGAACCAGACTGCTGGTGCTTGACATAGAGAAGGTGGCAGAGAAGCTTTAAAACTGAACAGTAGGGGAAAGCTGACAGGAGCTGGGAACCATCCAGTTAAGGTTGAGTCATCCCTAGGGGATGAAGACAAAAATGTTGCCCAAATGGGGACAGGGAGGGAATAGGCCAGGAGCATATAGTGAAACATGAAAGACAGTAAAAGAGGCCTAAGGCCCATAGCATAAGATGCACATGCTAGAGATATCTGGGGAGAGACACCATGTTTAAATGTTTCTATTGAATTTCTAGAAGCCTCCAAGCCAAAATAGGACAGTTGGAATGCCTGGTTAAGTCAGGCATATATAGTGGGCATTATGGAAAACTGGTGGAATGGAGAGAACTAGTGGGATATGATCATCTCTGGATATATACTTTATAGGAAGGATAGGGAAGGGCGTACTGGAGATAGTGGTCTGTATGTCAGAGGGCATAGTGTTAAACAGCCTAAAAAACCTAAAAGGGACAGACTCCTCCACATAAGCACTGTGGGTAACAATATTGGGCTTCAAAACTAATTTAGTGCTAGGATCATGCTATTGTCCCCCAGGAAAAAAGGCTCAGCATGATCTTGAGATGGAAAATGAAATCAGGGAGGCCTCCAAATGAGGAAGTGTTGTAATAATGGGTGACTTCAACTATACTGCATGTTCCAATCATGACAAAGAGGTCAATTTCTCAATGCCCTTAAGAATATTCTGTGGCCAAGAATAGTTGCTCATGGAACTGACCAGAGAAGCAACCACAGATTTAATCCTAAGTGGTGCCACCTAGGACCTAATACATGACAGTGTTGTCAAACCAATTGGAAACAGAAACCACAGTGCTATCAGATTTAATATATATTTAAGTGGGAAATTGCCAAGGTAGTCCAACTTGCCAAGGAAGTCACATTTGACTTGAAAAAAGGAAAGTTCTCTAAATAAGGGAACTGCTAAAAAGGAAGTTGAAAGGGGGTGTCAAGAAGGTTAAATCCCTTCAAAATGCTTGGTGGTTACTCAAAACAACAACAACAACAACAACAACAACAGAGCTCAGCTAGAATGTTTACCACATATTGGGAAAGGTAGCAGCAAGTCCAAGAAATTCACCGGCATGGTTAAAGAGCAGTGTCAGAGGAGCTATTAGAAAGAAGAAGGCTTCCCTGAGAAAATGAAAGTCTTGCCCAAATAAGGAGAACAACAGGGAGCACAAGCTTGCACAACAGAGACGCAAGCAGCCAATAAGAGATGCAAAAAAGCATTTTGAGGAGCATATCGCTAATAATATCAAAGCCAACAATGAAGAATTCTTTAAACATATCAGAAGCAGGAAATCAGCTCAGGGGGCATTTGGACAGTTGGATGACAACAGAGTTAAAGGAGAACTAAAGGAGGATAAGGAGATTGCAGAGAAGTTGAAAGAATTATTTTCATCTGTCTTCACTGCAGAACTCATAGGACAGATACCTCCCTGTGCCTGAACTGATGTTTTCTGAGGAACTGAAGCAAATAATGGTGCTTCAGATCTGCCTCTGTATCAGAGGACTGGAGAATGGCCAATGTAACGCCAATTTTTAAAAAGGGATCCAGGAGGGATCTGGGAAATTGCAGGCCGGTTAGCTTAACATCTGTTTCAAGTAAAATGGTTGAAAGCATTATTAAAGATAAAATTAGTAGGCATATAGAAGTACAAGCCCTGCTGAAAAAGAATCAACATGGTTTCCGCAAAGGTAAGTCCTGTCTCACTAACCTTTAGAGTTCTTCGAGTGTCAATAAACACATGGAAAGGAGTGATATGAAAGACATTGCTTACTTGGACTTCCAAAAGGCCTTAATAAAAGTCCCTCACCAAAGACTCCTGAGCAAACTTAGCAGTCGTGGAATAAGAGCAGAGGTCCTCTTATAGACCAGTAACTGGTTAAAGAACAGAAAGCAAAGAGTAGGAATAAATGGTAAATTCTCCCAATGGAGGAATGTAATCAGTGGTGTCCCACGGGGATCTGTACTGGGACCAATGCTTTTGAACTTATTCATAAATGATCTGGAATTAGGAGTGAGCAGTGAAGTGGCCAAGTTTGCTGATGACACCAAATTATTTAGAGTGGTTAAAACAAAAAGGGACTGTGAAGAGCTCCAAAAGGATCTCTCCAAACTGGGAGAATGGGCATCACAATGGCAAATGTGGTTCAATTTAAGGAAGTGGGAAGTGATGCACATTTGGGCAAAACAATCCCAACTCCACGTTTATGCTGATGGGATCTGAACTAGCAGTGAGTAACCAAGAAATAGATTTTGGGGTTGTGGTGGACAGCTCAGTGTCAACCCAGTGTGCAGCAGCTGTGAAAAAGGCAAATTCCATGTTAAGTATAATTAGGAAAGGAATTGAAAATAAAACTGCTAATATCCTACTCCCCTTATATAAATCTATGGTGTGACACATGTGAAATACCATGTTCATTTCTGGTCACCGCACCTAAAAAACGATATTGTAGAGTTGGAAAAAGTGCAGATAAGGGCAACTAAAATGATCAAGGAACTGAAGCAACTCCTCTGTGAGGAAAGCTTACATCTTGGACTGTTTAGCTTAGAAGCTAGGCAAGTAAGGGGAGACATGATAGAGGTGTACAAAATTACACATTTATAAGTGGCATGGTGTGGAGAAAATGGATAGGGAGACATTTCTCTCCCTCTCTCATAATACTAGAACTCGGGGTCATCCCATGAAATGGTTTGGTTGAGCTTCAGGAAAGATAACAGTATATACAGGCCTGTGGCTCATGCTGGCTCAGCTTGACTGAGCGTGGAAAGTTAAGCAGGGTCAGGCCTGGTTATTACTTGGATGGGAGACCCCTCCTCTAGTTTCCTGCATTGAGCAGGGGGTTGGACTCGATAGCCTTGTAGACCCCTTCCAACTCTATGATCTATGAATCTACTTCTTCACACAGCATGTAGTTAAAACTATGGAATTCTCTAGAAAAGATGAAGTGATGGCCACTAACTTGAATGGCTTTAAAAGGGGATTGAACAAATTCCGGAAGGCTATCAATGGATAGTAGTCCAGGTGATTATATGCTACCTCTAGTATCAGATGCAGTATGCCTATGTACACTGGTTGCTGGGGTACATGGGTGGGAGTGCACTGTTGCACTCATGTCCTGCTGGCAGCTGGTTGGCCACTGTGTGAACAGAATGCTGGACTAGATGGACCTTGGTCTGATCCAGCATGGCTCTTTTATGTTCTAAGTGATCCATCTTTAGAAGTCTCCAATACATTCAAATCTTTAACACAATCATTTAAGTAGGAATGGTCTACTTGTATTATCTCAGCTTGTTTAACAGAAAAGTTGTATGTTGGCTTGTTCTACAGAAAATTTAGCATAACTTTTCAGTATCATTTATAAGTGGCATCTATTTCAAGAGAAAGAAAACACAGCACAAGTATTTAGTCTGTGTCTACGAATTTTTCTTCTTTGTTAATCCAAAGGCTGCGGTAGATGGTTCTTTCTTCTTTCAAAATCACATATTTGCCTGGTTTGTTCCACTGATGTCAACATTTGGGGCAGTGTATGACAAGAGTACTATGGGAAAGACTGTATTGTGTTGAAATCAGAATCTTCTCCCTAGAGATGAACAGGAACAGATGTAATTCAACAAATATTCTGAGTTTACAAATATTACCTAATATTCAAAGTGTTTTCTTACTTTATAATAAAACCATACTGGAAAAATGTACCCCATCTCCCAATCCAGTTTCTGTAGTAAACATTGCATTTTTTTTCTATCTGGCTCCCTGTTCCCAACCATTATAATAATCAAACAGAAGGATAACATGAATTCTAAATCATACAAGTAGAGTCCTAATTCTGATGACATATTCTCATACTCATGTAGCTACTTTTTAAAAGAAATGGCTGGGGACCTACATTGATGTTACATTATTCTTTCATGTAGTGCTAATTTAAGCATGTCCTACTTCCACTCATTTGTGTTGGGAGGAATATTTTTACTTCCATGCCATCAGTACCAAGTATTTGGCCATCAGCAGAGCCTGTAAAAGAAACCACTTATACAGCATGCTTAAATACCTCCCAGTTCTCTAGAATACAACACAGAACTCTCTCAAAGGGAAGATTCTCATGAGCTTGATATCATATAATGCATTAGTGAACTAATTTGTTGCTGACACATTACCAGACAACTTCTTAACGTATTCTGACATTGTAGGCACTGTAGGCTCCGTCATATAGCAGGCATCTATTCCCATTTTGATAAATCTTTCAGTAGCCCATGATACTCTTGACATTTTCTTATGTTAGATCAATGGAATGATGAGAAAGAAATGCTGTGTAAAGCCACTTCTGTGCTCTTTGCTAGTTCTCTCTCCCAGGAGCAGGAACGTTAAGAGAGGTTTTGTGTAGTCTGTGGGACCTGGGAGGGTGCAACATTGGGGCTTGAAAAATGCTGAATGTTCAAGTCCTTCTGCCTCTGCCATTGTATGCTCCACATCAATCATCCATTTGAGCAAAAACCAAAAGTGCCTTAAACTGTTTTTCATCCCTAGCCCCTGCACCTATCTTTCTGAAATTTTCCCATTTTCCTGCCTTGGGACACAACTGTGATGTTAGCCATTTTCATACAAATTTCCCAAAAAAACCATGGGGGAATGGACAAATTACTTTCCTAATTTGAAGACTCTCCTTCTATACAAAAACACTGCACCTATCCTTCCAAAATTGTTCAGGTTTTAGATAAATCCACCTGTATGCTGCATGCCATTTTAATAACAATTTCCCACAAAGAATATAGAGCAGTGATGGCGAACCTGTGGCACGCGTGCCACAGGTGGCACGTGTGGACCACTCTGCTGACATGCGAGCCATAGGTCACCACCAGCCATAGGTCATCAGCGGCGGCGTGAGGCAGCGTCATGCTGCGCGCCGGGGCTCAGGCTGTGATGTGGCGGGCGGGGCCGATGGGCCTACCTGCTGCCTCCGCGCCCGCTGTGCCGGCCGCGCTGGACCCGCCGCCGCCCGTCGCGTCATGTCCTGCGCGCCAGATCCGCCACCCGTCGCGTCATGTCCTGCGCGCTGGATCCCCGCGCTCTGTTTTTGGCGGGGGGGGGGAACCAGGGCAACAGGGCTGTTTAAGCCCTGTTGCCCTGGTTCCCCCCCCGCCAAAAACAGAGCGCGGGGATCCAGCACGCAGGACACGACGCGACGGGCTGCGACGGCGGGTCCAGAGGCGACGGCGGCTTCAGCGGCACGGAGAATGCTCCGCGCTCAGAAGAGCGACGGGCGGCAGCAGCAGCTTGAGCAGCAGCTTGAGCAACAGTTTGAGCGGCGCGGAGAATGCTCTGTGCCGCTCAGAAGAGTGATGGGCGGCGGCGGCAGCAGCAGCTTGAGCGGCGCAGAGAACGCTCCGTGCCGCTCAGAAGAGTGAGATCGGGCCGCCGCCGCCGCAGGAACGATCGGAGGAGCCCAGGTGAGGCTCGTATTACATCCGCGCGTTCCCATGCAGCCGCCTCATTCTTGCCCCCCAGCCGCCTCATTCCCTCCTAGCCAGCACCTCCTCCTCCTTTCCCCACATTCTCCCTGGCTTCTTCACAATCCCCCCCCCTCTTTCCCCCAAACGTATCTAAATTACCTTCAGGCTATGTGTACAATTTAAAACATTTGAGTTGATGTTTTTTTCAATAAAAACTGTTTGTATCATTGAAAGCCCTGTTATTGTGTTTTTCTTTTAAGACAAAAGATGTTAATTAGTTCAGACAACTGTATGAGTTGTTTTTACTAAACTAAAACCCCAGTATTCAGGTTTAATTGTAGTGTTGGCACTTTGAAATAAATAAGTTGGTTTTGTGTTGCAGTTTGGGCACTCGGGCTCAAAAAGGTTTGCCATCACTGATATAGAGGGATAAGTGCATTCCCCTAAACTATAAAGACTGCTTTTGCACAAAAAAGCCTGAATCCATTTATCTGAAATTTAGCAGGCTTGTTTCCCTCAGAACAGCAACTATGCCTGCAATTTTCATCCACTTCTGCCAAGAAATCAAAAAGGTTATTGGCAATGTGCTTTAAAAAATAAATAAAAATGTAATGGCATCTAGAAAAAAAAAACCTTATACCTATTTGTCTCAAATTTGGTATGTTTCATCTCACAAGAGCTACTATACTTGCAAATTATATCCAATTTTGTCAAACAGCAAAAATGTTACAGTTGTTTGTTGATTTCCAATAATAATGTGAGGCACAAAGCTTCGGATTTCCAAATAGGGATTCATATTCAGGCCCTAGTCGAATCGGGCAGCCTCAGAATTAGTCTGAGACTAATATATGGTATATTAAAAAAATAATTGTTCGTTACTGCAAGCTATTTTTTATTACAATTGCATCATTTTGCAGTGTAGCCAATCCGGAACCCCAAATAAGCTGATTAAACTGCTAAAGTTTTCCAGCAGCACCATAGAAGTTTGAATGGCCATTAATATTTTAGTCAACAGCATTTATAGCACTGTACCTATAAAAGCTTAAGATTTTTAATTTTGATGAATAAAATTGACTGGAATGGATCACATCATGTCAAAGTTGGTGAGTGCTATCTTCATTGCTTCTCATTTTACAAGTTTTAGGAGAGCTGAAAGGAGGACATGTCTGTGGTTTGCTTCTGCATCACAACCAGTAAAATGTCAGTGCTAATGTGTAAGAGATTGCTCAATCTGGGGAAAAAACATTTTGAAACAATAATGTTATAGAGTATGTTAGGCAATTCAGGCTTCGTAAGAAGCCATTTCAAAATATAAAAGGTCATTTGCACTCGCTAAAAATAATATTCAATATATCTATCAGCTTTTGTGCTCCAGTTTGATCCATCTACAAACTAACCTAAAACAGAAATAGGGATATCTTTATATTTTCTTCACATGAGGAGGCAACCGGAGATGATGAGTGCAGCCTATGTGAGCCACACTATTGTCATGGTTTCTTTGTGTCATAGACTTAGTTTCCTTGTAGTGGTAACCCTGTGTTTGGGCTGTACCAATTCAATGAAGGAGGGGCTCACACTGACTTATCCTGCTGCACAACACACTACCTGCATAACAGGAATTAGCAGAACTGACTGCGGAGTGTTCAGCTAAAACTCCGATTCATGCTCCAGTAGTCTTCCACTGCAGCTTCCTTGTGCTCTAGCCTCTCATCTCGCTCCGTCCTCTCACCTCCCCCCCTCTACATAATGCCAAAATAAACTGTTCTCACACTGATTTCCCATCTCTTTCCATATTCAGAATAAACTCCTCGCAGCTTTCCATGGTTTCGCTGCAACATCTTTATTCATTTCACTTCCCTGACCCATGATGTTTCTCCACCTCTACTACCTTCAGCCACTGAGAGTCTCGGCCTCCCCATCTTTGCAATTGGCTCCCAGAACATCCAACTGTGCTACTTACTTTTTCCATTAAATCAATCCTCACAACTCTTTTCTCTGAAGGGTTTAACACCTTAGACTAGATCAGTGTTCTCCAACCTTGGGTCCCCAGATGTGTTTGGCCTACAACTCCCAGCATGCCCCAGCCAGCTATGCTGGCTGGGGCATGCTGGGACTTGTAGGCCAAACACATCTGGGGACCCAAGGTTGGAGAACACTGGACTAGATCCTGAACAGAAACAAAACTCAAGTTCATGGAACTGCATTTGCTCACCCCTGTCTCTCCCTTTCCTTGTGAATGACAGAGTGTCTGATTACTTGGCAATTCCAGAACATAGGCTGGATGTTCACCTACGGAAATGTCAAATCTAGGCAGTGCAGTTATTAGGTTAATGGGTAGTGTTTCATGAGATATTCATATTGATTTGAGTCATTTCTGCCAATAATAATGGACATTAGTTTTACCACAAAAATGCAATTATCTTGTGCATTAAAAATAAGACGTAGGATATGTATGGGGGGGAAGAGGCAAAAAATAGTATACCAAGAGTGAATGTATTCACAATACAGCAAGTGAAAGCAAATGAATATAAAGCATAAATGTTTACCAAGGGCCAAGTCTTTAGTCCTACTTTCCCTCAAACACAGGAGAGAAAGTTTAGTTGCTGCTTATCCCACAGAAAGTAAAACTACTCAACTGAGTTGACTATGTTCTTTAGATCATCTCATTTATGTAAATACTTTAAAAAATACAGCTTAAAGCATTGAGAGTAACGAGTGTAACCTCTAATATTCCAAGATGGCTAAGACATACACACAGAGAAGCAAAACTGGATATAGCAAGATACCATGATCATAAAATGGTGTACTTTGGGGAATTATACACTAATTCAGTGTCTATAGGTGGAATTGCATGTGAAGCTCATCATAAGCACTGTTAAAAATAGCAGTTTTGCATCAAGCTCTCCTCCTGCCCCATAGCATCTAGTCAGACCTATCATGTCATTTCCCAATGTTTTCACCCCCACCCCTCCAATCTACAGTACTGCCTGTTGCTGGTGGGGGCTGAGAAACTACACAGGTAAGCTGGAATATCTGTGGGGGAGGAAATTTTAATTACTATAAATTTCTGTTCTTCTTGGTGTACAGAGGTCAGTCTTTACATCTGGAAGAGATCTATGTACTTGTCAGATGAGAAGATCAATCTTCCGACCACACCAGGGTGAGCAGCAACCTTCGGAAAACAGAATCAGAAACTCAGGAAAGCTCAACTTGCTTTCTGAACCTTATCAATATGAATATATAAACTGAAGGACAAACTTGTCAAGAAACGAAGAGGGGAAATTATGAATTTTCCTCAGCTGCATTGCTGCTATTCTTTGCAAGTATCATGGACAAGAGGGGAGGAAAGGAGACACACACCAACAGCAATTTGGACAGTAGACTTTATTAGAAACTTCTTCCTTCTTCAGTAAATTCACATTAAAATATGCTGAGGGCAGCTCAGTCTAAACATTCGACATCCTGCCATTACAACAACTTCCAGTTAAAAACTAGATAACTGATCAGGGAGAGAACTTTGAACATAATAGGAAACGCAAAGAGAAAGCAGTGTCTTTAAAAATAAGTTGATCCTGATGAACGAATACATATTGTAAGCAATAGAGAGCAAAAAGCCATCTTCCTCCAGAGATAGAAAACTTTAAAATGTTATACTCTCTACAGAGTTTGAATAGATAAGTAAAACACGATCGGAGGGTACACATGGTGCATTAAAAGAATGGGAAGAGGCCACCCACTGCCAGAACTTCATGCTGCCTTCCCGTCCCTTGATTAATGTCCGATAGTCATTCATGAATGAGTTCTCCATGTGTACAGAAGTACACACAGACAACTCATTCTCACGAGTGTCCGTTTAGATGGTCATCAGGTTAGGGGGAAGATGGTGTGTGGTTTTGGTGATGGGCGTTGTAAGTCAGCATGGCCCCAAGAATCCCTCTGTCTGTCCACTGAAAGCATGAAGAGGTTCATGTGAACCCCCTCCCCGCAATGTCACATATACATTAAAAGAAAATCCCGCATTGGGAATTCATGAAATACATATTTTAAAAATTGTTCAAAATTTTAAAATGATATCATTTGAGAGGGAAAAATGAAACACTGAACAAGAACTGATATGTAGCCCAAGCAGCAACAAGTTAAGCTAGAGAACACTGATTTGAGCAAATTCCATCCCATTGAAGCAATAAGACAAAAAGAACAGCTTAAGGTCAAGTACGCCAGCTTAACTGGTTTGTTGTAGACTGAGCCGAATTGCATCAGAAAAGATCAACTACCTTTAAAATAGTCATACCTTGGATTGCAAGTAACTTGGTTTGAGAGCGTTTTGCAAGACAAGCACATTTTAAAATATTTATTTATTTATTTATTTTTTTACTTGATATACAAGCGACGTCTTGCAATACAAGTACTGTAGTACGGCTTAAATTAAAAATCTCTGTACAAATTTTTTTGGGGGGATTTCGTTTTGATATAAGAGTGTTTTGGATTACAAGCACGTTTCCGGAACGAATTATGCTCTCAATCCAAGGCATGACTGTAAAGACAAAGCTGTTCTATAAAGTAATTTAAAATATGGCAGGTGGTGTACTGTTCCAAGAACATGGTTTTTTGAAAAGGCTGAGCACCTAAAAGTAAAGGCCACAATCTAGCAGTTCCAATGCAGCTCCACTACATGTGCATCAGGGTTTCCTATTCCCTTCTATAGTGCACATGAGAATCTGGTGTGCACACTTGAGCATTTTCCTTCATGAGTGAGAACAAGCAGCCCCTGTGCATTAGGAGCCTTGGGCCTCAGCCGATATCTACAGGACTTACAATTACTTTGCATATCTACCAATTAAATCTCTATATGGAGATATGATTCAGATTTTTCAGAAACTTCCAAATAGTGGTTATTTCTTTTACTAATCATACAGAAACCCGTACAAAGGGATGTTTTTCTTGCATAAGAACTGCTTCTGAGAGTTATATCATCATCTGGTGCATATCCCACATCAGACCTAGGCCAACATACACTTCAACTTTGGATCTGACCTGTGAAGGCAAGCTTTGGATTCTGCATAACAAGGCTGCTAACAGTGTAGGCAACATTTATTTAAATGAAAGATCTAAACCAATTCAAAGAGTTTTCACAGTCCTTAGTAGTCTCCATAATGTTCTGCCATGGTTGATTTAAAAAAATGTAAAAAAAAATAAAATTAAATAACACTCAAAATATCCACCATGAAGAATTATATTCTGATGTAAACAATTTCTACCATTTAGAGATCTAGAATCATATTATTGATACTGTAAATAATTTTTCAGAGATTGAGGCAAAGGTAGAGTTTCTATATCATGCAGGCGTTCTCTGCCTAGTGCGAAGCGAATTGATCTTCGGCACAGGTCCATTAAAGGCAGGGGTTCCGCTGAAAATGAAACAGAAGACAGTATCAGCATTTTTTCATTAATTATAATTGTGTATGGTAACATTCCAGTGGAATATTCCCCACACATTCAAAACATGCATGAGAGGTGGAATTTACCACAACAGGAATGCTATACCTGTTAGGAATAGAATGGCAACATAGAGCAGTATCCAATGGGGCCATTCTGCTGGTTCCATTATGCTCGTGGGAGCAACTGCTTGTGCAACAGAGCTTTCGTGCTTCTAAAAACAACCCCAGTAACAAACGGAAATGCTTGTTTCCAGATCGGGACATGTCAGCAGAACTTCCTTCTGCAAGCCTGCCGACCTGCTGCATTCTGGAAACCAGTGTTTCTGCTCAGTTTGGTTATTTTTAGAAGCGCAAAAGTCCCATTGTGCAGGCCATTGCTCCTGCGAGCACATGGGCACAGTAGGCTACTAGTCACCATGCCTTAGTCAACTCAACAAATTGGCACCAACTATAAATTCTACATTTGTGAAAGCCATCACATTTACAAATACACACATTTAGAAGTGGTTTAAAATTCTGAAATAATGACAAGTTCCGTACCACTGATCAGCTCTTCTATTAAAAGGGTTTTAGTCAAGATTCCAAACCCTTAAAGTTTATTTTTATTTATTTATTTCATTTCTATGCCGCTCCACAGCTGAAGCTCTCTGGGCGGTTCACAACAATTCATACAATAATAATCCACATAAAAACCAACAATAAAACAACATACAATGTAGTTAAAACGTTTAAAACTGAATTTAAAAGTGCAGTTTAAAATGACAATACTAAAAGTTAATAAAACTAAGCCTACATGTGACAATCCCCCCCCGCCCCATGTGCTATTTTGAACAGTAACATATTGAATGCCTTGGCAAAGAGGGAAGTCTTAACCTGGCGTGGAAAAGATAGTAAGGTTGGAGCCAGGCGGGCCTCAGTGGGGAGCTTATTCCATAATTGGGGGGCTCCCACTGAGAAGGCCCTCCTCGTTGTTGCCACCAACCAAGCCTCCCTTGGAGGTGGCAGTTGGAGGAGGGCCCCAGATGTTGGAGGAGGGCCCCAGGAGGGCCTACAGTGTCCGGGTAGATTGCAGTTGGGAGAGGCGTTCCGTCAGGTATTGTGGTCCTAAGCCATGTAGGGCTTTATAGGTTAGAACCAGCACCCTGAATTCGGCTCGGAAGCATACTGGCAGCCAGTGCAAATGGGCCAGAACTATAAAGAATATAAGACAATATTCTTTACAGCTGGATTTGTAGATCCCTAACCTTTACATGCCTTGTTTTCTTCCTTGTCAGAAAAGTAACTGAAGTGTAATTGAACTTCTAAAGAAAATCTTCCAGTGCAATATGGCTTTTCTTTCCAGATGTTAAACAGAATCAGACAATTTCCCCCCTTCTTCCCTGGTTATAAACAAGTTTTGTTCACTTCACTAGAAAGACATTTTTCATTAAACAGTCTTAAAACACCCAGAGAAAGAAGAATCTTGTCAGTCACAGTAGTATTAAAGCAAAGACCAAGCAAAGCAGTATTAAAGAAAAACATCCAAAACATATTTGAGATAGTCATTTTTTTGTTTCAGTGCTTGTTCTCAACCCCCAAAAAACTCTGGGGTTGTAAGATCCAATATTTTAGAGTGCCATGGTGCTTCCATGGACATGCAAAAGGACACTGAATAAAGTATTATTCATTTCGCTACCTCTAAGCGTTCAAGAGCTGTAGAAAGATTTCACTATGTTTAAGTGGGGGAAACTCAGATTAAACCTTCAGAAACACTGCACTTCAGAAACTTTCCAGAAACATTGGGGGTGAAATCTATGGCCGAAGCTTTGATGGACTTGGTACACACTGAACTCTGAGCACACTGCGACAGAACATTTCACTTAAAATGTCTAAGGATGTTCTGTATATGTGAAGCTCCTTCAAATTCACTGCAGCCGCTAGATCAGGACTTAATGGTTTGTCAATTATTGCCCCAGAAACACCATCTTGGAGCCAAGATTAAAGACAGACAGTGGTCAAAATTCTGCTCACCTCAGAATTTTAGGAAACCACTGTCTCAAACACGTGTACGGGAAGAATTTGCTACTTAACTAGGTCCTTACAGTTTTGTTGACAGAAACAAAAATATAAGTGTGTCCCACAATTTTAAATGCTAAAAATGGCAAACAAAAAAAGTCAGTTAAATCTTGCAGCAGCTGTTAACCATTAGCCCACAAACATGTTTTTCTAAGTTTAAATTTTTAAATGTTTTATTCCCCCCACCCTGCCTCAGTCTTAGACCCTTTAAAAAAAGTGTTCAGTGTTGACCATAATTAAGTCCAAAATGTTAACAAGATTTATATTGTTGGCAGTTAAGCACATTTTTCTAAAAAAAGAACTAGGAAAAGTTGAGATGAAAGCATGCCTTCAGCTATGCAATGACCATAAGTTAATTTAATTGTCCCAGCTTAGCACAGTTTTAATGTAGCAGATATACTATATGTAAAAGTTTTGCATTTTCCACAGAGGAACCCTTTCATATACTAGGAAAAAAATGACTCTGCATACTCCAGATACAACCCGTGCATGTAGAGAGTTCAGAAGCTGGGGCAATGGATCTTAAAATATTTCAATAAACCCTGCTTGAAGATCAGTTGTCAGTTCCAGCCCCCAAACTGGAAATTAAACCTTGTTAATTCCTTAACCTTCATTATTCTCTAACTCCCAGTAATCTATCAATCTGTCACAAGTCCCTCCCAATCTACCACATGTCTTGAAAGCAACGTCCAGAGGGGTAGCTATGATAGTTTGTTTTAGCAAAGCAAGAGCGGCTCACAGCACCTAAAAGACAACAAAATGTAGTGGGTTCTCGTCCACAAAAGCTTATGCCATAACAAAATGTGTTAAGTCTTGATTTGAGTTTCTTAGGAAGGTGAACGGAACAGTTGGACCATTAAAACCAGAAAGTCAAATGTTGGTGCACATGCAGCCACAAGCTCACATGTCAGATGTCTTGGCAGCAAGACTATGCTTCTGGGTCCATGTGCTCCTACAGAGCCAAACTACATGATACACCAGGGGTAGGCAACTTGGTGCCCCCCTGATGTTTTGGACTACAGCTCCCATAAGCCTCATCCAACAAGGTCAATGGAAAAGATTATAGGTGTTGTAGTTCAAAACATCTGGAGGGTACCAGGTTGCCTACCCCTGCATTATGCTACTCACATTGCATGTAGTTCAGGGTCATTTTTTTAATTTACTCTAGCGTAAGCATGCATGGCTCTGATTCAGATCGGGACCACCACATTCTGGGAGTGGTGTACTTTGGCTCTCTGACTGGAGTTGGTATATGTCACATGACTGAGTGTTGTCCTCCCATATAACCTCACTGCATATAGAAAGCAGATGTGAAATAACATTCTAAAACTTAAAACCTTTCGCATGTTTGGTAGAAACGAACAATTTTTTTAAAAAGTCCAGAGGTATCGCCATCATCAGGAGACCTGTATACTAGATAGCTTAACAATGATGGGACATTTGGATAGACAGCAGTGATGTTAAATCTTTGGAATTCCAATTGACTTATGCCTTGCCCCTTCAACTCCAGCTTTTAGGCAGGCCTTGAAGACCTTCTTCTTCATGGCTGTTTGTGACCGATTCCATATGTCAGCAGAACAGCTTCCCAACTTAATTTCTGGACATCTGCTCTGATGTGTTCACCTATAATTTGTACTTGTTTCTCACTTCTTTATGTGAATATATATATTCATATGAGGTGTGAGTACACACACACACACACACACACACACAAGTTTTGAAGAGAGTTATCCATGTGATGACATGTTATAAAAGTTACCTGATGTCCTGGAAATATTGAGTTATATTCATACAATTATTCCAGCTAATTATTCCAACTTGTTGATTCCACTAAGACCTCGACTGCTTTTATATGGAACGTTCTGTCAGTTCCTGTCAAGCCATGTCACCACACTGGATCACACTCCCTGACTGATAAACAGAAAATATTTGGATTCCTACTTGAATGGAATTTCTGGATTCATTTTAGAATGGAATTCCCTGAGCCCCGCTGAAACAGCTAAAGTGGTGGCAGTATACTGAGGTTTTAATTTTTAATTTTAATTTTTTAAAAAAAAAAAAATTGGTTAGTTCTACAATGAAGCTGCTTGGCCCTCTCAGCAATTCTTTATCATGTTGCTGTTTCAAAAAAGTTAAAACAAACCTTTTCATTATGATTTGCTAGTTTGACTTTTCCTCTTCCCCCCCCCTGCTGAATCTGGATGAACACTACTAGCTTTTCCCGCCATATTCCTTTGGGTATCCCTGTGAGAGTTGGACTGACCGTGTTCAAAGCTCCCCTAGCAATGACCTCATTCCCGATCAGCAAGCCGGAAGGAGAGATAACATCATAATAAAGATTAAAGAGTTTATTTTGTATACCAATTACATGGATTAAGGCATCAATGCATATCTACTCACTACATCATAGCAGACTCAAAACCTATACCCCAGTGGTAAGGCTAGATGAAGTGAAGTCCAAGACAATACATGTCGAGACGAACAAGCAGCAGAGAGAGATGAAGAGGAATGACGGAAGCAAGCAAGTGTGCTAGTTTATATACCCCAGACCCTGCATCTATGAATAGGATATTACTCACCCAGTAGTATAACTTATTCATCAACATGTTTATCCAAACCTGTTCAAGGCTGCTGAGTCATATCACCTCGAGACTATGTCTCCTGACCAAAGACCTTCTGTACTTGAACTCAAGTAACACCCACCAGGTCAGGTGATAATCCCGATGTCAGGTGGTAATCTCGTTCTGCCTATGCAAAACCTAACATCCCCCTGCTTTTGCATTTGCGTAGAACGTGGTCATTTACCTCATACAACAGAAGAAGCAAAGACTACTAGCATTGAAAAAATGATCCTTCAACGCCAACTTCAGTGGACCGGTCATGTTGTTCGAATGCCTGACTGCCGTCTCCCAAAGCAGTTACTTTACTCCCAACTCAAGGATGGAAAGCGGAATATCGGTGGTCAATATAAGAGGTTTAAAGATGTTCATAAGGCTAATCTAAAAAAATGCAATATAAACATCGAAAACTGGGAAGCTCTGGCCCATGAACGATCTAAATGGAGGTTGGCCTTTCACAAAGGTTCCATGGACTTTGAAGAAGCCCGAGTGCAAGGTGAAAGGGAGAAACGTGCTAAGCGAAAAGCACGTCAAATGAATCCTTTACAGGACCATCTTCTATCTGGTAGCCTGTGTCCTCACTGTGGGAAGCTGTGTGGATCTAGAATTGGCCTCCACAGTCACTTACGGACCCATTGCTAGAGTCTACACAATCTTCTTTAGAATTTCCTCCTTTTATCCCGGAAGACAATCTTACTCGGTCACGAGTGATCGCCTGATGATGATGACAACAGCAACAGCTTTGTTGACATCTGATGCTGTTTTTTCATCTATGGACTTTGATAAAAAAACTTCTGCAGGAATGATTTTACCTGCCAGAAATTTGAACCACCATCAAATCACTTCTGATGTATCCCTCCTTATGACACAGTTTTATTTGCAAACCCAAAACGTTGTGTATTGCTATCTGCCTGCAGCATAGCAATCCTGCCTTGGTTTCCTGAAAAAACTGTAATAGGTTTTTCACATCAATCCCAGCATCATTTAAACATTTTTTTACAATTTAAACTATTTAAACAAATGCATTCACTATTCAAGCTTTACAATAGCATAATAGCACAATACATAATACAATGTATTCAGTTCAATTTCAGTTGAACTCTAACTTTTAGATGATTGTTTCTACAAAATCAATCAAACAAAGTATGATTATAAAAATAACAAACTTCAGGTGTGCTCTCGTTGTTCTTACTATCACAACCACAACTGGCATTTCTGTGAATCTGTAGCCACCTGTGCTCTGACTTGTAAATCTTAGTCTGAAGTGTGATGTTCCCTCCAGATAACACTCAACTCCTTTTCAGAGCTCTCCAAGCATGTCCTGTTGGTCTAACAGTCTGCCTATCACACTGACAGCAATATCTGGCCTTGTTGCTTGTACAGTAAAGCTCAACAGCCCAATGCTTCCGTGTAGCATTCAAACTGCTTTTCCATCAGCATGTGCTTGAAAATCCTCAATTATTTGGAGTCTCTCACTGAGTTAACTATCTCCAAAATTCTCAATCACATCCATGATATTTCTCTTATTGTTGCAGTAAGTACTGCCCTCTTGGTTCTCCCTCAACTTCTATTTACAAATAAACAGTTGATCCACCACCAAGCAGTTTCATTTCAATGAAATTCCAAACCCTGGATCAATTATATCATATTGCTTTTATCTGTCCAGAAAAAACAATAGATCATCCATCAAAACAAAGTACATACAGTCTATGTCCCTGTTCCCCTGTTTAACAAACAAACATTGATCTGCCTCTCTGTGCAAATCTCACTTCAACAATGTTTGAGTTCAAAACAGAATTCCAGCCTCCAGCTGATTTCTACCTTTTCTACAGAAAATCTCACAGACAGTTTTCCAAAGACTTCCTCTCATTTAAAATGCTTATGTTCCAATATTTCAACTTGTGAAATATCCATACATTTCCACATTCTTAAACATCAGTCTAACTGTTTCCAAAGCAAATTGTTGTTGCACTCATCTCATGATTATCCTGCTCCTTTTAACTTGAGCAAAAATCACAAGCAACCAATCTTGCTATTTGTCACATATAACCTTTTCCAATCTGGTTAGTTTTCACTTAAAAAATCTATCTGGTAACAATGAGTTCCATGGACTGCTGTTTGTTTCCCCAGCTTCCATGTTTTGTTCTTTATCCAAAGAATTCAACTCAGCTTGCATAGCCTGAAGCTATGGTTTAGCTTCCTTAACAGACAATTTTTTCACCTCTTTGAAATTTTGAAGTTTCAAATGGCTTTTCCTGCAAATTCTTCCTGATATCTCACAGGTTGTTTGACTCACCTGTTCCTTATCTCATCAGTTATCAGGTTCTTGTTCCAATAAATTTGCACCAATGATGAACAATCATTTGTTTAGTCTCCACTAAACCAAATGTGTATCAGTTTGTCAAATTTACCTGACTGTCTTTCAGCAAATGCTTTTCTATTCTGACTCTGAACTTGATGCTTCCCCTGCATTAACAGAATTAATTTTGAAAAATGATCTCACCTTTTCATTCAGCATTATACTTAACACTTCTAGATAATCTCACTATCCAAGTGTTGTTCATGTAAAACACAATATTCTCATTTCTAGAAAAATCTCATGTAAGCTCCCTTACAGATTTCTTCTAACTTTGAGGTGTATGTACCTACATATCAGATCCAAGATCCTGAAATGTTTCTCCAGAAGATTCCTTCTTCTACACTACTTTCTATAAGGTGTACAGTTCAATCACACAGAACTAAAACTTCTATCATGTACATAATCAAAACATCTAAGAGCTTCTACCCAAACCTCATTATCCAAATTAGTATCACCTCTTCTGAGTGTTTGTTTACTCTTCCACACAATCCATGTGTTCAATATCACATCCTGTTAGAAAGTCATCAAAACATGCACTGAATTGAACTTCCCCATATCTTAAAAGAAATAGGTAACATGGGTAATATGCTTGTTTCCCATCCAAGCACAAAACACCTTGACTCTGTTCAATACTCCAGCTTTCTATCTAACATGTACACAACCTGTACCTCGTGTATTGATCAATTGACATCATGAAATAATGTGCCTTTCCTCTAAAAACCATCAGAGTACCACAAGATTACCAAGAACAAATTGAAATGAAATGAACTGTTTTTTCAGCTTGCCTTCCAGTTTACCTGTTGAAGCTAGCATCCCTTGTTTATGTGCACAAAATTCCTTTCATGTGAAAATTACATTTTCCCAATGCTTTCCCCACAACACAGTTTGCATTTTCTTTCACAAGCCTGTGAATCTAAATGATCAAACATCATGTATATGCATGCATGTACATGTCATACATATAAGCATTTAACCTTTTTATAGTTGCAACAGTACAACTTTCCATTTCTTTATTTACACCATTACAGTATGAAAGAAATAATCCATCTCTTAGCTTTGCCATATAAACATACCTACTTATTCAGTATTTTACATTTTGCTACAGAAAAATCCACAATATACTCAAGTCATATATACATTCAGTACATTTCCTGACATTTCAAAGCATATATTACACTTTCTTGAGTCCAAGTTATCCAACTTTCAAGAAATACATTTCCAAAACATGACTGTTAAACCTCTGACCATTTGCATAGTCCTCTTCCTGTTTATTCATGTGCAACACAGAAAGCTTCGTTTAAACAATCCACTGTTTCTGCTCACAACAAAATAATGTCCATTTTGTTATGTCCTGGGTTAAAACACAAAGTTTTTCCTTCAGCAGCACCCCTGCTGATTTCAAGCTCCTTCTTCTGTGATCCCACATGAAGAAAAAGAAGAACAGCTTCCCATTTTAAGCACAGCTTTCTCAGTTCAAAACTGACGCGCTGTTTTTCTCTGTTGTTTCAAAACCACGCCTCCGCTGGTTTGATACAGCCTCCGCTGTAGTATCAGGTTTCCCAGATACGTTTGTCACACGTGACCTTGCTTTGCTGCGACATGATGCTCCAGACGCTTTACCCACGTCAGACGTAATCCACGCATTTGTAATCCAAGCCACTTGTTGATACAATGCAAAAGATAGCTGATCCGCTGCTGTGTGAAGAAAACTGTAAATGAAATATGATCCTCCTGCTGTAGCCGTGACTCAAACGAGTTGACACACAGAGCCTCATGGAGATTATTTCTTTGCCCGTTACAGCTCCTTGACAATGACACCAGCAAGCTGTGGAAAACGAATCCTTGTGTCCAGCGTTGTTCACTTTTCAGCCTAGTAGCTGCCCGAACCGGCACCCCCATTCACAGTCTGTAGCCTTGGATTTTGCCAAGCCTGGCACCTCCGTTTCAGCTGCTTTCAAAACGAAAAATCCTCCGTCTCTCTGTTTTGCTGCATTCTTCTTCAGTTGTGCTGCATTCCAAGCCGCTGTTATCAGCACTCAGCTTTAGCAACACTGCATCGCCTTTCCCGGTTATTTACAAACCGTTCTTACAAATAGTAAACAAATTCTTTAACTCCATAACTGCTGAATTTTCTCCAAACTGCGTTCTGTGGCTTATCTGCCCATCTAAGATAACCATCAGATCGTTATCTGATCCTTATCTGGGCCCATAACCGATGTGAGAGTTGGACTGACTCGGGTTCAAAAGCTCCCCTAGCCAATGACCTTCAGTCCCAGTCACGCAAGCGGAAGGAGGAGATAACAGCAGTTAATAAAGATTAAAGAGTTTATTTGTAAGACCCAATTACATGGGATTAAGGCAATCAATGCATCTCTACTCACTACATCATAGCAGACTCAAAACCTATACCCCAGTGGTAAGGCTAGATGAAGTGAAGTCCAAGACAATACATGTCGAGACGAACAAGCAGCAGAGAGAGATGAAGAGGAATGACGGAAGCAAGCAAGTGTGCTAGCTTATATACCCCAGACCCTGCATCTATGAATAGGATATTACTCACCCAGTAGTATAACTTATTCATCAACATGTTTATCCAAACCTGTTCAAGGCTGCTGAGTCATATCACCTCGAGACTATGTCTCCTGACCAAAGACCTTCTGTACTTGAACTCAAGTAACACCCACCAGGTCAGGTGATAATCCCGATGTCAGGTGGTAATCTCGTTCTGCCTATGCAAAACCTAACAATCCCTTCATCAGCTTTCAGTCTTTAGCCATATCAAATTAATTCCTGGTCATGACCTGAACTCATGTATAATCATCTTCCATCTAGATGGCTCTTTTTTTCTGACTCTTTTACACACACACACACCTATTTCCCCAGCTAGACTTTTGTTAAAAGGAAAAAGCTGAGTCATATGTTGTATCTATGCACAAATAAAGTATTTTAAAATTTTGGGTGGCATTTGCAGGAGGGAGAATTCATTTTTAAATGTTACTTTTGATGTATTTTTACAGCAAACTGACAGGGAAAGAATCCACCCCTTACCAATCTTTCAAACTTCCAGAAGATGTACCTCCAGAACAATAACCGATTCTGCTCCAGTAGCATATCTGGTACAGCAGAACCTCAACATCAAGTCAGTTGGCTTCTGTAAGCATCCTTAGGTTATCACCAGTAGAGCTACACTCAGCAAGGCTAAAACAGCACAGATTAAGTTCTCAATTGTGGAAAGAATTTCTAATGGGATTTACTAATATGCACAATATAGCAATTTATGAAAAGTAAGTACGGATATAAATAGCTACAGGCACTTTTTCAGAATAAGCATAGTGATATTTCACAATGGAAATATCAGCTATTATAAACAGAAACCTTTCCATTAAAAGTACTATCATCAAAAACTTAACACATGTATACTTGGCTAACGTTTGTTAATTTTTTGACTTTTTAATTTGATGACTTTTCCAAACATACCACTATAAGCATGAGGTCTAAAACACAGCTATCTCAAATCACAGATTGCAAGATTGCAAGATGTGACTTTCATACACAGTGAAAGGCACATCTAAAAAATGAAGCAGACCTTGCATTCAGTTATCTGAATAAGAGCCAAGCTGTAACCCAAACAGTGAAACATGAGCTCCTGCTGCTCAGACGCACAGGCACACACACTGCACTGGCCACACACACACACTCCCTCCAATCTCTCCTCATTTGAGCAGCTGGAAGCTATTGTAAGGTCTTCTTCAAAAGACTAATGGGCAACAGATGGCAAGATCCTGTTATCAGCTAAGACTGATAAAGCAGTCACTTTAGCGTCTTCAGAAGTTAATTTCTAGGGCAGATGTAATGTTACTATATCTCACCTTGCCCTGTTCAATCATTTTGGTTAATAATTTGAAACAAACAAACAAAAAACACTAAACCAGCTGCCACTCCAAGATGATATCTAGTGAAATAGGATACCACAGGACTATCTAAGAAGGTAACACAGCAATCCTTCAGCAAAACTTCAAGCTCCAGACACACTCTGATGTACCTTACAGGGCAGAATCCAATGGGGCACTTACACCTCTGCTGATTCTCTTACACGCTGCCAATTCCTGTCCGCAAGCTGCACCCACCACTTGCAGAATGAAGATTTAGCACTTCTGGGGTAACCGGAAATGAACAAAAATGCTTGTTTCTGGAATGGGGCAGGTCAGCAGAGCTTGCATAAGGGAGCATAAGAGAATCTGCAGGGCACAAGAGAATCTGCTGGGGCATAAGTACGGTACCCCATTCGATTCTATCCTAAGTCTTCTCAGACAGTTCTAGCATAGTGTGATTCAAGGTTGCTTCCTGTGCACATCGGAACTCCTACATAAACTGTGGAAGTCAACCAAAATCAGGAAGCACCAATTCAGAAAGAGCTTCTGGATTAATAGTATCACCCAGGAAATTTTCTTTTGAAATAAAATAAGTTTCTAAGCAAAACCATTTAGTGGACATTGGATGTTGCCATTTAATCGGGGGTTATCTCCAGAGGTTTGGCAAATACCTCTAAACAGAAATAGTTACATGTGCACAATATCACTTTTTTAAATCAATGTTTTATTTTAATGTATTTTAATGTAATGTAATGTAATTTATAAACTGCTTAGAGATATTTTTTAAATATAGTAAATGGTATATAAATGTATTAAATAGTAGTAGTAGTAGTAGTAGTAGTAGTAGTAATAATAATAATAATAATAATAATAATAATAATAATAATAATAGTGAAAAACACATTCCAAGTCACAGTCAATGGGCATTAGGTCTTCAACGTTTTTTCAGTGAGCTGAGATCAGTGTTTCTTGACTTAAAAACCCCAATCCACATAATTACCAGTTTCAGTGAAACATTTTATTGTAAGTTTTACCATAAACTGCCATGAAAGGAATTGCAAGGACACATGGCATGAGTGTTTAAATACGTAGCATTCTATGCAAAAGATAAAGACTTGCTTCAAGCAGATATTTTTTCTATTTAATTTATACCTGGAGTTTAGTCTGACACAAGCATGTCAGTAGAAAACAATAGTTCTTTACAGGGTCAACAATATGCATTTCTTAATGACAAGCTAGCTTCAAACCTCTCTCACAGTAATATTAAAGTTTCTATATAGTCAGTCAGCCACACATTTTCTGCCACCAAAGAAAAAGGTTCCTGTTCTTGTAGCAGGAGCTACTAGGAAAGAAAGACTACAAATTCTAAGAGGTCCAATACATTAGAAGACCTACCTAATTTAGAAGTGGAGTGGGATGAAGGCCCATCTAATTAGTTTAATTAACCTCATTGACAATAACCACGTTAACCATGTTAATTCCGCTTAACATGGCCTTTGCTGAACTGGAAAGGAAGACAAGGTGAGACGAAATACTTGGATGAAATGTGGGGCAGACATGAGACTGACACTGACTGTGGAGCATGAATTAATTAGGAAAGGGATCAAAAATTAAACTGCCAATATTGCAGTGCCTTCATACAAATTTATGGTGTGACCATACTTGGAATACTGTGTACAGTTTTGGACACTGCATCTTAATAAGTACACTGTTGAGCCAGAAAAGGGCAGCCAAAATTATTAGGCGACTGGAGCAACTCCCCTATGATGAAAGGTTACAGTATTTATGGCTCTTTGGTCTGTAAAAAAGGCAAGTAAGTGGGGACATGATAGAGGAATATAAAATTATGTATGGTATGGAGAAGGTGGATAGAGAAGTCTCTCCCTCTTGCATAATATTACATCTGCAGTTATCCAATGATAGGCAGAGAGCCAGTGAGCAAGTAGGCAGTAGCATCTACTGCTCCTCCTCACCACCACCACCACCACCACCACTGTTGTCTGGACCAGAGTGAGAGGCAAGTGAACAAGCAGAATGCAATAGTAAAGAGGAGGAGCAACTCCAGGGGGCTCTTGTCAGTGGGCCCCTGCTGGGGTGTGGCTCCTCAAAGGTGCCCAACCATGCCTACCCTTGACATTGGCCCTGTATATAAGTGTCTGAATGGTGTACAAGTGCAGAACCACAGAAAACTGTGGCTTAACTTTGGTTAACGTTGGTTAACTTTGTGCAGTCTACACACTGTCACCTTTTGGAAGGAGGGTTTACATCCCCTCACATTCTGAAAGAATGCATGATGGGATCCTACCAGCTATCCCCTCCTCCCGACATGCATGCTAACCATGTGTTCAGCAACATCATGAAGGGATTGTTGTATCTGCGTAGGGCTCCTCCATGTGAGAGGGGATTCTGAGTCATGGGTCAGGAGCTAGCTAGTGTGACTCCCTGTCAACACTTTGGAAGCTGAGGCAGTTCACACCAATCTAATTTAGAAGTGCTTCATTGAACCAGCTAAAATCCCTGTAAATAGCCTAAGTGTTTCATCAACATGGTTGCAATCATGGGGTACCATTTTAGGTTTGGGGCATGAGAAGCAAAGTTTAAAGGAGCAAAGAAATAGCATATTTTAAGATCACTGGTTGTGGTTACTTTTTTAATACTTCCTAAGCTGCAGAGATAAGATATTCCTGAAGAAATAATAGCATCTGGTCTAAACCACATGCTCTTAAATAGAACCCTGGTAGCAATCCCCAACAACAATCCTGCACTGACAAGGTTGCCCTAAGGTTGCAAATTGCAGCTCAGACCCAAATCAGACATTACTGTAAAGACGTAACAAGCAGCTACAGCTTTTCCTTTTTTACTCTAGTGTAAGCACAGGGCCCCCAATCTGGATCAGGTTGTGTGTGTGTGTGTGTGTGTGGTGGTGGTGGTGGTAGAGGGGCTTTAACCCTCCCCCCTGCCGCAGTGCTAAGCCAGATCAGGGGCTTGCACCTGTAATTTATAGTGCCCAAAAGTTCTGTTCAGTGTTCTTGTTTATAAACCTAAATTATAACATCACAATATATAGTGCCAAATAGTGATCCAAAAAGCAAATGGATTGACTTTTGATATTTCTTGTCCGAGGGAATCCCTGCCTCATAGTATGTGAGCACACACCTGGGGCTAACCATGCAGGCCTTTGAACTGGGGCCATCAAATCCCCAAACGGGATTAACATTTAGAAATGCACACTGCTGTAATTAAAATCCAATATTTAACCACTGTACAAGATAGATTTTACTCTATAATCCCTTTTCATCCCCTGTAAAATGTAATTCTCAAGGATCAATTCACGCGTGTCAATAAAACTGACAACAGCCTTGTGTTTTAAAATTTCACATCTTTGCACGCACGGCAAGAGATAAATATTATGATACCCAGGTCATCATCATCAGGCGATCACTCGTGACCGAGTAAGATTGTCTTCTAGGAGGAAATTCTAAAGGAAGATTGTGTAGACTCTAGCGATGGGTCCGTAAGTGACTGTGGAGGCCAATTCTAGATCCACACAGCTTCCCACAGTGAGGACACAGGTTACCAGATGGAAGATGGTCCTGTGAAGGATTCGTTTGACGTGCTTTTCGCTTAGCACGTTTCTCCCTTTCACCTTGCACTCGGGCTTCTTCAAAGTCCATGGAACCTTTGTGAAAGGCCAACCTCCATTTAGATCGTTCATGGGCCAGAGCTTCCCAGTTTTCGATGCTTATATTGCATTTTTTCAGATTAGCCTTATGAACATCTTTAAACCTCTTATATTGACCACCGATATTCCGCTTTCCATCCTTGAGTTGGGAATACAATAACTGCTTTGGGAGACGGCAGTCAGGCATTCAAACAACATGACCGGTCCACTGAAGTTGGCGTTGAAGGATCATTTTTTCAACGCTAGTAGTCTTTGCTTCTTCCAGTACACTGACCTTTGTTTGCCTATCTTCCCAAGTAATTTGCAGGATTTTCCGGAGGCAACGTTGATGAAATCTTTCAAGGAGGTGGAAGTGACGTTTATAGATAGTCCATGTTTCGCAGGCATACAATAAAGTTGACAGTACAATGGCTTCATAAACCAGTGTTTTGGTCTTCTTATCTATTTCAGAAGAGATCCTCCCTGAAACTCAATATGGTTTCTGCCCCTCTAGAGGGACAGTAGAGATTATTTTTACTGCACGTCAGCTCCAAGAAAAATGCCGGGAGCAAAATCAACCCCTTTATATGGCATCTATTGATCTGGCTAAGGCCTTTGATACTGTAGACCAGGGGTCCTCAAACTTTTTAAACAGGGGGCCAGTTCATTTTATCTCAGACTGTTGGGGGGCGGACTATAGTTTGAAAAAAATATGAACGAATGGATCAAGTAAAAAAAAGGACTGGGGTCCTTTTTTTTTACTTGATTAAATGGAAAGTTATTATAAATTAATAATTAATTAATTATAAATTAATTTGCTGTCTAAAATTGAAATACATTAAATTTTAAAAAGGTATAGAAAGGCTTGATTTGCACACTGCACATATCTTATTTGTAGTGCAAAAAACCAGGAAAAAACAATCCCATATTTAAAATGAAGAACAATTTTAATCAACATAAGCTTATTAGTATTTCAATGGGAAGTATGGGCCTGCTTTTGGCTAATGAGATGGTCAATGTCCAGTTCCATATTTGTCACTGCTAGTCGTAACAAGTGATGCAAGTGTGCATCAGTTAGTCTGGATCTGGTTGGAGATTTCTGATCTTTCATTCTGGAAAAAGTCTGTTCACAGACATAGGTGCTGCCAAAGATGGTTGCTCCTGAGTCTGACTGGGTTTGCATGATCATGTCAGGGGAAATAAGCCACAATGGCTTATTTCCGCCAGTGCGCGTGCCGACTGCATGCCAGGGGGACTTGCATAATTACCCTTACCAGCACAGCTTGCTGTATCATGCAAACCCATTGAAGGTGGCTTGTTGCCTTGGTTAACAAGTCACCCAGAACCCATGGGGTGTTATAGGGTTCTGGGGTGGTTTGTTAGCCATGGCAACAAGCCAATCTCACCAGGTCCACACGACATGGCAAGCCGTGACGGAGAGAGTAATTATGCGAAACCCAGTCACTGTCTCTCAGCCTGACCTACCTCACAGGGTTGTTGAGGATAAAATGATGGAGGAGGAGGATTATGTAAACCGCCTTGGGTTCCTTGCAGGGAAAAAGGCAGGGTATAAATATAATAAACATAAATAATACTCAGAAGAAAGCCCTGCTGAACTCTACGGGGCTTACTAGACAGCAGGGGCAGGAAACTATATAGAGAGGGTGCAGTGAGATGCCTCCCACCCAGGGCAGGTGCAAGGCAGTTTGGTGCCCTAGGCAAGATCAGATATTTAGCAACCCCCCCTTCCCACTTGAGCCCTCCCCCCCTCCAGCCCTATGCCCATTATGAAATAAAAGTCAATTGGCAAAACCTAAAAAAATTATTTAATAATAATAATAATAATAATAATAATAATAATAATAATAATAATAATTATTATTATTATTATTATTATTATTATTATTATTATTATTCAGAATTAGGAAAGAAAACATCATAATAATTAGAGAGAGAAAACAATGACGGTCTGTTTGTTTGTTTTTAAAAAGCATACAAAACCAAGAACGAGGTTATCTCACAAGCACCCAAAGACCAAAAAAAAAAAATTTTTTTTTTCTTTAAAGGAGGTTTTTCTGCCTCTTAAAAAAAGAGAGAGAGAAAGAAAGAAAGAAAGCAGGCACTGGCGCGGAACTCCTCGACCAGTTCCTGGTTTTCAAAGAGTTGTCCAAAATCAAACCAAAGGAAGAAGAAAAAGTCAAAGAAGAAAGGGGAGATGGGGGGGGAGAGTTTTGAGCAGATCAAGTTAGAAGAAAATCTTGTTTGGAGAAGCAGATCTTCCCACGGAAACGGCAAGCCGTCCTGCGTTTGAGGGGCTGTTTCTCCTTCCTCCAGTCCTGCCACCAACCAACCAACCCACCCACCCACCCAGCCCCACCCCATCCTCCCGCCTTTGAGTTGCGCCAGGCAAGCACATCAAACACCGTGCGCACCTCCTCCTTGGTGAAGTTCGCATTCCCTTGCGCGCATACAGTCCCACACACACACACACACACACACACTGAAAGCAGACCTTTCCAAAGCCTGGCAGAGGGTGCATTTCGCAAGCGGCTTCATCCCTTTAAACTTGGCTCCAGTGCCCGAAGGTTGCTGTCCCGCCTGTTGCCGTGGTGCCCCGTCTTTCTTTGGTCAGGGAGCGCCGGCAGAGCTGCTCAGAGCGCGTTCCACGCAGCACAACAGTTTGAGCACAGAAACTCTCCTTCCCTACTCATAGCAGACAAACAAGCGCCGTCCTGCTTCGGGATGTGCCGGGCACGGGGGAGGGGTGGAGATCCCAAGGTGCACGGAATGCTTACCCAAAAACTGGAGCCGCAGAAGGCGTCCATGGTGCAGGTTTGAGCAGCGGCGGGACAGTCTAGCCTGAGCAGCCTGGCGATCTCCTTTTCTCCCCGCTACTTCAGGCTCTCCTGCAGCCCCGCTCGCCTTCCCTTCCGCCACGCTAGGGCGGATGTTCGCCGGGGGGAAGGCTTGCCAGGCGGCGCCGACGCCAGCCGGAGCTGGACAGGGCTGGGAGCTTTTCCTGCAGGGGGGGAGCTTGCTTCCCTGGGGGCAAGCTGAAGCAGGGCCAACGTCGGGGCATCAGCCGCCACTCCTCCCCTCCCCCCCAGGAGATGCAGGGCGGCCGCCGGGCCGGATGAAAAGACCCAGCGGGCCGGATGTGTCCCGCGGGCCTTAGTTTGAGGACCCCTGGTGTAGACCGTACAGCTCTCTGGACTATCCTTACGAAAATTGGATGCCCCAATAAATTTGTGAATATCTTGCGACTTCTCCATGACAACATGACGGCAACAGTTTTGGACAACAACGGCTCTCATGGTGCTCCATTTAAAGTGGGATCAGGTGTTAAACAGGGATGTGTTATCGCCCCAACATTATTTGCTATTTTCATCGCCATGATTTTACATCTTGTCGAGGGGAAACTTCCCACTGGTGTGGGAATTATATATCGAACTGATGGAAAGCTTTTTAATCTCAGCAGGCTGAAAGCAAAAAGTAAGGTAATTACAACCTCCGTTGTGGAACTTCAGTATGCTGATGATAATGTGGTCTCCGCACGTTCAGAGGATGATCTCCAAACTATCCTAAATGCTTTTGCAGAAGCATACGAAAAACTTGGTCTCTCACTTAACATCAAAAGAACCAAAGTGCTTCATCAGCAAGTGCAAGCTAACCCTTTGGTGATGCCATCTATCCAGCTTGGCGGGACAATACTGGAAAATGTTGATCATTTTCTCTATCTTGGCAGCTATCTTTCTGTTACAGCTAACATCGACAGTGAAATCCAGCATCGTTTGATACCCAGGTATGAAACACATTAAAAGCAGTTGAGTTACTATGGCAGGAAGCAATAATGTAGCAGGTACACAGCCTTCATAACTACTGGTTTGTAGTTAAAGTATTATTGTTACTTTCTCTGAAGGGCTGATGACACAGTTATCAGTCATTGAAATCAGGAGATGGTCATACCCTTACTTTCAGGTTAAATACTACAATTATTTCATGTGGAGTTAACTAAAGCTAGCATGAATGCATCATGTCCCCCATGAAATTTCTACTCATATACAAGGTTATCTATCTTTGTGAAACATTAAAACCTTAATTCCTTCGAAAAGACATAGCTCCAGCGATGATGTCCCTTCAACATTCACTAAATATTTCTGAAATCTCCTCCTCCCCATTTTCTAATCCTGTCTCTTCCATTCTCCTCCTGACCTTAGCAGATTAAGCAACCTTCTCTTTCCTGATGAGTCATTTTTCTCTCTGTGGGAAGCAGGTCTGCAGACTGACTGGCTCAGTGCCTGCTCAGTGCAGAAGAGAAGAGAGAGATTCTCTATCACACTCACTGATTTTTCAAGGGAGTCCTGCATTCTACAACAAAATCAAACAAACAAAATCAAACAAACAAAATCAAAATGGTGTTTGCAACTATACAGTGCTCGAGAAAACACAACCCCAATCAACCCACCAACTAATCTGGCATCAGTAAAAGTTAAAGTATTAAAAGGGAATTATGGGGTAGGATGGGTGTGTCAGCTCTGATTAACTAAACCAGCCTTCCCTAACAATGGCTGACTGGCTGGGGGATGCTGGGAACTCTAGTCCAACACAGCCAGAGGGCACCAGGTTGGGGATGGCTGGTTTAGACACAGGTTTAGTAGTGTAACATTGCTTGATCTCCTAACTACAATTAGAACAGGACTACCTGAAGATCCAAATACTCCTCCCCTCTCCCTTCCCATTCTTGCATTTCCCCCTCTCTCAAGCTATAGTTGGTGTTACACCTGCGCAAGCATTTATGTGAGCCATAGTTAGCTCAAACTACAGTTTGCAAACTCACTTCTAAACATGGTTGCAAACTGTGGTTTTGGTGGTTAAGGAGCTTGTACAAGTGCATCAGAAGGACTATGGAAATCACTTTATTACTGGTAATGAATTATGCGCAGGACAGATCCAGGATGGGTTAATTAGATCAATTCATCACAAAACGTTGCATAGAATAAGTTACCTTTAACATTAGGTGCAACACTGTACAAATGAATGTACAAGTTAACATGTGAAAAGAAGACCATCTGCATGAATGAATGCACGTCCTCTGAAATGCCCGGGTTCTAATTTGTACAGTGGAGGCATTTCCCACCAACCACCCATGGTTGGCTGCTGTGTTGTCCAAACCCGGAGAATTTTCCGTGGGGTGGCTTATTTTTCAGGAACAAGCCACGCCAAGAACCTATGGCTTGTTGTAGGGTTGTTCTTACCCATGATGGGTTCTCATGTCATCTGAACTTGGGAGACTGAATTTACTGTGGGTTGCAGTGATTGGCTACAGAGCCACTCAGCAAGAGCAGCAAAAAAAGGCCTGTGCTGCTCACCTTTTGAGATCTTGCCAGTGACTGCCCTTCCACCCAGGGCCGGTGCTACCATTAGGCGAACTAGGCAGCTGCCTAGGGTGCAGGGCTAAAGGGGGCGCCAGAAACGCCTTGGGAAAAAAATCCAGAGACAGTCAAGGTATTTTAGTACCTGAGGCACGAAATCCTGCAAGTGCCTCCAGCTGGGAGCAAAAATACAATAAAAATAAATAATTTGCTGCCTGGGATGGCCGCTTCCTGCGGAAATGTCCCCTCCTCCAGCACTCCGCTCCCACCACACCAGGTCAGTCTGGACAGAGAGACGTTTTCAATTTTTTACGCCTTTTAATTCCGGGGAGGAAAACCTCCAGCTGAATCCCGCCCACTGAGGGCTGCGCGCCGCTCCCCAAGCCCCAGCCCCGGTGAGATCAGAGATACGCTGGGGCTTCCCTCGCCAGCCCGCCCCTCCGCAACTCCCTGACTCTCTCTGCACGGAGGATTAAAAAAAGGGGGGCGCACGCAGGGGCTGGGCGGCTTTGGGGGTGAGGGCCACCCTGATGTCTTCGGGCCCGAGGGCTTGCTTGGGCGGAGAGGAAGCGCCCGCCCGCCCACGTGCCTTTCTGCTGCTCTCCGCTGCTGCCCAGTGCATGGAGGCGGGGAGGCCTTTTAAAGGGGCAGGCGCCCTGCCTGCGCAGCTGAGTCACCCAGGGCGCAGGAGCCGAGGCCAGCGGCCTCTTTCTGCAGCTGCGCTGCCCGGGCCCCGTGCGTGGTTGAGAAGTGGCGGCGGGTGCTGGAAAGTCCGACGGCTCCGAAGGAGTCTGTGCTGCATCTGGTTGCCAGGAGCAACTGCGGGATTCTCCGCTGAAGGGCAGCGGCTCAACCGACCGCAGATGCCTCTGATGTGAGGTGGTTGTGTTATTCCCCACCCGGTCCCCAACCAATCGTTCTTCTACATCTCTCGGCTCTTTTGCATGCTTGCATCCTATTTGTCTGTGAGTGGCCTTTGCCCATGCTGGCTGGGGCATGCTGGGAGTTGTAGGCCAAAAAATATCTCCTTTGCTGATCTAATTATGATTCAACATCTTAGAAATATTCTCCCTTTTGCCCTTGGAAGGTGACAGTTCTTTTAAAATAAAATTTCCAAAATCCATATCACTGGAATACCCGTTAGGTCAACTTAAAGATCTCAAAATAATCTGCAAGCTTTCAGGTTTTCGAAACTTCCATCAGGCAAGATGGAAAACAAAGCAAAAGGGGGGAGGGGGGATTCTTTTAAAATTTCTGTACAAAACTGAACAAATACTAACCACCAAACAGGATTGCCATGTCCACTGAAAGTACAAGCATGTGATCCTGGATTTCATCAGACATTGGATCACCTTAACCCAAAGTTAAGGGGAATTTAGCTTGTCAAAGGCATGCAAGTAGAAAGACAATTGGAGGAATGCTGTGGGGTCTGAAATGTAAAACAGGTTTTGTCTAATTTAGCCCTCAGCAGAGTTCAAATTTCCAGGGCTGCTGGTGGTGTCAGCCTCCCACATCTAGTTTGGAGAAGGCTGCGGGGCCATTGCTGGCTCAAATGGAGAAGAGTATGGGAGCAGGACTCATGAATATTATGCATTAGATAGATTCATAGAGTTGGAAGGGGCCTACAAGGAGCACCCCCCTGCTCAATGCAGGAAACTAGAGGAATGGCTTGGCAACCATTTCAATTGAATCTCAGTTAGCATCTTCTTTAGACATTAAAGAAATGGTTTGCCAGTTTGCCAAGAAAAAGGCAAGGAAAATGAAGTTTTAAACATTAAATGTAGTTTCTGTCACACTTCACCAGGAATTTTTCTATATAGCAAATTGGTACTACATCAACATGTATTTTATGTATGTTTGTCAATGTTTATGATAATAATTTTTTTAGGTTTTGCCAATTGACTTTTATTTCATAATGGGCATAGGGCTGCAGGGAGGGAGGGCTCAAGTGGGAAGGGGGGGCGCTAAATATCTGATCTTGCCTAGGGCACCAAACTGCCTTGCACCGGTCCTGCTTCCACCAATGCCTAAACAGAAAGTTGGAAGGATTGTCACTTGTTCCATGGGATTTAAAAAAAAAAAAAATCCCAGTGCCTCAAAAATGCCCAATTGTGGTCATTTTTTTTTAAATTGTTCTTTTCGTTGGTCTTTTTTGCAAGTCAAAGGTAGTGGCAAAGTAGGTAACATACACGGAAATTTGACAAGATGAGGTTGCCTATTGCCTAATTTGCGCACAGTTGTGAAGGACCAGGAGAGAATTAACAGTAAGAGAAAGGAGCAATCTAACTACTCCCTTTCCCCACTCCCTTTGACAGCTGAAACAGAAAAGGAAATTGATCAGGCAAGACTACACATATCAGACAGCTGTAAGTGTGCACTTGCGAAAGGCCCTCAAGGATAATAATAATTTTAAAAAATTACAACCCAAATTGCAGATTTTTGAGGCGCTGGAAGAAAAGCCAGGGAACAAAAAGGGGTAGTAATCGGAGCAACCCCAATTGTTCATTTTTGAGGTACTGAAAGAAAAAAAGACAAGAAACGAAAAGGAGTAGTGATCAAAGCAGGGAGGGGGAGACAAAACAGTTTTTGCTGCAAAGTCCCCTGGGATATGTGCTGGAGCTGGCTGGAGGACTGAGAGGGAAGGAGGGAAAGAACAAGCCATAGCAAGCCCAATCATCAGTTGGGAGTACTGCGGGTTGTTCAGTGAACAACCAACCCACCATGGCTTATTCGCAGGGTAGCTTAGCATGATGTCCTCTATGGCTAATACACACACTTCCCAGATAGCCTATCTGACCATTATAGCATGAGAGTGGCTGTACACAATCCCTACTGGGCAATGGACACATCTGGGAATTAAACACCTCCTGATGTCATATAGTATCCTTTCCATGGGAATGTCCCCCCCAAAATCAGTGATTAGCATTAGAATTTTAAGCTTCATGCAATTACTAGATAATTCACTAGACTTTTAAGTACATGTAACTGGATCTGCTGGTCACATCCATCCCTGGTCACTTTACCTTTCACTTATCTCCTTATCTTGCCTCCCTTTGTCATTCCCCCTCATTGCTAACAAAGTTAAGATTGTTAGCCCCCATGGGAAGAAACCAGTCTGTTTTGCTCATAATACTCTGTAAAGCACCATGTACATTATGCTGCTATCATCTCTTTTTTAAAAAGCAAATTAAGCAACAGCTTTGCACCCAGCTGCAGTCTGGGTCAGCTTAGACAAGCTTTAAGTCTGCAGTTTATCCCAGTGGAATAAAACGATGCAAGATCTTTTTTGCTCATGATGATGACTTCCATGTTGAAATGCTTCGGGTGAATTAAACATTGTAAATCACTTCATTTTGGGGGCATCACTTTGAGTCTTCGCTGTATTGGTATAGGTCAGTTTAACCATTGCTCTGGCACTTGACCTGTCACACCTACTACTTAGTATGTAGTGACCTTTTCTACTACATCTGCACTATAGATTCCCCCGCCCCCAGCAATGCCAATACAAGAACACGCATGAAGCTTTAATATACACATTGGCTACCCCCTACAGTACAGCAGATAATAGTCCTAAGTAGATGTTCAGCCTGCTCACATGAGGGCTAAAAGCCGGGAGGAGATGTGGGTGTGCAAGTAACCTCTGTCCCCAACATCCCCCCCCCCACACCGATACAGCAGCGTTGCTCATCATGCAGAGGCTTCTACTCTCATTCAAGTGAATGCAAGCAGATGCTTCCTTCATACCTTCCCACTCAATATGGAAAGGTCAGGGATTGAGCAGGTGGGGCTGGGACAATATGCTGGGGGAATGGCTTGCGCGCACACCCATGCCCTCTCTCCACTTTTAGCCTTTGCATGTGCAGCCTGCATAGGGCTAATGAAATCTGAGAGATTTTTAAAATGACAGGCCAAGTGGCTAAGCATATTTATAAAAAGCCAACCCACATTATTTTCAAAGCCTGATTTAATGTTGTCTTGGGTTTTCTATAATGTTCAAATTATCCCTTAGTTTTCGAGAACAACCTAACCACAGCAGTTAAGTGCCAAAGTATACAGCTTATTCACGACCCGCATAGCAGAACTATCAGGTTTACACCTTCCAGGTTGAGATGCAGTTTGAATTATTCATTTGGCTCTCCCCTTGATCCTGAAAAAGGTCAAGCGTTTCATACAATTTACTTTACTGATGTACTTTCTACATACAAAAGCAGGAACATGTATTATTAATCACTTTCCTTTGTATGTCTGATAACATCAATTAAATCTGGGTTTCCCAATCCCTCTCTTTTTTGAGACTTTAAACAGATAAAGCTGATCCATGACAATAAAAGGAAATAACCACATATAGTCTACAGCATTTAATTTTCTCTCTTAGACCCTTTAGCAAGTGTTTTGCCAGCACTAAAGGCATATTCATACAACTATGGCTTAGCACACATGTTTATTTTCTACTCTAACAGCTTTGTTTCAAAGGTGTGACAAAGTAGTTTTCAAAAGCACCATCAGGTACACAAAGGGGAAAAACATTAAAGCCGGTCAGTTGACTCAATAAATAAGCAGAAAGGAGTTCTGATTCATGTATACTAACCCATGTTTGCTCATAGACCTGAACTAGTAATGTTCTGAGCACTAATTGGTTTGGGAGAGGCACCAAGGAATGAAGACATGATAAATCAATGGAACTAAGGACCCAAACATTCCCTACACTATTTGTTTCAATAGTAATTTCAAAATTACTCCGGTTTAACTTTAAAAAAGAAGATTTGATTGGTATCATATTCCCAAAATGTAAGACTAACACAACTGCTGGGGGGGGGGGGGATACATTGGACCTCAGAATGCTAACAAAGAGATACTCACTGCCCTCTGTATCTGCTTTGTTTTTAAAAATTGTTTTGTTGGGGTGTGTGTGAAAAAATCTATAACATGTGAGTGCTTCCTGGGCTCCTAACACTACCAATTGAAAGGTGTTGTGCAGCTATTGCATCTTTTCTACTTTAATAGATTTTACATGGTAAGAAAAAAGACAGAAGAAACGATGGGAAAACATGGGAGAATTACAAGTAGATGACAAACTTCTCTGGACACCTGGTAAAATTCCGTGAATGAGACAGAGCCATTTCACATTAAAAGCCTCATCTGGAAGTATCCTGTGGGAAAGATGCAGTTCACCAATCAGGCAATCCTCACGGGGTTATCAGGAATCCCTGGAGGCAAAACTAGAAGAGAAACCAAAACCAAAAAATGGCTGGGTGAAATACTAGGCTTACAGTAAATAATGAGAGAGGTCCAATGTACCCAAATAGCCTAGTGATATCTCACCCCCCCAAAGAACATTAAGAAGGCAGTGTGGCATGTCTGTGGTAGGAGAGTTAGTGCTCTAGATGAGGGCTAATAAACTGAAGCTCAGTCAAGACAAGACTGACATGCTGTTAGTGGGTGGTTCTTCTGACCAGATAGATGGTGTTCATTCTGTTCTGGATGGGGCTGCGCCTGCACTCCCCCTGAAGGAGCAGGTTCATAGCTTGGGGGTTCTTCTGGAGTCACCTTGGTCACTTGACATTCAGGTGGCCTCAGTGGCACAAAGTGCCTTCTACTAGCTTCAATCAGTGGCCCAGCTAAGTCCCTATCTGAAGAGAGATAACCTGGCTTCAGATATGCTCTGGTAACTTCCTAGTTACATTACTGCAATGCACTCTATGTGGGGTTGCCCTTGAAGATTGTTCAGAAGCTGCAGCTTGTGTAAAACGTGGCAGCCAGATTAACAACAGGGACCAGAAGGTCTGAGCACATAACACCAATTCTGCCCCCCTTGCATTTGTTGCCTGTATGATTCTGAGCCCAGTTCAAGGTGCTGGTTTTAACCTGTAAAGGCTTACAAGGCTCAATTCCTGACAGAGTGCTTCTCCCAACATGAACCTACTCTATGATAGACATCTGAGGCCTTACTCCAAGAGCTACATGAACTGACACTATGATCGACAACTGAGGCCTTCCTCCAAGTGCCTCCTGCAAACGAGAGGGCCTTCTTAGTGTTAGCCTCCTCACTTATGGAATGCTCTCTCCACTGAGGTCTGCCTTGAGCCAACACCAGGTTAAGACTGTCCTCTGCTCCCAGGCATTTGATGGTGTATGATGGGCATTTATGTCATTTGTTTTTATCAGGTCCAGTATCATATTGTAACTGTTTTAGTTTTGCTATCAATGAAACTGAAAGAAGGTTTTAACTTAGCCTTGAGCAAAGTTTACATTTCTTGGCAAGGACAGGAATTCAGTAAGGTGTTAAAATATGAAAGCAATGAAAACAGGATTACTTTTAAGAAAATGTTAGCAAATTTTTCACCCTGTGAAAAATTTGTTCCACAGAACAGAACAATTATTGCTGACCTGTTAGGAATGTTAAATATGTTTAGGTGTCACTATATATCTGAGCAAGCTGGCTACAGTAGATGTGAGTGCTGGGGAAGAAGAATATCTGTTCGGTCATAAATATAAGTAGATATTCAGAATAAATTTTTAATCTTACAGCCCCCAAATTATAGAAAACACAAGGAGATAACGGGGCCACCTCCATGGATCGGTTCTGTTGCACTCATGGAAGCTCAATGGAGTTTTCATGCTTCTAATAGTAACCTCACATATTCTGTAAAAAAAAAAAGTCTTTGATTTAAGCCTTGGTCTGTATTGATTATCCCCTTGGAATAAATGTAAAGTGCAACCTCCCTATGCTGCACGTTGTCTCTAGACCCAAGATCTATATTGACATACTGTATGTCAGTTGTATACACATGTGTCAGTTGTAATGTGCAATAGTAGATGTGCGATAACACACAGTTTACAGGTCAGTCCCAGCTGCAGCCTTCCCCAACTTGGTACTCTCTAGATGTATTGGACTACAGTTTCCACAATCCTCAGCCAGCAAGGCCATTGGCTGGGTCAGGCTTCTCTACTGCCTATCCAGTGCTAAACTAACACAAGACTGAATACTACAACAGCCCTTCTGTTGAATAATCCTTGTGGTCTTAAATACCAACACAATTACACCTCAACAAAGAAAAACATCTCTTTGGTGATACACATATCCTACATGGCAATGCACTTACAAATGGTACTTCTCTGAGCTGTCAACTGTCAGTAATTCATTGGCACTGTCTGCTTCACCCAGTGAAAATATAAAATTTCCTTTCAAAGAGCATGTATATTTTTTAAAAAACCCAATACCTGAAGACATTCAGCTTCTCATACTGAGCAATCACTATCTATTGCCAAGAGTATGAAGGTAAAAAGCAAGTCATTATAAAGAAGGTGACCTTTATGCTAGAGTGGATTCCATTAAAGCTGTTTTCACAAGATGGGGAAACCTTTAAGTTGCCACAGGATGGATGTTCAGAGTTTGATTGAAAGTAAATTTGTTCATTTAAAGCAATGTGTCAGTGGCAGAAATCCACAGGAAGGAAATCCAAACACTTCATTTCTACAATATGCTCAAAGCTAAGAATAGACATGTACCATACAAACAACGGAATTCTCTCTTTTCTTCACAGCACAACTCTCCTCTCTCTCCCTCCCTCTTAAATTGGTTAAGAACTGAAGTTTTAAAAAGTGAAGGGAGATACAGCATATTTGTCCCAGAATGAAACAAAGGCAGTAAAACAAACAAAAACAAACAAATCCCTGTACAGCTGACTTAAGCAGATGACTTTTTAAACCAATTTTTAATTTAATTTTATCCAAATCTTTGTGTGTGATTTCAAAAGCAGTATCTCGTTGTTCCAAGGCTTACTCAGAACTCTACAATGTCTACACTCTGGGCCGGTTCGTACGACCCAGGAGGCGAGTGGGGGAGGCACCACGGGGCTGTCTGCAGGGCGCTGCAGACGACCTGCGCCCCGCACGTGTGGGCAGACCGCGGTGGAGCCGGCAGTCCCTGCAACACAACGCAGGCCTCCCGGCGCTAGGGGGCACCAGCTCGGGATGCCTAGTGGGGCCGTTGGCCTTACAGGCCAGAGCGGCCACAGCGCCGGCTGCTGCCTCTGTGCAGCCACGGGACGGCTGCCCGCTGTTTGCACAGCAGGGTGGGCACACGCGGTAGGGGCTTACCCCTCTACCACCCATGGTGACTTTCCGTGCTTCCTGCGCGCAGCTGTCCCGCGGGGGCACCCCTGGCCAGCGTTCACATGACATGGGAACCACGGGGGGCTTCTGCTCCCCCGCGGTTCCCGTGTCATGTGAACCGGCCCAGTATGTTCCAATTCAATTACTTCAAGTCTGAGTAAGTAGTAAGGATGCTGAAGCTTGGAACTACCCAGTTCAGTTTATGACTTCATGTTTGCCTGCACTACAAAATGAAAGCCATTTTCCACAGAAATCTGTCCCGGATTCAGGTTACAATTCAGAATTTTATTACTGGCATCAGGAAAAAAGAGAGGGGTGGGGGTTTTTTTTGCATGAGATTCCTTTATTTGCATTGGCCACAGGCCTTAGCATTTGAAATAAAATGTACAAAGATAAAAAACAAAGTTATACTTGACTAAAATTACCTTAGTTACATTCTAAAATTTACATTGGATAAAAATTCCAAGATTAGTACATAGCCCTTCACACATAAATAGAATAAATATAAAACAAATAAATTTCTACACAGTCAAAAAACTGTGAGGAATTAGGACTGATAAAATGCTAGATCTTATTTTAATAGTGCCTGTTAACATTTTTGCAGTTTTTGCTGTGACCTAATTATTGTTGATCTGTAAGAAGAAAAGACACAGAAGCAATAACTAACCACCCTGGAATAGATAACAATAGTGGAGTAATCACCTCTTTCCTTAGATCTTTATAAAAAGTACAAAATAATAGTACATGAGCTACTGTTTCAATACTGCCATCTCCGCATGGTTTTTTTGTTTGTTTTTTTACAAATGCTTGGTTTGCCATGCTCAATCCTAAAAATCAGGGAGTTCATCATTATTTTAAACCGGGATGTTGAACCTCAGGCCAGCAGGTCAAATTCAGCCCTCTGTTGTTCCCTAGATGCCCCCCTTCTCCTCGCCCCACTTCTTTCACCCAGCTGCTGGTCATTTGATGGTTTCCTGTCTTTTGCACAGTCCCCCCCCCCCCATTCTAAAAGATTGAAATGCCTCTCCGAAGGCTTAGTGACTGGCAATAAGAGATTGAAGCTCATATATTTATTTATTTATTATATTTATACCCCGCCTTTTTTTCCTGCAAGGAACCCAAGGCGGCTTACATAATCCCCCTCCTCCTCTCCATTTTTATCCCCACAACAACCCTGTGAGGTAGGTTAGGCTGAGAGTCAGTGACTGGTCCAAAGTCACCCAGTGAGTTTCATGGCCGAGAGGGGACTAGAACCCGGATCTCCCGAGTCCCAGTCCAACACTCTCACCACTACACCACACTGGCTTTACATATATGCTGTTATTTGGGGCATTTTAACTCCACCCTTTTGCCTTTGGCTCCACCCACCATTGCAATGTGCCCCCCCCCCCATGAGCTTCTCCAAAATTAAATTTGGTCCTTAGGTTGAAAGAGGTTTGACATATCAGCTTTAAACATACCTTTCAAAGCATAATCATTCCCAAAAAGGGCTGCCAGGCTAGACACAGCACACTTGGGAAGAAAAGATGAGAAAAAGACTTGGGCAAATTCTGAAGATGTTTCATATCTTGCTGTTTGAGTACTGCCTTTTTTATAATAACTGGTGCTTTCTTTATTGATATTTATGTTTTATTCCACTGCTTCTGCTTTTGGTCAGGTTGCCATTTTTTTGATATTGTTGTTGCTTGTTTTAAGTCTGCCAGCCTTACAATTTTGTTTTAAATCTTCTGAATACTTGTCCCAATGTGAAACACTTCTTTTTAGCTGAATTTCATTTTGCTAGTGTACAGCTTATTACAGGGGGAAATCACAGTTGGGTACATCATGGCAAGCCTTGTGGGGGGGGAGTAGAAGGAGCTTAGAGATGTGAAGACTAAGGGGAGAAATGGATAAATTCAACAGAACCCCACTTTTCCCCAGTAATTTTTATTGTCCTTGGAAAAAATGGGGGGGGGAGTTGTTTTTAACCTATTTCCCCTGTTTTTTCCTGGGCCTTCACATCTCTAAGGGAGACTTCCACATGGTTGAGATACATGGTGAATTTGTAGAGGTTAGGGGGTAAAGACCAGGGATGTTGAAGAATCCTTGGTCTCGAGTCGAGTCAAGAGTCTTTGGACCCGAGTCTCGAGTCCAAATCCTTGGTCCAAAATGGTGACTCACGAGTCATGAGTCACTCCCAAAGCTGACTCCACGAGTCCCTATTAAAATCAATGGGGTTTTTTCCCAACAAAATAAGGCTACTTCAGATGTGTGGCTTAAATAAATTCTAGGCACAAGTGTGCCTTTTTATTTCAAAACTCTGCAACTGATTTTGCCAAGAACAGACCAGGCAGAAAAACCCAAAATAACCAGGCAGGCAGAGGAGGCAGGGAACCCCAAAGCAGGCAGGCAGAGACAGCCAAACCCAAAATGTCTGAAAGGTTGCATTTTAGGAAAATGATTTTAAAAAATAAAATCTTCGCTGGCGATCGCACTTCTCTCCACTCCTTCTGGCACAGCCCAGGGATGTTGAAGAGCCCTTGGTCTCGAGTCCCGAGTCGAGTCTCGAGTCCCGAGTCGTCTCGAGTCCCATTAAAAATATTGGGACTCGAGTGGGACTCGAGTCAGAGGGGGGACTCAGTCCGACTCACGAGTTGAGTCTTGGAGTCTGAGTCCCCATCCCTGGTAAAGACAGCTGGTGTTTTGATGTTGGGGTGGACATGGAGGGTGCATTCTCATTCCCCCTGCATGGAGGACACACATGAATGGGATTTTAATCCTTAAAGGCAAGATCGTACCAGAACTACCTTATTTTTAAGAGTAGCTCTCAGAATCCTTTGATATTGTGTAGTGGGTTAGAAACGTAAATAAATTTGAAAAATAGACATGATGAATAGGAAGAACAAGTGAAGACAAGCCAGACCAACTTCCCACCTCATCATGATCATCAAGTTCATATGAGAAATGCGTCATGTCCTTACCAATTCCATTATTAACCAATTCAATTTAGAAAGATAGAACAAGACAAAAATCAATCATTGCTCTTAGTCATCATTAAGCACTTGAATTATTCTTCACCCAAAAGCCTTGAAGAAGAAAGGCAAGGAGAAAAGACGACAAAACTGAGTGGAAATGATTGTCACTGGTAGAAGTAGTTCAATTATGCATATGAAAAAAGAAATATAGAAAAAACATAACAATGACCAATCTGAAAATAAATTCTAATGCACGACAGGGAAATGGACCGCAAAAACTGGAGGCATATTCTGCCAGTCAGTTTCAAAATGAAATCCTTATCCCAACAAGAATAGCTGTTGAAATCTAGGCAGATAGTTAGCAAGCCTTTTTTCTCAACTCATTCTGTGCACACGTGTATCTAATAAATTTAACACTAGAATGTATCAAATTAAACACACCTGGAGTGGTATAAGCTATTGGAACAGGAACACTAATCCAAAGAGTTTCAGCCTCGAGCTATATAGTTGGAATAAATTCCATGGAGTAAGTATGTTGGTCTGTTGAGCAAAACCCCAAGAATTTTTCCCTGCATCTTGATCAAGTACAACAATGGTTCAGTTAGTGCTGGGCTATTTTTCTATCTCTTGTGAGATGCAATCAGGTTAAGATAACCAAGAAGCTTCCAAGCTACCTGATGGTTTCTGACAGATATATATATATATATATATATATAGCATGTTTATGTGCTTTCCATTCTCAGTTTATTTATTTATTTTAATTTTTTATATTTCTAAATCGCCCATCTGGCTGGTCACCCGGCCACCCTTGGAATTCCAAGTTTGCCTTGGAATTGCAGCTGCGAGATGTGACCAAGGCCAGTCAGAGAGTCTGTAGTTACGGTAAGATTTAAACTTTGTTCCACCAGCTAGCTTAAACGGCATGAAGTTCACTTCCCACTAGCAACCTGCTTTACCTTTTTATTTCCTAATATTTGTCTTAACTCTTATGTGCCTTATCACAGAGCCTTAATGGTCTTCATTGTTTCTCTTCATGCCAAACACTGACTTTCTTCATGCTGCTTAAGTTGTTCTATTTTCCATCCATTCTTTTTGTCATTTTGCTAAATTAACATGTTCAATCTTTCTCATCTTTTCTGGTAAGTGAATCCTTTCAGCTTCTTAATCATATTTATTATTCTTTTTCTTCTCCAATTCATCAGAAAGTTAGACGTATTTCAGCAACATTTAAAAACAACTCTTTGGTCCTGAATATTAAAAAGTTTGTTCCAATAGAGATCATTAAAACATACACATGGAGAACAAATCTCATTAGCTCTTATCTTTTGACAGCCCTTGTATCTCAAGCAGGTTACAAAACCAAACCCCCCAAACAATCAAAATCGCTAGGTAAAAAAGGTTTTTAAAAAGCCCTCCCTTAAAAGTTTGTCTTTTGCATTTATGAATATAAATGTGATCTGGTTGTGTCTTTTTATAAAAATAAGTCCACTGTTTTAGGCACTTAAATGTGCAAATGTATGAATACTGATGGATACACAGTTTCAGGTAATATCGACTGAATGTAGAATTAAACAATGTTTTACAAAAATTAATTCGACCAATAATATTGTTTCAGGTGCTTGGTTACTACTTTCAGCCTCCAGAAAATAATACACCAGAAAAGTTGAATACACTTTTAGTAAGGGTACCTTGGGGAAAAAAGCTTCCAGAGAAGTAGCCATGTTAGTCTGCTGCAGAAAAAATAGAGTCCAGTAGCACTTTAAAGACTTAACAAAAAATTATTAAAGCATAAAATTTTGTGGACTAGAGTCCACTTCATCAGATGCCTGAACTGTTATCCTCAGTTAGTAGGTTTGTATACGGTACATACGTATGTAGACCAGGGATGGAAAATCTCAGGCCCGGAGCCCAAATTTGGCCCTCTAGGGGTCCCAGTCTGGCCCTCGGGGCTCCCCAGATGCCCACAGTCCTTCCTCTGGCCTCCCTCCCTTTTCCCCTGACCACTGATAGTTTGGTGGTTTTGTGGCTTTTGTACAGTTTTTCCTGTTCTAAAAGGTTGAAATGCCATCTCCTAAGGCTTAGTTACTGGCAGTAAGAGCTTTAAGCTACAATATGCTGGGAGTTTTTGGTATTTCAGCCCTGGCCCTTTTGCCTTTGACTCCACTCACCAATGGAATGTGGCTCCCCTGAAAGCTTCTCCAAAATGGAATTTGGACCAAGCTAAAAGAGGTTCTGCACCCCTGATGTAGAGGAAAAGGAAAAAGGAGACAAATATTTGGGAGACATCTATCAGTGAAACACACAGGTACAAATATCTTGGGAGAATAGGTTACACTGAGGTAACTTATCACTGAACTGCTGTTTTTGGTAATTGGCTCAAATTATTTGAAGCTGACAGCATCTACCAAGTTGTGGAAGGCACATAACTTAAATCTGTAATTTTTCCTTAATTGTGTCAAGGGAGTTTCTCACACTTCAAGTAAAAAAAAGAAATATTTTCATTAAAAACAAATCAACAGTTCCTTTATGCTTGGTCAGACCAATGGATCTATCTAGCTTAGTATTGTCCATGCAGCTTTTCCCAAACTGATGTCCTCCAGATGTGCTGGACTACTACTCCCATAATAACCAGCCAGCAAGCCATTGGCCATGCTGGATGGGGATGATGGGAATTATAGTCCAACCCATCTGGAGGGCACCAAGTTGGGGGATGCTTATCTACAGTAACTGGCAATAGATCTCATGGGTCTCAGATGGAGATCTTTCCAAGTCCTACCTGTAGATGACCTTCTGTATGCAAAGCATGTGCTCCACCATTGAGCTATGCCCCCTATCCATAGCATCAGTTACAGGTATCCAGGCATACATACACACACACACACACACACACACACACACACCAGGGTCAGAGGAACTGTTTTATCTCCTTTACAGTTTTTATTTTATTTTTATGAAGCTGGATTGCACCCCAAATTTGGGGTGCAAAGGGCATCTGACTTGCCTTTCCTACTGCAGCCTTTCACACTTCCCAAGACAATGCCCCTGAAAAGTTTAAGCACTTTCTGGAGAAGTTTCTAATTCAGCTCAAAAGATTGCAGTCAACAGAAAAGATTGGGAAAGCCAGGGTAGGGATAGCTCTTGGGTACAAGTCTCTTTGGATCCCAGCCTCACACTACTAATGTAATCCTGCCCACCAATTATACTAGGCAGACAATTATTTATATAATATAATCCATGTATCAAGCAATTTACAGAATAATGTAAGCCAAAGGAACAGGTCCCTGCCCTAGGGAGCTTATACAGCCCAATTAGTTTGCTTTGGCTTAAAAAAGGAAAGGAAAGGAAAAGAAAAAGAAGCTAGGCTCCGAGTGCCATACATGCAGGAATCCAATAATGAATATTAATATTCAATATCCTTTTCACCTGGACCCTCCACATTAAATTTTGCTCTTAGACTGAAGTACCTAATTGGCACTGGGCTTGTAACCAGAGTCTTAAGAACACAGTGCACAATAGGAAAAGCTGACTGTTTACTTCCAACAAGAGAACACCCGCTCATTGTTCCGACAGCTCAAGGACACTCCATTACAGGGACAGCACTTCAAACATAACAACTGTCAGTTCAATTGCATAACTGCAAGTGATGCAGGTTCACATTCTACTTTCCCTGTCTGTTCAGGATTTTAATCATTCCACACATGTCAGTGTATCAGACACATTTCATGGGTGGTTCTTTCACAAAATTAGAAAGGAGGTCTTTATTACTTTTACTACTGATCTGTAGCTAAAGAGGGATTTTTAAATAAAAAATAATAAAAAGTTAGGCACTGGACCCTGCGGCCTGAAGAGATCGTTGGATGAAGTCCATGGCAGCTGGCCCAGTTTGAGCTGGAGGACTACATTGCCCCTATCCAAACCAAGGAGCAGCAGCACATTAGAAGCAAAAGTAGCATGCAAGGAGAAACCATCACCTTTTCTCAACTCCTTGTATGAGCGCTACGTCTGCCCTGCCTCCAGCTCTGATAAGACAGAGGGATGCACCAGTCGTACAGCACAGTCATACAACCTACACAACCAGAGACCCAATTCAAATGTGTATTCTTTGTTATGTCAAAGTCATGCCATGCAATGGACTAACCCTGTAGTGAACCGGGATGGGGCACCTACGGCGGTTCTCAGTAACACCCAACCCTTGCCAATTGTCCATGTGACAGTGTACAGGTTTAATACACGGAGAGGGAGGAACTGAAAATAAAGCCGCACCATGTGACAATAGGAAGAAGGAATCCATATAATCGGATTAAGAATAAAATATCTTCCTTTAACGATTCATAACGCCGAAAGGTCATCTATAGAGGGCGTCCTCCAAATGTCCCTTCATTTTGAAGCTCAGAGTGTGGCTAGGAGGGAGTGCCTTTTCGATACTGGAACTGACATTCTCCTGGTGCCAACACTGTTTTTATTCTGTCGCCACTTTAAGACTTTTTTGTTCCCCAGACCTTTTAAAACTTTGCTATTTAATCCCTATTAAATGTTGGTGGTTTCAACACTTTTTATTTCTGTTATTTCTTTTTATTTCTTTGCTCAACATTTTTTTCTTGCATTCTATCGGGAAGACCTTGCATTGTGTTTTTTGTGTATTGTGGACCTTGCATTGCATTTTTATTGCATTGGCTTTTGCATTGACTTCCGTGTTTTATTGTGTAGGTTTTTCAGATATCTGTTTGAATTTTATTGTAGTATTGTTCTATCTTAAAATAATTGTATGACACCTAGAGAACCTGTTTATACAATTAATTTAATTAATTAATATAAACATTTTTAAACACATGCAACTGCAAAACAAATAACTAATACACTGACATTATGTCTATGGATTCAGGAACTCTTTGACTGGGTTCAGGCGACACTGTAAGCAATGGTGGTGACTCACGATTGCTTGTCGGGCATGTCGTTCGAACCCAGTTGTTGTGCCTCACCATTGTGACTAGTCATTGCGATAAGTCACAATGGTCTGTTCTAGGGTTTGTTTGTACCACAATGGATTGTCATGTCGTCCAAACGTGACCCATCGTGGCACAATCCTTAGGACAAGTGAGCCCCTTGGCAAGAGCGGACATTGTGTGCTCTGGACATAGAGCCAGTGTGGCGTAGTGGTGAGAGTGTTGGACTGGGACTCGGGAGATCAGGGTTCTATTCCCCGCTCGGCCATGAAACTCACTGGGTGACTTTGGGCCAGTCAGTCACTGCCTCTCAGCCTAACCTACCTCACAGGGTTGTTGTGAGGATAAAATGGAGAGGAGGAGAAGGACTATGTAAGCCGCCTTGAGTTCCTTGCAGGAAAAAAGGCGGGGTATAAATATAATAAATAAATAAATAAATTGCTGCTTTTGCCAAGAGGCTGGCCATAGAGCACAGCTGACAGCTGCCCCCAAAGCATCCAAACGGCACTAGGAGACAACTGTCAGAGGCTTCTTCCGCCTCCACCGTGGAGCAGATCAGGCACCCCCGCCTCCTCCTCCAGAGCAGACCTCTGGAAGAGGAGGTGGGAGGTGGCGATCTGCTCCGTTTGGCCGCTTGGCACGCTGAGTAGCCCCGGGAATCAGAGCACACCCTCCTCTCTGAAAGGTTTTCTCCCGGGGGGAGGCCATGGCTCTGATCCCCATGGCTGCTCTGCGTGCCGAGCAGCCGTGGGGAAGGAGGAGCTTCCTGCAGTCACTGCCGCCGCTGCCCTGGTGAGTGTTGAAGCGCCCACCCTCTCCGCTCCCAGGAGAACCTGGGAAAGAAAAGGGCGGTGAGTGCAGGGGCTTCCTGCTGCCCGCTCCGCTGGAGGGGGTTTACTGGCTGGAGGTGGGAACTGCGTCACCACCTCCAGCAGGTAAACCGCTCCGGCGGCGAGGCAGGGCAGCAGGAAGCGCCCTCCTACTTTGCCCTTCACTTTCCCCACCTGGGTGTTCTGGGCATTTAGCCTCACAGTGGCCAAGGAAGCACCCAGCTCCTCTCCTGTGAAGGAAAATGTAACATGGAGCTGAACAGTTTGACCACACTTTGTGGCTCAGCACAATGCATGATTAGCTGAACATTTAGTTTGGCCCTTAGACTATGAGCTCTCAAACTACAACTGGTTCAGGGTTCTTCCACCTAGGATTTACTCTCCTACCCTCTTTTATACTCATCCTCACATGATTCGAAGCCAGTGAAACTATTCCATTTATTGCAAATATTTTGATTCATTTTAATATAGAAAAATTGAAAAAGCCTACTACTGCAGAGTTCTCTCATAGAAGATCTACAGTGCAATGCTATACATGTCTACTCAGAAGTAAGTCCCACTGTATTCAACAGACATTCCTGTCAGGCAAGTAACTATAGGATTGCAGCAGCCCTCAAGTCTTGTAAAGACAACTCTTTTCAGAGCTTATAGCAGTGTGTTTACCCATGCCAACAGCTGTTCATGCAAGGGGCCTAGTCCTGCAGTGTAGGTTGGTAAAGGGGACTCCAAAGAGTATGGCTCACCTTCCCTAGTTAGTGAAACTGAATCTTAAGAGGAGTTATAGCATGTTGAAGGCAAAAGAAATGATTCTTCCTGTGCTATGACCATCAGCAGTCTTATGAGCAGGTAGAAGATATTTAGCAATATACCGCCAAAGGGGTGAAAGCTAACAGAGAAAAAGAACAAAAAAAGAAAATCTGGTGTGAAAAGGGAAAAGGAAGCAAAAGAAAGAAATATGATGTGAAAGGTAAGCTAAAATAAATCTGGCTTACATTTCTTAGATTTCCATGTGAATAAGAATGCTGTCTGTGTGTGGGTAGGGACATTCAATTTTCTTCCTGACTCAAGAAACATTATGGTCTTGGAAGGAGTGTACCCTATGCCTTTTCCAAACTAGCTTCTTTTTTTTTTCCTTTTAGATTAGAGTTCTTTCTTTCATAAGTTTTTCAATACAAAGCGAAGCATTATTTATACACGAAAATCTGGAACTGTCACTGGAGTTTTGTTGTTTTCTTTCAGGATAGTACTTTGAGCTATCGTTTGTGATGTCAGCAGTTATTTTAGACCAATTACTGGAATCAGATCTCTCCAGACAGGATATATTTACAACAGTGTCTATAGTGCTTTACAATAAACTGATGGATGATTTATGCTATTTTTCTTAGTTGAAGTCATCAGAAGTAATCTGGAGCCAAAATGACAGCATAACGAGATAGAACTCTGCACAATGTGCTGCTTTACACAGGACTAGAGACCCCAAATACAATTTATTTTGATTTTAAGAATTGTTTTCTGATTGTGAAGATCAGAGTACAAACCATAAAGTATTTTACTGTATCTTCTTGTGGTGGACCATTTTGTGTTCAAATCACGACTATGTAAATAGCCAACTTCATATTAAGAACAATGTCATCACACACACACACACACACACACACAAATATTTATCTTGTTCTGTTATGGGATAGGCACAATGTTATTGCTGCAGTGCTGTAACCTAAAACTATTACCATAGTATACCATATTTTGCAATTGGTTTAGAAGGAACCACCCTAGACAGACTAAAGGAAGATCTGTAGCCCAGTGGCTAGAGCACATGCTATGTATGGGGGGAAAGAAAAGAAAAATAAAATAAAATCCTGGGCTCAATCCCTGCCATCTGCAGGTAGGGCTGGAAAAGATCCCTCAAAAATACTTGAGAGTTGCTGCCAGTTAATGTAGGCAATACTGAGCAAGACAGGACAATGGTCTGACTCGGTATATGGCAGCTTCCAATTATCCTAAGGTACAATTCATCACTCAGGGATGCAAGACTACAGGATGACTTCCAGCTGTGTGAACCCAGCCTCAGTTTGATATATTAAAAATGCCACTATGAATGCCCAATGTATGTTTAGATATTCTCTTGCTTATCCCATACATATCAATTAAAAAAAGATTTCCAACAAACTAACTCCAAATGCTTATAAAACTTAGCCATCACTGAAGAGCTGTAATTAGGACCAATGTTAAACCTGAATTATCACAAATCTCTTGTGACCAGAGCCTTAAACTCTACTTTTTGCTGCTCTCCTTCAGCAGAAAAATCAATTGCTCAAGAGACTCAAACTGCATTATTGATGTGGATATGGCAAACAATATCCATAATCCCATTAGCTGACCTCTAAAAGAAATGTTAGCAAGTATGCGATATTTAATGAACAAGGGGGTGAGGGGAAGCCTGCAATGTCCTTCCCTAAAGTTATGCCTAGTTAGACAGCTCAAGGCTTATTCTGACACATGGCCTATTAAAACAGCTGTCAATCAGGTGCTCATGTATTATTCAGGAACTTCACAGGCTTTGTGGGCCAAAACCACTGTTGTCTCTTCTTGAGTGCATTATCTAGTCAACCATGCAAGCCATTCAGCATTCCGTTTACTACACGACGAGAGTTACAAAAAACCTCCTCCAGCTCAATAGCTTATCAAGTTTAAGGAATTCGAGGATGTATGGTATGTCAGTCTAGTAACCTTTTTCTGGAATATTGTACACACCGCGGTAGCACTTCCTAGAGAGAAGTGTCTAATTGGACACCTACATATTGTCCCATCTTCAAACACTACACAAGTGCCAAACAATGCTTGTCCAGCTTCTCCTGACCTGCTCAATCTCTATCCACATAACAGCACGTTCTTCATCACTGGGAAGCAGATAGTGACATATTCACACGACACTAGACGTGCCCTGTGTTCTTGCAATATTCTATGAAACGTTTCTAATTCAGGACAGAAATCTAATGTATATACTAGCTATCCTAGGTTCATTCACATTCCAGAACCTTTAGCACCCTGTGTGAAAAAATTCTCACAGAGCGCAATCCTATGAATACTTTAGACAGAAAAAAGTCCTACAAGTCCCAGCAACCTCTGGGGAGTGCTGGGGGTTGTAGGACTTTTTCTGTCTAAACATACATAGGATTGCACCCTTAACCATAAGTACAGTGATCACAACAGTGATCAAATTTCAAAAAAGATTGAAATTTCTACTAGCTCTGTTGCAGTTAGCATATTCCTATCAATACCATAGTAAGAAAGTCCAAGGTGATTTTCCAGTTCTCTGGAGCTACCTGGGAGATTCCGTTTGCAATTGTTAGTATGCTCCTGGTTAACATAAACTTAGGAGGCTTCCCAAGGCAGTTTACAACAATAAAATCCCATAGACTAAAAACTGATACAGTAATAAAACAGCAAAAATCCATAACAACAAATGCCAGCAATAAAAAATCTGGCCTAGACAATACTAAAATATGTATCACAAATGCAGTTATAAACCAGAACAGTCCAACAACACATAATCAGGGGAAGGCCAGAGAAAACAAGTACGTAAGTCTTCAGGGCTGACAATACCTCTGAAAATACAGTTCACATTTATTTATTAATTTATTATATTTATATCCCGCCTTTTTTCCTGCAGGGAACCCAAGGCAGCTTACATAATCCTCCTTCTCCTCTCCATTTTATCCCAATAACAACCCTGTGAGGTAGGTTAGGGTGAGATTTAGTGACTGGCCCAAAGTCACCCAGTGAGCTTCATGGCCGAGGTGGGTCTAGAACCCAGATCTCCCAAGTCCCAGTCCAACATGCTAACCGCTACACCACACTGGCCCACCATTCAATGTGGTTTTTTAAAATAAAAAAAAATCAGTGAAAGGGTTGCTTATATGAGTTGGCATCTTTACTATCAGCTACCTGGCTCAAGTCTATCTACAACTCCTTCTGCTCCTTCCCTTTTGAGGGAACAGCCTGGATCTTGGGCGATGCAATTAATTGCCAGGGGCCAGAAGATGATCCACATATCTCTAGAGTACTGTGCATTTTTGTTTTTATTAGTTCTGTTTTTGGGGAATCTTGGCTGAAAAGGTTATAAATATAATAAAGAAGTGACAGTACAGATTGCACAGAGAAGGTGGCGCTAAAAGGTTTCCGCCACGGACTGGCATCTGTCCAAGGCTTTTTTTTTTGCTTTTTTTTTTAAAGGAGAAATGGAAGGTATTTCATTTTTCTACAACTGAAAACAGAGGCATACATGCTATAAAACCAAAGTCAATTTTGTTTAGCTTGGCCATATCCCAGCCTAAGCTTTTTGGCAAAAAACAAAAAACTATTCCCCCCACTTAAATATTTTTAAGAACACTTGGCCAGCTAGTTTTATGAGCAGCTCAGCCAAACTAGAGTAAACAAGTCTGAAAGACATTCCCACAAAAAGGGTTTTCACGTAAACATACACACAAAAGGGGGTGGAGGAGAGAATAAAACTCACAGAGACTGGAATACATGCAAGCAAGTAAACCAGGGAGCTGCAAATTCACAAGACAGCTGCTACACATGTATAACTTGGAAGAAAATTTTCTTTTCTACTACATGGTGTTCCAGTGAACATGGATTCTATTTCCTAATGAGCCAATTCCAGACTAACACAGGCTCTGCAGTTTAAAAACAAGAAACTGCTTGCCAACCCAAAGCCACTTTTTGGCTAACCTTCAGCAAAGACAAACAGTGCTGCTAGCAATGCTTCCTCAAGTTTTGCAGCTCATGTGGTAAGTGCTAATGTACAACTGCAAAAGTATAGTGGTACAATACGTAAGCTAAGTACTCAAAACGCAAGACAAGACATAAACTGGGATCACAACGTGGTACTTCTTTTGAAAGCCTATTTGGTAAGTAGCCCCACCCCCACAAGCACAATATAGTACATATAGCTACTGTGTGTAGTTGTACCATCATCTGTGTCACAAAATCCTAAGAAAACATCCGGCTATTTGTGTGTGTGTCCAGTAAGTAGGTTTGCTTGCAAAAGAAAGCTAGCATCAAAATGTATTCATATTTGCTGCCTCTCAGTTATCACAGGACTCCTGAAAAGCAGCAAGCTGAAGGGGCTCTGGATTGCTGCTGGACTGAAATCAGTGAATGCTAACACACAACTACAAAACATACAATTGACCCCCCCTTATATCTGATAATGAACCTAAGAACTATGATCTCAAAATGCCACATGTAGAACTTTCCAGTTTTCATACCCATTTAGGCAATATGGGTTCCAGAGATGCTGTAGATATTCAGTCAGGTGCTAAGTTTAGTTACTGGTGATTTCAAGAGTCTGTCTATGAAAACATTAAGACAGGAGTAATTATTAACAAGTTCCATAACAAAAATTTCACACCCTGGCCTGACAAAAAATCCTTGTCTCAAAAGAACAAGCAGAACTCACAGTCTCCATTTCACAGTTTGAATTCACTGGATAATCTTTCTCTTTCCAATCTATCCTGTAGTGGATGTCATGATGCTGATGTAAATTTGTAGAATTTACATTTATCTTCCAATGCCAGCCTGAATAAGCTTGATAAGTACATATCAAATAAAGGTAATAGTCATTTGCCTGGGTGCCTGTGACCAATAAAAACTGCTTCTAGGCAACCAAGCAGGGAAGCTTTTGTAAATTTTCCAACTGGATTAACACAGATAAGTGCAGAGAAGCAGGCTAGTAAATAAGAACGATGACGACAAGACAACAACAACAACAACAACAACAACAATGCTGCCTGTGATTTCTGTAGGTTTTTTGGGGGCTGGAAGCTCCAAAAGTATGATGAGATAAAAGGTGAATGTGAAGTTGCCACTTATGAGCCATAAATAACCTCATCATATTGCAACTGAAACATTAAGGCTTTCTTTTATTAATTGGTTTATGAATATGTGCCTAACCTTATTTTCAAAACTCAGCAAACATAAAATGTTTTCTGAAGGCTACCGCCTTCAACAGGCAGAGTGCATTGTAATCCTAAACACAATCCTAAGGGTGCAATCCTATGCATGTTTAGACAGAAAAAAAGGCCTACAACTCCCAGCATGGCTGGCCGGGGAACGCTTGGAGTATAGGACCTTTTTCTGTCTAAACATGCATAGGATTGCGCCTTTAGTGGAGTAACCCCCTTTCAGCTTGGTGGGACAGGCTTCTCAGTAAACTGAGTACGGTATTTATTTTATTTATTATATTTATACCCCGCCTTTTTTCCTGCAAGGAACCCAAGGCGGCTTACATAATCCTCCTCCTATTTTTATTTTGTCCTCACAACAACCCTGTGAGGTAGGTTAGGCTGAGAGGCAGTGATTGGCCCAAAGTCACACACTGAGTTTCATGGCCGAATGGGGACTAGAACCCGGATCTCCCAAGTCCCAGTCCAACACTCTCACCACTGTGCCATTCTGCTGGCAACTGCAGAACTGTTGGCATGCAACTTAAGTACCTAATAGGGTTGTATCCAATGATGACTTTTCCTCAGCGGAAAGTGCTTCTGCTCACACAAGTTGGGGTATCCCGCAACAGGGTAACAGCAGCCTTCTGCTCTATATCCCATTCTGATCATGAACCCTCCAACCTACTTTTGGGGGGTGAAGGGAAGCTTAAGTGAACAGAGGGAGGGATCAGTGAAAACTGAGTGCACCAAGTTTCATAGATTTCATAGATTTCATAGATCGTAGAGTTGGAGAAAGCCTACAAGGCTATCGAGTCCAACCCCCAGCTCAAGGCAGGAAACTAGAGGAGGGGTCTCCCATCCAAGTAATAACCAGGCCTGACCCTGCTTAGTTTTCCACACTCTGACAAGCTGAGCCAGCATAAGCTACAGGCCTATAGTTGCATGAGCACTTTCTGCTAAGGGAAAGCCACCACTAGATACAACCCCTAGATAGATATTACATTCAGTTATATTGTTTGCTAGTATAGAATTACACTTTAATTACTTCAGTGAAATGGGCAAGAGCCACATTAGAGAAGATATAGAATGCTTTCCGTAAGCTAATTCCCATTGTTAAGCTCTCTGAACTATTTGCTGTTAAAGTTAACATTAAATCCATATCTATATATCTATATCTTTCTACTTTTGATCCCTTATCCTTCATCAAGAAAGCAGAATAATTTTCTGACATGTATTACTAAGAACAGGCTCTTTTGTGTACAATAGAAGTGGCATAGCTTTTTATGTGTTGCATCATGTACTACAGCTGTAAGCTCTAAATCAGCTTCAGAATGCTTTTCTAAGACATGAATGTGTCATTAAGATAACACATCTCCCTCAGTTAATTTAAAACAAAAACAAACAAAAAAGTACTGACCAGGTGCATAGGGTTTCAGGAAGATTAACTGGAAGCTTCTTGATCCAGGTGAGAATTACATTATTTGCTGTGGTCTGGAGACTCAAAATTAGAAGCCATAGTCAAGCCAGATGAAGGCAACTGAGAGAGGATGATCAATTTGGCAAGGGATCCACAGTTCAATGTCACCTTATGGCAGGATTGGGGAGTTTAGGAATCAGTGGGCAAACATAAGCAGCCATTTTGTTTTCTTAAATCCCTACTCTTAAATTCCATTACTCTCCCCTGGGGAAACCTGAGAACATTTTAGATGCAGGTCAGTCCATAGTTTAGTAGTAGAGCAGAGGGTTGCATGCTGAAGACCCTAGGTTCAGTCATTCACCTATCCATTTTAAGGAACTCAGGTAATAGGCCTAGGAAAGTCTTCCAAGAGAGACCTTCGAGAGGAAACACCAATCATTACTAAATGGACTAATGGTCATACGTGATGTAAGATAGCTCCAAAATGTTCAGTTCATGCAACTAACTGATGTCACACAAGATCAGTAGCCAACAAGGTGTTTGGTTCCTTTCTGATGCAGACCAACAAGGCTGCCCTTCTAAAGTTTCTAGCAGAGGTTGCAAATGTTAAGTGTGCACCTTTTGTGAAACATGCAACTTGCTCATCCAGGTACTAATTCCAATTTATGGCAACATAAGCTCTTGTAAGAGTAAGTCTAAATCCAAACACAGTATCCATTTCTCTTATCCAAAGGGATATTTGCTCTACACCAGCCTTCCCCAGCCTGGTGCCCTCCAGGTGTTTCAACCTCAACTCCCATCAGCCCCAGCCAGCATGGCCAATGGTCAGGAATACTGGAAATTGTAGTCCAAAACATCTGGAGGGCACTAGATTGGGTAAGACTGGTCTGCACACATTCTAGCTACAAAACACACACTTAATACAAATGCTTTTTGGACAAGGACACAAAACGGTTTTCCATTCCTCATGGTAAACTCAACCTTGGAAAACAGCAGCTAAGAGCAGATAGAAAGTGCATACTCTATTCTACTCTTCTCCCCAGTTGGAACATTAACCTGTCATTGCTTCAAAACATTGTTCAATATTGTCTACAGTATGTTCCTGTGTGATTACTTTTAATGACAAACTGTGACAGTCCAGAAAAATACTCAATGTTCTATTGCTTCCCAGAGAGTTGAGATATTATACTCAAATTAGCATTTGAAAATAGTATTCACCACCTGCCTTTTTGGCAAAAGAAAAAAACTTTGTATCAGAGGATCAAGGGGGAAAAACAGTTGTCATGCACCTTTATATAAAGCCATTACCTTAGTTAACAAACTTGGATTGTTTGCATAACCATTCACTGTGCTATTTATCACTCTGAAAGCAGAACGGTCTTCAGTATTAAATAGCAAACATGAGTTGCCATGTTATGTGAAAAATGGTGTGTTGCCCATTAAATATCCTCCTGGTTATTTCCATTTCTATTTATCTGCATTTGGCATTGGGATATCCAAACCTCCCAATTTGAAGTATTCATCTCTTTGAGACATAAGTGCAGCAATGATAAAGGTAAGCGAGAGTAAGTTTGGTATTTGTGCCTTGTCCTATTCATTGTGGAGACACATTTGATATTCCAAGTAGCTGTTTATGATGGAACACTATAGCTGTAAAAAGCATTAACTTGTTGGTTTCTATACAAGGCTATCAATTACAAGGCCATTTTCACAGGAGATTCAAGGGGAAGGGAGGCTTTTAGTCTAGAATGGGGGGATTTGTGATTATTGTAGATGTGGAACAGAAAAATGGAATAGTGCCAACTTTAAAATCAGTAGTACATTATAGCAAGTTTACATTTAAATTTCAGTGACAAGAAATGCAAACATAGGGCAGTACCCAATGCTGTCACACCACTACCACTAATGGCATTGCACTAGCATAAACCAATGCTAGTGCAATATCACTAGTGTTTGCTAAGCAAAGGGAAAAAGCAGCGATTTGCCGCCAAATCATGCAGTGATACTGCATAATTTGAAGTACTTGTACTATGCAGCAGCAGTGGGGATGTAAATAACATTACCCAGACCCATGGTTAAAAAATTGAGAGTACCTCATGAGCTTGAGCACTTCTTCCCCTCCCTTTCATTTTCAGAGGTACCCATGGTAAGCATTGCATCTGTACTGGGTTTTGGTAACTGTGGTTAGTTACAAACCAGTGTCTGTACATCCCTTCCAATTATGGCTGTAAACTATGATAGTAAAAACACAAGCTGTAGATGCAACACTAACGATAGCTAGCTCTGAAAAATAAAAAAAAGGAAATTCACGTGTGGAAGGAAATGCTCACATGAGTCTATGAGGCACTCTCTTCGCCATATTTCAGAGATGTAGCCCAGTAGCGCATCTCTACTGGATCAGACCAAAGGAACCATTGGAAATAGGGTATTAGACTGTATGGGGCTACATTTGGACTACGGTAATGTGCTCTACAAGGGGCTGCCTTTGAAAAATTTCAGCTGGTCCAGAATGCTGTGGCCAGACTGTTGACCAGGGCCAGTTTCAGGGAGCACGTGATTCCCTTGTGGCTACCAATCTGTTTATAGGCACAATTCAAAGTGCTGGTTATGACCTAAAAAGCCCGATACAGGTTGGGACAGGGCTACCTGAAAGACCACTTTTCCCCATACGAGGCTGCCTGGGTTTTAAGATCTTCCAGGGTGACCCTTCTCTTGGTCCTATCACCATCAGACACGTTTGGTGGGGATGTAAGTGAGGGCCTCCACGGTGGCTGCTTCCAGGCTGTGGAACTCCCTGCCAAGGGAGGATAGGTTCGCTTCGCTCCCTCTCTGCTATCTTTCCTTCAGCAGGCAAAAATGTTTTTATTCAAGCAGGCCTATTGCATGGAAGTTGGTCTGTTGGACTGGGTACTGTTTCTATTCTGTTATCGTTCTTTTTTACTACGTTTTTAATGTCTTAATTTTATTGTTTTAACCAAGTTTTTATTTTCAATTTGTGGAGGACCACAGCCGGTCCTATACGCGGGTTCAGGACAGAAAGGGTTAACTGGAGCGAAGAAAACCCTTCGTACGTGGCTCTCCGGCACTCAGGAGAAAGCCGCAACCAGAAATTGACAATGAATGAATGAATGAATTTACTACGCTGTTTATGGGTAAACAGGTTTAATGAGGCATATCAAAACAAACAAGTAGTGTTAACAAGGCACACACGCCTCCAGTTTCTATTACCAGAACGAGCGGAGACAGTACAGCGCAAGGGTTACCTTAAATGACCTAAGTTCCTCAAAAGCTGTAGCTTTGTTCGTTATCGGAAATTCAGCTTATTCACCGGGAGCTTCTTGGGGTTGGATCTCTGAGTCCGGGACCAGAGCCCTGGACATCCATGCAGCCTTGTGCCCACCGACCAACAACCCTCCCCTCCTGTTCCCCCTCCCCTCCTGTTATCTGGGGAAACCAGTTCTTCTTGCTAATTCTTTGGGCTTCCCTGGGTACTTGACAGTACTTGGCAGCTCTTTGAGACTGCCAAGTATCCTGGTGCCCCTCTTAGTGCTTGAGGGTGCTTCACAGCTCATTGTGTCTTTCAGGGGGAAGTTGCTGTGGGGGTATGCAGATGGATCCCATTGAGATAAATGTAAATGAAGGTTGATGCAAATGACTGCTCGGAGCCGAGCTGCTTCTGCCCTAGGCAGAAGCTTTGATGGCCGTGCGGGGGGGGGGGGGGGGGGTACCTGACTTGGCTTTCTCTCCACACAATTTTTTTTTGGTTCATGTGATTGTTAGCTACCTTGAGCACTATTTTCTTGGTAGAAGAGGCCAGCCAAATGCATCTTGAAAGCCTACAGGGCAACAGCTCTTCTCTGTTGTATATCCCCAGCAGCTGATGCTTGGAGGTATGCAGCCCCAGAACCTGGGAGGTTGCATCTAGCCTTCTTGAATAAATAGCCATGAATAGATATATCCTCCATGGGAATTCCCTTTTTAAAATTCTATCATGGCTAACCGTGGGATAATTACTTTTCTCTCAGTGTTCCTCACCTCTGAAATATAAGGTATTAATTGGCTGCCTTTGATTGAATCTTTGTGCTGCTCTTCTGGCAAGTTTTAGAGCGTTGCGTTAGAATTCCTTATTTGCAGATACTCAGAGAGGCAGATTTGTAACTGTGCAGCAGGTTATTCCAGTGTATTGGCTCCACCTACTTGAACCACCATTTTGTGTATGCCCCTGTCCCAAGCAACATGATATCTACATCAGTCCTCAGTACTCCTCCACACTTCAGTGAGTCGACCTTGTTTTTTCATTGGAAAACTGGAGCAGATTACTGAAATTGGAATGGAACCAGCAGCCATATGTATTTTACCACAATCAGACATCGGAATGAACACTTCTACTTTTCAGTGGCTTTGGGAAACAAAGTTTCAGTTCTAAAAAGTAAAACATCTTATGGAAATTGACATGTTCTTAAGCCAACTCTCTGAAATACAGTAAGATTATGTCGAGATACTAAATAAAATAACTTTAAATGAAGGCCTGACATGTACACCTAAAGCTTGCATAAGTGAAAGACAACTTACCTACATGACTACTTGCCCCTCATATACACTGGACTGAGTACAGTAAGGGTAAACAGACAGCTGCAGTAATTTAATGCATTTGAAACCGAGACAGACTGGGAAAGCCTACACTATATCAATATTCAGTTCATCCATAAAATAGCAAGATGGGGAAAGAGATGGTGAGATCTGTTATCCCAAGATAGGTGCTGCTGCCTGATCAGAGGGTTGTTAACAAGTCAAACAAGGTTAGTGACTGGGATACGAAGAGATATTTGCATGCAGCAAAACATTATGTTCAAATTTCACTGCAGTGGTTTCAACTGTCGAAGAGCCAAGCCAATTTTTGAATTTCAAAGCAGCTTGCCACTTCAGCAGTGGGAGGTGCTGCAGTGAAATCAGAAGTAAAACAATGGACTATGCATACAGTTTCTCCAAGATGCACATATCCTTCTTTATGAAAGGCATTCAAGAGATGTTCTCCTAAGTACACTTACTAGCTCATTTGAACACAAAGCCGGAATCCAATGAGCCACTTTAGGCAACCGCATGGGTTTGGCACATGATATTCTTTGCCTTTCAAATCCACATGCCATATCAAAAATGCTTTTGAAAAGCTCTATACACCAACCTACCCAATTTAAAGTGTGGCTTGCCACTTGGCCTAGGGCAGTGATGGCGAACCTTTTTGAGCCCGAGTGCCCAAACTGCAACACAAAACTAACGTATTTATTTCAAAGTGCCAACACTGCAATTAAACCTGAATACTGAGGTTTTAGTTTTAGAAAAACAACTCATACAGTTGTCCGAACTAATTAACATCTTTTGTCTTAAAAGAAAAACACAACAACAGAGCTTTCAATGATACAAACACTTTTTTGTTGGGGGAAAAAATCAACTCAAAAAATTATTATAGTACTACATTGTACACATAGTCTGAAGGGAATTTATACAAACTTTTAAAATAATTGAGCACATGTATTTTTGGATAAGGGATTCTCAACTTGTAATATGATTATATGCCAGACTGAAATTGTATGGGGCAAGCTTTACCCCAGGTCCTTTCCCTGCTTCTACAGGTGTCGGATTAGTAAAAGTAAAAGTCAACCCGTACTAGGAGGAGCAAGATAAGCAAGAAAACTAAACGTGCTTAACACATTTTAAACACTTTATGTCTTGGACTGCAAACACTGCATTAGGTAAAAGTTTTCATTGGGCATGCTTTGCACAATTAATGTGATTTTTGCTATTGCATGCATGCTGATAATTTGTCAAACCTTGGCTCATACTCCGTTAGTTTGAGAACAACACATGCAGCACTCAGGTCAACTGTTAGGGCTTTACATCCAAGCCATGCTCTGTGCATCATTCTTCAAAATCTTTTAAATGTGATAACAATGTAGAAAAGAATTCTGTAACAGGAATTCTTGAATAAAATCATTCTGTTCCGCACTATGGGAAAGAACAAAATCCATTAGTGTTTTGCAGAAGGGGACAGTCTTTTCGCGATCTGGTGACCAATGGCTCGAGTGCCCACAGAGAGGTCCCTGAGTGCCAGGTGTGGCACCCGTGTCATAGGTTCGCCATCACTGGCCTAGGGGACTACAATATTCATTAGCAAGGGATCTCATCATATAAAACTCCTATGTACTTAGAGAAGACTCTGAATGAAACACAAGCTGATATAGAATCTATAATTAACACACAGTTATTGAGTTTTAAGAAGAGTATGCCAGAATTAATTCTGTACTGTATAGTTTTGGGTTCAATGGCCCCAAGAGTGCATTTTTCCAAGTTGATTACAAGCTATTTTATACAGAAATCCAGACTGAAACCTCTAGAACAAAAAACAGAAAGTAATAGAAGCTAGAAAAGATATTTAGTAGCACATAGCTTCTGCTATACATTACACACACCTCTACTTTCAAGTTTGCTGCATCTACACAGGATGAATGAACTGAACCAAGAAAATGTGTAGGAATAGTGTTATTAGACATTTATAGTTGCTCTACAAATATGCTAGAAACAGACGTCAGACCCTTTGGACTTTCACAGACATGCATGGGCACTTGGAACGCAGAGACAGCACAAGAACTGTGCAACATATTTTACAGTGCGCACAAACACAGGCTTGTTCAAAGGACAGATAAAATCTCTTGACACCAAGTAAAGAAATAATTTCTACTGGCATTCTCTCCTTACTATGAAATTCCTGTCCAGTTAGCCTATTCACATTTCATTTACATATAACTACAAGCAGCGATACGCATTCTTATATAAATGATGTATCAAAGATTTAATACAAAGGGCAGGCCAAAAAAAATAATAATCACATATAAAATGCCCATACCATAAAGACACGGACAAGCCACAGCTCAGAGGTGCAGAACCTCTTTCAACTGAATGGCCAAATTCCATCTCAGAGAAGCTTTCAGGGGCCACATTCCGGCGGTGGGTGGAATTCAAGGCAAAGGGGCCAAAGGCAAAAGGGTGGGGCTAAAGTACAAAAAAAATACTAGCATATTTTAGTTAAAAGCCCTCACTGCCAGTAACTAAGCCTCAGGAGAGGCATTCCAACCTTTTAGAATGGAGAGAAAAACTGCAGAAAAGCTGGGATACCACCAAATGATTGGTGGTAGGGGGAAAGGGGAAGGGGCGTGGCCATCTGGGGAAACTCGGAAGGCCGGATTGGGACCCAGGAGGGCCAGATTTGGCATCTGTGCTTCCCCACCCCATTACAGATCCTCGCATTGCCCCACTTACTTATTCCAAACATTACTCTTGCTGTTGAAAACCTCTGTTGCCCGCCTTCACCCCACCAAAAAAGAGCCATGCTGAATACTACAACATATAGGGAGAAGACAAGTACAAGGAAGTCTCATGGAGTTATTGCTCTTCATGTGTAACATTTAACCAGAAAGTATTTATCTACCTAAGGATGATTTTTTTTTTACCCATTTTAGAGGGGCAGTGAAGAGGCACCTATACTTCCCTTCACCTTTGGCTTAGTTTTATTTCTGAAGCCACAATACATGTACACTCAAACAATCAATTAGTGATACCACTAGATTCACTTGAAAGATGTATTTGATTTAGATGTATGGCTCTTAGTATTCTTACCAAAATGTGATCAGCTTGATTGAGACTACCCACCTTACCAGACACACTGAAATGGTTTAATGCAGCCTTCCCCAAAGTGTCCACCAGATGTGTTGGACTCCAATCCCTGTGCTGGCTGGGGATGACAATTGCAGTCTAACACATCTGGAGGGTGCCAGATTGGGGAGGGCTGGTTCAATGGTACAAAAACAAGAACCACATCACCCCGTTTATTCTAAAATGTGAAGCACAGTTGCCATGGCTTGGGGGAAGGAAGAAATAGATGTAGAGCACTTCTTTTCCACACCACCATTACTACAGTTAGTTATTACAAACTAATAATTTGTAAATGGATTTGAACAACTATCATCAGCAACATTCCTCAAGTAACTCTCCCCCCCAAAATCCTTCTACCCCATTTCCTTAGTATAATACTAAAGTGGACAAGAAAAAGAAGCACATGTTTGAGAATTATGGGCATGGTGAAAACCAAGAGGGGTCTTGAAATCTGGTGAGGTGAAAACTAATTAGCAGCAGCATAACAGAGGAGCTGACCTTCATTGAAGACTTTGTAAAGGATGCCCTGATAAGCTGCTGCAAATGTGTGAATGTGTTATCTAATTACTTGCTGCCTACAAGGACAATGCTTTTATCCCTTCATTCACTATAAGGCCTGACAAGCACAGAGCAAAAGGATTATCACAAATTCTATTTGCATTGTTCTGGCATCTAGCTTGGAAACAAGTGTCCTTTTGCTTTTGTTGGTTATTTTCATTAGGGATAGAGGAGAAATCAGTTTGGTGTGCATTTTGATATGAACTGACCTAATTTGCACTTTCTGAACTAATCATCATCATCATCAGGTGATCACTCGTGACCGAGTAAGATTGTCTTCCAGGATAAAAGGAGGAAATTCTAAAGAAGATTGTGTAGACTGCTAGCGATGGGTCCGTAAGTGACTGTGGAGGCCAATTCTAGATCCACACAGCTTCCCACAGTGAGGACACAGGTTACCAGATGGAAGATGGTGCTGTAAAGGATTCGTTTGACGTGCTTTTCGCTTAGCATGTTTCTCCCTTTCACCTTGCACTCGGGCTTCTTCAAAGTCCATGGAACCTTTGTGAAAGGCCAATCTCCAGTTAGATTGTTCATGGGCCAGAGCTTCCCAGTTTTCGATGTTTATATTGCATTTTTTTTAGATTAGCCTTATGAACATCTTTAAACCTCTTATATTGACCACCGATATTCCGCTTTCCATCCTTGAGTTGGGAATAAAGTAACTGCTTTGGGAGACGGCAGTCAGGCATTCGAACAACATGACCGGTCCACTGAAGTTGGCGTTGAAGGATCATTTTTCCAATGCTAGTAGTCTTTGCTTCTTCCAGTACACTGACATTTGTTCACTTATCTTCCCAAGCAATTCGTAGGATTTTCCGGAGGCAACGTTGATGAAATCTTTCAAGGAGGTGGAAGTGACGTTTATAGATAGTCCATGTTTCGCAGGCATACAATAAAGTGGGTAATACAATGGCTTCATAAACCAGCGTTTTGGTCTTCTTACAAATATCCCGATCCTCGAACACTCTATGTTTCATTCGAGAAAATGCGGCACTTGCGGAGCTCAAACGATGCTGGATTTCACTGTCGATGTTAGCTGTAACAGAAAGATAGCTGCCAAGATAGAGAAAATGATCGACATTTTCCAGTATTGTCCCGCCAAGCTGGATAGATGGCATCACCAAAGGGTTAGCTTGCACTTGCTGATGAAGCACTTTGGTTTTTTTGATGTTAAGTGAAAGACCAAGTTTTTCGTATGCTTCTGCAAAAGCATTTAGGATAGTTTGGAGATCATCCTCTGAATGTGCAGAGACCACATTATCATCAGCATACTGAAGTTCCACAACGGAGGTTGTAATTACCTTACTTTTTGCTTTCAGCCTGCTGAGATTAAAAAGCTTTCCATCTGTTCGATATATAATTCCCACACCAGTGGGAAGTTTCCCCTTGACAAGATGTAAAATCATGGCGATGAAAATAGCAAATAATGTTGGGGCAATAACACATCCCTGTTTAACACCTGATCCCACTTTAAATGGAGCACCATGAGAGCCGTTGTTGTCCAAGACCGTTGCCGTCATGTTGTCATGGAGAAGTCGCAAGATATTCACAAATTTATTGGGGCATCCAATTTTCATAAGGATAGTCCAGAGAGCTGTACGGTCTACAGTATCAAAGGCCTTAGCCAAATCGATAAATGCCATATAAAGGGGTTGATTTTGCTCCCGGCATTTTTCTTGGAGCTGACGTGCAGTAAAAATCATGTCTACTGTCCCTCTAGAGGGGCGGAAACCATATTGAGTTTCAGGGAGGATCTCTTCTGAAATAGATAGAAGACGGTTTGCGAGCATCCTAGCAAATATTTTACCTGCGGTAGCTGAGAAAGAAATGCCCCGATAGAACAGACTGTGGAAACCATCACCCTTCTTAAAGAGGGTGATAATTATGGCATCCCTGAAGTCTTCTGGGATCTCTTCTCTTATCCAGATTTTTTCGATGAGTTTATGAAGATGTTGTACAAGTTCAGGGGGCCCTTCTTTAAAGATTTCAGCAGGAATCCCATCTGGTCCACTAGCTTTGTTGTTCTTCATTTGATTAATGGCTTTTTTTACTTCATCCAAAGTGGGGAGTATTGCAAGTTCCTCTCTAATTTGTTTTTGCGGGATTTGCGAGAAAATCTCTTTATCCACCTTAGATTTACGATTTAAAAGGTCATAATAATGCTCTTTCCAACGCAGTGCAATAGACTCTTTGTCTTTTAAGAGTTTGGTGCCATCTTTTGATTGTAAAGGGTTTGTACCATAGGTTTTTGGTTCATAAATGGCCCTTGTGGCCTTAAAAAAGCCCCGTGCATCATGAGATTCTGCAAGTTCTGTGGCTTATGCTGGCTCAGCTTGTCTGAGTGTGGAAAGCTAAGGAAAGCTAGTAGCCATCCTCCTCTAGTTTCCTGCATTGAGCAGGGGGTTGGACTCGATAGCCTTGTAGGCTCCTTCCAACTCTATGATCTATGAAAGTTGTTGAATTTCTTCAGCTTTCTTTTTCCACCAAGCGTTCTTAAGTTCTCTTGTTCTTCTTTGGACCTCAGCCTTTGCGCTAGCGTAGATTTTTTTCTTGGCAGTACAGTTAATATCATTTTGCCATATTTGGAAGGCTTTCCTTAATACATGAATGTAACACAATAAGCCTGGGGTCCCCAACATGGTGCCTATGGGCACCAATGAAGCCATGAACACCTCCCTTGACACCCTCCAGGCTCCGTACCTGATTTTTTTTTTTGGAAGATTTTTTATTTAAAAAATTTAAACTGGTGGGCAGGCATGCTACAAAGTGAAGTGCTGTGTTTTGCCTGGGTGTTCATTCGTTCTGTGTGTGTGTGTGTGTGTGCTTTGCCTATTTATTTATTTTTGGATGTGGCAGGGTTCGCAATCTGCTGAACACGCTTACAGAGTCCCTTTTCAGACCACACAAAGGTCTAACTAGCAACCAGGCATGTGGGGACCTTGGGGGCAGGGCTTACATGCATTCCCGCTTCCTCTTCCCCGCTTTTGTCCTACTGCAAGCAGGTGAACACCTGCATAGGACTAGGCTCTTTCCTAATTATAGGTAAAATGTCAAAATTCACATAATTTCTCCCCAGTACACATGTACACACAGGCATATACCCCCACCAAGTGAGGTGAGGTGGATGGCTACTAAGGAGAGGGCCTTTTCAGTGGTGGCACCCTGGCTGTGGAATGCCCTCTCCAGAGAAGCTCACCTGGTGCCTATGTTACAGTCTTTTGGACTCTGGGAAAAAACCTTTTAATTTTCCCAGGCTTTTTAGCCATTCAGTTTTTCAAAAAGCGTTAGTGCATTTTTAGATCTTTGCCCTGGTGTTGGCTTAATTTTTGGTGCACACACAGAGAGAGAAAACCCAGGCAAACACAGCTTATATCTTTCCAACTTTGGTTTTATTCTGTTTTAAATGTATGATTTTAATATATGTGTTACTGTTATTGTATTTTATGGTTTTAAGTTTTGTTTTGTGAACCACCCAAACGTTTGGCTGATGGGTGGTATAGAAATGCAATTAATAAATAAATAAACAAACAAACAAACAAACAAACTCACTCACACACACACACACCAGCAGAAGTGCCCCAAGACATTCAGCCTTAAGGATTCTACTTGTAGAAGAAAAAATCCCACAAGATGTCACCTAATTCTAAACAGATTTGTCAACTTTAAAAAAAGAGATTAAAGAAAAGATCTAAAGTTTGACAACACAGTTGTATTGCAATCCAGTGCATGTTTATTCCGAAATCTCACTCTGTTCAGCAGGGTTTTACTCAGAGGTAAGTGTGTATAAGATTCCAGTCTTAAGCAGGCTTGTGTTTGAACAGTGTATTGATTCCAGGGTTTTTGGTATCCTCCAGGTTCTTGTGTTTGGCTTCAAATCCCATCAGCCCCAGCCAGCATGGCTAATGATCAGGAATGCGAAGAGTTGTAGTCCAAACATCTGGAAGGCACCAGATTGGGGAAGGCTGGTTCACACGATTAAAAACATCCTAAGTATTTAATATTTCTCTCCCCTGAAGATGGCATACACACCTGTGGAGAAAGGGGGGTCCCACGAAGTCCTGCCAGGCAGGACTGCATGCAGTGCTCCTTCTTTCCTAAGCGATGCCACCCCCCTTCTGTTTCACCCTGACTTTTGTAAATAATTGTGGCCCAAATGACGGGCGGGGCAACAGAACGGGATGCAACGTACTTGCTAAATAAAAACCCATATAATGCTGATATATCAATGTTGATTAAAACCGCCCTGTGCACTGTCACAGCTGTACATATTTTATAGGTTCGACTTGCTGAAAGGAAAGACTGGAACACCCAGAGACGCACCGCAGTCTGACTTTGTTCTTGCAACAGCCATTCCTCTGTGCTTGGAGATATGAATTATATTAGAATGCGGTATGAACAAGAATGTTACTATGTTTAACTGTGCTCTGCTGCTCTCCCCCCCCCCCCCCCCGACAGCACACACACACAATTGCTAAGCCTCCTAATCAGTTCTCAGTAGAAATCTCAATATGATCCAGCAAGGGTTCTGTTTACTGCAAACTCTACTATCCCATTCATTTAGAAGCCTGCAGACCTTTAGTCGGCAAATACTGCTGCTATATTCAGTTCTTTAGCCGCCTTTAAGAAGTTTGACCAAATCTTCTTGAGCTAAACATGTCCTGTTATTTTCTTTTGAATACAATCCTAAAACATTATTAACTATTTGGGGGTGCGGGGAGAGAACAGGACGCGCTAAACCAGGGCTCTCCAACCTTGGGTCCCCAGATGTTGCTGGCCTACAGCTCCCAGCACACCCAGCCAGCATGGCTAATGGCACGGGATTCTGGGAACTGTAGTCCAGCAACATCTGGGGACCCAAGGTTGGAGAGCCCTGTGCTAAACCTATTTCCATCCCTCTTCTTTCCTGCACTTCGGGAGTCGCTGAAGACAAAAGAAAGGCTGCTAGTACAATATACTTCAGGGCATAACCTGCGTTAAAGTCAGTGGAAATTTTATCACTGACTTTCACCAGCGCTTTACAAGGTATACTAATTCCTTACTGACAATCCTTCCTCCTCCCTCCATCATTTTCAGTTCTGAAAACATACGGAGAGTTAACAGTGATCTCTATGGGCATTCTTGATGCCTCAATTCCACACTGCTGTCAGGCTGAAGCACTGAGACAGGTAATCCCTTTTTACTCAAACATTGCATTCTTGTAATCTTTATTCCCAGAGGATGAACAGGTGGTTCCAATACACTGGATCATTACCCAAGTATTTAGTAAACATTTTATTCTTGTTTGCTCAGTTGCAAGAAGGTTGCCATTTCAGAACCACCACCACCACCACTCCTCTCCGGGCTTGGATACTAGACTTTAGTGCAGGGGTCTCAAACCTCTTTCAGCCCGAGGGCTGAATTCAATTTCAGAGAAGCTGCAAGGAGGCCGCATTTCAGTGGTGGGCAAGGCTAAAGGCAAAAGGAGTGGGGCCAAAAATACCAGCATATTTTAGATTAAAGTTCTTACTGCCATTAACTAATCCTTAGGAGAAGCATCTCAATCTTTTAGAATGGGAGGGGGAGAACTGTGCAGAAGCTACTGATGGTCAAGTAAAAGGGGGTGGGGGGCCACGGGAAGGGGGCATGAGTAACTGGGGAACCCAGAGGGCTAGATTGGGACCCAGGCAGGCTGGATTTTGTCCATGGGCCTTAGGTTCAATACCCCTGCTTTAGTGGTTGCAGCTATGGCTTCCTTTCCATGCTTATTTCATGCGAATTCCACACATTAGTGTTAGTGCAGGGTAGGTCAAGATAGAGCAGGATTTGCTCTATAGGTAAACAAACTAGATGCTCTTTGATCAGGCTCCTGGGAGAGGAGAAAAATAGCTGTAGCACTAAAATATCTTGTATTACACAGGCAGTGAGTAGCAGTATAGCAAAATCGACTCCACGGGTTGGGCATCGGAGGCACTGTGTTACACTGGTTTCAGTCCTACCTGCGGGTTGATTTCAGAGAGTAAGATTGGGTGACTATTCCTCGGACCCTTGGCAATTGCGCTATGGGTTTCCGCAGGGTACCATCTTGTCCCCAATGTTGTTTAACATCTATATGAAGCTGTTGGGAGTGGTCATTAGGGGATTTGGAGCCAAGTGCTATCAGTATGCTGATGACACTCAGCTCTATATCCCTGTGACAACTGATTCAGGAGAGGCTGTGCAAGTCCTGGATCAGTGCCTGAACTCAGTGATGGGTGGGATGAGGGCCAAGATACTGAGGCTAAATCCTAGCAAGATGGAAGTCCTGTGGGTGAGTGGTTCCCAAGTCCGGGAGATAGGCTCATTGCCTGTTCTGGATGGGGTTGCACTCCCTTCGAAAGATCAGGTTCATAGTCTGGGGGTACTCCTAGATCCATCATTGTCGCTGCAGTCCCAAGTGATTGCAGCGGCTCAGAGTGCCTTTTACCATCATTGATTGGTTCACCAGCTACGGCCTCTCCTGGAGAGGGATAGCTTGGCCAGAGTGAGAACAGGCACTAGTAACCCCAAGACTGGATTACTGCAATGCACTCTATGTGGGGCTGCCCTTAAGGCTGCTCCAGAAGCTGGAGCTAGTGCAGAATGTAGCAGCTCGGCTATTGTTGGGAGCTGCCCCTTTTCAGCATGCAACTCCTTTGCTGAAGGAACTGCACTGGCTACCTATTCGCTACCAGGTCAGGTTTAACGTTCTGGTACTTGTGTACAAAGCCCGAAACAACTTGGAACCAGGTTACCTGAGAGCGCGCCTTCTTCCATACCAACCTGCCCCGTTGCTGAGGTCATCAGATGGTATGCTCCTGGTGGTTCCTCATGGACCTTTGGCCTGATTGCAGTCCACCAGGAGAAGGGCCTTCAGTGTGGTGGCTCCATTTCTGTGGAACTCCCTGCCTCTGGAGGTCAGGCAGGCACCAACATTGTGCTGCTTTCGGCGCCTGCTGAAGACCTCCTTGTTCCGGGAAGCCTTCTCTGCTCTTCAACCTCCAATGTAATTTTAGTTTGTTTTCAATGTATTGTTTTTGTTTCTTTTATCTGTTTTTGTCTTTTTATTCTTCACAGCTCTGGAATCTGCTTGATGTGATGCAGTATACAAATACTGTATATTATTATTATTATTATTATTATTATTATTATTATTATTTTGAGTATCTTCCAGATAAAGGCTGATGTTTTAAAAATTTAAGGCAAATTATCTTGCTCTTAAAGTTTTTTGCTTATTTAAGTAAACCAGCATAGAAAACATGACAGTAACCATGTTGTTACATAATATACTAGTGAAAGCTTTCAATGGGCAAGTCCTTTGTGCAGGGGGAAAAAAAGCATGCTTTGTCTGTAAAGTTGCCCATATTCTTTTGTCTCCGAACTCAACATTACTCAGGGTCATTTCCGTTTGCTTACAGTTCGGTTTTTATTCAGCCAGCTTTTGTGAGCTTCCCAAAGAAATACAAAACATTTTTGCACATAAGTCAAAACAGAGAATTCTTTCCAGCTTAAACCCAATTGCTATAAAATGTCTGGTCCTTTCATCTTTCTTTTAAGATGTTAGAATTTTCATTTAAGGTTACAGCTACAGTGTGCTGGCATAAGTTTAGTTGATAAAAAATCCTGATGTGAAGGGGCCATTTTAAAATGTAGTTATTAAGGTAGAAGGAGTTAAAAGGTCCAAGCCTTTGTGATTTTTGTAACAGCTAGCACATAAAATAGGGGAAAATTCATAAGGGGAAGGATTTAGACATCTGATGAAAGGTTAAAATGAAAGGGAGGGCAGCTAAGAGGGATGTAGCCAGAGGCATCGTACGTTTCCAACACTGGGCCCTTTTTTGCTCAGTGGTTTTGTTTTGAGCCAGACCACCCCATCTCAAGTTCATAGGATAAAATAAAATTACACCAAAAGCATATTAATGTAAAGGTGTTTCTGGTAAGAGTTTAGTCCAGGAATGTGGCATAGAACTTGAACTCACTTTGTACGTGCAAAGTGAAATGGCCTCTCCGTGCAAAACTGACAGAGCTCTGGTAATCCATTTGTATGAGTGGCTACTAACTAATCCTATAAAGCAGGGCACGCCCCTTCCCCTTCCCCTGCCCCCACCCACTCTTCCCCAATCACTGATCATTTGGTGGTATCCTGGCTTCTATAGAATTTCCCCCACATTCTAAAAGGTTGAACTGCCTCTCCTAAGGCTTAGTTACTGGCAGTGAGAGCTTTACACTAAAATGTGCTGGTATTTTGGTTTTGGGAGGTATTTTTGGCCCCTCTCTTAAGAACATAAGGAAAGCCATGTTAAATCAGGCCAAGCATCCATCTAGGCCAGCATTCTGTTCACACAGTGGCCAACCAGCTGCCCACAGGAAAGACCAGCAGGACATGAGCGCACCAGCACCCTCCCGCCCATGTTTCCCAGCAACTGTGTACATAGGCATACTGCCTCTGATATTGGAGGTAGCGTGTAACCATCTGGACTAGTAGCCATTGATAGCCTTCTCCTCCATGAATTTGTCCAATCCCTTTTCAAAGTCCTCCAAATTGGTAGCCATCACTACATCTTGTGACAGTGAATTCCATAGTATAACTATGCACTGTGTGAAGAAGTACTTCCTTTTATCTGTCCTGAATCTCCCACCAGTCAGCTTCTTGGGATGACACTGGGTTCTAGTATTATGAGAGGGAGAAAAAATGTCTCCCTATCCACTTCCTCCACACCATGCATGATTTTGTACACCTCTATGACATGTCTCCCCTTACTCTCCTTTTTTCTAAGCTAAACAATCCTAGTTGGTGTAACTTTTCCTCGTACGGGAGTTGCTGCAGCGCCTTGATCATTTTAGTTGCCCTTTTCTGAACTTTTTCCAACTCTACAATATCCTTTTTTTAAGTGTGGTGACCAGAACTGTACACTGTATTCTAAGTGCAGTCACACCATAGATTTGTATAACGGCAGTATGATATTGGCAGTTTTATTTTCAATCCCTTTCCTAATGATGCCTAACATGGAGTTTGCCTTTCTCACAGCAGCCCCATACTGGGTCAACATTTTCATTGAGCTGTCCACTACAATCCCAAGATCTCTTTCATGGTCAGTCACTGCTAGCTCAGATCCTATCAGTTTATACATGAAGTTGAGATTTTTTTTTGCCCCAATATGTATTGCTTTATAGTTGCTTATGTGAACCACGTTTGCCATTTGGATGCCCATTCTCCCAGTTTGGAGAAATCTTTCTGCTGAGAGTTAAAAACTATATACTCTAAAGAGTTCTGTCCATGCGCCATTGCACCAATGTTATGCGCAGCTTACCCATGTGGCTGTCATGTCCTATGGAGTAAGCCTTACACTTTACTTTGACAAAACACGGTAAAGTGAAGGATTCCTGGGGGGTGAAGAACCCTTTTACTACCTGGAGTACATTACTGCCACTGACATTTCAAATCCAGAAGAGGAAGCAGCAGCTTCACAAATCTAGGTCACCCTGTCTTCCTCCCACCACTCCAGCATATAGAAATGCATAAATGCAATAATTACATCAGGTAAAGTTCCAGCACATCCTTAAAAGCAACACAGCAAGGCATATTCTGTAATGAAGGCAGACTTCAGAAGTCTGCTTGAAGTGCAGGTGTGCACCATTTCTTTGGGATTACCTAAGTAAAGAATGTTAGCAAAACGCAGGGATGGGAAATAACACATCTCTTAGTTGAGACTAAATAAAGGAGATTAAAGAGTTCTCCTCTATAAAGATTCTCTGGTTCTCTCTGCTGTAGTACAACTACTTCTGAATATTGATTGCCTGTATTCAAATGTATAAAGCACCAGCTTTGAGCATGGCACTACATAAATAAACAACCTTGTCCAAGGGGGGCTCACAATGCATGTTTAACTACAATAGGCGTGATTTCATAAACGCTCTGGGGAAGACTCAACAGAAGCTTCCTATAGAGATCAAAAACCAGCTCTCAGGTCTGATTTCCAAAGAAGGGCATCATTTTGCAAGGCATTATATCCTGTAATTCAACAAGGCTCTGTTTTGCAAACATGTTTATTTCAATATTTTGAAGTTGGTACTTTCACTGTGGATTCTTAAGATTTTTGCAGACTTCTAATACTGCAAAACACTGCCAAAAACAAACAAATCTTAAACCACAAAAGAAGAGAACAACACATCCCTTCCATTCTGTACCTCCAAATTAGTAAAGAAATAATTTTGGAAAACCCTGAAATGGAGAAAGTATTTGTAATATAGGATACCGCATTCATTTTAGAACACTAGACATTTGAGCCAATCTGTGTTATCTTACTTCTACAAATTGCAACCCTCTCCATGTGGGCATATTTCACCGAAGGTTATAAAACTGGCAAGTACATCTTCTTCCCCAACAGTCCATTTAGGAGGGAGGAAATGCTAAGCTGACCAAGTTAGAAATATATTCCACTGTTCTGAAAAAAGAATAAAAAATGTGTGATGAAACACTTACGATCAAGTCCGTTGATGTATCTCATTGTAATTTCACAGTGCCCCCATACTGCACTGACTATAGGATAGAGTTTTTTCCCTTTTAGTCCCCTGAAGGCCACTCCAAGGTACTGTCCATCCACGATGAAGCTAAGCGTCCCTTCATCCATATCCAAAACCACTAGTAAGGAGTCTGGGAGTACAAAAGCCTCATCTGGTTCCAAAAACACAGGATATGTCACTCCCGGCTGATTTTTACAGTTGTGATAAAGTTTGTTACGTCCAAGGTCCCAGCCCCATGACTCAGTATTGCTACCAACCAATGACGTATATCCAACAGAATGCAAAGGAGCTTCTGCTGTTGACACTCCAACCACAGCGTGTGTTCCTCGCTGCCTGGTGGGCCAGTGAATTTGCCAAACGTGCAGGCCTCTTGTATAACCAACTTTCCCCCGGATGCAGTCTGTGCTTTGAGCAACCGGATGTCTATGAAAGGTTAGCTTGTCATCTTCCTTCACAAATATGTTTAAGGATCGATCTTCATTGTTCCAAGCGTTTTTGTACTGGACCTCCAAATGGACCGGGGGCATATCCAGCAACATATCCAGTCGCGCAGGCTTGCAGAAATCTGGCCCCCTTAGTTCTCGTTTGACGGGTCTGTAAGGGGGCTCCCGCACATCAACAGACTTTATGCTCCCTGAGATTTTTTGGCCCATTGCTCAGCGGCAGATTGCTTGGCTGCAGGGACTGAAGGGTGGATCTGGGACCAGTGTTAACTCATGAAAGCGCTTTCAAGCTGAGCCAACGACTCGGCATGTGTCGAGCAGATTTACTTCTTTCTGGACCCTTGGAGAGCCAATGTTTTCAGAAAACACACTGAAATAAAGCAGAGAGCAGCCAGTTAAAAAATAGCCAAGTTGTAACCCAGGTATGTATTCTTTAAAAAAAGAAAGGGGGAAAAAGGAATTTCTGTGATTGGTGCCAAGTTACTTTAAAAATGAAGAACTGACAATTCTCGGCTTCATGGCCTTTGTACTACAGCACTCACTAGCCAGACTGTCAGCTGGATATATTGAGCCTACTGTGTTCAGAGCACAGACAGCAATTTCCTTCTTTTCATAATAGACACAGACATTCCACACCTTTTGCCCTTCCACCCATATAGTCTAGTCAGGGCTGTCACGTTGCACAAAGAGCTTTCCCCTCCATCATCAGGTATGCACGAGACTGTATCCATTTTCACTTGCAATTCTTTATATTGCCATAAAGAAATGGTTTGGGCAAGTTCTTACTTTTTTTTACCTTTAGCACTCCCCGTTCTAAATCTGCCTTTCTAATCCAACAATGCCCTGTAAGAAAACCCAGACTAGCATACCCCAATGATAGCAAACAGCTGCAAAACCCGATACTTCACCATGTCCCTTAGGTAAATATATAAGATAAAACTCATTTTACGATTCATGGTGGGCTTCTGGGAAGGAAGCAGAGGAGATAGAACCATAAACTAGCATCCTTTGGTGAACTGTTTTAAAATACAAAGTGACGTGTTAAGTGCTACTATGTGTTAAGTGTTACTGCATTGAACAACTTGGGTAGAATACTACCCATAAATTATTTACCTATACCACATACCATCTCCAAACCTTGGGTTTTGGCATAATGTGTTTCCCATCCAACATTGTAAAGTCCACAATTCAGCCAAAAATTTCCAGACTTCAAGTAATTTGCATTTACACAACAGCAGTGAAAATAAGGATATTTACAACTCTGAATGTCCAACCCTAAATAACCAGAAGTCCATTTTGCCAATAGATAGGATATATACGTAAACTTCATCATTTACATCCCAACTATATAAGAATACTCCCAACTGATAAGACTGACTTACAAAATGATCAAAGTTATTTGTTAGAAGGCTGTATAGTTACCGGTAATTGTAACTTGGCAAATATTTGGCTAGGTTGTATTCGAGGTCTGCTGAACAACATTATGTGTGCAAAGTCCTTATGCCCCATAGCACATTAGACAGACCAGTCTCAAATCATGCAGGCATTAAGCTCATTAAATGAATTAAGTGTTCGTTCACACACACACACACACACACACACACCAATCAGTATCTCACCACTGGTATGGTCTGTGTTAGAGAAACTGGTAGCTGGTGAGCTAAAAGAGTTGACTGTCCCTACATCCTGTAAAAAGTCACTATCTTTAGTGACCATAGATGGTCCAAGTTGGATGCCTTAAATGGCTGCTTCCAAGAATGATTTCAGATGTTAGTCATCACTGAACTTTAAGACTATGGCAGTCTTTCAGGAATCCCAAGCAATTTTCAATCTGAGGCTGTGAGCCAGAAGGCAGTGCACCACCTACTGTGCATGTACGTGGCAGAAGCTCCTACAAGCCACTTCCAACAGGCAGGATCATCTGGAGCAGCATTTCATAAAATGTGAGGAGCTGCTGCTGTAAGTAACAAGAATCAGAGCTCCCCACCTGCAATGTGTACATGGAACTATTTTGCACAGAGATAGGGCTTCTTTAGATCCCAGCCTTGGTCTTCTCATTTCTCCCTGTTCTTCTCATTTCTCCTTGTTCAACATGTAGAAGTCTATATAAGGCTTCTTCCTTCGATGTAACTATGATTTCCCCACAGTGGATTCTGGCGACACTTTACAGTGTATGGCCGCTAGCTTTGAAATAGAGAGCAAGCAAGCGTCATCTAGCTATTAATGCTACACATCTCAAAAGTTTTACAATAATACTATTCTCTAGCTTCCTGTTGCATTAAGTCTTTCTCCTGCCAGTCACCATATGTCACAGCAACTTTTTAATCTGTTTAAAGTTATACTTTAATACCTAGCCTTGGGGCAGGGTGGGAAGCCACACACTTGGGCTACAGAAAGGGCAATGACCTCAACAAGTTTCTTTACTCGCTTTCCTTTGCCCACACTACAGGAACTATCTACGGTACTCAAGACGAGTAAAGTGACAGTAGGGATAGAAAATGCTTGCGTATAGAAATGCCTGCACACATTAACAGAAAGGAGTAGGCAGATGCAGAATGCCTTGTGAGCATCCGTGCTACCTATAGCCTCTAGAACTGTAAAACTAGCTCACCAGGTTGCAGCTCCTTAAGCCATGCTGACAGATGAACACCTCTGAAGCCTCCCACAATCATTATTAGCCTTCAAGCGGGGAGGGGTCTGATACAGTTAGCAATGAGGTTTCTCCAGGTTATTTTCAGTGCACCTTGCCTGCTTGACCTGCAAACAAATGCAAGGACAGCAGGAACAGGAGATGTTTTCTAATAACTTGACATGAGAATGGGAGGGAGTGTGTGCCCAGCTAGCAATTATCCAGCTGCTGTCAATCATGGGGTGCAATCCACATTACCCTCGATAAGCTAAGGGTTAAGTCAGACTAACAGCATTGCTACCATTCTCTTTCCCTACTCTTCCCAATACAGAACGCAAAAGATTTCTCGATATGCATAGTACAGGATATATAAATATACAGTGTTTAAATTGGCACAGTTGTTGCCCCTTCCTCCTGATCCACTTGTAATGTACAGCTGCGTCTGAGATCATGCAAGCTTTCAAAGTTTTCCTATGTTACACACCAAGTTCTTCTTTTTAATGTTGTGTGTGTGTGTGTGTGTGTGTGTGTGCGCACATGCAAGGGTTACGTGCGTTAAAAAAAGAAAAAACAGCATGGCAATTCATTCATGGCACATCCAAATGTCTATTTCTCTATTTAATGTTTCTATCAATGGATAACTTCTTTGGAACTTAGAGAAGGTGCGTGCTATTGTGCCACCTCTCCCTGAAATAAAAATGCGGGAGAGGGATAGTGGTAAGAGTGTACTAACACTCTGGTTAGCTCTTAGTGTAACTGCTGGTGGCGGGGGGGGGGGGAGTTTGATTTACTCTTTTGAGAAATCTCTTAACAACTCCTAAAGGAGGCAGAAATATTTCTGTTTTATGGTTTCCCGAGCATGCCCCACATAGTTGGAAAATGATCAGGTTGAGAGCAATGTAAGCAACAAAATACATAAACAAACACATTATACAACACACACACAAAAAAAAGTAAGGAGGGGTTTTGAGAGATTTCAGAAAACTGTCTGGATTGTGGGAGAAACCCTGTTGCTCCAACTGAACTTGGTGCATGTATACAGCAGAGAGCAAGCCAAATTCAAGCTGGGGGGCGGGGGGGGGGATGAGTGTCAGTTTCATTTTCCAATGCCTCCAGTGGAACTGCCAAGATATTAAAGAATGTTATTCTCAGCACTAAGAGTGAAATTGGAATCCTACAAAAATTAAGATAGGGAGATGCCGTTTCAATGTTAAAATGCAGCATGATATGTGCAGGGATGTTGAAGAGTCCTTGGTCTCGAGTCACGAGTCAAGTCACGAGTCTTTGGACCCGAGTCTCGAGTCCGAGTCCTTGGTCCAAAATGGTGACTCACAAGTCCCGAGTCCCGAGTCACTCCCAAAACTGACTCCACGAGTCCCTATTAAAATCAATGGGGTTTTCCCCCAACAAAATAAGGCTGCTTCAGATGTGTGGCTTAAATAAATTCTAGGCACAAGTGTGCCTTTTTATTTCATAACTCTGCAACTGATTTTGGCAAGAACCGACCAGGCAGACAAACCCAAAATAACCAGGCAGGCAGAGGAGGCAGGGAACCCCAAAGCAGGCAGGCAGGCAGGCAGAGGCGTTTGTCTTGGACAATTCAACTGTTGAACTGGTCAAGAAGAGACCAGGCAGGCAGAGGAGGCTGGGAACCCCAAACAGGCAGGCAGAGGCAGCCAAACCCAAAATGTCTGACCCTAACCCTAACCCCCCACAACAACACATCAATCCAAATAAATCTCAACACATTGTTGGGGCTGCGCTCCTGGTAGCTGTCCATAGTGGCCGAGCAGCGGTGCGCCTCACTTCCATGTGCTCTTCACCGGTGATCGCGCTCCTCTGGCACAGCCCAGGGATGTTGACGAGTCCTTGGTCTCGAGTCCCGAGTCCTTAGTCTCGAGTCCCGAGTCGAGTCTCGAGTCCCATTAAAAATATTGGGACTCGAGTCAGACTCGAGTCAGAGGGGGGACTCAGTCCGACTCACGAGTCGAGTCCTCGAGTCCGAGTCCCCATCCCTGGATATGTGACAAGATAAGCACAACGGTCTTAATGCAATACAACAATGCTAGTGAAAACATCTGATAAACATTTACACATCTAACAACAAAAATTTCTAATCATGGAATAAGAGACATCTTTTGATTAGCAACAAAACAGAGACTGAAATGACATCACAATGGATCTATATCAGGGGTGGGCAACTTCTGGCCCTCCAGATGGTTTGTCCTACAACTCCCATGATTCCTTACCATGAGCTATGCTAGCTAGGGCTGAGAGGAGTTGAAGGCCAAACCATCTGGAGGGCCACCCCACCACCACCACACACACACACCTCACTACTACAGTGCTGTACAATTTTTTAATTGTTAAATTATTATTTTATTTAAACTTTAACATGTAAGCAACAAAATACATAAACAAACACATTATACAACACACACACCCAAAAAAGTAAGGAGGGGTTTTGAGAGATTTCAGAAAACTGTCTGGATTGTGGGAGAAACCCTGTTGCTCCAACTGAACTTGGTGGGGGGGGTGGGCTTCCCCCCACACACACACACTGTGGAAGAATGTAGCTCATATTCCCCGTTATGTTTGTTCCTCATTATGTCATTGTCCTCTTGCTGAAGGACACCGAGGCAATGGAGGAGGATTGTCATCCTTAGCCTACTACTTCTCTGTTTTCTCACATTATTTGCCCATGGAAAAGGCATTCTGCAAGGGGCCTGCAGCAGGTTGTTACCCAAGAAGCAGCAGCAAGAGCAGCGAAGACCAGGGAGAGAAGCAGAGAACTCTAGCCAAGGGCTTGTGAGGCAAGAAAGTGTGCTTGCCTAGTTGTTTAGAGTTGTCGCCATTAAGGGTCTCCAGAGCCCTGCGTCCTAGCAGGAAGCCCTGCGTCTCCCAGGAAGCACTGAAAACACCCGTGCTCTCCATTTATCTGGGTGTCAGTAAAAAAGGGATGGCTCCAAAAAGCAGGGCAAGGAGCTGCCTTCCCTTCTCTCCAATCACTGCAGCAGGAAGAAAGCTGGAATCATGCTGGCTATCACCAGTGTGATCCTTGCTTTCAATGGGCTTTTTTCCCCTCCCGGATGGGTGGGGAAGTCTCCCTTTCCGGCTGGGCAGGAGGAAGCCCTGAAAGCTAGGGTTTTTTACCCTTCCCTGCTGCAGAGGGGAGCAGGGATAATAAATAAATAACAGCTCCAAGGAGTGGCATGGTCATTCTTAAAAGTTTCTTTTCTTTTTTAAGGAATTGCTTTATACAAGGCACTAATGCAGTGTTCTCCAACCTCGCTGGCTGGGGCATGCTGGGAGTTGTAGGTCAAAAACATCTGGGGACCCAAGGTTGGAGAACACTGCTAATGGGTGAGGAGGGGTCTCCATCTCCTATAAATCGGGAAGAAACCTTGAAGGTAAGCATCATGCTTGCTCTCAATGGGCTCTTTTCCCTCCCTGCTGAGGAGAAGAGAGGATAGAGGCCTCTGAAAGATGCAGGCAACCTCCCAGCCAGCATGCTTCCTGGAATGCCCATGGAAGGACCTCACGAGGTCCTTTTATGGGTATTCCAGGAAGTGTACCCACAGGGGACTCTCTGGAGAACAGCAGAGGAGGATTTTCATTTAAAAAGAACATCCACATGGTTCACTGTTTTGTACTGTTACCGGTAAGCACGATACTGTCCCCCCACTATGAAATTTGTAAGAAATTCACCCCACCCCCATAAAAGAGGCAGAAAAAACAGCTGCCTCTTTTACAGGGGATGAAAGGTTTTGCAAAAATGGGTGGCTGGATTCGGCACAGTGCTAAAGTCCCTACTCTTCCTGCATTCAGGAAGGGGGCCTTTTAAACTTAGGTTTTTTTTAAATGCCATTATGGTTTTTAAGATTGCTTTTAGTATTTTACTATGTTTTTAGTTGATTGTTTTATATTCTGAATTTTTTGAAAACTGCCTTGATTGACTTCAGAGTAGTAGTATAAAATACCATAAGTAAACAAACAAACAAACTATGGACATGCTGGGTAAATTGACCCTCATGGAGTTTGATAGAAATTTAAGTCAGCCAGTTAATCTGCTTTCACTTTTACTAGTGCTGTGCTGAATATTTTGATTCTTCCAATTTTGGCAGTTCATGAGGGAGTGGAGGCAAAACAAAAACTCTGGTGAAAGAGGCTGGGGAGGCATAATTTCTAATAATTTTCTCCTTAGGGAGGGGGACAGGATTTCCTCTTACCCTTTTCTGTGTAGGTAGTGGCTGAGGGATCTTCTTTCTATTTTTATTTTTTTCTAACTTTAAAAATGCCCCGTGCACTTGCAGCAGCACAAGACCCCTTATAGAGGGGCTTCTCCAGCTTTTCCTCAACTCCCATGAGACCACCCTCTCTCATAGGCATTCAGGAAGCGTTCCTGCAAAGAACCCCGGGCTGCTGCAAGCAATAACGAATGGGGATTTTTTTAGAGCTTTAGAAAAACTCTGTTCTTGATCACAGGCCTCTTTGCAGAGAGGCATGCAGCCCAGCAAGAGTTCCTGAATGCCTCCTCTCTGCAAAGAGCCTCTTGTGCTACTGTAAGTGCATGGGAAGTTTTTAAACTAAAAAAAAAGAAAGAAAGAAAGAAAGATCCCTCAGCCACTTCCTACACTTAAAAAGGTACCGTATGTGGAAACCTTGCCTCCCTTCCCAAGGAGAAAATTATTTGAAATTCTCCACCTCCCTGTGAAAGAGGCAGAAAAAACAATCTTTGCAGGGGAAGAGAATATACAGTAATACCTTGGATTGCAAGTAACTTGGTCTGAGAGCATTTTGCAAGACAAGCAAAAAAATTTAAAAATTTTTGACTTGATAAACAAGCAAGGTCTTGCAAGACAAGTGTAGGGATGTAACCGCTCGCCTCAAGTGGGCGTAGTGGGCCGAAATCAGCTCCGCTCGTGCCCGCCAGAGACTTGCTTTGATATAAGAGTGTTTTGGATTACAATTTACAAGCACGTTTCCGGAACGAATTATGCTCTCAATCCAAGGTATTGCTGTACTCGAAAATAGGGGGCAGGGTTCGGCACAGCACTACTTTTTATATCTAAAGAGGTGCTTTTTGCTACAAATACAAAGTCACCTTAAAAGTCACTGAAGAGAGCTTCAGCTATTAGATGGTATAGAAATGTAATAAATAAATAAATAACTGCTTGGGAGAATTGGCGGGGGAGGGCAACTTACCAAGCATCCTGCAAGAACTACCACTGTTCCTGGAAGGAGACAGTGTATCCCACCCAGGTTTCTGAATGCAGTGTCTACAGCATTGTTTATCCTCATACAAGTAAACAAACTGCATATTCCTTCAGCATTGCAAGTAAGTCAACAGAAATTGCTAGCTGACAAACATTTGTTCCAAGTATGTGTGGGGACATGAGCAAGGTAGTCATTTGTGGCACACCAAAAGCCAGCCTAAAAAGGGAGGAAAGAACCAAGTCTAGTTTACCAGACATTCCCTGCTTGGCTGCTGGGAGCAGTTCTTGCTTGCCACTGTCAACAGAGGAGCAGTCCTGCTGGATCAGACCAAAGAGCCTATCTAGTCCAGCATCCTGTTTTCCACAGTCGCCAACCAGATTTTTATTCACTACTACCATTTAGCAGAGCTTCCAGGGTGGTTTACAAAACCAAGATGAAATACATACATATCAGCTGCAACCTTTTTTAAAAAGTTATATTAAGACACATTAAAATATCTGCCTGGCACTGAAATGTTGGCACTTGGTAGATCTCCCTAGGGAGGGAATTCAGTGAATGGGACATCACGACTGAGAAGGCTGCGATCACAATTCACTTTACCACGCAGGGCAAGAGCACACGCACACACAAACACCACCACCCCGAACAGAACACTGTTGCACCTCACACTATTATAACATTCTATTCCAATTTTAATGTGAAACCAACATTTGTACAAGTCTCATAGCAGAATTAGGAACTACCAGGAGCGTGGGGGAGATTGTAGGGGATACACAGACATAGCACATAGTAAAATAAACTACCAAAAATATTTCAGGAACTGACATTGGGACTGAAGACATCTGGAATTTTAGTTGTGACTCGTGAGTACTGCTCTGAGAAAAGGTCCAGAAAAAAGCCATAACCTTGTTCCACAAAGACAAAGACATTTTCATTAGAAAGCAAATGCTATAACTTTAAGATACGACACTTGATTGAATCATCAGACATATGGTAATTGCCTGGAGAAAGCATCATCATCATCATCATCATCATCATCATCATCCTGAATAATGAATAATAATGATGATGATCATAATAATAATAAGAATAGAACATTACTAATAAGAGTTTCAGAAGGTATGAAAACATTCGAAGTAAGAATAGGCCAAGAGAAAATTCATTTGAATCATGAGCCCCAGACACACCAACTGTTCCTTCTTTATAAAATACTGTCAGGCTACAACATTTCAAACCCACATTTAGGGTGCCATTTGGCAGCGGGCAATGATGTACCAGGAACACATTAAAAGAGCAATCCTATGGTCCCTGGACGAGCATCCCAGGTACCATAGCATGGCTTGGAAAATCTCTCCAAGGTCGGAGACAGTGCTTGGAAGGAGTAGTCAGAGATCCAACCCCAAACCCTGCCCGTTCGTGCAGGCTGCCTCTCCAAGGTCAGAAAAGTGACCTTGGAGGAAGACTAAAGGGTGCATTCTGGTGGGTGGGGAAGGGAGGAGACCAGAAAGGCCAGGATACAAGTTATCCTGAGCCTCCTTCCCTCCCCCCTCCAAAGTGCCCTTGTGAGATAGGCTGAAAGGCACATCTAACAAAAATCAGGAAAGATGAAGGACAGGGAGGCGAAGATCGCCTCCTCTTCTGCTCCTCCCGAGTTCAGGGGGGCTTCCGAGTGGGAAGGGTGCAATTAATAGGATTGTGCCCTTCATTGCATTGCATCATCAGGGTCAGAGGCCTGCAGCTTAGTTAATCCTGTTGTTGCCACAGGTTATCAGTTCCCAAAGTGGAGACCAGATTCCTGTTGCATTATCACATCTTTTTGGCAGAAGTGAATAGAGCCACAAATACAGAAGGAAAGATGACTGGTTGACATAGTATACAAATAGAAGTGGCACAGAGTAGACCTAAGAAAAGGTGGCCCTGAGAAATATGAAATCCCCACCTTCCCTTTAAAAAAATTATCCAACTTCCTTCCACAGTTCTGAGTCGGTTTTCATTTTCAGTGTTTTGACCTTGCCTAAAGTGGCAGCAACATCCATATTTCAGTAACCTTGTCAACAAGAATTGGAAGACTTCAGCGCCACCTCAAAGCCAACAAGATAAACTAGACGAAGCACTTTCCTACAACACAGGTCAGGGGTGCAGAACCTCTTTCAGCCCAAGAGCTGAATTCCATTTCGGAGAAGCAACCTGGGCCCGCATTCCAGTGGTGGGTGGGAGTAAAAATACCCCAAATACCAGCATAATGTATCTTAAAGCTCTTACTGCTAGGAACTAAGCCTTAGGAGAAGCATTTCAAGCTTTTAGAATCGAGGGGGGGAAACTGGTAAAACACTGGGAAGCCACCAAACAATTTGTGGTTAGGGAAAAGGGGTCGGGGACATGGGAAGGGGCATGGCCTTCTGGATAACCCAAAGCGGGCCATATTGGGACCCCCGGAGGGCAGGATTTGGCCACTTGGCCTCAGGTTCTGCACCCCTGATATAGGCTGACCAGCACACAGAACCTGAACCATCTCTAGGAGCACTACATTTTTCTCTTATCCCATCAAACATTTTTCCCCTCCTCTCATTGTCCAACCAGCAGCAGGAAAAACGTAAGAGCCTCTGTGCACCAGTTCAGTGTAGAACTCCTTTATTCTAAAAGAAAAGAAAGAAAAAGAAGACCCAGTGATCCTTCTGAACCACAGTAAAACCCTTTCGTTTTAACTAGAGTTTAGCGAGTCTTAACTGGGACTGTGTGTGTGTTGCTTAACTCATTGGCATATTCTACATTTGAAAAGATAATTTTGCTTTTCAGAAACCAAAACACAGTTGTACTTCAGATTCCAGAAAACCATATGGATAAAGCTTTCAAAACACCCTGGGATGAAATTAAAGCAAAATAAAATTCAGCATTTACGTCAGTTATGGAGAATGAGTTATATTACAGGACTCTTTAAAAGCCCATATTATGCTTTTGCAGATGTACAGACTTCAATCGAAATACAAATGCAGTGTGTGTAGAAGAGGTTAAAGCATACATTTGGATACATATGAATGAAGATCACAGCTACAGAATAAGATAAATCCTTTGCTAACCAATAGAATCCTGAAGTGGTTCCTTAGTCCAATTACCTTTTATGCAATTCTGGAGTCACAAATTAGTGTAATTTTTTTTAGTTTTTTTTTTAAAAGAGTAAAATTACCATGGGAGTTTTTGCACCTACAGTAACTAAAATCTCCAGTTCTGCTTTCCTATAATGCTGCATAGATATTTCTGAGAAGAACAACTAGCGCCTATCTCCTGAACAGCAAAGATAAAAGTCTACAGAATACCTTTGTGGTCTAAACTAGCAGAGGATACTGTTATGTCTTTCACCCGTTTAAAGTTTAAACACTTTGTAGCTCAACTTCCAAGTCTCTCACACAGGCACATGAAAATTTTTACCCAGCAGATTTTATCCACTGGTAAAGGGATTACCCTTAGCAAAAACAAAACAAAACAAAAAGGTAGAAGCTAGAGAATAATATACTTACATTAAAGAGAGATACTATAACATTGTAGAAAGCTGCCAATTGTACGAGAGAGATTAAGGGATTGCACAGTATTCCCCAAGGGAAGGGCCTTGCTGGTATAATTTGGAGGAAGTATTATAGTTCAGCCAAGCACTAAAAATGAGGTTGATTAGTTTGCCAGTGACAAAAGGCAAGAATACACCCCACTGAGAAGTGGCATTCTTTACTTTCAAACGTCTACCATCATCTGTTGATTATGTGACAATAGCTTTCAGCAACACAATGGCTCAAAAATACTTTGGTGGCAGAGGGGACTGGCAGAGGATAGATCTCTTTATACTATGTGGCAACACTGTTAGAGAATTGTAATTATAAGAACATGAATGAAGCCTGAATGAATTCGACACATTAGCTACTGCTGAGGATTTACAGCTTAGTATCGTGTTTCTCAAAAGATTCATACTATTGAATTGTTTCCAAGATGCATTGCAGTTCTGGAAAAAGTTTCTAGGAGGGTAAACATTAAGGAACACAAATATTAAGGGAAATTGAAAGCCACAGTATCGTCTTACCAGAGTTTGACAGGGTGTTGTTTACCAAACAATTTTTGGATGAGAAGAATGAACTACATATCTAAGCCTAATTGAGCGAGAGATCACAAGCTGAAGCACAATAATATGTTTTCCAAAACTGGCCTCTCACCTACATGATAAAACCTAAAGGCAGACAAAATAATCTAGTACCAGAATAATCCTATGCATACTTACAGTACATGAAGAGTAAGGCTCAATGAAATCAGTGGAACTCACTTCTCACTAAACAAGCACAGGATCAGGCTTCAAATGTTAGAAGTGTCACTCAACTAAATTAAAGGAATCCTTGAAAGTGATTAACAATTTCTCACATCAAGTTATGAATCAAGTTACTAAAGTTATATATGAAGAATTTAAGCAAGCTAAAAAAAATACTTCACATGTTTATTGGGCAGAACCTAGAGCCCTTTAAGCTGTTTGCCACCTTGTATCCCAAGGTGACTTACAGTTTAAAACTTTAGAACAGTTTGAAAACCTACACAGAGTAAGTAGAGAAAATTCAGAATCTTAACATGTGTTACTAGAAAAATGTATTACCAGAGAAGATAGTACTAGAAAAATGTGCACTAAAGGTGCACTCCTATGCAAGTTTTAACAGGAAAAAAGTCCTACAACTCCCAGCATGCCCCAGCCAGCATAGCTAAACTTGCATAGGATTGCACCTTAAGTTTTTTCCAGGGTGGGAAAAGTGTGGAAGCAACCTTCACCTCCACGCTCCTCCTGCCCTCAAAAGGATGCCTGTAATCCTCCAGGTTTGGAGGGCTAAGAGCAGCCACACTAGACCATGATGCCCACCACCTAAACTAGCTCCGAATAGAATTTCCACCATTTAGACAATCTACATTTGACAACTGAAGAGTGTTGGATAAACAACTCAAGAGTGTTAGATAAATATAGAACAGATATAGAACATCTGTTCTATATTTATCTGACGGGGGGGGGGGGAGGATAGTCCTCTCCTCTTCCCACCATAAAACAAGAACACAAGCCTACCTGGTGGCTACCAGTTGAAAGTAGAGGCTGATTAGGTCCAGCTGAATCTGGGAGGAAATCAGCTGACCACCAGTGAGGATATTCAGAGCATACAAAGCAGTAAACAAGTCCTGTCTCTGCTTTTCAGTATGTGGTCTGGTTCAGGAACACTAATATGAGTTTATTAAAAATTAGAGTATTAAAAAGGTGGGTACAATAGCTTCAGTCCAAAACATATTGACCATGAAGTAATTCCACTGAACTCAATGGGGCTTACTTGCAAATAAAGATGTTTAGGATTGTGACACCTATCCACTGAGTTAGTTCTGAAGGGGAAAGAAATGGGCATTGTGGTCATTTGGGTGCTAAACTAGACAATGACAGCAGATGGGTGAAAACTAGTATACACTGCAATAAATCAAGTATTAGCCAGTGCTCTAGTATTCAAGACTCTGATAGGGGAGAATCAGGTTTAAATCTCTATCAAGCCTGAAGCTTACTGAACTTGGGCCCATCACTATTTCTCAGCCTAAGATACCTCTCAGGATTGCTGTGAAGATGAGGACGACAGAGAACAAGTTAGTACAGTATTTTTCCATGTATAAGACTATACTTTTTCCTAAAATCGCTAGACTAAAAATTGAGGGTCGTCTTATACATGGAAGTAAGCCAAGGAGAGAACCGTGCGGTTGCAAAACTGCCCAGTGGGGGGCGTCTTATACATGGGGGGCGTCTTATAGATGGAAAAATACAGTAAACTGTTCTGAGCTCTTTTGGGAAAGGGTGGATTAAAAATATTAATGTTTTATTTATCTGCACAAGTTCCTAGGCAATATATGTGGCCAAAACTTTTCTTGCTTATATGGAACTTCTGTTTCTGAATATATTAGGCCTAATGTCTAAAATAAGTTGTAAGTTCCTGGAAAACCAACAGTGTTAGATGGATTCTGTGCTAAGAACAAAATGAGTAAGATGTGAACATTTTAAAATAGCCAACCCATGTATTGTAGCTATGTGAAATGCTACTATAAATGTCAACCTCTGTAATTTAAAACAGTATTTGGAAAAGATATACATAAAGCTTGCTATTTCATACAGAAGAATTTTGTTACATCATAAGAATGTGTTTGTGTGACACAATGTCTTTTTGGTGATTTAGGAAGTTGAAACACCTGCCACTACTAGGGATTTCTATTAGACCGTTTATTGCCTTAGGCATAGATGTAAGAAAAGATATAAGCAAATACAAAACACAACCAATTAGAGATGTACCTCATTCAATGTATCGGCAAAAAAACATTTTACAAAGCTTTTACAAACTCTGCTGGTTACCATTTCTCTCCCACAAATTCTCTGCACATGCCAAAGAACTTAGGAGAGCGGCACAGCCTGTCTCTCTTATTGGGTATGAAATGAAAGACCCCTCTCAGTTTCTACTGGGCACCCGGGGAACAGAAAGTTGCAAGAAAAATAAACACATAAAATCTTTTTAGAAATGTCTACCCTACCCTGCTTTTCTTTAAAAAAAAAAAAAATGAAAGCAGCTTTAAAAATTAATAAAACATGTTAGAAAAATGAATCCAATAATAAAAACAATATAGTAAGAGCAGGTAAGAGCAAGTTTAAAAAATAATCGTAGATCTGTTTTTACAGATTTTATAGAAACATGTTTTTATGATTTTTAATTGTATCCACTTTGTGTGGCCTCCTTGAGAAGGTTCAACCTTTAAAGGCAGCCTAGAAATAATTTTAGATGGAATAACACAGTTCAAGCATATGGCAAATGCTCATTTTTGATTGACAGGGCGATAGTCACAGGCCTGTGGCTTATGCTGGCTCAGCTTGTCTGAGCGTGGAAAGCTAAGCAGGGTCAAGCCTGGTTATTACTTGGATGGGAGACCCCTCCTCTAGTTTCCTGCATTGAGCAGGGGGTTGGACTCGATAGCCTTGTAGGCTCCTTCCAACTCTATGATCTATGAAATCTATGAAATACCTGTTATCAGCAATATCTAACCAATGTTATTACACTTACACACACACACACACACACACACACACGTTTATTGAAAGGAGACTAAGGGCGCAATCCTATGGCCCTCTGACCTTGATGGGATGCCCATAATCCTCCAGGTTCGTAGGGTTACAGGCACCCACATAAGATGGGGCTACCGAGCTCGAATCCTGTACCTACATAAATGGGTGTAAATCCCATTCTACTTAATGGGGCTTAATTCTGAGGAAGTGTATAGGATGGTGCAATCAGGTTCTAATACTCCACGACAGCCTAAGTGAAAAGAATCATTGTAGCTGACAGCAGTTAAGACATCCCAACTGTGTAAGGTTTTGCAAGCCATGTGTATATTGCTTAATGCAATATGTATATCCAAAAGCTATGAAATTGCCCAAGTGAAGCAGATGCTTTGCTTCACTTTGCAGCGTGGGATGAGAAGAGATTCCAAACCTTTAAACAAATATTCATTTATGTTGCAATATGCTTTGTGGGAGCCCCAAACAAAAGAGATTAGTGCCAGACTCGAGTGCCCAGTGGCCTTCACAAGTTGGAGGATGCAATACCTCTCCTCGTCCCAGGCATGCCTTTCTGATTATGATAAGACCAGCCTGTGATGTGGTGGAATGGGAAAATACTGCAAGCAGAGAGCCAAGAAGTTCTGCTTCCTGACTTCCAAGGGTAGAAATTGTGTGACCTGCCACACACAAATTGTCCCTGTCTTCTGACTGCCTGACAAAGCAAGAGTTCAATCCAGTGTCTTATTCTGAATGAAGTCCCTATTTGAACCAGTTATAAAAGAGTATTGCAGCAAATGCAGTGTCATTCCTTGGTTTCCTGCCAAGCAGTGTTCTAGAGTCTGTTCAACTGGCAATCCTTATTACAGAATGTGTCATCTAAAGTAGGGTGTGTGTGTGTGTGTGTGTTGTTGTTGTTTTTATAATATCAAGGCAGCAAGGCTTCCTCTTCCTCTGTTCTTAATTATTTAGGTGACTGAAGAATCTCATATCTTAAAAAAAAAATAGCAATTATATTCTGAACAGCATTCTCCGACCTATCTGGTTCAGGGAAGCAAAGGAGAAATCTACCCAGGCAAGCCCCACTGCTTACCACTATCAGCAGCCCAGTACCTAACGGTGCAATCCTATGCTTGTCTATTCATAGATTTCATAGATCATAGAGTTGGAAGGAGCCTACAAGGCTATCGAGTCCAACCCCCTGCTCAATGCAGGAAACTAGAGGAGGGGTCTCCCATCCAAGTAATAACCAGGCCTGACCCTGCTTAGCTTTCCACGCTCAGGCAAGCTGAGCCAGCATAAGCCACAGGCCTGTATCCAGAAGTAAGTCATATTTGGTTAAAGGGGGCTTACTTCCAGGTAAGTGTGAATAGGAGTGCCACCGAGGCCAGGCAAGAACTCCATCCACAATATTGATCTGGAAGAGAACTAGCTGCATGGCGTGCTGCCTGTCAGGAGAAGCAGCACTACGGCCTTTCTGATGGTTTTGATTCCTATTTATGTTTGGTTTGAAAAAGTTGGTCCACGTAGCGAATTTTTAAAATAGGGCCACTAAGGGCCAATCCAGACATGATGTTAAATTGCGTCATTACTTGACCTTGTGGATAGTTCAACACACAATTGTTCTGTTGTTACCCTTGCTGCCGTTTCCTAGTGTTCACATTTGGCAATGATTCCTGCCATGCGAATTTGGCAGGCCAGAAACATGCAAAACCTTTCCTTTGCTAGCATGTTATGGATTTGATTGCCCTACAAACACCAAGTACCTGAGCAATGGCAACTTCTGGACACCTCTGTTTTGTAGTACTTTCCCCCCAGTGTTTCTGCCCCACAACCCTGTCACAACAACTATGTGATGCATACGCTGGGCTGCTATATGTCAGCCAAAGTCACGGATTCATACCTTTTTTAAAAACAACAACAACAAACTGCTGCATTTGTTTATAGTTCCAGGAATGCAAAAGTCAATAGAAGCCTGGCATATATTTAATTTTGTAATAATTATATGGTTAGAGATTGTTAATGGCATCCTCATGTGTATAAAATTGCAGCCTAATTAGTTTAGCGCTTCGTGAACCATGGTGTTAATAGAACCTGTTTTGCTTGCAAACAAGCATTCTGTGTGTGTGTGTGCGCGTGTGTGTGTTTTAAATGAGAATATCAGAAATGAACAGCACATCACACCTTCTCACCCACAATAGATTAAAGCAAACACTGCACTAGTGGAAGTCAGCTAGTGTGATGGGATTTTCTCCCTTTCTCCTCCCCCCTGCAGCCTTCTGCACTCCCTAAAAATCTGTTCCAGAGGGTTTTGGGGGCACACAGATGGGAGGGGGAAGTGCCGCCCTCCCAGTTCCATGGACAGAATTGGTTCTGTCAGGGGAATGGCAGCGTTGGATGCAACCATGCAACCCAGTTAGTGCACCATAATAGCTCATCATGCCCTTCCAGCCTCAGCCTCTGTCTACAGTGTTCTCCAACCTTGGGTCCCCAGATGTTTTTGGCCTACAACCCCCAGCATGCCCCAGCCAGCATAGCTGGCTGAGGCATGCTGGGAGTTGTAGGCCAAAAACATCTGGGGACCCAAGGTTGGAGAACACTGCGTCTACCAGATTTGTGAAGGGTTGGTGAACCACCTCAAAGTGGCTTTTGTTGTTATGCACACAGGCATATTCAAAGTTGTAAATAGCAAGTCATCATAACCCTTGGAATTTGCATCTGCAATGGTATAATCTAAATCCAAGAAAGGAAATAATTAACTTTGTATATGGTTGACAATTACTCAACCACATGGACTCTACTGTTAGTGGGATGTGCAGCAGATGCATTTTGAGAATTGAAAAATAATTCATTTCCCAATTTATGGCATGGTATAAGAAGGCACTCTTCTAACACTGCAAACACAGCCTGTACTCATAGTATAGCAGCATAGTATGTAACACAATCCTATGCACATTTACAGTGTGATCCTATGCCTGTCTACTCAGAAGTAAGTCAAACTGAGTACCATGAGACTTATTCTTGGGTAAGAGTGTACAGGATTGCAGCCTTTCTTGGGAGTAAACCCATTGAACACAGTGGGATTTACTTCTGAGTAAACATGCATAGGATTACAGTGTAAGCCTTAATAGAAATTTTACCTCTTCGTTGTGAATCACAGCAAGCATGTATACAGTCTACATAGGGTAACTGAAGTCCCCCATTACTACAACCCTTTCTCCTTTGGGTGAATCCCTGATTTCATTCTCTATCAGAATTAGCCTGAGCATTTTGGTCAGTGGGACAATAGCATGTCCCCAGTACTAATTTAATTTGGGGGCCTGTACAGTGATTCTGTAGAAGAGTCTGACCCTTTTGAGTTTTCTAACTTGCCTGACATTATGTTTTCTTGGCTGTGCCCCTCCCTGTCCTTCCCTATAGAGTTTGTATGAAGAGATGACCATATCCCACTGGTTCTCTCCATTCCACCACCAGGTTTCCATTATGCTCACTATATCTTTGTTCTTCTTTAAAACCGAGCACTTCAATTCCCCATCTTGGCTCGGAGGCTTCTATTCCATTAACATGGGAACACAGACAGATAATAGTGAATGAAAAAGCTAAAAGAGAAGCATAGACTATTGAGATGCACCGTACTATAACCTCAATGGTAATTTATTATATTTATAGCCTGCCTTTTTTTGTGTAAGAAACGCAGGCTATTGGAGCAATGATTGAGCAGGCTTGAAAATCCACAGTCATCCAATCAAATGGCAAAACAAAACATGAAAGACATTATGGTACATCATTGGTTTGGGTTTTCCAGAAAATTTTGAATTGCAAAATTTTCTGGGTTATTTGCATAGGAAAAAAATAAGTTTGTTTCAGAAAATTTTCCAATACAAATTAGGGTAATTTGCACAGGAAAATTTTCAGGTTGCATCAGAAAATGTTCTGATGTGCTAGAGCAGGGGTGGCCAACTTGTGGCCCTCCTGATGTTTTGGCCTACAACTCCCATCGTCCCTTACCACTGGCTGTGCTGTTTAGAGCTGATGGGAGCTGTAGGCCAAAACATCGGGAGATCCAACTTAGTATGTTTATTTTACTGATATTTAGCAAGTTTATTTTACTTGCATTTAGCAAACAGCAATGCTAAAAAAAAAAGTACCTTGTGTTAATTTCCCCCCAGTACACAAGTATTTGTTCTGAAATTTTTGAAGGGAAAAATTAAAGCACACTTAGAGAGCAATCCTATGGCCCCTAGACTTCGTCGCGGGGAGGGGGGATAGGATAATTCAGATTCCCAGCTCCGAGGTCAGAAACAAAGCTCTGACCTCAGAGCTGGAAACCCGCGCGCTGATCCCCCCCCTCCATTCACAGCTGGCGTGGAAAGAACCATGCTGGATGCCTCTCCCCGGTCAGGAAATTGACCTTGGAGAGGGGGCAAAGGGGGTAGGGAGGGGAGGAGACTGCGGCCACCAGGATACAATATATCCTGACGGCGCTCCAGCCTCCTTCCCCCCCCCCAAAGCACCTCAGCTATACTGCCAAAAATGGACGTCTACCTAAAATGCAGAGCGGTAGATATCACCTGGATATCACCTTCTCCATTCCTCCTGTTCTGCATTGGATGCTCGTAAACCTCCGAGTTTGGGGCTTACGAACATTGAGGGCACAATAGATAGGCCTGCGCCCTTAATGAGATTTAAATGTTATATTATGTAGACATTTTTATTGAAATACTTGTAAAATTTAAAGACAATAGCATGTACTTCCCTTACATTGTTTAAATTTAAGGGGGACAAAGGTACTGAAAACTATTGACACTAATTAATTTTAGCAACCCCCCAATATGTGCATGATATGCTGACAACTGCTCATCTATTTCAACAGGATTCAACTCTCTTCCACTAAGGTCGCTAGCAAATGTTCAGTATTTGCTGTCTCTATTTAGTTCATCATTTCACTTTGAGACATATTTGTATTTCAATGACATATATGTTTTCTCTCTGCAGAAAAATAAAGCACTGGGAAAAAAATGTTTTGGAAAATTTTCCACTTCACATCACTGTCAAGATATGACAGTAGAGCACATACTAAGTAGTGATATAATTAACATCACATCTAATTTGGCCTTTAATTAACTGGGAAGCTAATTATATGAACAGAACCAAGGATGAGAATGGTAAAGAGTTACCAGAGAACTTTCACTGAGATGGAGGAGTATTTGGTGACTTATTGGTAAACCCTTCCAGCTGACCAAAAAAAAAAAAATACAGTAAAAAATTGATGTACTGAGTTCACAAGTTTGTTTGTTCATTTACGTGGGAACTTTTATCCCAACCGTCTAATACATGCACATACTCAAAGTGGCTTACAACAGTTAAAAAACACAATTTCACAATAAAATATCAAGCAAAATGCAATAGAGGTAAGCAAAACAGATTTAAAAAAAAACAAAAAAAAAACACCACTCTTTTAAATGAAATATCCGCAAGTAAAAATATATTTGCCAGCTGCCAGTGAGGGGAACACCTCATGGGGCAAGTGGTTCCTCAGTTCGAGTTCCCCCAGGACACAAAGAAGGGCCTCTCTACCATATCTTAGGTGGTTGGCCAGCTTAATACCTGTTATGAGTGGATAGATTTGAGGAAACGTTGGGCTTCTATTTCATGGCATTTTTTTCATCTTGCCCTTCCTCCATGGAGCTCTGGATGGAATACAAGGTTCTTTCTCCTTCCAGTTGTTATCCTCACAACAGCTATATGAGGTAAATTAGACTGAGATGGTAATTGGTTCAAATCCCACTGAGGCATGAAGCTCAGTGCTGGTGTTCATCTAACACACTAACCATTACAGCACACTGGCTCTTAATGTGGTTCATTTACTTTATTTTGCTTTTGCTGAGCTTTAAGCTCCAAGCTGTTAAACACTATTACAGTTTTGTTGACTTGTATGGTTTCTAAGGATAAGGGAGGAAATTGAGTTTATGTCAGCCTTAAACCTAAATACATAAAATTATAAACTGTGGATTTGAGATCTGCACCATGTAGACCCGCAACTATGGGTATATACAGACATCCATGTACCATGTGGTAAGAACTAACTATAGTGGTCATGCCACCATGCGATAAACTGATCATCTGTAGTATCTGCATATGGGGAGAATTTTACCAAACATCTGCAGTCCAGTGTAATCTAGGGAAGCAAGAGAGTGAACAAATAAATATATATATGTAGGCCAAACCTATACACTGTCATTTTAATGGCCATCTCATCTCATATGCACAAAGCACAGTTAATAATTTGTGTAGTTACTCAAGTTCCATACTAAAACCCCTGGCTGATCAATAAGCACAATACATAAAGACAGGAATGACGAATTTTGCTGAAGGTTAGCAGTATCCTTGTACCATCCCTTCACTACCCTTTTAGCTACCAGCCCTTAGCTACCATTCCTTAAGCTATCCCTTAGCTGTCCTTGTCCATTTCCTCCAGGAAATAAACACACACACTTTACAGAATACATGGTGGGTTCCCCCTTTGCATGCTTGTTCACTGTGCAATCTGGGTGTGACTTTCCATGGGTAAGAGTTATTGAAAATGGAGACACAGAAACAAATAGGGGGAAGACAAGCAAGTGCTGGCCACACACCTTGGAACAAATTGTTTACCTTGGAATAACCTCATGCTAACCAGCAAAGAGAAACGCATACATTCACAAGATAGAGGTGCAGATGACCAGAGGCAACTCAAGTCAGAACTGGGCAAAATGCAATTGAGAAATCTGGGTGTTCAGATGTATCCTAAAAGGGGATGTTCATAATTGCAGCTGCTCCTTTCATATGGACCAAAGTTGGCACGGAGAAGTCTAAGATGTCCTATAATATCCAAAGACTCTACTGTAGGAATGTGGAACCTCCGGCCTGTGAAGGTTCTGCATCCACCCTGTGGAGCTTCCTTGTGTTCCTCCAGGGGCAAGGGTTGGCCTCCGAGCCTCACCCCCTGGGGGAATCCCTGCTGAAATCTCAGATCAGAGATAACAGCAAGGATATGGGTGCTGGCCAAGTGGCTTCACACAGTGCTCACCACCCTCATGGGGATGTGTGCTGCATGAAACCAGGGACTCGGCAAGCACTGGGGGGGAGCAGTCACTCTTCCCAGCACCAACCAAGTGGCTTGACACGGCACTGGGGGGCGTGGATGCCCTTCCCAGTACCAGCCAAGTCCCTTTCTCCATGCTGAATTGGCATGGAACTCCATGTCTCTCTCAGCACAGGAAAAAGGCAAAATGGGCAGGGTGATGACATCAGCGGGCCTGGTGGGGTGCAGTCCAGTTCCCCATCCCATTCTAATTCAGCACCCCTGTTCTACTCTTTTAAATGCCAATAGGCCAGGCCATCTTCAACTTGGCTCAGATAATCTAGTTACTATATACTGACATTCTAAATTTTTGCAGCCCTTATGTACCAATGTTTGTTCCTATTCAGTAATCTTAATGAGGTAAGGTTTGCTTCTTGATTACAAAATGAGGCCATGTATCCTCATGGAATAGCAGCGACTGCTGGTTCCATGCTCTGTTGGCCTAAGGCCTGGATTTGCAAGTTCCACTAATATTTGAAGATTCAAATTTAAGCTGATGAAACTCCGGCAATATCCCCCCCCCCCCGCCTTCAAATATGTAAGGCGGGAGATCCGGGTTCTAGTCCCCGCTTGGCCATGAAACTCACTGGGTGACTTTGGGCCAGTCACTGCCTCTCAGCCTAACCTACCTCACAGGGTTGTTGTGAGGATAAAATGGAGAGGAGGAGGAGGATTATGTAAGCCGCCTTGGGTTCCTTGCAAGAGGAAAAAAGGCGGGGTATAAATATAATAATAAAAAAAAAAAAAGCATTTTATCCTGAGAAGCTAAAAGTGGAAGCTGGGGGACCCTACTGGGATTCAAACTGGGATTTACATCTTAAGAGCACTGTTACTAAAGTGATGTTGCTATCATGCAAGAAGGCTGTAAATAAAGGATGTCAGAGGAACCACAGTAGCAGCTGGTGCTAACACTTTGAAAACCAAAAAGAAAAGGAAGGGAAGTTGTCTAAAAGCAGGTCCTTTTTTGTTTAAAAAGCACCACCTTGGAAGGAAAAAAAAAAAAAGCATAAGCAATCCATGCATTAGATAGATCTTAGAGAAAGCAAAAACAAAAGCCCAACCACTATTCCAAGGGAAATACAGTAATACCTTGGATTGCAAGTAACTTGGTCTGACAGTGTTTTGCAAGACAAGCAATTTTTTAAAATAAATTTCAACTTGATAAACAAGCGACGTCTTGCAATACGTAGGGATGTAACCGCTCGCCTGGAGCGGGCGTAGCGGGCCGAAATTGGCCCCGCTCACACCCACCAGAGACTCGCTTTGATATGAGTGTTTTGGATTACAAACACGGTTCCAGAACGAATTATGCTTGCAATCCAGTGTATTACTGTATGAGAAAAAGTAGAGAGACTTATCTTCCTTGCTTACCAGCACACTCAGCCCTGTGTAGCTCTGCTCTTCATGCCATTCCAGAAAAAAGGGGGGGAAGGGGCATCCCAGGAACATCAAAGACAATCCCTAGTCAACTTGGACAGGTGGCAAACCTATTTTGGGTGCCAACTGCCATCCTGTAGGTCAGGGATGTAAGTGGAATAAATGTGCTGTAAAATTCTTTGAACAAGTATGGGATCAGACACGCCATATGAACAGGAAAATAAACTCTTGTTCCTCAAAGCATCATAACCCAGCAGAAGGAACACCAGAAAACAGGACTTGAAAGATTGAGTGTAACAAACGTTTTCTTCAAAGAGAGTTAGACACTGACCTACGCACAGAACTGGGACACTCAGTATCTGGGGAGGAAGAGGAGACAGGAATAGTTGCCTGCTCTTGGTACACAGAAAACCCATTACGCTAAGCTTACACTCCCACAAGAAGTCTAGAGAGTTAATGAGTAGTGCCACTGACCAGCAGGAGATCGTTTTCACTACGTGGGGCTATTTATTTTTAATCTAGACTAGAATCTGCATTCAAAAGCTTTCCTTTGAAGTATAAAAATATCCACCCCTTTATTCACCCGGATAACTTATAAGCAGTCAATTTCCTCTGTGCAACACACGGTGGGATCCAGATCAAGTTAGTTCCAGTTTAATCCCATTGAAATTGATGGGATTTGAGTTAGTCCCATGACTAACTTGTCCCACTGAATTCAACCGGACTAATGCGTGACTAATGGTGTAATCCTATGCATGTTTAAACAGAAAGAAAAATCCTACAACTCCCAGCATTCCGCAGCCAGCATGGCTGGCTGGAGAATGCTGGGAGTTGTAGGACTTTTTTTCTGTCTAAACATGCATAGGATTGCACCCTAACTTAAGTCTGGACCCAATCCATTATCTACACTGCAATTACACAAATTATGTGTGTGTTTGCATGTCATTATACAGCTATACAAGGCTAATTATCTGAAAATTGTAGATGTGCCCCAATATGTAAATGAAGATATTATTTAATTATATTCATCCTTACTTACTATTCAAACATTCTTGCCAAGGTCACTGTTCAGAAGAACATCAAATATATAGTGACCCAAAGTAGGGAGAATGATTAAATAATGTGATTCATTGAGAGAAATTGCCCTGGGAAAGTACACTGCCACTCCAACCCAGTTTCCCATAAACAGTTAATGCAGAAAGGTGGGTTTTCATTTCAAGGCTCCTCATACATACTTTGTTCTTCTTCCTCAGCAGAGCCTGAGAAAGTCAGAGTGCCTCACATGCATTAATAAATTAAGCACCAGTGCCCTTGCGAGAGAAGGAAGTATTATTTTTCCCCTAAGTGCAAGTGATGAAACTGAGCAAAGAGAGGTTGGCTTGGCCTAGGTCAAACAAGACAGTGGTAGACACAAATGGAAGAATGGCTTCTATTCTTCAGTGTTAGACCCTGGAAACCCTATTTTCAACAATGCCATTATAATCATTGTTACCAGGAGCAAGGTTGTTGTTTTTGTTGTTGTTTTTTACCGCACAATGCATACTCACATAACTTCATTCTGCAGAAGCAAATAAATAAATAACATTTCAGCTACAGGCAGTTTTAGTTACAGAGATGGCACTGTTGGACATACAGAGACATGTCTCCAGATATGTTGCCCAAATAAATGTAAACAGCTGGAAACTAAAAATAATAAATAAATAAATAAATAGCTCTTTGGGAGCTTCCCCCACCCCTTGATAAGTCATTTCACAATGCAACCTTATCTTGTTATGAATGGCTTCCATCACCAAGGGCAGGGAGCCCTGTCTAAACGGGGAGGGGGAGAGAGGGGGAGGCAAGGCTGATTAGCACTAAGGATTGCAGCTTGTGATCAACTGGGTGATTAAAACAATAGTTGATCTTCTGTGGGCTGCTCCTGTGTGTGGCACATTTCTCTCCCGCACAGCTCCCCAGTGCAAAATTTTATTTCCCAATATGCTGCCACAAGTTTAGCACCAGAAATACTCAAGCTAAATATATCCACTCACCACCACCACCACCTTTCCTAGAATGAATGAGATTTGGTGGTTGATGATACACATAAGAAATCTTATGTGAAATGTTTGGAAACAGAAATGTTCATCAGCACTGCTGAGACTCCCAAGGCAGAACATAAACAGAATACATTTCTTTTATAGCACTTCACTTTTTAAAAGTAAAACAAAAATACAACCACCACCACCACCACAACCCTGCTCCTCCCCGCCGGAAGGAAAATTACTCCTACATCACTTTTCTTAGGAACTGAAGCTATTAAAAAACAGATCTTGCTCAAGCCTCTTCCCTGCTTGTTCATTTTTTAAGTTCCTAACAAAACATACTAGCTTCAACTATTGTATATGAGCTATCACATCCGACTTGTCCAGGGACAATAAACCACTTATTTATGATAAAAAATCTGTTCTCGCCATCACAAGCCTGGTAGACTTTTGTTCGCACTTACGAAGGACTGGTGAAGTTCTAAACTGTCTCTCTGCAGTAGCTCTTCGGTTACCGAATCTAGCATTTCCTGGCTTAAACATTACACCTCTAAAAAAAAGATTGTTTTTAATCGTTGCTCTTTTAAATTCCGGCTGTGGAAAGCGATCTCGATTAGCGGTTGCGCTTTAAAAAACTTACCATGAAAACAAGGAAGCATCTCTTGGTCGATCCCGTGTGTCTTGGATTGCTCGCTTGCTCCCCTTCCCCAATGCGTGTGTGTATACACATACACACACACAAATAAATCTAGAGAAAGACAAGCAGCTAGTAAGCAAAGCGGCAGCCGCGCAAAATCATCCTGCGACTTTGCAAGGGTATTTCCTTGAACTGGGAAAGAGGGAAGCGTCCGCGCTCCAGCGCTGGTTACCCAAAAAGCTGCTCCTGGTAGCTTACTTCACACACACACACACACCACCTCCCGCTCCGCCTCTCGAAAACTGTTAAAGAAAGTTGGGCGTCCAATCGCCGTGGGAGAGCCGCCTCGATGCGTGGGGGGTACGCGCTGGGGCCCTGGGCGTGTGAAACTGCGAAGAAAGCGGCCAGTCCCGACCCGCCCTCCGTCCGCCCCCGCGAGCTTCCTTGGCTCAGCGGGATCCACGCGTTCGCAGGAGACGATCGAGCGGGGAGCTGCCTCGACAGGAAACTCCCCGCTGTAAACTCTCTACAGAAGGAAAAGTGGCCTCTGGGCAGCCTGCCCTTTGCAGTCCCGGCTGCCTTGCTGTTGTGCCTTCAAAGGCTCCAGCCGCTTTTGTGCCTCAGCTTTCTTTTCTCTTTCTTGCCTGCCCAGCTAGCCTGTCACCCCTCCTCCTCCTCCTGCTTCCCCCTCCCCCTTCATGACACAGACAGCCCAGATGGGAAGAGCCTGCAGCTGAAGCAAGTCCAGTGCCTCATCCTGAAAGCTGATCCCGCTGATCTCATCACCGAGGGCTACTAATCCAATGACCAGGGAATTAGGAACAGATGGTGACGCCCCTTCTCCCCCCCCCCCGCCACCCCATCACCGTTCAGAATATAGGCAGGAAAGGCAAGCGCGCGAATGAACGCACGCACACGCCCCGAGTCCACCAACAGGCTGCAGGAGGGCAACAGATCCACTCTTCCCCATGGCACAGGCTGCATTTCCTGTCTGTATACGGAGTTCCCCGGCCAGAGTTTACACAGGCGGGAGAGCTGCATTATTTAACCCCTTCTGCATAAATCGGTACACGGTGATCCGTGGAAGGTTTGTTTGTTTGTAATTTTAGGACTATCCAGAGTGATTTGTTGTGGTGCTGGTTTTAAGATATGTCACTACAGATTCAAGATGTTACGCAGAAGCATCCAATTCTTTCTTCAGAACAGGATGCCTTCAGAGCCGACAGTACACTTTATCTCTGCTTTATGAAAAAATGAAGGTGCTCTTGATCGAGATAATGTGGATTCAACAAGAGGATAATTTACTTAATTTGTGTGTTTGTTTAAATTTAGTTCCTGCTTATTTTATTTATTTATTTATTATATTTATACCCCACCTTTTTTTTCCTGAAAGGAACCCAAGGCGGCTTACATAATCCTCCTCCTTCTCTCCATTTTACCCTCACAACAACCCTGTGAGGTAGGTTAGGCTGAGAGTCAGTGACTGGCCCAAAGTCACCCAGGATCCAAGTGTCTTTTTTAAAGCTAGTGCTTCCCTTTAAACAGATACCACACATTATCAGCATATATAACTTTTCTTTCATTAAGATATGACTTTGTTTTCTTTCTTTTAAAAAAAAAAAGAAGAAGAAGTGTGAACCTCTACTTTCTGATGTTGGTCTGAACAATTAACTAAGAACATAGGAGTCCTGCTGGAACAGACCAAAGGCCTATTTAGTCCAGCATTCTGTTCCCAGCATCCAACAGATCACCATGTACTGATTTTTATGCACAAGGGTACATGTATTTCAAGGACTCTTGACAGAGACGTGTAATACAATTTTATGTGCATTTCTCACACACTGTTGGTGTCTCCACTGATGGAGGCCAGGCCAGCTGTCCACCATCATGGGTGACAGGCAGGTTTTGCTCACAGTGCAACATCTCCTGCCCATATAGGAATGATGGCCTTTCATGTCTGTCTGTCTGCCTATATGAGAAAGTAAAGTACCGTAGGTGGACTTGAAGATACAAACAGGGTGGAAGACTAAGTGTGTCTTCTTTCCCTGACTAGCCAAGCAGCTGAGGCAGAAGGCAGGTTTTGCCTTCGGCAACCAAGTCCCAACCTATTTAGTATTTATTTTGTCCCATAGAACTCAAGGGAAACAATTGAAAAATATGCTTCACCCTTTTGCATATCTTTGCTCCAGGTTCCATTTCTTGGTGTGGCACAAGAATACAGGCCTGTGGCTTACGCTGGCTCAGCTTGTCTAAGCAGGGTCAGGCCTGGTTATTACTTGGATGGGAGACCCCTCTAGTTTCCTGCATTGAGCAGGGGGGTGGACTCGAGGGCCTTGTAGGCCCCTTCCAACTATATGATCTATGAAATCTATGAATGTGGTGAAACTTTGAGAACAGGCTATTTCATATTCCTCATTACTCCGGAGGGCGAAGGTTCACTGAATGTGCGGACAGAGAAGCAGGCCATCCTTGCCCCAGACGTTGATTCACCTCAGGCCACAGTCTGTCAGTCATCTGCATGTTTGGCAGAACATCTGAAAGAGGCCCCTGTGTCAGATGTGGGAGGCTGATGCTGTCCCCTTCCCCCTCCACAGGTTTGGGGAATGTATGGAGCAGCTCATCTACAGAGGGCTCATATCATCACCATAGTGTTGTTTTCAATGCTTCCATAAGCTGGAAAAGGCCATTTAAAATAAAGAATAATAGGTCGTAGTTACTCTGTTAAAACCTAATCCTCATTAACTTCAGTAGGCTAAAGCAAACCAATATACAGTCCAGCATACCATTAATCCTAAAATATAATGCAGTTATTCAAGTGAATTACTTATCATACTTTATATCCCACCTTTCACTCAAAGTGGTGTACACAGGGATTCCAGGCTCTCACCTGCCCAGGCACTGACCAGATCCAAACCTACTACTGCTTCAGCAAGTTTGCGGCATCATGTGCCTTCCCAGCATAGCCCTGAGAACTGTCTATGTAGATTGCATGGTATGGAGTGTCTGGATAAGTTCATTGGGGACACTGGATTTTGGCCTCTGTAGCTTTTCTGGTGTGTAGCATGTCATACATCGCAGTTGAAATAAGCACTTTGCATATCTTACTGTGCATATTTATTGATTAAAAGGGAGAAAAGTACAGATTCAATTCAGTGTTTATAAGCTAATACATCAGAAACCTGTAATATCCTAGCTATATTTTGATGTGCACAATGAAAGATGAGTGAACTGCTTGTAAAAGTGACATTTTTTTAAAAAAATAATCCTTATCAGGAAATATGTTTCAACTTCTACATCAAAGCCCTCTAACATAAAGCAGTAAATAGAAATCTGGGTCCAAAAATAGCATATCATCATCTACCGAAAACAGCAAATACATTCATTGAGGTTTATCCACAGCATGTTAAAAATAACTGCTGTCTGTGTTGTAACCATTATTTCATTATGCAAGATGGTCTATGGTTCACTTAAAGTGGAAAGCTGTTATGACAGCATACATAATATCCTAAAGCTTCCACTGATAACTTGCATAACTCTCCTTAAAAGAGGGTTGATGGTACTCTTAGTTGCATTTTGCGTTTTCAGCTTATTCAGAACATGACCTTTCCCAGATGCAGGGCCGGATTAAGAGCATTATGGGCCTGGTGCTGAGGAGGGCGCGCGGCTGAAGAGGGCGCAGAAACGCTGCGCTCCTCTTCGCTGCCGCTGCGCCGCCCCTGCCAGGCCTCCGCCTCCCCACCTTCCCTCCCGCCCGCCCGCTGCCGCCGCACCCTCCCATCCCGCTCGCCGCTGCGCCTCCCCCCGCCCTCCCGCTCACTGCCGCTGCGCCTCCCGCCGCCGCTGCCATCACCACCACCCCCAACCCCCCCCCCGCCACCTACCTTCTCCGTGTCGTGTCGCTTCCGGAGCCCCGCCCGTGTTGTTTTGGCGGGAGGAACCAGGGCAACAGGGCTTAAACAGCCCTGTTGCCATGGTTTCCCCGGCAAAAAACAGCGCAGGGGGTCCCGTCGCGTCACTTCCTCCTCCTTCTCGGCGGCGGCGGCGGCAGCAGCAGCAGCCACCGCCGCCGCCAGGGCGGGGGGAAGGTAGGTTGGTGGTGGCGGCACAGGGGTTGTTTTTTTTTTTGCAGAGCAGGGCTGCTTTGGAGAGGGCCCCCCGCTAAATATTATTTCGCCTGGGGCGCCAAACTGCCCTGCACCGGTCCTGATTGTGGGCCTGTTTTGGGGTAGGGGCCTGGAGCTGCAGCTCCAATAGCCCCTATCTTAATCCGGCCCTGCCCAGATGCACAGCAACACTGCCGAAGTGGTTGATTTTGAGAGAGGTGCAGAAAGTGTGTGTGTGTGTGTGTGTGTAGAGACAGAGATATGAGTACTTATATAGTGTGGATTCATTGTGGGCTGTGCTATAAGCATTGAGTAGTAAGTTAAAGGTGGGACTGTACTATGAGTATATTGGACTTAGGCTATGAAACCATACTTACTTGGGGTGACTACAATATATTAATACAATAGACACAGAAGACTATAAACCAGTCTAGTCTTGTCTTGTCTAGTGTGTCTAGTATAGATAGATAGTAATGAGTAATAAGAAACCCAGTTTTTTCACAGTTGCCAGTTCAGGATATTTACTGGTGCTCTACAGATATGACATGTTAAATGTATGTTTGCCAAAGGTCAATGGTACTGTTAAAGGGGGGGGGGGGAACCACAAACAGGACAAGTGGGAAAATGTCCATCAGCTCAGCACTGCCACTTCCTGAACCTCTGACTACAGGAGTGCCTTTTATCAGCGTAGGCTGGTTTGCCAACTGTGACCTATCTGGGACAGCACAGCAGACTTTGCCAAGATTCACACACGGGGTACATCCAGATTAGAGAATACTAATGCTTTCTAAGTAGGACTGCCTTTAAAGACAATCCAGAAACTTCAGCCGGTGCAAAACTCAGTCACCAGAATGCATGTGGGGGCTAGGTAGTTTGTATGAGTAGCAGAGGTTACCCATTCGTATTCAGGCTCAATTTAAAATGCTAGTAAAACCTTTAAAATGCCGAGCAGTCTGGGAACAGTTTATATGAAGGACTGCCTACACCCAAATGAACCTGCCTGGATCCTAAGATTGGCCACAGAAGCCCTGATTTCTGGCCTGCCAATTAGGTTGATCAGGTTGGTAGATACCAGGGGCAGGACCTTTTCAGTGGTAGCCCCCACACTTGTGGAATTCCCTTTCCTGATAATTCCACTTTGCTCTTGATTGTGCAATTATTATTAATTATTATTTTTTAAATCTGATTGTGTTTTTATTACATTTGTTCAGTTGCTTTGTTTTGAATTTTTTTATTTCAAACCACTGTATGGTGGCTTGTTCTAAAGCCTGGGTAGAAAAATACCAAATAAACAGGGCTTTTTTTCTGGTGGAACTCACTGGAACTGAGTTCCAGCACCTTTTCTTCTATTAATTGCATTACAATTTAATCGCCATCTACTCCCGAGGAAATGTAATCCAAGAGTTCCGGTACCTTTTTCTCCAGAAAAAAAGCACTGCAAATAAATAAATAAATGTCCATGGTAGATCACAGGGTTGTTGTGAGGATAAAATGGAGAGGAGGAGGAGGATTATGTAAGCCGCCTTGGGTTCCTTGCAGGAAAAAAGGTGGGGTATAAATATAATAATAAATAAAATAAATAAGGACCTATCTACTCCAGCATTCTATTGCCAAAGTCTGAGGTCCGTGGAAACAATCTATTTTGAATCTTGGTAACAAAGCAAACTGCATCCCACATAAACCAATACAAATATTTGTATTCCAGGCTGTTTGCATGAAACATTCAAAGGTAAAAGAAAAATGGCTTATTAAGGTCTTTTGCATTTTGCTCAGGTCTCCTCTTCATCAGAGTTCATGGTCCTTAGGGTCATGTCAGGCTCAGCTAAAGTACAACGATTTCTCTGTGGATGTGGGATGCTAATATAAAACTATTCATGCAAAATAGTTGGGGAAAGCATCCCCCTAAGCCCCTTTTTCATCTATTCTCTACACAGCTTAGGAGAAAAGATTACATTTCCAAAACATTTGACTTAGGGCAAACCAAGAGGTCCCAGAAAAATAGATTGGATTAATTTGACTCTGATTCAAAGAGTAACATTCTGAGGTAACATTATCATTCAAGACAATGGCTGGGCTCCCATAGAAGTTTTCTGACAGAAGTGAAGAAATGATGGAACCTGCTCCAAAGAACCATTACAGGCAGCCTCAATGTGAGTCAGGGAACATCAGCTTGGCCAATTGGAGACCTGTGAAAACACATATAGTCTGCACCAGTCTTCTTCAACTTGATGCCCTCCAGAAATGTTGGACTACAACTCCCATGGGTGTGTCTACATTGTATTTTAGCAAGTGGTATCAATGGGGAGCATAATTGTACCCATGAGAGTACAGGAAGAGAAATTGAACTGCCAAAATGGGAAGCCATCAGCCATTATATACTTTTACATCACACAAAAAAATATTTTCAGACCACCCTTCAGGATGAATTATCTTCTCAAGGAATCATCATTTGAATGTTGACTGGAAGAGAAAGGTCTTTAGAGCTCTCCACGAGGCCAATAAGAAAGGGGTCAAATGAATTTCCCTGGGGAGGGTATTTCGGAGATGTGGGGCCACCACAGAAAAAGCCCTGTCCTAGTACCCAGCAACCTAACAGCTTCCACTGGTGAACCAGAGAGCAGGGCCTCAGATGCCAATCTTAATTCTCAGGTAGGTACATATGAATGCAGGCGGCCCTTCAGATAGCCTGGTTCCAAACCATTTAGGGCTTTAAAGGTTAGTATCAGCGCCTTAAATTGAGCTCAGAAATGAACGGGCAGCCAATGTAATGGTCTCAGAACAGGTGTAACATGATCCAAACACCTAGCTCATACAAGCATTCTCACTGCTGCATTCTACACCAATTGAAGTTTCTGAACCATCTTCACCACAGAAAAGGTTCCACACAGAGGGCATTACAGTTATGCAGCATGGATGTAACCAACAAACATGTCACTTGAGGCAAGATCTGCCTTCTCTAGATAAAGCCACGTGTGTTTGGGTAGCGAAACTAATATTCAAACACTCCCTTCTAAGCTTCCAGCTTCAGTAGACATCTTTACACTGTATTAGCTGGATGATAAGTAAAAGCTAACTCTTTAATTAGCATATTGAATAAACCACAGTCCACATCACTAACATGTTACTTACTTCATTAAGCACAGACTCCAGTGTCACATAAATACAAACACTTGCTAGTAACAATCTGCCACTATATCCTCCACCATTCACATTCCTTGCACCTAACTCATTAGTAACTGGAAAACCATTGCAGTCTCCCTTACATATTCATATGTATTTAGCACCCTTCCTTCAAGGAGGTTAGAGCAGCTTATGATAATTTATTTGTTAATTTACTTGGAAAGTTTATAGACCGTTCAGTACAAAACTCCCAAGGCAGTGTAGTATTTAAAATAATAGAAGTACATATACAGCATCTGAGGGGCCATAGGATATTTTGGATTTCCAGATCTGAGGTCAGAGACAGTGTTCTCTTGTAGCTGGCGTAGAAAGAACCACTTCAGCTGCTCTCCAAGGATGGGAAAGCAACCTCGGAGAGGGGGGAAATGGAGCAGTGGGGGCGGGGGCGGGGAGGATACTGAAGAGGCCAGGATATGAGCTAACCTGACACCTCTCCAGCCTCCATCTAGTGAAAAATGCAGGACAGGGAGGTGGAGAGCACCGCCGCCGCTCTTCCCGCTCTGCATTGGATGACTGAGTTTGGGGGCTTACAGCCATCACGATAGGATTGTGCCCTAAAACACACTGGCAAAAGACAACACCATTTAAAAAAAATCAATATTGAGATGGAATGCGGCAGTAAAAAAAAAATCAATAAACTCAGTAAAATCCAGCAGAAGGCATGGAACATGCTGTAATGCCGGGGGGCGGGGGACTTTCTCTTGGTGTTGAAAAGGCATCAAGGTTGGAGCCAGGTGAGCTTTTGTGGGGAGGGGCAGTCCATATATAAGGTGCCATGATGCAGAAGACCCTCTCCTTGGTCACCACTCACCTAAATCCAGGTGGTGTAAATGCACTGAAAGGCCTACAATGATGAATGTCAGGCTTGGACAGGCTCATGTGGTAGAAGGCCGTCTTCGGGTAGCCAGGTCCCAACATGTTCCCAAATGGTTACCTATCCAGCCAAATTACAGGGCCAAGTAAAGTTTCCATTTTTAACAAACATTTAAAAAATTGAAAGCATTTCCTACAAATAACAAAAACATTCCATGCAATCCAGTGAAAGTTAGGGACACCAAAGTCCCATTGAAATAATTTCGAGTTAAGCATTGATTTGTGCACTTTAGCTTTGGTCGTTTCAGTGGCCTGTAGGCATCCTGTTGTTCACTGGATTGCTTTCACAATCTCTTTCTTAAACTCTAAATATATGAACCAGCATGCTCTAAGATAGACTTCCGCAGCCCGGTGCCCTCCAGATGCTTTGACCTATAACTCCCATCATCACTGATCATTGGCCACATGGGCTAGAACTGATGGGAGGTGTAGTCCAAACCATTTGGAAGGCACCAGGTTAGGGAAGGTTGTTCTAAGAGTATACTTAGGATTTATTAGTTTTTCTTGTTTCACAAAAACTTTTCTAAACAGTGATCTCCCTTATGTTTCAAAATGTAATATTCAAGCAGATGAGATACAGATCCAAGACTTAGGATTTGTACTCCAGTCCTTTGTATTCCATTTCCACCAGAACTTCCTATGTGAAATGTAAGTCCAGATACCTAGCAAACCTAGGCAATAACTTGATGAACTTCCGCTGGGCTTTAAAAACATGGCTTTTCAGGCGGGAATATGGGGTGGGTTAGGATTTTTTAAAAAAAACTTTTATATTGTTTTAATTGTGTTTGTTTTAATTGTGCTTTATTGTATTTTATCCTGCTGTACATCGCCCAGGGTGGCCAGGTGACCGGCCAGATGGACAATTTTAAAATATAATAAATAAATAACTGTGTTCTGTGAGACCCTCTTTGAATAGTGTGAGGTTTTCATTCAAGAAGGAACACATTACTGGAGTAAGTTTACATTTTTCACCTGCTCCATCTTCCAGTTATTCTCCACTTTTCTCTCTCATTCATATATATATATTCAGCTTCCCACAAGTCCTTCCACTGACCTTGGTAGAATTTGGATGCAAACTCAGAGTTGAGCCTATTTATTTATTTAATTATGTGTCTGCCAAAATATCATGCAAACAAAAGTGCTATTATATCCAAGTTTGATTAACATGGTTTGATTTTTAATTGTTATTTATACTGAGATGGAGTAAAATATCAGGGAATGAAATTTTATTATTAGCAAATCAGTCTTCTCTAGCACTGTATTTGCTCGCTTAAACCAAGTGAGTACACAAAGACTTTTGAGCAACCATGATTGCTGATTTAAAATAGCATCGGGGAATAGATGAACATGGACGGTTTTGAAATATGTTTCTTGCAAATGTACTCCCAGTAAAACAATATATATATATATATATATATATATATGGAATAACAAATAAGGGCTGCAAAGTTATTTTAGTCAATTCGTGTCCTCCAGAATTGTAACCTGAGCAATAATTATTACATTATTTTGCATATGTTTCAGCAAAAGGCCTTCAGTTGTGTTTACTAATGCCCTTGACCCATTCTTTTAAACAAGCTGCTTTACCAAGATTTCGGTAAATATGGATTTTCTGGGCAATGTGTCCATTTGCTTTTAAAACTTGGAAGTTTCCATCTAGTTTAAAAGCCCAGGAAATGGTGTATCATCCATTACCCGATTTGAATGTACAAAGGGCCAGTGTGTCTGCAGACAACCATCTGGGGGCCAGGGACACAAAAGGCTGCTAGTAAGGGTGCAAATACAAAGGAGCCTTGGGGATCTGGACGTGTGCACAACACAAAGACTCCCCATTGTCTTTTGTTGTGCGTGGGGTTCTCCCCCCCCCCCATCTCTAAAAAGAATGCAGGAGCATCTAATCAGAGAGCTAAACATCAGGGAGGCACTCTTCAGATGGCAGCCATCAGTTTTAGCTAGGACAGATGGTGAACAAAGGTGAAAAGCAAACAATACACATGAGCCAACTGAGCAAGCCATTCTACCCTTGAATTAAACATTTGTTTCTGAAGTTCTGACAACATATGTCTAGAAGTAAAATGTAGCTTTCAGGGATACAGAACTGTCACACTGGCAATTGAAGGCAGCAATAATTTATAGGACTGCAATGACTTCGGTTATAGCTCCTTGTTTATTTGTAAACTCACTCAATGTTTTCAGGATCCACCTGTAAACTTACTCAGGATTTTGAGACCCATTTACAAACTAACTCCATCTTTTGAGCCCTACTTTCTCCATCTACAAAAGAAAACAAGAATATCACATGAGTAGTTAAGATGGAACATGTTTATATTTTATTTTTCATTTTTAAAGTTAATTCAGTCATGCCTTGGATTGAGAGCATAATTCGTTCCGGAAACGTGCTTGTAATCCAAAACACTCTTATATCAAAATGAAATCCCTCCAAAAAAAATTGTACAGAGATTTTTAATTTAAGCCGTACTACAGTACTTGTATTGTAAGACGTTGCTTGTATATCAAGTAAAAAAAAATTAAATAAATATTTAAAAATTTGCTTGTCTTGCAAAACGCTCTCAAACCAAGTTACTTGCAATCCAAGGTCAGTCAGTCAGTCAGGCGATCACTCGTGACCGAGTAAGATTGTCTTCCAGGATTAAAAAAAAAAAGAAAGAAAGAAAATTTACAAAAAGGAGATTTTAAAAGGAGGAAAATTCTAAAGAAAATTGTGTAGACTCTAGCGATGGGTCCATAAGTGACTGTGGAGGCCAATTCTAGATCCACACAGCTTCCCACAGGTTACCAGATGGAAGATGGTCTTGTAAAGGATTCATTTGACATATAGGGAAGGAGGGAGGAAACCACTCTCTTACAGGGGCCAAACAACTGTAATGGTGTGCTGTTGGCCCAGTGAAAGAAAGAAAAAAACTTCCTACAAATGGGAAGGAAAATAAAAGATCCTCATTGTGTGACCCTCTTAGGAACAAGGCAGGACCCACCAGTGGGGCGACTCATGACACACAATTTGAGAAGCACTGGGTTAAAGATAGTAAATACAGAATTCCAGCAAGTTCTTTACAGGTATAGAACAATTTTCACTGAAGAGGAAAATAACTGTAACTGTAACTGTTGTAACTGTGTTACAACAGTTGACTGTTTCTATATCTTTAAAATAACTGATCTGTTCAGAATTTCAAGATCTGCAAAACAAACAATAAATAATCAATATATTTTATCGGTACAATAAAGCTCTGAAGAAGCCAAGAAATGTATTTCTTTCTGCAAAGTCTCTTTGTGATCATTTGGATCTTGCTATTAGAGATTACATGAAGCCCTACCCCGGATGTCAACTAACCCAGGCGGTCCAAGAGGTATCTGCCCCTGGAACCAATATAGTTCCCCACCCATACAGCTTAACCCATGTCAAAATCTCCTTAAATGTGGAAAACTAGCATATCAGGGAAAAAGCAGCTTTCAGAAGATGCCCTATGTTCTACATCAGGGCTCTCCAACCTTGAGTCCGCAGATGTTGCTGGACTACAGCTCCCAGAATCCCTTGTCATTAGCCATGCTTGCTGGGTATGCTGGGAGCTGTAGGCCAGCAACATCTGGGGACCCAAGGTCGGAGAGTCCTGTTCTAGATCTTTGTGGCTTTACTTAGGGCTGCTTTTGATGTTCCATTTTTCTACTCATGCTATGAAAAAGCAAATTTGTGATGTTGTGAAAGCTATAATTCCCCATACTAGGGGGGGGGGGAACCTCTTTCACTCAAACCAATATCCATCAACCTCCCTTGCTGAAGTTGCGATGGCTGTAACAATTTTGTCAAAAGGGAGGAAGGGAGGTCTCTTTCTCTCCCTTGCCCCCTTTCTTGGCATCTGAATGTTGCTATGGCATGTCTAATATAATTTTTCCAGGATGCTTGATGCCTATACTAAAAATGTCAGTTCTCCTAGGAAAAGCACATTTAAGTTGCTGGTGGCACTCCAGACAAGATAAATAAGACTCCCATTCTCACCACCACAGCTGATTTAGCAGTGAAGTAAGGGGCCTTCATGGCTCACAAGGAACTTTGGGGTGCACCAGGGAGCTTGGTACGAGAGACCCTCTTACACTTGCAATACTGTTATTGGGTCAGAATCGGGCTTATAATTAACCAAGCTGTATTATTATTATTATTATTATTATTATTATTATTATTGGGGTGGGATGGGGAAAGTTTGGTTTGCTTAGCCCAATTCTGAATTGGCCAGCCCAGTTACGGTTCACCTGTCACAAATGCCAAGACCTTTGGAAGATCTGTGACTATTATGATCATTACAAAGTTTCCAGATGGTGCCCCTTTTTTTTACCCAGAATGCTCTGGAGGTATGTTATGGCTGGGCATTATGGGACAACCCCGCACGCGCATGCGCGCGCACACACACACACACAGGCAGTAGTGCTAAGAAGAAGAAAAGCTGCTGCACCATTTTTGCCCCCTGTGGTAACCCCCCCCCAATCTTTTAACACAGGAAGTGGCCTTACACCAGTACTGTTGACACTGAATGGCAGCAGGTCTCCAGGGTTTCAGACAAGAGTTTTTCCTGCCCTACTTGGATATGCCAGGGATTGGACCTGGGACTTTTTGAGTGCACTAAGCTACAGCCCTTCCCCACTCTGCAAAAAGGTCCTCCAAATTTTGCCCCCTACCCTAGTTTCGAGCCGAATTATCCATACTAAGAACTTTCTGCTTAGCACCACAAAAATGCTGTGTGTGTCTTTGCCCAGAGATCTATTCAGAACCTTTGGGGGAAAGTAGTCTATTGTTTGATCCCATCCACTGTAGAAGGAAACTGATGCATGAATATACATTGGCTCCTTATGGATTATAGTCTATCTGCCTTCTGAAATGGGAAGACCAGGGGCAGCAGCTGCTCACACAAGGGCAAAGGAGACTGAAGAGGGCAGAGCCCCCACCCAGAGAGAGAGAGAGAGTGAGCTCTGAATCACAATAATGCAAGAATATGATGTCTATATCCTGTGGTCAGTACATGGAGAAAGGGCAGAAGGAACAACTGGAATGACAGCATGCACAACAGGGCTCCTTCGAATAAGAAGACACAAAACATACAAGACTACTGTGCATATGCTTATCGGCAAGTTAACTCTGTAGTCCAACAATGGTCCTAAAGTAGACTTCCCCAACCTGGTGCTGTCCAGATGTGTGGGTCAACAGCCCACATCATGCCCAGCCAGCTTGGCATCTGGAGGGCACCAGGTTACGGAAGGCTGCTCTAAAGGGCCATTCAATGCACATTGACAACAATAGTTCTTAAGATTTGGCGCTTTCACTCTCTATGAAATGACATTGCTCCCTCACAAAGGTACTCTCCTCATGAAGTCAGGCTGGGTATCCTTTACAGAACTGTTGTTTTTTTCATTGCACTTAATGGGTTGTGACTTCATTTTAAGAGCGAGGTGATCCCCCCCTTTTTTGTAAAAGCTTAGCCTGGTCAGAACTTCCAGTGAATTCAATCAACAGTAAGCACACAGACATTTGTCCTGCTGACTAAACATAATCTGTTGATGCGCTGAGATGAAAAATTAAAAAGAAAAAATCTGTTGAGGTGGACCTTTCAATACATTTCTTTATTTTATTTTATTTATTTTATTTACAAGATTTATTTACCACTCTATATCTAACAATATTCCCGAGCAGTGAACAGGCAGGAAATTCCACAAAGAGGGAGCCAGTACACTGAAGGTTCTGCTCCAAGTGGACTCCAACTGGGCTGTAGGTCCATGTGGAACCACCAGGAGTGCCTCATCTGAGGACCTCAGTGACTGTGCTTCATCTTTAGAGCAGGTTTGTTGTCCTGTGTGATTAGCCATGTCTTCCATGGCAGCCATTTTGTAGTGGTGCCCATGTCAGTTTCTCAAATTGCCAAAGGTGCCCACAGGCCCAAAAGGGTTGCCTACCCCTGGTCTACTGCACTGGGTAAAGTCCAACACAAGCACACATGCTGCATGAATTCATAATCTAACTGGATTCAAGTACCAAGACTTGGCTGTTTGCAAATTATGAGCTTCAGTTGCTGATCTGTAAACATAGGAGTAGTACGATAAATGAAGATTGCTGTGCGATAAAAATGAAATAGGATTGTAAGGAGCCACAGTGTGGATCCCTCCCACATGACCCAGGGTTTCTGGTATTACCTAAGTGGCACATGCTACAGGGCCTCCTATGATACAAAGATAAGCTTTGGGGAGGAACCCAAATTGTCCAGCAGACTTTTTCAGTGTATGTGACATTGGAACTAGATTTCCATCATCTATAATAATAAAGAGAATGTGTATCTGTCTGTCCATCTGTCTGCACCATTGTGTACTTTGGGTACATTCTATTTTTAAAAAATGCATTAATTTAAATTCATTTCACTATGTCCATGTGACTGAAGCCAGCAGTAACATATTCAGTCACTAGGGGCAGACTTCCCTAACCAGTACACAGCGAACAAAGGAAAATGAGTACTCAAAAAAAAAAAGTCCTTCCAACTCTAGCAGTGATACAGTTTGAAGCCAGGGAAGATTAGTAGGCTGAGAGACAGAGTTATGTGACTTCTCCCTCCCCGCTAGTATCGTGCAGCCCGCTCAGAGGAATGGAGTGGACAGACGCCTCCCTCAGGTGGCTACAAGGTTGTGCATTGCTAGGGGCCATGCCTAGGGTTGCCGGTGGGCGTGGCTTCACTCAGGTGGGGTGGGCACAATGTGTCCGATTCTGACAGCTGTGTAAGTCTGAAGCCTTCACTGTTTCAAACTAAAGGCTATTCCAACCTGCGTAAAGCTGGGTCTAGTATATTAATAATTTGATAGTCTGCAATTTTAAAAGGAATGCCTTATTTGTTAAAAGTATGGGGAATGTTGTTACTGACTTAAAGGAAATCATCAGGACCACACTTTTTGGATGCAATTGGCATGAATTACAACACTTGCTCTTAAGAGAATAGGATTTTTATTCCAGGCTCAGCTGTTAGGAAGTCTGTAGAAAAGCTGACCAAGTATTTTGCAATAATTTGCTATTTAGTTTGGTTCTGGCTCATTTTATAATTGTACTAAAAGTTCTTTTTGTTGAAGGGGGATTTCATGCCAGGTTAAATGGCAGAAGACTCAAATACTATGCTAGAAATGGACAATTCACTAGGCAAGCATCTTTTGGGGACTTGAAGAAGCTGAAATTTCATAGATAACCTAGAAAATAATGGAATCACTTTGCTTTCTGAACTCTAGCAGGACCTGTTAATATCAAATAGGCAGCTGTCTCCTATGTGGATGTATAAGAACCCTGACCATGGTTTGCTTTGCATATATATTGGCTTCATTGGAAATTATGCTCTTTTTATTTTAATTAACCTGCTGCCTTTTCCCCCCTACTCAAGTAACAGCCAAAGGAATGAAGGACAGAGAAGGCTGTGTCCCTGATGAATTTTCTCTTATCTAATCATTCCCTAGCTAGTAGACACAAGGGATTAGCTAAGAAGACAATATATCTTTGCAGCCAATATGTTAGAGCCAAATCCTAAGGGCATGTCTGCACCAGCTGTCATCCCAGATCATACAAGACCAGCTGGTACAGTCTTCTCTCAGAGTTTTCTGAGTTGGGCTCCAATTCTGGGTTTTGTCCCAGGATAACCAGATCCTCCTTTTAAAAAGGCACTAAAAGTTCCCTGGAATATTCCTCTCAATATTTGACAAGCATAGTGAGGAACATTATTTCCTTCAGACCTGCTGTTCAGGAATGTATTTATTTAAAAGATTTTTATGCGGCTGTTGATATAAAATGTTACAGCAGCATACAAATTAAATACAACATCAACAGTAACCAATACTAAGGGAAAACAAAGCAAGATAACCATCAACAACAAGAAAAACACAGCAGCAATATCTAAAAAAAAACCAAAACACCATACAGTACACAGCAATCGACGGCAGTCAATTCTCAAAAGTTTTCCAAAAAAGGTAGGATTTTACTCATTTCCAAAAAGGCCAGTGGGATGCTTACCTTTGAGTAGAAATATCTGTGGGTAAGTATCACAATTGTTTGAAGCACTAAACTAAATCTACTTGTGAGTAATTGCCCCTTTCAGGCAGAAACATGACGTCAGCGCTGAGCCACAGGCAGCTGTCAGAAAGGAGCCAGGAGCCAGCAGTGCCAGGAAGTGAGAAGCCAGGTGCCAGAGAGCCATGGACCGCACACCAGAGCTAGGGAAATCACTGTTGCTAAGGCCAAGTCTCAGCCCAGATAGCCCTTCCTGTCTAAGCAGGCCCAATAGATGTCCTGGGCGGAAAGGGTCAGTCCAGAGCGTGAGAATTGTTTCACTGCCCTGTAAGTTACGTAGTCCAAACTGCAGTGCTAGTGACCTGACACAAAAGGCTGCTACATGCAGAGCTAGTCCAAGTGGTCTGTGGGTGTGACGATGAGTTCTGAGGATGATGGGAATTGTAGTTTAGTGCCAAGTATTAGCTTTTTAAAAAGGAAACAGAAAAAAGTTCAAGTATTGGTAAAGAATTTCCTAACATAAACTTCTTTTTCTTTGAAATGTAGCTCTTACAAGGTTGGCAAGACTCGGACCTTTTAAAGACCTTTTAAAGACTCGGGATGACCCAGAACTGCCAGTTCATTTGAGCTCCCCTCCCTTTCTTTCTCTTCTCTGAATGTACTGTTTATCAACGTTGATCTGGTTCCCTCCATGTGTGAGGCCCAAAACAATTGCCGCAGAGACTAGGTAAGACCTTTGATACTGAAAAGTATAAACATTTATTTGAAGACTTGATATGGAAGTTGATCTCAGACTGCTTTCTGTAAACTGTATATCCCTGTATGTTTAATTATTTGGGGTCTGAGTGTAAACAATATAGGGCTGACACAATATCTGGCTCCTTTATTTCAGGCTGCTGTTAATTCAAATTAATCACCCATATAAATCAAATAACTGCATTGACAGCAATGTGCCAGTGGTGGAAGCAACAAGATAATAGCTATTCCATTGAGAGATTGCATTTTTTTCCCCCCTCAGAAAAGAAAAGAACATTGGCGAAGAACAAAAGGATCATATCTCAAACAATGATTATGAAAGTTTGGGAGAAAGAAAGAAAAGTTCTGGTACTTGGTATCCCCCATCACTTTGGTAAATTACCATAAACACAATTCTGTAGCAAGGAAGAGTTAGCAACTTTGAAGTGTGGATTTGCAGGGGTGTGACCTCATTGCATTGATGCAACAGGAGACATGAATTGGATCAAAGCTGGAAGAAGAGGGGCCATAGGGAAGGGCCGTAGCTCAGGGGTAGGAGCACATGCTTTGCATGCAGAAGGTCCCAGATTCAATCCCTGGCATTTCCAGGTAGGGCTAGAAAAGAATTTTGCCTGAAACCTTGGAAAGCCCCTGCCAGTCAGTGTTGACAATACTGGGCTAGATAGACCAATGGTCTGACTTAGTGAAAAGCAGCATTCTATGTTCCTAAGATGGTAAAGGAGCCGGAGGACTGACTGAAATAAATCATGGAAGGCACAGCAACCCAGCAGACAGCCTTATCTTTCTGACAGCTGATCCAGGATGGTAGGACCAGGTCCTGGTCCTATAGGTCCTGAGGCTAGAAGCACTCTTCCAGCCAGTGGGTATAGGGCCAAAACAGACATTACCTTTTTAAATCTGTGTCTAGCAGCTATGCCTGAGGCACAAGTGCCCCCCCCAGAAGTAAAATACTATAATAGTTAATTTAATAATTAAACATCTGCTGTCCTTTCAAGACACCCAAAATCAGCTGCTTGAGCTGGCCCCAATGGTAGGGGCCAGCAATGACAAAGTTTTGTATACTTGTGAGCGTCCCCCGCCCCACTACACATGCAAAGATTAGGAAAGCGCTAACCTAACAAAAGTCTTTGATTTGTTTAATAAAAAATGTATTTTTGAAGTACAATGTTATACCATATTTTCAAAAAAAAAAAAAGATTGCAAGGAGATATTACTTGTTTTTTTCCCCCAGTCTCCACAAGTCAGGAAACCAGGAATGAAATCAAAGAAATTATGACATAACAAGAGAAATAACAGAATTGCTAAGTTTACTGGTTAATCTAAAAATATGTAATGAACCTCTGTCAAAGATTTATGATCTTCTCACGGAACTGTTATCTGAATGCAAGACAAATACAAGACAAAATGGAATAATTAAATGGAAGAACTATTTCCAAACTCATGTATCAAAGAAGAACCGGAGATTATAACTGTGTACTAGTATGTTTACTCAGAATTAATTCCCAATATGTCCAGTGGGACATACTCACAAGAAAATGTGCATAGATTGCAGCCCAAATGTAGCAATCAAGGAAAACCTCTATGAAATTATCTTTCTGTTATAATACACACCTATAAGTACTAAAGGATATCTTTTAGATTCTGGAGATGCCAAACAGATGAAGCCAATTTTGCACATAAATGGTGAGAATGTAAAACTATATATAACTATTGGACTGTAGTTACTAGACCCATACAAGGAAAAGAAGCCAAAAGGTTTGCAATTACATCTGAGCGGTTCTTTTAAATGATACTATAGGCTGTGTCAGAGAGAAAAATAGGGACATAGGGAGAAATATGCTATCCGCAGCAAAAATGCTTATTGCTAAACATTGAAAAATAGAAATAAACCTGCTTGGAAAGAATTGCTTCAAAATGTTTGGCATGTCATATTTCTGTGTAAGATTACTGAAATATTACATCTGAGTTTGGATATATAAAATACCATTCTGGCATTTATGGTAAGATAGTTTACTGGAACTGTATCAGTACAACAGGGGACGTTTGTGTGGTGTAGAGCATTGGACTAGAACTGGGGAGACCCAGGTACAAATTCTACTCAGTCACAAAGTGCACTGTGTAACTTTGGCCAGTCATCATCTCTCAGATTAACCTACCGGTACTTCACAGGGCTGTTGTGATGCTAAAGAAGGTGGGGAAAACCATGTACCTTGCTTGGAAGAATGGAAGGATATAAATGAAATAGTATGCTGGTCTTGGACCGTAATAAAGATTTGATTTGATTTGAATGAAATAGTAATGATATTGTCAATTCTATGCATGCATTTTTCAATGATGTGCTTGAACTTATAATAAGCAGGAAATGAGTGCTCCAAATGTTTTTCTATTATGATTTGTATTTTTTTTAATTAAAATGTATTTTTAAAATGTAAGAAACAAAGAACATGCTTTTATGAGTAATGCAATGTTTATCAGTTCTGAGTGGCCACCAAAGTGTTAGTCAACACACTTTCCCATGCAAATCAAAACAAAATACTATGTCCACAATTCAATGAAAAACAGCAAATCTCAGTTAATTAAGGACATCCCAGGTTAAAAAAATGAAGCAATAGTTGAAGCCATGAATTAAATGGTCTGGGCAGCAACAAGGAGAGCAAACAGGGCAATAGGAATTTCCAGATACTTGGGCTGAAATCTAGCCAAAAGTTAACACCACTAGATCAGGAATGGGGAAATTGTGGTCCTCCAGATGTTGTTGGACTGAAGCTTCCAATTCTCCTCACCATTGGCTATGCTAGCTGGGGCTGATGGCAATTGCAGTCCAACAACATTGGCACAATTTGATATTAAAGGTTTTAATTCTGTATTTTGATTAATATTATCCCCCCCCCCCCCGGCTTTTTTTTAACGTTCACCACCTGGATATTTTATTATATGTAGAGGGGTATATAAATCTTGTAAATAAATGAATACATAACACCTTCCCCATCTCTGCACTAAATGGAGGCACTGAGATGTGGTACATATAAATGTAAATGGTACTGTAGTCACTGTGACTTCAAAAGTAAGGCTGACATTTTCTGTGCTGGAAGAAGGTTTTTCTTTTCTTTTCTTTTTTTCCAATTTTAAATTTTATTTTTTAAAAAAATAAAACACTGACAAACAAATGAATAATGTCTTATTTAACACATAGCCCCGGTTGCTAACTGTGTATGCTCAATGCTCCAGCATTCCAGTGACAGTCCACTCAGTCATTTGCTATTGAACTGCAAGGAATGCAGTAGACTCCAAGATGAGTTTAATAGTTCAGGATTTGGATACTGGTCTTCAAAGAAACACACACACCCCCCGAATCCATTATTTTGATATTCAGTATATACTCAAGTATAAGTGGACCCTAATATAAGTCGAGGCCCCTAATTTCACCCCCAAAAACTGGGAAAACTTATTGCCTCCAGTATAAGTGCGTTGACCCAAGTATAAGTCGAGGGGGCATTTTTCAGCACAAAAAATGTGCTGAAAAACTCGACTTATACTTGAGTATATACGGTATTCATTCTCTGAGTGGCACTTTCTCTCTCTTTTTCCCTTTCTTTCAAGGCTGCTGTTTGTCAGTTGTTTGTACACAGATGCTGAAATGAATGTTCAAGTCCATATTTCAAGGCATGGTTCCTGGGTATGGTCTAAGCAGGTCCGTGATGCAGCCCTGGGTCTGGTCAGTGCCTAGATCAGAAGTGGGCAACTTCCGGGGGCCTATTTCCTGCCTGGAACCCACTGGGGGTCATCCCCTGCAGCACTGCTGAATTTATCTCCCTAGGTAGAAGGCTGCCTGGGAATCCCATGTGTACTGCCTTGTGTTCCATGGTGAAAGAAAGAAAGAAATGTAGTAAATAAATATTTTTTACATCTCCAGGAGTGATTCTTCCCCACCTCCTGCAGTTAATCCACAGAAAGACTTGCTTGAAAACAAGTTATCAATGGCTACTGTCATGATGGCTATATATTATCTATATATTATCTCCTGTACCAGAAATATATGCCTCTCAATACCAGTTGCTAGGGAATATGAGTAGGAGGCTACTGTCACACTCATGTCCTGCTTGTGGGTTTCCCATAGGCATCTGGTTGGCCACTGTTGGAACAGAATACTGGACTAGATAAGCCTTTGGTCTGATCCAGCAGGGCTCTTCTTATGTTTTTACTGTGGTCTGGCATACTTAGTGTCTCAGTGTTTATTAATGTTTCAACAAGACAATGAAGTTGTATAAGGTGTTGAACATGTCTCATATAATAATGGAATGAAGAATACATCGTGACCAAATTACTAAATACTGTTGGATCAAACTTGAACAAGGATGACAGACCCAATTCAGGCATCTATAAAAGGATACACACACATAATTCAGGAAATTGATTGCAAATTCATTATGAACATGTGTTCCATGTATGCTCACCCTTGCTTCTGTTCTCTCTTCCAGCAGAGTCCATTTATTTTACGAAAAATCTAAGGCTTGGATCCAGGGTAGTCCTTCTATGAACGGAAGAGCTCCTTTCCTTCATGGAAGGACTAGTGATTCAGCAGAGGCTACCTTTCATGGAATGGGGGGTGGCAGAAAGCTTTCAGTGATTCTCCCTGCAGCCTCCTGTTACTCCTCCCACACTGTTAAGAAGGGTTCTCCAACTCTCCAGAGCAGATTTTCTGGGGGTGTAGGGGTCTGAAGGGTAATAGATGAAAATGGCCTCTTCTCCCCACCTCTTTCTGTGAGTGGGACTCTGTTCATGGGATCCCTGGAACCAACCCAAAGATTTTGGCTCAGGGAAAGACTGAAAACAAGGGTCCTAAAAGTTACTTTCAAAAAAGCTCACTATTTGCAGTGTATAGGAGGTAGAATACTTTCCAAAGCTAGCCAGAAGATGGAAGAAAATAGAAAAGAAGTAGTCATTCAAAATTAGGGGGGGAAAGAAACAACAAGACCAATGGATTTTGGTGCAGATACTAAATATCTCAGAATATGAAATATTTTATTATTAATATAGTACCATCAATCTCTCATTTTAAAATTATTAAAATGGTTGTTGCTACTTTTAAATCCTTTTTGTTTTAAGGGATGTTGGTTATGTAATTATGTTCTGATTTACTGCTCTATTATTTTATTTATTCAGTTTATGAGTCACCCTATAGCCAAAGGTAAGTTTTATGTCACCTCTCAGGGTGACATACATAATAAAAACAGTGTTCATGGAACTTTGCAAAGCTTCATAAACAAAACAAAACAGAACACATGCCAATTACTTAGGTTTAGTCATAAAAGGGGTTATTAACTGGGGACTAATTCAAGAGTTAAGCCAAGGTAAGTTTTGAAGATGGATCTGAATGAAGAGAAATAGAAGCACCCTTCACACATTACTCACATGAAGGGAGATCACATGAGGAATGGGGAACAGAGATGCACTCTTGGACCTATTCCACCTACCGACATTCAGTAGTGGGATGATTTGCCAGGGGAAAGCCTTTGTGCAAGCAGCTGCTCATGTGTAGTCTTCCACATGATCAAGATTTCAGATTGATCCAGTGTCCGGATCATACAGAAGCCTGCCTGTGAGCAGGTTTTTCTGCAAAGGATTTTTCACTGCAGACAACATGCTAATGCATGGACACAGGGCCGGTGCTACCATTAGGCGAACTAGGCAACTGCCTAGGGCGCCGGGCTAAAGGGGGCACCAGAAATGTCTTGAAAAAAAATGCGTCTCCCCCACCCTCCTGCCACCCACCCATATCCCGCTCAAGAGGGGCCAGTGGGCAGGAAAGTGCCTCAAAGCTCAGCCCGGACTGCGAGCAAGAGCAGCCAGCGAAGCCCTTCCACCTTCTCTGCCCTCCGTCCCACCCTCCTTCCTCTGCATCCCCAGCAGCAACAAGCAGCAACTTCCCTGCCCGGTCTCCTCCTCCTCCTCCTCCTCCTCCTCCTCCTCCTCCACGCGCAGCTCAGCCCTGCTCTCTCTCCCTCAGCAGCAGCAGCAACAGCAATAGCAACAACCCGAGCGCTCGTCTCCAGGGGACGATGCTCTGGCTCTCCGGCAGCTTCAGAGCAGTGGCTCAGCTGCTCCGCTTCCCCGGGCTAACCTTCGCCGCCTGGCTCTTGCTGCACCACCTTGGACCCCCCCCCCCCGTCGCTCTAGCGTCCTCCTTCTTGACAGGTAAGGATGGGCACGGGGATGTTGAGAGCGGGGGTGGGTGGGTCCAGGCAAATGCACATTATGCAAGGATTGTCTGTGATAAAGGGGATCTGTAGAACTTCTCCCTCATTTTCACCTTTGGCAACAGAGCCTGTATGAGAATTTAAAAATTAATACTTTTTCCTCACTCTGTCCACAATGGAAAATGAATTTATCATTTTAAATTCTCATACAGGCTCTGTTGCCAAAGGTGAAAATGAGGGAGAAGTTCTACAGATCCCCTTTATCACAGACAATCCTTGCATAATGTGCATTTGCCTGGACCCACCCACCCCCGCTCTCAACATCCCCGTGCCCATCCTTACCTGTCAAGAAGGAGGACGCTAGAGCGATGGGGGGGGGTCCAAGGTGGTGCAGCAAGAGCCAGGCGGCGAAGGTTAGCCCGGGGAAGCGGAGCAGCTGAGCCAGCGCTCAGCCAAATCTACTGAAAAGTTGATACTATTCATTTACATGGGGCTTACTTCCATGTAAATATGCTGAGGTTTGCCAATTGACTTTTATTTCATAATGGGCATAGGGCTGGAGGAAGGGCTCAAGTGGGAGGGGGGGGCGCTAAATATCTGATCTTGCCTAGGGCACCAAACTGCCTTGCACCTGCCCTGCATGGACATAAGATGTTGGGAGCAGGGCCAAGAGTGTGTCCCTACTCCCTATTACTCATTTGATTCCCCTTTCACATGAGTAATGTGTGAAGAGGGCTAGAGAGGGAGCACCACACACAAGATACTGGAGGATGTTGCAGACATAAGGAATAACAAAAAAGAATGGGATGGAGCCTTATAAGAGAGCAGGAGACTTGACATTCACACAAATTATGCATGCCTTGTGTTTTTTGGAAGGTTTGCCTTAGTAATGAACAGAAGAGCTCCATGCCAATTCACCTAGTCACTAATTAAAATTGATTCCAGATGTTGGTGTCTGCCGGTAGTATGTGTAAGTCAGAATTTGTACCATTAGATGGAAACATTAATTGTAAACCATTTAAACCATTTAAAAGTATCTGTGGCCATTTTCCTTCAAGGCTATAAAGTATTCATTATATTAAAAAAAAGACTTTACAGCTGTAATCCTGTGCTTAGCACTGCAGTCTCAGTCTCAGGGCCAAAACAGACATTGTTTTAAATGTATATCTAGCATCTCCATTTTTACTCTACAGTAGGTGCAGGGGGGGGGGCGGGGAGATACAGATCTTAAAAACCTCCCACCCCCACCTCCCATGCTTGGGTCCTAATCTGGAGGGTGTGTGTGCTACACCTACTCTAGAGTAAAAATGGGGGGAGTTGTAGTTGCTAGATACACATTTAAAGTAATTGTTTCTTGTTCTGTTCTATAAAGAGATTCTTGCACACACATTGAGATTCACTGCTGGATGTGAAGAATATTCGACTCATAGAAGAGAAGGTGAGATACCATGTCCCTACAAAAACCTATGCATAACATGCACGGCAAGTGGGATGTGCAACCGGACAAGGATTGCATCCATGCAAAAATCCATGCATAACTTGCACAGCCAATGGGACTTAAGTGTGTGTAACTGGACAAGGATTACATCCAGAGTAAGTAAAAGGAACATTGTATTCTGTGCAAGGTAGGCTACGAAATTATACTGAATGATTTAAAAAACAAAAACAAACACATAGCCTGGGAAGTTGTGAAGGCCTACACCGGCTTGAGTTAGTTTGAAGCCTATAGGCCCAAACATCTCCTGAGTTTGTGAGTTTCATTTTCCCCTCATGGAGTTAAGCTTCCTTTTCATTGAGAGAAGTTTCATTTCCCCAGTTTGAGGTCACAGGATTGTAACCTTCTAGGTCTGGGGGAAGTGTATATAAAGAATGGATCTGAAGCTGAAAGAGGCAGACTGGGAGAGAGACAGAAGTGGCAGAGAGTGAAGCAGACAGAGAAGCAGGGTCTGGATTTCACTGAAGAATGCAGAACAGCCAGGGCTAGGCTGGAGAAGGAATCTCTTAATTAAGCCTTACAGGTGACAGTGTAGCTAGGTTAGAGAACCTTGCGTTATTTTTCCTTTTATTTCCATTATACTTGCTTTTTGTAATCTTACAGCTCTATTTGTGTAATTACCCTAAGTTAATGTAATTCTACTTTACCAATAATTACTACAGTTATTGTTAACCTTCAGTTGTTGGAGTGTCTTTTGCACCACGCCGCCTAAGGCCTAATCTAGGCGTGGGGGCGAGCCTTGCGGCGGCTGGCGGCTCACTCCGGGTTCAGCTATCCGCGGCGGCAGCAGCCCGAGCTCGCTCTTCAGAGCGGCGCGGAGTGTTCTCTGCGCCGCTCGAGCCGCCGCCAGAGAAATCCCACATGCATGCCCCCCCACTGCCGCTGCCGCCGCTGGACCTCCCACCCGCTGCCGCCGCCACCACTGCCGCCACCGCCACTGCCGCCACAGGACCCCTACCTGGTCTTGCGCGCTGCCTCCGCTGCCTCCGCCGCTGCCAGAGCCACTGCTCCCATCGCGCTGGACCCCCGCCCGCGCTTTGTTTTGGCCGGAGGAACCAGGGCAACAGGGCTTAAACAGCCCTGTTGCCCTGGCTCCTCCCGCCAAAAACAGAGCGCGGGGGTCCAGCGCAACGGAGCAGGGTCCCGTCGCGTCACTTCCTCCACGCCGGAAGTGACGCGCCGGGACCTATCGGACAGAAGAGGACGGCTCTCCGCTCCGCGGAGAGCCCAGGTAAAGCCTGCGCGGGTGGCTGAGAGCCCGCACGGACACGAGCAGGCCCGGTTCGGGCCTCACTTGTGTCCGTCAGGCTGCTCGGCTACACCCCTATCTGGGAACAGGAGGTAAAAAGGCAGATAATTGGCATCCCGATACAGGAGGGGCTCTTAAAGAGGCAGATATCTTTAAGGAGCTGATCAAAGTGTCCTGGTACAGATGGAACCTTGACAGAGGTATACATTTAAAAGCATTTTATGTATTGTATCTGGAGTCCCCATTTCTGTATTTTATCTTTGGAAAATAAATGCCTTTAAAAATTAGACACTCCCTACCTTGTTGCTGGCTTTCTAGAGCAAGCTTATGCATAATTACTTGAAAGCAAATCCTACTCTGCTGAATGGGTTTATGTCTATGTCAGTGTGCAAAGTATTGCAGCTGTGCAGTCCGATCCTATTCTTGTTCACTCAGAAGTAAATCCACTGAGCTTAAGGCTGCAATCCTATGAACACTCACTTGGGATTAAGGCTGATTGAATTCAGTAGTAAATTCTGAGTAAACAAGGACAGGATTAAATGGTTAGTCATTTTAAGTTGCTTTTACAGGAACTAGCAAACATAACAGATATATTATAAAATACCTATAATTTTTCAGATGGTTAAGTAATCTTGAAAAATATGGTAAAGTCATTCAGCTATTCTGCATGCTATCTATTATCTGTGGACACCAAGAGACTTGTCAAATGGCTGGAATCCACTCTTGCAATATGGGAAGTTCCCTGTCAAACCTTTGCCAATTTAAATTTCTTTACACATAATCAGACATTTGGTACTGGGTATTTTTCACCTTTGTAACAAGTGTGTTTGTGTGTGCTAAAAATATGCTTGTGGTTTATAACTCCCAAGTATTGCAACAACACAGCTGTCCATCTTTCTCTTTAAATTGGTTATTGCATTGGAGTGGAAAACTGTACACTTTAAAGAATAAGGTTATTCAGATATTAGGTTGTTTTAACAGAAAGCTTCCATGCCATGAAAATAAATTTAAAAAGTGAACGCTTAGTATATCTCCCTGAATTTTATACCTCCGGGGTTGAGGTTGGGGTTGGGATTGTTTTTCAAGCACCAGTTTGCTAGTTTCAGGCATCTGTTTCAGACCTGCCTTTTTCCTTGTTCTTTCATTTTTGCGGGTGCCCCATATTCCTCGTTTATGGTACAGTAATACCTTGGATTACAAGTAACTTGGTTTGAGAGCGCCGTTTTGCAAGACAAGCAAATTTTTAAATATTTATTTATTTATTTATTACTTGATATACAAGCGACGTCTTGCAATACAAGTACTGTAATATGGCTTAAATTAAAAATCTCTGTACAAATTTTTTTGGGGGGATTTCGTTTTGATATAAGAGTGTTTTGGATTACAAGCACGTTTCCAGAACGAATTATGCTCTCAATCCAAGGCATGACTGTATTTGCAGTGGTAAATACTTGAGAGAGAGCCCCAGCTCTGCACCAACAACACACAAAGGCAAGAATTTTGAGGGGCTGAAGGAGAATCGTGGGGTTGGGATCATTGGAAAGCTTCAGACCTATATTGCCTGAAGTTCTGTGAAACTCTGTGTTTATCCCATGATCTTGTGAAATTTGGTGTGAGGGTTGGTAATAGGGCCACTATAGACCCATTTCCTACCCAGCCTAACCATCACTTGGATCATCAAGGAGGAAGTACTCCTCCTCCACCCACTTGAATCAAAGAGCACACCAGGCAGTGGAAGCTCTTTAAAGGGCTGGGAATTAATATAGGTTAATAAATTATATTTAAAGAAACAAAACCAGGCAATCAGTAAAAAATAATAACTTGTTTCTTGATCCATGGGAACCAATGACCTAAGAAAAGTAAAACACACACACATAAACACAAAAACCATGCAAGCCCAGTGGACAATAATTCTTCATCCTGTTTTCTGGGGAATTTTCTTACCCTAGGCCAGTGATGGCGAACCTTTTTGAGCCCGAGTGCCCAAACTGCAACACAAAACCAACTTATTTATTTCAAAGTGCCAACACTGCAATTAAACCTGAATACCGAGGTTTTAGTTTTAGAAAAACAACTCATACAGTGGTCCGAACTAATTAACATCTTTTGTCTTAAAAGAAAAACACAATAACAGAGCTTTCAATGATACCAAAAGTTTTTGTTGGGAAAAAAATCAACTCAAAAAATTATTATAGTACTACATTGTCATCATCATCATCATCAGGCGATCACTCGTGACCGAGTAAGATTGTCTTCCGGGATAAAAGGAGGAGATTCTAAAGAAGATTGTGTAGACTCTAGCGATGGGTCCGTAAGTGACTGTGGAGGCCAATTCTAGATCCACACAGCTTCCCACAGTGAGGACACAGGTTACCAGATAGAAGATGGTCCTGTAAAGGATTCATTTGACGTGCTTTTCGCTTAGCACGTTTCTCCCTTTCACCTTGCACTTGGGCTTCTTCAAAGTCCATGGAACCTTTGTGAGAGGCCAACCTCCATTTAGATCGTTCATGGGCCAGAGCTTCCCAGTTTTCGATGTTTATATTGCATTTTTTTAGATTAGCCTTATGAACATCTTTAAACCTCTTATATTGACCACCGATATTCCGCTTTCCATCCTTGAGTTGGGAGTAAAGTAACTGCTTTGGGAGACGGCAGTCAGGCATTCGAACAACATGACCGGTCCACTGAAGTTGGCGTTGAAGGATCATTTTTTCAATGCTAGTAGTCTTTGCTTCTTCCAGTACACTGACATTTGTTCGCCTATCTTCCCAAGTAATCCGCAGGATTTTCCGGAGGCAACGTTGATGAAACCTTTCAAGGAGGTGGAAGTGACGTTTATAGATAGTCCATGTTTCGCAGGCATACAATAAAGTTGGTAATACAATTGCTTCATAAACCAGTGTTTTGGTCTTCTTACAAATATCCCGATCCTCGAACACTCTATGTTTCATTCGAGAAAATGCGGCACTTGCGGAGCTCAGACGATGCTGGATTTCACTGTCGATGTTAGCTGTAACAGAAAGATAGCTGCCAAGATAGAGAAAATGATCGACGTTTTCCAGTATTGTCCCGCCAAGCTGGATAGATGGCATCACCAAAGGATTGGCTTGCACTTGCTGATGAAGCACTTTGGTTTTTTTGATGTTAAGTGAGAGACCAAGTTTTTCGTATGCTTCTGCAAAAGCATTTAGGATAGTTTGGAGATCATCCTCTGAATGTGCGGAGACCACATTATCATCAGCATACTGAAGTTCCACGACGGAGGTTGTAATTACCTTACTTTTTGCTTTCAGCCTGCTGAGATTAAAAAGCTTTCCATCTGTTCGATATATAATTCCCACACCGGTGGGAAGTTTCCCCTCGACAAGATGTAAAACCATGGCGATGAAAATGGCAAATAATGTTGGGGCGATAACACATCCCTGTTTAACACCTGATCCCACTTTACTACATTGTACACATAGCCTGAAGGGAATTTATACAAACTTTTTAAATAATTAGGCACATGTATTTTTGGATAAGGGATTCTCAACTTGTAATATGATTATATGCCAGACTGAAATTGTATGGGGCAAGCTTTACCCCGGGTCCTTTCCCTGCTTCTACAGGTGTCGGATTAGTAAAAGTAAAAGTCAACCTGTACTAGGATGAGCAAGAAAACTAAACGTGCTGAACACATTTTAAACACTTTATGTCTTGGACTGCAAACACTGCATTAGGTAAAAGTTTGCATTGGGCATGCTTTTGCACAATTAATGTGATTTTTGCTATTGCATGCATGCTGATAATTTGTCAAACCTTGGCTCATACTTCGTTAGTTTGAGAGCAACACATGCAGCACTCAGGTCAACTGTTAGGGCTTTACATCCAAGCCATGCTCTGTGCATCATTCTTCAAAATCTTTTAAATGTGATAACAATGTAGAAAAGAATTCTGTAACAGGAATTCTAGAACAAAATCATTCTGTTCCACACTGTGAGAAGGAACAAAATCATTAGTGTTTTACAGAAGGGGACAGTCTTTTCGCGATCTGGTGACCAATGGCTCGAGTGCCCACAGAGAGGTCCCTGCGTGCCAGCTGCGGCACCTGTGCCATAGGTTCGCCATCACTGCCCTAGGCTCACATTTTGTTGTGTAATTTACACATAAGTAGACCTACAAGCCAGTGCTGCTAGGAATTTGTCAAAGGCAGGTAGTTAAAAATATTACCAAATTTCAGCCATCTGCCTTTTAGTTTTCTTTCTATAAACCAAACATGCCTGGGACATAAAATGTCCCAGAAATCTGCATAAGAATAGGCTTTATGGCCTGGGACATAAAATGTCCCAGAAATCTGCATAAGAATAGGCTTTATGGGGTACTTTATATCCCAAACAACTGAAACAATTATGGGGGAACAATAGGAGGCCACGCACAGCCACAGGTCATCTTATTCGCTTTTGATAGCCAAGAACAATAGCAAACACCTCCTTCAAAAGAGAAGCAATCCACTGAGGCAAAGCTTTGCTATGCTGATTTAAAGTTTATAGGCCTCAGGCATTTTTCAGACTGTTGTACTGCTAATTGACTTGAACTAGGCCTCTCTTGGTTATGCGGATTTCCTGGATTTACACTGATGTCGGAAAGATTAAGTCTTTACTTACCTTAAGTAGCTGAAACCTGAAATCCATTCGTATTCTGATCCTAACAGCCTGGGGGAAACATTCAGTCAAACAAAAGCCTTTCATATGCACACTTTGCCTTGCCTGAGGCACTTGTTTTTGGGAGACTTTGGACCCCAGTACACAAGGAATGCTAGGTCGCATAAAAATACAGGAAGAAGGTCAATTTGTGTGCGTGTGTGTGTTTCTCATAACTCTTGGCAGAAGGACCATTTTGCTAACTGATATACCTCAAATATAATGGAGTATAGAATGGCACCTTGGAGGCCCATCTCCGTTGACATTGAAGACACTTGTGAGACTAGAATGGCACAGGAGCAGAATTGCTATCTATTGATAGTGAAGGTATGCAAAAGAGATTGCAGACAGTTTCACTGGGAACAACCCTACAAGTGGGAAATCTGTTGGATGCAGCCCCTGAATAAGGAGTCGAGCCCAAGAGGGACATAAGAGCCATGCTCTATCAGAGCAAAGGCCAGCATTCTATAGGGGTACAATGTTATACACCTCTATCATATTGCCCTTATGAAAAATTGAAAATGCCCCAAACATTATAATCTTTCTTCACAGGGGACTTGCTTCAGCTCCTTGATAATTTTGGTTGCCCTTTTCTACACCTTTTCCAGTTCTACAATATATATTTTTGAGGTGTGGTGATGAGAACTGTACACAGTATTCTAAGTGTGGTCACACCATAGATTTATATAAGGTGATTATGATATTGGCAGTTTTATTAGAATCCTTTTCTGATGATCCCCAACAAGGAATTTGCATTTTTCACGGAAGCCGCACATTTGGTTGACGTGTTCATTGAGCTATCCACCACAATCCACAATGCCAAGTTCTCTTTCTTGGTCAGTCATTGCCAGTTCAGACCCTGTCACCATATAAGTGATGTTGGGATTTTTTGCCTCAATGTGCATTACTTTACACTTTCTTACATTGAACCACATTTGCAATTGTAATGCCCATTTCCCCAGTTTGGGAGAGATCCTGCTGGAATTCTTTGCAATCCCTTTTTGTTTTAATCACTCTAAATAATTTGGTGCCATCAGCAAACTTGGCCACTTCACTGCCCACCCCTAACTCCAGACTATTTATGGACAAGTTATTGGGGGGACCCAACCGTTTACATTCCTCCATTGTGAGAACTGACTATTTATACCTATTCTTTGCTTTCTTTTCTTTAATTAATTACCAGTCCATAAGAGGACCGCTTCTCTTATCCCATGAATGCTAAGTTTGCTCAGGATTCTGTGGTGAGGGACATTGTCAAAAGCCTTTTGGAAGTCCAAGTAAACAGTGTTAACCAGATCACTCCTATCCACATGTTTATTGACAACTCTCAAAGAACTCTATTCTAAACGTAGAATGGATTAATTCTACTAAAAGTAGATAGACTAATTGTGGGAATGGACTAACCTTTGTGGAAGCCATGTTGATTCTTTTTCAGCCATGTCTTCCTATATGCTTGACAATTTTAACTTTAATAACACTTTCCGCCAATTTACTGTAACAGACATTAAGCTAACTAGCCAGTAATTTATTGGATCCCCCAGTACCTTTTTAGAAATTGTCATTATGCTGTCGACACCAGTCCTCTGGTGCATAAACTAATATTAGGGGAAAGTTACATATTTTTGTTAGAAAATCAGCAATTTCATGATTGAGCTCTTTAAGAACTCTAGGATGGGTATCACCTGGACCTGGTGATTTGTTTCCTTTTAATATGTCAGTAAGGTCTAGAACAGAGGTGGACACCATGTAGCCTGCAGGCTGCATGTGGACCCTGCAGCCCTCCAGTGTGGCCCCCAACACCCCCCAAAAATTTGGAGGAAGCCCCCCAAAATTAATCTCCGACAACCAAAATACTGTCTGGAGCTGTTACAGAGTACCCCAAAGGTCAAAATTAGCTTGCAAACAAGATAACTTGGACTCTTTGGGCACTCTGTAGCAGCTCCAGACACATTTATTTATTTATTTATTTCCCCCGGCTTCGGCACCCTCAGGTGAGGGGATATGCAATCTACGGACGAGGGGGGGATGTGGCCTGCCAGGGGGGATTGTCCAGGGGGCCAAAAAGTGCCTTCAGAGGTTAGGTGGATGGTTATTGGACATGGTATTTTTGTTGGGGCAACCCATCTGTGAACACAGTCTGCCTATTGATGTTTATTGTTGTATATGTTGTTGTTTTTTTCTTTTTTAAATCACTATCATTGTTTTATGATTATGGTTAAAATTAACACTTTAATGTGAGCTGCCTTGAACTGGAAAAGTGGGGTATAAATGTATTATTAATTAATTAAAATCCTGGAAAACCTTTGACCAAAAGATGATGAGTTCCAATCCTGATGTAAACACTTTCTTACAGTGCAATAATATGAGGGTGCCTGCAACCCTCCGAACCCAGAAGACTGCGGGCATGCTATGCAGGGTGGGAGGAGCATGGCAGATAGGATATCCGCTGCACTCCCCTCGCCCTCAGAAACATCTAGATGGCCGATTCCGGCCTTCTAGATGTTTTTCCTCTCCTCACGAGGAGAGGCTGAGGCGCTGCCTGGATTCCTTGGAATCCGACAGAGCCTCGCTCCTCCCCACCCCACTCCCAGGAAGACCATCTTCAGTTTCTTGCTGGCGCAGAAAACCCCCCGCTGGCTACAAGGTGAGGGGCGGCGGGCGCTCCAAGGCATTGCGACCTTCGGAGGGATTTCTGAGGTCGCAGTGCCTTCCAGCCCCAATCCTATGTCCCTCCAGACAAGGTCAGAGGGTCATAGGATTGCACCCTTATAACAATAATTATGCCAGCACCCTTCAAAAAAGTGAAAACCTAATGACGGCACTACATTAGACAATTGTTGTGTCATGTGAATCAACAACCCTCTGTTTCCTTATCTAAACAGGTTACCCCTTTCTCTGGAATTACTCAAATGCTTCCAACCCATTGCAATATTTCTTTTGACCCTTCATATTTGAGTGAGTGACATTTCCTCCACCCTTCTATGAACAGTTTATGCATCTTTGTGCTGAATTATCTTGCTTCCTAATCAATCCCTAGAAACAGCAGGGTAATTTTTAAATCTACTCTAAATTGAAGTCAACCTGCCCTGCATAAGTAAACTTGCAATCTGGTGTTTTGGAAAAAAAAACTTAACTGTGGAGGAAGGGGGGGCTGGCTGACCCACCACAACCCCACCCTTTCCTACCCCAAAGGACCCAAGACCCCCAGAGATCTCAAGGTACCAGATTGCCAGCCTCTTGCTTTCTGCAATCCTACTTGAATCTCTGTTCAGGGACTTGCCTTTGTCTATAACCTGGATTTAGTTACTGAAGCCACAGAGCAATCCACAAACACCATGTGGGGTAAAAAACCAAAAGGAGGTTTATTCTGGTAGCATTTTACACCAAAAGGTGGGAAATGAGAGAAGCACAAAATAGAGAGACACTTTGGTACAAAGTAAAGCTGCAAAATAACAAAACCTGATTCCTTAATATCTCCCAGGCACACAACTCTGTTACCTGGGGGTCAGTTCTCTTCCAGGGTTAGATCCAGCACAGCCTCGCTGCCCGGGAGGACTACTTCACCTACCCGAAGGTCCGAGATGGGTAGCCCTCCACAAGGCGTGCCTTTCCAGAGCCCTCATTCAGCTAATTTCACCAGGAGCTACCTGGGGTCGGATCCTGAGGCCACCCGAAGGCTTGGGCCTCTGCTTGGCTTGCCGCCATTGCTCCAACAGCCAGCAACCACGCGATGACCAAAGACAAAGAACAAAAACCCACACTTTGGAATATAGCTCTTTCCCCCTCCCCTCCTCCTTCCTGTAGCTTCCCAGCTTCTAGCCAATCAGGATGAACTTCACCTGGCCAGGCAGGGGAGGGGAACTCATGACTCATGACTTTTGCATTTGAAAGCCGTAGACCCAGGCGCCATGCCCCACCCGATACTTTATGCACATTTCGCCTCCTCCCAGCCCCCAACCGGCCTTACTTGTTTTTCACATGAGGAGGCGTGTGTGTGTGTGTGTGTGTGTGTGTGTGCATGTAGGAACCCCCAAAGGCTCTTTTTCTCCACATTAACCATAAAAGCTGGATGTCAGATCTTGCTTTCTCTGCTTATTAGAATGGGAAACCAGTTATCAGATTAATTCAGAGGAATAGGGCTTCATGGGATTTGGTTACTAATAAGGGGAATCAAGATAGAATAATGGAATCACAAGACTGGAAGTGATCAAAGGACCATTTAGTCTAACCTACAACCCAAGGCATGATCATTCATGCATTAACCATAACTATACAACAACAGCTTTCATGGAAATCATTCATTGTATTAACAGATTTAAACTATATCACTAGAGCAAATTTACCAACTGAGACTGTAGTAAAACAGAACAACTCTATTTTTATGTTAATCTAAATTTCAGTTACAAGAATAGGAATGTGAATTTCATGTAGGCAGAACCTATAAATCTGTATTTCGAAGCAAGTTCCATTGAGACCAATGGGATTTACACTAAAATTTACATGTTTAATTAGAAGTAAGTCCCACCTTGTTCAATGGGGTTTACTTCCTAGTAAGTGCACTTAGGATTGTAGGCTTACTCCTGGGGAAATGTAGCTTTGGAACCAAAAAACATCAATTTTGTTTCTATAAAATTATACTCCCCCTCCCTCATTTTCTTTGTCATGTTTCTGTAATGCAGAATACCCAGAGGCACAAATGCACATCCGACCACTGTTCTTGGTACCTGCTAAGATGCCCTGCCCCCACACACACTTAAAAAACAAAAGCAACACATTTTGCTGAGAAATAGGTTTCTGTTGCTGCTGAAAACTGTGGGTTCAAATGAGATCTTTCGTCTGTTGGGGCTCTGACCTACCTCTGCCTTGCATTCAGTCTTTTGGGCAGGATACTTGTCCTCCCATGACAGCCATTTTGTGGTAGTGCCCAGGATAGTTTTTCAGATTGCCAAATGTGCCCATGGCCGAAAAAGGTTATTTAACCTTGCTGTAACATATATGTACATATTTCTTCCAAAGGTTAGGAATGCCACTTTCTCATACCAAAGCAGCAATCCTAATATTTGAATATATATATATTACCGTAGCCAAAATTGTGGGGGGAAATGACTTAAAATATCCTTTCTTGCTTTAGAAAAGCCCTAATGATGGAAATCAGGCTGTTCAATATCCTCTCAGTTCTCAGGAAAAAAAGTTCAAAGGGAATGCACTCCAGTGCATCTGTATAAAACAGAGGTAAAGCCTTTTTTATTTCAATACTGCTTCCTTTGAATAAGGATACAATACAATCCTAAACTTTGGTGTGTAAGTGGGTCTGTTGGGTTAGATGTTTTTATTCTGTTATTGTTGTGTTTTTAATTGTGTTTTGATGCATTTGTTTTATTATTGTATTTATCAAGTTTTATAATTTTAAGCTGCCGTGAGAGCCATTTTTCTTGGTAGAAAGATGGGGTACAAATCGAATAAATAAATGAACAAACATATTTTCTGGGAAGTTAGGGCCAGCCAAGTCACAATGCCAAATTGGCATGTCAAGACTGTATTGCTGAGCATGCTGTGCACACTTTGGCATGTGGTAAATGGATTATGCAGAGGCCAAACTACATTTGATGCTGAATGCATGACTTGAAGTTGTAGGAATCTTTTTTAAACATGAGAAGCAGGTGGGTGAGGACCCTGATTAGGATCGGGAGCAGAGCGTTTGTGTGTGTGTGTGTGTGGGGGGGGTTAACCGTTCACTCGTGCACTTTGGTGCTGATTAAAAACTTCCTCCCTGCCGAAGCTGCTATTTGGCATGGGATGAAAGGGCTACCACCTTGCTCTGAGGAGCTGATCCTGATTTGGGGAAGGGGCATGCCTACTCAGGGCTTTTTTTCTGGTGGAACTCACCGGAACTGAGTTCCAGCACCTTTTCTTCTATTAATTGCATTACAATTTAATCGCCATCTACTCCTGAGGAAATGTAATCCAAGAGTTCCGGTACCCTTTTCTCCAGAAAAAAAGCACTGTGCCTACTATTTAATGTTTTCTAAAGATTCACGTGACTGAAAGTGGCACATTTAGTGGCATATGTCATTTGTCCCTAAGCTATTTCCAAAAATGTGCTTAGGCAGATATATAATAAATTAATACAATAAAGTACAATCTTGGCTATAAAACCTCATGCCACAACAAACTGGTTAGCTTAAAGTGACAAGACCTTCTGTAAGTTTTAAATATTTCTCTTTAACTTAAAAAATGAGTTGAAACAGATGTATTTTTGTAGTGTGCTCCCTCCTCCCATGGAATATTTTCCTTTATCCCTCTTCCACTATGTGTCCAGGTTTGCTTTCTGCAAAAAAAGAATAAAAAAGAATTATCTTCTTTAAAAAATCCTATTTTGAGTACTGATTGAATCGGTTCCATCAAAGATAGCATGTAGATTCTAGAAAACACACCCAGATGGCACTGGCAAATGTCCAACTTGTCCATTTTGCTTCTTGATGTGCCTTTGTTACTTACCAGTTTTACCACCTTGGCTTTTGCCTGCAGAGATCACCTCAAGGGAGAATAATGCTGACAGGTTTGAAACTCCGTCAGTGTGGAATATGGGAAGGCTGGCTTGCAATGGTTTGCAATACTTTTTCAGATATTCCAATACATATCATGATGGAATGTCCAGGATATGGAAGGGCCCAAAAGTTCATTTCAGGTCAAATGTCTATGAGGAAGGAACTCTTGTCTACTAGATCCATTAATACAACGTTCACATGAAACCACCCACAATAAATTAGCTTGAACTATTCGTTATGAACAGATGGAAATATTCATTTGCAAGAATAGTATTTGGAGTTATTTCCTGTTGCAAATATCCCATATTAAACTTGAACAGGCAAAAAGCAAACAGTTCTACTATAAGTAATCCAATTTCCACCAATGACTGCAAAAAAGAAAAACTGAAACAAATGCAGCAGAAAATTTGCTATCATTGAATACATGCAGGTACCCTGATCTGTCAGTCTTACGAATATGGGTAATTAGTCTTTTAAAGATTTTAGCTATATTGCTTCCTCCACCCTGGAGGAAATTTTGTCCTGAATTCATCATGGATAAGAAAAGATAATCTGCAGTGGGACGTTTGGAATTTCCTCTGCTTGCTCACAAACCTGATCAGTGGTCCATCACAACACCAGTGTGGCGTAGTGGTGAGAGTGTTGGACTGGGACTCTGGAGATCCGGGTTCTATTCCCCGCTCGGCCATGAAACTCACTGAGTGACTTTGGGCCAGTCACTGACTCTCAGCCTAACCTACCTCACAGGGTTGTTGTGAGGATAAAATGGAGAGGAGGAGGAGGAGGAGGAGGAGGAGGATTATGTAAGCCACCCTGGGTTCCTTGCAGGAAAAAAGGCGGGGTATAAATACAATAAATAAATAAATAAATAAATCCTGACATGTCCACTTGTCTATAGGTAATGGAGTGTGTGTGTGTGTGTGTGTGTGTGTGTGTGTGTGTTGGTTGTAGGGACATGTTGAACAAGGATCACAAATAGCAAATATTACACTATCACAGATCACAAGGTAACAGGTGATAATAGAATGCCAGCTAGTTTCAAACTGTGCAAACACCGGTCCAGCAGCAGCACTTTGCAACTATCCATGGACTGAGGTTGCTCAACTATTTCTACACTCATGGATGTGCAAGAATTTCAGTTGACTTCACGCACAAAAATGTTTGCACATTCCCAAACTTGTGAAAGTGTTAAAAATTCATTTATTTTTAAATTGTAAATGTACACTTTAAAATGCACATTTTAAAAAATATAGTACTGTGCTGAAATCCTACCTGCCCTTTAGCAACCTCTTCATTCCCCTGCAAAGGAGACAGTCGTTTTTCTGCATCTTTTGTTGGGATGTTGAGAATTTCAGAGAAATTTCTTAGGGCACAGGGCTTCGGTGCTTACCTTACTATAAGGAAGTGGCTGAGGGGTGTATGTGCTCTTCCTTTTACCATTTTTCCCCTGTTCTGAGAGAGCCATTTTTTGTTTGTTATTGTTAGAAGTCCTTTTAACAAGAAGGAGAACTCCTCTCTCAGTTTTTGTTTCACACTTGGCAGGCAGTAGCACTGAAGCTCCAAGGGACAAATTCCTGGCTAAGTGTTCTGGAGGGCTTTTCCAAGAAGCTCAAGCAACCAGACAGACTGCAAGGACAGAATGGGGTAAATGGGTGATTAATAAATGTAAATAATAAATAAATAAATAATAAATAAATGGTCAAAGAAAGAGCACACGCACCCCTCAGCCACCTCCTTACAGTAAGGTAAGCACTGGAGCCCTGCACCCTGAGGAACTCCGAAACTCTCACCACTTTCCACAATTTTGGGGTGCAGTTTCTTTTTGCCCCTCCCTCTCCAATGAATGGTCGAAAATAAGTAGATCGAAGAATTCGGCACAGTTCTAAAAAAATATATGCATTTTTACACTTTGGCCAATGGAGGAAAAGTGAGCACCTCTGAAAAATGCACACAGAAATGCACACGTTTCCCATTTGAATGAACTGAAAAATAGATGGCAAACAAAAATAGGAGTGAGCAGAAACAAGCTTCGAAGATAATTTTGGAGAGTTTAAACATTCCTGGTTCTCTCATCCCTAAAATTTACACTTAGATCAGTAACTGAATATTTAAGCATTTAAGATCAAGCACTTAGATTACTCAGCTCTGATTTATTCCACCCTTCTCCTGCTAGCTCATGCTCCCTTGAAAAATTGTCATAGACTTCCTGTGCACAGCTGGGCAGAGACTTAAGGGAATGTCATCAGTGCCACTACAAAGACAAACTGGTTAAAGTCTCACAGCTTCCTTAAAGGAATACTATTTGCTATTTTGTGCCCAGGTTAAGAACATCCAGTGGCAAATTCTGAGCATCCTCACAAAACTGCTACTCCAATGTTCCTTGGGGGTGTCTGTGACAATTGTATTTGCGTACAACTAGTGAAAGTTTATATAGTCAAGAGGTTTTCATTCTGCTAGGGTTTAGTGAATCTTATAGCTCACTTAAATCTGATTCCTTCAATGTGTAAACACATCAGAAGTGTGTATAAATTCTAGGGAGGGCTGAATCTGTTTTGGATTCTATAACTATGGAGGTTTTTGAAGCACAAGTTCATTGCATCCCATTTGCACATCAGTTTGCAAATTTTTTGATAAAAATTCTGCATGAATTCTGCCAGTGTGGCGTAGTGGTGAGAGTGTTGGACTGGGACTCGGGAGATCCAGGTTCTATTCCCCGCTCGGCCATGAAACTCACTGGGTGACTTTGGGCCAGTCACTGACTCTCAGCCTAACCTACCTCACAGGGTTGTTGTGAGGATAAAATGGAGAGGAGGAGGAGGATTATGTAAGCCGCCTTGGGTTCCTTGCAGGAAAAAAGGTGGGGTATAAATATAACAAATAAATAAATAAATAAATAAAAATTCATATATTCAAATGTGAACGAAATAAAATTCTCCCTCAACCCTAAAAAATTTGGGGGTGGGAGCAGATATTTCAAGACAATTAATCATATCAGTAGGTCCAGAAAATGGCATAATGTGAGATTGGCAGTGAAATAAATTGTTTCAATACAAATTTTAATGTTCTAAATTCAGGAAAGTTACTGCTAAAACTAATGACAATTTCTTTCTAAAAATAATTTTTATCTGGCTATCTGTGGGATCACATGACTAGTACAAAGTCAAATATGTCTGAATACAGCTTTCCCCTTTGTCAAATATCCAGTTGTAATAAGCAGCAAAATAGCACAGCTAGATTGTATTTAAGTGCTTGCATCAGAATTCAGTGGGTTGGAAGACACTTGAACTTCAGCCTCCTTGCTTCCTACATACAGGAGGCACATGATAATCCCCTCAGAAAAGTATTGCCTGTCACATTTTATTACTCCAATATTGAAAGGCAGATAAGTATCCCACTTAAAATAGACAGTGCTTAATCTGTATTCACTTCAAAGACCTTTCTAATGACTTGGCTCAAACTCATCTCCCTTCAGTTTAACTCAGCTTTGATGTTCTTGCTAATCTTCATCTCACCCTCTGCTCAGGAAAATATAATCACACATGATTTAGAATATGACAAGTTCTGCTGATGTAGAATATATCAAATAAGTAGTTTCAACCTGGCAGTTGAACATATTAAAAGGTTAAAATAGAACATGTATTTGAATTCTTAGCTGTCAAGTGTTGACACCCACAGACAACATTGCTGGTTATTATAAACAGAAACTTTTGCTCAGTAACTACTCCAGGAAATCAGGCAAGACAGAGAACTTCAGGTGGCTTCAATTGGAAGGAAAAATTCTCAGACTGATTGATCTTCAGCCTGATTGGCCAGTTACCCCATATAAACGTCCTGGATCAGATATGGATGTATAGTTACTAGCTGCCCAACCTTGTCTGACCTTGCTACCAACCATTGCCTGTATTTCATATTGTCTCCATGGCAACTGGCCCTGGACTGGTAATTCTGTGTTCCTTAAACTGCATCCATCAGTTGGCCTTCCTAAACCTAGCTATTAGATCATTCTGAAACTATTTCTTCCCCACAACCAGACTTTTACATTGGCTAAGCATGGGTCTTTCCAGCAAAATAAATACTGTAGTGAAAAAATTCAAAGCATGGGTCAAAAAGCTTTATGCAGGTTGGCTTTAGTAGCTCACACATTTCATAATTAGCTGAATACACAGGATGGGAGGGAAGCACCAGTAGTTAACAATTTGTATATATATAATTTATAGTTATCTTTATAATTAGGAAACTGAATAGAGGGAAATAAAAGAATAAGATGGCCAAATGAAATTGTTTGCTAATTTAACTCCTAGCCAAAATGCCATCTCAAGGCTTTTCTGGCTGCTACAAATCAGCTTTTATGGTGCAAACCTACATGGTTCCTAAATTGTAATAAAGAGGAATAACAGGAGAGCAATTGACCAATAGTGTAGCAGGAAAGACTCATTCCACTTGTATTTGAGAAGACTATAGGAACGCAGCAAAAGTGACTACAGGAACACACTTTATATTTTTAAAATAATGGTTCTGACTTGATAAGCTTCCCTATTTTCTGCAAAAGTCCAAATGAAGCCAGAGAATAAGCAGAACAGAAGTCTAGTTTTCACAAATCTATTTGCTATGTAAATATCTGGCAGGGAAAACTGTTTTACAACAGAAATTAGAATATTTTCTTCGAGTAGTAGCGTCCTATCTACCACACGCGTCCACTTACAAGTAGGACACTTGGTCTACATGAAGCAGATCCATCTCCCTACCAATTAAACACAGTTGTAATTTTAGTGGCAGATTTTCTGTTTATTTCTCAACACCTGCACTATGACCTGTCAAATAGGCATTGCAGCTTTAAAAACTGTTTGCTCTTCTAGTTTATTCCCCTGGTAATTTGTTATTCTTGAGGATGAAATATTTCTGCTGTTAAGGAAGGCAATGAAGAGAAAAATAAGTGTGCTCTCCTTTTCATACCCCGTCTCAGAACTGAGCCAATTCTTCTGCCTGATAACTCCTGCCTGGTAACATTTTATGCATTCAATTAAACATTTCCATTAGGAAAAAAAAATCAGCTCGCCTAATAACAGAACAAATTAAAGAACTAGGTAATCCTTTAATTACTCTAAAAAGCTAGCCAAGAGAATCACCAGGAAATTACTATAAGGCTAAGGAACCAGTAGTTTGTTTGTTTGTTTGTTTATTACATTAACATCCCAGTTTTCCCTCAAGGAGGTCAAAGCAGTATATATGGTCCCTCCCCTTACTTAATAGGTTAGGCCGAGAGAGACCGGGTTCGACGATCGATCAGGTAAGGAAAATAAGCCACCGTAGTGTATTTTCCCGCCCTGCACGTGCCAGTTGTGCGCCATAATTACCCGGCAAGGGTGGATGGCTGGTGGGTTTTCAAACCACCCCAGAACCTGTGGGCTTGTTCTAAGATTGCAGGGTAGTTTGTAAACTGCCCCTGCCGCCCACCCTCACCAGATTCGGATGATATGACAAGCCACGCCCAGCGAGGGTAGTTATGGTAATTCGGTGGTGAGCAACTGGCATGCATGGGGTGGGAAAATAAGCAACCTGCCCAATGAGTGACTGGACCAAAGTCACCCAATCAGCTTTGTGACTGGAGATTTCCGTCTGGGTCTACCCTGTCCTAGTCCAACGCACTGACTGCTACTGACATGGAGATCCCATCTGTCCCTTTAAAAATTCTGAAGCAGTGGGAGAAAACATTGTAGTTTCTATGCTTCCCAATATGTTCTTTCACTGATCTCCCCTCCTTCCACACTCCCCTGCTTGTAGCAAGCTGGAGTTCACAGCAAGTAAAGGAGTCGGGTGGGTGAAGGAATGGAAATAATGGGAGGTGCTACATCTGTTCCCTCTCTCCGTACGTTAGAAGACCAGTAGTATAAAAGTGATAAAGCACTGCTAGAAGAACAGTGGTCATCGGGGCTAGATCACAGTGGCAAGGACAAATACCAGCATACTTTATACAGATTGCAAAGCTGGTATAGAAGAAAAAAGATCATCCTCAGGCTTTATTTGATGCATAAGTGTTTCTAGAAGGGCATGGCCAACAATAATGCCCAGATGCACTACACTCACCCTACATTTCCACATGTAGGCAGCCCACAGGAGGAAAAGGCACCTTTCTATGGGTGAGCTCTCCAGAATGAGTGCCATGTTGCCTTGATCCGCTCCATCAGTTCTATCATCCTGATATTTCTCAGAGAGAGAGAGAGAGAGAGAAAGAGAGAGAGTTTTGGTTGTGGATTCTACGCCCAAGAAAGACAGAGGCCTGGTAGTAGTGGCTAAGGCTTTATTGTGCATGTCTCCAGGCCTGCTGAGCTCGCACAGGCTCCTCCCCTTTTGACCTCTTAACTAGAGGTTAATATCCAGTTCCTTTGTAGGAATAAGCTGCTACCTGTCATAACAGAGAGAGTGAGGGCTGGAAAGATGTCAATGAAGTGAAAATGAGAGACGCCTCTGGTCCAGCGTGTAGAACATCTTTGAGCCCAAGGGCCAAATTGCATTTCGGAAAAGCTCTCGGGGGCTGGATTCAAGTGGTGGGCAGGGCTGAAGGCAAAAGGGGTGGGGCCAAAAATACCAGCATAGTTTAGCTTAAAGCTCTTATTGCTGATAACTAAGCCCTAGGAGAGAACTGCACAAAAGCTGGCAAACCAACAAATGATCAGTGGTCGGGGGAAGGGCCAGGGGGAGTGGGTGGGGCCAGGGGGAGGGGGCATGGCCCTCTGGGGAAGCCCAGAGGGCCAGAGTGGGGCCCCAAGAAGGCTGGGTTTGGCCCCTGGGCCTGAGGTTCTGCACCCCTGCTCTAGTCTATACTATGACATAGAGTCCAAAGCCCTGCCAGATTTAGATCTAAACCCAGAGCACCACAAATGCAGGGGGCTGCCCCATTCTCTGCTACTTGTCAGGGAATGCATATTGTATACACCTATGGCACATCCCCCAATTCACAGAAGAGAGTGGGGCAATACAGAGCTCCATATGTGCCGAAGAGCCACCTGACCACAACATGATAATACATGTCCCTGGACCACTTCATTTGAGCTACTTCCTATTCTAAAAGGATTACTTCTTGAAATCACAATCGTGTCACACAACTAACCTTTCACCACCTTTTTGAAGGTGCTACAGGCCTTAGTGCAGTGGGGTCAATTAAGGATTCGCAAACAACCTGTCCCATGACTGTAAGGATAAACAAGTTGGCCAAATTAAGCTCCCTGTAGAAGAAAATTTAATAATTCAGAAGCAAAAGGAGGGTTGCTAAGGAATAACATGCTAAGGTGCTTGAGGGGGAGGGTTGTACTGCTCTATGCTATCATACTAATCATGAAGGCTTTTCAAATAAACCCATGAAACTAACTTAGCTCATCATCAGGGAGATTTCATTATCTGCTTACATCTTTGAAAATATTCAGAATTAGCCATGACTCTGAAAGGAAAGGCTTACAGTCCTTGTTGCATATTTGCACAGACCCACGAAAGCTAGGGACACTTCAAGTACCTGTTTTCAACTCTCGATAAGCAAACTGCACATTTGCTATTGTAGATAAGTGTCCCAAGTGTTCCACCCTGTAGGAAGTTAGAAATGTCTGGAGAAATAAAGGAACAGATCTTGCACTTTCATTTCATTTATTACATTTCTATACCACCCAATAGCCAAAGCTCTCTGAGTGGTTTACAAGGATTAAAACCTTAAAAATACATTATAAAAAGCCACATACATATAAACATGCAACACAGAGAGGCACACACATATATCTAAAAACAATTTAAAACAACAAGAAAAAATTCAAGACCTGATTAAAAACCTCATCAAATGTTGCCAAATACCTGCGAGAAAAAGGTCTTAACCTGGCACCGAAAAGATAACAATGTTGGCACCAGGTGGGCCTCATCGGGGAGATCATTCCAGAATTGGGAGGCCACCACCGAGAAGACCCTGTCCCTTGTTGCCGCCTTCCAAGCCTCCCTTGGAGGAGGTACCTGGAGGCAATAGATGATGAATGTAGTGTATGGGTAGGTTCATGCCATTTGAGAAAACCTTTGAGAAAGGTTTTTGATAAAAACCAAGCTACTACATAAAAACAGAGTTCCTTGTAAGACTTCTGCTTCTGTATGAGTTAATTACATTCCTAAAAGTTACAAGAAAAGTTTTGACAGGGACCATGTTAGCAAAACATTCTGGATTGCAATTTGCAAGTGGAATGGAACAATAAACAATGAGTTGGATCCAGGATTTGACTTCCATGGGTGGAATGGCTCTGCTCATGGAAAGTGCCTCCTCATTTATGGGGATCCCCCTTATTCCTGTCCCCACTGCTCACTCCATTCAGCCTGGTCTCTCAACCCTCTTTGCTTTTTCTGGGGCTGCTGAGGGGAGGAAGTCTGCTTCTGCCAACTCAGATGCATGCACCCAAGCCAGACGCATGCATCTGAATCCAATAATCCACTCATATAGTCTCTGGCATATTCCATTTCTCATCTTAACTCTACCCATCATGATCCATCTCTTTTCCAGCAAAGACTGAGTAAGTAAAGCTTGCTCTTGTCTAGAAACTATGTTCCATTGTCCACCTGATTATTCTTCCTGAAAGGGTAGTTTTCAGATGTCCCCAATGTCTTGTGATTTGTGAAAGCAGTTTCAGAAAAGTCTGAGTGTGTTGTTGTTGTTGACAGTACTTGTAGTGATGTACAATCCAACTAGACTTGTCTCTCAGAATACATGTGAGCCCATTTTCCAGGCCACAATGATTTATAAAGAGCTGCGTTAGACAAACTAAAATATTGTCTTCTGTCACCAAGCATAGCATCATGAGCTTGTCTCCTTAATGGGAAGAGGTCTGTATTCTATGGGAAAGAGAGCACATTGGACTTTTAGCAAGTAGAAAGACTTTTATTATACTTTTCACAATAGCAGATCTGAGGAAACATGTGCAGTGTTTTTAAAACCTCCCAAAATATGTGCATAGAATTGCAAAACAAAACAAAAAGTGCTTGATAGCCTTCTCCTCCATGAATTTGTCCAATCCCCTTTTAAAGCCATCCACTTTGTCACATGTTGACAGCTACAACACAGAGCCACGAACAACCATAACATGTTGAAAATGTTTTTATTGGCCTTGGCATGTTGTTGTTGTTAACTGAATTTATTTGTCCCCCTTCTCTTTAAAAAGACCCAGGCACCTTACAACAAAAATATTAAAAAGATACAAAATATAAAACAGCTAAAAATAATTTTTGTTAAAACACCGAAATATAACATGACAAAAACTTCAGAAGAACCATAACCAAAGACAACTGATGCATAACAAGTTCATCATATGCTTCCAAATGACTAGGCGTAGAGGAAAATTTTCACCTGGCACTGAAAAGATGACAATGTTGGTGCTAGGCAGGCCTCACTGGGGGGAGTGTTCTACAGTAGTGGGGGGTCACCACTGAAAAGACCCAATTCAATATGCTAGTTTATAGGTCACACAATACCTCCCTCAGAGGAAACACTCTGAGGAGGGCTTCATCTGTTGATTGTAATGTATGGGTAGCTTCAAACCAGGAAAGGCACTCTATCAGGTATTGTGTGACCTATAAACTAGCATGTTGAATTGGGCTTGGAAATGTATGGGCAGCCAGGCCAGAACTGGTGGTATATGCTTGGACCTTCTGATCCCCATTATCAGCCCGACTGTTGCATTTTGCACAAGCTGCAGTTCCTGAATTGTCTTCAGTAAACCATAAATTTACTGATTCATGGTCCCTGTCATTCTGATTTTTAACTTATGGCCTGCTGATTCTGTTACATAGTTGTGCTTTGTTTTAACTATAATTTATATTTATATTGTAAAAACAACAGTCTTGTGGCATCTTAAAGATTGACAAATTTATTCTGGCATAAGCTTTTTTGCCCATTTCGTCAGAAGTGTATATTGTAGCTTTATCATTGTACACCATCTGGAGATGTTGTACATGACAGGCAGTACAGAAATATTTTAACATCTATAATAATAAAAGAGGATGTGTCTGTCTGTCCATCCATCACCACCAAAGCACCAAGATTTTGAAACCTAGACAGCTGAAACTTGGCATACATACTAGGGGTAACCTTGGGGTTATTTTGTTTTTAAAATGTATTAATTAATTTTAATTAATTGTGAAGTGTGATCGAAGCCTGCAATAGTATCTTCCGTCACTAGAGGCATACTTCCCTAGCCAGCACATAGTTTTGCAGTCCATAGTTTGAAGCCAGGGGAAATTAGTAGGCCGAGGGACAAAGTTACATGCTTCCCCTGCAGTGGGGCAGCCCCTCCTTCAGGGAAATGGAGTGGACCGATCCTTACATTTTCAGTCACTAGGGGCAGGCTTCCCTAACCAGTGCATAGTTTTGCAGTCAATACAGTTTGAAGCCAGGGGTGATTAGCAGGCTGGGAGACACATGCTGTGGGGCTGCTCCCCTTCAGGGGAATGGAGTGGACAGGCCCCTCCCTTAAGTGGCTACAGGAATGCACCTGGCAGGGGCCATGCCGACGGGCTGCCAGCAGGCATGGATCTACTCGGATGGGTTGGGCACAGTGTGTCCAGATCTCTGAGAGCTGTGAAGGTTTGCTTCGCTGCAACAAAGTATGTGCTATTTAGTAGGCCGCGGGACAGTGTCGGGGCGGTGCAAGGTACCAAAAAGATCTGGGGCTCAGGCTCACAGGATGTAAAAATACATAAATTTGCATATGCTAATTTACATTTTCTCTAAAGCTTGTGTGTGTGTGTGTGTGTGTGTGAGAGAGAGAGAGAGAGAGAGAGAGAGAGTGATTAAAGGACCCTGTCTCCTAAGAACACCCCTATTTGTAAAAAGGGATGTATGGACACGGCATTTGATTTCAGAAAAAACCTCAGGCAGAAAGATTCGGGGGGGGGGCAGAAGGAGGTGCAGCACATGTGGGCAAAAAACCAGCTAATCCAGGGGGATCAGATGCAACAGAGATCATCAGGGGCCCTGTACCTATATTTCAGCAAGTGCCCATGGACAGTGGGGGGTGGGGCAGATGGCCTCCCAGAGATTCGGGGCTCCATATGAAGGATTCAGGGCTTCAGCTCTGGTGGGCTGCCCCCTAATATGCCTCTGGACAGCGTTATATGCCTGCTCCTCCCTCCCGGCTTTGGGGCTGCCCACCTTAGTAGAATGGAGTGGGAAGACCTCTCCCTCGGGGTTATGGGATGCACCATGACAGGGGCCATGCCTGGGGGTGCCAACAGGCATGGCTTCACTCAGGCAGGGCAGGCACATTGTGTTCAGCTCTGACAGGTGCACATTTGCTTGCAGCCTTCACTGTATTAACATATGGGCTATCCCCACCTGCACGAACCCAGGCCTGTTTGCTTCTAAATAAATAAAATAAACATGTAAACATACTTGAAGGGCTATATTTCTTAGGTCATGCATTTTTAATTCATGTTTGAGAATAAATGCTTCAAATTGAGATTACTTCCAGTATTCCCATAATGTAAGTAAACATGTGTTGTGCCTCTGTTTGTGACAGGGAAGGAAGACTTAGGGCAACTGAGGGCCGGGAGAGGCCAGGCACATGTCATTTTATTTATTTATTTATTTATTTTATTTAATACATTTTTATACCACCCAATAGCCGAAGCTCTCTGCAGCCTAGCCCAGCTGTGCTGACCTGCCAATCAGCTTTTGCTTAAAAGACAGGCCCCCAAACACACTTCAGACGCTGGGAGCAATTGTTGTTGCAGATCAGCCCTAGCAAAGATGCTCCTGCCAGCTCCTGGACCTAGACTCGTGTATTTTGACCCCAGTTTGACTTTGATTACCCTTTGGCGTGCTCTCTACTGGTTTGTGTTTTCTTTGATTTTCGATGGATATTTTGGCTTCTAACCTTGGACTGCTTTTACAGCTACTGCTTATCTCTCCACTGGAGTAATGTATGACAACATGCCAGGCAGATTGGGCCCAGCAGCAGAGCACAGGCTTTGTCTGCAGAAGGTCCCGGGCGCAGCCCCTTGCACCTACAGTTAAAAGGATCAGCACGCAGATTATGGGAAAGTGCTTTCTCCGAAACCCTGTGTTAGGAAGCAGCTCTCTGTTGAGTAAACAGTGCTGACTCCATTTTGAGACAAAGCTAATAAGCCAGGTGTCTCCATCCCCAGCTTCAGCAAAGGCGGGAGAAAGGCACAGGAATGGGGCTGAGAGTGATCAGGTAAGACTAGATCAAGCAATTCAGTTTCTAATGGACCTCCTAAAATGCATTCTCCAAAGGCAAAGGTGTGTGTGTGGGGGGGTAAGTGTGGCGTAACCCCACAATTCAGTTCCCTGGTGTATGTCTGCATTAGTATGTTTAGTGAGCAGGGATGTTGAAGAGTCCTTGGTCTCGAGTCCGAGTCCTTGATCCAAAATGGTGACTCACGAGTCCCGAGTCACTCCCAAAGCTGACTCCACGAGTCCCTATTAAAATCAATGGGGTTTTTTCCAGAACAAAATAAGGCTACTTCAGATGTGTGGCTTAAATAAATTCTAGGCACAAGTGTGCCTTTTTATTTAGAAACTCTGCAACTGATTTTGGCAAGAACAGACCAGGCAGACAAACCCAAAATAACCAGGCAGGCAGAGGAGGCAGGGAACCCCAAAGCAGGCAGGCAGAGGCCTTTGTCTTGGACAATTCAAACTGTGGAACTGGTTAAGAAGGGACCAGGCAGGCAGAGGAGGCAGGGAACCCCAAAAAAGGCAGGCAGGCAGGCAGTGCCCTTTGTCTTGGACAATTCAAACTGTGGAACTGGTGAAGAAGAGACCAGGCAGGCAGAGGAGGCAGGGAACCGCAGGCAGGCAGGCAGGCAGGCAGTGCCCTTTGTCTTGGACAATTCAAACTGTCCAGTGTACAGACGCACCAACAGGATTTTCTGGGGCCCGTATACTGTATGGGGATTGGGGCCCTCACCTAGCCTGCAATGTATGGGCAAGAACTGCTCTTTATGTAGATATATTACATAGGTTTAGAACTGCAACATACCAATTTGTTCAGTTTTGTTTTAATCCCTGTTACTGAATGAAGAATGCCTAACAAGTTATTTTTTCCAGTTCCTGGAAGATCATGATGTTTTATCAGCTGCTGAGCTCTGAATAAATATGCACTGCCTCTTGGTGGAAAAGAATGAAAGGCAGATGTCTATTACATTGCTCTAACTACTGTGGAACATGATAAATGTCTTGCAGCAATTAAAAAAACACACATTTCAAACAATACATCTAATACCTTCATGAAGAAGACGAAGACGACGAAGAAGAAGATACAATGACAGGAGGAGGTAGAATTGCATTATATAGTGAATGAATTATTTGGACTTAGCTTCTCGTCTTTTCTAAGTATCAGAGGCAGTATGCCTAGGTACACCAGCTGCTGGGGAACACAGGGAGGAGAATGCTGTTGCAGTCCTGTCCTGCTTGTGGGTTTCCCACAGGCAACTGGTTGGCCACTGTGTGAACAGAATGCTGAACTAGATGCACCCTTGGTCTGATCCAGAATGGCTCTTCTTATGTCCAAGGCCTCCAATTACCTCTGAGCAATCTATATTGGGCAAGTTCATGCTCTATGGATAACAATGACAATGTATTTACGTAACTGCCTTTCACTCATAGCCAACTACATGTAATCATTTATGAGGAACTTTTAAGTGCCACAAGATGTTCAAATTTACTTTCTTTTTTTCTTAAAGTGTGCTTAGAATTGCGGGGGGGAGACTAGTTTTTTCAAATAATGATGATGATGATGATTTAATATATTATTATTAATATTTATATCCCACCTTTTCCCCTCTTGCAAGGAACCCAAGGCAGCTAAGACAATCCTCCTTCTCCTCCTTCATTTTATTCTCACAACAGCCCTGCGAGGTAGGTTAGGCTGAGAGACAGTGACTGGCCCAAAGTCACCCAGCAAGCTTGCTTGCGCGCTCTAGCCCAGTGTTCTCCAACCTTGGGTCCCCAGATGTTTTTGGCCTACAACTCCCAACATGCTGGGGACCCAAGGTTGGAGTGCTCTAGCCACTCGGGAAGGCGCTTTAGCTTGGAGAAGGCCACGCTGCCATGGAGGCGGCTGGCGAGGAAAGTGCAGAGCCTAAAGCTTGCCTCTCTTTACTTCCCCCGCCCAGCCTGAGGTCCGCAGCCGCAGATTCCACACACGGCCCCCATTTTAACTTAACAACAACGTGGGGGGAAAATAAATATCCGCGTCGGGATATTAACCCCCCCCAACCCCAATTCACTGTGCTTCCTCAGAGACTTATTTCCTCCATAAAATTATGATTGCATGCATGTCTACTCAGAAGACCTCTGAGTTCAAGGGGGCTTACTCCCATGTATATGGCTAATAGGATTGCAGCTTTAAGAGTGCAATCCTATGCATGTTTAGACAGAAAAGAAGTCCTACAACTCTCAGCATGCCCCAGCCAGCTATGCTAGGAATTTTTGTAGGACTTTTTTCCTGTCTAAATATGATAGGATTGCACCCTTCAACTTGCTGCTATTCCCCGTTCTCTGGAGCCCTTCAAAGGGGCAGGGCTTGCTTTTGTTCCCAACAGTGGAAATAAATAAACCATACCCTCGAGTCGTGAGGATGATGATCCCCCCCCACGACATCCCCTCCCCTCCCCAATATCTCTTGGGGCTCCCACGCACAGACGAGCGCCTCTCACCCGCGCCTGGGCGCCTTTCTTTTGCACGCGCTCCGCCTGTTTGGGAGCAACCCCAAAGCAGCGCCCGGATCCTGCCCTCATGCTTCTTGTCCAGGGTCGCGATTCATACTCCGCCCGTTTTGTAGGGAATGTGCTTTTGCCTATGCGGAGGCTGACGGAGATGGAGAAAGTAGGGGAAAGTGCAAGGATGGGGGAGGAGAAAGACTGCTTGGCTCCAGCCCCAGGCAAGATTGCAACAGAGAGGGTGTGTCTCTGTGTATGTGACAGAGAGAGAGAGACCTTCAGACTGACCAACTCAAGAGGCAGGAAGAGTAAGCCAGTTCAGCAGCAGCCATGGCCTTGCTTAGAAGTAAGGTCCCCACTCAAAACTTTTATTTTGAATCGGAATTGCTATTACTATTTTGCTCGTTTTGTCCCGAGTCGAGTCTCGAGTCCCATTAAAAATATAGGGACTCGAGTGGGTGAGGGGACTCAGTCGGACTCGCGAGTGGAGTCCTTGAGTCCCCATCCCTGTTAGTGAGTATAGAATGTTGAACTGAGTGGGTGTGATTTGTGATGTCTTGGAAAGGGTGGGGGGAGGAGTATATAAGGAGTGTTTGAGTGATGTCAGAGGGTGTTATGGGAGTGTCGAGTAGTGTGTTTGGAGTGTGGGGGGAGCTGGGAGTTGGGGAGTTAGGTAGGTTGGATTATTTGTGTCTTGTCTGTCAGGAGTTTTGAGAGAAATCAGTGCTTGTATTAGGAGTGAAAGTATTTAGAGTTATAGGGACTTACTAGATTAATGACAAAGTGTTTGGTGTAGGCAGGTTTAAAGTTATTTTCTGGAACTAAGATTTTGAGAATTAAAATAAACTTATTTTTATTTTGTTTGCTACCCAAATCCTACGTGTCAGCTTGGCATTATTAAACTGCATATTGAGTTTCAGGGAGGATCTCTTCTGAAATAGAAGACGGTTTGCGAGAATCCTAGCAATATTTTACCTGCGGTAGCTAAGAGAGAAATGCCCCGATAATTTCCACAGTCTGTTCTATCACCCTTCTTAAAGAGGGTGATAATTATGGCATCCCTGAAGTCTTCTGGGATCTCTTCTCTTATCCAGATTTTTCCGATGAGTTTATGTGGTTTCCGCCCCTCTAGAGGGACAGTAGACATGATTTTTACTGCACGTCAGCTCCAAGAAAAATGCCGGGAGCAAAATCAACCCCTTTATATGGCATTTATTGATCTGGCTAAGGCCTTTGATACTGTAGACTGAACAGCTCTCTGGACTATCCTTATGAAAATTGGATGCCCCAATAAATTTGTGAATATCTTGCGACTTCTCCATGACAACATGACGGCAATGGTTTTGGACAACAACGGCTCTCATGGTGCTCCATTTAAAGTGGGATCAGGTGTTAAACAGGGATGTGTTATCGCCCCAACATTATTTGCTATTTTCATCGCCATGATTTTACATCTTGTCGAGGGGAAACTTCCCACTGGTGTGGGAATTATATATCGAACAGATGGAAAGCTTTTTAATCTCAGCAGGCTGAAAGCAAAAAGTAAGGTAATTACAACCTCCATTGTGGAACTTCAGTATGCTGATGATAATGTGGTCTCTGCACATTCAGAGCATGATCTCCAAACTATCCTAAATGCTTTTGCAGAAGCATACAAAAAACTTGGTCTTTCACTTAACATCAAAAAAACCAAAGTGCTTCATCAGCAAGTGCAAGTTAACCCTTTGGTGATGCCATCTATCCAGCTTGGCGGGACAATACTGGAAAATGTCGATCATTTTTTCTGTCTTGGCAGCTATCTTTCTGTGACAGCTAACATCGACAGTGAAATCCAGCATCATTTGAGCTCCGCAAGTGCCGCATTTTCTCGAATGAAACATAGAGTGTTCGAGGATCAGGATATCTGTAAGAAGACCAAAACGCTGGTTTATGAAGCCATTGTATTTCCAACTTTATTGTATGTCTGCGAAACATGGACTATCTATAAACGTCACTTCCACCTCCTTGAAAGATTTCATCAACGTTGCCTCCGGAAAATCCTGCAAATTACTTGGGAAGATAGGCGAACAAATATCAGTGTACTGGAAGAAGCAAAGACTACTAGCATTGAAAAAATGATCCTTCAACGCCAACTTCAGTGGACCGGTCATGTTGTTCGAAGTCTCCCAAAGCAGTTACTTTATTCCCAACTCAAAGATGGAAAGCGGAATATCGGTGGTCAATATAAAAGGTTTAAAGATGTTCTTAAGACTAATCTAAAAAAATGCAATATAAACATTGAAAACTGGGAAGCTCTGGCCCATGAACAATCTAACTGGAGGTTGGCCTTTCACAAAGGTTCCATGGACTTTGAAGAAGCCTGAGTGCAAGGTGAAAGGGAGAAACGTGCTAAGCGAAAAGCATGTCAAACAAATCCTTTACAGGACCATCTTCTATCTGGTAACCTGTGTTCTCACTGTCGGAAGCTGTGTGGATCTAGAATTGGCCTCCACAGTCACTTACGGACCCATCGCTAGAGTCTACACAATTTTTTAGAATTTCCTCCTTTTATTATTTTATTTTTGTAATTTTATCCTGGAATCTTACTTGGTCACGAGTGATCGCCTACTATGGTCATCTTTTATTAACAGAATGGAGGCAGTCATCATCGTCATCATCATCATCATCATCATCATCATCATCATCATCATCATCATGCGATCACTCGTGACCGAGTAAGATTGTCTTTCAGGATAAAAGGAGGAAATTCTAAAGAGGATAGTGTAGACTCTAGCAAGGAGTCATCATTGGGTGCCTTGCTTCCCACAGTCAAGGCTTCCTGCTTTCCTTCCTCTTCACCTGAAACCAGGAGTTGCAAGCTTGCTGGTTCCTGGCTGCAGGAAAGGACTTCAGCCCAGAGAAAGGTATATTGCTCTTAGAGGTTCTTAGTACAAATTGTAGTCTCAACCCCCTCTTTCCCTTCTTTGTATGTGTGTATTTTTATTTATTTATTTATTTATTTATTTATTATATTTATACCCTGACTTTTTTCCTGCAAGGAACCCAAGGCGGCTTACATAATCCTCCTCCTCCTCTCCATTTGATCCTCACAACAACCCTGTGAGGCAGGTTAGGCTGAGAGTCAGTGACTGGCCCAAAGTCACCCAGTGAGTTTCATGGCTGAGCGGGGACTAGAACCCAGATCTCCCAAGTCCCAGTCCAACACTCTCACCACTACGCCACACTGGCTCCTTCCCATGGTCATGAAAACCACTTTTAGGCCTGGGGCCCAGCTTTGACAAGAATGCAGCTAATTTCCCCATCAAGGCATAACTCAGTGAAGGTTAGAGTTGTAAATCGAGCCTCCGCCGGGGCAGAACGAGGCCGAGCATGGCCCCGCTCGCGCCCCGGCGAGGCCTTACCTCCTCTTCGGGGCGGCTCGCGCATTCCGCGGAGAGCCGCCCCAGCCGCCCGATCCGGTGGAGAACCGCCCGCTCTGCTCGAACAGTCCCGTCCCGTCACTTCCGGGACCGGAAATGACGCAACGGGACCGATCTGCGCCTGCGCAGAGGCCCCGTCGCGTCATTTCCGGTCCCAGAAGTGACGCGACGGGACCTCCAAACGCGGTAGGGGATTGTTCGAGTGGCGCTGTGCACCGCTCGAAAAAACAAGGCAGGCAGGGGGGGGGGAAACGGGGCGTGCAGCGTGCCCAGCCTTATTTTGCCCTCTAGCTAGAGTATCCCCAGGGTGTAAGTGTTAACAAATCCATTTGCTCAGCTAAGTCCCCCAAATCCAGCGTGTGCATTTGAATATCTGTAAACCTCAATAAATGTACCATTGTGGTGTTATCCTCTTTAATAGCATCTAAGTGTGGATCTCTTTGGGTGGGAATCACCTTCTTAGCCATAGATGCTCTATTTGCTCTAAAGATTCCTCACAAGCCGGTGTGTGGGTCTCATTGCGAGTTCATTATTATTATTATTATTAATATTATTATTATTATTATTATTTATATTTATTTATCGCCCATCTCGCCGGCAACCGGCCACCCTGGGCAATGTACATAGAATAAAAACAATAAAATACATTTAAAACAATATAAAATTTTTAAAATCTTAACCCACCCCATATTCCCGCCAGAACAACCAGGTTTTTAATGAGCGACGGAAGCTCAGCAGAGAGGGGGCATGGCGGAGGTTACTCGGGAGAGAGTTCCACAGTACGGGGGCCGCCACAGAAAAGGCCCTCTTCCTCGTCCCCACCAGTCTAGCTGCTTTGGCTGAAGGGACAAGGAGAAGGCCATCCGTGGCAGATCTTGTTGAGCGGCCCAATTGGTGTTGCTGGAGACGCTCCTTGAGACAGACTGGACCGGAGCCGTATAGGGTTTTAAAGGTCAAAACCAACACCTTGAATTCGGCTCGCAAGCAACTGGTAGCCAGTGCAAATCCTTCAGCACTGGCGTGATGTGATCCCGCCGGCGGCTGCCTTTAACCAGGCGAGCCGCCGCATTCTGTACCAGCTGTAGCTTCCGAACTGTCTTCAAGGGTAACCCCACGTAGAGCGCATTACAGTAGTCTAGGCGAGAGGAGACCAAGGCATGAACCACTGATGGGAGCAGGTGATTAGGAAGGTAGGGGCGCACCTGCCGTATCAGATGGAGTTGATACAGCGCCGCCCTGCTCACGGCTGCCACCTGAGCCTCCATGGACAGCTGGGAGTCTAGAATGACCCCCAAGCTGCGGACCTGGTCCTTCAGGGGGAGATGTACCCCATTCAGCACCAGGTCAACATCCCCTAACCTCCCCTTGTCCCCCACCAGAAGTACCTCGGTCTTGTCGGGGTTCAGTTTCAGCATGTTCCTTTTCATCCAGCCAGCCACTGCCTCCAGGCACTTGGACAGGGTCTCAACGGCCAACCTCGGTGAGGACTTGAAACAGAGGTATAGCTGCGTGTCATCCGCATACTGATGACACCGCACCCCAAACCTCCTGATGAGAGCTCCCAGCAGCTTGAGGTAGATGTTGAATAACATTGGGGAGAGGATGGAACCCTGCGGCACTCCACAAGTGAGCGGCCAAGGGTCCGAAGCCTCCTCCCCGAGAACTACCCTCTGGTACCTTCCAGAGAGGAAGGACCGGAACCACTGCAATACAGTGCCTCCCAAGCCCAAGCCCTCCAGGCGGTCCAGGAGGATACCGTGGTCAACGGTATCAAAAGCCGCTGAGAGATCGAGGAGGACTAGAAAGGAGCATTCGCCCCTATCCAAAGCCCTCCTCATATCATCCACCAAGGCGACCAAGGCCGTCTCCGTCCCATGTCCAGACCTGAAGCCCGACTGGCACGGATCTAAATAATCGGCTTCATCCAAGTGTGCCTTCAACTGAGCACCCACCACCTGCTCGATCACCTTGCCCAGAAATGGTAAATTGGAGACTGGGCGAAAGTTGTTTAAATCCTGGGGATCCAAGGAGGGCTTCTTTAGAAGCAGTCTTATTACTGCCTCCTTGAGGGCTGATGGCATCACTGCCTCCTCGAGGGAGGCATTAACCACCGCCTTGATCCCCTCACCCAGTCTCTCCCTGCAGCTCATTATGAGCCAGGACGGGCAAGGATCAAGCAAGGTGGTCGGCCTCACAGATGAAAGCACCTTGTCCACTTCATCAGAAGGAAGAAGCCGAAACCGATCCCACAAAACCGGTCTGCCATTGGCCTCCTCCCGCTCACTCCCTGTGTCCACAACGCACGATATGCGTCATACATGGTTCTAACAAGAGCACATCATGTAACACCTGGCAAGCAGCTGCCAGTCAGCACAGACAGTACTGGGTTAGAGTATTGTCACACTAACGATCAGCTAAGTATAGTTGAACCTTTTGCCTGCACTACCTGACCTGTTTCCACAAATGTATGGGAAGAGAACGCGCAGACTTTCCTCAACACTGACTGTTCATTTCTGTGAATATGACCTCATTGTATACATACATATACACACTGCTTTTCCCAACAGCCATCTGAGTGTTCATACACTAAACCAATGCCAGTTATGTCTTCCATTACTCATGCACTCATGCATTACTCATCTTAAAATATTTCAAGCTATTTAGTTACCAGCAAGGCTCACTTGGACTTCTCATAAAAATGCACAATGAATTTGGAAAATGCTGCCAGCCATATGACAGCTTATCTAGCTTCAGATTTACTGTCCACCAAAGGCCTGATTCCCACAAACAGTAGATAAGGTGATCCATTTCTGTCTGGGTTGCATTGTGGTCTAGGACCATGTGTCCCCCACCCCACTCCAATCAGAGGATGGCTGGGAAGTCTCCAAGGATGGAGAGGATTTGAGTCCTGGATCAACACAGGAGGCATTCACCAATTTATTTATTTATTATATTTATACCCCGCCTTTTTTCCTTCAAGGAACCCAAGGCGGCTTACATAATTCTCATCCTCCTCTCCATTTTTATCCTCAAAACAACCCTGTGAGGTAGGTTAGGCTGAGAGTCAGTGACTGGCCCAGAGTCACCCAGTGAGTACATTTAAAAATGTATTAAATAAATAAATAAATAAAGTGACTACCCACTTAAAGACTCCTGCAAAGGAGAACCCCAGGGGACAGTGGGGCTTCTGTCCCCTGCTCCTGAAAAATATAGCTTTGCCCCTCCTCTCAGACTTAGATAATTGCTCCCCAGAATAGAGCAATGTACTATGTGCTTCCTCCAGTATCAGAAGCAGTATGCCTAAGTACTCCAGTTGCTGGGGAACATGGGTGGGAAGGTGCTGTTGCACTCATGTCCTGCTTGTGGGATCCCTTGGGCAGCTGGTTGGCCACTGTGTGAACAGAATGCTGGACTAGATGGACCCTAGGTCTGATCCAGCATGGTTCTTCTTATGTTCTTAGAACCACCTGCAGCTCAGAAGATCCTCCTCCTTCATGCTGCAAACCCAGGCCCCATAGAAGGTCTTTCAGTCTTGCTGGAGTGCATGCCTACAAAAGCAGCACAGCACCTTTAATTCTCAAGCGGTCTTTCCCAAGCAAGGGCTTCGGGCACCCTCTCATAACAGGGTTAAATATCAGTCGGCTCTAATGCCCTGCTAGAGCGGGTTGGGCAACTTGTGGCCCTCCTGATGTTTTGGCCTACAAGTTGCCCACCCTGTGCTAGAGCAGCACTACAAGCTCACTCCTTGTTGTGGAGTATTCATCCTGCTGGCCTTAAATCCAGCCCCTCGGTGAGCTTTCCATGGTCCTGATCCTTGGCTGCCTGTTCTGCACCTTGCCATGCCTGGCCAAGAAGTCCCTGTTGGCTCTAGCATGGAACGGGAGACTGTACCACTCCAAATGCAAGTAGGGGAAATCAGGTGTAATATTCCTGTACAGAATAATAATTTTTAAAATCTAGCATGACAGGCCATTACCTGGTCTTCTCCCAGACATGCTTTTTTTTTTTTAATGTGTATGAATGTTTTCCTGTGACAGAGCATTCTATCATTGTGAACCCACATCTTCAGTCTGAAATGGTACAAACCAGACACAAGTTAGCCACCTCAACGGCCAATTGTGAGAACTACCTCAAAGATTCTGAATTGTTTTCTGGTGCTTGAACCACAGTTCAATCCAGGACAATCACAAGCAAACTGATAAATTATTGTCTCTTGGTATACTAACCCCCCCACCGAAACAACCCAATTTCAAATCCAAATTAAGGCATGGTAATTTATTCTTTGCTTTAAAAACATTTACATGAGACAGGCAATCTCCACAAAGCACTCATCTTGAACACTACCAATGGAACTCACCGATAAGCATCTTAGCATTGCATCTTTTCCTTTAGAAAGTAGAGATACTGTGAAAGGTTTCTGCAAAGAAGATGAGTTTTTATCAAATCTACCAGAATACTTTACAGTTGTTTCATGTTCTCATTGGAAAGGTGAATATCTATTCAGCCAACACACACTTTAAAATGAGAGGATTAGCATTTTACTAACTATTCATCATAGTCACAAAAAGTGCCTAGCTTCTATGCATTATATTACAATGCTAAACCTTTTAACGACCAATGTTCTCTATGTGTAAAGACATTTCTCTGTGCAGAGGTAGGCAGTATGCAAAGGTCCATTATCCATTTGCATGATAATGAAGTAAAATTTGTGTTAGCTAAGAAGCTGGTTACAAACCAAAGTCAGATTTCTTGCTTGCAGTATCTAAGGTTTCCAGCTATTATATCTGGCCCTGCTTTCATTTCAACCTCTGTTATTTACACGTCTAGGGGCGTTTCTGAGCAGAGTTGCTACTCTGACAGATTTTTACTGGCCCAACCAGAATGTTATCTTGTTGAACTGTTGCCTGAACTAAAATTAAAATTTTAATTTTGATGTTAGCATGGATGAGCAGTCCACAGCACATGCATGGATGCTGAGGCATCACTTGTGACAGGGGTGGGCAACATGCAACCCACACCCACATGCTGCTGAATTCAGCAGCGATGGGTGGGGGAGGAATCACCAAATTTAGTGCTACGGAGTGCTAAAAGGATCAAATTTTGCTTGAGAAGAAGGTAAATATTTGAGAACAAGTTAATTTTGGCCCTTATAGTGTTCTGAATTAGTCTGCTGCTGAATTTCAACAGCAAATCAGCAGGGGGGTTTGTGGGCACCCTGCTGAGTGCAGCCCACAGGGGGTCTGTGGTGGGGGGTTTGGAAACGGTCCCTGGGACCCTCAGAGTTTCCCACCATGAGGTACGGTGTGACTGCATGTGTACGTATTTGTTATGCCTCCATTTGGGATGGAGGAGGAGGACATAGGGCAACTGAGCCAGAGTGTGTATGGGGAGGGGTCAGGCACATGTCATCTGCAGCCTGGCCCAGCTGCGCTGCCTTGCCTTGCCAGTCAGCACTGGCTTAAAAGACAGGCCCCAAACACACTTCAGACGCTGGAAGCAATTGTTGTTGTGATCAGCCATAGCCAGACACTCTTGCCAGCTCCCGGACTGAGACTTGGGCATTTTGACTCCAAAACAACCTTGACAACTCTTCGGTCTGCTCCTAAACTGGTTTGTGTTTGCTTGATTTCAGATACATATTGTGGCCTCTTACCTTGGACTGTACTGTGATAACGACTACGGCTTATCTCTGGACCGGACTAATTTACGACAGTATTGTTCATGTCTATGCTATGAATTCTGTGGTCGCGAACTGTGAAAATGTGCAATAAATTGTGCCACAGGGAGTAATGCCCCTTAAAAAGAAATGTGTGGAGGCTACTGCCACCATTCTGCAAAGTACATTGCAAAATTGCATGCATGCCTGTTGACCTCCTAGCCACTGCTCAGCAGAGACAGCAGTGACTGCCTGCTATCTTGTCCCAGTCCAGTTCAGTGGAAATTAATCCTTTCTGTCCCAAAAATGAGATCCTTCATCCATGGTGTGCATTCCAGGAATAGCAGTCCAGCTCCTTGATCGCACCTGTTAATCATTTATCCAAACTACATCTGCATTAATGCACAAAGACACGGACTCCTTAAATTGCATTTACAACCACAACAAGGGAGAGGGACTTTTTGGTGGTCCCCCACCCTTGCTTATGGAATGCTCTCCACAGTGAGGTCCACCTGGTGCCAACAGTGTTCTACTTTCAATGCCAGGTTAAGACTTCCCTCTACTCCCAGGCAGTTGACGGCATATGATAAGGTTTTAACTGGTCCTGGGATTTTTATTCTTGAGTGTTTTAAATTGCTATCATAAATGGTTTTTTATATTATTTTTATATTGTATTTTTAAGGTTTTAAGATTTTGTAAGCTTCCCAGAGAGCTTTGGCTATTGGGTGGTATAGAAATGTATAATTAATTAATTAATTAATTATAAGAAGAAGAAATAAAGAAATGCTGAGGATAGTGTTCCCCAACCTGATGACCTCCTCCAGATGCAATACAACATAACCTCCTCCAAATGGAATACAACATGACCTCCTCCAGATGGAATACATCCATCAGCACCAACCAATAAGATTCCATCCTAAGAGAAGGTCAAAAGATTGATTAGGGGGTTGCTGTTGGGGGTTTACAAGAAATATGTTACGTAAATTTGTTATTGCACATTGTAGAAAATAACTGCTCTCACTTTTTTCTTATTAACAGTAAAAATCTTATCATGAGTCCGTGGAAAGCTAAGCAGGGTCAGGCCTGGTTGTTACTTGGATGGGAGACCCCTCCTCTAGTTTCCTGCATTGAGCAGGGGGTTGGACTCGATAGCCTTGTAGGCTCCTTCCAACTCTGTGATCTATGAAATGAAATCTATGAAAATCACTCCGATATATACAGGTGTTCTTCTTCAAGCAATATATTATATTGTGAATGCAGTGTAGAAACAACTTAATTGTCACTGGAAATTCATGTGGAAGAAGAGCAAGTATGTTTCTATCTTCTACACAAATGCTGTTTGTAAATCTGTACTGATTAAATAATCGTTGCAGAAATATTTCTGCAGTGCTCCAGACTTGCCACCAGCCTAGTCTTTGTTACATGCTATATAGGTAGGCTACTCATTCATGAATGTCAAGGGATTTATGCTGCATTCATATCTTTTTCTTCAAGATCCAGTGGTGGTGCAGGAAATTAAACTGGGAACCCTCTAATCTCATGAAAGCTCTTTCCAAGTCACTGGGGGATGGACTCATGAATTTTTCATGGAGACTCTGTGGTAGAGTTGTCAATCAAAGATCAGCTAAGAAGAACCTTTCCAAGAAAGCTTGCCACAGGGATGCAAGTAAACCTATCAGAGAGTTCTCTCTACTTGTAGAAAGTGAGTAATGGAAGCAGCATAATCCTCCTACAGAAGGGACACTGTCACTTTATAGGGGGTTGTGTTCTGTAATGATTATCTGTGATGCGGGTCATTTTATTTCCTTCTCAGTTCCTTTTTGGTGCTATTTTGTAGTAACTTTACCATGTTACTGAGAGAGAGAGAGAGAGAGAGAGAGAGAGAGAGAGAGAGAGAGAGAGAGTCTATTACTGATGGCCCAGATAATTGAAATCCTTACCTTCTTGTCTTGTAATCAAGCTGCCTTTGAAAACCAATGTATTCTTTTTCAAAAACACAATTCTCTCCAAAAGCTCTATCTTCTTCTAACATGTACAAAAGTTCATTTCACCCATTTTACACTCCTTAAAGACTGGACTGAAAAAAATGGATTTTCAATAACTCCTGGGTATTAAATCATGCCAGTACCAATCATTCTTGGTGCTGATATACTAGCATATTCTTAGTGCATATGAAGCACTAAGGCTGTGATCTGATACCCACTTTCCTGGGAGTAAGTCCCATGGAACACAGTAAAACTTAATTTTGAGTAAACATGTATAGGATTGTTCTGTACGTTTGTTTGTTTTTTATTGAAACAAATGTTTAACCTGTGTCCATTGTATGAAAAGAGTTTTCAGAATGGGAATTGTAAATAAAGTCTTTGCTGGATTCAAATATCTCAAGTGTGTTAATCTTACAGTTTAACCCCAATGGATGCATTATTGTTAAAGGATTCTTCATTAATGTAAGGAAATGCTTGTTACCATGTAGCTATTTAGCATTTGGAATCCAAATTCAATCCTACAAATATATTACAGAGTGCTTATTATCATTCATTTAGCAATTTATTCAAATGCTTTATCAACATCTCTTGCCTGAGACTTCTGTTTCCATCAGGTTAATATTTTTAAATGTTACTGTGTCAACGTGATTTATAACCTGATCCCATATGCTGAAGCTCTGAGCCAGCAGCTCTTTATGTCTACTGGAATGTGATCTGACTTCAGTCTCAATTCTGGTGCAGCTGTTCCTGTATCAGGATTCCCACCCAGCTCCTGTACAGGTCAGATATGCAACACAAAGGACTTTTTCATGGTGGGCCCAGGTATATGCTGGGGTATAAGTTGTATCAAAGCTAGTCAAGAACTTCAGCGGGAGTACTACTTCCCCAATTGACTGGGCCCAGTGTGTTTTTCTTCACAGAAAAGAACAAGTGTCTGTAAACATGGGGCTTTGGCTTATATTTTGACTGCACATTTAGATTGCAATCTAAGCTACCCAAATTTGAAACGCTCCATTAGTGGGAATCTATTGATTCTTTGAGAACACAACTGTCAATCAGTAAATAACTGCATTTATTTGGTCACTAGTTGCAGAAAGACAGGGCATTAAAATATTTGTGTGTGTGTGTGTGAGAGAGAGAGAGAGAGAGATCTATATTTATAAATATGAAATATTTAAATAATAAAGAAATGATTGTGCTGGGAAAGTTTCATAATCCTATGTCAGGACTTCTGTTGGAATCTCAGCCCAGTTTCTGCTGTTTCCCTCCTGTGTTTTCTTCCTGCAGCTTTAGACTTCTCCTTTTGCTCTAGTCTAAGCCCAGCATCTGCTCTGCAGCTGAACTAAGCCCTTCCTGGCTGCCTTCTTGCCCTGCTCAAACAAGATGCAGAAAAGTCTCCATGCTCCTGGCAGAACCTGACCTCTTGAGAGACATCTGGGTCCACCCACGGCTATTGCCATGTCTCAGTTGCTATAGAAATGCTATCCAGGCTTCCTGCTGCTTCTCCTGGCCAACTAAAGAGCAATGGCTGATTGAGACCACAGCTAGGCAGGGTTTCCCATGATTTCTCCTTTACCATGGCTGGCTCACTACAGACTCCCCTCACCCCAGAAAATGAATCAGCTGGATGAAGAGAGATCCCAGGCATCCTTTAATGTACTAAAATACTTAATTTAAATTTATGAGCCTTGTGCTTTTTTAAAATGCAATGCACTGATCCAGATTTTGATCTTATGTATGAGCTACAGTTAGTTTATGGTGAAGTATAAGTGAGAAACTCAACAGCAGGTTTAGGTTAAACCACCAAAAGCGTTCACTGTTGAAAATCCTGGATGATTCTGAAGAAAAAACATTATTTTTTCAATATCTGTCAAGGGCACTACATTATGTTCCTGTGTCCTGCAAACCCAAACATACACACATACTCTCCAGCTTTTGCAGCCTGCCAGAGATAGTTCAAACAAAGAGTGCTCATTTATTACAATATCACTCACTGGGATAAGTTAGCAGCACTAAAATGCTATTTCACGGTAATGGACAGTAACTACTAATTACTCAAAACAAATGTGACAGACATTTCATCTCAAAATACAGGGCAAAGGAAAAGTATGTTGAGTGCACTATATTTGTTGACATTTCATGAGAGATCAAGATCGGACTATTTGGCTGTAGAATTATGACATCTTCCTACAATTTTTCTAATCACAGTCCCAATTTACATTTAAGTTACCTGTATCATTAGTTCCTGCTAATTCAATTGTTGGCCTGAATGAACCTTATTATCCTGAGGTACCTTTCTGAGTGTTTTGCAACTCTTTGAAAGCTCAAAAGACATTCCTGTTAGATACAACTGGGGCATTAGGATGATGGCACTTGAAGAAAGATACTATCTTTACATCCACTGAATGCACAATATTCTCTTTCAGCAGCACAAGGAGCTCCACTCTGTCCTCATGACCTCGCTTCTCAGCTAATACAGAAGGCAATGACACGCACACAAATTCCAATTATTGATCGAAAACCACAAATTTACTCTCCTGGAGCTACAAACGCATGCATCAGTATTATCTATATAGCAGGGAAATATTAGAAGTCAGCAACCAAGGAGCACTCAGTTAAAAATGACCAGCAAGCTTATCCTAAATACTATTTTTTATATTTCTAATGTTATGTTGCAAAGATGGGCTTTTGAAAGAAATTGACTGAGCATGGTGGGGGAGGGGGGATAAAAAGAAGAAGAAAACCAACTTGGTGAGATTAAAAAACAACAACACCCTACCAAGCAGTTGCTGATATGGTGAGCTGGATTGATTTTTTTCTGTTTCCTTTGTATGTTTTAGCATATGAAAGCTGTAGCCCTCCGCCCCACTCCTGCACAGACATTCTGTTTATAACCCATTAGGCATGCTGCAAATTTCAGATGAAGTGTTATTAACAAAAATCCCTGGAAGAAAAGCTCTCCTGTAACCCTGGCAGCATGACTACTGGGCAAGAAGGAATAGCTCCATATATGTTTATCCTTCTACACAGTTCATTTCACACTGACCTCGACCTCTGTCATGTCAGAGGTTACTCGCTTTTATAGGACCTTTGGTTTCCCTCATCATACCCCTAAGAAGCAAGATGGAAACAAAATTAGCAAAGGCAAAGTCCCCACCCCAACTGGTGGTAAAGACAACATATTAATCAAAGTTGCATGCATTATTTGTATTTGCTTTCAACCTGGGAATCTCTTTCCTCCCTCCCTTCCAGCACCTTTTAATGTCAAAGCCCTATGGTGAATCCACACCTAACAAATGTCAGAGTCTCATGAAATCTTTAGAAACATACCCAACCTATTTGGTGATACAGTTTCTTTTAGTATGCAGACCTGAGTACAGAAAGGAGCTTTGAACATTGGCTTTATCCTCCTGGCAGAGAGTGATTTTCTAAGCACGGAAATGCAGAAGCCGATCCAGCCTACCTGTACTTTTTGTCTAAGTCATACCAATTATTCATGATGCCTTTTGAAAAACGTAAATGTCAAAATATATCTTTTTAAACAAATGACAAAGGAGTTTCTTTGTCCTTGGACACTTTGCACTTGGACACTTTCACTCTTATCTGTTTTCTTGGAGTAATTATATGCAGTGGCGTAGTGGACCCAGGGCTCGTAGGGATGCAGCCCCAGCACTTTTTGATTAGCAGGGACACTGACCGTCATCTGCTGCCCCTCTCAGAATTCCCTGTTCCATCTGAGCTTAGATAGCTGAAATCCTCATAGTTGCTGAATTTTCTCAGCAACAATATATCATTCCCTATTGTAATGCAACACATTTTGGGGTGTCTTGGTCTTGAATGGACAATTTAGACCCATTGGCTTAACAAAGACCTGCTCCTGGTGGAAATGAAAGGTGCTAGATCTGGTTTGTTGACATGAATCAACACAGCTGCCTGAATTTTTGGATTTTCCCTGGGCTATGGGGCCTGTCATGCCTGAATTTCAAAATTTACCACTACACCACAGATTATATCTGACACGGTATTAATGTCCATACTCATGACTGTCTTTCTTTCTTGTCTTCCCGGTGTATGCCCTCTCCTGTTCCACCATTTTCACCCTTATTTCATTTCTGGGAAGGGCAATCTTGTATCCCCTTGCAACAAATAAGGGAATGTGGAGATGTTGTCTGTTGTTTTTTATTATTATTGGTCTGTCCAGATGTTTGGAATGCAACTCCCAGTATCCCTCATCATTGGTTATGCTGGCTAGGGCTGATGATAGTCACAGTCCAAGAACATCTGGAGGGCCACATATTCCCCACTGTCAAGAAATACTCCCCCCCCCTTTTTTGAGATTTAGCTGCCTGTAAGGAAGCTCCATTTTGTGAGGAGGGGCCTGCATGCACTTGTTAAACCACCTGGTGTGTTATCACATGTTATTCTAGTCTCCAGGTCCATCAAGGCCAGAGTGGAACTCTTGCCAAATTAGACTCAGTGATTTCAGCTGGGTGGTTGTGAGAGCTTCTCTCTCTCCTCCCTCTCTCTCTCTCTCACACACACACACACACACACACACACACGGCCAAGGAAGTTATTCAGCCCACTAGTGATTGGCTAAGGAGGTTCATCTCTGAAGAAATTATCCAGCCAGCCAGGGATTGGCTAAGGAAGCTCACCTCACATTTGTCAAGGGCCTGGCAGATATAAAGCAAGGAAGGCTACTGTTGTTGTTTGTTTTTTGTTCCACACATGTGAACATATGTTCTGTTGCTCTTATGCTGATTGAGAATAATGCACCTCTGATTTCTGGTCCCTTATTGTAATGCTGCTGCTTTGATAGACTTTGAATGTAACTGGTTTAAATAGTAACATTTTGAAATGGATGTATTTGCCATTGATATCCTAGTGACCTGGATTAGTTAGTGATGTTAATATGGATATGTTTGTGATAATTTAATGAAAGAAGTGTTTCTTCATATATTTAGGGAAATTTTAATTGTAATATTTGCTAGCTTGTGATGTGGAAATACAGTAATACCTTGGAAAGTGAGTCTCTGGCAGGCATGAGCGGGGCCGATTTTGGCCCGCTCCAGGCGAGCGGTTACATCTCTACCTTGTATTGCAAGACGTCGCTTGTTTATCAAGTCAAAATTTATTTTAAAAATTAGCTTGTCTTGCAAAACGCTCTCAGACCAAGTTACTTGCAATCCAAGGTATTACTGTAATATTATGAAATGTTTGATATATTATTCTGTTTTTTGTTGTACATATATACTAGTTCATTCTTCTTGTGAGCTCTGACCATAATTTGGAGGAGCAGCATACAAATAAACATTATGATGAACATGAAAGCTCACGGACAATTCATGCAGTTGCTGCAGAATTTGTTGAATAGACTGATCTCCCCTCATCCAACAGGCAGGGAGCAGCAGCATTCTGCACTAGATGAAGTTTCCAAGATGTCTTTGAGGGCAGACAGCCCCACAACAAAATGCATTGTAGTAGTCAATCCCTGAAGTTAATAAAACATGGATAGGCATGGCAAGATCCCTCTACCCTCAGAAGGAGTGATGTATATATACCTTATATAACAAATTTAATTGATACAGGTTGCTCCTGACCATCTTCTTTCAGGAGACTATGAACTAGAGAATCTAGTTAATCAATTGACAACTTGAATGAACTGGCAATGCAAAAACACACTATGGCCTTTTAATTATGTCGCAAAATTGGCCACAAAGGCTTGAACTAATGTCATTAGAAAACTACTTGAGATCAATTTAGTAATATATGGTATGAATAAGTACAATGGAAGATAGAATTCAAGTAGTGAATTGGTGTGTCAAGGAAAGAAACTGTTCAGTGGTTTTGTGTTTTGTTCTTGGCTGCTCTTTGCTTAAAGGCTATTCTTGCCAGGCATTTCAAAAGGTCAACCTAGGAATCTAAACATTAAGGGAAGGGGAAGAAATCTAAGCCCAATTCAGATGTTGCTGCCTGAACCTGTGGAGGCAAGAGTAGGGCTATGCGCGCTAGCCCTGCCCCCAATGTCTCCACATGTGCCAGCTCCATCCTGACCTTCCTACATTTAGTAGGGTCTGAAAAGGGATTATAAGCACCTGAACACACTTAGACTTCTCCCTACAGTTTGTAACCCTGAGAGTGTTGGATCAGTAAGTTACACAGGTGAAAGGGCTGGTCTAAAGTAGGCAGCCAGAAAAGAATGATGTTCACTTTGTGGTTGCAGTGAGGACCACAGGAGTGGTTCAAGTCGCCAGTTTGCTCACCTCCCCTTCTACTCATGGTGTAGGCTACATCCTGATTTCACATGCTGTAAATCTGCTCTCAAAGTCATGAGTAGCACCAGATTTGGAACATGTGAAACTATGCAGCGCAGTCCTATGCAATCATCACTTATTTTTCTGCATTGTCAAAGATTATGCTATATGCAAAGAGCTTTTTTCAGCACTGAAAAGAATGGGGGAGCTTCTATGCAGGCACTTGAGTTTTCTTAAGTGTTGTACCATGGTGATGGACAAAAGGAATCCTTGGATTATTACAGGGTTTTCTCATACAAGATATTTATTTACCTGAGTACTTTGCATGGCTACAAAATGCATGCACATCACCAGTACTGGCTTCAGGTGTTTGAGGGCCCTTGGGCAAGACATCTTCAATAGGCCACTTCACCCAGTGCATCTACCTTCTCACTGCCGTTGTCAGTAGTTGCTGCTGCTCCTCATCCTCTTTCTCATCATTGCCACCACTTGCTTGCTTGATGGACAGCCAGCCAATGAGCAGGTAGGGAGTGGCATCTACTGTTCCTCCTACTCACCTCCACCGTTGTCTGGGCTAGACTAAGGGGCAGATAAACAAGCAAGTTGTAACGGTGAAAAGGAGAAGCAACTCCAGGGGGTTCATGTCAGTGGGCCCCTCCTGGAGTTTTGTCCCTCAGCAGGTGCCTGACCATGCCTTTCTTCCCTTAATGCCAGCCCTGCATATTACCTCAATTTTGGAGGCTGTGTGTATGATTACATATACTACAAATCTGGGGGCCAGTCAATATTCTTGGATTTTCTTCTTGTGTGCTGGTAAAAGCCCTAATTTAGAGCAGGGGTAAGTAATGTATGGCTCAATGGTTACATCCAACCAGAAAAGACCATTTCCTTGTCTATATGGTGCCACTGAGGGCCATATGATTGTTCCCTGGGAGAGAGGGAAGTTTTCCTAAGGAAAAGGCCAAGTAAGGTCCATAGTTGTACATTCCCTAGTCCTAATTTAGAGCCACTACACTGTGAGCAATATCTTACTTGCACATACCTTTCTTAAAATCCTTTACATCTAACATTTTCCATGCCTCAAACTCTGTCCAAAAGTAATATTCACCTAGGGAAAACCAATCTGTTCACATATTTATGCAATGAAAATGTATACTTCACTATTGGAAAAATGTATATATATATATATATATAGAGAGAGAGAGAGAGAGAGAGAGAGAGTTAGTACCATTACAGCTGAAAAGTTATTAATCCTCAGTGTATGGTTAACCACCACTTGAATAAACTGCACTTTCAGTATTAGGCAGTGAGCTTGTCTGAAAAACTAACGCTGAAAAATAAGTTGTTCCGTCTTCCCAGTTTCCACTTAGGGCTCCCTCATGTTTCCCAAATGACCTGTATTTCCTGTGAATGTACCCATTTTATGACTGCCTTTCCTCCTTCCACTACTCTACTAGGTCTTTCTCCTTTCTATGGCAACATGCTGGCATCTACTGATCTCCTAATGGAGGCTTTTTTATATCTTGGCTTCAGGGGGAGACCCCCAAAGTGACAAGTAGCTTTCTGCAATTGTGAGAGGATATACAGCAAGTATACAAAAGTAATTGTCTACAAGTATTTTTAGCCACAGAGAAATGCAGAGATTAATTTGAAATTCATGGCAACACAAATAACTTTCCCTTAAGGAAAGGGAATTCCTGTTACTTTCCTGTCACTAGTGGCAGCTCATTCCAGCATAACTAGAAGCCCGCAATCCATGTTTTGACTCTCAAATTCCAATGCACCCTTGAAGCCAGACTACCTTATTAGCAGATTGTGGAAGAATCTCTCTCATTCCAGTTTGCATGACATGAGGGTGGTTAATAAGCCATGGTGGCTTGTTAACCACACTGTGCATGCTGGTTGCGTGCCAGCCTGATTTACATAATTACCCTCACCAGGCATGGCTTCTCATGTCATCCGAATGCAGTGAGGGTTGCTTGTTGGGGTGGGTAACAAACCACCCAGAACCCATAGCCTATTGTAGGGTTGTAGAGTGGTTAACCATCCCAACAAACCACCCTCGCTGGGTTCGAGTGACACGAAAAGCCGAGATGGGGGGCTTGAATCGTCAACTTGGCACCCACAGGCGCCACAACCCACTATGACTCAAATAAGTCATGGTAGGCTGTGGTGATCGTGTGAACTTAGTCCCTGTGTTCCCGCATCCCTGATCATGCTCTTTTTCTCCCCGCAAACCTCTTTCCCATGTCTCCCATCTTTCTCATGTGCGCAGAAAGAGAAGCTTAATCGTTTACCTTCTCCAGCCTTGTGTTCTATTTGGGAGAGAAAGTCAGCAAAGCTGACCCTGCACCTTCCTCCAGACAGGGAGCCCAGTTACTTTGGCCGTGGGGATGTACATTTTCTTCCCCTGCCCAATTCAGATTAAAGACCTGCTAGGTCTCTAACCACAATTAGAGGAACCAGTTTAGTCCTTCACACATAAAAGCTGGAGTGGGCAATCCCCACTATTAACACAGCAAAGAAAAACCCCTTGTATTAACAACTTTACTGCTGTTAGCTAGCTAAGTGTAAAGATGGAACTTGTGACCATAGCCATTCAAGATGATACACACTTTGGGGGAACTATCTGCAAGATACAATGGGGCTGTTCACATGACACAACAGCCCACAGTGGGTTATTTTACCAATGGCAAGGCTGCAGCACACGCAGGGTGTGTTCAGCCACCATTTTGAATATGCAACCCCCACTTGGAGGTTGTCATGTCATGTGAACCCAGTGAGCATGGGTTATGTGAGAATTAAACAATCCTCACATAACCCAAGCTTGCCAGGTTTGCACTACATGAGAACCTGAGTGGGGGTTGGATATGCAACATGGCACCCACAGGCATTGTGGCTCATCTTGGGTTAAATAACCCACAATGAACTGCGATGTGTTGTCCAAAGTTGGTCTATAGGTTGTATTGAGAGACCCTCCAGAAAAGTTTTTGGGAGGTGAGTGGGTTGCAGGGAGAGGAGAGAAAGGAAAAATACTGTTGCGGACAGTAGGACCTTTTTCCCTGTTACCTGAAGGTATAACATTATAGATGGAAATAACTTGCGTGCTTTGGATGCACAGAAAGACTTGGCTCCAAATTTTGCTTCTTCTGGAAAACACTAAAAACCTTCTTTCACGCAGTCATCATTCATCCAAAGGGAGTCAAATTCACTTCAGGATCACCTGTTAAAACCCTAACAATCTTATAAAAAGAGTCCTTTCCTCCAGCCATTTCATTAGTAGCAGCTAGAAGATTAAAACAATAGATAAATTACAACTGCTTCTGAACTTTTATTAAGGCTGAAATGTCTGATTTACTATTAATAGACACACATATACCAACAGTGCTTGGATGGGTGACTGCCTGGGCTGCCCACATCTGTTCTCCTGCATTGAGCAGGGCATTGGACTCGATGGCCTTATAGGCCCTTTCCATAGATTTCATAGAGTTGGAAGAAACCTACAAGGCTATCGAATGCAACCCCCTGCTCAATGCAGGAAACTAGAGGAGGGGTCTCCCATCCAAGTAACAACCAGGCTTGACCCTGCTTAGCTTAGCTTCCAACTGTACTATTCTATGATCTATAAGTTCCCAGCCACTTTCTGAGTTCTATTTATATATATTAAAAAGATACTGCAATAGCATCTATGAATAGCTAACAATTTATAAAACCTTGCATGCTTTATCTAAAAATACCAAACACTACATTTCTGTTTGGACTGACTAAAAAGCCCAGGCTATCATAACATGCAAGATTTAACAATAACTACAGGGTGCATAAAATAAAGAAAACAAAGTCTTCATTTTTCCATCACTTGATCCAAGATAAAAATAGAACATGATGAAATTAAATTAGGCCATGCTCCTTTGTCTGGTCTTAACTTTTTAATACATTTTCCCCAGTGGTTCTAAATAGGACAGGAAGGCAAAGTTTTGTCCTCCCCTCTAGCCCTTTTTAAAGGCAGCATGTTCTTTAACCATGGCTTAATTTAGTCTAATGTTGATTTTTAAGACTCCTCCCCCCCCCCACAAATTAGTATAAAAAGAGATTCAACAGGATGCCCAGTATTTTTCAGGTCATTCTGAGAATTCTATATATAGAAATGACTAGTGGTCAATTGGAAGTCATTATCAGAGCTCTATGGACAGCAACACTTAATGCAGACAACATGAAAAGAGGTGTCTTGGCTCTGGAAATGTGTAAACCTACCATCTGCTTTTGTCAGGGCTGCTTCAGACAGTATTCAGGTTCAGACATTATATTAATCCATTGTTTGTCTAGCTTAACTCTGGCTTGGTCGTACACCCAAACAAGCCCCAGCCAACTAATTATGGTTTGTTTGGGGCCAGCAAATCACAATCTAAAACTATGGTTTGAAGCTGGCTTGTGAAACTCAGCTTGCTTTAAGTATGGCTTGTTATGTCTGAATTTGCCTTAATCCTAGATTGTTGCATCACTTTCCTCCGCCTCCGCCCGCCTACAGAAGCCAAAGGAAAATAAAAACACTCACTCAGCTAAGAGACTCTTCCTGGTATTTTCAAAGGCTTCTCCATCCGACTAGCAGACGTCTCTGAAATAACAAATACTTTGTAATGATATGAGAAGTTATTTGTATCTGTAACAAATCTAAATCACTGTACAGCTGAAAAGTGACAATAACTTCATTATTCTTGATCAAGAGTACTGTTTATTTGATGTAGTGGAAATGCAGAAGACCATTGTTATTTTGAGGAGTTAGTGGTGCACAAATAGCTACTTCTCATGTCTAGATTTCCCATTGGGCCTGTTGATTTTAGTGGTTATCTATGCTTTTTCCCATGAGTTCCCAGGGCCAATTATCAGTTTGAGACTGTACAGCTCGAAGCTGGTAGATAAGCCTCTGATCACCTCCTCTAGGATGTGAAAGAAGAGGGAAGGGGAGGAGAACATACGAGCCAAAGCCCCAAGCATGCTCAGTCATGTAATGCGGGAAACTATGCTTCCCATTCCATTAGAACTGGGCCAGTACCTTTATTTGGGTTGATTAGTGTTTAAAATTCTGGTAGTAATCTTTTGAGAATATGAAGCAGTGGGCAAAGCAATGTAAGATGCTCATTTCAACCTTTTCTGTTTCCCACTACTGGGATATTTCTGGTGATTAAAGCCCACTGCAATCTGTTTCACCACCACCACCACCACCACCACAGCTATGTTTTATATAAAACTGCCATGTCATTAGCCAGTATTTGCAAGCCACACAATCCTAACAGAGTCTATGATGTTAAGCCATTTCATCAAAGTAATATTGTAATATTTGTTGTCTTTAACTTATATGGAACCAACAAAGTGCATCACTGAAGGAAAGCACCTGTTTTGCCTACAGTATTTTCCAGATTAACTACCCAGTATCTTCAGCTAAAAGGATCTCAGTGGTACAGACAGAAAGACCTTGGCCTGACACCTTGGAAAGCTGCTCCCACCAGTCAGTGTAGACCAGGGCTCTCCAACCTTGGGTCCCCAGATGTTTTTGGCCTACAACTCCCAGCATGCCCCAGCCAGCGTTGGAGAGCCCTGGTGTAGACAATATTGGGCTAGATGGACCAATGATCAAGTAATAAACGGAGAAGGATGAGCTTCCCTTCTCTGGCTCACATTGGGCTGGTTTGGAAATGAGACAAGATATTTCCCCCCAAATCAGGAAATAGCTTGGGTCATTTCCAAAACAATCTAAATTCACAATTTTTCCCAGGTGCAGCCTTTGAATGCAGCTCCTATGCAAACCTAGTCTCGTTTCCTGCTAGACTATAGAGCAATTTCATACCCAGCAAAAATTGAGGCTGTGCCAGGCAGCTGGTTCACTGTCTGGTCTGGTATAAATTGTCAACAGTACACAGCTTTCCCCTTAAAGCACCAGACCTAACAAAGCAGTACAATGTAATTTTCTAATGACAGAAGAAGAGTACTGAGGAGCAAAGGAAGTAAGAGCAGCACACTGTTGGCACCAGTAGGTCCTATGCTGATTGGCTGTTCTTGCAGTGTAGGTATCTTGTCTGGAAGCTTATTAAAGTCTAAAAGCTTGTTGCCTACTAAATGAGTGGACACAACTATATGTTCCCCAGCTACCAGTTTCACTTCAAAGGGTCATTTTGCTAGTTTTAGGAAAATCATTATTTGTTTTGATTACACTGTCCGTTTCATAAAGGCTCAATTATTTCTATTCGGTGACCGATAATAAGAAAAAGAATACTACAAAGTTAATGAGTGTGTAAGTTATTCTCCTAATGCTTTTCTCATTCAAAGTAAGTTTTAAAATCAACATATTAAACATGAAGATGCAGGAAGGCCACTCAAAAGGCAATTTGCATACAAACACTTTGATTAACTAATTTGGAGGAACAGAAATTATGTATGCCACTAATTAACCTTACTTGATTGGGCAGGAGACATAAAATGAATTCTTCTGCATACATATCTCTACAATAAAGTATATTGTATACCATCTTTCATTCCCATTTCTTTGGCACCACAGTATCCAAGATATACCAGAGCGAACAAACAATTCAGATTACACAGTATTAAGAATTATATCCACTAACTAGAGATTCATTTTAAGGCTCTCCTAAAGGTCTCCAATGAAGGGACCTGACCCACCCAAAGAGCTAGTGTATGCCACAGACATGGGGGCACTGCTGAAAAAGTCCTCCCTTGTGCCTGCCAACCTAGTTGTTCTCAGGTCTGGGTATGTGAAGATGACCTCAGAATGTGGGCAGGCTCATAGGGATCCTTCAAGTAACTTGACCCCACGCCATTTACAGTTTTAAAGGTTAAAACCAGCACTTTAAATTGGGCTTAGAAACACAGCTGGTGCAATATAAGTTGACAGGGTCCAACCACATGATGGTCCCTGTTTCTTTTTGTTTCTTTCTCATACACTTTTCACACTTGTAGCAAATCTGTCTTTCTCCAAATACAACTGTGTATCTGCAACCTCAAACTTCAAACTTTGCACTTGGTATGAGTTTTCAAATCTTGCTGTTGTGTCTTTGAGTCAGCCAACTGTAGCTTCTTCCAAAATGAGATCATCTCATTTTGCTACGTCTTCACCAAGTAGAGGAATATAAAACACGTGTGCATTTTCTGCTTTAAGGCTCAAGGGGGAAAGTACATTTACGAGAAACACAAATCAATCCCGTGTGAAACAAAGAATGTTGAAGATAACATGAAGGCCTTCACAAAGCTTATTAAGGGTGAAGCCAAGCTCACTAGAATCCATGGTACTGACTTTGTGCAAAGGAGGTTCGCTAACACTGGTGTCTCAACCCAAACAGCTTCAGCCCAAGCACAACCAGAATGAAAGGCTGGGACACTGCCCCTTTAGCATGACAACAGGGAAGTATAGTACACAGTGACTGGGTTCACAGGACAGGACACGACAACCCTCCATGGCTTCATAAGCCACAGGGGGTTGTTGTGTCGTCCGAACCCAGGAGGGTTTGTCAGGGTGACTTATTTTTGGCTTATAAGCCACCCTGACAAGCTATGGCTTGTAGTAAGGTCTATTTGACCCACGATGAATTGTCATGTCATCCGAACCCAGATGACATGACCCATTGTGGGTCAAGCCCTACTGCAAGCAAGGCACTTGGCAAGAGCAGCAAGAAACCTTGGCCGCTCTTGCAAAGCAGCTGCCGGGTGAGTGCCACTGACACCCAGCCCCAAAGTGCCTAAGCAGTGGCTGTCAGAGGCTTCCCTGATCTCTGCTGCACACTGCTGCCTTGAGCCCCAAGGGGCTTGGGACAGTAGCACACAACAGAGATCACTCTCACTGATCACAGCTGTGTGCCACCTCTGCTAGCTCTTGAGGTCTCCTCGAGAACCAGCATCAGGGACTGCCTCTCCAACCCCTGCTACCGCCGCACAGAATCCCAATGGCAACAGCAAGGGGGCATCTCTGCTGCCAGCTCAAAAGGTCTCTCAAGCAACTGGCAGAGATCCGCTCCTCCTCGGTGCTGCAGCATGCACCAGTGCACCACAGTACCAAGGGGGAGTGGTTCCCTGCTGCTTGCTCAAAAGGAGACCTCTTGAGCCAGCGGGGATTGTGCTCAGGGCGGCGACACAGAGCAGAGTGGCCATCCCCGCCACTGGCTCAAGAGATTTCCTCTTGAGCCAGTGGCAGGGATCACCTGCCTGCCCCCCCTGCCTATGCCCCTCCAAAGTGACCAGTGTGGGACAAGGATCCCCCTCCAGGTTACAGTCCACAAATGTGGACAATGTGTTGTACACATTTCACTTGCTGATAAAAATGTCAATTATGCCTCATTCCTCAGTTGTGTTGTAGCTGACTCAATGACCTAGTCTGTTTAGAACATTAGTGACCTTTGTACTTCTATTCATGCTTTTTATGGCCACCCTGAGCTGAAGGATTCTTTGCAGGCTTCAGTCTTACATGAAAGAATGATTTAACTTTCCTTTTGGTTACCTCATTCTTTCCTTTCCTTGAATTAGGCCCTGCAATGAAGTATGCAAAAAATGATTTTAGTCCATCTGGAGCATCAGTCTTTCCTTCAAGAATATGCTTCAGTGACTGGAAGAGGGCATCTGTTGACACTTAACATCTCCTTGTGCAGAGCAAAAGCAGCATCAATTACATGAATGCTCATGTCCTTCAATTCAGTGAATGCTTCTTTCACAACTATATTTACCCTGATGTAACTTTTCAATATTATATTTCTGCACTGAGATACCTTCAGTATGGCACTTCCATAGTGTGAAAAGGTGCTTACCTCCAAGTTCTGTGACATGAATGTGTCTGCTGCATCTATATATTTAGGCCCTCTAACTCCTGTTATAAATGGCATGTACTGGTCACCAGTACTTCAGCTTACAGCAGGGATGTGAAACATCCAGCCTGCAGGCCTAGTTGGGCCCACAAGGCCTCCTTGGGCTCCTCCAGGGGGCAGGGCTTGACCTCCAAGTCCCACCCCCAGGGGAATTCCAGCTGTTATCTCCAATCTCCGATTGGAGATAATTGGAGATTGGAGTGGGAGGACTCAACTGGCACTGGAAGGAGTGGCTGCTCTTCCCAGCACCAGCTGAGTGGCTTCGTGCATGAAGCTAGGACAATGCCCAGCAGTGGGAGGGTTGGCTGCTCTCCCTAGTGCCAGCCAAGTCCCTTCCACCATACTGAGAGAGGCATGGAACTCTATGCCTATCTCAGCGAAGAGAAAGGCAAAATGGGCAGAGGGATGATGTCAGTGGTTGTGGCCATGCCCTCTGAGGTCATCTGGCCCACGGGGGCAATTTGGCCCTCCACCCCACTCTGTTTCTGCACCCCTGACTTTAAAAAAAACACTCTAGTGGGTGGGATGTAATTCAAAAACATTCAGTGACCAGCTACTCCAGTAGAAGATCTAGTACTTACCGGTATTTCAGACCAACATCTCTCCATAATCTCTGGCTGAAGTTGAAGAAACAATGAAAATAGGCATGGTGCACATCAGTCACAAGCTGATTGATCAGATCAACATAATGATTACATATGAACTTGCAGCTGTAAAACTGGCCCTGACAAGATAAGCCCCACACTTTAATCATCTAGCTTGGAAAGCACTTTTTCCCTTAATACAGGCTGATCTATTCTGTGTGGACCATTTCCGTAGCATTCACATTGTAGAGGAGTTATCTTCAAGTACCCATGATTACTAAGGAAAAGTTTTGCTTTGGAGTAAGATTAGCTCCAACAATTTGGAAAGGACTGTAAGTGTTACCCTTATTCAACAGTGATATCCTGGTGTGGAGCACAGATGAAGTGTGTTATTCTGTGTATTTTCTTCATGGAAGGAGTTACCTCAGGCACTCTTTGTTCTTCATGCTTCCATGGCTGGGAGCCTGATTAGTGGCCAAGGGCGAGGTTATGCTGATGCCTATTTATTCTTACTGAACCTGTTATTTGCCCTGAGGAAACCTCAGGCAAAGCACACCTTAAGCATTCCCACTTTTAGCTTGCTCATGCCTGCCAATATTTGACAGACAAAAAAGAAAAGAATAAGCACACTTTTTGACAAAGGAGATCCTTTGAGTAGCCAAAAAGAAGGGGTGTCAATTAGTGCCACCTCTTTCTAAAGGAGGAGATGTAGCTCAAGGATAAAGCACATGCTTTGTATGCACAAGCTCCCAGATTCAGTCTCTGGCATCCCCAGGTAAGGGTGGGGAAAAAACTTTGTCTGAATTCTGGACATCCACAGCCAGTCGGTGTAGTAGACAGTACTGAGCTACATGGACCAATGGTCTGACTTGGTATAAGGCAGCTTCCTAAGTTCCGAAAGAATTTTGGAAGACTTCACTCCAACAGTGTGTCTTTCTCTAACACCTACAGGGAGAGAGTGGCGAGAGGTGGATGGAAACAAACACAACCCAGGGATTGAGAAAGGCAAAGCATGGTGTGTTCAATCATCTGTCAGACAAACCCTGGGTTGGGCAACAAACCATTGATTAAATAAACCATGGGTTAGCATTATTTGAGAACCAGGACAATGTGGCCTCCAAAACAGCCTCCATTGAAACCTTGCAATTTGAGAATGCCCTCCTGTGTAAAGAAAGATATCATCAAGAAAATGTGCATATCATGCATATTGTTGTCAAGGCTGGCTCCCTTGAAACACCAGCAACCAAACACGTGTTAAAGAAACAGTGAGCTCCTTTATTACAGCAGGACACAAACACAGACACCCTACAAGAGTCCACAGATCAGAATTCTTAGTGAGCCCAAGTTCAAATAACCTCAGAAAATCCACACGGGAACCAGAAACAGGGTCTTAAAGTTCAGCAGTATATATTCAAAGACAGAGTGCAAAGGCATGAGATTCAAGACATGCATTAGTTCAGGAATCAAATCAAAGGAGTGTCTGGCATACCCTCCAACATTTCACAGATGAAAATAGGGACACACATGTGAATTTGTAAGAGGTATGGTTAAGCAACGTGAAGGTGTGATCAAGAGGGTTTGGCCAGGCAACTAGAGGGCATGGTCAAGTACAAAAGTTATTAGAGGAAACACACAAAATCTTATATATTATAATCATTACATTATTACATTATATATTATTTTATAAGTGGCTTTTGTAAATTTTTTTACCTTACTTAAACCCTTAATTGTTGATAGATATCTGGTGTTTTTCATGGTGGGGGGGGGATCAGTGCTTGCAGGGCAATCTCTTTTTGTTTTAAAATGGTCAGGATTGGCACAAATTCAACAGGTGAAGCTTACCCACACACCCCACACACCCCCAAACATGGAGCTTCAGAGAGAAAGGGAAGTTTCTTGCATTTCCTTCTGACACTGTAAACTCACCTGTTAGAGGCACAGAGTCAGCTCTGTTAAGAAATAAAATCTTTGGCAATATAAATTTAGGAATCATGTGATAAATTCCCTCATTCACCTCTCCCTCTGCGCGAGTGCTCGCACGCACACATCCTCACGTGTCTGTTCCTTTCCTGCTCTCTTAGCTTAGCTGCAAATTTGCCCATGGCCCCTTTAAGTAGCTTGCAGTTGCAGGAGGCAGGGGAATTTGGGACTCTGCATCACAAAGTGGGAAGTCATGATGGCTTAAGGGTTTTCAGGAAGCTCCTGGCATTTTCAGGGCAGTTGGATACTGTGATCTGGTACCAGTGCACTTTGTACCCACAAATATAATAAATAAATAAATAAACCTCTTTTGCCTCTGTACCTGCTTTTATGTAGGGCGGGGTGACTAGAGTTCCTCACTTGTCAATCTAGGCCTACCGGAAAACTTAACCTGGAGTCAAGAACTCCATCTAACTGGGTGTCTTTCCTCTTGCATTTTCAGCTGTGGACGTTGCCTAGGAGACAGGCTTGGGCATGCCTTTTCCTTGGCGGAGTCTGTCTTGGCCACTTATCAAAGAATGTTCCTCAGGCTGGGACAACTCAGGCATTTTTTCCCAGGCTGAGCACTGGCTGAAGCTGAGGAAGAGTAGCTGCCTCCCCTTGACTGCATTCTTCTGTGAAACCAGGCAGAGATGAAGTCCCAGCAACCTGACATTCCATACCTTGACTAGGCCCTAAATCAGATTCTTCTATTTCTGAATCAGAGCTTTCCTCTGAGACTGCAGTGTCAGGGGAAGGCATGACAATTGTATCCTTCATAGTAACTATAACCAGTTTTAAAACCGAATATCCTGTCGCAGCAAAGGATGTTACATTTTCCTTTTCCTTTAGCGTTAGCTGGGTTCCATCCCCACCGCCCAGTTCTGCACTAAAGCAAATACGTTTTTCAGTGCAAGCTTTACTGGAATCCCCCAGTAGCATTTTCACTGGCAATTGCTCAGTATTCAGTGTACAGTTGCTTGGATTATTAAACCCTGAAACTAGGAATTAATAATGGAACTGCTGGCACAAACTGAACTACCTATCCACAAACAATGCTTTAATTACTTTGTTTCATAGGTAATATAAAACTAGCTTGCTGACTTCCACAATGCATAGTCATGCAAATAGGAACTGGCAACTCAGCCTATTATTTCATGGCGTCACTCACTACCCATAACCCACACACTGCCAAAAACGTGGTTCAATAGTCCTCTCACATATACATGCACTGTACATCTTTCATTTTGGCTATCATAGCACAAATTGGACTAGATAATAGACACAATAGACACAAATTGGACCAGGTAGTGCTAGCAGATCTACTGAGAAATTCCAATAAGCTGTTAGTTTGCTTCATGGAAGTGCTTCGGGCTGCAATCCTACACATACTTTCTTGGGAGTAAGCCCCACTGACCTCAATGGGTTTTACCTCCAAGTAATCATGCGTAGGATTGAGACGCACAAAGGATAATGACTATATAAATGTGGGAAATATTACCACAGAATGAAAAATCCCATAGATGCTATGTGAAAGATGTATAGCAGGATAGATACAGGGTTCCTTTACAGCTATTACTCATGGATCTTTTCTGCAAAGTCTTGTAGATTTTCATTGTAATGTAATATTTTTTTCATAAATAGTTATCTCCAAGAAATATTGGAAATCACTTTGATTGATGAAAACATTACATTGGAGCCAGACCTCAATGAAAGCAAAGTATGGGTAGATCAAAGGAATATCTTGATGCTATAAATAGTTCCACACTCCTAATGGTATAGTCCTGTTGCTTGATAACAAGAACATATGGCCCAATTCATATCATCATCCCACCACCCGATTTTGTCACCATCGTCAGTGGATTCACACATGTTGTTAATGGTTTAACATGGATCTGGGTTACTATCATATGTCTGAATATATTTAAAGACAATAGAAAAATGCATGTTCTATGATAACCTGGCCAGAAGTTTAAGAAGTCAAAAAGATGAACTATTTCAATCTGGGAAGAAAAAATAGGCTTACATGCGAAGTATTTATTATACCAACTTCTGCAGTGGATTGACTATGATCTTTGGATCTATAGGTGGGTAGATGTGCATTGATCTCCTGGAATGTGAGACTGAAAGAAACAGGAGTATCAGAAAAGTCCATTGGGTGTGAGTACAAAGCTCTATGTAGCAAAGGGCAGGGAGCTTACTACTTCACATGCTCCAGAACATGCTTAAGAACTCTAGCACAAAAATGAAAAAGTGGGAAGCCGTTGCGTAGACATGTCCAAAATGTTCTGTGATGCATTTTACTGACACTGGTTTAATCCAGCATTAAAAGAAGCTTTCAGTTGCTTTTTGTATGGTTTGTTTGATCACAGCCCAGATAGGGGGGGGAAATACATTAACATTTATGATACTGAAGTGGAGCTGCTGTCAAAATCAGTTTCTACTTAATCTGTCGATCAACCTGCACAATTAAACAGTTACTTCAAAAAGTCAACTAATAGGAAACAGAGCTGCCATTTAGCTCCAATCAATGCAATAAATCAGAAGAAAGTGAAATTCTAACCAGTATCTTTACCTCTTATTTGTGTTTGATATCTGAGATTCAATTTCAACATAGAATTTCTTCCTGACCCAGAGATATCACACTGAGATGTGACAGGTTGGTACTAAGCAGGCCTGTGGCTTACGCTGGCTCAGTTTGTCTGAGCGTGGAAAGCTAAGCAGGGTCAGGCCTGGGTATTACTTGGATGGGAGACCCCTCCTCTAGTTTCCTGCATTGAGCAGGGGGTTGGACTCGATAGCCTTGTAGGCTCCTTCCAACTCTATGATCGATGAAATAAAAAGGCATGCAACTTCATTTAGATCATATCTCTTTGAAGTCAAATCGATTCCCAATGTTTCAAGTTAATTATTTTAAAATCAGTTTGGGGTGTGTGTGCGCTCAGCTTCTTCTCCACATTAAGCTGTCATCTAGTGATGAGTTATCAGTCTCAATTGACAGTCAGTCCTTAAATCTTTATGTCGGAGGGAAACTGAGGGAGGGGACCCCTATCAGTATTTTGTAATACTTTTGTAATATTTCTTACATTTCCATGGTCAAAAACATGTTAGAATGTTTTTCAAAGAAACTGCTAAATTTATTTCTCCTTTTTATATTCTAAACAATGCCATGCTGTCATTTATAAAATTCTACACATTGTGCAGGTTTTCTTTTCTTTTTCTTTTTTTTTGAAAGTGCGAACGCAGTCCCCCACTAGCACAAATTATGCAGTCGAGTTTCCCGCATTTGGGGAAATTACAGGGGTCAGCACACCCGGAGTGCAATGGATGAGCCTCACCCTGGGAAAACCACCTTCATGATCATGGTGTCTCCCCTGCCAGGTAAGTATGTGTGCAGGTTTTCTTATTTCAAGGGAAAAGTTAATATATGAAACCAATATTTATTTTGTAAATCTGTAGAAAATGTGAACAAAGAGGGGGGCTATCGTTACATTTTGTAAAGTGATATTCTTCAATAGTATTATGTCCTATGAATTACAGGTATCTGAGAAGAGAACACAGAAGAACACAGGATTTTTCAATTTCGCTTGGTATTGTATGTATTTGGTGTAGTATATGCGTCTATATAAACTGTGTGGAACAACCATAGCTTTGTGTTTTGCATTAAAAAAGGTCCCAAATCCAAACTCCAGCCCTTGGAAAGACCTCTGCCAGAGTGCCCAATATTGGGCTAGATGGACTAGTGGTTTGACTCCACATAAGCTAGTTTCTATGTTCAGTTGTGATGGTGCAGTCACACATTACATGAACCGTGTAGACAATTGGTTGAGACCATAACCACACATTTTGTGCAGCCAGAATGTTAGAGAGACATGTACAATATATTTATGTAACTATGTTTAGATATGGAGAAATTACCATGATGCACTAATTTCAGTTTTTACCTTTCCTATTCTCAGGGGCTCAGAGTGACTTCTAATCACATTAAAATGTAATATACCATTAAAAAAAAAATCTCAGCAAACTGGCCCGTTCCCTACACTTTTGTTAGCATAGTCTGTAATCCACATTTTGTGCAAAAACACATGAATTACAATGCAAATTTCCAATGCTTCATGCATTTTTCAAATCCTGTTTTAGCGCTTGACTAGTTGGCATGACTAATTGTGGTACATCCATCTTCTTCTGAAAGTATGAATTCTCTTCTACTCCTTTAATTTTTAAAAAGTTCCCATTTATAGCTTTCCAAATTAAAGGACGTCTGAGGGCACTACCACCATCTGTTCTGGTTCTGGACAATGAAATATTCATTAGCATCCAAACCAAGAAGAGGTCTATAAAAGCCACACATTTTGGAGTAACTAAGGCAAGTCTGGCACTAATGGTAAGTAGACTGATCTTGGCTTGGAGGCAAATCCAAAAAAATCTTTAAGAACTGAGCCTCCATTGTATTTCTTTTCAATCCAGATTAGTACCATATCATCATATGTAGCAGATCACAAGATGGAACAAGTCAGATAAAATATGTGGCCATATTTCTTTGGAATTAATCCCAATAGATTTAGGAACATCCAGGTTGGTCATGGTTCCTAAGAACTGCAGGGATAGCCCAATAAAGCATTGCATGTCTGTAGCACAGTCTATTTTGTTCACTTACCTGGTAGCAAAGAATAGCAATTTACTGTTCACAGTTGGAAACACTACAACACAACTTCTTGTATATGGACTCAACCATACGAAAATATAGCCCTAAATGGCTTAGGACCCAGATTCCTTAAGAACTGTATTCTCCCCACATGAGTCTGCTCATGTATTAAGATCTTCCTCTGAGGCCATACATCAGAATTGGAGATGAGGCAGATGTTGACCATAGACAGGGCCTTCCCTGCAGTGGCAACTGATATCCAGAGGCTTGCTCCTCAGAGGTTTGTCTGGTGCCAAGTCTATTGTCTTTTTTATTTCCCCAGGCTTTTAGATCTGCTAATTTTAACTCTATTTGTCTCAGTTTTGCTGTTGTTGTGTTTTAGCTTGTGCCATTGTTCTAATTCATTGATTGGTTAAAACTATTTAAAATGGTTGCAAGCCATTTGGGGCATATTGGGTGGGAAAGTATCCTATAAATTCAAAGATAAATATGATCTGCAATTAGAGTGGAGCTTATTTCTCTTCTCTAATGTCTGCCTTCTGCTGATGGGAGAGCATAGGTAGCACATATAAAGTTATACCATGATTATTCAATCCTCTTTATCCTCTAGAGTAGCCACTTTGGCATCATCCCAAAAAAGGACAAAAGAGGACAGATTTACATAAAATCTGTGAATGCTAATTCATATGTATCAATGCAAATTTAGATATAATCACTATAATTTAAACACAATACATCTCACCATAGTGGTGAGATTGTGATCAGGTGACCTTCTGCCTGCTCTGTCTGCTGTCCAGGTGCTAACTGCTGACGGGCACTTCAAGGCCCGTGTTCGCCCTTCGCCCTTCTTATGGTTCTTTATCTTTAAAACAAACTTTGACTAGACAGCCCTTCATATAGAGCAGTGGTTCTTAACCTTTTTGGTGTCACACCTCCCTTGTGAAAAATCTTTTGACCCACGCCTCCCATGTATTAACGGCCCAAAATTTAGGCTTAGGCAGGACGAGTTTGCATTTTTTAGTTTATGCTCTGTCTCTGGACTAAAAAAAATGCATATTCAATTAAATGAATGGCGTAGCTCCCAAGATTAGTAGAAAGAAATAAGGTTGGGCCAACCGCCAAACTGCGCTGCTATGTACTTGTAAAATAAACAATTTATAGTTGAGGGGCTACTCACACCTCCCCTGGAGTCAGTCCAAACCTCCCCTGGGGAGGCGTACCCCACAGGTTAAGAACCCCTGATATAGAGGAAACATTCAAAAGAAGACTCTCCCAGTGACACTCCTTCAAATAGAGGACTGTCCTCTGTAAAGTAGGAGACATGGCAACCCTAGTATTAACAGGACTGATTTGATCAAAAGTGTAGCAGACTGGTTCACACGATCACCACAGTCCACCATGGCTTATTTAAGCCACAGTGGGTTGTGGTGTATGTGGGTGGCCATTTTGAATATTCAACCCCCCACGGGGTTGGTTTGTTTTTTGCCATGGTTCGTTGTGTCCAAACCCAGGTAGCAGGGGCTGTTTGAGGGTTAAACATCCCTCAAATAACTGTAGAACAGACCACGGGTTATTTAGGGTTGTTTAACCCTCAAACAGCCCCTGCCACCTAGGTTTGGATGACATGACAAGCTGTGGCTGTGGCTTCAATAGGCAACTTGGCACCCAGGGGCGCCATGGCTCTTCATGGCTTAAATAAGCTATGGTGGGCTGCAGTGATCATGTGAACCAGGTCACTGTCTGCCTCCCACCTGAAAAACATGATTTCTGGTCGAAACTATCTGAGCAAAAGGGGTAACTTAATAGAGATGGTGGTTATAAGATCTAAAAAGGATGTGTAAATAAGGCCATGTCGAATTTCAGTATGTTCCATTTATAAAAATAGAATTTTCCCTTGTTACAATTGCAAACATCTCATTCAGATTTCATACAGATGTTCATTATATATTTATTGATCTGAAATTCACTACTTGGTTTTTCAGTATTTATGTTTTATGCTCTTTGGGGAATTCAACATTACACAACTGTCTACAGCTACAGTAGCTGAACTATTAAGCAGGCTATTCAAAGTAGTTTGCAAGGAATCTAAATCTGAGATACAACCAAATTTGGTTTAGTAATATGAAAAGCTTCAGAGGTAGCAGTAAGGCTGTAAGAAGAGCCATGCTGGATCAGACCAAAGGTCCATCTAGTCCAGTATTCTGTTCACACAGAATGTTCACTGTTCATTCTGTTCACTTTTCACAGTGTTAGTCTGTTGAAGCAAAAAACAACCAAGAGTTTATTATGGCATAAGCTTTCGCCAATTAATGTGAAAAGTGTGATTTGGTTTAGCTAGAGTCAAAAATGTGTAGAGCTGCTTCACACAGGAGCCTGCGGATGAGCTTCTACATTGGGCGGTGCTAGGTACCAAAAAGATCTGGGGCTCAGGCCCACAGGACCAAAAAAAAAAGCACAAATTTGCATATGCTAATTCACATATGTTCTAAAGTCTCTATGTGTGTGTCTTTAAAGGAGCCTGTCCCCTAAGGACACCCCTATTTGTAAAAAAGGGATGTATGGACAGGGGAGAGGAGGGCATTTGATTTCAGGGGGGAAATGCAGGAAGAAAGATTCAGGGGGGGCAGCAGGAGGGCAAAAGCACACGTGGGCAAAAAGCCAGCTAAGCCAGGGGGATCAGATGCAACAGTGATCATCGAGGCCCCTATACCTTTATTCAGTGCTTTTTTTCTGGAGAAAAAGGTACCGGAACTCTTGGATTACATTTCCTCAGGAGTAGATGGCGATTAAATTGTAATGCAATTAATAGAAGAAAAGGTGCTGGAACTCAGTTCCGGTGAGTTCCACCAGAAAAAAAGCCCTGCCTTTATTTCAGCAAGGGCTCATGGACAGCAGGGTGGTGGGGCAGATGGCCTCGGGGCTCCAAATGAAAGATTCGGGGCTCCAGGCCTAGGGAACCACCCTGTAACACCACCTCTGTTCCACATAGTCCAAAGCCTCCAGGTAGCTGTAGAAGCTACTTCTTTGCCAGAAGCAGCTAGAAGGTGCCACAGGTGAACCAGGTGAACAAAAAGGCAACTAGGCTGAGCCAGTACTGGGAAACATCTCCCTGGACACAGCGGGTAGGTGAGCCACATCTATCCTTTTACTCTAGGGTAGGTGTGATCAGCCCAATTCAGACTAGAACCACCATGTACAAGGAGGGAAGGATTAAACCTTTCCTCGCAAAGCCATTTGCTTCTCAAAATACACATACACACTGGCACGGGGGTTTAAAAAAAGGGAGGAAAGCCTCACTAGCATTCCATGGAAACTTTTATTCTTTTTAAAAATCCCTATAATGGGGGTGGAATTTGAGAAGCAAATGGATTGTGGGGAGAAGGTTTATTCCTACACTCATGGTGTGTGGGGGTCCTGGGGTTACATGCACCTACTCTAGAGTAAAAGAGAAAGAGAAGGCTCAGCTACCATACATGCTATGTGCTTAATGTAACATGTAGTTTAACCCTGAGCTAGACTCATGCCAGCATCAGCCCTACCAAAATTTGAGCAGTACTGGTATGTTAGGAGCCACAACATGGTAGTGGATATTCTTTGACTTTTTTCCAAGCTATCTGATATTCTTTCCTAATGGAATCTTCAAATGATTTTTCCCATCTTAAAATGAAATAATTCAGGGTTTTGTTTTGTTTTTGCATTGATTATTACCCGAGTCATCATTTCATTCTAAACAGTGACCTGGTTTGCACAAGGTGGGGCTCACGATGGATTATTTAAGCCCCAGTGAGCCGTGGTGCATGCTGGGCACGATCTGAATATCATGGTTGTGTTGTGCAAATCCAGCCATCAGGGGTTATGTGAAGGTTAAACAGCAAGCAGAGGGTTGTGCATTGTTTAACCCTCACATAGTGGTTAGAGTGTTGGATTGGGGCTTGGAAGGCCTGGGTTCAAGTCCCCACTTGGCCATGAAGCTCACTGAGTGACTTTGGGCCAGTCACTGACTCACAGCCTAACCTACCTCACAGGGTTGTTGTGAGGTTAAAATGGAGAGGAAGAGGAGGATTATGTAAGCTGCCTTGGGTTCCTTGAAGGAAAAGAGGTGGAATATAAATAATAAATAAATAATACTTATTTATTGTAGCTTATACTAATTTTTAAAAAACGAAGTCCAATCCTCTGGAAAATACAAATTTCTGCTCAGCAGAGATCCACTGCATTCTATTTCATAACACAAATGAAGTATATATAAATTGTCATTGGCAATGCCAGATACCAAGTTTTTCAGTGTTCTTGAGGCAAAATGTTTCAAAAATTATTTGCCATGTCACTAAACTGCCTAACCTAATTTAGCACAAATCTAGTCAATTTTTTTAAGACATTGAATAGAACCGGAAAATGATATTTGGAAAAATGTATTCTGGGCGCAATTCTATGCATGTTTAGACAGGGAAAAAAAGTCCTGGGATTTGTAGGACTTTTCCCCCCCTGTCTGAACAGGCATAGGATTGCGCCCTTAGAGCTGTTGTGCTCCAGATGCTTAATATCCAATTTTGTGTTTTTTGGGCTGACAGTTTGGGAGATATTTCTCCTTACCAATGCTACAATATATAGGAATGGAAAACCTCACTGTCCTGATAGCAGACAAATTTGTGGATGAGGCTATTTGTGGATGGCAGCTTATCTTAAGGAAGAAGGAGGACTTTTAGCAAAGGAAATAGTGGGTGATATTTTTTACTCTAATACCTAAGAGAGCCTACCAATCCTACATATAGCTGTAGGAGCTTCGTTGATAACTGATGCAGGGGTCCACAGCCTTGTGGGCCCATGGGCATATTTGAAAATTTGAGAATGTTGTGGGCACCGCCACAAAATGTGATGCCATGGGGGGCTGGCTAGTCACAAAAGACGAGTATCTTGTCCAAGAAACTGAGTACAGTCATGCCTTGGATTGAGAGCATAATTCGTTCCGGAAACGTGCTTGTAATCCAAAACACTCTTATATCAAAACGAAATCCCCCCAAAAAAATTTGTACAGAGATTTTTAATTTACCGGTAAGCCGCACTACAGTACTTGTATTGCAAGACGTCGCTTGTATATCAAGTAAAAAATAAATAAATAAATATTTTAAAATTTGCTTGTCTTGCAAAACGCTCTCAAACCAAGTTACTTGCAATCCAAGGTATTACTGTACAAGGCAGTGGTTGGAGCTGAACCCCCAAATGCCAAACCACATACTTGAACCTATATAACACAACAAAATACCCATTTCCCAGAAGGAAAACTAGTGATGTTCATAGATACACACCCAAAAAAACCCAGGTAGCTGGTCCCCCCAAAAACAGACAACACCCCCAAAGCACACACACAAAACCCCACTCAAGAAATTGTCAGGCAACAGCCCACCCAAAAGATACACCAAAAACAGACAACACACACAACACACACACACACACACAAACCTAAACACCCCCCAAACACACACACGTACATAAGAACCCTGAGCAAGACACTCAACCCCCACCCCCCACCCCGCTCCAACATTCTAAAAAAATCCAGACAACACATACACACACAACCAGGCAATTCCCCTCCAGGATTCTTCCCACTGTCTTCCTCAGCCCTCCCACCAAGCTTATCAAGAGGTGGCAGGGTTTGTTTTTACCCCCCCCCTTCATTTTTTTAAAGGACTGGTTTGAGCAGATGGCTGGAAAGCAAACCACCAGCTTCCAAGAGAGCCAGTTGTTCCAAGACAGCAGCTTGACCTGTCAGGAGCTAGCAGGGCTAGAACCAGGGAGCCACACCTCTAGGAACTGCTCTCCGCTCACCCCTGCCCTGGCCCCCATGTAGTCAGCGAGCCACTGAGTCTAAGGCTTGGAAGATGTCCTTGACTTTCTGGAACCCAAAGTGATTCTGGGCTGGCTCTCCTCACCAGGAAGAGTCTAAAAGCTTCCCGCACTGCACGCCTGTACAACTTGTGAGTCATCCCACTAATCTTGTGTGATGATGTATCGGAGGCTGAATAGATTCCTTGTTTTGCTGCCTGCCTGGCAAAAGTAGGGGAGGTGGCTGTTAAGCACAGTAAGACCTCAGTATATGGACTGTGGTTGGCTTGGTGCATCATGAACTCAGGTTATGTACAGGCTCTAAATTTACCTGACCAAGAAATAGTTCTTACCATATCTGGGGGAAAATAATAATAATAATAATAATAATAATAATAATAATAATAATAATAATAATAATAATAATAATAATAATAATAATAATAATATCTCAAGGCAGTTTACAGTAGAAGATCAAGAAACCAAAACATCAGACTATAAAATCCTCATCAGTTAAAATATTTAAAATCAGAAAACTCAAGATTCAACAATCTGGCAGCACAATCAACCAGGAAAGGCCTGGAAGAAGGGATAGGTCTTTAACGGGTGCCTAAAGCATGCCACAGTTGGCATCTCCCAAATACCAAAGAGGAACGCATTCCACAAAGTGGGTGCCACCACAGAGAAGGCCCGCTTCCAGTATGTCACAGATCACGATTCAACTGGGAAGGCCTCTTCCAATGATCTTAGCAATCACATGGATCTATATCGGGGAAAGCAATCTGCCAGGTATGAAGTCAGCAATAAAACCACCTTGAAAGGTATAGGCGGAGGCAAAAGAGGCTCCATAGCTGAGACACGATATGAACTGGGGAGTTCCCAGCTCCTTTATCTTAACCAGTACACTTACACCTGGCAAAATTAAGGAAGATCTGTCTACGGCTCCTCCTCCCTCTACTGTCACCACCAGCAGCCATTCCAGCAGGCTGAGAGGAGGGAGATGAGAGGGAGCGCAGGGCCATTCCACCAGCCCTGCTGAAAGGCCGCCCTCCTGAAGGCTCCTCCTCCCTCAACTGCCACCAGCAGCAGCCATTCCAGCAGGCTGAGAGGAGGGAGAAGAGAGGGAGCTCGCACAGGGCCATTCCACCAGCCCTGCCAGAAGGATGAATTAATATTTCCCCTTCTTCCCTCCCCATTCCTTTTTCCTTGTGTGTTGTGTCTTTTTAGATTGTAAGCCTACGGGCAGGGATTGTCTTGTTAATTGTTGTAAACTGCCCAGAGAGCTTTGGCTATTGGGCGGTATAAAAATGAAATAAATAAATATAAATCTGTCTATACACCTGTCTATATATCTGAAACTATCAAGGTGATGAAATAATGCTGACATTTGTGCACTAAACAGATACTTTCTTTTGCAGATTTCCCTTCCTGAGAACTCATTTTGATCTCTCTTGCACAAGGAGTGACCAAATTATGCCCACAACACACACACACTATTTGCAAGCAACCCCTTTACATGCAGAATACACTCTCACCAGATAACGCTGCATTTCAATTGTAGAAGCTGTCAGCTCTGCAAAACTGACAAATGCAGGCTGAAAAGACAACAAGCTGAAATAAAAGCACTGAACCATGTCAGCCAGAAGAGATGAAAAGGCTGAAGTTTCAAACTGATTTACTTAATAAACCCAAACACTGATTTAAGCCATGAACCTGAAGAAACTTAATAAATGTTGTATGGTGGCCATAGACAATATCTTATGCAGTTTGGAATAAAAATACAAAGGGCTTTCAGGAAAACCATTATTCCATAACAGGGAGCTCAGCACTCAAGATCCTTGAAAGAAGTAAACTAAATTAAAGAGCTAGTCATCGAAATAGGACATGTGCAGCCTTTTCCTTCTTCCTGCTCACATTGGCCTGGTAGTGGGCTCATAGTAGTTTTGCACTCTGTTTTCCTGGATCTGGCACTGCTTCTAGATTCCCAGGTGACAATGGTGAACAGGAGCACCTGTGCTCAGCTTCAGTGGGCCCACCAATTTCTGGAGAAAACCCAATCTGGCCACATAAACAAATGCTTTAGTTACATCAAGACTGAATTACTGTAACATGTTCTATGTGAAACTGTCATTGGTCCCAGGGTATGGTCTGAAGGTGCATGAGGCAGCCACCATGCTGAAGCCAAGCAGGTCTGGACCTGGCTAGACAGTGCTTGGGGGGGGGGGGAGACCACCTGGAAACTGCCCTTGAGTTCCATGATGGAAGAAAGGTGGGATAGAAATGAAATGAAATAAATAAATAAAACAGGTCTCTCCTACACCTAGCCACTATCATAGCCCTGTTAGGTCCTACATTTTATTGTACCATCCTTTCAACGAAGGAAGCTTGTGAGATCTCCAGTTCTTCATACACAATATCCTAACAGAAGAAGACATACAAAACACTCAGGAATTGGGCTCTTTAGCCACCGACTCATTAATAAAATTCAGAAAGAAGATAACCGGATCCAAAAAATTTCATATCCTAACATCTTTCCTATAATAAGATGCACTCTTTTTCTAGTACTTTTGAGTTAAAGAACATTTCAGTGATAAATGAAAATAATCTCCTGATGTTAAAGAATTAATTATAAACTTGTTAACGGCAGGTAGACTAATGATAGCAAGGAAATGGAAAATTCAGCAAGTTTTCACTATTACTGATTGGTATAAAGAAGTATGGGATATGGCTTTGAATGATATGTTGACTTGTAATATTAAATGCAAAAGGGGTCAATTAAAGAAAAATATTTTCAAGGATATCTGGGGTTTATTTTTGGAATATGTGTTTAAAAAGGGGAAAGGGAGTTTACCCTGTCAAGATATGTTGTATTTTTGGAATAATGAACAATTATAGAGTTATTGGATTATTTGGTCCCATGGTGATGGGAGCACAATATTAGTTATATGTGTGTGTTATTTTCTTTGTATTGTTTAAAAATTTAAATAAAATTTATAAAAAAAAAGAAAATAATCTCCTGGTCTCTTCTTACACTTCCAACAAATAGGAGAATAATTTTTAATTGATTTTATTTATAGACTACTGTTAAATGGCTCACGCTGGCTCAGCTTGTCTGAGCGTGGAAAGCTAAGTAGGGTCAGGCCAGGTTATTACTTGGATGGGAGACCCCTCCTCTAGTTTCCTGCATTGAGCAGGCGGTTGGACTCAATGGCCCCTTCCAACTCTATCAGATCCTATGATTCCTATGCTTGGTGGCTAGGAATCTGGAAGCACATACCATAGCTGTGCAAATCCCCTGCCATCAAGCTACACAGGCCAACACAATCCAGACCACAACTGTGCCGCAGTCAGAAAGCAAGTAGTAATCTTAGAAGAAGAGTGTGTTCTATATGCTCCACCTCCTGACCCTTGACCCCACTCTGCTTGTGGGATTAGCTTGGCAGGGTGGATGAATTTGTAACACATACCCACACACACTTTTGGGAACCACCAACCACCACTTCCAGTATATAGCATTTCTTCTGTATAACTTGGGGGGGGGGAGTTGGTACTAGTGGTGTTAGATGTATCACAACAGAATCTTCAGCTTAACTCTTGACAAGGCCTATATGGAAATAAGCTTTCCAAAGAATTTACTTTGAGCAAGACATAAAAGGGGTCGTTTCCCACCATATACCATTGGGGTGGGGGGAAGCCACTGGGATTTCCCACTATTTCAGTGCATGTTTATTGGTTTGGTTTCCTTTGACATTTTGTGTTTTAAAAAATACCAGGAATTCTGACCCCTGGAAAGAAATTCAACCCTGCCCATTCACCTTTTGCAGTGGCATTTTCTAACTTCAACAAAAGAAAGAGGGTAGTGAGGGCAACATAGGAAGTGATTTGTTAATCACCAGTGCTTAGGAGGCAATTATTAGGCCTGAAAGCATTTGTACTGGTCCATCAATCTGCTGCCAGCTGTGATGAGCTGTATGGATGTTAAGATTACCACATTCTTCCTAACAGATATCCCCACAGACAATCCACTAGAGCTCTGATTTTGAGGACTCCATGTCCTGGATTGTTCAGGTTAAGAGATAAATAAATGACATCTCCTGAAAGCAGCATAATTTGGCATTCAGGGAGGTTGAAAACTACCGCACTGGTTTTTAGTCCTGGCAGCTCAGGCAGCAGTTGCTAAAAGCACATTGAAAATGGTGTGACTGCAAAATGCTTGCTTTCAGAATGCTCTGATTATTTACATCTTTCAGGAGAAAGAAATTCTCAACCATCCAGGTGAATTATACCATTTTATTTCTTTGTAGGGCTATTTCCATTTTATATATAAAAATATACAAGCTACAAATAAACATAAATAACGATAAAAGCATCCATGGTCACAATTATAGTTCCTTTGAGAAGGGAATGGAAAATGGATGAGTGTGTTGAGATGTTTTATTTATATTCTTGATTTAGGTCAGGAAAATAGGCAGTGTCCCCATTCCCCCCCCCCCACTATTCTGAGCATGTTACAAGTAGCCATTTAGAGAACAACCTTATGGTCCCTGGGAGTGCATGGAAATCACTGGGTGACTTTGGGCCAGTCACAGACTCTCAGCTTAACCTACCTCACAGGGTTGTTGTGAGGATAAAATGGAGAGGCGGAGAAGGATCGTGGAAGCTGCCTTGGTTTCCTTGCAGGGAAAAAGGTAGGGATATCAATATAATAAATAAATACAAGATATCCTGACGCCTCTCCAGCCCCCTTCTCTCCCCCTCCTCAGCGCCCTCACTAGACAGGCTCAGAAGCCCATCTAGCAAAAAGCACTCAAGACAGAGGACAGGGAAGGCAAAGATCACCTCTTCTTCCCACCCTGCCTGCATCAGCCTGGCAGGGCTTTGGATGATCGGAAGCCTCCTGAGTTCGGAGGCTTCTGATCCATGAGGACGCAACCCATACTTACTGACCAATTTCGAAGCAACAGTTTCTGTTCAAAACAATTATAGCTGTGTATCCAGCCCAATTAATATTACAAAGGGGAGGAGGGGAGAGGATAGCTGATCACTTACATGGATGTGATCCAGCTCACGTTGATCTGTCAGTTTCTACAGATTGATCCCCACCTGGGTGGCCAGTGCAACCTCCAAGTTTATTTGCTTTATTTACAACATGTGTACGCCACCCCCCATAACAAAATTCGCGGGACAGCTTACAATAAACAAGCATAAAAACAATCCAAATACAAAATAGAATATAAAATCATCCCAGTGTAGTTCTAAATATTAGCACTTGCATTTCTTCTGTTGTTAACAGTCTCACAATACCAACCCAGAATAGAGTCTGTGTGACATAATCATTGCATAGATACAGCAATCAGCATCTTAGGGCACAATCCAGTTGAGATGCCTGTAAGCCCCTGAACTCAGAGCATTGCAGGCATCCTCTGCAGCGCAGGGGCAGCAGCAGAGATGATGATCTCTTCTTCCCCATTCCTCTTGCTCTGCATTTTTGCTAGAGCCAGTGTGGCGTAGTGGTGAAAGTGTTGGACTGGGACTTGGGAGATCCAGGTTCTAGTCCCCGCTCGGCCATGAAACTCAGTGGGTGACTTCGGGCCAGTCACTGCCTCTCAGCCTAACCTACCTCACAGGGTTGTTGTGAGGATAAAATGGAGAGAAGGAGGAGGACTATGTAAGCTGCCTTGGGTTTCTTGCAGGAAAAAAGGCGGGGTATAAATATAATAAATAAAATAAATAGACGGCCGGTTTTAGCCATCTAGCTGAGGCACTTCGGATGGAGAGGGGAGGAGGCTGCAGAGGACACAGGATATGTCATATCCTGGCCTGTGCAGTCTCCTCCCCTCCCTGCTCCCTGGAACTTCCTCTTTGCCCCCTCTCCAAGGTTGAGTTCCAGCCTTGGCGGGGCAGCCAGCACGGTTCTTTCTGCACCAGCTGTGAGGGGGGCCTCCGAGGTCGGAGATCTGTTTCTGACCTCAGATCTAGGAATCCAAAGTATCCTATCCTTCCCCCCCCCCCCCCGATGATGTTTAGGGACCACAGGATCACGCCTCCCTGAACTTATTTTCTGTTGTACTAAATCTTCAGCTCAGGTCACCAGTGATGAAGAAATAACACAGGAAGAAGCTACACTAAAAAAAAGTTGGCTTTTGACACTTGGAAAAAAACAATGAGAATGAAAGTTTGTTTACCATTCTTGTATTCTGCCCCTTCTCTGAAAACAGCCCAGGCAGCTAACAATTTCAAAAAATAAAAAAAAACATTAAAACCAAAACTTAAAACACAAATAAAATCACAACAAGTACAAAAACAGGGACCCACAGCAGAATTATATATCTACCATCAACTTTCTCTGTGCTCCAAAAGCTGGGGGGGGGGAGGTCCATTTTTAACAGATGCCTAAATGCAAATGGTGTGGGAGCCAATCTATGGGGAGTTCTATAATCAGGAAACCACTGCTGAAAATGCCCTGCTTTGCATGTTAGCCCCATAAGCCATGATCTCCAGGAGCACCACCAGCAGAGCCTCCCTTGCTGATCTTAAAACTCGTGTCAGTTGGTACTGGGGGAAGCGACCTTGCAGGCACTTGGGCCTGGAGCCGTTTAGGGCTTTGTACACTAGTACCAACACCTTGAATTGGGCCCGGTAGCGCACTGGCAGCCAGTGCAGAGCCTTCGGGGTCAGTATAATATGGTCCCATCTTTCTCTCTGTCCCAGACAACACCCAGGTAGCAGCATTCTGCCTCAGCTGCAGCTTCCAGACCATCTTCAAGGAACACCCCACTTAAAGCGCATTACAGTAATCCAGTCCAAGTTGTTTGTTACTTCTCACCATCTCTTTAACCACTATCTGCTTTCCCTTCAATATCCCCAGCACCCTTCCTGCTACTTTACATACTAACCTTGATCATCTGAAAAGTATTCCTCTGGCTCAAGGGCCAATCCTAGGGCTGCAGCAGCACCAAACAAGATCAGACAACGAGCTGGAGCCCATGAAGGCACACTAACCAAGGACTGGACCCATTATAACCCCTAATCCCCATTCCTGTTGCTCAGGAAACCAGGATAATTGCTTCTAGGCTGCAGAGCTCTCTGCTTGAAAGACTGCGCTACTCATGTCACTTCTATTCACTCACAGCCCCCTAATCCACACTCCCTGCTGCTCCGTCTAGTGTTTGGGAAACCAGCAAGGGAGGTCCATTAAAGATTATGAAAATGAGTGAGTAAAGCACTCTCAGCAGGGGAGGTGTTTTGTCCGAGGGAGTCCACTGCAGGGAGGCCAGGTGTCCTACTTGACAGTCTTCTTTTCACCCCTCTATTTGGTGGAGTGCCTGGTTTAAAGTCAAAGAACCACAAGAAGGGAGAGCAGCAGGGGCCGGCTTGGAGTTGCCCATCAACAACTAGCACCTGCACAGCAAACTGAGTAGTCAGACAGGTCACCTAGTCAGTCTTCCCCACTATGGGGAGATGTATTGTATTTCTATTTAAATTATAGTAATTGTATCTAAAGTTGCATCTCTACATATAAATTAGCATATGGAAATCTTATGTAAACTGGTGTCCTCTTCTGTCCCCCTTTTGGTGATGCATTTCCTCTTTTTCTTTTGGTGATACAGTAGGTGGCCACCTAGTCTGCCACCTGGCAGGTCACAAGAACATGGAGCTGCTGGCCCTGAATAATCTGGAAACTAGCCATCACCATGAGTGGGCCACTTCACTGAAGGACAACCTCATAGAACAGTAGGGCCTTTGTATGACTAGACACCTCTAGGCAATTGCATGTGGCAGGATTTGGCCATTTTTACTGTGTCAGTGCTTGGGAGGGACCATAGTTCAGTGTAACAGAGCACATGCTTTGCATGCTGAAGGTCCCGGGTTCAATCCCCGGCATCTCCAGGTAGGGCTAGGAAAGAAACCTGCCTGAAACCCTGGAGAGCCTGCTGCCAGTCAGTATCAACAATACTGGGCTAGATGGACCAATGGTCTGACTCTGTATAAGGCAGCTTCCAATGTTCCTATGACTCCCAGCAGGGAACTGAAGTTGGCGGTGGTATGAAGAAAAAAAAAAGTGGTAGTGATGTGGGAAAGGAAGCAACTTCAGGATCCACCTTAAACTATAGGATGAAGGCACGTAGAATTGCTGGTCCCAAGCTCTAAGATTTGAGTGGGGCATGGGTGGGCAGGGCTAAGGATTTGCGAGTGATCTTTGAGAAGAGCATGGATATCGCTGTAATACCGTAATTATAATAGGGAGGGAGTCAAGATGTCTACTCTAATGTGGACCTTGTGTCATTTTTAAACACCATAATCTGACTATGTTTGCTTTCCTTACTTTCTTTGACTCTCTCATTTTGTTGGTAACAAAGGCCAATTTGTCTAGGCTAAATCCCAGGTGTTCCTTCTTTAAAATTATTGTCAGTCTTTGCCGTCCATGTTTCCAAATAGTAATGTCGTTCATTCAGCATAGTAATAGGATAGCCCCATTTTAACCTTTCTATTTTGCTTTCGGATAACGTTGCTCATGTTTTAACTTCCATCTGAATTTTTATGCTCAAACATTTAGAAAGCAACAGCCATAAAGTCTCAAAAGTGGGTGCATGCTGTCAGTGAAATCATCAGTGAGTTTATTCAGATTGGAACAGATAATTCCTACAATATATTTTTTTGTTATTACTGAACTTTATAGCCCTTAGGATCACCATCTTAATCATATATGCATTGCATTATGAAGATGATTAGCATTAGCATCGTACAGATCCTTTTTAAACAAGCACATAGTTCTTGAGTGTTAGGTAACTTGATACTTATAAGTCAGTCTGTGCATAGCTGTGATTATTTAGCTCTCAGTAAGAAATGCTTCCATAATTATCTGTGTCAACAATATATTCTCTGCTTACAAATGTTTACTGTTTCTAAAAGCATTGTGGCATTTAAAAATGCAAAATGTACTGTATTCTGACTGGAATGTTGACCAGAATGTTAAATTATTCCACATAACAGCTCATTCATATGATCTATTGAAACTGTGGCAGTCACATTTTCTTGGTCAGCCTTACACTGCAATTCTAACCCCTAGATTTGTTGGCTGGTTGGGGTTTGGACAGGGTGGACAGGACCCTCCAGTAGCACAGAGGAGTTCCACTAGCAAGAGGACATCAGCTCTGTGAGTATAAATCTACCACCCATGGTATAGGCCCTGAAATGGAGTATTTTGAATGGGAGTAGGATGGGACAGACAGGATGGAGGTGGCTTTGCATCTGCTGGATCCAAAGCCCCTCTGTTCCCCCAAGGGCCCCCACAATTGGTCCAGTCAGCTATGCTAGTCTGGAACTGCTGTAGCCAATTTCCACCCTATCGGTTTCCAAGCTGGCTCCCTCCCTCCTTGTGCCCTTGGTTTGGAAGTGGTGGACAATCTGCCTAGGTTAACCAAAATCCCACAGCCACCACAGTTCAATGGGCTGTTTCCATGCTTAAAATCATTTTCTGTTTCAGCAAGGATAGGTTAAGCCTGAGTCAAATGAAACTCAACTGAGATTAGACAGAGGTGGTCAGTGATAAAGCTGACCTAGAAATGGGATTCCATCCTGTTCTCCATACCTGCTATTAGAACCAGAACTGCAGTGAATGCGCAAATGTCCAACATGGCATGAAGTACCTTTAACTAGCTTTGGTAGGTATGCTAGTGGTGACCTTTCCTGGAAAAATGTGATCAGTCACTGTTATCTGTGCTTTGGTAACATCCAGAATACATTATTACTGTGCTTTATATTGGTCTACCCTTGAGGACTGCTCAGCAACTCTAGAATACTGGTGCAAGACTGCTAATTAGGACATCCAAATATAAACACATCTCACCAGTACTTAAAGAACTTCCTGTTTGCCAGTTTGTTCCTGGGTACAATTCAAAGTGATGGTTTTAGCCTTTAATACATTTAGGGTGCAATCCTACTGCTGCTAGACAGAGTCTAGATGGCCATAGGAGAAGTCAGAGTCCCAGCTCTGACCTGGGAAACTTGCTCCGAGGTCGGAGCTGGACTCCAAATTTGGAACGCCCTCCCTCTGCCCTCCGCCTTCGCAGCCAGCGCAGAAAGAACCATGCTGGCTGAAGCTCTGAGATCACAAGACCAACCTCAGGGCAGGAGTTCTGGGGGGCAAGGAGGGGAAGAGTCAGGCTCCACCAGCATATGTAGTATCCTGGCAGCACTTCAGCCTCCCCCTCCTCATGCTCTGGGGCAAAAGACTGAAATTGGCTGAGTCTTTTGCAAGGCAGGAGTGCGGAGGTGACCTTTGCCTGTGCGATCCTTCCACCTTCCATAGGATGTCCATAATCCTCCAAGTTCAAAAGGTTACAGGAAGCCACATTGGACTGTGCTGCCCAAAGACTATAGGACCAGGATATTTGAAGGACTGCCTATACTCCTATGTGGAGATACCTGGTTTTTAGTATCATCTTTGGAGGCTCATCTCCAAGTCTTCCATCTTCTGGAGTGATGTGAGTAGAAACCAGGGCTAGAGCATTCTTAGTGGTAGCACTACATCTCAAGAATTATCACCTTTTACCTGGTACCAAATAGGGCTTTTTAGGTGCTAGGTAAAAATGTTTTCATTAAGCATTTAATGGCATTTAGATTGTTTTCAGCTCCTTCTGAAGAATCTGCTGCTGTTTTAATAAAGCTGTTTTATTTAATTATTGTAGTACATTGTTTAATATGTCTTTGTTAGATGCCTTGATAATGTTGTATTGGATGGTGGAATAAAAATATGTATTTTAATGCTTCTAGTAATTACTGTAATTTTGGGAAATGGTGTCAAGTTAGTAAAATATAGTTTATTTTGTTAACATAATCATAACCTATATCACAAATATAAAATGCAACTGGTTGATGAGAGCATAAATTGTGAATTTTAATTTAAATATAACACCTTTAGCAAAACAAACAATTTGAAATTATGACTTGCATTTTCAGGATGTTCCTCTACCAACCAAAATAGTAGATTCAGTTCCCCTTCCAGCAGTTATGGAATGAGAGACATTACACAAGTTGTGATGACATAATCCTTCATAAAAGAGTCCTGGCTGACATTACTCTTTAGCTGGCACTGGATTGACAATCTGGCATACCTGGCTTGAACACAAATGCTGTCTAATTGATATTCGTGATCTCATCGAGCAGATGTAAATTTGGAGAGTTGCCAGTTAAAATGAATAGATGTATACAGTCTGATGACACTGTTCAGCATGGTGTTAATGCACAATGTCGGAGTCCTGGCTAGACGTGATATCATAGGCTAATACACTTATCCCACAACCAGTGGGTGTGCACAAACCATTCCTCTTCTTCACCAGCAGTATGTAACAACTTGCACAATTGCCTGGAAAGTGCACAATTGCCTGGAAAGTACCCAAGACTCATTGTTCAAGAGACAGCACTGGCAGTTGCCTCATGCCCTGAAAGGAATGCAGTGGCCATCCAAAAAGGTTTACATGGTAACCTTGGGCCTGCTGTCTGTCAGCCTAACCTAATTCACAGATTCTTGTAAAGACAAAAGAGGAAGAAACAATGAACACCACCCAGAGCTCTCTGGAAAGAGAAGGGGACAAAAATCAGTTAGATATGAATATAATCTATGATAGATCTGTCTACATAAGGATTGGATTCAGGCTATGCTTTTGCATCTAGTATCCAGGCAATGCTTTTGTCCCATTGAAATCAATGAGACTTAAGTAGACCACTACTATCTTCTTTCATTGATTTCAATGGAACTAAAGAGTGACTAAGGGAGCAATCCTATGGTCCTGGGCAAGCATGCCAGGAACCATAGGATGGCTCAGAAACCCCCTGACCTCGGAGAGGGGGAAAGGGGGTGTTCTGATGGGTGAGGATGGGAGGAGACCTGAGAGGCCAGGGTATGATTTATCCTGAGCCTCCACCAGTCTTCTTCCCTCCCCCTCTGAAGCTCCCTCGCTAGATGGACTGAAAAGCCTGACTAGCAAAAAACTCAGATGGGGAGGCAAAGATTGCCCCCGCTGCTCTTCCTAGAGGCTTCCAAGATTCCACAGGAATCTCAGAAGCAGTGGAGGCTGGTGGCCCCAATGTCAGCTGGGGCTGCGTATCCACTCTGGATTTTACTCCTGAACTTTAAAGGAGCTCAGAATAGGTGCGGCACCATGGATAGCTCCTCAAAAGTTCAGAGTTAAACCCAGAGTGGATACACAGCCTCACTGACATTGGAGCCACCAGTCCCCATTGCTCGGAAGCCTCTGAGTCCGGGGACTTCCGAGCAGTGGGGGGCTGGGGGCGCAGTCCATAGGACTGCATCCTAACTTAGTCTGGATCCACCCTATCTGCTGGGAATGGCACAGATTCAGCTGGGCTGTATAGAGCTCGGTACGCAAGTACAACCCTATCTTGTTTGCCAAAAAAAGGGGGGGAGGAAGTGCAGAGGAGAAAGTACCCTGTGAGCAGGCAAAGTGGTTTCGCAACATTTGCCAAGCATAGGATAGCAAATCAGCCGTAAGAAGCTGTCCTATACCATGTCATAGATCCACCTGGCTTAGTATTGTCTACACTGGCTGGCAGCAGCACTCCAGAGTTTCAGACAGAAATCGCAAAGCATGTGCTCTAACTACTGAGCTCAGGCCTTCTCCAAAGCATAGCAACTCAGGCCACTGTTTACACAGCTGCATTTGGAGCAGCACTACAGGATCAGACTGTAAGTATTTGATTTATAATGTTTCTCCCCCTTCGTAAAAATGAGAACAAACTTTGCCAAACAAGTGTAAATATCCAGGGAGGACCAGAAAAATATATATCTTAAAGTTGGGGGTTAGGGGGAAATCCTGTTTTTGATCTGGTTTGAATAGATAAAAGTGTATTTATTCTAAACTGTGGATGATAAACTCTGTCCTGACTTATCCTGAGGGAGTCTTGCTGACAGATTCTCTGCTGCAGACTTCAGTGGTTTTTTTTAAACAATCTGTTGCCTAAACAACATTTTCACCTGCCCTGTTATAATAACTGGGGATACTTTGAAACTAGCATTGTGCAGTCTATAAAATGCTAACTGAAGAGCAATAAAAGCTGGGGGGAAATGTACTGAGACCAGACACTTCTATTTAATCATATGCAGCATTATAAACCTACAAGTCCCAAAGAGTAGGAAAATGACAGAATTATTATCTGTCTCTCTTAGGGTGCAATGTAATGAAGCTGCCCATAACACCCCGAACTTTTCTATGATTCTATGATTACGGGCATCCTATGCAGGGTGGGAGGTGCACAGAGGTGAAGATCACTTCCGCGCTCCTCCCACCCTACAAATCAGCCAGATGGCTGATTTCAGCCATCTAACTGTGATGCTTCAGAGGAGGAGAGAAGGAGGCTGAGGCGCTGCCAGGATATGTCGTATCTTGGTGGCGCCAGTCTCCTCTCCTTCCGGCCCCCTGGAACGTCCCCTAAACCCCTTCTCCAAGGTCGCTCTTATGACCTCAGAGACGCAGCTGGTGCAGTTCTTTCTGCACCACCAGTGGAGGAGGGGGAGGGCGCTCCAAGCATGGATCCCCAGCTCCGAGGTTGGAGCTGTTTTCCGACCTTATAGCTGGGAATCCAAACAATCCTATGGCCCTCTCTAGATACTGTCTAGGGACCATAGGATTGCTCTGCCCGATACTCTACATGTTCAACTAAGATGTAAACAAACAAATATGAAATACACACATATCACATTGGTTGCGAAAGATGCATAAATATGCAGAATTTGGGAGCCTGGTTCTTTCAGTATATTCTAAAGGGGGGAAAGCAGGGATTCACATATGACACGCAAATATAAAATGCAATATATGAATCCACCTTTGGTCACAGTAAGAGACAGAAATAATCAGGGGAGGTGAAGGGAATACCCTTAGTTCTTCCTGCAAATCAGATACAGTATCTTTTAAAATATTTGTTTCAATTTGTGTCCCATTTGTAGGACTTGTTGTGTGCATCAACTTTAAAAGAAAAAGTGAAACATTAAAACCAGCAGAACAAGACAGCTAAATAAAATATATTATATAAAACTGAATGAAATTATCTCACACCTAATCAACCACTACCATTAAGGCAGGGGTAGGAAGAAGGTAAATCTCCAAATGTTTTGGACTTCAACTCCCAGAAGCCCCTGCCAGCATGGACAATGGTCAGGAATGCTGGGAGCTGAAGTTCAAAACATCTGGAGATCTATTTTCTGCCCACCCCTGCATTAAGGTCCAAGGACGGTGCCCTGAAGTGTCATCACTTCCTCCTTTTCCCTACACTGGGTGGGTACCACCAATGCACAAGAGGAGAGTATCATCAGCAGACTCGGGGGAACCCAAAGTTTGCAGCAGCACAATTTTTGTGGAAGAAAGACCCCAACCCTGCAAAATAAGGGGAATACAGCCTGTGCATTCATGTACAGATCAGGGTATGGGAAAGGAGCACAATGGCAAGCTCTAACCTGCCATTACAATAACAATAATTGATGGTAAATGAAACCCTGCCCAGGCTTGTCTTTCTTGTCCTCTGACTGCTCCTTGCTGCCCACCTCTCCAAACTCCCTGTGGCTGTAGCCTGTATAAGGCTTGCTGTCCAGAAAGGCAGACATCACTGTCAGATATGTGCCTTCTTTCTCAGGTGCAAGGCGTCCCAGAATCCTGCATGAGAGACTGAGTTGGCTCTTAGCCAGTTCACTCTAGATTTTCAAAGTTCTTCCTTGCTGCCCAGCACCAGGCATCCTCCTACCTGAGAGACACTTTTGATGGTGCAGACCTCTCCGGTGTTCTTTTATGGGCAGGGAGGCTGCCCAGACCTGAGAAGCCTGCTGAGCTGAGAATGGGAGCTGTGAAGGTGCAGCTTAGGCTGGCTGACAGCTGACTCAATCCACACCTTCAAAGACTCCCTTCCTCAGGCAGGGAGGATTTCCCAATCTGAGCCACATGGCCAGCATCAAGCATAGGCACAGCTGGACTCCTGCCAAGGGCCACACCTCAGCAGGGGCCCACTGGAGTTGCTCCTGTTCATCACCACTGCAACCTGCTTGCTTGCTCGCTCTCGCCCAAAACAACAGTGATGGTGAGAAGGAAGAGCAGGAGATGCCACTGCCTACTTACTCACTGGCTCTTTGCCTATCAAGTAAGTTGTCAGCTCCAGGGCGTGAGCAGCAAGGGTTCTAGGCTGGAATGCCAGGGCCAGGGGTGATGGAGGCAGATGCAGGCCAGAGACAAAGCAGAGTCCAGAGCAGGCAATGGTCAGGCATGGTGGAGCAGGGCCAGAGGCATGAGCAAAGTCCAAGAACAAGAGGAGGTCAGACACAAACCAGGCAAGGTGGGGCAAGAGGCAAAGGTCAGGGGTAGATGCAGATCCAACACAGGCAAGGCGAAGGTCAGAGTTGGTCACCAGCGTCAGGAACCAACTGCAGACACCACAATGACTCCTGTTGCTCAGGGAAGGCTTGAGGGAAGAGGAAGCCCTTATGTAGGTCTGCATTAGTAAGCCTGGGACTGGGAGCACCTGGAGGACTGGGGCTGAACCCTGTAAGTAGAGCAGTGTCAGCCAGGCTGCTTTCTGAACAGCAGCCACCAGATGGAGCTGCAGTGCTTCCCAGCCGAGCTGCTCCTGACACAAGTAAGTGGTAGGAATGAGAAAGAGGATGAGAGCAATAGCAGCTGATGACAATGGTAATGAGAAAGTAGACTCACTGAAGGAGGGTGTCCTGCCCAAGGGCCCACGAAAACCTGGAGCCGGCACTGCTGGGCTGCCTCCCTGCCTGAGAAGGGAGAGCTCTGAAGGTGCATGTACGCACGCACGCACGCACGCACTGCACAGACACCTTCATTCCAGGGCCCACTTGACTTAGCTAACGGACAAAATAATTTTACAGGGCTGGACAGTTCTTATATTGGGGTACAGTCTGGGATGGTGAACAGGAGTAGCCACCTAGCAGCACTGGGCAACTACTGTGGGGAGGATCTACCTTTCATCTACTCAGCTTTATAAGGTAGGAGTAGGCAAAAGGGTGAAATGGACTCAAACCTTTCCAGATCTTTTTTGTTATGCATCACATGTTAACTTTCTTTTGTCCATCCTGAATCTTCTGCCAATCAATTTCATTGACTGAATCCAAGTTCTATTATTATCAGAGTATGTAGGAGAGGGAAATTTCTCTCTCTGTCCACATTCTCCATACCATGCATAATTTAAGAACATAAGAAGAATCCAGGTTGATCAGACTGAAGGTCTGTCTATTCCAGTATATCACTTCCCACAGTGGTCAAATAAATGCCTCTAAGAAGTCCATAAGTAGGGCTGAGGCATTAGCCCTCACCTATGGTTGCTACCCAGCAACTGATATTCAGTGGCATAGCACCTCTGTACATGGAGCTCCATAGAGCTGCCACCATGACTAATAGCTGGTGGCAGACCTATTCTCCATGAATTTCTCTACCCCCCACGCCCCCCTTAAAAGCCATCTAAGCTAGTGTCCATCACCACATCCTATAAATAAGGGATATGGGACTTCTGGCCCATGGGCTGAATACGGCCCATGGGAGGTCCCCATGTGGTCTGTCGGAATTCCCTGCTAGCTCATCTCCAATCCCTGATAAGGGATTTCCCCTCCTCCTGCCCATGCTGCAGTGGGGCTTTTAAAAAGCCTCCATTGGTGCCAATGGTGGTTTTTTAAAGCCTTGTTGCAGTATGGGAGTAATTTGGGGAGGGAGTTTGCTGCTTGGGAGCGAAAGGACCAATCCCACTCCCCAGTTCTGTGACCTCCCCCCACCCCAAATCAAACTGATGAAATGAGGGCCCCCGGATGCAATGAGACTTTTATAAGCCCATATACATGCCAATGGAAACTTTAAAAAAGTTCCATTGCAGTAGGGGAGGGTTGTTATATGTATGTGTGATTTTGAGTGATTGTGTGTGTGTAAAAGTGAGTAAATGTAGTCTGGGTAATCGCACTGGGCCGCATGCCAGCAGTGTGGGGTGGTCCTGTCCACTTTGGGTGTAGCCCCATGTGGCCCCTCGTGCTTGCTCAAAACCAATTTGGCCCTTGGGCCAAAAAAAGGTTCCCCACTCTTGCTGTAAACAGTTAAGTTTTTAAAGACAAAAGTATTATGTACTTCATTTCAAGCTACCAGTTTCAATGGAATTAGGTGGTTGTCAAACGGGTAAATGAATGACGAATGGACTCTTCTTTCTACCTAACAACAATATACCGATAATACATATGAATTAATCTAAGGAGTAATAGCTTTTCCCCCATAGATATTCCATAAATACTCCCATTTTACAAAATGTTTGTTCAGCTGAAAGTCGTGGCTGTGACAGAGCTCTTTATGGAGAGGTTGAACTGCGTACATTAATCTCCATTCCCTGCACATAATCCTAAATAAACTAATCTGGAATTACTTCCTGCTGAAAATGAACTCCCATTCTACTGCTAATGATAAAGGAAGAAACCAAGATGGAAAGTGGCACAACATGCATCTGGAGGAAACCATATAGATTTCTGGCCATAGGCCCAGTCATCCTTTTCTCTTGGGAAAGGGAAGGGCAAACTGGTTCATAAAATTACACCTGTCCTGAAAGGCCGAAACATCTGTTCAGCTCATTAGTTATTGGATTAGTTCTGCATCAGGAAGCCATTGCACAGTACCCATCATAATGAAATGTAACTGTTGGCTGTTAGACATGTACTGAACTAATTTTGAATTTCAAATTACCGGTAGATCTTTCTTTTAGACTTTTCAGTTGGATAGAGTGACCTGTGATCAGATACTAAACATATTTGTCCCTGCTAGGTGCCAGCTGCCTGCTTACACTTTCTACAGATGATGAGTTGTTGATGTGTCCGCAGAGTGATCCATTTAGGGGATCAATTCAGTGCTGTTTTTGACTTTTAAAGCCCTTCAAGGCTTAAGACCTCAGTATCTGAAGGGCCACCTCTTCCCATATGTACCTATATTAGCCCTGAGATCATAAAATGAGGTCCTTCTCTAAGTGACCCCATCAGGGCTGGCTCTACCATTAGTCAGTGAGGTGGATGCCTCAGGCAGCTGAATCTGGGTGTCATGAAAGGGCATGAAATTGTTATTCAATTTATTATTGTTGTATTTTTACTCCCAGGGAGAGGCACTCATAGGCTTTTCTGCTTCAGGTGCCAAAATAACTATGCCCCTTTGGGGTGGGGTGGGACACCATTTGCTGTTCTACCTCAGGCACCTTGGGCTGATTCTTGCCACTCACAATCTGAGGTGTGGACGGTGATCATGAGAGAAAGGACCTTTTCAGTGGTGGCCCCCTGGTTGTGGAATGCCCTCCTCAGAAAGGCCACCTGGCACCTACTGTACCTTATTGTCTTTTTGGTGCCAAGCAAAGCCCCTTTTATTTTCCCAGGCATTTAAAAATCTTAATATTAAATCTCCATTATGCTGTAGTTTTAACATTGTTGGTTTAAGACACTGGCATTTATCCCTTTGGCTTTCTATATGAATTTATTATTGCTATGATGTTTTACTCTCTATAGCTCTGCTTTGGAACAATAGTTTCTTATCACTGTTTTATTTGCTGTTTTATTGATTCTTGTTTTATTGAAATTGTGATTTTTAATGTTTTATTTTGTATATCACCCAGAGAACTTTTATTTGATGAGTGATAAATGGAATGCATGCATGCATGCATGGATACAATATTTATTTTGCAATAACTGTATAATGCTTTACAAGCACAATGGTTCCCAAAGCGGTTCACAATAATTAAGATTAGATTTATAGGTGGACAATATTGCTCTCACAATCTCAGATTCTGTACAGTGTACACTGTAATATAAATGCAATATAAACATCAAAAACTGGGAAGCTCTGGCCCATGAACGATCTAACTGGAGGTTGGCCTTTCACAAAGGTTCTATGGACTTTGAAGAAGCCCGAGTGCAAGGTGAAAGGGAGAAACGTGCTAAGCGAAAAGCACGTCAAATGAATCCTTTAGAGGACCATCTTCCATCTGGTAACCTGTGTCTTCACTGTGAGAAGCTGTGTGGATCTAGAATTGGCCTCCACAGTCACTTACGGACCCATCGCTAGAGTCTACACAATTTTCTTTAGAATTTTCCTCCTTTTAAAATCTCCTTTTTGTAAAAAAAAATTATCCTGGAAGACAATCTTACTCGGTCACGAGTGATCGCCTGACTGACTGACACAGACACTGGAGAAGATACTTTCTGAACACTGTTATCCTGTCTGAAAGAACTCATGGGCCAAGAGAAATGGCCTTCTTTTTTAAGCTATCTTCTGAATATCAGTTCCTGTTGTGGCAGCAGACATATCTGGCATGATCTCCCGCTGCCATGGCTCTTGCCTCTGCTTCCCCTCAGAAACTGCAGTGGCAAAGGGAGATACTGGAGGTTCTCTCAAGTCCTCCATCCAGCTCACTAGGTCTTCTTGCTGCCACAGTGCTGCTTTGAGCAGAGGTTATCAATGGTTCCCAGCCATTAGAACTTTCAAAGGTAGTGCATCTTGGAAGCCCATGGGGGCAGTGGTATGTAAACTCCTCTCTCCAGCCCTCTTGTTGGTGCTGTCTCATCACTGGTCAATATACCCTACCAAAAAAATAGACTGCCAAGCTTATGCTCAGCTACCAGATGTTTACAGTGTCTGTAGGATAAGGGTTCCTCACCTAGGCTGATATCCATTCCAAGTGCTGTGGCTCATGGCTCTCCTCTTCTTCAACAGCAACAATTGGGCAGGGGGGGGGGGAGATTACACAGATACTATTCAGATTCCTCTTCTCAGTCCATTAAGTGTTCTGGATTCTAGAGATGGACAAATCTATCAAGTTTGATTCCATTCAGTTTCTAATTTTTCCCACATTAAGTTTGTTCCATCCTATTTCTGCATCAGTTTACACATTTGTAGTTTTTAAGCCTGCATTAACATTCATATGTATTTTCATGTGCATTCATATAAATGTATGCATTTTGTACACTCTTTCCCAAATATACACACTCTTCTAAATATATGCATTTCCTGCAAGTGATTTTCCCCCTAATATAATGTAGGTTTGTGTACACTTTCCCATAATATATGCATTTTTGTGCACACTTTTCCCTACTGTGCACAATTTTGTGCAAATTTTTCTCTATTACGCACTTTTTGATGTGCATTTTTTAATCTGCGAACTGCATCATAAAATTCAGGAAAATGCAGGTATTGCCATATCACTGCATTCTGTTTCCTGCATAGGTTCAGCAAGTTTGAATTATTTTCTCACTGATCCCTATGGATTCCACTAATGCTGCTGCTGGTGGTGGTTTGGTTAGAGAGTACTAATGCCTTCTAGCCCTTATATGTTTTAAAATATGTTTTTAGATGGTCTTTCTATTGATGGCTTTAATTTTTGTAAGTTATCTTGAGCACTCTTTTAGGGGAAAGGCAGTCTATACATTTCCTAAATAAAGGATAGGCTGGGCCATGACCAAGTGTATCCCAATACAAAGCTGGGATATATGTTAGCCAGCACAAAGTCCCTGATGTCATTTCTGGAGATAGGTGAAATCTGGGGGGCTTAAGGTGGAGCCAGAGCTAGTGTTTGAGCTGGAACCTAAGTACAGCAGACAGAAGGTACTTTGTTGTTGACCAGGTATGACCAGAAGGCCAGACTGCCAGTATTTATCCTCTTCTCATACATCAGTCCATACATTGGTCTTTGATAACTCTCCATTCTTTTCTGTCCTTCTGCAAGGCCTTTTCAGATCAGCATACATATCACCGCCGCCCCATTGTTTACACCAGCATGATTTCATAACATTAAATCAGTTTCTAATCTGTGTGCCATTTCAAAGATCATCACCGATGATACCTCCATTTTAAGGCAGTTGTTTGCATTAAGCAATCTTAGTGCAGCACTTCAAGAGCTGGTTCCAATACAATCCACAGTTCACTTTGACTATTAAAGCTGCAACAATTTTACAACAGTGTATTAGATGAGATTATTTCAACAAGGAAAGCAGCTGTTTCCTCAGGAAATCGTTCTAATTCAAAGTTATGACAAACTTGATTGCAGATAAGTCACAGCAGTTTTAATGTAGAATCCATCTGTGACAGAACATACGTACAAATAAGATTTCACAAACAACCCTCTAGTATTTACAGCTAAGGGCAGTTTTATGGCTATTTATAAAACTACAGTAATGCCTTGGATTGCAAGTAACTTGGTTTGAGAGAGTTTTGCAAGACAAGCAAATTTTTAAATATTTATTTAATTTTTTTTTACTTGATATACAAGCGACGTCTTGCAAGACAAGTACTGTAGTACAGCTTAAATTAAAAATCTCTGTACAAATTTTTTTGGGGGGATTTCGTTTTGATATAAGAGTGTTTTGGATTACAAGCATGTTTCCGGAACGAATTATGCTCTCAATCCAAGGCATGACTGTAGGTCTAGTGAAGATATATCCAAAGGCAACTTACAGCAAACTGCATCTACAAATCTTCTGCAAAATCTTCTGGACGTCCCAGAACTTAACATCTATTCTGGGTTGGTCGAAGTCTATGCAAAATTTAAACTCCCAGATATTTTTTTTTTTACCCAGCCTTGTTTTTAAGACCATTCAATGTTGCAATAAAGTCAAATAGATTTATTTACACAGGAACACACTGCAAATTGCAAATTTCAGATCAAGAATTTCTAAGAAATAAGATTAAATCAAATCAATGATATATGCTGACTGAATCACACTGATCCACAAATGTAGAAATGTCTGTCTGGAAGTTAATCCAATAATTTGTTAAATAGAAACAGTACTATAGAAATGGATTAAGGTATACTGCAGAGGGTGGGGGGAGGTTATCAAGATAAGATGCAAAACACAGTGGCTTAGATCCAGAGTTCCAGGGGTGTAACTGCACACAGGAAGTCTCTCACTGCAGGAACAGCAGGGAGATCATTTTCACTAGTTGCTCCCCCTGTGTTTCCTCTAAGTCTGGCTCCAGAGTCAGAGGCAGTGTTAGCAGGCAGCCCACTAGGGCTAGAGTCCCTAATTTCTGGGAGGCCATCTGCCCCACCACCCTGCTGTCCATGGGCACTTGCTGAAATAAAGGTACAGGGGCCTTGCCCTGATGATTTCCATTGCATCTGATCCCCCTGGATTGGCTGGCTTTTTGCCCACATGTGCTTCACCTCCTGCTACCCCTGCCCCCAAATCTTTCACAACCCTATTATTATTATTATTATTATTATTATTATTATTATTATTATTATATTTATACCCCGCCTTTTTCCCTACAAGGAACCCAAGGTGGCTTACATAATCCTCCTCCTCCTCCTCCTCCTCTCCATTTTATCCTCACAACAACCCTGTGAGGTAGATTAGGCTGAGAGTCAGTGACTGGCCCAAAGTCACCCAGTGAGTTTCATGGCCGAGTGGGGACTAGAACCCGGATCTCCCGAGTCCCAGTACAGCACTCTCACCACTATGCCACACTGGGCATAGTACATAGGGAAGTACTTAGCACACAGGGTCCTTTAAAGATACAGAGAGACTTTAGAGCATATGTAAAATTAGCATATGCAAATCTGTGCATTTTTGTTTGACCTGTGGGCCTGAGTCCCGGATCTTTTTGGTACCTAGCCCCCAGAGTTTTGGGGCCCTCCAGAATGGGGGTGAGGGCTCAGGGGAAGTGGTATAAGTCGCTCCCCTCTTCCTACAGCAGAAGGCTCTTCCACGAACAGAAGAAGCCATTCTGTTCACAGAAGGGAAACTCTGTATCCAACCCAGTATAATCCATTGGGTAGAAACGATATATCTAGCATTGGGCCAAAGTTCTCGGCCTAAGCTTTTTCAGTGATTTTGCAGGGGTGGGGGTTGAATAAAAATGGCTCCTCAATGTATCAGGTGGGGGAGAAATTCTCCTATTTTTTCAGGTCAGTATGATACCTTTACAGATGCGCTGGCAGGGCATAAGTTTCTTTTATTTTTCCCCACTTAATAAAAATGAAACAAAACACTTTACCTCCAAATGCTGATGGGACTGCTCCGAAAACCTGGTTGTGTCCTTTCTTCCGTTTCAACAGAATGCCACAATGGGAATTTTGCCCCCCCCCCCCAAAGTTTCAGAAATACTGTTCCACCTTTGCATCCAAGTTGGGGAGTTGGAGATGCTCTTTCACCACCAAGGACCACCAATCAGTTGCAACTACAGTAAAGTTCAACACACGCTTCAGGTGAAAGAGATGGTTATACACTGAGCTCTCTCTTTTTTTGTGGAAGATTGAAGGAGTAATCCTATGCATGTTTAGACCAAAAATTCTCCTACAATTCCCAGCATTGCTGGTTGGGGCATGCTGGGAATTGTAGGACTTTTTCTGTCTAAACATGAATAGGACTGTGCCCTAAGCCAATAATTTTAAGTTATTGATTAAACACCCAACATATCAAATAGCAGTTTACAGCAACATTCCTTCTCCATTTTGTAGCAGCATCTGGGATGAACCAAAAATTAATTTTTTATAAACATCTCCTAGTTCACAAACCTTCTTTCAGAGCTGGACTCAATCTTGCTGATACTAGCATTTCCAGCTCAATCATCCAACACACAATTTTAAAAATTAATGAACACACTATTCTTTATCTAGGTCACAATGAGAAAGGCAATTCACCCTTACAATGATTCTAAAGCTAGTGACCCAGAATGAGCATCGCCATGTTTTCTACTGCCTAGTATATTTATAAATACTTTTAAAATATATATATCATGATGCACATGAGCAAAATTGCTTGTCTTGACCTATGTGGGAATGGAGGAACCACTTCTCATAGGAGGCAATAGTAGTCCAAAACATCAGGAAATAAAGAAGCCAGATATTGGACCAGCTGAGCAACCAAAGTATCTTGAATGTAGTCAATATAGGGATCACCTGCCAGGTAAACTCTAGAGGAGCATCTGAAAGAGCAAATGCAATAACAACTGGAGGCCTGAAGCTTCCATACATCTGAAGAAACTCAAGTATCAGGGGGGGGGGGGCTGCTTCTTAATTGATACAGTATAGATATATTTATTTACAATAAATAAATAAATACTTTATTTTGCTTATATTCAAGCAGCTCATTTTCAACTTTGTGCAGTGCTTGGTTATGAATATTATACACACAAACCTCTTGTTGAGCAAAGAGAATGTGTATTGAATTTGCTGTGTGTCCTTTAAATAACTTGTAAACAGTGGCCCAATCCTTTCTTGATCACTGCTTATTTTGAAGGGATGTGTGCCAGGTTTTGCACAAGCACTCCCTTCTCACTAGAGTAAAAAGAAAGTAAAGTGAGAATTGGCCCTTTATCTCCACGGAATTCAGCAAGTAGAATGGATTTATTGGCAGGAAAGCTAGTTTTACACTCCACAAGATGCCGTTTGCAACTGTCACCTCTTTGCCTTAATGACCACAATTTTTAAGAACGTCCAGTAAGCCCTAGAGGCAGCAAATCAATATTGTTAAGAAAACATCTTGACTTTTGAGGCTAGGAGTTATATCAAGTATAGGGAAGAAAAGAAAAGGTACTTTAACTCAGGACAGGAAAAGATAAGATTTCCCTGAGGTTTTTAAGTCTCTCAGATGCTTTGACATAATATTTCAATAAAGCGGAAAAAGCAACAACACAGCCAACCTAAAAAGTAACTTTAGAATCAATGGCTCTTTCTCCACATTCCACAGATAGCTAGCAAGAAGTCAATTTTCCATTCAGTTCCTAACCATATGCTAAAGACTAAAAGACCTCTGAGATAGCTTCTCTAGTCGGAGAAGCTTTCAGCTGTGCAGGCATATATTGGATGCACATTGGACTCCCTCCAAGTTCCTGTATGGTAAACTATGTCACCCACATCTACTCTCTGCCACCCTGTACCCTATGGACACATCACTGGTTCTTGCTACAAAAACTAAACTAGATGTGACATTCAGTGTATGAATGCAATTAACATGCACATTTTTTGTAATGTAGCAGCTGCGGGGGGTGGGCGGCGGGAGAGTGGCATCAGGACAGCTGGAGGAGGGAGGGGAACATGGGAAGCTGCCTTACACTGAGTCAGACCATTGGTCCATCTAGCCCAGTATTGTTGACAGACACTGACTGGCATCAGCTTTCTAAGGTTTCAGGCCGAATTCTTTCCTAGCCTCACCTGGAGAAGCCAGGGATTGAACCAGGGACCTTCGGCATGCAAAGCATGTGCTCTACCGCTGAGCTATGGCCCCCTCCATGGTAACTTCCTACTGTGGTGGTTCTGATGGATATGTCCCTCTTGAAGCTGCTACATGCATCAGGAAGAAAGCTTCCACTGACACCAATAGAAGCTTTCCTCCCACTTCAAATAGCATCTCGGGGAGAGGGAGGGGATATTCATTGGGACCATCATCACCCCCTGTGGTCATGAATCCTCCCTTCCCATAACTATTTACATTCCCCCAAAATGCATGCTAATTATGCAATTAACATCATAAGCAGTTTGGCCCTAAGTCAGCAAGTCTAATGAATTAGAGGTGGAAAAAAGGAATGTGTGTCTGTCCCCTTATGAACCACATTCAATGATGCTATCACAAAGGAACATTAATACACTCTAAATTGTTACTGGTAAGCTACACCAGGACGGCTTTTTGTATATGTGTATTTTGCATTTGTGTTGGCATCACCCTGGCACCTTATTTAGTATGTCTTTTGTTCAGGGAAAGGCTTCATGAGCAAGGGTTTCATAGCAGCTAGGAGAAAGAGGGTCCTAGCATTAGCATGCAAGGCTATCTGCCTTTACTGTAATTGTTCATTGACAATTACATTACTGTACTGTAGCTTAATCAAACAGGTTTGTCCTCCTGCAGTATGCAAAGCTTTGGCATTCTAGATACTTGCAAATACCTTCCTGACCTTCAAGTTGCCACTCTAGTTAAGCAACCTACAGGCATGTGGCTTACGCTGGCTCAGCTTGTCTGAGTGTGGAAAGCTAAGCAGGGTCAAGCCTGGTTGTTACTTGGATGGGAGACCCCTCCTCTAGTTTCCTGCATTGAGCAGGGGGTTGGACTCGATAGCCTTGTAGGCTCCTTCCAACTCTATGATCTATGAAATCTAAGGTTACCTTTAATGTGCCCAATCTAGAACCTTTGTGGGAAATATGGTCCAATCCTGAAGTGTCCTCACAAGAGAGATCAGCAGGTTAAAGCACCAACTGGGCACTCCTTAAGGTGGGACTGAAGACCACAATGTCTGAAGACCACAATCTGAAGTGGTTAGCCCATTGATATGCACTAACCAGGAATTCTTCTCTTCTGTAAAACATCTTGGCAAGATAAAATCATTGACCTCCATCAGTATGCTAATTTCCCCATTTTGTCAAAGTACAGTGTAAAGTCTACCAACTGTGCACAACACCTCTGCAAAAGATCCCTCCATTTCTGAGTATGTCACAGAAACTTCATAGAATCATAGAAAAGTAGAGTTGGAAGGTGCCTATAAGGCCATCGAGTCCAACCCTCAGAGACTTCTTCTCTGTCATTCTCATCTCATCCAGACTTTGTCACTGATTAGCTTATCTAACTACCGTAGTTAAAAAACTAAAAACCGTTGGCCAACCAGTATCATTAAGCAGTTAATATGATTTCATTATTTGTTCATAGCCACACTGCCGGTTGATATTCTCAGTTATTTTGGCTTGTTTCTCTGCACTGGTTTCCATTCAAAATTCACCATATAGATGTGAGTGCTACTGAACAGAAATTGTTCCAATTTTTTTTCACTGCACACTCTTCACACTCCCTTCCTCAGAATGAAATTTCATGCTCAACTGCTCTCTGATTCTTCCTGGTCCTTGGTTGCCCATGACGATCCATGAGGCCCATCATTTTGACGGTCCACAGATGGAAACATAAACAATATACAGTAGATCATTCTATGTATTTCCATTATGGGAGAAAAGGAAGAGAGTGAAAGTCTTTCCTAAATAACTGCCTTGAGACCTTGGTTGGTTTAAAAATCATGTGTTATTTACTGAGTTTCTAAAGCAGCAGATGTTACTAAACAGCAGCTTAATTAAGGAAATTTAGGTACTTGCAGAGTCGAGCACAAAAGGCAACTTTCAATATTATCAAACAGTTGCAGTTCCTATTTCAAAGCAGGTAAATTATAATACTGAACAAAGCATGAATCCATATCTAGAGTTTTTCAAGGCGTGTGGAGAGCCAGTGTCCCCACCACCATCCAATACACTTGGACGTCTGCCAGCTGTTACTAAAACATGGCTGCTATGTGAAGCAATAGGGATCAGTTCTTCCTTATAGGCTGGGTTTTGGAAGAAAATCTCCCTACTCTTTTAAATATAGCATTTCTATAGGCAGTCAACATGCTTTAGACATTGGCCACTTCACATTAAAGCCAATGATTATCAGTCCAAAGATGTGGTCAGTTATCTTTGCATCTTCTATATAAAGAATACTAAAACAAGATAGGACATAAAATAACAAAAGGCTACATAATAAACACTAACGATTACAGAGGTGCTGAGGATTTCATATTCAGGCATTCCTGGACCATTCTTCAGCATCCTTGCCTTCATCCCAATGGATCATTGGACAAGTCTACTTCAAATGCCTGGCCACCTGGTGCTCAGTCTAAGGGAGGGAGGGAGGGGTGGGCAACATTTTTGGCCTGCAGGGTCACATACAGTGCTGGGTGGTGGGTCTGGGGCTGCACATAGATGGGCACAAATGCAGATACACACAGATGTACACATTTGATGATTCTCATTTCTATACCGGCCAATAGCTGAAGCTCTCTGGGAAGTTCACAGCACACACACACTTCCCCCTCCCCATACATGTGCCCATTGCTCATGGTTGTTCAGCTGGGCAGCAGGGGAAAGTGGATAGGACACCCCAGGGCTCCACACAGAGAATGGCTAAGAACTGCATCTGGCTATTGGGGTCATGGATTGCTTATATGCGGTCTAAGGCAACGCCACATGCATAAATGTGGTATGTAGCCTGTTGGATTACATACACTGAAATCTGCAGCAGCAAATTATCCCAGGGTCATCTCTAGCCATGGCTGCCTACCACCACACCTAAGATAATAATCAACATATACAACTGAACATTTAAGCTACATTGATATCTTCTGTAAACTTAATTACACAGTTCCATGTGACTTGTTTGCACTAGGGCAGTAACCAAAGGATTTAATTGCGAACAGAGAGCTTTCTAAATAAGTCACACCTTTAGCATTCTACACTGGCAAGCCATTTTCCATTCATCCTGGTGACTTATTCCAACCATGAAGCAACTGCATGAAAATTTCACCGAAGAGAATACTTAATTCCATCAGCACTGATGTCAGAATGGTGATGTGTTAACTTGACCTTTGAAAGTTCTCCGGTGTTGTTGAACAAAGGGCGCTTGAGTGGCAGCTGGAGATCATGGTGGGAAAGTGGTTTGAGCTTTCAGGGTGGGTAGTGGTTAGAGTAGACTGTATGAACCAGTTCTTTTCATTTTGATACCAGACTATGAATGTCATTAATTCAGTCTAGGATCTAGGGGAGATAACTGAGGGATTCTGAGCAGAGGCCCACCTTTCCCACAGCAATGGGAAATCACATAGAAATACGTTTTTCAAAAATCCTTCAAGCTGCTGAGAGTGAATGTACAGGAAGTGAGTCCCATGAAGCTTATGTCATGACTCAGGGTCCCAATTCCAGCACCTCAGGAGAAGAAGCCTCTGATATAGTAGAGCCAGTGTGGTGTAGTGGTTAGAGTGTTGGACTGGGACTTGGGAGATCCGGGTTCTAGTCCCCGCTTGGCCATGAAACTCACTGGGTGACTTTGGGCCAGTCACTGCCTCTCAGCCTAACCTACCTCACAGGGTTGTTGAGAGGATAAAATGGAGAGGAGGAGGAGGAGGAGGAGGAGGAGGAGGAGGAGGAGGATTATGTAAGCCGCCTTGAGTTCCTTGTAGGAAAAAAGGCAGGGTATAAATGTAATAAATAAATTAAATAAATAAATATAGACCTCTCAGGCTCAAAAGAGCACCTCAGGGCTCTCAGCTCCAGAAGAGTCCCTGGGACCAGCCCCCCTGCTTCCAGATGAGGTCTTGTTGCCATACTCCGATTCCAAGGACTCTGGTTCTAAAGCCACATTGCCTCCATGCCATTGCAGCCAAACGTTTCCAAAGCAATCATGGTCCCTTTAAGGGAGAAGGCTTCATGCAGCATGTGGGAGGAGCTAACTGCCTCTCAGAAGCCCAAGTCCTGTTTAAGACTCAGACTAAGTCTGCTGGTTGTTTGAGCAACACACAAGCTGACCTTGTCTGTCTTCCAGTCCAAGCCCACTTGGAGCTCTTTGTGGTGCTCTCCATTCCTTGATTTCTCTAACTGGTATCTGACCTTGGCTTTATCTGACCTTGCTTCTGGATTCTCCCCCATACTCAACAGGACCCATGGCCTGAAATGGTACAGATTAGGAAAAGCGTCCTGGGAAAAATAGATGGCACCTTCATGAACATGGCACCTATGTTTAGGGTCATATTTGCCATGCCCACCCTGTGGATCTGCTTGGCTTAAATCCCCTTTGCTTCTATTTTCTGCCATAATTTATATGCACATGGTGTTCTCACATCTGCTATCATTGCTTCATAATCTTCTCCTAGAGTAAAGAGATACGAGCACATCAGCTTCATTAGCACTAAACAGCTGTGTCAGAATGCTTAGAAAACCTATATCTATAAATGGTTTTCTTTCCCCTCAGTGCCCCATATGTAGGGAGTCTTATCTGCCAGCACCACCACATCTGCACATCCAAACCAGTGAAAATAAAAATTAAACAACGTCAAGCAATTGCTTCCTGGGCTGACTGTTACCTGGCAAGCTAGTTTTCTTCAACAGCTGTGCTGGTCAGCTCAGTGGTGCTGTCAAAGCAGGACACTGGGGCACACACCCAGGGCTCCACTCGGCAGAATAAAGGGGAGGGCTCCTAAATGCAGGAGGGCTGGCATTCCACATTGTGAAGTAAGTGAAGTAATACACTTACTTACTGGGACCCTAGGATCCTCATTTCCAGGTGCCCCTACAAATGAAGTGAGGTGGGGGCTACAAAAGAGAGGGCCTTTTCAGTGATGGCACCCCATCTGTAGAAGGCCCTCTCAAGAGAGACTCACCTAGTGCCAACACTATGGTCTTTTTGGCGCCAGTGAAAACTTTTTTTTATTCACCCAGGCATTTTAAAGAATTGTTTTTAGTGCGTTTAGATCTTTGCATTATTTTACTCCTATTGCTGATTTTATTTTTTGTTTTATCATGTTCTGCTGCTGTTTTTATCCTGTTTTTTATCTTTTTATTATAGTTGTTTTATTGTTACCTTGTATTTTATGTTTTTAATTTGTATACTGCCCAGAGAACCACAGTTATTGGGTAGTATAAAAGTTAAATCAATCAATAAAATTTATATTACCATCTAAAGCAGGGGTCTTCAAACTAAGGCCCGCGGGCCACATCCGGCCCACCGGGTCTTTTCATCCGGCCCGGCGGCCGATCTAGAGGCTCCCTGCCCGCTGGGAATCCGCCCCGCTGGAGTAAGCTGCTGGGAAGAAAGGCGTGGGGGAAAACTCCAGAGCAGCGCGCCCGCCAAGCCGCTGAGGTGCGCCCGTTTCCCCTGGGGATTGAACAGCTGTTCGGCGCCAGCTGGGAGACGGACCGGAAGCAGGGGCCGAGAAGGAACACATGCGCCGGCCGCAGCAAACTCTGCCCTTCGGCCCCCTCCTGGCCCGGTGGGTGGGCGCTCTGCTGCCCCTTCCCGGAAGAGAAGACTGATGCGGAGACTATGGGCGGGCCAGGGCCAGCGGCAGCGGCGGCTCAACAGCCTCGGCGCGCAGCCTGTCACCGGCCGGCTGGGGCGCCACGTCGCGCACGCTTGCCGCAGGGTTGCCTGGCAACGCGCGGCCTGCTGGCGAGCAGCCGCTGAGCGAGGCCTGGGCGCACGGCTGGCCCTGCGGGGGCTCCAGCCAGGTGCGCTGGCGGTATTGCACTTCTCGCCCCCTCATGGGTGCACCTGGCGCCGCCATCACCGGCTCAGCCGCGTCTCCCCCACCGGAGGAGATGCTGGCCGCGGCGCTCACACATCCCCCCGCCGCCACCAGCTCAGCCGCGTCTCTCCCACCGAAGGAGACGCTGGCCGCACGCTGACGCCCCCCCCCTGCCATCACCGGCTCAGCTGCGTCTGGAGACACTGGCCGCGGGGCTCACGCATGCCCGCCCTGCAGGGCTCCAAGCGGCTCGCACCCCGCCACCACCGAGGGAGACGCTGGCCACTGGAGGAGACAGACGCTGGCCACCGGAGGAGACGCTGGCCGCCCTGCAGGGCTCCAGGCGGTGGGTGGCTTGCCCCTGCCGCCGGCTCAACCGCCCCTTCCCCCGCAGTATACACAAAAAATAAGGTATTGTTTTCACTTGTTTGTAAACCAAATTTAAACTATTGTGAACCGCCCAGAGAGCTTCGGCTGTGGGGTGGTATAGAAATGAAATAAATGAAATAATAATAATTATTAATTTTATTTATATACCGCCCAACAGCCGAAGCTCCCTGGGCGGTTCACAACAATCAATTTTTTGTGTTATTCTGACTTTTATTTTGTTGCTTCTTAGTTCACACAGTTGGTATAAAATCAGAAAAGAAAAGCAAAATAACCATATAATAATGTCTGGAGTCTTAGCATCATAAGGCACCGCTTACACATCTACGTGCGGCTGCCAATACAGTTCATTGCCAGACACACTTTTGGAAGCACAGAAAAGGGTTACAGAGGAGCTTGGAGAAAATCCTATGCTTGCTTCCCTCCTGTCCACAAGGGGGGGAAATACCTTGGTTACAAATGCTTTATTAAAAAAATAATAGATGGAAATGAAATGACAATCATTTTAGTTGTACTCACTATTTATTTATTAACTTGTTTGTTATATTTATATCCTGCCTTTTTTCCTGCATGGAACCAAAGGTGGCTTACATAACCTTCCTCCTCTCCATTTTATCCTCACAATATCCCTGAGGTAGGTTAAACTGAGAGTCAGTGACTGGCCCGAAGTCAGCCAGTGAGCTTAATGGCTGAGTAGGGACTAGAACCCGGATCTCCCGAGTCCCAGTCAAACATTCTAACTAACCACTATGCCACACTGGCTCTCACTATATTCTCTGGGTACCAGGTTTTCGTGACCTACCCCAGGGAATTGGTTTGTACTTTTAAGGCTGTGATCCTTTGTAAACTTACATGGGGAGAAAGTCTCCTTGAATTCAGTGAAACTTACTTCCAAGTAGACATGCATAAGATGAGGCTGTAAGGCTGCAATCTTATGCACATTTATGTGGAACAAAGTTGCAGGATGTGGACCACCAGCTCTGTGGCTGGTAAATACTGCTCATTACTACTAAATACTGCTCAACAATGGCAACCATCTTTGGCAGCACCTATGTCTGTGAACAGACTTTTTCCCGAATGAAACATCTGAAATCTCCAACCAGATCACTTGCATCAACACTTGCATCACTTGTTATACAACTAGCAGTGACAACTATGGAACTGGACATTGGCCATCTTATTAGCCAAAAGCAGGCCCATTCTTCCCACTGAAATACTAATAAGCTTATGTTGATTAAAATTGTTCTTCATTTTAAATATTGTATTGTTTTTTCCTGTTTTTTTGCACTACAAATAGGATATGTGCAGTGTGCAAATCAAGCCTTTCTATACCTTTTTAAAATTTAATCATTAAATTTTAAAAAGGTACAGAAAGGCTTGATTTGCACACTGCACATATCTTATTTGTAGAGCAAAAAACAGGAAAATACAATATTTAAAATGTATATTGTATATAATATTTTATGTATTTCAATTTAGACAGCAATTAATTTAATTAATTTATTATTAATTAATAATACTTTCCATTTAATCAAGTAAAAAAAAGGACCGGGTCCTTTTTTTTCCTTGATCCATTCATTCATATTTTTTTCAAACTAGAGTCCGGCCCCCCAACAGTCTGAGGGACAATGAACTGGCCCTCTGTTTAAAAAGGTTGAGGACCCCTGATCTAAAGGGAGTGGTGAGGAATAAGACCATTACGTACAGGATTGAAAAAGACTTAACTGTATGACTGGGTTAACTGTCCACTTCACACATCCTCAGTGCTACCTTTAGAGATGGCAGACCTTCATGGTATATGTTCATCAGTATTTCTAGCTTTTCCCTTCTGTTTATATAAGGGATGGTTCTTATCATGCATTTTTGAGCTTATACAATGACCATGCCATCAGTTTCAAGTGGGAAACCATTTGCGTGAAACAATCTCCATATGAAAAAATAAATCAATAGAACTTTCCATGAAAGGGAGATCGCTTTAAAGACACCTCCTTCTTCACTGCAAAAACTAAGCCACTTCAAAGCTAAACATTGGCTAGGAGATATGATACCATTTGGCAGCTGAAGAAAAAAGAACAGGTTGCTTACCTGTAACCGTGGTTCTTCGAGTGGTCATCTGTGCATTCACACACATAGGCTCTGCGCCTGCGCAGAGGTCCTTCGGGAAACTTCTATAGCTAAGGCGTTTTGGCGGGAACCCCTCCCCCACCGTGGACTGAGCATGCCCGGAGGGGTTCCCGCCCATTCCCTCAGTTCCTCTGAGACTGCCTATTGTGGCCCCAGGACCGAGAGAATCTGACAGTACAATATCTGTGCGTCGACGTCGACAATGATGTCGAGGGTCCAAAGCAGCCATAATGCAGGCATGCAGATCTATAGCAACAGGGATGAGCACCGTAGCGGGGTCGGTGGGCAGGTTGTGTGAATGCACAGATGACCACTCGAAGAACCACGGTTACAGGTAAGCAACCTGTTCTTCTTCTTCGTGGTCTCTGTGCTTCACACACATGGGCGATGTAGCAAGCTAGCTTCCCGGAGGAGGGCAGGTGCGATTCATCCTGAGAGGGAGGATAAAACAGCTCTGCCGAATGCGCAATCCGACCTCGCCCTGGTATCGAGTCGATAATGTCTGACGAAAGTCGACGGTGACGACCAGATGGCAGCACGGCAAAGGTCATCTAGGGAGACCCCTCTGCCGAAGGCGGTGGACGTCGCCACTCCCCTGGTAGAATGAGCTCGGACAGAGTCTTGCAGGGGAAGTTTTGCCATGTCGTAGGCCAATCGAATAGTGGCCACTACCCACTTCGCGAAACGCTGAGAAGAGACGGGAGATCCCAGGAGTCTCGTGCCATAACACACAAAAAGGCGCGGAGACTTCCGGAACGACTCAGTGCGTGCCCTGTAGAATGCCAGAGCTCTACGGACATCGAGGGTATGGAGAGAGTGTTCCAGTGGTGTCGACGGGGACGGAAAAAAGGCTGGCAACGAAATAGGCTGGGATAAATGGAAATTAGTGACTATCTTCGGCAAGAATGACAGGTCCGGGTAATGGACAACTTTGTCCCGGTGAAAAGTCAAGTAAGGGGCGTCGATACGGTGCGCACAAAGTTCCCCAGAGCGACGCGCTGACGTGACAGCAACCAGGAATGCAACCTTCCAGGTGAGTAGACGGATGTCAGTGGTTGCAAGCGGTTCAAATGGAGGTGCGGTAAGTGCTGATAAGACTACTGAGAGACTCCATGCTGGGAGCAGAGTTCTGGTCAGTGGAAACAGGTTATGTAGTCCTTTTAAAAATTGCCGTATAAGAGGGTGCGAGAAGACAGTTCAGCCCTCAAGCAGTGGGCGGTAAGCTGAAATTGCCGCAAGGTACACCTTCACAGAGGAGAGTCTGAGGCCTCTCTGTGAGAGCGAATGCAGGAATTGCATGACGGTCGAAATGGAACTGTTGAATGGGTCCATATTAACAGTCCCACAGAAAGCCGTGAAAGCAGTCCACTTGTTCTCGTAAGAATGACGAGTCGATGGTTTTCTCGCCGCCAACAGGATGTCTGCTATAGCCGGTGGCAAGGAGGCCGTTGTCGTGGCCGTATCCTCCACGCCGTGAGGTGAAGAGAGTCGAGGTCGGGGTGGAGAATGCGACCGTGATCGAGACTGAGTAGACTTGGGTAGCACGGTAACCTGACATGGAGACCTGCGCTGAGGCGAAGGAGGCTGGAGAACCACGCCTGTCTCGGCCACCATGGGGCTATCAAGATGCAGTCTGTCTGATCCTGTGTCACCTTTTCTACAACCCTGGTTATCAGCGGAATGGGCGGAAACAGGTAAAACAGTGTCCCCGACCATCGGATAAGGAAGACATCCCCTATCGACGCCGGGTCCGATCCTGCTCTGCTGCAAAAGTTTCTGCAGGCTGTGTTCTCCAATGTTGCAAAAGCGTCTACTGTCGGAGTTCCCCACGCCCGGAAGATGGAGGCGCGAGCCGATGGACTCAATTGCCACTCATGAGATGTTTGAGTCAGTCTGCTCAGGGTGTCGGCCAAGACATTGTCTTTCCCCGCGATGTGAATCTCCGTGAAGGACATGTGTTTTGGGATTGCCCAATTGTATATGCGCTGCATGAGGGAGTTGAGAGAGGGAGATCTCGTGCCCCCCTGTTTGTTGATGTAGGCTACCACTGTAGTATTGTCCGTTACTATTTGTATGTGGTGACTGGTAAGATTGAGTACTAGGGCCTGGAGGGCTTTCCAGACCGCTAGCAATTCGAGATAATTGATGTGCCTGAATAGGTCGTGCCCGGACCAGCGACCTTGTACTGTTTGACTTCCTGAGTGGGCGCCCCAACCCAGGAGTGAGGTGTCGGTCGTCAAGGTCCTGGTTGGCTGAGGTTTCTGGAACGGGAGACCGTGTGACAGGTGAGTAGCGTCATCCACCAGCGAAGCGAGGTCCGGGTGTGATGGGGAAGGATCAGGTAAGTGCGATGCGCGTCAGAGGTCGGGTCCAAGGCACGCAAGAACCATATCTGCAGTGGACGCATCCAAAGTCTTGCGAAGGCGACCACTGCGACTGTCGATGCCATAAAACCCAGGAGACGCTGAACTGCAAAGGCAGTCACTCGGCGAGCAGTGAACAGCTTTGTTGCCAATCTCGGTATTTTTTCCACACGATCCCGTGGGAGAAACGCCCTGGCTCGGATGGAGTCCAGGGATGCCCCGATGTACTGTATCGACGTCGAAGGGCATAGGACTGATTTTTCCCAATTCACGTAGAATCCCAGCGTTCGAAGTAGGGTGAGAGTGAAGTCGACCGCCCGAGACAGCGTTTGTTCCGTCGAGTCGACTAGGAGCCAGTCGTCCAGATACGGGTAGACTTGAATCCCGCATGAGCGAAGATGGGCACAGACGACGGCTGCACACTTGTTGAATACTCTCGGGGCTGTGGAGAGGCCGAACGGGAATACCGTGAATTGGAAGGCGTCCTGTCCTATGCAAAATCGGAGGAAGCGACGGCTGTCCGGATGAATCGCGATGTGGAAATAGGCATCGCATAAGTCGATGGAGGCAAACCAGTCCCCTTGATGTAGAAGGGGTAGGATGGATTGAAGGGTTGACATCCGGAATTTCTGCGGTGCAATAAAACGGTTCACCCCCCGAAGATCCAAGATGGGATGCAGCCCTCCACCCTTCTTCGAGACTGTAAAGTAGCGGGAGTACAGCCCTTCGTGAAGTGAAACCGGTGCTGTTCGTGCTTTGCGCGGAGTCAAACCCGCCGTCTGCCCTGGTCTCCACCTTTGCGGTAGCCCTGGTACCGGGGTTGTTGGTATGAGCGTCTCAGTGTGAGAGCTGGACTGACCCGGGTTCAAAAGCTTCCCTAGCCAGTGACCCTCAGTCCCAGTCACGCAGACGGAAGGAGGAGATAACAGCAGTTAATAAAGATTAAAGAGTTTATTTGTAAGACCCAATTACATGGGATTAAGGCAAGCAATGCATCTCTTACTCACTACATCATTGCAGATACAAATCCAATACCCCAGTGGTAAGGCTAGATGAAGTGAAGTCCAGAACAAGAGACAAGTCGAGTCAGACGAGAGGACGAGAAGGAGAAGGACGAGTGAAGCTGTCAACAAGTGTGTTAGCTTTATACCACAGACCCTGTACCTATAAATAGGATATTACTCACCCCAGTTGTATAACCTATTCATCAACATGTTTACCCCAAATCTGTCCCAAGACTGCTGAGTCATATCACCTTGAGACTATGTCTCGTGACTAAAGACTTTGTGTACTTCATCTCAAGAGACAACCTCCATGTCAGGTGATAATCCTGATGTCAGGTGATAATCTCGTTCTGCCTACGCAAAACCTAACATCCCCCTGCTTTTGCATTTGTCGCAGAACGTGGTTATTTACCTCATACAACAGCAACAGCTTTGTTGACATCTGATGCTGTTCTTTCATCTATGGACTTTGATAAAAAAAACTTCTGCAGGAATGACTTTACCTGCCAGAAAATCTGAACCACCATCAAATCACTTCTGATGTATCCCTCCTCATGACACAGTTTTATTTGCAGACCCAAAACGTTGTGTATTGCTATCTGCCTGCAGCATAGCAATCCTGGCTTTGGTTTCCTGAAAAAACTGTGATAGGATTTTCACATCAATCCCAGCATCATTTAAACATTTTTACAATTTAAACTATTTAAACAAATGCAATAACTATTCAAGCTTTACAATAGCATAATAGCACAATACATAATACAATGCATTCAGTTCAGCTTCAGTTGAACTCTAACCTCTAGATGATTATTCCTTACAAAATCAATCAAACAAAGTATGGTTATAAAAAATAACAAACTTCAGGTGTGTTCTTGTTGTTCTTACTATCACAACCACAACTGGCATTTCTGTGAATCTGTAAGCCACCTGTGCTCTGACTTGTAAATCTTAGTCTGAAGTATGATGTTCCCTCCAGATAACACTTAACTCCTTTTCAGAGCTCTCCAAGCATGTCCTGTTGGTCTAACAGTCTGCCTATTACACTGACAGCAATATCTGGCCTTGTTGCTTATACAATGAAGCTCAACAGCCCAATGCTTCTGTGTAGCATTCAAACTGCTTTTCCATCAGCATGTGCTTGAAAATCCTCAATTATTTGGAGTCTCTCACTGAGTTAACAATCTCCAAATTCTCAATCACATCCATGATATTCTCTGGTTTGTTGCAGTAAGATACTGCCCTCTTGGTTCTCCCTCAACTTCTATTTACAAATAAACAGTTGATCCACCACCAAGCAGTTTCAATTCAATGAAATTCCACACCCTGGATCAATTATATCATATTGCTTTTATCTGTCCAGAAAAAAAACAATAAATCATCCATCTAACAAAGTATATACAATCTATGTCCCTGTTCCTCCTGTTTAACAAACAAACATTGATCTGCCTCTCTGTGCAAATCTCAATTCAGCAATGTTTGAGTTCAAAACAGAATTCCAGCCTCCAGCTGATTCTAGCTTTCCTACAGAAAAATATTCTCAGACAGTTTTCCAAAGGACTTCCTCTCATTTAAAATGCTTATGTTCCAATATTTCCAACTGTGAAATATTCATACATCTCTCCACGTTCTTAAACATCAGTCTAACTGTTTCCAAGCAAATTGTTGTTATCTCACCCTCCGAGATCGAGGTGGAGGCGGCTGCCGGTATCGAGGGCATCGATGTCGACGGCCTCGGTGGGGAAGGAGAGGCTCTCACCATCGAGTCGGCCGACTGCGATGGGGGCGGAGGCGAAGGGGGCAGAGCCCTCGACTTCGTGTGTTTGTCCAGCTTGTGGTGCCTCTTTTTCTTCTCCTTTCCCTTTGCCAGGTTGGTTTTTGCCTTTTTTGCCAATTTTCTGGCCTTGGCAATAGCCAGGCTGTGCCCTGCACTCGTGCTGTCTTCCATTGCCGCAGGACGGGTTTGTGGGCTTGAGTGCTCAACCGCACTTGGCCCGGCTGCCGGCACAGGGTCTGAGGCATCCACCCGAAGAGCCCTGGTCCACATTTCAGCCTTGAGACGGCCTGCCCGCTGCCGGCGCGTTTGTCTCGTGAAGGCTTGGCAGTGGGGACATGCGTCCACTTTAAGGCCCTCACCGAGGCAGAAAACGCAAAGTGAATGGCCGTCAGTTGAGGGGAGTTTAGCCCCGCAGCGAACACATTTTCGGAATGCCCCTTTGTGGGACATTTTCTCCAAATGTAAACAGAAAATAATCCAGTGAAAAGAAAAGGAGTTGAGAAATAAAAATATTTGAGAAAGGAAGAGAAACGCCTTGTTGAAAATACTTTTCAAACGAGGAGAAGTTCTGAAGTGACTTGCCGCAATGGCGGTCGAAAAGGAACTGAGGGAATGGGCGGGAACCCCTCCGGGCATGCTCAGTCCACGGTGGGGGAGGGGTTCCCACCAAAACGCCTTAGCTATAGAAGTTTCCCGAAGGACCTCTGCGCAGGCGCAGAGCCCATGTGTGTGAAGCACAGAGACCACGAAGAAGTCATTCTTACAATTTTATTTATTTGTAATTTATACTGAAACAGGTGTGCTGCTTTTTGGTCCAAAGGGACTCCAAAGTGGCACACAATAATCATAAAATAAAATACAAATTAGAAAATAACAGTAAGTAAACATTTCAGCAGCACAAACACAGAAGTTGGTCACAATCAGCTGTAGAGACGACTGGATAGAATTTGCGCAAGAATTTGCTTAGCTTTGCTATAATAAATTAGAACTGGGCAGCTTTGCTTATTGATGGCAGTCTCAAATATTTTCCCCTACTGGATCTCTCCTCCTCACCCTCTTGTAACTAGCTGCTGTGTGTTCTCATCTCTTGCCCATGTGGAAAGTCTCCTACTTATTAAAAGAGAAGTTTGTGAAATATGCCTGCACGTATATAACAAGCAAACATTTCTTTCAAGCAGTAAAAATAGTCCAATCAATAAGATCCCTTTTGTTTAATCCTTGTATATTGCAATAGTGAGCGCTTACTAGTATCATTCATAATATTTGGAAAGGCTTGCGGGCATCTGAGCCAAGTCTCACAATGAGAAAATAAACAAATTGGGAAATGTAAAATGCAACTGAAGATGGATGAAAATTAAAACTGTTTGTGTGAAGCAAAATATGCTTGTTAGGATACAGTAATGCCTGAAAGAGGCAAACCACATGTTCAGAGCAACATTCCTTCCAGAAATATGTTAAATCAGCTATAGAAGGGGTGAAAGAGGCAAGTTAATACTTTCTATGTTGTTCTCAACTACATATTTCCTTGATCACATGGGTGTAGATGGAAATTCTGTGTGGCTCCAAAATGCTGGGAACAGCAGCCACTATTGCTCAAAGTAAGCAAAGCCTTGATTTACAGACATAAGACAGAAAACTGAAGATACACAATGCAATCCATAGTTACTCAGAGGTCTGTCCCATAGTTACTCAGAGGTCTGTATTCAACAGAACTTACTCCCAGGTAAATGTGCTTAGGATTGCAGTCTTAAATATGTGCTGTTCAGGGAATACACGTGACTCCAGCTAGGCATAAGATGCACATATAGCAATAGATCAAAGTTTCACTAAGGCCCAGTTTGAGTCAATACGTTCTTATTCTGAAGAATATACATTAAAGCTTCCTAGATCAGCATTTTGTTTTCTCTGCTTTGCCAGCATCTTGTCACCTTCCCTTGTTATGAAAGTTATAAAATGTCCACAGCTGGATGACTGGACTCACCAGGGATGAAGCAATTAAGCAGAAAAGCACATTTCCGCTGAAGTGGAACTCTCCGCCTGCCTTCCTCACCCCTCTCTCTCACTCACACACGCACACCCCTACCTGTACCTTAATATTTATACAAATGTTTTGGTAACCTCAGGACTGACTAGTGTAATGCACTTTATGTGGGGCTGCCCTTGAGATTGGTTCGGAAGGTGCCGCTAGTGCAGAATGTGGTGGCTAGATTGCCCAGTGGAGCTGCTTATATATGACTCCTGCGCTAAAATCACCGCACTGGCTGCCATGTAGCTACCAAGCCATGTTCAGGGTGTTATTCCTGGTTTAGAAGGTCCTAAACAGCTCATGAGCAGGTTATCTGAAAAACTGTCTTCTCCCATATAGGCTACCCAGGTCTGAGGTAGCCTGAGGGGAGTCCTTGCTTACCGTACTATGCCCTACTGATGTTCACTTGGTCGTGGTATGGAAGATGGTATCCCCATAGAGATCAGGCGGTCTCCTAGTGTGGAGTGTATTTGCCAACATTAAAGACTTATTTGTTTCCCCAGGTATTTTCCTGACTGCTAGCATTGCCAGCAACCCCCGGGCCCCGGTTATTTTAATGAGATATTTTATTGTTTTATTATTGTTTTATTTAGTGGTTTTATTGCATTTTGCTATGATTTTACTTGTGAACTAATTTGGGTGGGGGGGTTTTGTGTGTTTTTTTAATGGGAAGCAGTATATAAATTTTCTGAAATAAAAAACAAAAATGAAAAACAAACAAACTAAGTATCATTTACTGGCTGGGGCATGCTGGGAGTTGTAGGACTTTTTTCTGTCTAAACATGCATAGGATTGCACCTTTAATTTCCTAGGTAAATACAAAATCCACCTGGGGTCACAAATGAATCTCAAGGAATTTGATTATATCTGTCAACAGAAATCAGTGTCATAATACACAGTGTATACCACCATATGTCCTGCAAACCACTTGTACCCAATGACAACTGTGTTTCTTTTGTAAAAGCAATAGTTTTATGGAAAGCAGAAATAAACAACTTTAAGAAACCTGAAGTCTTTTGATTTATGACAATTTGAAAGAACACTTCAAAACATTTCAACAGGTTTCCATTGAATATAACTCTCACACTGTGGCACCTGCAATCCTTTGATCATGGGCAAAGTGAACAATGGCTACTTACTACTGTTGCTGATGGTTAGTTGGAAGCTTTTAGCTGAGGACAGAAATAGCTGATTTGATGAACTGGGAAGATGCTGGCCATCCTGAATTCTCCTTTTCATTTGTCTATGAATCAGCTCTTGACCAAGGCTGCCTGGAAACAGCTGCCTTCTTATTTTCACACTTTTCTCATTCCAACTTTTGACAGGCAAACAGTGAAAGTGGCAATGGCACCATCATTTACCATTTTTGCAAATAGCACCATTGACTACCTATTTATTTCTTTAACTTATAAATGAATGAGTCGACTTTTGGCCGACAGGGCCCCCAAGACAACTTACAATTCAATCTTTAAAACAGTTTTGAAAAACTTTAAAAACACAATTTTAAAAACGTTAAAACATCACAAGCATTCACAGGTGTATAAACGGACAGAAGGTATCTTCCCCACCCTTGGTAGAATTGTGTAATTCTTGTGTAAGATTACATCAGACTTTCTTTCTGGTCCTGCCAACACCATGCCATGGTGCATCGTGGAAAGAATGACAGCCCCCCCCCCCTTTGTTGGATACACAGAACACCAGAGTACATGGGCAACTGATTTTTTTTTTAAAAAAAATGCTTGGGAAAGGCCCCCATCACAACATGGTTGCATCTCAGCAGGAATATCTGACTTGTTTTTACCAACTGTCCAAACATAAGTCATGTCCTTGTCCAGTAGACATCTGGACAGTTCAGCCCTGCTGAAAATGTTGGTCTCCCACCACATTTCTCTCAGACCTGTACATTGGCTTAAATTAGGTACTGCTACTGCACCATGTGGGCACTGTGCAGGAATTCTGCCATTGTAACCTTGACTATTTTGGGGGAATGAAGTCTTTGTGTCACAACACCTCTACAGCAGAAGTACCTTCATGGTAGAGGTGAAATGACTAACTCTTCGCCAATTCATCTCTATAGCAAATGGGCATAAGACAGGTTGCAGAGCGGAGAAAAGGTCTTGATACTGCTCTTGGCCCCCTTTGCACACAATTATTGAAGTCTAAGAAAGATGATGGACTTTAGCTAGTTTGCAGCATCAATGAATATGAACAAGTGGCAATCCAACAACAGCAAGGCATTCTATCCATACAACTCTTTAACCTGGAGCACTAACCTCATACATGACAGATACCACAGTAAGTACAGAGTGAATAACCATGGACACATATGGATTGAATAAGTAACACAGACCTTGTCACATGGAAGAGAAGAAATTAAACTTTATTTTTATATTTTCTGGAAATGCGTGGTTACTTTTGTAATGAGGCAGGAGGGAGCTTGTTATTTTAAAAAAATCTTATTTTAATGCATTATATCAATGAAATAATAGGAAAGAGGTAGTTCAACTTGAATGCTAACACTTTAAATAAAATTACAGAGTCAAAGAATGGAACCAAAATTCCAATAGTCTACCATCCTGCATTTGGGCTGCATTAATAGAAGTATAGCTTCCAAATCGCGTGAAGTGATAATTCCCCTTTACTCAGCACTGGTTAGGCCTCATCTTGAGTACTGCGTCCAGTTCTGGGCACCACACTTTAAGAAGGACGTAGACAAACTGGAGAGGGTTCAGAGGAGAGCAACAAGGATGATAAAGGGACTGGAAACAAGGCCCCATGAGGAGAGACTGAAAGAACTGGGCATGTTTAGCCTTCAGAAGAGGAGACTGAGGGGAGATATGATAGCACTCTTCCAGTACTTGAAGGGTTGTCACACAGAGGAGGGCCAGGATCTCTTCTCGATCATCACAGTTTGCAGGACACGGAACAATGGGCTCAAGTTACAGGAACCTAGATTCCACCTAAACATCAGAAAAAATTTCCTGACTGTCAGAGCAATAAGACAATGGAATCAACTACCTAGGGAGGTGGTGGGCTCTCCCACTCTGGAGGCATTCAAGGTGCAGCTGGACAGCCATCTGTCAGGGATGCTTTGACCTGGATTCCTGCATTGAGCAAGGGGGTTGGACTCAATGGCCTTGTAGGCCCCTTCCAACTCTACTTTTCTATGATTCTATGATTCTATGATCCTGTGCTGAGAACGAAATCTGAAAAATTTCACTGACAAATTAATCTACTTAAATTAGTCAAGCTAACTAGGTGGTATACATTTGTAGGGGACAGGGTTCAATCTAACATACTAAGGTTGCTTACAAAGTGATGAACAGCATTAAACATACTGTTATGAAGAACTGATTAGAACGTTTTACACCTGTTATGCCCATTCCTGTCTTACTCTCTGCAATCTGCTATATATACATATAGTACTATTAGACTGGGATCCAGTTATTTTGCTACAGTAGTGGCATGGTTGCTGCACTAAAGTAGATTCACCTCCTCTGTTTCTGGCATTTACAAATGCAGAAGCCACTTCTGAAATGGCATCATGCATCAAGGGTGAAATCATGTTGGAATAACCACATCGGTGCCAAAGGATGGATTGGTGGGCTTGTGTACTTTCATGACCCAGACTTAAAGTAGTGACTTGGATGCTGCCTCAGAAGAGAGGTCAGTGGAGTCAGGAGGGCCAGCAGCACAACCCATGGAGGCATTGAATCTGGACTCTGACACTGAGCCTGAGTCCAGCAACTGGGGGCCTTCCAAACCAGAGTCCCCTGAACTCAAGATCCCTGACCCAGGATCCACAATGACTGGAGACCCTATGCCTGATCTCACAAAGTCACTCGTATCTTTGCCCACATGCCTAATGTTCCCCGAGCTTGTTTACCAATGCAAACAGTATGACAGCAAACAATGCCGGAGGAGTGCAAAGCTCCCGATCACAGTGATATCTCTTTAAGGATCTCCACTAGGACTGAAAAGGCACACACAAAATGCCCTCACCTTGGGCTAAAAGTCTCCCTTCCAGCTTCTAGAAGTATATAACTCGATGCTTCCAGGACCTCTTTTTCCTGAAGACCAGAAGGTCATTTAGCCTGATTGTATTGGAAAAGTTTTTTTTGTTAATGTAATGGCAAGTAGCAGCTCTTCAGCATAATGAAGATTATACGTGCTGCCTTTAGACACTGAAGCACACTGAAATCTCACTTGAAATCAACTTCAAGCACAACACTGATTTCAGTAGGACTTTCAGTAGGACTCTCAGCCTGACTACCCCTCCCAGGTCCTCCTCACATGCTGGAGAATGGAGATCCTTAAAGAGATATCACTGTGATCGGGAGCTTTGCACTCCTCCGGCATTGTTTGCTGTCATACTGTTTGCATTGGTAAACAAGCTCGCGGGGAAGCATTAGGCATGTGGGCAAAGATACGAGTGACTTTGTGAGATCAGGCATAGGGTCTCCAGTCATTGTGGATCCTGCGTCAGGGATCTTGAGTTCAGGGGACTCTGGTTTGGAAGGCCCCCAGTTGCTGGACTCAGGCTCAGTGTCAGGGTCCAGATTCAATGCCTCCGTGGGTTGTGCTGCTGGCCCTCCTGACTCCACTGACCTCTCTTCTGAGGCAGCATCCAAGTCACTACTTTAAGTCTGGGTCATGAAAGTACCCACCAATCCATCCTTTGGCACCGATGTGGTTATTCCAACATGATTTCACCCTTGATGCATGATGCCATTTCAGAAGTGGCTTCTGCATTAATTGACACTAGAGTTTGGAGGAAGGGGGAACAAGATGGAGGCCCACCTGGATAAAATGACTCTGCTTTATGCTCTAGAAGCCTGACCCTGCATTGTAGTGGGGGGAAATCCATACTATTCTTATAATACAATATATTTTATATATGCATTTGTAGGTAATTATATATATTTGTAATGATAATTATGCATTTGTAGGTATGGGAGAGAAGTCAATAAATCAGTCAACAAGTTATTTCTTTCAGGTCTGCACTCCCTCAGTTATTGTTATTTGGCAGCAGCAAAAAAACAAACAAACAAAAAACCCCACTGCTAATCTTATGAACAAGAAATCAGTCTGGGACATTAGAACCAAAGAATTATGTTGTGGTGCAGTTTAAAGAAGACTAAACACATGTATGTGATGCTGGAAAATATCTGGGTTTAAATCACCCAATATTTCCTGTTTTGTGCTCTGAGCTATTTTCATGATAACTTGTACAAAAAAAGCCGATAAGGTATTATTTTCTCCTGGCCTTCCAATGGCTGATGCATGTTGGCATGGATCACAGACTTCTTGCAAAAAATATAACATAGTGATTCTCCCTGTAAATTTTATCTCAGATCCTTTCAGGAAAACTCCCAACATCTTTCCTTCAACTTCCACATATCCATCACGTCACATCATAAAAAGAACTGAATATTAAGCAACAGCAGCAATGAGGCTGCTAAGTCAGCACTAAAACTACTTTTATGCCACACTATGCAGTCAAATATTATTGTCTGCATAGGAAACCTTATGAATATTTCATGCGGCATAGCTTCCAAAACTGAAGAGCTTATTTTCATTAAGCTCTTGATTTGACACCTGTCTCTTAAGAAGGGCTGTGAATTTTATCTGAGGTGATCACAAGCTTGACTAATACTAGTATAAATAAATTTATTGCATATATCAAATTCTGTAGGAAGCAGTCTTCCTGAACATCTAAAGCTGATTCCTCGCATGCCCTTGCAATGGGACTTTCCCTTTAAACATGCAAATTGAATCACAAAGGATGGAACTAAACATTACAAATTACATGGATGCTGCTAAAATCAGCAACCCTGCATCTCATACTCTTCCCTTGGAATGTCTCATAATCCAAGGCATATGACATCTCTGTGTTCCATGTTCTCTGCTCCCACTAGCAGCAACCAATGAAGTAGAGTATGAGTGGGTAAACTCAGGATCTGGTGATGTCATGTTGGATTGCTACGCATTTCGGAGGAGATAGGAGAAGACTGTAGGCAACTGTATTCAGCAGTAGCCACACAACTCTCGTAATGTGTGGTTTCATCCTGTGGGATGATTCGTACAACCAGACGGTTCATCGTAGCAATCTTTTCTTAAAGCACTGTAACAGCTAAAGCAACATCCTTCACACAAAAGCCCCTCCTTACCTATGACGAAATGAAAGTACAGGGCTGCAATTGTATAACACCTACGGCAACCCTTGTGTCATGACCCTCAGCCTAGGCAGCAGCCAGGACTCTGGCTCTGTGCCTCACAGAGGAAGAGCAACCAGCTGGAACAGGAACACCAGCAGTGCAAGCCACGGAGGTGCTGAACCTAGTGCCAGGCCCTGACACCAAGCTTGAACTGGGGCCTATCAGCAAGGAGTCCCTTGAGCCAGAGACCCCCAAATTGGGACACCCACACCCACACCAAGGCAGCATCCCCAGATCCAGATTCCCTGAGGAACTGCCCCCTTTTAAACTGGGGGCCCCATACTCCCCACTGCCTGCTCAACAGCACAGACCATGCATAAGATAGCAGCTAACTTAGAGGGGCCAGAGTACCTGATGCCAGGCCAGAGGACTCCCCCTCTAAGGCTCTCCACTCTTCAGGAAGAGGGCAGAATCTGGGGTTTGTAATCTTATCCAAGAAAGATAAAATCTCTCGGCTGAGTTCCCAAACTTAGCCCTATTCAGGTGTTATTCCCTGACACTATTGACATCATAAGAGAGGAGAGCAGGACAGGGCGGTCCCGCTCTCCTCCTCATGCAGTGTTAGCCTTGTGAGGGAATAACCCCTGAGTAGGGCTGTAGACTGAGCAAGATGTTTGCTTGGAGCTATCCAAGGTCCTGCAAGTCTAGCCTGGCCCTACCTGACTAGCTCACAAAGCCGCCCTGAGGCATCCAACATGTCTCATGGGTTCCAGTGTATGTTCCGGACTTGATAGCTCAGCATATTGTCCTAGCACCAAGCCATGCTCTGCCTCATTTCTGTCCCAACCAAACCCTTTGAGGCTCAGAGCACTCGAAACCCAGGATCAGGTTCCAGAACAAAGTGCCAACAGGACTGCCACCTTTCTTCTGACAGGGCTCCTGTGGCTGTAAAAGCTACATGACAAGCAGAAATACAAGTGTATCTCCCCCGATATCACCTCATCTGTATGCCAAAAAAGCTGCAGCTGATATGATTTGAGAGTCCAAGCTGCATAAGAGTGGGTGAGGATAAGCATGGCAAAGTTGTTATGATGCTAGGAACACTGAAAATGCTAATAATGATAATATAACAATTAAATATATGGCAGAATGTATGAAACAGAAAAAGGCGAGCAAGGGGACACAGGACAGGGGTGCGTATAATTATGCATGGGCCATGGCATGGGGAATACAGTCATGCCTTGGATTGAGAGCATAATTCGTTCCGGAAATGTGCTTGTAATCCAAAACACTCTTATATCAAAACGAAATCCCCCCCAAAAAAATTGTACAGAGATTTTTAATTTAAGCCGTACTTCAGTACTTGTATTGCAAGACGTCGCTTGTATATCAAGTAAAAAAAATTTAAATAAATATTTAAAAATTTGCTTGTCTTGCAAAACGCTCTCAAACCAAGTTACCTGCAATCCAAGGTATTACTGTACCAGAACATGGATCCATCCAGTGGGAAATTCAGAAGAGATACAAGGAAGTACTCCTTCACATAGTGCATTGTTAAACTATGGAATTTGCTTCCACAAGACATAGCGATGGTCACCAACCTAGACAGCTTTAAAAGGGAATTATTTCTGGAGGGAAAGGTGACTAGCTGTGGGGCAGCTAGAGCTGGAACTTGGACCTGAAGTCCAGGGCTCCATAGGCCAGGGGCCACCAAATGTCTACTCAGAAAGCGGCAGGTGATGGAAGCAGAAACAAACAGGCCTGGCATCACCACCAGGGCCTACCAGAGCTGACACAGATGGCTGCAACATCTTTGTTTTTGTCTCTTTTTTTTTTTAAAAAAAACAAAACATTTTATAGTCGGCTGGGTCGGGACAGCTGACACAGCATGTACATTATGACAGATGTTCATTTTATTATTTTTTACTTGAAAATTATATTATTCCTTTCCGCACAAAATGCTGCTGTTCAAGGCAAGAAAAGCAAACTTCCATCTTATTCCTGTGATCATGATGGTGCCGTGAGTGAGTTTAAAATGTGAAACTGCACATTTCTTTTACTTTTTTAAAATCAGGGTTGGCACACTGTCTTTTGTTTCTTTTTTGCTCTAAAATATCAGGAATGTGGAAGCAGTTGTAAACCATGGAATGGCAGTGGCGTATGGAGGGGGGGAGAGAAAACAAACAAACAAAAAACACACACCCTGTCCTCGATATCACATGTCATTTTCTGGAAACATAAAATCTTCTCATAAATATAGATTAATGGTTCTATACTCCTTTCCTCTTTAACTCTCCTCATATACAAACCAGGGACACATCTGAATAAAGCATTCCACTTATCTCTGCCATATAATAATTTGTGCCTGGTCCTGGCGATTTATAGAGCACGACTGAAAGTCTACCGAAGTCATAACAGCAATGTGGAGAATGACTCTCGACATAAAGCCAACTACTACAAGAAGCCCGTCTGACACTGTGATTTCTCTGGCATTTTTAAAGACCTTTTAGAACGTACGCTTCTATTTGCAGGTTTAGTCCAGGCATCATAAGAGCTATATCATGATAAATCCACTTTTCTGGCTTTTCGGCCCCCATATCTACTGAAACTTTCAGTTGCCTGCCCCTATTTCCCTGTCTTTCCTCTGTTATCTCCCGAGTTGAATTTTAAAACTGTAATCCTTTCAGGGCATGGAGCTGCCTGTACAGCATCACGAATGCACATTGATGGTGCTCTGTAAGTAATAATAAGTAACAAAGTGGTGGTGCAAAGTGCAAGTTTAGTCTGTCTGGCATGGATGAGTTTTTACATCACAGCACATACATCATAAGAAGAGCCATGCTGGATCAGACCATGGGTCCATCTAGTCCAGCATTCTGTTCACACAGTGGCCAACCAGCTGTCCATGGGAAACCCACAAGCAGGATATAAGTGCAACAACACCCTCCTGCCCATGTTGCACAGCAACTGGAGCACACAGACATACTGCCTCTGATACTAGAGAAAGCACAGTAGGACTAGTAGCCATCAGTGGCATTCTCCTCCATGAATTTGTCCAATCCCCTTTTAAAGCCATCCAAATTGGTGGCCATCACCACATCCTGTGGAAGTGAATTCCATACTTTTGACTATGCACTGGGTGAAGAAGTACTTCCTTTTGTCTGTCCTGAATCTCCCACCAACCAGCTTCATGGGATGACCACGGGTTCTAGTATTATGAGGGAGAACAATGTCTCCCTGTCCACTTTCTCCACAACATGCATATTTTTGTACACCTCTATCATGTCTCCCCTTAGTCACTATTTTTCTAAGCTAAACAATCCCAGCTGTAGTAATCCTCTCCGCATAGGGGAGTTGCTCCAGCCCCTTGATCATTATAGTTGTCCTTTTCTGCACTTTTTCCAACTCTACAATGTCCATTTTTAGGTGCGGTGACCAGTACTGTACACAGTACTCTAAGTACAGTCACACTATAGATTTGTATAAGGGCGGTATGATTTTGGCAGTTTTATTTTCAATTCCTTGCCTAATTATGCCTAACATGGAGTTTGCCTTTTTCACTGCACCCACACACTGGGTTGACATTTTCATCGAGCTGTCCACCACAATCCCAAGATCTCTTTCTTGGTCAGTCACCACTAGTTCAGATCTCATCAGATTATACTTGAAGTTGGGATTTTTCACCCCAACGTGCATTACTTTACACTTGCTTACATTGAACCACATTTGCCATTTTGAAGCCCATTCTCCCAGTTTGAAGAGATCCTTTTGGAGCTCCTCACAATCCCCTTTTGTTTTCAGCACCCGAAATAATCTGGAGCTACACCAGTGTAAGTATGCTTGTGTAATGCACAAGCACAAAATGCACTGCCTTAGCACTGCTCTGCACTGTGCTTTTGGACACCACTGCATGAGGTTGCCCTGTGTAATTTCAGGCAGCAGCAGCCTCCAATGCCCCCTCCTGGCCATTCTGTCGGGGAGCATGTGTCATTGGGTTCCACTGCCTGAAAGCACCAAGAGGTGCAGAGTAGGAGAAGCCAAGAGAGGTGTGCTGGTTTGGCCTTATGTGGCCAAAGTTCTTGGGGTACCTTGGCCACACAGCTGCCAAATAAATCCCAGTCTTCTTTCCAACGTTGGAACTAGGGAGGTGGCAGTGACTGCCGGGCAAATGCCCAGATCATCACAGTCCATCTCTGCAGCTTCAAAGTTGGAAGACAACCTGTCCTGTCATCACACTCGCCAGAGGGCTGAGCCTGAGAGACAATCTCCATGGCAAGTGGATTTGTTGAAGTCTGCCACTCAGTTAACTATTTACTTTTGTTTACAGAAAGTCTGTCAGTGTAACCGTAGATTTTTTAATTAGACATTCTTAAGTAAATAAAAATGAATTTCTTGTATATGTGTTTGGGTATAACTGATGTAAATCAAAGGTCCCACCAAGTGGAGCTCTAAACTCCATACATCAATGCCTTACTACAGCTCAAAGTATATGTAAGAGATCACTGAATGCCTCATATGATTTTCAGTTATAATGTGGACAACATTGCTCTATCAGGGATGACAAGAAAGAGACAAGTTAAATGGTCAGGTCAAAGCGCTGATTAGAAAAATCCTCAGTAATTCAATTTCAGTACCATTCTCTAATCAGCAGAGCGGTTGTCTTAGAACTGTAATTTGTACCAAACTTAAATAATCTTCCTTTTGCTAAAGATTTAAGAACACTGTCAATCAGTTTCTCTCTTCCCAGCACATACCACATCCAAATTGGGAAAAAAATAAAACCCAGGGTTGCAGAATTAACTGACTGCTTGAGAAACTATCTCCTCTAGTTCAAAGTCAGGGATGCATTTCTATAGCCGATTCCCCCGCCCACTCTGATATGTGCTAGTAACAGATTGCTACAGATAAATGCACCCGACAACCTGGTGTGCTATCATTTTCTTTTCTTCCACAACCACTTCCCTCCATCATTTCACTAGCCAAGAACCAATTTGCTAGCATTCAGCCATGCTTACTTGAAATCGTACAGATTATTCCCAACTAGGGATAGTCCCAGAACATTTCAGAGGGTAAAGAGAGGCTCCACCCTTTGACGCACCACTCTTTGCTACAACAAACCCTGTTTCTACTTTCCTGTCTCATTGCCACTCTCCATACCATTGTAGCTGCCATGCTGTCCCACTCCTGCAGAGTGCCGCATATGGAGCTAGGTGGTTGCTTTCTTTCCGCTTGGACAGCATCCGTTTTTTCATGATGGCATCAGGCTAGGGTGCAGGGGTGGGCAACACACGGCCCATGGGCTGCATGAGCGCGTGCCCAGCCTTTTCTGCCCCCCCGCTGCCCCCCCCAAGCTGCCGTGCTACTGAAATTCAGGGGGGAGAGCCATATTCTCATTGGTGCCCCCAGATGTTTTGAACTGCAACTCCCATCAGCCTCAGTCAGCATGCTAGTGGTAAGGGAATATGGGAATTGTAGTCAAAAATATCTGGAGAGCAGCAGGTTGCCTACCTGTTATGGCCCAGCTCCAGCGCTGCAGTGGGCCTTATCGTCTATAGCTAGAATCTGATCAGAAGTGGTCCTGAAGGCTGAATAGGCCCAAACCCTTCCAGACCACTTCTGATCACATTCTATCTATAGACTACAAGGCCCACTGCAGCGCTGGAGCTGGGCCACAGCACTACCCCTGCTCTATGGCAAACCAGCAGCCATTCTAGTCACATGTCTCTATTTCCAATATTTTATGTCCTTCAGCCCCATCACAGGGCAGAGGACAGAGCACTTGCAGTGGAAGTACAGAGAGCAGCTGCAGTAAAAGAAGTGGAATTGACCCACCCACTCCCCCACCTCATCCCACCACAAGATCCTCCACCAAGACAATTCTAGGTTCAAGTAGTAAAGTTGGGAGAATGGCAGTGTGCCTTTATTGTGCACTGACTCTCTTGCCTTCTCGCCCACAGCGGAAGCTGGTCCATTCCTGTCAGGCATCAAGCAAGCATGATGGCAATAGCCCAACATGCACACACATATATACAGCAGAGCAAGACACTAGTAAGTATAGTTATTTCACATTAGAGACAATTTGTTTGCCAGAAACAAAAAATATTGGATGGAAATATAAACTTCAAGCCAGAGAAATAGGTTGAAACCCCTTTGTCTCAAACATGAAAATATGCAGATGCAACCAATAAAACCCCATTGGATTTAATAAAGAATTGTCTTTGGCATGTGCAGAATATTCTTTTGGCACCTGAACCCCTATTGAATATATTTTTCTAGACAATAAAGCTGACTTTCCCCCTAGTAGTCTATGACCAGACGTTCCTTAGTAGGAATTAGAAGTCAGCTTTATAAATAGAAAACAAAACTCACAGCAGGAAATTATGCCTTTGGGTTAAAGATCTCTATAATGCACATCAGAAACATGCAATTAATACTAAAAAGAGTCAAGCAGAGTGCACCAGAACAGGTGTTTAGATTACTTGAGACAAATGCCTACTGTAAAATGACTTCTGTTCTCAATCTGAGTATAATAGCCAACCCAGGCAATAATGGCTTGAGGACAAGAAATAAAAAAATTAAAATGAGCATACAAGTTTGCCAGCCTCATTCTCTCTATAGCTTTGGGAATGCCTTAACCAAGTATACAATTTGATTTTTGGATGTTTGCTCTCACTAGTCTTGAATAAAGCCAAATCACTCTGTCAGTGTAATTACTCTGGACCTAGTAACATGCAAGTAATTACAGAGCCTGCTTTGGACTGGAATGCAGACAACCTTGAGACCAGATCTTCTTGCACATGTTTGTTGAAAACAACTGTAAATTAAGAGAGCAAATATAAGACCATTACTATGCATTAATGAACTACTATTAAAACGGGACTACGTGAACTAGTTTCCATCGTACACTCACTGATATGAAACCCAGTTTGGATACCATCATCAAGTGGATGAAGGAGAGCAGAGCCCTCTTTGGTTATTGCCATCCATGTGTAGGGCTAAATGCATGGACAGGGGGCAGGACTGTACCCTTCTGCCCCTGACATCAAGCTGCCCCACCTCCTGGACATCTATGCACTGACACAGATGTCTGAAAACGGTTTTCATGCAATTGGGGAGCCCCAATGGCACACAAATCCTGATCATGTAGAAGACTTAGTGCATATAGCACTACATTTTATCAGCTTAGGCTGATGTACCAGCTGTGACCCTACCTGGACAGATATAGCCTGGTGATAATTACCCATGCTCTGGTAAGCTCCTGGTTGGATTACTGCCATGTGTTGTACATGGGGTTATCTTTGAAGACAGCTTGGAAATTCCAGTTAGTTCAAAACAGAGCTGATAGGCTACTGACTGGGAGTGGTCAGTATGATCATGTGATGCCAGTGCCTTTCCTGGGGCAATTTAAAGTGTTGGTGTTGACTTTTAAAGCATTAAATGGCCAGGAGTTAAGGGCTACATTGCCCCCCAGAACCCACCACATCTCTTTCCACCACCAAAATTGCTGCTGTACTTGTCACCACGATAATGGCAAAAAAAGCAGTGATTTTGCAAGCAAACAGGGTGCACGGGAAGCATCTGGGAGAGTGACTCTGGGGAGCTTCTGGTAGCGCGAGGCTTCCAGGAGCAGAATTCTGCTTGCAAACAAAACACATGCTCCACACACATGCCTTGTTCATTTGCAAAATTGCCACTTCTTTGATGCTGCCATGGCAATTCAGCAGCAATGGGGGCAGGGCAAAAATGGCCATGGCAGGGCTGCATGCCTCACTAACCCTTGCCTCACTAACTTTAGAAGAACTACCCTTGTTGACATACTCCTCTATCTATTCAGCACTATCTGCTACTTATTAGGTATAAGCCTCTCCTCCCCTGATCCCTCCAAAGCACTCACACATTGCTTGTTTCTCACAGGGCCGGTTCATACGACCCAGGCGGCGAGCAGGGGAGGCACCAGCCGGCAGTCCCCGCACCGCAGTGTGGGCCTCCCGGCACTAGGGGGCAGCAGCTCGGGATGCCCAAAGGGGCCATTTGCCCCTACCAGCTGGAGCGGCTGCAGCTCTGGCCGCTCTGGGCTGCTGCCTCTGTGCGGCCATGGGAGGACCCTGCGGGACGGCCGGCCGCTGTTCGCATAGCAGGGTGGCCACACGTGGTAGGGGCTTACCCCTCTGCCGCCCATGGTCACTTTGCGTGCTTCCCGCACACGGCCGTCCTGCAGGGGCGCCCCTGGCCGGCGTTCACACGACACAGGAACCGCGGGGGGCTTCTGCTCCCCCACGGTTCCCATGTCGTGTGAACCAGCCCTCAGTCTCTCTCCTCCATTACCAGTCTTCTCTATATATCTAACCAAATAGTTTCTAGTCCCATCTGAATGCTGTTCATGTAATTATTCTTTACATCTTTGTAATAAATTGCATACTCAATTATTCTAAACTCCAGCTTGTTGACTACTTGCTTTCCCCCAGCTGGGTGCCCCCAATTACTCCCACAGCACACCGTGACGTTCAGTTAAATATCCTAAGATGTGTCCACTTGGGTACATGTACATAATTAGACATGCATAAGTGAAGACATTTGGTAACAGGGGGTAATAGCAACAATCTTTAGAATCTAGATTACCAATGCTACCTTACCAACACCATGTACAGTCATGCCTTGGATTGAGAGCATAATTCGTTCCGGAAACATGCTTGTAATCCAAAACACTCTTATATCAAAACGAAATCCCCCCAAAAAAATTGGTACAGAGATTTTTAATTTAAGCCGTACTACAGTACTTGTATTGCAAGACGTCGCTTGTATATCAAGTAAAAAAAAATTAAACAAATATTTAAAAAATTGCTTGCCTTGCAAAACACTCTCAAACCAAGTTACTTGCAATCCAAGGCATTACTGTACATGTACACCATATACACAAGACAGGTTTTTTTGTTTTTATGTTTTGCTTCTCCTTTGGTGCTTTAATACTCAACATAAATCCCCCCAAAACATTTCCAAGGAAAGATGAAAGAACAATGTGGAATGGAATAAATCTGTGGTGACACAGTTCTTTGAGAGAGTAAGCAGTGTATTGGCTGTTTGACTGAGTCCATCCACAGTACAGTCATGCCTTGGATTGAGAGCATAATTCGTTCCGGAAACATGCTTGTAATCCAAAACACTCTTATATCAAAACAAAATCCCCCCAAAAAAATTTGTGCAGAGATTTTTAATTTAAGCCATACTACAGTCCTTGTATTGCAAGACGTCGCTTGTATATCAAGTCAAAAAAATTTAAATAAATATTTAAAAATTTGCTTGTCTTGCAAAATGCTCTCAAACCAAGTTACTTGCAATCCAAGGTATTACTGTACAATTGAGTTCACGGTACATGCACTGGTAATCTCAAGATTAGATTACTCCAATGCACTGTATGTGGGACTTCCCTTGAGACTGATCTGGAAACTGCAGGTAGCGCAGAATTTGGCGGTTAGGTTGCTGAGTGGAAGTGCTCAGAGAACTGCACTGGCTGCCAATACATTACTGGGCCAAGTTCAAGGTGATATTATTGACATATAAGGCCCTAAACGACTTGGGACCAGCTTACCTGAGGGAACACTTCTCCTATATCAACTACCTGTTCACTGAGATCAACAGATCAGGGCCTCCTAGTTCATTTGCACAGGTACAGCTGATGGCATCAGGAAGAGGCCTTTTCCATTGTGGTTCCCTGCCATTGGAATTCTCTCTCTCCTGCAGTCCAACAGACACCAGCCTTAATGATGTTTCAGTGCCTCTTAAACCCTACCTATTTACCCAGGCATTGCCTGGTTTTTAATACTTCGCTTGGTAGTTTTTCTTGTGGCTCTTTTTATATTTTGGCTTGCATTCATTTTAATGGGCTTTTAAAAAATGAATTCCGTACAACACCCTGTGATTTCGTAATGAAGGGTGGTATATAAATATTTTAAATAAAGATGAACAGACATGCCATCTATCTTAAGAGGAATTGGCTGGTTCATTTCCTCCCTCAAAAATCCCTGGTGGTGCAGCTATATCTTCAAATCTGAGCTCTTTTCAGAGGTCCCTTGTCTTTTGGACAGAGCAAAAAAATGAGTCAAAATAAAGAAATTAAATACACAAAATGTTTATCGAAAAGCTCCTACTGTGTTGTCTGAGAGGTTCACAGCTCCATATACCTGTTACAGGCAGAAGAAACTGGCAGAATCTATGGTCTGTAACTGTGACTATAGAAATTCACCTACTGGAGCTAAATTTTCCTCTGTGGCCAGATGAAGCAGGAGCGTGAAAGTCCAATCTGTGTTACACAGTATTTTTGGCATCTGGATTACTAGAAGACAGGAGTAACAGAGGTTTCTTTCCTGCTTCAATAGCTGGAACAGGCACCAAAATCATGCCTGAAACCCACTCACAGACTTTAAATAGTATTACAATCCAAGATTTTGAACTTGCGATGCCAAAGAATTTAAACACAGATGGCCCAGTGGCATTTTGAACTTCTAAAGCTCAAAACAATGCACTAACATTATAACTGAAAGCATAAAAAACCCAATTTCTAGTGGTTTGCAATATTAATTTCCCCCCCATGCAGTTAATGAGATATTAGCTACTAAAGCTTCCTTGAATAGGAAGTAGAAGACTGGGAGCACTTTGCCCTTGTAAGGCCCCATTCATTACAGAAGACAAAGTAAGGATAAATGACAGCCACAGTCAATATATTGGGTTGCATCCAGACTCTTAGTCATGCTTTAGAGCCATTGAAAGTTAGCCATGACTAACTTATAAGTTGCACTGATTTCTATGGAAGTATGATGAACATAGTCTGGATCCAACCCACTGTGAGTCAGTACTAAAAAAAAGTGGGGTAGGGGCAAATCCCTCTCTACAGGATGCCAATAATGCTCTGGCTGAGGGGATCACACAGAAGTTCAGTTCACATATTTATCACCCTCAAATAATGGCATTAATGCATCCCTGTAATTGGCTGGACATATGGAGGGCCCAGCTCTTGAAACTATGAACACAGCTTGTATTTCAGCTCAAGTCATTACTTAGTAGAGATTTTAACCTTGGTTTCCAAAATTCACATTTACTACTTTAAGTACTAGAATACAAATGGCTCTCATTTCTTTATACCATGAAAAGCTCTCATTACATAGAAATAAAGCTACAAATTCTTAAAAGTAAACTGGGGTTCCTGTTTAATTGCTTAATAGCTAATTTGTTTATCATTGAAGAATGTTTGCAACAATAACCCTATGGCTGGTTCACAGTGAGTTTCTCCACAATATCATGCACTTTTTTTTAGAACCATGTTCACAGACATGGCGGCTGTCAGGTCACTACATGCACTGCTCAGTTCGCACTAATTTTTCTTCACATGGGTGGCCATGTATTCTCATACCCAGAGGCAAGTCAAAATGCACCAGCCTGAGTTTGCCCTTCAATAACGCAATCCAACCCAGCTGTGCCTACATGAGTTTGGGGGAAATTGCACTACCACACAATTGCATTTGGGTACTAACAAGGTCATATTTGGTTTCTTCCAGGCCTTTATGAGATAGTGGGGAAATAGATCAGTTTCCTCAGTTTCCCAGCTGCTATATTTGTTTGCCCTGTGTGGATAATGTGTCCATTTATTCTTTCCCAGAAAAAATTCCTTGAAGCAAGAGGGCAAAGGAGAAAGCCAGCTAGGCCATGTGGTTTTTTGGGGGTCCTGCTTTTTCGGGTCACTAATATAATTATTTTTAATTAGAAAATTCTGTTAAAGAGAAGGCAATCACATTTGTTAAGCAGGACATATGCAGTAGAGAATCTAAAAATAAGTTCCTATTCAAATGTGCTTCTTGTACAATAGCCTGAACTGTTGAATAGCTTTATTTACCAATTGAGAAAGAGAAATAAACATCTTAAGGCCATAATCAGAAACTGGGCTTGATCCAATATGCATAAGTATTATGATAAAAAAAAAACGGGGAGACAGAATGTATTTAAATCCAGTGGACCAAATCAATACCTATTCCAATTCTACTTCATATGTATCAGTCATTCGAAGGATAAATATACAGCCAAGGAAAGCCAGGATTTAGTTGACTTGATCTCATTAACTTTGTGAGCTTTAGTCCCATATTGATGTGTTGTTTCTGTACTCTTTCAACACTTGAGACACACTTTCTTATGCCAAAATATCCTTGTAAAGCATCATTGTTTATGTCCACTCTGTATTGACAAGACCAGAGCAAGAAGTATCAAGAACAACCTATCCCACAAATGCTGTATTGATTTCTCATCAAGTGATTTAATACAAAAACAACGGAACAAATTCCGTTTAGCTCAAACAGCCTCACTGGCTTGACTGGGCCCATGTGAGGCAAGGGTGCAGAACTAGTTTAAGGTGGGGAACAAACTGCCCCCCATCAAGCCCTCCGCCAGCTGGATGATGTCCAGCGGCCATGGCTGCACCCACCGATGTCATCACCCTGCCCATTTTGCCGTTCTCCATGCTGAGGGAAGCATGGAGTTCTTTCTGTGTCTCTCCCAGCATGGAGAACGGGACACAGCTGGGGCGTCTCCTTCACACTCCTCTCGCTATCCTTATTGGGGGCAGTGAGAGGCATGCAAAGTCTCAGCAGGCAGCTCCACTCCTCCCGGTGCCAGCCGTGTCCCCCGTGCCCCCCATTCCCACTGTTATCTCTGATCTGAGATTCCTTTTAAAGGGAACATTTCAAAGGCTCCTTGGAGGAAAGGCAGACTTTAAATGTAACAGATAAATAACTAAATAGTCGTGAGAAAGGTGCCCTTCACTGAGAGACTGCATGGTAGAAGAACAGGGTGATGGATTCTTGGGCACTTGGAGATCCCCGCCAAGGAACAAAATGAGCTAACTTGGTGAGGGCAGCTATGACTACAAAAATGGTCATGAAATTGTGGGGGAAAGATAAGTCAGTGACAAAGTCCATAGTCAGCAGCTGCTTGGGATCATGATGCTTTGAGACTAAGAGGCATGGAGAGGCTCCATTTACCCAACAACCATTGGCATGCATAACGGGGAAAGAGGCACTGAAAGAAAATAGATAGAGTGACTAGCTAGGAAACACAGTTAATTTCACCCTTCCTCCAACACTAGGACTACAGTAAGGATGACAACGATTTCCCATTTGTCTGTTTGTTTGCTTTCTCGAGCTTTTCTTTTTGTTTGTTGTGTTCCACTCCTGGCACCTACTTGGTAAGAGCATCTCCTTCATTAAGAATGTCCCTAAGGAATGGGAAATTTAGCTGCTTGACACTATGGTATAGTTTCACTTGTCCTCAGCAGACAATAAAACCCTTGGATGTTTAATAAGGGGTCTAAGTTAACAGGTGAACCAATACCGATTCTTCTGTGAGATACCAACCCAGAAAATAATCTGCTACTAGAGGGAACAAAGACTCAATTCAGATATCATAAAACTCAGTCTCCAAGCCATGATTTGGAAGTGCCTTATTCCCCATCCCCTCACCTCATATGCATGAGTTTTGTTCCCCCTCATTTGTTTCGTGAGCCTTTACATCTGAATCAGGCTTACTGTGGTTTAGTACTGCAAACCAAGAATTGTTGCCAAACCACAATTAGAAATCAGCTTTGAAGTGGGTTACAACTGCAAACCATGGTAACATGGGAGGGCTTTGAATACAGTAGCTCACCAATGACAGCATGGAACAATGGCTGGCAACATTGCTATTGGCAACATTTAAATAGCTTTCTTCTATGCACAGTATTTCTGAGAATACAAAGGTAAAGAAAGTGGGGCAGTGTAATGTAGTCCATGGAGTTGGACTTTGAGCAGGGCTATATATCCATAGCCATAAATTTACTGGGTATCTTTGGACCAATTACTTTCTCTCTCAGCCTAACCTATCTTACATAGTTGTCAGGATAAAATAGAGCTGGGAGGCTATGTATTCTGCTTTGAGTGCCTTGAATCAAAATTAGTTTTAAAATAAAACAAATAAATAATAAAGCCCTTCTAACAGAACTGCTGCATGAGATGGCCCAAACTGTTAACTGGAGACCAGTTCACACAGCCATTTTTAAACATATGTGGTTATATTCTGAAGCTGCCATTGATATGTGGCAAATCTGATATCCTGCAGCAGTTATGAATTATGTGATATGTGTCTAAAACATGGGTTGCTGGAACTTGTAAGATCTTTGCAAAGTTGGCTGATCTAGAACATACTGAGCCACAAACTCTCTGGCCCAGTTCAAATGTCACAACAACAAACTATAGTTTGCTATGATGAGAATGCACGGTGGCAAGTTTCAATCTTGTACTCTTCATCCCTCCCTTTCTCTCCTCCTCCATGTGCAAGAAGAGGATGTCTAAAGTTTCTGGTTGCAGTTTTGAATAAACTACAGTTTCCTGTTATAAATGAATATGGAAAACTGGCTTGTTCTAGCCAAAATTAAACAAACCACAATCTGCACTAACAGTTTAATCCTAGCTTGTAAAACTGCAGTTTCCCATATTCAGATGTACAGTATTGTGATGCTTGAAACCAAAGCAGTTTACCATATGAACATATCCTATAGTATGTAATAAGGTAGGCAGCCTGATTGTATTCCTGTTTACTCAGAAGTATATAAATGTGTGGAGAAACGAGCCTTTGGGGGAACACACACACACACACACACGCCTCCTCATGAGTAAACCAGGTGGGGGCTGGGAAGAAGCGAAAGGTGCATGGAACATGGGATGGGGCCTGGCGTCTGGAGGAGTCAGGCTGAAAGCGTTCATATGTAAATGTAGTTCAAGCCATAACTCATGAGTTCCCTTTCCCCTGCCTGGCCAGTTTCCTTCCCCCTGCATGGCCAGGTGAAATTCAAATTGATTGGCTGAAGGCAGGAAAGCTACAGAAAGGGGGAGGGGGAAGAGCTATTTCCCCACGTGTAGCCTGTAGTCTTTGTCTGGCCAGGTGAAATTCAAATTGATTGGCTGAAGCACGAAGGCTACAGGAAAGGGGAGGGGGAAGAGCTATTTCCCCATGTGAAGCCTTTGTTCTTGGTCAGTCCTTTTGGTAGCGTGCTCGGCATGGCAGCGCGCCAGCGAGGGGCCCGAGCCTTTGGGGGGGGCCCTCAGGAACCGACCCCAGGCAGCTCCTGGTAAAATTAGCTGGTTTGAAGGCTCTGGTGAAAGGCAAGCCTTGTAAGAGTTTACCCATCTTGGACCTTCGGGTAGGTGTGGTAATTCTCCATCGGGCGGCAAGGCTGTGCTGGATCTAACCCTTTGAAGAAGACACCCTCAGGTAACAGGTGTGTGTCTGAGAGATTTTAAGGAATCGGGTCTTTATTGTTTTGCAGCTTTACTGTGTACCAAAGTGTCTCTCTATATTGTGTGCTTCTCTTATTTCCCCTATCTTGTTGTAAGATGCTACCAGAAATAAACCTTATTTTGGTTTTACCCCAAATGGGTTTTGTAGTGCTCTGTGAGTTCAGTATCTAAATCCAGGTTACAGAAATATGAAGGCGAGTTCCTAAACAGAGATCCAAGTAGGATTGCAGACAGCTGAGGCTGGCAGTCTGGTATCTTGAGATCTCAGAGGGTCTTGGTTCCTTTGCCAGTAGGCAAGGGTGGGGTGGTGGCGGGTCAGCCAGCCCCCCCTTCCGGGCCACATGGTGGCAAGTGCTGGGTTTCCTTTTGAGTAGGAAAGGGTGGGAGTCTGGCGGGTCAGCCAGCCCCCCCCTCTTCCTCCACAAAATGTAATGCAATTCAGTTACAAATGTGAAAATGACTGCAGGATGAACAGGTATGCCCATTCATTCTATCTTTGACAGCGGGCAGCAAAAAATACGGTAGAGGAACTGTACAAAATTATATTTTATCTCCATCTGTTCCAATCTTGTAGTAGTGAGGCAGTGCAATCCTATGCATGTTTACTTGGATGTTCAGTGGGGCTTATCCCTTTTTAAGTGTGTTTAGCATTGCAGTTTAAGGGTTAAGAACATCCTATGCACAGAAAGAAATGTATTTTGTTACATCAGCCATAAATCTTATCGCTAACCTGCATGAATTTCTCTAGCTCTTTTATATACAGAGAGCTACAGGAATATACAAACACAGTTACCTGGCTACCTTGGGAGATCAAATATTTCATCTCACTGATTGATTAATAATCCAACATTTCATTTCATAAAAGGATAACTCTCTTGTAGAGATTATCTTTCAACTGTGACTACAATGAGTATCATTTCATAATTTCTCAAACACAGTCTCCATGTCTGAATTTACCAGGAATACTAAAGATAAACTGTGCGCTCTTAGCACTATCTCAACAGCCAGCCTCACTCGTTATGAGACAGCAAAGGGCTTTTTGTTCTGTTAACTTAAGGTTTTTACTTTTAAATATTTTGGCAAAGTTAATTATAGATGGAATTTAATTTAAAGTGTAGTTATAAAAAGAAAGGCTCTCATGGCATGATTATGTATTTATAATTTAAAGTACTTATAGGCCATCTTTTAGGGCAACTTCAGGTGGTCCAGAGACCATTTTCGCCCCCTGGAGCCCCACCCCCTTTGTGGGCTGCACACACACCTTTCAGGTGCCAAAAAAAATTGAAACATATTAATTTAAAAAATAAAATAAAATAATGGCATCTGGAGCTGCTACAAAGCACCCAAAGGGTCAAAATTAGTTTATTTGCAAGCTACAGGGTCCCAAAAGGGTCAAAATTCACTTGCAAACAAACCAGTTTTGACCTTTTGGCACTCTGTAGCAGCCCAACAGCATTTGTTTGCATTTTTTTAAACTTTACTTCTTTTTTGGTTGCCCTGAATTTTGGGGGGTGGCAGGGACGCACTGGGGGGGGTGTAGGAGCTGCATGCAGCCAGTGCGCCACATGTTGCCCACTCCCATTTTATGGCATAGTCCTCACAAGGTGACATACAACAATCAGATAAAATACAACCAAAACACATTTGGAATGTCAAACCATAAGAACACATATTGCAAGGAAGCACAGTGCCTCACTCTGAGGAAGGCTCTCAAACAAGGCATTGGCTGTGGCGGTAGCTCTCCATGGCAGGCAGGCGGCAGGCGGCCAGTCATGGTGGCAGCGGGCAGGCCTCTGCACAGCAGATGGGGGTGCAATCTGCTGTCTCAATCGACCACTTGAGTGACATGGCTCACTGTGGATCTTGGGAGAGCTAGTCCTAGGGGGCCCCATAGCAGATCGTAACAAAAGGTGAGGATAACTCAGGTGGAAGCTGTCCTTTATATAATTTGGTTCCAAACTGTTTAGGGCTTGATTATTTAGGACTTATTACTTGTGATTAACACTTTGGAAAATTCACAAGTGTAGCTCTCATGCCCATACTGACCTGTGAATACACCTTTCGCCAAATTTCTGCACCCTAGATTACGCCTCCAAAGAAAGGGTTAAGCAGTCAGTTGGATGGCAAGGAAGGGACATTACATGAAGAGCAGAAGAAAGAAGAGATGAGGATTACAGCAAAGAGGATAGGAAATATGTTGGGTGAATTTTAGCAATGTGCATGAGGTTATCTGGTAAAATGAAGACAAATATATTATTTTAGTGATTAGAAAACACTGTGTATTTCAGGGGTGGCCAACTTGTGGCTCTCCAGATATTTTGGCCTACAACTCCCTAACATCCCTCACCATTGGCTATGCTGGCTAGGGCTGATGGAAACCATAGACCAAAACATCTGGAGGGCCAAAAGTTGCCCAGCCCCGGTCTATCTGAATGTCTAGCCTACTCAGTAGCAGCCTACTCAGTCTGAATGGCACAGGCATTGACTCATGTAGCTCAGCTAAAAGTTGTTTCTATATTTCTTTCCTGCATAAATAACCAACGTTAAAATTGGGATATCTCCCGACATTAACTCCTGACAAATGGGTAAGCCTATATCTAACCCAGGCTTAGATTTAAACCAGTTTACACTTGGAAAGACCATTTATTTGCCAATAAATGTTTTGATGATGTGGGTTATATTTTCATTGACTTTGGTAACTGACACCCCAACCCTGAAAAAATATGTCTATACTTCTTTCTTTCATAAACTGTTATTTAATTTTGAAATAAAGTTAAAAATATAGGCAACAAAAAAGAGCACACATAACAATGCAAGGTTCTTAAAGAAATAAAAATGACAGAGGCTTGCAACACTTTAAAGACTGGAGTGGACTACACTCCACAAAAGATTATCCCATAATAAATTATTTAAGGTACACAAGACTCTTTGTTGCCTTTGCTACAACAGACTAATACAGCTACCCTTCTGAAAACTATAAAAAACTAAAGAAACTCTAGTCCTTAGAATATCATGGCTATGCTTGTGGGACAACTAAAGTAAAACAACCTAAGGGAAGGCTAAATATCAAATGAAAGATTGGATTTATATATCATACATGTTTTATATGCTATATAGCATATAAAACATATATGGCATAAAAATCATCGTCAGAAAAAATATAGGCACCTGTACTTGATTGGAATTTGGTGAGAAGCTTGAAGTGCTTCCATACAGGAAATAAATTGAAAATGTGTGTCTATATTTCTGCCTGCAGTGCCAATGTAGTGATTCTGCATTGCCTGTGGAATGTCATGATTTGTGTCTATATGCAACGGAATTGCTGTTGGTACACCCCACCCTTAAGCAGTTATGTCAGCAGGTAAACTTTGGTTCAGAGATATACTCAGCTCACATCCAACTAGTGGAATCAACTGCCCAGGACATATTCCTCACATATGGTCAATGCAGGGTTACTCTTCTTTTTTATGTTTATATTCATAAAGAAGCACACAGAAATAACAATTCTGTATCCTGAATGTATTATATTAATACTGCCTTTATGACATCCCCTTTATTTAAAAAAAAACATGCCAAAAACAATGGCATGTGTTAGAGACAGCTGAGAACAATTTTTTAGGGCTAAAACCCTTGCAATATTATATTATTATTAACCCCACAATGCCCAGAACCCATCAGGAACAGAACAGAATGTTCTGGAAAAGCAACCTCCAAGCAAATTAGCCAACCAAATTCACCAGTCCAGCTACATAGGAGGGATACAGTGATCCACAAAACTTCCCCCGCCCCAAATAGCATGGAACACAAACTTCCCAGCCAGCCAAACTAAACAAATTCACCAGTTACGGTACACTGACTAGATGGGATTGATGCAGCAACCCACAATATTTCCACAGAAGCAATGTTCAGGATTCTGGGAGAATGAAGCAGAGCTTCTATGTCTGAGATAGCAAAACCAACCAAATTCAGCAGTCATACATGATGCTACAAGCCATAAAGCTTTTAGAGAAACTCTGTTTTGGTTCACCTTTGGGGAAATAATCAGTATTCTAGAAAAAGCAATCTGAGCACCAACTTCCAAGCTAGCCAAACCAACCTAATTCAACAGTCACACCTGACTTGATGGGACTGAGTAATAATTCACAAAACTTCCACAGAAGTCTTATTGACAAACTGAAAGCTTATAAATCACCTGGTATCCATCCTAGAGTTCTTAAAGAAGTCTTGATAAATTGCTGCTCCTCTGACAAAAATATCTACCAGTTCCCTAAGATCAGCCTCTGTACCAGAAGACTGGAGAATGGCTAATGTAATGCCAATTTTTACAAAGGGATCCAAGCGGGATCTTGGAAATTACAGGCCAGTTAGCATAATGTCTGCTCCAGGAAAATTGGTTGAAAGCATAATTAAAGATAAAATTAGTAGGCATATAGAAGGACAAGCTCTGCTGAAAAAGAATCAACATGGCTTCGACAAAGGTAAGTCATACCTTTCAGAGTTCTTTGAGATTGTCAGTAACCATGTAAAAATAACGAAGTATGTTGCAGCATTTTAAAAACTAACACATTTATTGTGTAATTATCACCCAGCTTTTGAGAATAGCAACTGTTAAGGTGATGGCAGAGCGCAAAAGCAGCAGCAGACTTCTCTCAGACAAACACACTTGCACACAGGACTTATTTTCTAAAGTAGAAGCTTTTAAAAAGATAAATAACTGTAACAAGATTACTCAGGTACTAAAGCTTGATGGTTACAGAAGTGTAGTTTCTTAAACGTTACTCATTCAATTCTTTGAAGTAAGGAAAACACACAGGTCAATCCTCTCGTTGCTAAAACCCTAGCAAGCATCAATTAAGTCAGTTAACACTAGGAACAGGCTAACTGTCAGAGTGTTAGAATGGAATTCAAACCTGTTGCTAAGTAACGTCCAGTATTCCCTCCCGATTCAATCAAGTGGTTCACTCCACTGAACCCTGCCCCGTGCCCTTCAACCACACTATACAAAGTCTGCCTTAACCCTTTAATGAGCAGCTGACTTTTAAAAACCCGCCCTGCAGAGTTTACATCTTCTCGCTGCATATTCCAACATCTCAACATCTCAACAAAAGATGGTTCACACTCTCAGGTTCATCTTCTTCAAAAGTCTGTGATGACGATTTCTGGGTTATATTTTACTTTGAAGACCCACTTGCACCCAACACTTTTGTGATTAGTAGGTAACTCTGTAAGTGTCCAGGTTTCATTCTTGGGAAGGGAGTCTGTTTCTTCTTGTGCTGCTTTCCTCCAACGAGCTCCTTCATCTTTGGGTAGCTTTGCAATCTCCACTCATTCTTCTCATCGTATATTGCAACATAAGGTAGTTACCATTGTCTGTACTTTTTTTGCATTTCAGTTCCCTCTGACAACACTGTTTACAGCTCCCCACTTGTGTATATAGATGAGCCAAATTGAGATTAACACTTCATGTATTTTATGAAGTGCACAGTGTTCACAAAACCATATGTCAGAATAAATATATTTGTTAGGCTTTAAGATGACACAAGACTCTTTGTTTTTGGTGCTACAGACTAAGAGGGCTACCCTTCTGGAAATAAACAAGTGGACAGGGACAGGTATCAGAACAAGATTTTTGCGGACGTTTTGTGGCTTATTGCAGCACTCCCATACAGTTATGTATGACTCATGAATTTGTTTGAGTTGGCTCATTTGGAAGTTACCGGTCTGGACCATTCTCCAGAATATGGACGATTGCCCACAATGGGTACTGGAACGTGGTAGTTTTGTGGATCATTGCATCCCGGCTGTACAGTCATGTGTGACTGGTGAATTTGGTTGGGCTGGTTCATTTGGAAGTTGACATTCCGGGCAATTTTCCGAAATACGGACTATTGCCTGGAAAGGCTACTGAAACGTGGTTTCTGTGGAAGTTTTGTAGCTTATTGTATCAACCCCATGCAGTTATATGTGACTGGTAAATTTGGCTCACTTGGAAGTTGCTGTTCTGGACTGTTTTGTGGAATATGGACTATTGCCCAGAATGGGCATCAGAACTTGTCTGTGGAGGTTTTGTGGCTCCCATGCAGTTATGTGTGGAGAATTTGGTTGATATGGCTTGCTTGGAAGTTGCCGTTTTGGACCATTTTGCAGAATATGAACTATTTCCCAGAACTGCTACTGAAACACAGTTTCTGTTGAAGTTTTGTAGGTTATTATATCAGACGCATCTACTCATGTGTGACTGATCGAGTTTAGTTGATTTGGCTCAGACGGAAGTTGCCTTTCCAGGCCATTTTCCAGGATATAGATGATTGCATGGAAAGGGTACTCAAACATGGTTTCTGTGGAGATTTTGTGGCTTATTACTCCCATGCAGTTATGTAGGCTGGATAACTTTGTTGGTTTGGCTTGCTTGAAAGTTGGCACTTTGCAGGCCTTTCCCCCCAGAATATGGACTATTGCCCGGAACAACTACTGAAACGTGGTTTTTGAGGAGGATTTGTGGTTTATGGCATCCCTGCCATGCAGATATATATTACTGGTGAATTTGGTTGGTTTGGCTCACTTAAGTTGGCATTCTGGGCCATTTTCCAGAATACAGACGATTGCCCAGAATGGGTATCGAAACGTGGTTATTGTGGAAATTTTGCGGCTCATTACATCTCCCCCGTGTAATTATATGTGACTGGTTGGCTTGGCTTGCTTGGAAGTTGCAGTTCCAGGCCATTTTGTTCCGGATAGGTTCTGGGCATTATGGGGTTAATAATATAACATTGCAAGGGCTTCAAAATATTGTTCTCAAATGTCTCTAACATATGCCATTGTTTCTGGCTATTATTATTATTATTATTATTATTTAATAAAGGGGCCGTCCCCACCCGTTCCGTTCCGTCTTTCACACTATCCCCACAAACGTTACTGAGAGTTTGGTTCTCTGGCAGCCACAAGAGCAATTAGTCCACAAAGGACTGTGCCTTCCAAATCCAAAGCAAAACGCGCCTATGGGATGTTTTGGATCTGCTTTTCCTGGAGGGAGGGAGGAAGAGGGAGAGAGAGGGAGAGAAACGCTGGCAAAATGCAGCCTTTTAACGCGAGACACTTTGTCAACGCTTGATCCTGTGCAACGCACATTAAAGACGTACCAGACAGACCGCGTTTCCATCCATTCCCGACCTGTGCGACACTGCAGGGCGGGGGGAAACCTCCTTCCCAAACAGCCTTGCACTCCACCTTGAAAAGGGGCAGGCGGGAGATCGCCTGCCATTGCTGCCTCCAAACTTTCAAGGACAACCGACCGTGCCCTACTCGGGCCAGGTTTAAGCTTGTGGTCCCCCCCTGATCCCGCCGAGCCCCGTAGCCACCCGGTCAGGAAGAAGGGAGTGGTTTGCCCGCACATATGCCCCCTTGCCATGCAATCCCTCCGTCTTCCGAGTCCTCGCATGCCCATTTCGAGGGAAAGAAAGCAGCTCAAGCAGCAACAGATAAGAGCTGTGATCCTCCCGAGACAGACAGAACTAGGAGAGAGGGAGCGAGGGGGAAAGAGAGAGAGAGAGAAAGCGCGTCTGGGAACCGTCACTCACCGCGCGATCCCCCGCCCTGAACCCTGCGGGAGCAGCGCCCTCGCGGCCAGCCTAGCGCCCAGGAGTTCAGCGGTCAACTTCATCTGCCGCCCTGCCCGAGGGCTGCTACTGCGGCTCCCGCCGGCTCTTCTTTGCAGCCGCCGTCTTTTCCCTGCGCCGCGTCCGTCCCTCTCCACGCTCGCTCGTTGAGCCCGTTCGCAAAGCGGCCAGGCAGCGAACAAGCGAAAGCAGGACCAGGGAGGTACTCGCCTTGCCCGGCGGCTCCCCTACTATTCCACCCAGCTCGGATCGCCACCCACCCACCAGCCGCCGGAGAATCAAGAGCCGCTGTTCGGCACCGCGAAGCGCTCCCACAGGGTCCTAGCGCTAGTAACTCCACTCGGAACGGTACGAAGAACGCACGCACGCACACGCACGCACATACTTGGCCCTCAAAGAACACCACACTGGCATACCTACTACACGTTGGCTCTTCTTCCAAATAAATACATCTCGGAAGATTGGGCTTGGCTACAACAGAACTATATAGGTGGTTTTGGCCTTTCAGCCCTCCACCTCACAGGGTTGTTGTGAACATACGATGACACCACCACCCCATGCACACTAGCACCCTGAGCTTCTCGAAGGGTGAAAAGATGATGCAATGTATGTGATAAAACATCGGTGCGGATATCCAGAGGGAATTGTGTACATGTCATGCAATAGCAGACAGGATCATGCCTGCTGCCTCCGCTTCCGCACTGAGTCCAACCTCCACCCATCCAGGATCCCATCCACAGAAGCCCTTTTGAAACTACAATGAACCTGCTACTTCGGGGGGGGGGGGGAGCGGGGGGGGCAGAGCCAGCTTCTGGCACCACCATCCACACCAGGGTGGGCAGAAGATAGATCTCCAGATGCTTTGGACTTCTACTCCCAGAAGCCCCTGCCAGCATGTTCAATGGTCAGGAATGCTTGGAGATGAAGTCCAAAACATATGGAGATCTACTTTCTGCTCATCCATGATCCACACACATTCATTGCGCACATTTAAAGGGCTGCAGATACCTAGACAGGTATATACCACAACACATATTGAGCTAGTTTCTTCCAGGCAAAGTCACGCATTAGTCCCTTTGAGATCAAAGGGAGAATTCAGTCATGACTAACTTGAGTCCCCTTGATTTCAAGGGGACTCAAATGTAACTAACTTAGTCTGGATCCATCCCATCAACTCCAACCACACAATCCTCTTGGGCCTTCAGTTTTGTGGGAGACAAATTGTGCATATGGAAGGAGGCTACCTGTGTTGAGATATATGTGTATAGGATTTTATACAGATGGGGATATTTTATTACCAAGATGCTTTAATAATAAAATAATATCTTATTAAAACTCAGTTGAAAGTAACCCACTAGTTGAATTCCAGTCCACAAAGCTAATCCAACTCAGGATGTTTTATAGTTATGAAAGTTGGTCAGGTTTCCCATTCCCACCCTTCTCTTACATTACCCAGAGTTTGAATCCTTTATCTCACTCCCATTGCTATAAACTTAGTATCTAATTAGTCTGCAATCCTATACATACTTACCTGACAGTAAGCGACATTGAACTTAATAGGACTTACTACTGAGTAGACATGCATAGGATTGCAGTGTACAGGCATTTTCACACAGGACACTTGCAGTTTAATCCTGGGTGACCTTTGGGCAGTCAACACCTCTCAGCCAAACCTACCTCACACGGTCACCATGAGGACAGCCATGCATGCCACCCTGAGCACTTTGAAAAAGAAGAGAGAAAATAATAAATAAATTAAAATGTTATTAAACTGCGAGTCACAGAAGCTGGGAACTCACATTGCCCAACCATGGTAAGATGAGAAGCCCCAGGCCATGTGGGAGGAATTATTACTGCTCCCATGCATTGCAGTTCAGGACTACTCACGTTACATCAGCAGTGCGGGAAGGAGCAACATTACAGCAGCTCCTACACTACCAGGCGAACAGAACAGCCAAGTTGGATAGAACATTGCCACAAATGCAAAGGTCTTCAAATATATCACAAAACCATAGCCATGTAGCGGGGGGAGTGGGGTAATCATTTCAACCAGTTGCATACAAGACAGGACATAAGAATATAACAATAGTCATGCTGAATCAGATCAAAAGCCTATCTTGTCCAGCAGTTTGTTCATACAATGGTCAATCAGCTGTCTGTGGGAAGCCCACAAATAGGACATGAGTGCTCCCGGTCATCAACTGGTATACAGAGGCATACTGTCTCCTATACTGGAACCTGCTTAATATATTGTTAAGCTCCTGCACCCCACTTCTGAGAGGTGAGGAGCTTCAGGAGCTCCAGCATTTACTCGGACTTCAGTTTCCCAAGAAGGAGGACACTGGAGGCTTGTGGCGTTTCTTTCATAAAAGGTTCATGTACACTGAGCTCAAGATAGAAGTCCACAACATTCCCAGTCCAACAGACCTCTGCCTCCCCTTCAGCTGCCTAGGGATTTTCCTCCAGAGATCCCAAGTCAGCTCTCTTCTCCCTCTTCTATTCAAACTCTCCAGCCTGATGTCTTGCTATCCCACAGGCCTAGTAGAACAAAAGCTGCCAATTCAAGAGCTACAGAGTGTGTGTTTGTGTTTGTGTGTGTGTGTGTGTGTGTGTGTGTATCCTGAATCATTTTGTAATCAGAGGCACTGAATTACAAGGGATCCCTGAAAGGTAATTTAGACTTACCACAAGCACATAACAATATAGCCATCCTAATATATAGCTGCCTTGACCACCATTTCTGGGGTGGAAAGCTGGGGTATAAATTAAATGAATCAATCAAGTAGTAGCCATTGATAACCTTATTCCCATGAATTTGTCTAATCCCCTTTTAAACCCATCCAAGATGTAGTCATCACATCTTGTGGTAGTGAATTCCATAGTTTAACTATGTACTGTGTGAAGAAGGCCTGCATCCACACAAACACCTTTGACCTGTCAAGCATTCTTTGTGCCACCTTGTGCTCTGTTCTTAATATGGGATAGGATCTATCATGAATCTTATCTCACCCATGTAAGTTTTACTTCTGAAGGGCAACTCAGGCCTCATGCATGGAAAAACATACTGAGTTTTCCTTCCCTTAATACTGGGACAAAAGAAATCACATCAATGGAACTTCACCTTAAATCACAGCTAGAAGAACTCATTTCAGGCCAGCAGTTGGCAGTACCAATCTTCATGTAATATGGGGATGGGCACCATTTAGGTAAGCCAAGAGGAGAGAGATGACAGCTATTCCCCACTCCACATAGTTCAATCAGTTGATTATTCCTCAGAAGCACCTCTGACTGGTTATATTATGAGGTGCAAAAAAGCAGAATAAATGATCTTAAAATACACTGCTATTTCAACAATTTCAACTTGAATACATCCAACAGGCCTTTAAACTTGCACACCTTGCCATAAATCTTGCTCCTCCCCATTCCACTAGATGGGATGGGGAAATGGCACCCCTGAGTAAGTGGACCTCAAGCATCTAATGATGCATTTTCATCTGCAAAACTGTTAGCACTTCTTCAGACTTAAGTGTTAATGATAAGTGCTTCTAGAGGTGTAGCTGTATTAGTCTCCTACAACAAATGCATTAAATAAATAAATAACATAAAGTCTTAGGGCACTAACACATTTATTATGGCATAAACTTCATCAAATGCATTTTGCACCTCTGGCAGGTGTGTGTGTGTTTATGTCTGTCTGTGTCTGTCTCTCTCTCTGTGTGTGTGTGTGTGTGTGTGTGTGTGTGTGTGAGAGAGAGAGAGAGAGAGAGAGAGAGAGAGAGAGAGAGAGAGAGAGAGATCTCACCCACAAACACATGTAGTGGGAAAATGTAAAGAGTGGAGTCAAATAGCAACAAAATGCAGAAAGCACAGTCTATGACACCTCCATTAAAACATAAATGTATGCAAAATAAGTCCAGTGACCATTCATAACAGTCATTGGTGATAATGTGGTAAGCAGGCAAAGTTTTGAAGTCAAGAGTGCAAGTTGACTATCTGTTAAGGCAAAATTATTCCGAGGCAATGGTAATGTTCCTTTAATGTTTGAGATCATGTGATGCACAACAACACAATTAGAAAGAGAAAGCCTTTCACATTTGGAAGGTAGGAGGATGCATGCCTGTCTGAAGCCATCAACCTGCTGTGATTCACAATGTATCAGACTTTACACATGTAATTGATCAAAGTCATAGGATTTCCTGTCCTGAACCTCACCCTTTAGGAGGAAAACCTCCATCTGTGAAGAGAAAAAAGGAAAGCATTCCTCCCTGCCCCCTCCCTCCCTTGCAATTATAATTTAATGACTACTGACTGAAAGTTTCCACAGCTTGTGATGTGTCATACAGTATTCTAGAGGACATGTCTGAGATGGTAGGTTGCAAATCAAATGTGAACAGCACTTGCAGTTTATCACAAGAGAAAAACACTGACCATGGCACACCTGGAAAATGCAAGCACAAGATTTATAATAATGGGAAATGCCCTCTGCCTATCATTACACTGGATCATGTATATCAGAAAGGATGGATTTCTATCATGTTCCTTCTAAGATGCTAAGTTATGTATGTGCTATATTATTTCTATATTATGTACTAGTTAAAGAGCCATGAAATTGCATCGGGTGTGTGTGTGTGTGTGTGTGTCTAACTCTTCTTCCTCTCCTTGCCCTTGACCTGTTGCAATACTATCCCACACGCCTCAACTCTCTTCCCACTCCCCAGTTTTTCTCCCCGAAAGACATATTGCCGTCCCCCAAAATGTGTTTCTGATATTCACCCTCCCAACTCAGCAGCTGGCTTTGGGAGAAGGTGACATATTGCCTTCCTCTGCTACTCCTTCAAGAAGGCAGCTCATGGATTTCGAGGGAACATGTATTTTCAGCACTACACCCTGCTCTCTCCAATCAGGAGATTGGTTCAAGCAACAGGGACTCAATGGCTGGGTTCACACAACACTTTAAAAGCCCACAGAGGCTCTAAAGCCTCTGTGGGCTTAAATTTGCCTGGGGTCCAGGCTGTGCCCAACTAATGATTGGGCACAGCAGAGCTCCCTGGCCATCTCTGCTGCCCTCTTCCCTCATCACTCCTCCTGCTGCAGGTATCCCAGGGTACACCGCAGGAGCACTGAGTTTCCCCTCTCCCCAAGCTGTCATTTGCACTAACCCCCTTCCTGGCACAGGGGGTTCCCTCTGGTTTTGCCACTTCCTGAGGTGCTATCAACTTGGGGTAAATGGCAAAACTTAGGTGACAGTTGGGGCTTCCCAGCACCCCCAAAAATCCTGGGGATTCTGTGTGGAAGGGAGGAATTGATGTGGTATCCCCCAAAACACCCTTTTTTGCAGCATCTTGGGTTTTTTTTTAGGGGGGATCCTTGTGCCTCTGGGTTATCCACACTTGGGAAAGTGAGGGGAGCCCAGGGGGACATGAGCCCCCCCAAGAAACACCAAAGATTCTGCTGCAAAGGGTGCCTTCCAATCCCCCTCAACCTTTTTTTTTTAAAAAAAAAATGTAAAAGAACTAGTTAGCAGTGGGCTACAAAGTTACATTTTGGCATGGACACTATCCATTCAGACACGTGTCCATACCAAATTGGAACTTTGTAGCCCACTGCTAACTATATATATATATATATATATATATTCTGTCTTTCATCTATCTATCTATATATCATGTTTTAAAAAACAAAGAGTGGGGGGAGTGAAAAGCACCCTTTGCTAGACCCTTGGCAAGAGAGGCAGCCCTTTTTTGCCGCTCTTGTCAAGGCGCTCTGTGCCTTTTTGGCTTCTCAGCGGGTTAGCCTGTCATCCAGGTTCAGACAACATGTTAAGCCTACTACGGTTTTTTTAAAACCGTACTGCAAACCATGGCTTAGCAGGGTGGCTAATAAGCCATACCAGGTTGGCTTATAAACCACCACACAGTGTTCAGACAACATGCTAAGCCACTCTGTCTCTTAACCTACTGAGGTTTAGCATGTTGAGTGAACCAAGTCAATGTATTTCTACCAGAACAAAGTGCTGAATTCCTTACATTGCGTTTAAAGTTTCTTTCTTTCCAACAAAGGACAACCAACCTGACCACGGTCAATGTTTAGTCAATTAAAGATCATGTATCCTGCCTGTTTTTCTGTGCACTGCAATATAAAACCATAAAAGTGATTTGGGAAACAATGGAATTTTGAGAGAAAAACAAAAGTTCAAAACAATTTAACAGCTAAGACCATTTCAACTAGACCAGTTAAAAATATCTGACAAAAAAGCCCCATCCTGCCATTAAGTACCATTAAATGCCTGGGAGAAGAGGGCACTCTAACCTGGCACCGAAAAGATGACAGAGTTGGCGCCAGGTAGGCCACAGTGCAGAAGTCATTCCACGACTAGGGAAAGGGCCTTCTCAGTGGTGGTGCCCCAGTTTTGGAATTCTCTCACTAAGGAGGCTCACCTGACAACTACTTTGCTGCTCTTTTATCTGCTGTTTTATATTTTATTTTTTGTTATTGTTTTATTTCATGTATTTTAGTATTTTTGTTCTTTATTATATTTTTGTTCTTATTATAAGCTACCCTGGGAATTTTTCTGAAGGATAGAATATAAATATTTTACACAAACAAGCAAACAAATAATGTCTCAGTGGTTCTATTCTGTTCTCATTACAGAATAGCAGCAACTTAGGAACATCCCGCAACATTTACTAGACGGACACACACACTTTCTGAGATTGTAGCCATGTGCATTCATTTGAACATCATTAGAAAGGTTACAGATATCTGTGCTGGGGCTCTCTATCGATATTCCTTCAAATGCACAAAGATTAACATGGACCCTACTGCAGTGAGACCGATTTCACACACACACACACACACACACACACACACACACTGATTTTACCTGAAAAGGTCTTAAATCTCTAGAGACTTAGGCAGAGGAGCTGAAAACTAAAAAAAAAAAAAAATGGCAACTCTGTAATGTACATGTTTGCACAATAACAACGTTTTTAAAAAAGCAGCATCAAAATCTTCCTGAAGGACAAAGTAAAGGCAGTGATTTACCAGGGACAAGTTCCAGAAAACATGGTTTGTCCCTGGTAAATAGGGACAGTTGGAACACATCCATGCCTACTGCCATCCATATTGACTTCAACTGTAATTTGAAGTGGCTCAATTGGAAATACTCGGGCTTAAGCGATTTGTGAACCAGACAGTTTGTTATATAATAAGCTCTGCTTAATTTGTTTAAACACTGCAATCCACATTGATAACATACTCTGTCTCATTTTTAGATTGAGAAGAATGATTTTTTTAAGATGATGATGATGATGAAAGCTCTTCATATGTTTGGCCTTTAATTAACTTATTACTGGCAAGATATCAGAGAATGGGAACCTAAAATACCCACCATAAAGTTCCAGGAAATATCAAAGAATCGGCTAAGGCAGATACAATTTTTTCGAACTAGTGTTTAAATGAACTTGGTCTCATTTGAATCCCACAAAATGTTAATGATAATGCATGTACTTTGCTAACTTCAAACTACAGTGTACAATTGTGCAAAGCTTTAGAAACTGAATGTGATAATGCACAGTACTAGTACAATTCCAATCGAAGTTCTAGTTTCGCTTTAAGAGGTATGGAATTTCTGGGGGCTGAAAAAATGGGCCTGCTTTGTTAAAGAACTAAACATGAGTGTGTGTTAAAATCCTATTGAGCTAAATGAGATTTTTCAAAAGCCAATTCTTAAATCTTTTTTTCTGGATAGGATGTTTTTGTGACATGAAGCTATGATTTATTCCCAATATGACCTAGTTTTAAAATGTTAATAAACCTGGTCTAAAAACAGGCACTCATTTTCTTCATGAGCCTAAGTTATGATGTGCAATAAATCTAATACGGCACACTCATGCACTGTCTAGTAATAGATTTGAAACCAGGAAATTACATTTCCTCTAGTAAAACACAATTTTATAGGGTACTGCCCATTATATTTTTGTTGTAGCCCGGGAATCAGACCCTAAAATATTCACTTCAGGAGTAGGATATATAGAGACAAATTATCTACTTTATCAACTATGCTAGCCACTAAAATTACCATGATGGATGCTGGCCTCTCTCTTCAGGACAGTGGTGAGTACCATGCCCACACTGTTCATACATCTCAGCGTTAAGACTGAGAATAATGACAGTTCTATTGTACATCTTTCATCTAGTGATCTACATGCACACTGAGTGCAGTGAAATCCACACTGCAGATACTTGATTTCTAACACCTCTAGCTAGTGATCAAGATTCATTAAGAAATCATCAGTCTTTCAGGTACCATGGGCCATAAAAATTGCTATTTTGTATGCTTCAGATGTATTTTCCCGGCAAAGTTTAAAACATTTAAGAATTAATTAATTTTACGTTATTTGGATCCATTCCAATTATATTATTTGGATTAATCCAGGTTCAGGCCTGGTTTGGGGACAGAAATGCCATGGTTGCCCTAGTAGATAATTTACACTGGAGACTGGACAGGGGGAGTGCAACCCTGTTAGTTCTCCTGGACTTCTCAGCAGCTTTTGATACCATTAACCATGGTATCTTCCTAGATTGCCTGGCTGAGTTGCGTTTAGGAGGCACGGTGTTATGGAGGGGTCCAATACAAAGTTGGCTTACGCTGGCTCAGCTTGTCTGAGCGTGGAAAGCTAAGCAGGGTCAGGCCTGGTTATCACTTGGATGGGAGACCCCTCCTCTAGTTTCCTGCATTGAGCAGGGGGTTGGACTCGATAGCCTTGTAGGCTCCTTCCAACTCTATGATCTATGAAATCTATAAATTTATCCAATCCTACCTGGCCAGTTAGTTTCAGGAGGTGGTGCTGGGGTGGGCAGGGGCTTCAGCTCTGCCCCATAGCCTTTTGCCTGCCAGGTACTGCAAGGTTCCATCTTATCCCCCATGCTATTAAACATTTACATGAAACCGCTGGGGGAAGTAATCTGGAGATTTGGGCTATATGTGGATGACACACAGCTCTACCTTGCTTTTCCACCTAGTAATCTCAGGGAGGCGATGAATCTCCAAGGCTGGTTGGAGGCAGTTTGGGGATGGATGAGGATGAACAAGCTGAAGCTTCATCCAAACAAGAAAGGAGTACTTTGGGTGGAGAAATCTGATGATCTGGATAGAGGGATTCAGCTAGTATTGGACGGGATTGCACTCCTACTGAAGGTTCAAATTTGTAGCTTGGGGGTCCTCCAAATTGTGGAAATGGGCATTAAAATGGTAAATTTGGTTCCATGTAAGCAAGTGTAAAGTGATGCACGTTGGGGCAAACAATCCTAAGTTCCCATATACACTAATGTACCTGGCATGGGTTCTAACTTTATGTTGTGTCTCCCCCAACAACCCAGAATTCCTGGTCCGGATGTCACACTTAACAACCCAGGGATGGAACATCCCTGGGCTGTTTAGCACCAGTGGGAGTGATTGGGCAATGGGAGCCAACATACTCCTTACTCCCGCTTAATTCACAACAACCCAGGGTTGTTGTTGTTGTTTAAAAAAACCAAAAACACCCTGGGTTGTTGTGACATCCAAACGCAGCCAGTGACTGACCAAGGCAGGGATCTTGGGGTTGTGGTGGGTAGCTCAATTAAAATGTTGACCCAGTGTACAGCTGCTGTGAAAAAGACAAATTCCTTGTTAGGGATAATTATGAAAGGAATGAAAAATAAAACTGCCAAAATCATTCTGCCCTTATACAAATCCAACCACATTTGGAATACTGTGTGCAGTTCTGGTCACTGCATGTCAAAAACGATATTGTATTAAGGTTCTACAACATTTGGGGCTGTTTAGCTTTTTTAAAAAAAAAGATAAAGAAAAGAAAAGAAAGGTGAGTAAGGGTGGGCATGATAGAGTGTATACTGGAACCAGGACCATCCAATTAAGTTAAATGGTGGGAGATTCAGGACAGATAAAAGGAAGTACTTGTCGGTAAATTAGTCCGGTCCAGAGGTAAGCCGTAGTAGTCATTATCACAGTCCAAGGTTAGGAGCCACAATATGTATCCAAAATCAAGCAAACACAAACCAGTTTAGGAGCAGGCTGAAGAGTCATCAAGGTCATTCTGGAGTCAAAATTCACAGGTCTCAGTCTGGGAGCTGGCAAGAGTGTCTGGCTATGGCTGATTGCAACAACAATTGCTTCCAGTGTCTGAAGTGTGTTTGGGGCCTGTCTTTTAAGCCAGCACTGACTGGCAAGGCAGCACAGCTGTGCCAGGCTGCAGAAGACATGTGCTTGGCCCCTCCCCAAACACACTCTGGCTCAGTTACCCTATGTCCTCCTCTATCCCAAATGGAGGCACAACAGTACTTCTTCATACACAAGATGTAGTGATGGCTACCAAGTTAGATGGCTTCAAAAAGGGGATTAGACAAATTAATGGAAAATTAGGCTATCAAGGGATATTTGTCATGTTGGCTATATATTACTTCTAGTATCAGAGGCAGCATTCCTCTCAATACCAGTTGCTGGGGAACATGAGCCGGAGGCTGCTATTGTAGTCATGTCCCGTTTGTGGACTTGCCATAGGGATCTGGCCACTACGGGAACAAAATGCTGAATTAGATAGTCCTTTGGTCTGATCCAGCATGGCTCCTCTTGTGTTCTTATGGAATTCATGATTATCCTGAGTTGCTTTATATTTCCTTTGTACTGTCTAGTACTCCTCACTGGTCTGAAATTGGACTGACCAAAATGAGTCATCCCTCCGAGCAGGTAGGGTCTTTCTCATATTCTGGTAGGAAATTGGACAGAGATTTGTGTTAAGCGTTTATGGAGAAAAAATCTACCTGTTACAAAGAGGGTAATTATTTATTCATATATTTATTTATTGTAAGGGAACTGAGAAATTAACACCGCTGCAATCATATAGATACTTACCTAGGAGTATATTTCATTGAACTCTATAGGAATTACTTTTGAGCAGACATGCATAGGATTGCTTTGTAAAAGTGGCAATTCTGTTTTAAAAAACCCCTTCTGATTTCAAATTTGTTAAAAGCTAATACATTACTAAGCCTTTGCTCCATATTAGCTAGAAATTATGCATTTCAAATGTGAACAGATTAGTCTTTTAACTGTCATGGCTGGCTAAAAACACTAAGATTGCTTATTATAATCTAGTGCTAAGAAGACAAGTTTCCCAAATATGAAGGCTTCAGCAGAGGGCTAGACCATATGTCAGGATATATCCTTCCTTATTCAACAGCTTTTGAATATAAATATAAACTAAATCTTAATGTTAGACCCATTAACAGCAATACGAATGTCAAGATTTGTACATTTCTTTTAAGGTATGTTCATACATGGGGTCATTTTTGTGCTTGTCAGGATGCAAATTTTTAAACCACTTTAAAAGCCCTACAAGAGAGTTCTAATTATTAAAATGTGAATTAAAAGTTTGGTTTCCTACCTTTGCAGTTGTTTAGTTTTAGTATAGAGATGAGAGATCCTTCTCTTTGAAGTCTTCAGCTGTTTGCTACCCTGCCAATTTAGATTGTAATGAGATAGGTTCAACTTGAGTTGTCAGTGAAAATCATTAAATTATTTCCTGATGTCTTTAATGAAATGTTTAATGAATATGCAAATATCAGACAAGAAGATTAAATCATGTTTCTATATTCCCTGTGAATATAGAATAAATTATTGAACAGAGAAGGTGAAGTCAGACACCTATAAATTCATATAGCAAGACACCTATAAATTCATATAGCAAGAAAATGCATCTCTCTTGATCTCTTGTCATATTAGAGTTCCAAAACTATATCTGTGCTGACAATGTGTAAATTGATTTAAAAAAAAAAAAAAAAACACTATTCATTTTCTCTTGAATAAGGGATCACCATGTACAAACCTGCCTAGTAAAATATAGGTGTTTCTCCATACAGTATATATATTTTTAAACCCTCCAATATAGACTATCCAAACTCCCTAAGCTGCTTGTTCCATTGCTGAGTTTCCCTTTAATTTTGTAGTGGAAACACCACTACTTCTTGCTGTATGTTCAGTGGTTTGTTCAACCATCTTTTCTAAGAGTATTTAAATATTTGAAACCACTGAAGATATTCTCCTATTAAACATACCTACGTTATTCTGTTTTTCCTCATAGCATTACTTTCTAGACAAACTTGCAGCTGTCATTTAAATCTTGTTAAGATCTTGCTCAAAATCAATGAAAAAATCCCTATGGAAGAAAATTCCTTAGGAACTGTTAGTCACATTCTGTCTTCCTTCCAATGATAAAGGTAATTTCAAAACCAAAGCACAGTCTGGAGGCAGAACCATAAACAGATTAAACCAACATGTTAGTTTTGTAAGCAGTCACGTTCTACAGGAGGATAAAGCAGTATGTAAAAACAGCATAGTAGCTGGGAGACGGAAGGTTCACACAGAACATGGCAAAAGGTTCTGTTGCTCTATGAGTATTAACTAATTTTGTTATTTTACACAACACTATTAATATACATTAATAATTTGTTATTTTTACAGTCCCATTAATATATTGGTGCCAGTGGCAGCTTTCCTCCCATTGCAAATAGCAGGCCCAGGGTGTCCCAATTCTGATTGGGACTGTAGTAGGTCATAGACTTACCCCCTCCCTTAATACCAGGGTCCTGATTAGGCTCCCCCACCATCCCGCAATGTCTTTTTTTTTTTTTTAAGCCACACAACACAAAATAACATGAATGTCATTAAGTCTGCTTTGGTGTCCCTCAGCTACATAAAACAATAGTCCATCCAGTCACAGATCCCTTAGGGCGAAATTCTATGCATATTTAGACAGGAAAAAAAAGTCCAACAAGTCCCAGCATTCCCCAGCCAGCATGGCTGACTGGGGAATGCTGAGAGTTGTAGGACCTTTTTCTGTCTAAACATGCATAGGATTGCACCGTTAATTGTTAAAATTCAATGAAGTGACTTTGTTAAAAGAAGCTGCCGGTGTCTCATTTCAATTGTGGGATCTGCACACAAACCATTGTAAAGTTTGGTGAAAGCATTTTAAACATACATTTGCAATATTCAAAAAAAAAAAAAAATTCCCAGGGGAAAGAATGTGCGTTCAGAAACTTCCATGACAGTTAGAATGTATGTTTGTATGTCTTTATTTTTATTTATTTATTTATTTATTTATTATATTTATACCCCGCCTTTTTTCCTGCAAGGAACCCAAGGCGGCTTACATAATCCTCCTCCTCCTCTCCATTTTATCCTCACAACAACCCTGTGAGGTAGGTTAGGCTGAGAGTCAGTGACTGGCCCAAAGTCACCCAGTGAGTTTCATGGCCGAGCGAGGACTAGAACCTGGATCTCCTGAGTCCCAGTCCAACACTTTTACCACTACGCCACTACCCTAAGTGTGAACACATATTATGTGAATGTTCCCTTAAAAATGTCTCAGAATGCATCCAACCACTTCCACTAATCTTAAAACATTAGGTATGTTTTCATCTTCAGTGAGGTGATTTCTTGGGAATACAATATAAATGAAACAAAGAACAGATGGAACCCTGCTTGTCCCATTATATTCCTAGGATATTGTGAGTGTTCTGAGCTTGCTCAGATATTAATACAATCTATCAGGGCTTTTTTTCTGGTGGAACTCACCGGAACTGAGTTCCAGCACCTTTTCTTCTATTAATTGCATTACAATTTAATCGCCATCTACTCCCGAGGAAATGTAATCCAAGAGTTCCGGTACCTTTTTCTCCAGAAAAAAAGCACTGCAATCTATTATTTCATAAATTTTACTCTTACAGAAAGGAGCACCTAAATTCTGCTTGTCTGTTTTCTCTGAAATGAAAATTATATAAGGAAGCAGAGCAATTTATAATGTTTGGGAGGTATTTACATTAAATAAAACTTGGTTTACAATGAAGAAAGGAGCAATCATATTTGAAGCAGCCATGAGATATGACTCTCAAATAAAGCACTGTAAATCAAATCAGAACTGATAACAGGGCAGCTATACCATTCTGACAACAATGTAATCTGTTTATGATCTCCTAAAAAAAACAAATCAGGCTTTGAAACAGATTCCAGCATGGATTATCAGAAAAGAAACTAAATTCTCACTGGAGCCAGTGTGGCGTAGTGGTGAGAGTGTTGGACTGGGACTCGGGAGATCCGGGTTCTAGTCCCCGCTCTGCCATGAAACTCACTGGGTGACTTTGGGCCAGTCACTGACTCTCAGCCTAACCTACCTCACAGGGTTGTTGTGAGGATAAAATGGAGAGGAGGAGGAGGATTATGTAAGCTGCCTTGGGTTCCTTGCAGGAAAAAAGGCGGGGTATAAATATAATAAATAAATAAATAAAAATAAATAAATAAATAAATAAAGACATACAAACATACATTCTAACTGTATGAGCAGGCAGTGGGGAGGATGGGGCCCCCAGTTTAAAAGGGGGGCATTTCCTCAGGGAATCTGGATCTGAGGGTACTGCCTTGGTGTGTGTGTGCGTGTGTGTGTCCCACTTTGGGGGACTCTGGCTCAAGGGACTCCTTGCTGATAGGCCCCAGTTCAAGCTTGGTGTCAGGGTCTGGCACTAGGTTCAGCACCTCCATGGCTTGCACTGCTGGTGTTCCTGTTCCAGCTGGTTGCTCTTCCTCTGTGAGGCACAGAGCCAGAGTCCTGGCTGCTGCCTAGGCTGAGGGTCATGACACAAGGGTTGCCGTAGGTGTTATACAAGGGCAGCCCTGTACTTTCATTTCATCATTGGTAAGGAGGGGCTTTTGTGCTGCTTGCTTTCCAAGCTGAAGGATGCTGCTCCTCAAATATTTCAGGTCAAATACTTGCAGTGTAATGGGGGGGGGGGGGGGAGATTAACATGGTGTACTTTTATAGTTTTTACTAAATACAAATAAAATAAACATGCTAAATTAGATATCTCTAGGGCAGGGGTGGGCAACTCTTGGCCCTCCAGATGTTTTGGTCTACAGTTCCCATCATCTTTAGCCAGCATAGCCAATAGTGAGAGATGATGGGAGTTGTAAGCCAAAACTTCTGTACAGCCATGAGTTGCCCGCCCCTGTTTTAGGGCATCAGAATATTTTCGATGCAAACTGAAAATATTCCTATGCAAATGACCCTAATTTGCATTGGAAAATATTCTGATACAAACTGGAAAAAAAATCCTATGCAAGTTACACTATGCAAATTAACCTAATATGCATTGGAAAACTTTCCAGTTCAAAATTTTCCAGAAAATTTTCCAATTCAATTCAGAAAACCCACATCACTGTAGCTGTGCATTTGATTTCTTTTTCCTAAAATGAAGAATTTTGCACTTGTCTCTGTTAAATTTCATTCTGTTATTTTCTGCCCAGTTTTCTAGCCTATCAAGACCTCTTTTGTTTCTGGCTTCAAATGTATTAGCTATCCCACCCAATTTTGTGTAAACTACAAATGTGATAAGTATTCCCCCTGCCTCTTTTTCCAAGTCATTAATAAAAATGTGGAAGAATATAAGGCCCAGGACCAAGTCCTGAAGCACCCCACTAAATACCTCCCTCCAGTTTGATGAAGAACCATTGATGAGCACTCTGAGTACAGTTCTCCAGCCAGCTGTGGATCCACCTAGTAGTAGTGCCATCCAACATTGTCAAATGCCTTGCTGAAGTCAAGATATATTATGCATGTTCATCCCACTAGATTATTTCTGTACCAGTGGACATGACATAGCTGCTGTGGCTAGAGAAAGTCCAATTCACCTGAGTGGCCATTTAGGCAGAAAAAAAATCTGAAGGATCCTTACAAAAATAAGGGGCAATAACAACAATTTGGGATTAGAAGTGTAGATTGGAAGTATTTAATTGGGGGGGGGAACACATTGCTAAAATGGTGGTGACAAGAGTTCCCCCCCCCTATATTTTTAAAATTAGTGTTTACACTGTTGTAGTGCTATAATACTCTTTCCTTTAAGAAGTATTTCACTTATATTTAGTATTAAAAATTATAGCTGGAAAAGCATTTTAGTGCTAATTAAATAGTGCCTACCACAAAGGTTATAGTGAATGTGTGCTGAACTTTAATAGGTTTACCTGTCCAATGTATCAGTGCCCACCTTAAAAACTCACAGTTCTTATAAAAGACAGAAGAATATCACTAAAGGCATATCATATGTATGTACTTGTGGGAATTGCACTACTCTTCCATCCTTCTTTTAAAAAAAAAATAATAACTTTCAGCAGTAAGAAGGAAGATACACTGGGAAAACACATGAAGATTACAAATGGATGACAATCATGTGGACCCCAAATGTGAGTGAACAAGGCATGACAATTCCTCACTAAACACTTAGTGTGGAAGCAGCCCAGGTGAAATCATCAGGATCCAAAATAGCATCCTAATACTAGTGCAATAGGGGAGGGAGGGGGTGAAAGATTATGGGAACATCCACAACAACCAAATGAGAAGTGGGGTTCTGGAGACGGAATATGGAACATCAGAGCCATTCTATGTGCTGGAGGGCAGAAAAAATAAACAGCCCTAACGTAATTATATTTTATTTAAGTCACCTTAAAGATCCTTCTGGGGGTGGGTGGGAAGGCGAGATAGAAATCAAGTAGACAGGCAGGCAGGCAGGCAGGCAGGCAGGCAGACAGATGATCGACAGATCCCAAATAATGTGTACCAGGCCCACTCATGCACAATTAATTGTACATGCTATGGCAGGGGTGTTGAACCTCTTTCAGCCTGAGGGCTGAATTCAGTTTCAGAGAGGCTCTTGGGGGCTGCATTCCAGTGGTGGGTGAGGCTGAAGGCAAAACTGGGTGGTGGCCAAATTCAAAAGGCCAGGGCCAAAGTACCAAAAATGCCAACATATTTTAGCTTAAAGCTCTTCCTGCTGTTAACTAAGCCCTAGGATAGACATTTAACCTTTTAGAATGGGGAAAAACTGCACAAAAGCCAGGAAACTACCAAATGATTGGCATTTGAGGAGAAGGGAACTAGGGAAGGGAGCATGGCCAACTGGGGAGCCCCTGAGGGCCGGCTTTGAATCCCAGGTGGGCCAGATTTGGCCCACGGGCCTAAGGTTCTACATCCCTGTATTATGGGCTCTAACCTTTAGCTAAACATGCAGAGGTTGGTACAGGGCCAGTGGGTAAGAAGCCACTCCCTCCTGCCTACATATTCATAGGAAGTCAGTGTGGTACATTGGTCAGAGTGGTGGACTTGACCCAGGGAGACCCAGATTCAAATTCCTGGTCAGCCATGAAGCTTTCTAGGTGACCTTGGGCTAATCACCATTTCTCAACCTAACCCAACTCAGGACATTATTGTGAGGATCAAAAGGGTTTAGACAAATTACAGTGCTCTGAGCTTTTTGGAAAACAAAATGCAAACAAGGAAAAACTATTAATAGATATGTTCCATATAGAGGGTTCAGATAGTGCTAATTTGGCATAAGCCTGAGAGGAAGGCAGAAGAAGACAGATCTTGGTCCATCTCCAGATTCTCAAGCAAAGCCTAGAATTGTCCCTGGTTTCCCCTCCATCACCCACCCACCCACACAAATTTCACATGCGGCATATCAGTTACGTACACTGAATATTAGCATATAGCTGGCTCCAGAATCATTTGCAGGACAGATGGTGAAGATTGCATAGCATTATTATTTTTTTTGCAGGGTAAACTTAACTGCCCACTCACCACTCATTGCAGATTTACTGAATAAGCACTGCTATAAGGAACCACCAAAGGAAGTGGAAGGATATCTTTAATGAGACCGATCTCTGCTGATGAAAGTGGAAGAGTTTTTGAGCACCACGGGAGTTTGTTTCAAGCAGAAAGCTAGTGCTGGTTCTGAGGACCATCAGCTTGCCATTGGAAGTCTTCAACTGTGAAGTTTATTTTGAATCTCCTGAATCTTCTGGGTCTTCTCCTCAGCCTAGCACCAGCCTCTAGCATTTCCAATTTGCATAGAGGCAGTGTAGCTGATTTAAGGTAGTGTTTAAGAGTGTACACTGTGGAACCAGGAAGTTCCTGGTTCAAAATTGAGCCATGAATTCTCTAGGTCATGAATTCACTAGGCAAGCCACTATCTCTAGCCTGTGCTGCATGAAAGCAAAATATTATTAAGTTAAATGGAAAAGCTTCCCACACGAACTGTCTTCTAGTTACTGGCACAGAAGAGCCTTGGAAGAAAGCCAAAAATTTAACAATACTTTTCCCACCATTAAACTTCAAGGTATACCACTGCCTTTATCAAATTTAAGAATAAATTGAAAATATGCTCTGATATATTTGGAAATGAGAGAATGCCCCTTCCTACAAAAAGTTGCCAAAATCTGATTCAGACACTCTTTGAGGGATTAGGGAAACCCAAGCTGTTTAGAATGGCTTTATGTGACCATATTTAGGCTGTTTAATACTATATGCTTCGTTTGTTGGATATTTTATTATCTGTCTTAGTATTTATTATAAATAACACCTTTCCTCTAAGTTGCTTAGGGTGGGATGGTATAGTTCTTCATCATTTTATCCTCTCAATAACTTTGTGAGGTAGGTTAGGCTGAGAGGTAGTGACTGGCCAGAGATCATCCAAAAAACTTCATGGCCGGGTCGTCACAGTCTGTCATAAATCCGTCCAGTTCCAAGATAAGCCGTAGTCGTTATCACAGTCCGAGGGTCGAAGCCAAAATATATCCTTCCAAAATAGAGCAAACGTAAACCAGTTCGGGATCAGGCAAAGTCATGGTCAAGGTCGTTCCAAGGATCAAAGGTACAGAAGTCTGAGGTTGGGAATGTCAGGAGCGTCTGGCTGTAGCTGTTTTAACAAACAATTGCTTCCAGCATCTGAGTGTGTTTGGGACCTGCCTTTTGAGCAGGCGCTGATTGGCAAGGCTGCCCAGCTGGGTCAGGCCGCACTTAGCCTGGCCCCACCCCAAACACACTCCGGCACGGCTGGTCTCTGTCTGACCTACTGGAGGGCACAACACAGTCCTAGTCTGATATTTAACATCTACACCACACTGGCTCCTGTCTTGTAACTTTTAACTGTGGCCCACAGGCCAGATCTAGACTGTGGGAGTTTCCCATCTGGCCCATGGGCTTCTTCCACAGGTCACTACATTAATAATGCACTCCCCCCCTCCCACCAGCCCTGGCAGTCCAATTCTGTGGCTTACTCCTGAGTAGACATGCATAAAATGGAGTTGTGCTCATATGCCTGAAAGCTGTTGCTTGGTGGGAAAATGTCCAAATGGGTACAAATTGCATCTGGCCTCACCCACTATGCTATGGGCCCACCTAATTTGTCCTTGGCCGACGCACCTGTGTCCTTAGTCCCTTCTATTGCTGGAATGCAGCCCCGAGATCCTTTCCAAATTGGACTTCGGACCCAGGCCAAAAAAGGTTCTACATCCCTAGAAATAGCTTTAGAAATGAGATTGGCTAAATATCAAATATAATTACTGAATTGCCTGATTTCAAGCATCAGGCCTGGTGCCTAAACCCAGCACCCTCAAGCAGCTCCTAGGGCTCTAGGGCTCCAGCAGGACCCACTGATACCTTTGCCCTGGGAATGCCATGCTAAGCAGTGGATACAAGCTGCCATTCAAAATTTCCCACAACCCCCCAGAGCTATGTGGGGCACTCTGGAGCATGGTGGGAAATTTTAAATGGTGGCTCCTAGGTATCTGCTGCCGCCACAGGGGCCCACTAACATAGGAGGTGATGCATGGAGAACACTTTGCTGAGGGCCTCCTCAAACCCTGAAGCAGCCATGTCTGGCATTGGGCATCAGATGCACTCGTGTCCCCAATACATATCATAATACAAGACACTTGGAGATTGTTCTGAGAAGACACACTGCCAAACCTCACTTTTAATTTTAAAATTAGATTCAGAATTAGTTCTCCCCCCCCCCCTTCTTTTCCTTCCCTTTTCTCTTTTTGGAAATACATAAGAAAATGGTGTGGAAAGTTCTCTGCTTCACTTTCTTAAATGCAAAATTAGAACACACACATCATTCTGACAGGCAAAGGAATGCAATTTAATGATGACTCCTTTGAGAGAGATTGGTTAATGAGGAAGTGAGCACAGTTTCTTCCATGCTACCTTACTCTGCGAGATACCATAATTTTAGATCTCCCTCATTGGTAATTTTGAGGAAGGGTGGGATTAAAATGACATAAATAAAATATGAAATTAATTGTTGATGCCCAAATGGTAATTTAACTTCTTGTGTCATAACAATTCCTTATCATTTGGTGAAAAATTATCTTTAGGCAGCTATAACTTCTTTTAATTCACTCATGTTGTTCTTCTTATGTGAAAGTATTAGAGGATAGACTTGGAATGCTGGCAGTTATTTATTACACTTAAAATGTGAGTGATCCTTTTTTCTATTTCTTTGTCCTCTTGTTTCAAACATATTCATATTTTCCTATTAACAGAAACTCATTTTCTACTTGGGGTTAAAGCTCCAAAATGCATTCAAGGTATCTAGAACAATGATTTATTTATTTCCCCATATAACATTATAGATACCTTTTCATTTTCAGCATTCTAATTTAATCTCCTTAGCGCACCTGTGAGAAAGTTGAAGATTGCTTATTTTATATGGTGATAAAGATAATTGAGAAAAATGAGGTTGTGTGTCTTGCTGGAAACCGTGTCTTGCTCAAACCATATATTCACTGTGAGAGCTGCATTAGGAACATAGAAAAGAGCTAACAAGATGAAACCATGAAAAAAGAAGATTTATGGTTGGAGGAACATCCCTTTATAGTCCCAGGTGTCTAGACATCCACCCAACGTAGGGGTGGGAGGAAGAGAAGAGGCTCCCATAGGGATCAATAAAGCTGTACAGCAATATGGATCTCTCATAAGATCCAAGGACAACTGGAGCACTGTGTCTGCAAGAAAAAGTGGGGTATAAATTTTCCAAATATATAAAATCTTTCACAAATCCAGATAGTAGGTAATTACCCCTCTTTTTTTCAACACCTGTAGGCTGACTTTCTCTAGGCATGTGCAGAATATGTTTAAGGGTCAAAGTAAGAGCCAGTGTGGCGTAGTGGTGAGAGTGTTGGACTGGGACTCGGAAGATCCAGGTTCTAATCCCTTCTCGGCCATGAAACTCACTGGGTGACTTTGGGCCAGTCACCGACTCTCAGCCTAACCTACCTCACAGGGTTGTTGTGAGGATAAAATGGAGAGGAGGAGAATTATGTAAGCCGCCTTGGGTTCCTTGCAGGAAAAAAGGTGGGGTATAAATATAATAAATAAATAAATAAACTTCTCTACTCAGATGTCCCATTGAATTTAATGGGGCTTACTCCAAAGTAGGTGACCATAGCATTGCAACCTAAGATCTTTTCAACATCCTGTGCTTTGCAGAAGGGGCTGTAGCTCAGTGATGGAGCACATGCTTGGCATGCAGAAGGTTCCAGGTTCAATCCCTGGCATCTCCAGGTAGGGCTAGGAAAGAATCCTGTCCGAAATCTTGGAGAGTCGCTGCCAGTCAGTGTCAACAGTACACAGCTCCTTTCTTCAATGGCTACTAGTCCAGATGGCTATATGCTACCTCCAGTATCAGAGGCAATATGCCTATGTACACCAGTTGCTGGGGAACGTGGGCAGGAGGGTGCTGTTGCACTCATGCCCTGTTTTTGGGTTTCCCGCAGGCAGCTGGTTGGCCACTGTGTGAATGGAATGCTGGACTAGATGGACCCTTGGTCTGATCCAGCATGGCTCTTCTTATGTTCTTATGTACTGGGCTACATGAATCAACAGTCTGACATGCTTCTTTAAGGTGCAGCCCTGTATATGTTTAGACAGAAAAAAGTCCTACAACTCCCAGTATCCCCCAGCCAGCATGACTCGCTTGGGACTGTTGGGAGTTGTAGGAATTTTTCTGTCTAAACATGCATAGGACTGCACCCTAAATGAGCTTATTTTCTAGCTTGAAGGGGATGAGCTGTGGCTTACTGGTAGAGCACATGCTTTGCATGCATATGGTCCCATGTTCAATTCCTGACATCTCCAGGCAGGGTTGGGTAAATTCATCCTGCCTGAAACCCTGGAGAGCTGCTGCCAGTCAGTGTTGACAATACTGGGCTATATGGGCCAATGGTCTGATTCAGTATAAGGCAGCTTCCTATATTCCACTGGAGGAAATGTCTTTCTTTAAAAAAAAAATCAAAAAAAAAAAATCAACTATGCAGCCTCTGATGTAGATCACTACCAAAACTTTGCCTTTTCCATTTCCCTACCAAAAATTATACACACACCCCAGCTGCTATTTGCTACACACACACACACACACACACCTTAAAATTTAGGGCAAATGGCAGCTTTGAGGGCTGTTATTCTGTAGAAAATAGCAAAGGGTTAACCTCCCATCTCCCACAGCACAGCACAGTCTGGAAGAGAGCCCCCTGCAACTGCTTTTTGAAAAGAAAGAGACACAGCCAGGCCTAAGCATGGGATATTAAAACACAGAGAGCAATCTGACTGAGAATGTCTGGGCGGCCACAGGATACAGCCTCTGAGGCAGGAGACCGAGCTCTGACCTTGGAGCTCCTCTTCACTCAGCTCATCTGGCTCATCTCCCAAGGGCGGGCCTCTGACTTCAGGAAGGGAGGACATGGCGGGTGTGTTGGGGGCAGACCAGTAGGCAGGAAAGGGAGAAGTGAGGCCATGGATCCACTGTGTGGGAATAGTGAGTGCACTGTCCCTTCAAGACTTGTTGCGTATCTGTTGAGGTTAACAAGGACCTGGTTGAGACTGGTTACACTCACTAGCTAGGCTGGAGTCAGCTTCAGGAAAAGAGAGCTCCATGCACACAGTAAAAGATCTCTTCACAATTTAATAAATAATGTTGTTTCTTTAAAGAATCAGAAGACTTTAAAGAATCAGTACAACAGCCTCTCACTTCCCACTCTCCACTCCTGGCAGAGCGAGCAACTGGGATGGGCTCAGAGGCCCGTCTAACAATTTTTTTTTGCAAAAGAGGATGGAGAGGTAAAAAATAGCTTTTGCCATGCCTCCTGTTCTGTCAGCCACAGCCTGGCAGGGTTTAGGAAGGACCGAGGGCTCCAACATTGGAGCCTTCCTTCATTTGGGTGTCTAGCCCACCGGATTACTCTCTGAAAGCACAATCCTATGCAATGTAGATGTCTACTCAGAAGTTCCACTGAGTTCAGTGGTGCTTACTCCCAAGAAAGTGGATATAGGATTGCAGCCTTAAAGTCACTTCTTGTTTGACCCAGAGCCCCTGCCCCTGTCAATATAAGGTAAGTTTTTGGGGTAGGAGACTTTTAATTAATCCTGAGTCCCAGCACCACTAATTTCATAAATTAATGACGGCTTGCTTCAGTAACCTATCTTTTCCATCTGAGTCTATTTATGTTTATGAACATTTTCAAAATGCCATAGATAGAAAGCTACAAAAGGGCAACCTATAATTATTATGGATGAAAAATTATACTGCCATTACTCCCTTCTATTCCAGTATGAAAATGAAGAAATGTTGGATTGTGAGTGTGTAATGGGTTCCCCCGCCCAACCCGGACAGAAGAGAAAGCATAATTTATCTTAATGGCTATTTTATTTGAAAGTTTTTAATTTTTTCAAATGACTAAATTAAACTTAACTGAAAGCAAGGCTCACAGAAGGCGCCAAACCTAATGCTATGGATTTTGCTGACTAGAGTTTTCCCCAGAATAAGAACATCATCAGCTCTGTGATTGTCAGTAAATGCAGCTTTCCTATTAAGAGCTGATTGCCTTTCTTTCATCTTGCATTTGCATTTGCATTTGTGCTAATAGGAATGTGAGGAGACAACCTGTATGTCTCCTGGAAGACTGTGAATCATCTGCACAGGAAGGAATTTTGTTCAGCAATAATTTCAGCCGCATTTTGCACTTCTGTGACATGACCATTCCTGCAAACTCATTCTTCAGGAGTCAAACAGAAAACACCTGTCAGGTGCCATGAGGTTCAAACCAGGAACCCTGTGGATCAGGCATTGTCTCCCTGTGCCACAGGGCCAGTCCAAGACATTTTGCTGCCTGAGACAAAGAACAAGATGGTGCTCCCTCCCATTCCATGTACAAAAGCCAACTGGACTGATATTTGAATCTTACTTCAATGGTGGAAATGGGACAGCGTCCTCCACTGGGCCTGAAGGCAACAGGATAACCAAGGGGGTGCAGGGCAGGCTGAGTGGCACAGAGCTCTCCCCTCCAAAAGCTTGCCGCTGCCTCCCAGAATCTGCCTCCTGAGGTGACTGCTTCACTCTGCCTAACGGTAGGGCTGGCCCAGCGTGCTCCTCCAGAGCTACTGACTGGAGAAGAAAATTACAAGTTATTCCTGCCAGTTTGACATAGCAGCAGCCCATAATTCTCCTAACTGGAGTAGTCAGGTGATGCTAATGGAGCAGTCTGGTAACACTGAGAGTTACAAAGATGTACAGGTCTGGCTGGGTCTACTCCTTCTGTGCCTTCAGACTTCATCTGGTTTATCAGGCCTCAGCCTGCCTGCCTGTTTCTGACATTCGGTCCACCTCTGAGCTGCTGAAAACAGCATAACAGGAATGGAACAAGTCTTTAAAAGGGAAAGGCTCAAAGAGCAAACTTTCTCTCTCAAAAAGGGTGACCAATTTCAACTCAAGATGGATCCAGAGCTGTAAGAGACTGGACTGGGCTCAAAATGGGCTCACCTTCTGCCCCTCCCGTCCCCTCCCAGTTTCATTCCCTTCACAACCAAAATATCCCTTACTTTTGCTGTGGGGAAGGGAATGAACAGAAGGAAGCTCGCTCACTCATTCACAGGGAGGCTGGCCTTCAAGGATTTGTTTTTATTATTTTAGAGTTCCCCAGGAATGCTTGCAAGCCCAGATGGCCTTTGAGGCAAGCAGGGATTGCCTACCCTATCTCTAATAAGGAGCCTAAGGCACAAATAGGGTTAACACCTTTTATTCTGCTGGGACATTTGTGTCTTTAAAGCTGCATGTCAGGGAGAAATTCAACAGGCACAATTTTTCCTGTTGTGGAGATGGGGAAAAGCTAGGCCAGTCACATTGGTGCATATTGGCAGGGCTGGCCCAAGACATTTTGCTACCTGAGGTGAAGGACAAGATGGCACCCATTCCCCAGTCCACAAACAGCAGCTGCCACTGCTGCCCTCCAGCATCTGATTCTGTTGCCTGAGGTGGTCATCTTACACTGCCTAATGGTAGGACTAGCCCTGCATATCAGAAGACAAATGTTAAAGGCATAGAACAAGGTGGGGGTGGGAAGCTTAGAGACCCATAGGTTGTGTTTGTTAAAGGTCATAGCCAGGTCAGACATTATCCAAACTCTGGGGGAACAGAAGCATAGGTGACAAAAGTTTCTGCTTTCTCTGCTTCTAGCAACAATGAGGGGAATAGCCAATCCCTCCTATGGTGCAATCTGTCAGCTCTGGCATTAATGGAGATTACCACAGATAAGATCCACAGGGAACAAGTGACTGGGTTTGCACAACACATCATGGGTAAGCAGCCATGGTGGGTTGTTGTATCATGCAAACCTGGACCGCTTCCTGCAGGGTGGCTTGTTTTGCGGCAACAAGCCAACCCAACTACCCATGGTTTGTTGCGGGGTTGTTGAACCCACAGTGGTTGTCGTGTTGTCCGAACCTGGGAGACTGGTCCCATCGTGGGTTGCAGGAAGCGGGGAGTGGAGTTGCTTTGCAAGAGTGGCAAAAAAAAACCTTGTCGCTCTTGGTGATCTCACCTGTGCTGCCACCAGTGACAGCCATTCCACTGATGCCCAAGCAGCACTTTGGTGGAGTGACCATCACTGGCTTGTTACTTGTGCAGGATCCTGGCATACCAGCTGGAGGAAGGAGGGAGAGAACAACCCATGCTAAGCCTGATCATCTGTCAGGCACACTGTGGGTTGTTCCACGAACAACCCACACTTCGTAGCTTATTCACAGGGTGGGTTGCCGTGTTATGTGAACTCACCCAGTGTGTGGTTATTATTTATTTATTTGATTCATCATTTCATTTATGTTCAGGATTTATACCCCATTATCCCTGCAGGATGTCTAACCATTAAAAAAAAAAACCTTTAAAAAAAACCCTAAATTAGTGGCCATCACAGCATAAGGTATTTCACAATTCTTCAGAACTCGTAGAAAAAATATCATAGACCTTCAGTGGTTTCTCAGCTGCACTCTGAGACTTAAATGACGCAGTGCAAAGCTGCCAGATCAAATATATTTCTTATACTCTTTTCTCCCAATGTAAATAGCGAGCACTAACTTTATACAGTGTGCACCAGCAATAAGCTATTGAAGGAAATGACCTAAACCCAATAAATTCGTACATGAATATAATGGTGTGTGAAGAGTTTGCTTGAACTTTAAAAACAAATTGATTTGAGTAATGTAAACTAGTAAAACTACTTTAGTCGACGTTCGCAACATGCAGTGATGTAACCCAGGGATGGATAGACTTCGAGCTTGTGGGACCTACTTTGTTTTTTACTAGTAAACCCCCAAGGATCACTAGAACCCCAAAAAGCCAAGTGCAAAATACTGACTCAAGGGGTGGACATACACTTAGAATTGAGGAACAAAGTGCCTCTAAGCATATGCTCAGCCCAGGAATATGTTTTCAGAACCAGAACTGAGCTCACAGTCATTTCACACAAGAATCCACTCATAGTTTTCTTCATTTTAGCAGCCTATTAATTTTTTTTAAAGAAGCCTACTTGTTCCTATTGTTAATTAATCAGGAATCAGAAATCCTTACTGATCCACTGTAAATCACCTAGAGATTTACCAGCAGATCCTGATCTACCTGATTTTAATGTAACCCAATATATACTTATTAATAATAATACTTATTTTATTTGTGTTATTTGACTCAATACCTGTCTTGAACCTTAGAAACAAGTTTCACTCCATTACATATACAATCTTCAAAGCTTCCCCATCTTCCCCTTCTCAAAGATTCCACCCAAGAAGGGACAGCTATGCTTGTGTTCTCTCCCTGCTCCTTTCGCCTCCATCCACCCCCCGTTTGGGTGTTTTGCTCCCTATTTTTTTTAAAAAAATACGTTGAACTACAAATCTTGGGGTTCCCCCAAGGATGCTGAAACATCCCTGTTGTGAATGGGTGGTACCATTTTGGCCACATATTTATTGGCACTCACCCCTGAAGTTGGGAAATAGAGGGAATGTTTTTTTTTAGAAAAACAAAAACAGGATGTCAGTGTGTATATCAGTGGAATTAAACCATTTGGTACTGGGATACAGGAAGAACCACCTTCTCCCATATGAGCCTGTCCACACATTATGACCATCAATGGAGTTCCTCTTGTGTATCCCACCACCATTCATGAGTCTGACAGGGATCAGGGACATGGCCTTACCTGTGGCTATGCATATGCCTTGCCTAGGGAGACCCACCTTGGTCCCTCTCTGATGGCCTTCTGTTGCAGTGTGAAGACCTTTTTTTCTTAGAAAGGCATTTGGCCTGCAGGAAGCTGCTTCCACTCTTTCTGCAATTTTTGATTGACCCCACTCCCCTGGTATCTCTTAGATTCTGAAATTATTCTTTTGGAAATTATCTTAAATCCTTAGGTTTTTATTGATTTTTGTGATATTTCTAAGATGTAGCTTCCTGGTTTTGGATTTTAACTACTGTTTTTGCTCTTTTAGATTGTACACCCAGAATTAAGTACCATTTATTTATTTATTTATTTATTTATTACATTTCTATCCTGCCTTTTTTCCTGCAAGGAACTCAAGCCAGTTTACATAATCCTCCTCCTCCTCTCCATTTGATCCTCACAACAACCCTGTGAGGTAGGTTAGGTTGAGAGTCAGTGAGTGGCCCAAAGTCACCCAGTGAGCTTCACGGCAGAGCGGGGACTAGAACCCGGGTCTCCTGAGTCCCAGTCCAACAATCTAACCACTATGCCACACTGGCTCTCCAATGCATTCAATGGGATATAAGATTGCATTATAAACATCTTGGTGTTATAATATTGTGACTTGTGAGCCACTTTGGATATTTTATAGAATGGAAGAGTAAAAATTCTTCAAATATATAAAATTAGCAAATAATATTTCAAAAGCAGTAGTAGAGTATATTTAACTGATGGTCTTTGCAGTCCACAGTGTCAGAACTATTGACTCAATTATTACAGATTTTTGCAACTGGACATAACTCTTCATACAATGAACTCCACACAGGAGAAATTCTCATTGAAATAAGGTGGCTGGGTAGCTGGCCGCTAAAGGATTAATACCTGCTAACAAGCTACTACAAGAGCTGTATAATGAAGAAAGGTTATTGTTGGCCAAAATATAGCTGTTAATTAATGTAATCATTAATACATGGGAGGCCTGTTTTAAAGCCCAGTTCAATCCATGAACATTTCTCACTGCCTTTGCTGCATTTGGCATAAGAGCTTATAAGATTAACAACTAACATGTGCTATTTCTGAACTTGTTTAATATCTCTTTAATAGAAAATTATATCTCTTGCAGTGAAAAGGTTGGTAAGAATTAACATACTGTATAAATGTTCTATTGAATGACACAGAAATATTTTTTCAAAGTGCAAACTAAATGTAACTGTTAACTATATAACAGAATTATTTAACTACTGATATGCACACACATATCTTCTATATACAGCAACTGCTAGAGTTCATTTTAAAAGTATTAAGAAAATTAAGAACCAGAGATTTCAGAGAATCCAGTAAAAATACACTGAGTAATTTTTACAAAATTAATATATTAGGTCAAATATTACAAATATCTAACCCACACACACACCCTGCAAAAACTTCCAACCCCATTCTCTAAGAATGTAACAAGAGCCATGCTGGATTAGATCAAAGGCCTCTCTAATCCCACATTCTGTTCCTGCAGTGGCCACTCAGACAATCAGATGGCCCCAGGAAGCCCAGAAGCAGCAGGACAGGAATGCAACAGCATCTTCTGTTTGTGTTCCCCAGCCAGCTGACTGCCTCAGATACTGGATGTAAAATACATGGCAATCATGACTAGTAGCCCTTGACAGTCTTATTCTCCATTAGTTTGTCTAAGGGAATGATCTTATGGCCCCTAGACATTGTCTAAGGGGCCACAGAATTCCCAGCTCTGAGGTCAGAGACAGCGCTCCAACTTCGGAGCTGGGAATCTGAGCTCTGATCCGCCTCCCCTTCACAGCTGGCGTGCAAGGAACTGGGCCGGCTGCCCTCTGAAGTTGGGAAAGCAACCTCGGAGAGGGATTAAAGGGGGCAGGGAGGGGAAGAGACCAGGGAGGCCAGGAGGATATGAGCTATCCAGAAGCCACTCCAGCCTCCTTCACTCCCCTCTCTGAAATGCTATCTAATGAAAATGCAGAGTGGGAAGAGCGGGGAGGCAAACATTGCCTCTGCTGCTCCTCCTCCCGCATTGCATTAGATGAGCGTGATCCTCCAAGTTCAGATGCTCACACTCATCTCAATAGGATTGCACCCTAAGCCTCTTTTAAAGCTGTCCAAGTTGGTGGCCATCTTGCGTGTGAAGAAATACCGTACTTCCTTTTATCTGTCCTGAATCTCCCACTATTTAGCTTTATTGGATGACCCTGGGATCTAGTAATGGGACAGTGGAGATATTTATCGTGAGGGGTGGTCATTGCACAGCTTTGGCTGGTAGCCCAGCTACACCCCTTTCTGTACATGGATAACCCAGCTTCAGTAGTCTATGCTCTGGTAACCTCCAAGTAAATTGCTGCAATGGGCTCTACATGGGGCTGCCTCTGAAGACCATTTGGAAGCTGCAGCTTGTGCAAACTGTGGTGGCCAGACTGATAGCAGGGGCCAGAAGGCCTGAACATATAAATAAATCTCGTTCTCAAAATAAATCTTGTTCTTTGTGTGAGTAAACAACCTGTTTTCTATTTATATTGATAGATAAGGCTTAACCCCATGTGCCTCGCAAGGGTCACACACTACTTAGGGGTTTGGTGGAAGCATACCTGAAGGGTAAAACTCACAATAAGTGGGAAAAATAAGTGGGAAAGCGCAGCACCTATTGAGTTTACCAGGTTGGGTGGCAGGAAAGCCCTGGCAGTGGTAGCCATCCCAACAGCAGTGTGGTGACACTGGCTATCTGGCTGGTGCACCTGGGTGGCAGGGCAGATCCTGAGGGGAGACAGGTGTCCTCGATCACTAGATGAGGCAGCAACACCCCATTTATCATGCCCTCATCATCCCCTACTCACAGTTGTTTTCAGGTTCTTTAGACGATGTCATGACCCTCCCGTTTTGCTTCTGTGTCTAAGCAGCACTATCGGCAAGTTTTTTTAGAGGGAAAATGCCACATTTAATTGTGAAAGCAAAAGAAAGTGTGATTTCCTCTTCTGTGTTTGCGCTATTCCACAATAGCACAGTGCCACCTAGAGGTTAGGTAGCAGGAAAGGAGGAAAGGAAATGCTCCTTGTGTAGTTCTTGGATCTTAATTCTGCGATGAAACCAAAAGTAGATACAGCAGATTAACAGCCTTGTGTAGAAAAGCTCTTTCTCCCTCTGTCCATCTTTTCACTTCGTTTGCCTCTTGCTCTCTTTGACCATTGTTTCTCTTTCTGGTGTCTGTTTCTCTCTTCCTCTTTCTCCTTCTCTATTTCTCTTCCTCTATTTATGTTTCTTTTCATCTTTTCCCCTCTCTCTCTCTGTCGTCTGCCTGCCTTTCTTCTTCTTTTTCTTAACCTCCCTTTCTTTCTCTCTGTACACCTTTTTCTTCTTCTGACTTCCTGACTGTCGTTCTTGTACACCCTATTTTCTTTTTCTCCTTCTGACTTTCTCTGTCCATTTTTCTTCTTCAGCAGTGGATTACAACCCCCATATTACCCATAAAAATGTATTGATTAGAAGGGTTTCAAACACTCACATACCACTGAAACCTTTGCCCTGAGTGCATAGTAGCTGCAGGTCGAAGGGACATCTAATCCATGATAAATAAGGCAACACTGCTTTGACTCACTAGCTAAAACATCACAAGCATCATATCATCTGCCCTTCTTGCCTGACACTGCTTCAGTTGCAGTACTGGAAGTCACTGCTTTTTTTCTACTGCATTTTTAAAGCCAATTCCCACCAGCTGATAAGTCAAGTGTTCTAACGTTTCAGTTCATCTGGATTATTTTTCTAAAAGCATATGAAGGGCACAATTCTATTAATTGCGTCCTCAACGATTGGAACCCCCCAACCAAACTTGGAGGCTTCTGATCATCAGCCACAGGGCGGGAGGAGCGGCAGAGGCGATCTTCACCTCCCCATCCTCCTGCCCTGTATTTTTCGCCTTTTGGCCTGTCTAGCAACAGCGCTTCAGAGGATGAGGGAAGGAGGCTGGAGAGGCCTCAGGATAGCTTGTATCCTGGCCTCTACAGTCTCCTTCCCACCCCACCCACTGAAACACTCCCTTTCCCCCCTCTCCGAGGTCGCTTCTCCGACCTCAAAGGCCAGCCAGCACAGTTCTTTCCGTGCTGGCTGTGAGGGGGGCAGGGTAGTGGGGGGTAGTGCTGTCTCCGACCTTGGAGGGGGAAATCCCTAGTATCCTATGGCCCCTCAGACAATATCTAGGGGCTATAGGATTGCTCCTTCCAAGCTAAAAAAGAACAGCTAAGTCTACAGTTAAGAGCAGCCTTCCCCAACCTGGTGCCCTCCAGATGTGCTAGGGCTATAGCTCTAACACATCTGGAGGGGACCAGTTTGGGGAAAGCTGGTCTAGGAGAACCAAAAGACCAGTTCTGCAGTCCAACCTCTCCCACTGCGCCGGAAATCACTTTTGAAGCTCAAAGGAGTTTCAAAGGATTTAGGAGAGTTCCTGTACAAAGAAAAAAACAAATAAAAATTCCCAGGGATCATGTGACCCTGGGATTGTAATACCTCATTTCATGTTGCCATTTTAAAGACTGAACTAGATTGACAATATTTGGCTCTTTGTGTTTGCATTTTCAAATCTCGACAGACTTGTAACCAACTTCATTCAAAGCTTATCTCCCTTACCTTAAATACAGGATAAGCCCTTCTGAATGTTTTCCTGTAGTAAGCTTGATCAACAATAGTTCAATTCAGCTTTCACTAGCCTGTCTTGCTTATCTTAATTATCAAGAGAACCTCAATGAAGAGATCATACTGTGGCATTTTAGATGGATCTGACCAGAAACAACATTTCTGATTTAAGAGCTGAGAAGAGAATAACACAACCCTATTTGGACTTCTGTCTTTTTGCTAATGTAAAAGAGTAACTGAGCTGGCTTCGAACACAACATTTTGTATGATTATACAACCACTTTCTATCATGAAGGTTGCATTCACAAGACAGTGATTCAAACCCTATTCATTGAATACTACTAAAATGCTGCCAAGCCCGCAAGTATAAACAGAAGCATCAATCAATCGGAAAACACGGAGAGAAGAACTGCAATGAGAAATTTCTATGCAAGCTCATATGATAAATGCCTGCCTTTAAAAGAAATCACATGGGATCTGCCTGAGGTATGATAATGGCTATAGTTTAAAACTACTTTGAGAAAAAATAGTATTGCTTCGGTAAAGGAAGCAGTTTCTATCAGAGGCCCTCTACAGCTCCTGTTCCAGTTTTTCTCCACGGACTCTGTGCATCACACATATGGGCTTGCACAGAAACACAACCTTCTAAACTTTCTAAACCTTGGGAACCTTCTAAAGCGGAAATTTTAGGCAGGAAGCTTGCCCTGCCCACCCTACTGCGCATGCTCAAGGGGCGTGGCTACTGCTTATTCCCTCTGTTTCGGTGGCACAGCTAGGGCTAGGCCTCAGGTCTGACGTCCAGGGCCCCACAGCTGGGAACAGGGTTGGGCAGGCTGGTGCTGAAGCAGCATCCTTCTTTTCCCTTATTTTTAAAACCATTTTATAGTCAGGAGATTGCTGACCAGGCAAGCACATGGTTAAAGATGTTCATGTTATTATTTTTACTTTTCAAATATATTCTTTTGCTACAACAAAATGGTGCTTATATACAAGTAAATGGGTATTTCACAATTGAAGTAATACACATGGCTGTCTAAGGGTTTCCAAGATGCAAAATTTAAGACCACTTAAGACCATTAAGTCCAAGATGCAAAACATTCTAGCTGCACCACTCAGTTTCTCTTTGACCACTGCCACGACGGTGTTTCGGAGCTTCTCTGTCTTATCATTCTGACAGACAATGCTGAGTGCTTCTTTATTTTATTTTTATTTTCCTTTTTTCTTTTCTTGTATTCTTTTCCTTTACATTAATATTTTGTTTTCCCTTGCACTTCACAAGTATGACCTTTTGGGCAATCAGGGTTCCTGGTCACGTAAAGGCTTCTTCAAGTGAATGCAAGTAGAAGCAGACTTTCCCGCTCAACATCGAGAAGTGGATCTCACAGTTCTTGTAAAAAACCAAGTAGATCCCAAAAGACTGAAGTCTGCCCACCCTTATCTAAAAAAAAAGAGAGAGGTTTGTTTTCATAAATGAACTCTGAAGCAGGTATTGGTTCAACTAAATTGAAGTGCAAATGTAAAACCTAACATTGGCTGGAATGCTTGTTCTCGTTACAAAATACCTCTCTTCTGCTTTTTCTTTTGCATGTACAGCAATCAGATGAAGGGACCAGTGTAATGTGTGGGTAACACTGGATCAGTCAGTATCTCACAGACCAACCTCCCTCACAGGGTTGTTGTGGGGATAAAATAGCAGAGAGACAATGTACACTGCCAGTCTCAGCTCTTTAGAGGATGACTGGGATTAAATTGTAAAAATAAATAAAAATAAAATTAGGTCTCACATGTAAATACATTGTTAGACTGCAAACCTATGCAGACTCAGTTGGGAATGTCCCAGTAAATTCAGTGGGAGTTCTTTTCCAAGCAAACATGGAGAGGATTGGGTGTGTGTCTTTAACTGCTAACTGTATACTACCATTGGCTTCCAAAAATAAAGTCAGGGGGGGGGATAAGAACACTTTTAGGCAGCCTTTTGGGCTGTGGCCAATTGAGAAACTGGCAGTTTGAGAACTTGTCCTGGGCACCACCACAAAATGGCTGCCATGGGAGGCATGGCAAAGGAGAAGTAACCTGCCCAAAAGACAGTACAAGGCAGATGTGGGATCTGAGCCCCAGCACATTAAACAATTCCTTGAACCCACAGTTTTCAGCACTAACAGAAATGTATTTTACAATAGTCTCAGCTGCTGGTAAGAAAATGTGATATATTTTTTTAAAAAAAGAAAAAAGTGGGGGGCAGGGCACCTTGCTGAGAGGTGTCTGGGGACGAACTGGTGCCAGTGGACACCATGTTGCCTACCTCTGCTGTACAGGATCCTTAAATACAAAATTTAGTTACACACAAATACAGTAATACCTTGGATTGCAAGTAACTTGGTTTGAGAGCGTTTTGCAAGACAAGCAATTTTTTAAAATATTTATTTAATATTTTTTTTTACTTGATATACAAGCGATTGTAGGGGCGGGAATTACAGCAAAGCCCCGTGTCAGCGAGATGGGAGATCAAGAAACCCTGTTCCCGTGTGTAGACGCCCATAAATCCACACACAGAAGTTCAGAGCTTTCTCTCTCTCTCTGCGCAGCGTGCAGCGTTTCGGTTGCAAACAGCCAGCCAGCTCCTGTAATCTGATTCCAGCTGCCAGCTCCCCCGGTTGTAGGTTCCATGTAGTAAGGAAATAACTCTGTAACTCCACAGGTCTATTCTACCTGTTTATTTACTTTAGCAAATATTCTACAGAGTATACATTCCTAGTTACAGTCCATGTGCAGAGTACAATGCATAGCAAGCATTTATTCCAGTGGAGCAAGGTTGGCTTTACTCCACCTCAGCAAAGATGTTACATGGTTGCATAAGTCCAGCAAGCAAAAGTCAGAAGAAAAGAGTGAAGAGAGTGAACAGTCCTGTTCCTCTCGCAACAATGGCTACAGACAGAAAAAACAAGTCAGTACGTCACCAGAAAGCATAAACCATGTGACAGGCTCATACTGTTTCCCATACACGCTAGTAACCCCTGCGAGAGCACGAGATTCTAGAAAGACATAACAAACTTGTTTACCGCCAGTCTGTTCCTTCCATGTTGTCAACAATGTGCTCCAGCTTGTGAATGTGATACATATCACAACAGCGATGTCTTGCAATACAAGTACTGTAGTACGGTTTAAATTAAAAATCTCTGTACAAATTTTTTTGGGGGAATTTCGTTTTGATATAAGAGTGTTTTGGATTACAAGCACGTTTCCAGAACGAATTATGCTCTCAATCCAAGGCATGACTGTAATAAAACCCAATAGGCCTGGTTCTGTAAAATCTATAACATCATAAGCTAAATGTGTTTAGGCATAAAAGTTTTCATCAGTGCCCTAATAACATCAACCAAATCTGAGATATTTTTTTTAAAAAAATCAGTTTGAAGTCAGCACTACCAAAATGAAAAACAAAAATGTATTCAAAACAGCAGCAGCATATACTGACCCAAATATGCAAAACTTTAAATTAAGGAGAACTGAACGATCTTCTTCAGACATCTTTTGTAAACATCCATCCTAAATTATCTGAGTTTTCAGAGATCACTGGCTTGAATTATACACATAATTTCTCAATTTCCAGATTACAAAATTACCTTAAAATGTACCAATATATTCCTCGATATGGTAGTCGAATAAAACTTTTCAAAACCAATTACTATAGCTTACATTATCCATAAAGTCTCTTTTCTCCTCCATTCTCATATGTTGAACCTGAAGTTAGCATACTACCACTCTGGATTATGGTATACTGGTCTGTATACTTCCAGTCTGGATTCTGGCATCCATATAATTACTTTGAAGTAAAGGGTTTGAGGATCAGGCTTTTTACACACACACAGTATAGGAGACAGAGGATCAAGACTGGATATTACATGAAAATAGTCAATGGAAACTGTTTCCAAATGAAAATAGTTGGTTTGCAGGAGCCATTTTGGCCAGGGAGGGGAGGAAATAGTTAAATTCGCACCTGTTATGATCCTGATAATTATCAGTCCCCCACAGTGGCTGCTATTTTCATTTTTTTAAAATGTGCACATTAAATTCAAAGATGCATTTAACATCACAACTAGTTTATTCCTAAAAATGCAGCTAAAATGCTACCTTCCCCTAAATATTTATTTTTAAATCTAGTATTTTGAAAAGTGAAGGGTATAAAACTGTATTCTGCTTTCTGATAATCTGAAACAGATTTTTTTAAAGGCATGAATGAAAGCAGCAATTCTTCAAGGTGACTTTGGAAAAAAGTTGGAAACCATCAAATTGCTATGCACAGGGAACTGTATTATAATTCTGTTTGATTACCCTGTGGCAGAGAGACCGTGAATACTAGACTATTGGGAAAGAAGAACTTAAAGTGATAGGAAAATAATGATAGGGGAACATACAATCCCTTGGGAAATAAACTTTCTTCCAAAGCAATCACATACTTGTGGCATCACCGTGTGCCAAGGGTCATCCCCTTCCCTTTTAATTGCAATCACAGGTATAACATAGAAGTTGAGCTTCCCAGCATCTTCAAACACGTCTGTTTCTCTTCAGAGCTTTTGTCAGAATAGAGAGGCATATTCTAAAGCAGACAAAACTTCAGCAAAGGAGTACATTTCTGTCTCAGCATCTGATCTTTAAGTTCAAATTCCTCTGCACTATTGACTTGTTACAGCAAACCCTTGCCTTGTTTATTTGATTGCTACAGATGTTCAAGTTGGCCAAGGAACCCACTTCCCTAATCATTGCTCCTACAGGAATTATTTTGAGGTGTTATGGCTGCGGGCCTGGCCATATCTGTTGTCAGGCAAATTGCATGTCAGTGGTCCAAGATGACCAGGGGAATGTCTCTTTATGAAAAGTTAATTGTTAGAGGATGGTTTTCTGATCTCTCTGGAATGTAGAACCCATCAGAGCCTGGGAAAGGTAACTCCTCTCTCTCTCTCTCTCTCTCTTTCTCTCTCTCTCTCTCTCTCACACACACACACCCCAAACTAAAGGAGGGGACTGGTCTACAGTCTCTGAATGGGGAAAAGTGTAGTTTTGGGATGGAGAGAGCCAAGGGCCCAATTTGCATGTCATGGTTATCCAGGGGTTTAAAGAAACCCTGGGTAGCCATGAATGAGCGGGAGCCAGTGAGCATGCTGAGCCAAACAAGGATGCTTTGAAGTGTCCCTGGGTTGTTTAGCTCAGTGTGAGGGTAGCCAGGAGCCAGCCCACATGTTCAGTTAGTCCCGCTTAATTCTCAACAATGTGACATGCACACTAGAATCTGAACTGTGGATCTGAGGAACCTACTGGGGTGCAGGGCATCTCTCTCTGGGAATCTGAGGTGGGGCAGTGGATCTGCTGCCTGCGTGCTGCTTATCTCTAACTATGGTCTACTTGCATATTTGTAAATAAAGCAAATATTACAAGAACACCATAGGTTTCTAGTGATCTGTCATCCAAAAGGAAGCTACAGCCTTCCCATCACCCAGGAAACTGAGGAGTGCATAACATAGGTATTTTAACTGCAATTCTACATTGGCTGGAAGGGTCATTGACATCAGAAATGCCACTCTGCCCTAAATTCTTTGGAGGGAGATAGAAACATAAAGACTTGGCTCACATGTAACACTAACTCATGGTTTATTTAAACCATAGTTTGTTGCCCTAGCCAGGGTTTGTCTGGCAGATGATCAAACAAACCATGGTTTGTTTTCTCAGTCCCTGGGTTGTTTCTCTCCCTCCTCTTTCTCCCATCCCTCCCTGTATTTCAACTGCCTTTGTGGCACTGCAGTACTAGTATGTGAAAAGGCTGGGTTTGGTTTTTGGGTTTTTTTACCATTCTTGCCTGCTGCCTCTGTAGCCTGGTGAAACAACCTATGATTCCCAGTTTGCACATAATAACAACCCATGATTTAAACAACCCACAGTTCACAACCCATCAACAAACCATGGGTTCTCTTCGTGGTATGCATGTAATTCGAGCTTTACCTTGGCTCGATGTTCTCCACAGCTCATTCCTGCGCGGTGGCAGCGGCCCGATCTCGCTCTTCTGAGCAGCGTGGAGTGTTCTCCGCGCCGCTCGAGCCGCCACGTCCTGCCGCTCCAGCGTGCTGCTGGACCCCCACGCTATGTTTTTGGGCTTAAACAGCCCTGTTGCCCTGGTTTCCCCTGCCAAAAACATAGCGCGGGGGTCAAATGCGCTGGAGCAGGGTCCCGTCACGTCACTTCCGCCGCGCCAGAAGTGACGCGATGGGACCAGCGCAGGCGGCGCAGGCGGCTAGCCATGGAGTGCGAGGAGCCAGGTAGGCCCGCACTCACCGCGGAGAGCCCGTGTGGGCATGAGCGGGCCCACTCGTGCCCACGCGGGCAAAAGTAACATTGCTACTTTGTGGGTTGTTCATGGTTAACAACCCACGGTTAACATATAGTTCAGAGTTTACATGCAAAGACAACCCATAATTCAACAAATCATGGTTAATTAAACCATGGTTTGTCGTTACATGTGAACTAGATCAAATAGTGTACAAGAAATGCAAAAATGGATTGAAGCCTCAAGTATGCAAAATCTCAAAGGGATTAAATCCAGCATGACTGAATTTCAATGGAACATGCATGAAGCTGGAGAATTAATTTTAGGTCTCTATAGAAGTTTGGAGTTTGTACTACCAACAGAAACTTAAGAGTGATCCCTTCCAAGCATCAAACGAGGGTTCTCTCTGGTAGATTTTCATATTGTGGGTATTTCCATTCTAGCTGCGCTCCACAAAAATGACAGCATTTCTTTATACAATAGGTTTTTGTTTTCTCCTCTATATAAGGACAACAGGCCCAGTTCCAGTTTCATCCATATATTTTACCCAAAATAGACTTCGGGACTTGGTCCTAAATTGAAAAGTTGTCCAAAAGCTTGAGGACATTATGCAAACCCCTGGTGGAGAATGACTGCTACATTATATGGAACACATTTATCACATTCTCCAACCGTCATAGAAGGAACATGCAACCCCCTCCTCAGTCTCTTGGACATTTATGGACAGACTTACTAGGCAATGCCAGCTGATTGTTCTTGTGAAATTGGATCATTGAAACATCCCATTGTTGAATTGCATGTGATGGTTTCTTTGCATACTATGAAAGTTAAATCAACACATTTTTTTTTTTTTAAAAAAAGTATGTGATCCTTTAACAATTCAGCAATTGCATGGAAAGGATGCCAGGTACTACAGGTCTCCTAATCAAGCTAGTTACTCCCAGATCAGTATATGATTGCTGCCTAACAGTGCAATCCTATAGATGTCCACTCAGAAGTAAGTCCCACTGAATTCAATGGGGCTTACTCTCATGGAAGGATTGCAGCCCAAATCAGTGTTAAGCTGCAATGCTAGGAAATATCCCATTGAACTCAGTGGAACTTACTTCTAAATAGACATGTTTAGTGTTGCACTGTTAAGCATTATGACCTTATGTGGAGATAGCAGAAAGAAACCACTTCCCCATTGCAGCGCTTCACAGGATGAGCATGTTATTTAAAAGCTCCTTTGTACATTGGTTCCCCCAATAACGTGGTAGCTTTTGTATACATTTGGCACCGCATATCACTGGCAGTCATAGCACTGGATGTGGACATGCAACCAGAGAGATGCAGACAGAAAGGGATTTTCAAACTATCACAGGGAGTGGATTTTTGACAGTCAGCATTTCCATCAGCCCAAGTCACATTGCTAGGCTGTTAGATCCTTAAGTCTCAGATAGACATCAAAGCTTCAGGGTTCAAACTTAGGCCTGCTTACTTGGTCATATTGAGCATATCAAGGCATTTTGATTTTATATTCAAAGCATTTGTACCTTGCCTCTTCTTCACAGGAATTCACAGGATCAGGCTGCACGGTTTCTAATTTAGGATACTTCGGGCACAATCCTATGCATTTTCTGTTTAGACAGAAAAAAGTCCTACAACTCCCAGCACCCCTCAGCCATTATAGACTTCTTTCTGTCTAAACATGCATCAGATTGCACCCTTAGAAGCTAAAGATTTCCAGTTATCACTAGATTAGCTCCTGTTCACGCCGCTCCAGCTGCACAACATTTGTCTGTATTGAATGTATAGACAACTGCTGTCTAGACCCTCTGAATTATGCATCTCCTGCCAGCTGGCATAATGAAAGTTCAGTGAAACACAGGATATATATTGTCACATTTTTAAATGTAGCTGAAGCAAAAAGAGGACTTCATCCTGGTGATTTACAGTTTCCATGGCCTCTATCTGTGCAGTCTTCCTACTGCAAAACATCCATGTGTCAATGCCCAAACATATGAATATGCCAAAACACAGTGATGTTTCCATAAGGTCAAACTGGAACACATAGGGAATGTGGATTAGTAAATGCTTAAGACTACCAAAGTTTAAATATCGGAAATGTGAATACTACATCTAGAGAAATCGGGTCTTATTCCATGGCACAAGTCATAAACATCCACTGATACTCACTGATGAGTTAGCAACTTGTCTCTTTAAATTTCAGCTTTTAATTTTATAGACACCGCAGTGCTTTTATATCTGTAAAACCATATGCTGACATGCTTACCTGCTACTGAGTATCTAACCAAGAAGTGTCTTGAATACAAAGCAAGATATTTAGAATGTGGTTGTCATGAAACTGCAACCTAGAGATATGGAGTCAGATTACATTCCTCTCTCACGATACTATAAAACCCACATATGTTCCAAGGATATTGCCGAAATGTCAATGAAGATGTGCTGGGTGAAAACAGTGCTCAGAATCTGTTCTGAGATAGAACAATAACTATAATTAGCATGTTGCCATCACACCTTTTTCATATTCACGGCGAGCTACTGATTTCAATTCACATGAACCTTTTCTTTCTTTAAAACAGCTAACAGAGGGATATGCAAAGTGACAATTTCCCAGAAACAGATGATAAATCTAGCTAGGAAAAAGAAATGGTTCCCTATGCATTGTTCCTATGGTTAAAATATAACTGGGTAGCACTGCAGTCTGATTTTTAATAATAATAATAATAATAATAATAATAATAATAATAATAATAATATAATAATAATTATTATTATTATTATTATTATTATTATTATTATTATTATTATTATTATTGTGGAGGAAGGGGGGGCTGGCTGACCCGCCACACCCCCACCCTTCCCTACCCCAAAGGACCCAAGACCCCCAGAGATCTCAAGGTACCAGTCTGCCAAGCCTCAGCTGTCTGCAATCCTACTTGAATCTCTGTTCAGGGACTTGCCTTTGTCTATAACCTGGATTTAGTTACTGAAGCCACAGAGCAATCCACAAACACCATGTGGGGTAAAAAACCAAAAGGAGGTTTATTCTGGTAGCATTTTACAACAAAAGGTGGGAAATGAGAGAAGCACAAAATAGAGAGACACTTTGGTACAAAGTAAAGCTGCAAAATAACAAAACCTGATTCCTTAATATCTCCCAGGCACACAACTCTGTTACCTGGGGGTCAGTTCTCTTCCAGGGTTAGATCCAGCACAGCCTCGCTGCCCGGGAGGACTACTTCACCTACCCGAAGGTCCGAGATGGGTAGCCCTCCACAAGGCGTGCCTTTCCAGAGCCCTCATTCAGCTAATTTTACCAGGAGCTACCTGGGGTCGTATCCTGAGGCCACCCGAAGGCTTGGGCCTCTCCTTGGCTTACCGCCATTGCTCCAACAGCCGGCAGCCACGCGATGACCAAAGACAAAGAACAAAAACCACACGTTGGGAAATATAGCTCTTTCCCCCTCCCCTCCTCCTTCCTGTAGCTCTGCTGCCTCTTAGCCAATCAGGATGTACTTCACCTGGCCAGGCAGGGAGGGGAGCTCATGACTCATGGCATTTGCATCTGAAAAGCCGTAGACTGGACTTTCAGGACTTCCAGGCGCCACCCAGAGGAACTATGCACACTTCGCCCCCTCCCAGCCCCCCAACTGGCCTTACTTGGTTTACACATGAGGAGGTGTGTGTGTGTGTGTGCATGTAGGAACCCCCAAATGCTCTTTTCTTCACAATTATTATTATTATCATCATCATCATCATCATCATCATCATCATCATCATCAGTATTTCCAACTCTATGATCTATGAAATCTATACCACTCCACATCAAGCAGATTCCGGAGCAGTGAACAATAAAAAGACAAAAACAGATAAAAGAAACAACAACAATACATTGAAAGCCAATTAAATTTTAAAATTACACTGGTGGTTGAAGAGCAGAGAAGGCTTCCTGGAACAAGGAGGTCTTCAGCAGGCACCAAAACCAGCACAATGGTGGAGCCTGCCTGACCTCCAGAGGCAGGGAGTTCCACAGAAATGGAGCCACCACACTGAAGGCCCTTCTCCTGGTGGACTCCAAACTGGCCAAAGGTCCACGAGGAACCACCAGGAGCATGTCATCTGATGACCTCAGCGACTGGGCAGGTTGGTATGGGAGGAGGCACTCTTTCAGGTAACCTGGTCCCAAGTTGTTTCGGGTTTTGTACACAAGTACCAGAACCTTAAACTTGTCCCAGTAGGAGTACCCCCAGACTATGAACCTGATCTTTCAGAGGGAGTGCAACCCCATCCAGAACAGGCAATGAGCCTATCTCCCGGACTTGGGAACCACTCACCCACAGGGCTTCCATCTTGCCAGGATTCAGCCTCAGTTTCTTGGCCCTCATCCAGCCCATCACTGAGTTCAGGCACTGATCCAGGACTTGCACAGCCTCTCCTGATTCAGTTGTCACAGCATACTGATGGCACTAGGCTCCAAATCCCCATATGACTGCTCCCAACAGCTTCATACAGATGTTAAACAACATTGGGGACAAGATGGTCCTCTGTGGAACCCCATAGCACAATTGCCAAGGGTCTGAGGAATAGTCACCCAATTTACTCTCTGAAATCAACACCGCAGGTAGGACCGAAACCACTGTAACACAGTGCCTCCAATGCCGAACCCATGGAGTCGATCCAGGAGGATACCATGGTCAATGGTATCGAAAGCTGCTGAGAGATCGAGCAGGATTAACAGGGTCGCAATCCCACTATCCTTCACTCGATAAAGGTCATCCATCAGGGTGACCAAGGCAGATTCAGTCCCATAACCAAGTCGAAACCCAGACTGGAATGGGTCTAGATAATCAGTATCCTCCAAGAGTGCCTGCAGTTGCTTCTCCACAACCCTCTCAAGAACCTGCAGGGACGGGATCTTGTCCTTCACCTTAGGCAACAAAAGCCACAGGACTGTCTCAAGGTATTTTGGTGCCATAGGCGAGGTTCAATTTTGGCACACTCACACACACCCATACTGCCACTGTTGGTTCTTGAAATTCCTCTTACTCACAGGTAAATGTGTATAGGATTGCAGCCTAAATATATTTACTGGAAAGAAAGAGCAACTGCCTCTCCCCTCAGTCCTCCGGTCAGTATCCCAGGGGACACCGCAACAGCACTGAGGGGAGACGAGTGAGGATGACAACTGGCGAGAAGTGCCAGTTGGCACTTCTCGCCAGCTGTCAGAAGCTCCTTGCCCTTGCTTGGCAGGGTTGTGTCCCCACCAAGCAAGGGCACTGAGCGGCCCCCCAGCTGCCCCCCCCACTCCTCCTCCCTCCAGGTCCCCACTCACCGCCACTGTCAACTTCCATTGCCCACCATCCTTGCTGGGGCTGGGTGAGGAAGAGCCAGCGCAGCGGTCCCTCACAAGACCAGGGGGAGGGGGAGCCGGTGACACCACAGCGGTCCCTTGCGCAGCTGGGTTAAATGCTTCCTTGTTTGTTTATTTATTTATTTATTATATTTATTAATCGCCCATCTGGCCGGTCACCCGACCACCCTGGGCGATGTAAGAGCCCATGTGGTGTCGCCGGCTGCATTGGTGGCTGTGTTGGTGCTTTGGGGCCTGCGTCAGGGCCTTATTCTCTCTGCCAGGCCCATGCGAATGTGCGGCCCAGGCAGAGAGAATCCCCCCTCCCGCTGGGTTGTGGCACCCACAGGCACCAGAACCCAGTGGGAGGGGGGCAGTAGGGGTCACTTCCTTTCCTTCCACAGTGGGTCAATTGGTGCAGCAGGCAAGAGGGAAAGGATGTGCGGGAAGGACCTGCTGTGCTGGCATTCCTCAAGAGGGATGCCAGCACAGGAGGTCCTTGGACAGGAGGCTATGTGACACAGGCCTAGAGGAGCTGGCTTCTGCTTAGCTCCTCTACCCCTGTGCTACTTAGCTGCCTGTCCTTTTGCCCGGTGCTGGAGAGGAAGGAGCTTCAGTGGCCCGGGGCGGAGGAGTTTGTGGTGGCTGACCTTGGTGGCTTCCCTGTGTGCTCCTGCCAATGCAGGACATCAGCAGGAGCATGCGGGGAAGCCGATGGCAGACAGCCAAGTGCTGCTTGGCCAGTTGGCCAGCTGTCATCAGCCAGAGCCCCTTGGCCAGAGTGGCAGCCCCTCTTTGCCGCTCGCTCTGGCCAATGGACTCTGTGCCTTTTTGGCTTGCAGGTAGGTTAGTGTGTTGTCTGGGTTCAGACGACACACTAAACCTACAAGGGTTTCTTTAAGCCTACCGCAAACCATGGCATAGCAGGGTGGTTTAGAAGCCACTGCCAGGTCACTTCTAAAGCACCCTGCAGGGTCCAGATGACATGCTAAACTGCAGTAGCACTTAACCTACTGAGGTTTAGCGTGTTCAATGAACCCAGTCATGGGAACCCACCCATGTTCTTCACCTTGAAATTCCTTCCCTCTGCCCACCCCCCAGCTCACACACACCTTCTGAGGCATCTAGAGGCAATCTGCAGCTCAATTCAGCAACAGTTATTTTAACTAGCCCTAAAGCAGGGCAGTGGCGGGGGCAGAGGAAGAGTACAAAGGCTTCCTTCTAGCTCTTTTCTCGATGATTTTTTTTTTTTGGTGGGGGGCAGGGCCGGATTAACATAGGGGCTATTGGAGCGCCAGCTCCAGGCCCCTCCCCAAAAATAGGCCCACCAATAGGGACGCGCAGCGCGGGGGGGGGAATGAGGGTCACGCGGCGGCCGAGAGCGGGATCGGCGGGCGGAGAGAGGGCAGGGACGGAGGGATGCCGCCGGCGCTGGGGCTGCCCGCCTGCTGCTGCTGCTGCTCGCAGCCGGCCGGGAGGGCGCGCTGAGCCAAGCCCGAGCCCGCGCCAGCATGTCCCACAGGAAGAGCCCCAAGAGCAAGGGCAGCACCTCGGCGCCCTCGTCCGCCCTGCCCGCCACCCAGCAACACGCCGATGCCGGCGGCCGGGGCGCGGCCCGGGCCAAGGGGGCAGCCGGAGCGGTGGCGGCGGCGGCGGCCTCCTCCTGCTGCGCCGCCAACGGGGTGGCGCTGCCCAGCAGACCCTCGCTCAGCAACAGCGGAGAGTTCTTCTACGACGTCGCCTTCAAGGTGAGCGGGCGGGGGGGCACGCGCGAAGCCCCGGCATGCCTGGGGGCGTCGTCCTCCTCCTCCTCCTCGCCAGGTGGGGCTGCCGCGAGGTGCGCGCGCCACGCCCTCCTCCTCTTCCTCCGCTTGGACGCGGGGGGGAGCGGGGACCTGAGCATGCTCCCCAGAGCCGCCTCGCCCCGGAGCCTTTCTCGCCGCCGCCCTCCAAGTTTATCCATTTACGTCTCCCTCTCTTTTTGCCTCAGTTTCCCTCAATGTTTGTCCAGTTTCCCTGAGGGAAACCCGAGGCAAAAAGGAAAGCAAGGCTGGCACAAAATGCCCCCCCCTCACACGCAGACACTTCCGTTCTCTTTCTGTTTCAGCTTCCCCCAAAGCACCTTCCTTCTTGCCTCCGTTTCCCTCAAAGTTTGCATACAGTTTCCCTCAAAGTTCGAGGGAAACAAGCAAAAAAGAAAGGCAGGCAGGCAGGCAGGCAGGCAGGCACAAAGTGGGTCCCCCCCCTTCTATTCCCTTTCTCCTTCCATTTCTGCCTCAGCTTCCTTCAAAGTACTCTCCCTCCTTCCCGGCATCTGCCTCAGTTTCCCTCAGAGTGCCCTCTTTCCTGCCTGCCCACCTGTTTCCCATACAGGCGCTGCTGCCTTTTCACATTTATTTTATTTATTTATTTTATTTGTTATATTTATACCCCACCTTTTTTCCTGCAAGGAACCTAAGGCGACTTACATAGTCCTCCTCCTCCATTTTATCCTCACAACAACCCTGTGAGATAGGTTAGGCTGAGAGTCAGGGACTCTTTTATAATGTATTTCAGTTTACCCCACACAAAGCACTCACACACACAGAGCAGCCAGACAAAAGCAAAACACGCTTATAATTTGTAGGTAGCCTTTTATAATGTATTTCAATTTTAGACAGCAAAAAAGGTAGTACATTCTTATTTTTTAAACCCACTTTTGCCATCGAAATAAAATTCCATCCTCCATTTAATCATTTATTATTTATTTATTTATTGATTGATTGATTGATTGATTGCATTTATACCCCGCTCTTCAGCCAGAAAAGGCTCTCAGAGCGGCTTACACAGATTAATAATAAGACATTCCCTGCCCTCAGGCTCACAATCTAAAAGACATGACACAAAAGGAAAAGGGATTGGGAGGGAGGAGGAAGAATGCCAAACTCAGGCACCAATATAATGTTTGGCATTCTTCCTCCTCCCCCCCAATCCCTTTTCCTTTTGTGTCACGTCTTTTAGATTGTGAGCCTGAGGGTAGGGAATGTCTTATTATTACCGGTAATCTGTGTAAACCGCTCTGAGAGCCTTTTCTGGCTGAAGAGCGGGGTATAAATGGAATAAATAAATAAATAAATCACTAATTTCTACCCACTTTTGCCATCAAAATAACATTCCATCCTCCATTTAATCACTTGTTAACATTATAATTAATTTATAATAACTTTCCATTTAAGAAAAAAAATTCACCCCTATCAAGTGAAAAAAAATGACCCAGGTCCTTTTTTTTTACTTGATCCATTCGTTCTTTTTTTTTTTTTAAACTATAGTCCGGTCCCCCAACAGTCTGAGAGACAATGAACTGGCCCCCTGTTTAAAAAGTTTGAGGACCCCTGTTGTAATCCTTACATCAACCCTGTAAGGCAGGTCAATAGCATTCTCTCCATACAGCACGTGGGGGGGGGGGGCAGCTGAGTAAGAGCTCGGTTCGTGTACATTGTTGCCTAACAGTCTGCATAATTCCCGAAGGGGTGGGCTGTGTTAGTCTATTGCAGCAAGAACAACAAGAGAGTCTTGTGGTACCCTAAAGACCAACACATTCATTCTGACATAAGCTTTCACGGACACTGCCCACTTCCATCAGGTTTTATTGAGTTAACAAGCTTATTGTTTACAAAAAAAGAAATATTTTCAATATGTTTCTGTTTTGGCACTTTAATGGTAATTAAAATATTTAATTTGTTTTAATATAAAAATTGCGTCTTCATTTTATTTATTTCCATAAAAAGGCCCACCAAAATCCTCAGCACCAGGCCCATAATGCTCTTAATCCGGCCCTGGTGGGGGGATCTGCTGTGCCTGTTTGCATGGATCCCCTTCCAGCAAATTATGCAAATTCCTGCAAGTGCTGCCCAAACATGGGGGGGTGGGGGCAAACCCAGGGTATGGTCTGAAGGCACATGAGGCAGTCACTTGTCTGGGCCTGGTCAGTGCTTGAAGGGGAGACCACCTGGGAACCGCACGTACGTAGTCACTTTGGGTTCCACAATGGAAAAAAAGGTGACATGTAAATGTAATAAATAAATAAATAACCCCACCCCATGTGCTCACCAGAGCAACTTGAGACTGCAAGAGGAAACCACCCCAAAGCTTGAAACTGCTTTTCGTATCCCAGATCTGCTTCCACTCTGGGCTGGCGCAATTCTCAGACTAAGCGCTTCCATGATGGTATTGAGAAGGCGCCTTCCCTGGGCTGGGATTAACTGAAAAGGGGAATATTCGACCAATGGTGAAAATTCTGTCCAGGGTTGCTGAGATTATCTTGACCAGTAACAAGGAGGCAGGCAATGCTCCCAAGGCCACCACCACCCTTTGCCGACTCCTTGTGGTGGGCTTGTTGGACGAGCACTGCTCCAATTCTAAATATGCTTAGATATAAGTTCCATTTGGTGGACCTTGCTTCCAAGCTATTTTTAATTTTTATTTAAAATTATTTTTAGGCTGTCTTTATGGTAAAACTCTTTCAAGGTGGCATATAAGATAAAAAACTATACAAAGGAGTTACAATATAATTCAATAACTACACATTAATTAAAAGTTCAATAAAAACAAAAGCTACTGTTAAAAAACCCAATAAAAACAGAAGTTACCTAGAATCAGCACCTCCAAGAACTTACAGAAAAGCCAGTGAAAACAGGTGGGTTTCCAGAGCTTTCTGGAAGACCTGCAAAGAAGTTGATCCTTCCCCCCACTGGAAGCCAAATCCAGATGTGTGTGGCCACCACTGAGAAGACCCACTCTCTTATACTCACCAGCCTAAGCACCCTTGGCCTTGGGCAAGTGAGAAGGGCCTCTGCCAATGACCTCTGAGTGCCTAAACAGAATTAGGATCTAAGTTTTACAGTCCTTGCAGACACACTTGCTCACCTGAAAGAGTCCAGAATATTAACAGTCTAATTGTGTGCATGTCTACTCAGACCTAAGTCCTACTGAGTTTCTATCATTGCAATCTTATTCAGGTCTACTCAAAAGTAAGTCCTATTGAGTTAAATTGGAGTTAGTCCCTGCTAGGTGGTAAATGTGTATAGGATTGCAGCCTGATGGTGTAATTTACACACTTTCTTAGAAGTATGCCCCATTGATCTCAGTGTGTCATCCAAGTATAAACATGCTTAGAACTGTGTTGCTTGGCTGAACTCTTATGAACACTTAACATGGGAGCAAGCTCCATTTAACTCAGTAGAAATTACTTCTGGATACACATGCATAAAATCAGGTTACACACTACCTTTTCCCACCATTTATTTTTTCCTCAAAAATGTCATTTCTATTCGTGTGAGTCATAGCAATTTAGGGCAGAATCCTACGGCCACTAGGCAGAGTCTAGCCAGCCACAGGAAAAGTCGGAGAACCACCTCTGACCTCAAAGACACGCTCCAAGGTTGTAGCTGGGACCCTAACCTCGGAGCGCCCTCCCTTCGCCCTCGCATTTGGTGCAGAAAGAACTGCAACAGCTACAGCTCCAAAGATGGAAGACCAACCTCAGAGCTGGAGGTTTGTGGGTGGGGAGAGGACGAGTAAGGCTCCGCTATGATATGATGTATCCTGGCGGCTGCGACGACACGACCCTTTTCACTTTAGGGACCACGCGCATAAACCCTTCTCAGGCCAAGCATCAACACTTGAAAACCTGAGTGGAGGGTCAAATGAAACCTTTCCCCTACTAATGAGGGAAAATTAAGGTTATTAAGGATCTATTTTTAAATTTATGATGCTGTGCGTACAAAGGTGTATGTGTAGATTTAAAAGTAAAGCAGGTAATAACACCAAGCCGACACGTAGGATTTTGGTAGTTAACAAAATAAAAATAAGTTTATTTTAATTATCAAAATCTTAGGTGGTTCTCCGACTTACTGAAAATAAACCTGCCTACACCAAACACTTTATAACTAACCTAACGCCCAAACTCCCAACTCTCCCCACACACTACAAGCACTCTCCCATAACACACTAACTCCACTGCCTTAACTCGACCTAACTCACGGACACAAAACCTAACTGCCTGACATAAATCCTAACTAACTCAGACATCACTCAAACACTCCTTATATACTCCTCCCCCCACCCTTTCTAAGACATCACAAACCACACCCACTCAGTTCAACATTCTAAACACTCTAAACATACTAATGCAGACATACACTAGGGAACTGAATTGTGGGGTTACGCCACAGCGGCCCCATAGCCTCTCCTCCTCACAAGCTGAGGAAAAGACTCAGACAGCCGAAATCAGCCATCCAAGTCTTTTGCAGGGTGGGAGGAGCATGGAGGTGACCTTTGCCTCCACGCTCTTTCCACCCGCCATTGAATGCCCATAATCTTCTGAGTTTGGAGGGTTACGGGGCAGCCACAGTTGGCTGTGCTGCCCATTAACTAATTAATTACATTTCTACTCTACCCCATAGCCGAAGCTCTCTGGACAGTTCACAAAAGAAAACAAAATTTAGATAATATGAATAAAATTAATTATAATTTCCTAGAAATTAGTTTCAGTGAAAAAGGAATTTACAGAGGTCATCATACAAATGAAAACTGAAATATTCCTCAAACATCTAAGGTTTTGATTCTGCAAAAAAGAAAAGAAAAAAGTATTTTCTCTAACCATTTTGCAGCCAGATGTTGAATGTAGCAAGCTCATGGTGAATAGAAAACCAGAAAAGAACCTTTCAGCAGAAACCTGATACAAGGTAGACCTTACTCGTGCATAATTTTACCCAGTGGTGCCGTGGTAAATTTCGAACTGCAGGAGCTCAGCATGATGGCCTACTCTCTCTCAAGGAGAGTAAAAAATGCAGACACTGTTTTGATACACCACATATTAAATATTAAGCATTAGTATCAAGTACTAAACATTTACATTGGGGGGGGGGTTCTGATAGAAACCTCAAAATGTAGGAAAATGTGGGATTTTTGACAGTAAAATCCCGCTCCAAAGACGATCGGACGATGGGGAAGAAGACAGGTTAGAGCTGCATCCTCGGCCTACCAGGTGGCAGTGAAGGCAGCAAAAAAGAATTTTTATGCTGCCTCCATTGCGTCTGCGGAGCGCTGCCCCAGGAGGCTGTTCCAGGTGGTCCGGAGCCTGGTTGGTCCAGTTGCTCCAGATCCATTGGAACAGTCAAAAGCCTCCTGTGAGGCTTTAGGGAAGCACTTCGCAGATAAAATCGATTGGATTAGAAGTGGGATTTCGTATGTCGTGGACACAGGAAGTGAACGGGAGGAGGCCAATGGCAGACCGCTTTTGTGGGATTGGTTCCGGCTTCTTCCTTCTGATGAAGTGGACAAGGTGCTTTCATCTGTGAGGCCGACCACCTGCTTGCTTGATCCTTGCCTGTCCTGGCTCAACATGAGCTGCAGGGAGAGACTGGGTGAGGGGATCAAGGCGGTGGTGAATGCCTCCCTCGAGGAGGGAGTAATGCCATCAGCCCTCAAGGAGGCAGTAATAACCCTTAGGCTTAGAGTTGTGCGATGAAGCCTCGCCGGGCAGAAACGAGGCTGAAATTGGCCCCGCTCACGCCCGGCGTGGCCTTACCTTGGTCTTTGGGGCTGCTTGCCCTCTCCGCGGAGAGCCGCCCACGCAGTTCATTTCGTCCCGTCGCGTCACTTCCGGGACCGGAAATGATGCGACGGAACCCTGCGCAGGCACGCTGGACCTCTGTGGTGCGTTCTGTGCCTGCGCAGGGTCCTGTCGCGTCATTTCCAGTCTCAGAAGTGACGCGATGGGGAAGAAGACGCCCGATCGAGCGGCGCGGAGAACCTCTCCACGCCGCTCAGAAGAGCGGGTCGGGTCGGCGCCCCCGTGGAGAATCGGGTCGGGGGCGCGACCCAGCCTGGGAGGCAAGTCTATCACTGACTTGGGAGCAAGCTCCATTGAACCCACTGGCACTTACATGTTGAATTGTGCTGTTAAGGTCTTTTTAAATATTTTGTGTTTTATTATTTTAGTTCCTGGAATATGGTCTTACCTCTTATATCTGATATTGTATTTGATGCTGTGTTGGCATGTTTATTAGTTTTATATTGTTTTTTTATTTGTATTATTGCTATTATTATTATTATTAGTAGTAGTAGTATTATATTGTAAAACATCAAGAAAAAATATTTTATGAGACGTTGAATAAATTTATTGTGCAATCCAATGGGGCTGCCCGTAACCCTCCAAACTCTGAGGGTTGTGGGCATCCTATGCAGGGTGGGATGAGCACGGAAGTGATCTTTGCCTCCGTGCTGCTCCCACCCTGCAAATCAGCTAGACAGCCAATGTCAGCCATCTAGTTGCAGCGCTTCGGATGGGGAGGGAAGGAGGCTGGAGCGCCGCCAGGGTATGTCATATCCTGGTGGACCTGGTCTCCTCCCATCCCCACCCCCATCCCCCAGAATGCCCTCTTCACCCCTTCTCCGAGGTCGTTCTTATGACCTCAGAGATGCAGCCAGCATGGTACTTTCCGTGCTGGCTGCAAGGAGGGAGGGGATCCGAACGCAGATCCCCAGTGCTGAGGTCGGAGCTTTTTTCCAACCTTGGATCTGGGAATCCAAATGATCCTATGGCCCTCTAGATGCTGTCTAGGGGCCATAGGATTGCTCTGCCCATAATTTACTTAATGAACAAATAAAGGCCCTGAACCAATTCACCACTTCCCGTTATTCTTCCACATCCTCCTCTTCTCTCTCCCCCCTGTATGCAAGGAGGTCCTGCCCATCCACTGATATTGGTCTTTTATAGGACAAAGAGGCAGGGGAATGAAATAGAGGGCCTGTGGATGAAATAAAAGACCCGTCACCCATTGCACTGTGAAGACTCATGGGAATGGCAAGAGGCCACACTGGCTGCCATGAAACCTGAAGCCGGCCCTGGCACAATCCTATACTGGTTTTATTCAAAAGCAAGTCTCATTGAGCTCATTTTTATATTATTATTATTATTATTATTATTATTATTATTATTATTATTATTATTATTATTATTATTATTATTATTTTTATGCCACATCTTTTGGCTGAAAATAGTGCTCAAAGGGGCTAACAATAAAATATGGGGAGGGGGCGGGGAAGAACAAAGTTGAGAATTAAAACATTAAAGCTCATCAGTTAAAACACATCATATGAAAAACACAGCCAAGAAACATGAATAAAAATAAAAGACAAATAGAAGCACAACTGCAAGAAAGAAATGGCAGCACCCACCAGATTAAAAACTCAGTTCAGCAGCAAATCAGTGTTGGTCTCAAAAGGCTTTCAATGAGACTTAGGTACTCTCAAGAAAGTGTGCACAAGATTAGAACCTTATGGTGCAATCATATGCATGCCTATTCAGACCTTAGGCTCAGTACGAACTGAACTCAATTAGACTTAATTCTAATTCAGTAGGCTTTAATTTTAATGAATTCTAATTTTGAGTAGACATGCATGGTAGACAGCACATAGGTTTGCGCTGTTAAGCATTCGCTGAGGTCCCCCGCTGAAATCAAGGTGATTATAACATGCTTAACTTTGCCTAGATTGTGATCTAAATGTTTTACTTTCACTTTAATTTCAGTCAGCTTTGCTTGAAATCTGAAGGCAGTATCCAAGGGGTCCACTATGCTTACGCAGTTGATGTAGCACTGACATAAATGACCTCTAATGCAGTGCCAATAAGTATAAGCTGGAGCCATGAGTTTGCCTGGAAAACCCATCACACCAGCATACACTATTGGCGTTTCACTAGAGGTAACTTACTTGCACTACATCCATTGCATAAGCGCATGTGTGGTTTTTTTAAAATTTGTGATTATTAGTGGATGGTTTATTTTGAATGAAAGTTAGTCGTGATTCAGCACTTCAATTGTTATTGTTATTGTCATAGAATCATAGAAAAATGGAGTTGGAAGGGGCCTACAAGGCCATCGAGTCCAAGCCCCTACTCAATGCAGGAATCCAGGTCAAAGCATCCCTGACAGATGGCTGTCCAGCTGCACCTTGAATGCCTCCAGAGTGGGAGAGCCCACCACCTCCCTAGGTAGTTGGTTCCATTGTCTTATTGCTCTGACAGTCAGGAATTTTTTCCTGATGTTTAGGTGGAATCTGGGTTCCTGTAACTTGAGCCCATTATTCCGTGTCCTGCAAACTGGGATGATCAAGAAGAGATCCTGGCCCTCCTCTGTGTGACAACCCTTCAAGTAGTGGAAGAGTGCTATCATATCTCCACAAACAGGAATATAGGAAGCTGCCTTATACTGAATCTAGCCCAGGCTAGATTCAGTATAAGGCAGCTTCCTCTACTCCTATATTTGGCAGCGGCTTCCTAGGGTTTTCACGCACTCCCTGGAGATGGGGACCTTCTGCAATCCAATGGGGACCTTCTGCATGCAAAGCAGGTGCTCTACCACTGAGCTACAGCCATTCCTAACACTAAAGCAGAGTCAGACTAAAATGCCTACTCTGGAGCAGTTCCTCTGAACTAGTCTAGGACTAAGTGGTTTGAGGAGCATTGTATTTTATTTTATTAGCTTTTTGGACTTTACTTCAGGAAGAGCAGAAAGCACCATCAATTTCCACAGGAAGCAACCCCTTAGTCTGGATGCTATATATACAGCGTAATTTTCCTGATATCCTGGCCAATTTGGTGCTGTCACCTGTCACTATCTGAAAGTGCTTATCACATACAAATGCTGATATGTTGAGTACTGTTGATGGAAGAGTAACAGCACGAGCACAATCTGGAGCTTCTAAGATAAGCAGACAAGTGTGCTTATCATGTTATTGTGGATCACCTGTCAGTTTCACAATAAGGAGAACAAAATAGCTATATAAAATGCAGGATGGGCATCCTTAGTTGTTATCTGCAACTTGGTTTGCTTTTTCACTGGAAATTATATTTAAGAGTCCCACTCCCTGCCCACCAGCCTACAGGCATGTTTTCCGTTCCTGTAATATCTGCATGCCAGACAGAAATTCAAGAGAATATTCAAGTGAATGGGGGAAGCTTCACTGTTTGAATTGCTTTCAACATTAATGGTGACAAGGAATTCTCCATAGGAGCAAACTACCATTAGTGCAATGACAAAGAAGCTTAAAATGAATAATGAAACAAACTGCTGGCAAAATGACACTAGGGTAAGGGATGAGGCACAACGTTACTGAACAAATCATATAATATATCAAGATGGATTGGAATAAAATAACAGAACCTTTTAAATGTTAGAAGCAAATACGAGCGACCATAAGAAGGAATTACCACATCTATCTACCGGTATCTATCTATCTATCTATCTATCTATCTATCTATCTATCTATCTAGTTTACGGGCATTTTTCTAATTCCCTAGCACCTCAATGTAATACAGGAACAAGAACTAAAGGCACAATCCTATGCATGTTTAGATAGGAAAATAGCCTACAACTCCCAGCATGCCCACATGCTGGGAGATCTAGGCCTTTTTCCTGTCTAAACATGTATAGGATTGTGCCCTAAGTGATAAGGAATTATTATTGTCCAAATCAGCTTGCTCAACCTGGTGTTCTCTAGATGCATTGGACTGCCATGCTGGCTGGGAATGATGTAAGTTGCAGTCCAACATATCTTGATGGCACCAGGTTGGGAAGGTTTGCCTAGATCAGGGCTCTCCAAACTTGGGTCCCCAGATGTTGCAGGACTACAGCTCCCAGAATCCCTTGCCATTAGCCATGCCGGCTTGGCATGCTGGGAGCTGTAGGCCAGCAACATATGGGGACCCAAGGTTGGAGAGTCCTGGCCTAGATCAAGCTTTTACTTTTTTCAACGGATATGTTGAGTTGTGCATGAGAAGTAGAGAGGAGCCTTGCTTCTTAAACAAACATCGCCAGTGTGTAGTTGTTAAAGCAGGATGGGCAACTTGTAGCCTTCCAGATGTTTTGGCCTACAGCTTCCGTCAGCCCTAGCCAGCATAGCCAATGGTGAAGGATGGGAATTTTAGTCCAAGATATCTGGAAGCCACAAACTGCCCACCCGTGGCTTAAAGTGTCAGATTAGGATGGAAAAGAACCACATTTAAATTCCCACTCACCCATGAAGCTCACTGGGTGACGTTGGGGCATGCTGGCTGGGAATGATGTAAGTTGCAGTCCAACATATCTTGATGGCACCAGGTTGGGAAATGCATGGCTAGTATCACCATTCCAATGGGAACTGGTAACAAAACTGTTGTTCAGTGAGTGTGACTTTGTGTCAATGATGAGTGGCTTGGAGATTCCCAAAACATACGGTATTTGTAGCATGGAGAAGGAATCTGTTAATTAGTCAGGATGATAGCTCTGCCTTTCCTTGCTCTTGGATCTACCACCAAAATTATCTTGCAGTTCTAAACTTGGCTCACATCTATTATGGGTTGTATTTCATTTTAATAGCATTAATAATAATAAAAAACACATTGTGCCCTCTTGGTTGTAAATCATTGTGCTTCAGATTGTCAAAACAAATCAAATCGCTTTGTTGTTATTCGTTTGTGTGAAGGGGTTATGGCACATCAGAAGTCCAAGGAAGAGGCTAAGAAAAGAAGTTGTGTAACATCAAAAATCAACACCAGCTATCATTGGCCCTTTGAACTGCCACAACTAGATCTGTAATTTTATCTCCAAGCTGCTCTATTTTCCTTTTGAGAGTTCAATTTAACCATGATTTTTAAGGCAAAAGTAAAATAAATAGACATTCAGGCTTTGGATAAATTGAATTTTTATGTATCTGATGTATATTTTGTCCATTTTATTCTTACATAGGTAGCCACAACACAGGACCAGTTTCTGTCTAACAAGCAATAAATGTACCTCTCTCAAAAGAGAAGACATCATTGTGTAAATTAATGTATACATATTTGCTGGAATTATATTGCCATATTTGATTTTTATTCTTTGTCTTCATGATACAAAACCACATGCTTACCCCCACTCTAAGTCTATTGAATAGGACTTACCGTATTTTCCCGTGTATAAGACGCCCCCATGTATAAGACGCCCCCCCCCCCACTGGGCAGTTTCGCAACTGCACAGTTCTCTCCTCGGCTTACTTCCGTGTATAAGACGACCCTCAATTTTTAGTCTAACAATTTTTGGAAAAAGTATAGTCTTATACATGGAAAAATACTGTACTGCCAAGCCAACTAGGTGTGCATCTAAATTACGGGGGGGGGGGGGGGCTTGGCTCTTGCCTGGCTTAATGTGGCCCTCGGCCTAATTTCAAAAGCCCTCAGCATGCAATCAGTTCAGACCTCTGGCAAGAGCGACCTCTCCCTTCCCATGCAACCTGCTGCATGGGAAGGAAAAGGGAGAGAAAAAGGGGATGTTAGAAAGAGAAAAGGTGTGGCAGAAAAAGGGTGACCCACACTCTTTAGGCTCTGGCCTTACCAACGGCTAGCTTCAGTCCTGCCCACTGCCGACTTGCAGCCCCCTACAGGTTAACCATGACAGAATGCGGTCCTTGATAGAAAAAAGGTTGCCCACCCCTGTTGCAGTGGACCCCTGTTGCCCAGGTGGTAATTCTGGCAAGCAAACAGAACTATAAATAGTGTTGTTGTTTTTAAATTGGTACAATTTTCTAAGATACAATATGCTTAATGAGGAAGAAAATGTGTTAATAAAGTGTCACAAGAGGCTTCAGTATATAAATTGTTGCTAAGAATTAATGGGATTGTATTGAAAAGCATCTCCCTTGTGTCCCTTTATATTATGTATGCTGCCTACCCAGCAGTGGGAGAATATCTCATAAAGTGCTTTATAGTGCAAAAAGGACAGTAAAGAAAATCCAGACATTTGATTCAAATCTCTGGGGGTCGCTTGTTAATAAAAACCACAATACAGTAAAGCACATCATAGTATTCACTATGAAGTCTTGGTAACTGAGTTTTCCCTACCTTCTGAGTCATCGGATGCGTGTACTCTGCCACTAACTAGCATTTTTCAATAAATATAATCAATAAAATGCTATTGTTTCTGTAAGTATAATTATAAGCATAAATTTTCGGGAAGGAATGCTGCTCCAAAGGGTACAAAAGTTCTAATATGCCTGATTTCAGGATGCTTTTATAGGGTTTATTTTTATTGTGTTTATTATGGTTTCAATCAGCTTTTATTATTCAGGAGGTTATTAGGAAGCACAAAATTGGCTTGGCAGTATACTAAATGAGATGGTTTTAAGACTGAAATAAACTAATATAGAATGTAATTTGAAAACAGTGACATATCTAACTTTTCTCCTCCAAATACTCCATGCCATAAGACATAAGAACAACGAGAGCCAGTGTGGCATAGTGGTGAGAGTGTTGGACTGGGACTCTGGAGATCTGGGTTCTAGTCCCCACTCAGCCATGAAGCTCACTGGGTGACTTTGGGCCAGTCACTGACTCTCAGCCTAACCTACCTCACAGGGTTGTTGTGAGGATAAAATGGAGAGGAGGATGATCATGTAAGCCGCCTTGGGTTCCTTGCAGGAAAAAAGGCGGGGTATAAATATAATAAATACATAAATAAAATTTTAAAAACCCAGTGGAATTAGATGGTTTGATCTAGTCTAGCCAGAGCCAGCACCAGCTTTGATGGGCGTCAGGACAAGGTGCCCTCTGGTGGGTCCCCTCCCCAAGACTACTAGGGATGGAAGGGGATAAGGACAGACAGTAGCAGGCAGCAGCTGTGCCTGCTCCAGGTCTTGGAGGGCCCTTGGGCAGTGCACCCTCAATGGGTCCCCTCCCGTAGTGAGTCTACCTTCTCAGCACCATTCTCACTAGCTGCTATTGCTCCACATGCTTTCTCATCATTGCTACCAGTTGCTTGCTTGACAGGCAGAGAGCCAGTGAGCAAGTACTGCTCCTTTTCCTCATGACCACCACCACCACCATCTGGGCCAGGGCAAGCAGGTTGCAATGGTGAAGAGGAAGAGCAGCTGCAGTGGGCCCTGGCCAGTGGGCCCCTGCTGGGGTGTGGGCCCCCGGCAGTTGCCCAACCATGCCTACCCTTGACGCTTGCTGTGGGCAACAGCACTGGGAGCACCACAGCTCCAGCCGACACCATCATCTTCCTTATCCCCAGTGCCACTGTGCCCCCATCAGGGCCCAGAAGCACTAGAGATAAAGATGAAAGTGGCAGCCACCTGGCCCAGCATATGCCTTTCCAGTGCCAGGGCAGGCGGTAAGAGCCACCACTATCTTCTTTATCCCTAGTGCTTCTGAACCCCGGCACTGAAATGTACAGTGGGGCGGGCCCCAAAAGCATGGAGTATAAGGAAGATAGTGGCTGCAGACACCTGACCCGATAATGCAAAGAAAAATGACCAGCCATTAACAAAAAAAGGGTCTTGGTGTTTTGTTTTTTTTAAAAAGGGGAAACTGGTGTCAGCTGTGATGTCAGCCCCGAAGGGTCTGTGGGCCCTGGCATTTGCCTCACCATGCCAGATGCTGATGTCAGGCCTGTGTCCTCTTTGCTTATGTGGATGAGTTGATCCTCTTTCACCAGCAGTTTATGCAGGGATGTTGAAGAGTCCTTGGTCTCGAGTCACGAGTCTTTGGACCCGAGTCTCGAGTCCGAGTCCTTGGTCCAAATGGTGACTCACGAGTCACGAGTCACTCCCAAAACTGACTCCACGAGACCCTATTAAAAACAATGGGGTTTTCCCCCAACAAAATAAGGCTACTTCAGATGTGTGGCTTAAATAAATTCTAGGCACAAGTGTGCCTTTTTATTTCAAAACTCTGCAACTGATTTTGGCAAGAACAGACCAGGCAGACAAACCCAAAATAACCAGGCAGGCAGAGGAGGCAGGGAACCCCAAAGCAGGCAGGCAGAGGCCTTTGTCTTGGACCATTCAAACTGTGGAACTGGTTAAGAAGAGACCAGGCAGGCAGAGGAGGCAGGGAACCCCAAACAGGCAGGCAGAGGCAGCCAAACCCAAAATGTCTGACCCTAACCCTAACCCCCCACAACAACACATCAATCAAAATAAATCTCAACACATCGTTGGGGCTGCGCTCCTGGTAGCTGTCCATAGTGGCCGAGCAGCGGCGCGCCTCGCTTCCATGTGCTCTTCACCGGTGATTGGGCTCCTCTCCACTCCTTCTGGCACAGCCCAGGGAAGGGATGTTGACGAGTTCTTGGTCTCACGTCCCGAGTCGAGTCTCGAGTCCCATTAAAAATATTGGGACTCGAGTCAGAGGGGGGACTCAGTCCGACTCACGAGTCGAGTCCTCGAGTCCGAGTCCCCATCCCTGGTTTTATGATTGATTTTGCTTGCCTTCTTTTACAGTCCCAATTTGCTGGATTATCAGCTGGGCATCTTGCAGGTCATCTTTGGATAGGAGCATTTCCTTAATGTACCTTAAATTTCCTAATGCTGATCATTCCTACTGTTCAACTTTGCCACTGCATATTTAACATCTTAACTGCTTGCAATCAATCCTCCTCCTGTAATTAGCTGGGCGTGGCCCTCCAGGCTCCTAGTTAGTATAGATTTCTTGCAGTTTGTCCTGGGCCAATAAAAATGTTAGCACTCACACACAGTAGAATTGAATTTCTAAATCTTTTACTGCAACAACAGACTGCAAGCAACATTCTGTAGCTTGATATCAGAAGAAAAGAAAAGGTGGGGAAGGAAGTTAGAGGGGAAGGTGCTTCCTTCTGAAAGACAAAGAGAAACAAAAAAAAAAAAAAACCCAACAACCCACCAACAACTAAGATAGGTCATAGCTCAACCTATTGTTGCAGCAGACCAATTACACTCTCAGTAATTGATTAACTGTATTCACATGTGACCGCTCTCCAACCTTTTCTATGGTGGCCAACCAGTTGCCTCCTGGAAACCCACAAGCAGGGCATTAAGGCAACAGCCCCGCAATATTATTGTCTTCCTCAGTGGAATACTGTTTTTGAAGTCCGCATTTTCACTTCATGGCTAAATATCATGGCTAATAATCCACGGATACAGCTCCCTCCAAAGGGGATAGGCCCAGTCCAGTCCCCTTTTAAAATCCTCTAAAGTACCAGTCATCACCATTTCTTGTGTACGAGTTCCAGAAATTAATTACGAGTTTTGTGAAGAAGTCCTTTCTTTTGTCTGTTCCACATCTGCTCCAATCACTTTCTTGGAGACCTAAATTGTAACGTTATGGGAGAGAAAAAAGTTATCTTTGTATGCTTTCTCCACACCATGGGTTGGATCCAGATATAGGTGTGTGCAACTGCGCCGAAGGAAGCAGATTTCCCTGCCCCCTCCTTCCCACGACAGCCTCACCAGCATCCCGAGAATGCTACAGAGAGGGTTAGCCGACCCTGCTGAATGGGGTGATCCGTGGTGCAGAGGCAGGATTCCCATCACTGAATATTCAAAATGGTCACAGAATGAACCTGGTACTGCACTGCGGCAAATCGTGGGTTAATTAACCCACAATTTGTCTCCGATGCATGCAGACCAGGTCAATGGGTAAGGAAATGGGTGGGGTGGCACTGAAGCCTGCCTACACAGGCTGACTTCTGTAGCTTAGATCGGGGTGGGCAGAAAGTAGATCTCCAGATATTTTGAACTTCAACTCTCAGCATCCTTCACTGGCCATGCTGGCATGAGGTTCTAGATGCTGAAGACCCAAACATCTGGAGATCTACCTTCTGCCCACCCCTGGGTTAGATGGGACAGAGGCATTTGAAGGGATTTCTTCTAGGTGGGGAGCCACAGGCATATCCAATTCAGGTTATTAAGCTCACTTTCCTCTGATAATAATACATTTCCTCACTGAGCAAGTGAAGTGAAGAGGAGGAGAGAATGAACAGACAGACTTACATAATGTGGAACATTATATTGCAGGTTTCAGATGTCTGCAGCTGGCTGGGTGGCTCTAATATAATCTGCATACACTACTGTTATAATAATCATGGTGGTGAATCATGGAATCATTTGTAGTCAGCTTCTGTATATCATTTTCTTCCCCCTCTCCTTTCCCCCCCTAAAATGTTCTCATTTGAGTCAGAGTGTCCCCTGACCCTGACAGAGATGTCACATTAGCATATAATAGTTTTCCCCATTTCTTCAGCTTTCATGGCTATTATAGCAATTTAGTAGTATCTGCAGAAGAAGATGGTGAGAAGAACAATACCTTAATCTTCTGATCAAAAAAACACTCTGCTATCTGGAATATCAGCTATCTGGAATATGTCCAGTTGATTTGTACAAATCTTCTTTTACTTCTATATGGTAGACATGGGGCAGTATCCTGTTTGACAGTACTGCTAATGTAAATTATGTTATGCTAGTGTAAGCAACCTCTAGAAGAACACCAATAGTGTTTGGTGGTGTGGTGGGCTTCCCCAGAAAACCTGTTGTGCAGTGCTAGCAAATACTATTAGTGTTGCTGTTGAGGTTTCTTATGTTGGTGCAATGTAATTATGTTAGTGCTAGTTCAAGTAGTTCAAATTGTCCCTTGTTTCTAAAATTAGGAACTAAAGTTGCATTCATGGCTGCTTGATAAAGTGCTTTAAGGCACAATCCTATGCAAGTTTAGACAGAGAAAAGTCCTACAGCTCCCAGCGTTCCCCAGCCAGCACGGCTAGCTGGGGAAAGCTGGGAGTTGTAGGACTTTTTTTTGGTCTAAACTTGCATAGGATTGCACCTTTAAACAGTAACACAATCCTAAAGATATGTTGTTCCCAGCCTTGTGGAACCCTCTGCCAAGAGGGTTCTGGGCAGCCTCTTCTCTGCTACGTCTTCAAAAATGGGCAAAAATATTTTTTTGTTTCAATTGGCCTTTGAAAATTACCTGGCGGCATTTTCTGGCCCTTATATGGATTTTGTTGCAGTGCAGTTTCTTGTTTGTTTTTATTGTTGTTTGTTTTATATAGGTTTTATTATTTGATGGCTGTTTAATAGCACAATCCTATATATGTTACTCAGGAGTAATTCTCCTTGTGTCCAGTAAGGCTTTCTCCTAGGATTGCAGCTTTAATGTTTTGTTTTTAGTTTGTGAACCACTTTTGAAATTAATATGAAAAAGGCCTGTATATAACGGCACAATGCCATGGCCGCTAGACAGCATCTAGATGGCCATAGGATTATTTGGAGTCCCAGCTCCGACTTCAGATCAGAAACTCACTCTGAGGTTGGAGCTGAGACTCCAGACTTGGAGCTCCTTCCCCCACCCCTTGCAGCCAGTGTGGAAAGAACTGCACCGGCTGCATCTCCGAGGTCGCAAGTGCATTCTGGGGGGCGGGGAGGGGAGAAGACAGGTGCCACCACAATACGAGGTATCCTGGCGGCGCCTCAGCCTCCATCCCTTGCACTCTGAGGCACGACACTTGGACAGCCGAAATCAGCCATCTAAGTGTTTTGCAGGGTGGAAGGAGTGCGGAGGTGACCTTTGCCTCTGCACTCCTCCTGCCCTGCATAGGATGCCCGTAATCCTCCAAATTTGGAGGGTTACAGGCAACAGGGTTGAATTGCGCCCTAAATGTATTTATTTAAATAAATAAATGATGATGATGGTGGTGATAATGAGAAGAAGCATTGCTACTACTAAATGCAGAATGCCATGTGCTGACATTATCAGATGACATCCTTCAAGCAGCGGCAGGTCCTTCAAGCCGTGTAACACATCAAGTCCAATGCCTTTCTAATAAGTTATTGCTACATAACAGGCACGTAGATGCAACCATGCACATGGCTCCATCATGGCTCAAATCTGTTTACAAATGCTACACTGGTGAATTCTGTCCTTGCTGTATCCCATCATCAACCATTTCTGTACTGCATAACATATGTAACCGCACCATTTCTTCCATTGGGCTTACTCCCAAGTAAGCATGCACAGGATTGCAGCCTTAAATGATGTTACCAGAATGATTCTGCCAGAGGAAAGGGTTCCATAGCACACGAGCACTGACCCACCCAACCTGTACTGGCATGAAGAGCATGGCAGCTTGTATATCCAGTGTGACATACTAGGTCAGCACACTATGATGACTGTGGCACATTAGCCAAGCTTCGAGATCCAAAGAGGACATCTAGTTTAGTACCAACCAAATAGCTACAGGCGGAGTGCCAATGCCAGTAAAACACAGCAGTTCCTGTTTGCCTAAGTATGCAACTAACATTTTCCCCTTATGTCTAGACTGAGAATGTTTTCTGCTGACACTCTAAGTTAGAAAATGAGAAGGCTATGACTAGAAAGTTGGATTGGAATCAGCGGTGCATTCAAGAATTTTTAAAACCATGTGCTCAATAGGAATTCTAGCGATAATAAGAATATGAAAATAGGCTCATAAAACATGTCTACAGAAATAAAAGCACATAATAATGAGGTACTTAAAAATGTAAATGAATCACTTTGGGTTTCACAGGATTCCCCAACCCACTAAAAAGAATAATGAAACTGAACTTTGATAATAAAGGAAAGTTACCTATAGATTGACTCATTTTATTTTTGTAAAGTAACTGCTATGCCTCAGTAATGATTTGTCCCATTGGTACACATCTCTTAATGATTTAAGCTTTAGAAAAAAACAGAATATGCAAGACAATTATTTTGGCCACTTAGATGTTTCATTGCTGACAGATGCTTTCCAAACTGCTGCTCCTATTTTTCTCCCCTCATGCTAGTGAAGCTTTCTCACACAAGGATGGATGTGAGAGAGAGCTTAAATAATTTGGATGTTTAAACAACAACACCTTCAGATGCTTTGTAGAAAACTATAGAGATATGTGCTCAGATATGCAAACTTTTCAAGGGTCATATTTGACATGGGAGCACTTCCAACAAGCAAGTTCTTCCTCTCTCCACAAACCACCAATGAATTCTTGGCCAAACTAGATGTGACATTAAATGTGTCCTTGCACTTACTGTGCACATTTAAAATGGCTCCTCTGAATGCTATTCTGGTGCTGAATTCAACTCAATTTGAATCAGTCTTTATATATAGCACTATCCTAAGCATGTTTATTCAAAACTCGGCCTTACTGGGTTAAATTAAACTTACTCCCTGGTAAGTATGCTGAGGATTGTTCACCATAAGCAACATCATCTATTTATCACAAGTTCACCATGAGCGACATCATCAGTTCTGGCCCCACTGAAAGAAAATTTTTTCTTTAACATTGTAAGTTCTATTTGCTTTAGCTAGTCCTCTCTGGGCCAAACTCTCTTGGCTAATCATGCATCGTGAAGCTACGCGTGGTTGTTTTTCTTACTCTTCTGAGGGCACACATGGCCCTGATTCGGATCAGGACCATGGCACTCTTGCCATTCAGTACTGTATGGGAATGGGTGTGGAAGCAGATTGCTCCAAATTGTCACTACATTGTCAGCCAGCTCATAATAAGAGTGTTACAACAAAGCTTAGCTTTTTAAAATTCCCCTAAAACATGGTGAGGCGCACAAACCAATTTCTCTAAGCCTGGCCCAAGGCTACTTCATAGCATTACATTCACCTGCAACTCCATGATTGACACACAGAGAATCTGGATAATCTGCTGCACATAACAGGACATGCAAGACAACCATTTCTTCAGCGTTTGCTGCTCCAAAATTACTTCAGGAAGCACTTGAGTGGTTGAAGAAGGGAAGTTTTAATTGCCCTCAAGAGAAAGGAAACATACCGCAAACTAAAATACAACCATGTTCAAGAAATATAAGGTATGCAGCAATCATAGAAACATTTCAGTTGTTATATATTCATACGTATGAACATATGGACCTGGTTCACACGTAACAACCAACCAGCCATTGTTTAATTAGCCATAGTTTTTTGAATCGTAGGCTGGAACTATGGGTTGTTAATAACCTACAGAGAACTCATGGTTTGTTGTTGGGCTGTGAACTGTAGGTTGCTTAAAGCATGGGTTATTGTTATGTGTGAACCCAGAATCATGGGTTGTTCAAGAGCTGTTTTGCCAGGCTGCAGAGGCAGCAGGCAAGACTGGTCTAAAAACCCAGCTTCTTTACATGCTAGTACTGAAGTGCTGCAAAGGCAGATGGATTCAGGGAGGGAGTGGGCAAAAGAGGAGGGAAACAAACAACCCAGGGGCCTGGTTCACAAGTAACAACAATCCAGAGAATGGGTTGAGTATGCATTGTCGTTGAATCATACGTTTTTGTTGAATTGTGGGTTGTTGTTATGTGCAAACCCTGCACTATGGTTTAACTATGGGTTGTTAACCATGAACAAGAGAACCCATGATCTGTTGTTAGGTTGTGAACTGAACTCTGCCAGACAAATCCTGGGTAGGGCAACAAACCATGGTTTAAATAAACCGTGGGTTAGCGTTATGTGTGAACCAGGCCATTAGGTCTGACTTATGAACTACCGGTAATTACAAGTGTCAACAGCATCACTACAGTCCTTACATTTCAGGGAGAAGTGCCAAGAAGGTATCTTTCCCCTGTTGCTTACTACCCCCACCGCTCCAATTCACAGACACATAAAGAACATAAAGGTTCTTTTTAGCTATTATAGTTAATAGCCATTGATAGCCCCCTCTTTCTCAAATCTGTCTAATCCCCTTTTAAAAGTAAAAAGGCCCAAGCACCATTAGGTTTTCCTTGTGGGGAAGGTGCTCCAACTCCTTAATCATTTTGCATCTGACAGAGTGGACTCTAGTACACAAAAACGTCTGCCATTTTAAAATATCTTAGTTTTTAAGGGGCTGCAATACCCTGGGTGGTTTTCAATAATTTTGTTTGCACCTTTCTACCTCTTAAAAATATTGAGAGGACTCCAGAGTTTGCTCACTCCAGTGGAAGCGCTCCCTGAGCTGAAGCCTCCCACCTAGAGCACCCAGTGCCACCTGCCATGCTGTTCCATGTAGTTGTGAGACTGGCATCTTATTTCGCCCCAATCAGCATCACTTAACACTAATTACATGGCAGCTCACATGCATGTTCATGAGTTTGGTAAGACCGTTCAATCACCATCTTGTTTTTCACCATCTTGTGGTTTCTTTACTGTTCATGTCAATTCCAGATCATTTCCCAATATTAAACAGCACTGCTCCCAATACACAGAAGGCTTACTTCTCTGCTTTGTGATAACTGTACATTTATTTCTACTCTCAGCTTCCTGGTGTGTTTTGTTTGGTTTGGTTTACCAGTGATGAATCCATAAGAGAATGCTTATCTAATGACTACTAAATTTACTCAGGAGCTTTTGATGACAGACTTGATCAAAATCTTTACTGGCTAGTGGATTTCACAAATCCATATGTTTGCTGACACTCACAAAGAATTCTCAAAGGTTTGCAAGCCAGGAGTTTATTTTGCTGAGGTAGCTTGTCAATCTATATTTTTAATACTAGCATTAATAATGCTTTCCATACATTTACCTAGAACAAATGTTAATGGTAAATGTCTACATTTACCTAGAACAAATGCTTACATTTGTTCTACATTTGTTCTGAACCCTTACCTGACCATCTGTCTCTCAGATTGAATATATAATCATATTTCTACTGTAATATCTTAAAGAAGAAACTAGTAAACCAAAAGTTAAGAATAATATGGGCTTTTACATCAAGCAGACTGGTCAATGATACTGAACCAGTGGAATCGATATATTTAAAAAAGAGTTACTCTGGCAAGTTAGAACCAAGCCTAGAATCTGCTTACATTGAAAATGGATAATATGTTTATAGCTTAATTGCATTGTACTGCCTGTTTTGCAAAAACAAAAACAAAGAAGCTCCATTTTATTTTTTTAAGGCAAGTTTCTGAAGACGTGTGCACGTCATTCATAGCAGCCAGGAAATTTGATGAGATGTACAGCAGAGACAATCGAAGTTAATTGCTGTGGGTGCATAAAAGCCTAGCCATCTGCACTATTTGATAAATATCAGATAAAGTAGTTGGCTGATTATTCAGGTTTTCAAATAATTCGTTGCATTTCTCAAACAATACCCAAGGAGATGCCATCATTATTATTATGCAAATTTGGCACACCAACCATAATTTTTGTTATATATTTATACAGAGGCTTCTTCTGGCAATCCAAAACCAAAAAGAAGCTGAACTTAAAAATAAATAGAGCCATAATGACTTGTGTTTGGCTTATTGAAATAAGACTTGTGAGGATTTTCTTGTGTTTTAAAATGCTGCCTTGGAATTACCATATATCAAAGATAGATAGACTAACAACAGTGTAGTATCAAAATATATTTAGAGAGCAATCCTATGGTCCTTGGAAGAGCATCCAGGGGACCATAGGATGGCTCATAACACTCCCCTGAGGTCAGAGGCAGCACCCTGACCTTGGAAAAGGGAGTTGGAGATCCAGGTTCAGGGGCTTCCAAGCAGCGAGGGTGCAATTGATAGGATTGCGCCCTTGGTGCTAAACATTTTGGCTTCTGCCCTCATCAGTAGCTGTGATGTTAAATGGATACCAAGGGTGGCACTACACACCAGTTTAGCGAGTGCAGTGTCTACACACACAAACGTGTGTGTGTGTGTGTGTGTGTGTGTGTGTGTGTGTGTGTGCGTGCGTGCGTGTTCAAGAAAGAGATTAATAGAGATGGAAGCCAAGATTTTAAGTTGAGGAATGTTTGGGAAATAAGATGGGAAGATGCAGCCAGAGCATTTTTAGCCGCTTTTCTCTCAGCTGAAATTTTACATACAATTTTCAATCTTTTCCTTAAGGGTGCAGTTCTATGCATGTTTAGGCAGAAAAAAGTCCTACATTAAAAAAACGACTGTTCCATAGTCTCCAACTGCCCTGAAAATGCCGGGGCAGTCTGAAAACCCTTAATCCATCATGGCTTCTCACTTTGTCGTGCAGAGTCCCGAATTCCCCTGCCTCCCACAACTGCAAGCTACTTTAAACTGTCTTAAAGTGGCCATGGGCAAAATTGCAGCTAAGCTAAAAAAATTAGCTTAGCTGCAATTTTGAACATGGCCCCTTTAAGAGACAGTAAGCAGGGAGGGAACAGACATGAGGATGTGTGTGTACACGTGCACTGCACCCACTGACCTGGACCAATGGAGAAGTGAATGAGGGAATTTATCACATGATTCCTATCTTTATATTGCTGAAGATTTTATTTCCTAACAGAGCTGACTCTGTGCCTCTAACAGGTGAGTTTACAGTGTCAGAAGGAAATTCAAGAAACTTCCCCTTCTCTCTGAAGCTCCATGTTTGGGGGTGTGGGGGTCGGTGGGTAAGCTTCACCTGTTGAATTTGTGCCAATCCTGACCATTTTAAAACAAAAAGAGATTGCCCTGCAAGCACTGATGACCCCCCCCCCATGAAAAACACCAGATATCAACAATTAAGGGTTTAAGTAAGGTTTAAAAAAATATTACAAAAGCCACTTATAAAATATTGTAAAATAATATATAATATAATAATGTAATAATTATAATATATAAGATTTTGTGTCTTTCCTCTAATAACTTTTGTTCTTGAGCATGCCCTTTGGTTGCCTGGCCATACCCTTGGTCACACCCTCATGTTGCCTGGCCACACCCTCTTGATCTCACCTTCATGCTGCTTAACCATACCTCTTATAAATTCACATGTGTGTCCCTATTTTCATCTGTGAAATGTTGGAGGATATGATACTATACCAAGGGAGTAGCTTTGGGGGAAACTTGAGTTGCAAATTGATAAATGTTCTTATACTGTATAGGCTCTTTATACTAAAACTTCATTTAAAGAGTGTCTGCCAAGGATGCATCCTGGCACCAATGCTTTTCAACTTATATAGAAATGATATGATTTTACACCTGTCTGGCTCTCAATATTTCCCACCCAAAATAGGTAATAAAATTATTTCTACTCTTATGCAGATGACACCATACCGATCTCTTTAATGCAGGTTGGTTTACGATGCCTTCTGCAGTCCTATGGTAATTACTGTAAAAATGAAAGCTTGTAACCTAACTATCAAAAGACCAAAGTGGGTGTTGTTGTTTTCAAAAGACTTTGTAAACATCTTAGAAGTTAGATGAGATGGAAATGGAACAAGTGCAGGCCTATAGGTACCTGGCAGTGGTGTTTTCACAATCAGGAAGCTGGACATAACAAGAACAATTTACAAAGGAGAAAGTGGCAAAGAGAGCTTTGGATATTTTACATTTTTATAGAACTACAGGTAGACATTTAGTAGCACCAGCGCTGGAATTGTGTAATAGGAAACTTATCCCACAACTTTTCTATGGAACCCAGGTGTGGGCTTCTAGGAATTTAAAGCCCTTGGAGATAGTTCAAATTATTTTTTTTACCATCATTGCTAGTGCTTCCCCCTTCAGTTCCTTCTGATTTATGTAGAGCTGAATTGGTTACAGTAACAATACAAACAGCTGCGTATCAAATGATGTTAAATTACTGGTTAAAAATTACCTTTAGTGCGCCTTTGTGTGCTCTTAGGATAGCCTTTCAGGAAATGAACAATTATCCTTGGGAGGGATTTGCTTCATCCTTAGTGGTGATCCCCCCCCCCCATACATATAAAGCATTTGGAGATGGAGCTTGCCAAAAGGTTTCTGAGGCAGACAGTGACTGATGCATTCTTACAGATGGACGGAGCAACTATGCCAGTTTCTAAAACAGTGCCATTCTCTTTTTAAAAAATCCCTTACACTCCTTTTGTTCTACCTTGTTATTTAAAGGATTTGCAGAGACTTAGGGAATAAGATAGCCTTTATTAAAGCTCTGTTAATTTTGATTCCTTCAGCTGTGTTAGAAGGAAGATACAGGAATAGGCCACATCTTGAGCATACCTGTCCTTTTGGTTCAAAACAGTTGGAACATATTGTACATATTATTGAGAAAACAATATTTGGGTCAGAGTTTAGAAAGATATTTGGGGAGGTCTATCCATGAGACTGTAATCTACCTGCTTTGTGGGCATGATAGATAGTTGACTGCAAAGACTGCACATTTCCTATCTATAGGAATTGGTGCTAGGGACAAAATCTTAAAGGAGAATGCTGTGCCTTGTCAGGAAGAATCAGAGCTATATCAAATCAGTGATTTGATATATTTTTATACAGGCTATGTAAATTTTACTTATTTTAGCTAAAGATCCAGGAATTTTATGGTTATTTTATATGATCTGGGTTTGTGTTAATTTTATTTATGTAACTACGTTATTTTTATATTGATGTGAATTTTATGTTGATATCTAGTATCTTTTGTTAAATGTTTGTTTTGTGATGGTTTGATGTATATACAAATAAACAAATCTATAATCTGAATCAGTCAATAAGCCACAGGCCTTCTCCCTTCTGTTGAACCTAGCTGGGCTGAGTGAGGAATTTGTTCCCTGAAGGTGATGATATGATAGCAGAACACTGCACATCTTCTGTGACCTCCTTCCTCCCTGGTGCAGACTAACAAGAGTCATCTTCTTTTCTTAAGTGAGAAAAAACCTGATAGCCAGCTATCTTAAAGGGACAGTAGCATGGGTTACACACCTCTACTCTAGTTCTCTTCCCACTTGTTTCATCATTCCCAGTTTGCTGAAGAACTAGGAAGCTGATCAGGCACTACTCAGAAGAGAGGGAGCCTAGGAGCAATTGCATAAACCATCAGGGCCCTCTCCAAACATGAGACATCCAGCAGGTATATGACAAGAAAACCAACCGGGGAACTCAGTAAACCATCTGGACCAATCACCCACCAAGAGCAGACTATCCTAACTGATCTCTGATCCGTGAGGAGATTAGAAGCCCCTAAGTATCTAAGGTCCACCTGATCCTGGTCTGAACGTGACAAATATGCTATAATAAGTTCCTCAACTCCTAGCTCATTTCATGTTTCTGTAATGAAGAAAATCGGCTCCAAACATGACACACCACATGAGTTCGGCTCATGGATGGTTTCAGATATGCTCAAAGTTGTCATGGCTCCATGAATTTCTAGTCTGTCTCATACAAAAGGGCCTTTGTGTGAACATTAAAGTCTCTCAGGACTAAAAGCCCAGTTCTCAACACTGGGTCTAAGTTGATCTCCGTCTGCCCAGGAACACCACAGCTGCCATTACACAAACCATTATATGTTATTTAATATGTTATTTATTTATTTATTATATTTATACCCCGCCTTGTTTCCTGCAAGGAACCCAAGGCAGCTTACATAATCCTCCTCCTCTCCATTTTATCCACACAACAACTCTGTGAGGTAGGTTAGGCTGAGAGTCAGTGACTGGCCCAAAGTCACCCAGTGAGTTTCATGGCCGAGCGGGGACTAGAACCCGGATCTCCCGAGTCCCAGTCCAACACTCTCACCACTACGCCACACTGGCTCGATATGAAATCACTGGGAGAGGTCATTTGGAACTTTGGAGTGAAGTGCCACCAATATGCTGATGACACTTAGCTCTATTGCTCCTTGGCACCTAATACCAAGGAAGCAGTCAGTACCAGGACCGGTGCAGGGCAGTTTGGCGCCCTAGGCTACATTATATTTAGCGCCCCCCCTCGTGCCGTGGGGGGGGCTCCGGAAAGCAGCCCTGCTCTGCAACCTCCACCGGACCCCCCCGCACGCTGCCGCTGCCGCCCCCCCACCTACCTTCCCAGTCCGACGCCTCCTCCGAAAAGGGACCCCCGCGCTCTGTTTTTCGCCGGGGGAAACCAGAGCAACAGGGCTGTTTAAGCCCTGTTGCCCTGGTACTTCCCGCCAAAACAGAGCGCGGGCGGGGCTCCAGAAACAGCACGGAGAAGGTAGGTGTCGGGGGGGGGAGGCGGCGCGGAGGAGAGTTGAAGCGAAACGAGGGGGGAGGTGGCGCGGGGGGGGGAGGCAGCGCAGAGGCGAAGCGAGGCGAGGTGGGGGGGAGGTGGCGCAGAGGCGAAGCGAGGAGAGGCGAGGTGGGGGGAGGCGGCGCGGGGGGGAGGCGGCGCGAGGCAAGGCGGGGGGAGGCGGCGCAGAGGCGAAGCGAGGCGAGGTGGGAGGCGGCGCGGAGGCGAGGCAAGGTAGGGGGGAGGCGCCCAGGCTCGGCCCCACCACTACTCCGGGCGCACTTACCTGGCTTTCTCGGAGAGGAGGGCGGGCGGGCAGGGCAGGAGCGCGCCGGCAACGAAGAGGAGCGCAGCGTTCTGCGCCCTCTTCCGCTACGCGCCCTAGGCAACCGCCTAGTTGGCCTAGCGGTAGCGCCGGCCCTGGTCAGTACCCTTGAACCTTGGGCTTGATAATGGGCTGGATCACATTGTCGAATTCTTGACAATCTAAAGGACCACCTGTCTTATTATGAACTTGTCCAGTTATTAAGATCTGCAGGAGAAGCCCTCCTGAGGATACTGGTGCCCTCTTCAATTATTTTCAGTGTGCTATTGTGTTAATGTTTTTAATGGTTTTATTAATGGTGTTTAAAAAAAATAGCTTTATGGTTTTACTTTAGATCTGTGGTGCCCTCATAAATATGAGAAATCATTTTAATGAACAGTTGATACATTTTCCTTTAGACAACCGTACTGCCTAAGCTGGCAGTACATTTATACCTCAGTTATTCTTTCATCTACTGACTGAGTGACCTGACACATCCATGAAGCAGCAACACAAGAAGATGTAGCAATGTGAATAGCATGAAATGTGGTCTTTTGCCTCTGGTTTCCAAAGACCCCCATACTTATTCTTCTGAGAAAGATTTAGAAAAAGTTAAAAATATGGTATTACATAAAAGGCTGTTTCCTTTTATATAAAATAGATACACTTTTCCAATGAGAGGATATTTTTGTGCTTGAACAAATTCACAATTTTGCCAGAGGTAGAATTTCTATCATTCAGCTAGGTTAGCAGTAAAGAAAGAAAGATTGTGCACTGAATTGAAAACAAACAAACCAGCTTCCCGTCCTTTCTTCACTTACTTTTATTTTCAATGCACTGGGTTTTTAATCATCACAGCAAAGACCAACTATGCCCAAAACTAAACATACCCTATTACAAAAACATTTTAACATCTTTCTAGTTCCTCTTGGTTGTGCGAATATTTTATTTTGATTTACTTCTTTTACTCAAGCCAAGCACAGCATCTCTTCTCACGTAAAAATGCAAAATACATAAAGTGATCATTTTACAAGATAATTTACTGAAGCAAACAACAAACAAACAAAAAACCCCACATGAATCTCTCCAGATGCAGAGCAGGCAAATAAGCAGGCATTGCAGAATGGGAAAGCTCCTGCTGATTGAATGGAGGAGAAATGCAGCAAAAAATTAGAACTTTTCTGTACGTCTGGAGACAGAATGATCTTGATGCCACTGATTGGAACCAGATGACATACATTGATGGGATGTGTTGAAATCAGTCTGGACTGGCTTTTGGCACACTTCACTGAGGCCTCCAGAAAAAAAAAATATTCCAGACTTCAGCATGTATCATTTACATGAATATAGCTGGCAATCAGTGCAGGCTGACTGAAAACTGCAGCTGCCATAGGCTTAAAAACAACAACAGCTATCAGTCAGAAAGTTTCTGGGAAGCCTTGGGCAAGTCTGTCTTTTTCGGCCTCAATTTCTACCTGTAAAATGGGTCTGACTTCATGTCCTGCTTGGGCTTGGTCCCCAACCCAAATGCAGCGGAGAGGCTACGTCAGTCTACAGCACAGTCTCAGGAATAAGATGAAGCTGGTAGCTAAGAGTCAGAAACATGGGGTGTTCAGTTCATAGATTTCATAGATCATAGAGTTGGAAGGAGCTGACAAGGCTATCGAGTCCAACCCCCTGCTTAATGCAGGAAACTAGACAGCTGGGTTACACAGAGCACAGGACTTGTGTTCCAGCAGTAGACAGGTCAGAACTGAAGGCTTCTGGATGGGGTCCAGCTGCAAACAGGCCAGCCCTCATGGCTTCCTGCTCCTCAGGAGTCCTCTACTCTTGAAAAGACCCCTTACTTCTGAGAAGCTCTCTTACTCTATCATTCTATATGGATGGTATTGGTTGCCAGTTGGGTGCTTGTAACGTGGAATGGTAGCTTCAGTTGCATAGACTTCACACACAGACTCCATTTAGTGAACAGACAAATCTGGGATGTAGGTCCATCACTCTGCCACTGACAGCCATCCAGCTCCAAGGTGGTGGTGAAGCTGGAACTAGCTACAGCATAGGATACCATACCATATGCATATTGCCTACATTGTGGCCCTTAACAACTATAATTTCCCAGCATGTGTGAACAAAGAAAGCCCTTAACACAACTTGTTAAACCAAAAAGTCTTTTGTTAATTGAATATGGGTATATAGTATATAGTATGGCAACAAAAGGGGTTATTTGCAGGCATTTCTTCCAGCAATGAAGTTGCACTTTTGCTGTTTTTATTTCCAATGAAAAAACTTCTGACAGCAATCTAATGAAGAACAGAGGATAACAAGCTCTTTCACACACACAAAAAGTTGTTACTAAAATTTTGGTTTGGAAACAGCTCTAGGCTAGGCACTGAACCATTGAAATTCACTACCTTGGAAAATGTGTGTTCTTTCTCCCATTTGCTTCCCCTGAATAAACAAAGATATATATCTATATTTGAGCTGTGCCAAAATTTTCTCCCACATTGTTTTTACCATTCTCATTCAATCTGATAGAAAATAAACTGCTTTCGGGGGGGGGGAATTCAATGGAGAAGAAAATGGTGGAGAAATTATCATGGGTTGGGTTCAAATTTCCTGTGCTTACCTTACTTAGGGGGGTGGCGGAGGAGTGTGCACAAGTGTCCTAGCTTTTATTATACAATCATCTCTCCAGCTGCCTATAGCATCATCAGCTTCCTGCTCTTCAAATAAAGCCCATCATGAGGTAATTCCTCCCATAGAGCTTTTTTGGGAAGTGCAGGCAGCCTGGAGGCTGTAGAGCAGTGTTCTCCAACCTTGGGTCCCCAGATGTTTTTGGCCTACAACTCCCAGCATGCCCCAGCCAGTGGGGCATGCTGGGAGTTGTAGGCCAAAAACATCTGGGGACCCAAGGTTGGAGAACACTGCTGTAGAGCAATGGAGAAATGTGTAATAGAAAGAAAACACACGCACAGCACTCTTGGCTGCCTCGCAGTGATTAGGTAAGCTCAAATATACCACAAAACTAAATTATACAACATTCTGAAAATGAGGCAGAACAATGGAAACCTCTTTCATGGGGGAAGAAAATGTTCAGGCAATTGGAGGACAGATTTTGGCACAGCACTAGCTCCTCCTCTTCCTGGGAGCTAGACACAACACTGCCCCCCCCCACACACCTGCATTGAGATGGATGAAAAATGGAACAACCTGTGGCTTGCCATTCTGGTGTGTGGACCAGAATCCTGCTAGATTCACAAACCAGGTACGGAGGCTTTGAGTATCTTTTCCTTGCAGGCCTGCTCATCCTCATATTGCCAAACCATGCGGTGCACTCGGATGTAATGCTTAACCATTTTATTATTACACCTTGAGTGCAGAAAACATGAAGCAAGCTGAGTAGAATTTTAGATGCTTTAGATATTAACACCACAATCACCAACAGCAGCAACAATAAGCATAACATATAATAAATGATTATGAAAGGGCACAGTTCAGTTTGTATACTTAATTCAGTAATAACAACACTTCACTCACTGCAGGCTTCTACCCAGCAATCACATATGTAATCACATGAAAATGCAGTGTGGAGCATTCAGGTCAGTTGCACACTGGAAAGTGTTCAAACCAACCCACATATTTGGCCAAGCGCAGACACATGCCTTATGCTGGGGGTGGGGCAGGGAGAGAGAAGCCCGAGAGTAAGAGGAAGGAAGGAAGGAAGGAAGGAAGGAAGGAAGGAGGAGGGAGGGAAAGGAAGGAAAGGAAGGAGGGGGAGCCAGAGAGACAGAAGGAAGGAAAGAGGTAAAGAGGAGAGAGGGAGAGAAGGAAGAGCCAGAGAGGTAGAAGGAACCGGGGAGGGGGAGAGAGGGGGGGTGCCAGAGAGGGAGAGAAGGAAAGAAAGAAAAACCAGAGAGCAAGAGAGGAGCCAGAATGAGGGAGAAAGAAAAAGGAGTCAGTCAGCTAGGGATTGAGAGAGAAAGAAGAGCCAGGGAAAGAAAGGTGGGGGGGAGAGAGAGAGAATATGGGGGAGGGAACCAGTGTGTGTGGGTGGGTGGAAGGGGGAAGGGAGGAGGGAGGGAGGGAGAGAAGAGGAACCAGAGAAAGAAAGACAGTGACAGAGAGAGAAGCCAGAGTGGCTAAAACACACATAGTGGCTAAAGTGCGCGCGCACGCGCACATACACACACACAGAGAGAGATAAGGAGGCACTCCTAACATTGTTGTGATTGCACCCTGCAACACCCTACAGCACTCAGTTTGTGGTGGTATCCAGGGAACTTTTGCAAAATTGCATATTTGCTCATGGGCCCAAAAAGGCTGGAGATCCCTACCCTAATCAAGTGACAATGATATGCCATTAATGTATATAGTAACAACTTCATGTAGCCACCTACATAGTGGATGAGGGTGTGCACTCTCGGCTGCTGGGCTCAGTCATTGGCTTGAATATATCTGAATGCATATCCATATTTCACTTCTATCTCTGAAGTGCTGCACATGCTGACACCCAGTACTCTAGAACTGTGATCTATGTCAGGGTGGGCAACCAGCAGCCCTACACCTAATTTCATGGGGCCGTCAGCCTAATTTCAAAAGCTGTCTCCATGCAATCCGTTCAGACCTCTGGCAAGAGCAATCTGTTCCTTCCCTGGCAGCCCACTAGGCAGGAAGGAAGAATGAGAGAGAAAGAGAAGATGGTGGCAGAAAGAGAAAAGAGGTGACCTGCCTACATTAGACTTCAGCTCTAGCTTTGGCCTCACCACTGACATGCAGCCTCTGTCAGACTACCCATGGGGGAATGTGGCCCTCAACAGAAAAAAGGTTGCCCACCCCTGCTTTACATAGTTTTCCTGCAGCAACTGATCTGACATAATCAGAGGAGGAAATCATATTCTCTATGCACTGAAAATATGAGCTCCGCCATTGAATCATTATTTTCCTTTCTCAAGTTAAAAGTTCAATATTTTTACACATGTCCAATATTTTGTTATTGCCAAAAATGGCACTTAAAGTTTTAATCCATTCCCTGGAAGACATTCAATATTTTTGACCACCCTTACAGTATAACTAGATGGTTGTCATCTTTCAGCCTACCTAACCCCCTCGGTAATCACAATAGATCATTTTTTTGTTGTGAGTAATTTAAGCCATATTCCCAAGCCTTCAAGCATATCTAGTGTCTATCTGACTGGAAATCCCCTAAGCAAGTTGTGAGTCATTCAATCACTGAAAAGGCTTGGAAGCATTTCTACTAGGAAATAAATCCCTTACAACATTTTATTATTACACAGTTTTTTTGCAGGCTTGGAAGAGAGAGACCTCAGGGAATGGTTGAATTTGTGGTTTATGCCAATACCTGTGAAAACAGCTTAGTAAAATTGTCATGAAAATTTACTTCCACGGGAACAAAACCCATGCAACTGCCCTTACTAGACGATGAAAGTTAAAAATAATTATTATTATATTTTACTTGAACATCCATCAAAGTAACTCCCTTCAGGAAAGTAGACTAATGCAAAGCTGTGTTTAGCTAAGAATCATATAGCTTGTAAATTGGACAAGAAGGGGGGGGGGGGGATAAGCCAGGTTCCAAAATAGAAAGTGAGTCCCATGGATCTACAATTCCCTTGTAAAAGATTTTATAGGATGGGTTGTAGAAAAGAGGCTGAGGCAGTCGGCCAACAATATTAAGGTATCTATTGAAGTCACAGATGCACTTCTTCTCCATGAAAATTGAACCCTGAAAGCGTAATCCCCCGATTGCTATTGTAAGATTGCTATTGTAAGATGCAAATTGCAAACAGGTTGTAGGAAGGATGAACATGGGAGAGTAGATACCATAGAATACTGCTTGTATCAAGTCAGACCATTGATCCATCAAGCTCAGTACTTGCACTCACTGGCAGCGGTTTCAACTTGAACCTGGGACCTTCTGCATACAAAGCTTTCTTCTACTATCACTGAGACACAGCCCTGCCCCTCCTGCAGCTCTGCCTTCATGGCTGCTTCTCCTCACAGCTCTTCTCTAATTTGTTGCATCTCCTTTTTTCTTAATTCAAATATCTCTTTTCCTCTCTGTCTCAGCTCCTGAAACTTCTCAATCTTCCTACTTGGAGATGGATCCTGTGAGTGGATCTAGTGTTTATCTCATTTGTAAAGCAACTCCGGGTGCCCGTTTTTTAAAATATAGAGTAGCAATGGCAGAAGGAACGTTTAACCATTTCCCCGCCACACAGATTTTCTGATGTATATCTTCCGCTGCTTTTGGGGGGTGGGGTGGGGTGGGAATAACTATCTGTATTGTAAAATGTCAGGAGATCCAGTCATGGCTTTCCCATACCACATCTGTCTTTGGCTGTCCAAAAAGGATCAACCAGGTGGAATGAGGTTTAAAAACACTTCCAGGATTGCCATATATTTTTGCTATAAAAAGAATCCAGATGTGGAAAGACATCAAGACTTCAGCTTCTTCAGAAGACCTCTTTCCTAGGAACATGAGGGGACAAAGCAAGTAGAAGGCATCAGTGAACAGGCAGCATAGAAATAAGGGAGAAGGGCGATAAAGTTTAAGAACATAAGAGGAGCCGTGCTGGATCAGACCAAAGTCCAACTAGTCCAGCATTCTGTTCACACAGTGGCCAATCAGCTGCTCATGGGAAACCCACAAGCAGGACATGAATGGAACAGCACCCTCCCACCCAAGTCCCCCAGCAACTGGTGTACAACAGCATACTGCCTCTTATAGTAGGCGATCACTCGTGACTGAGTAAGATTGTCTTCCAGGATAAAATTACAAGAAGAAAATTATAGAAGAGGTAATTCTGAAAGATTGTGTAGACTGTAGCGATGAGGACTGTGGAGTAAGTGACTGTGGAAGCCAATTCTAGATCCACACAGCTTCCCACAGTGAGGACACAGGTTACCAGGTGGAAGATGGTCCTGTAAAGGATTCGTTTGACGTGCTTTTCGCTTAGCACGTTTCTCCCTTTCACCTTGCACTCGGGCTTCTTCAAAGTCCATGGAACCTTTGTGAAAGGCCAACCTCCAGTTAGATCGTTCATGGGCCAGAGCTTCCCAGTTTTCGATGTTTATATTGCATTTTTTTAGATTAGCTTTAAGAACATCTTTAAACCTCTTATACTGACCACCGATATTCCGCTTTCCATCTTTGAGTTGGGAATAAAGTAACTGCTTTGGGAGACGGCAGTCAGACATTCGAACAACATGACCAGTCCATTAAAGTTGGCGTTGAAGGATCATTTTTTCAACGCTAGTAGTCTTTGCTTCTTCCAGTACACTGACCTTTGTTCGCCTATCTTCCCAAGTAATTCGCAGGATTTTCCTGCGAAAATCTATGTAAAGGCAACGTTGATGTGTAACTATGCAACTATGTAAAGGCAATGTTGATGAAATCTTTCAAGGAGGTGGAAATGACGTTTATAGATAGTCCATGTTTCACAGGCATACAATAAAGTTGGTAATACAATGGCTTCATAAACCAGCGTTTTGGTCTCCTTACAGATATCCCGATCCTCGAACACTCTATGTTTCATTCGAGAAAACGTGGCACTTGCGGAGCTCAAACGATGCTGGATTTCACTATCAATGTTAGCTGTAACAGAAAGATAGCTGCCAAGATAGAGAAAACGATCGGCATTTTCCAATATTGCTCCACCAAGCTGGATAGATGGCATCACCAAAGGGTTAACTTGCACTCGCTGATGAAGCACTTCCTGATAAAGCACTTTGGTTTTTTTGATGTTAAGTGAGAGGCCAAGTTTTTCATATGCTTCTGCAAAAGCATTTAGGATATACTGGAGGTAGCATATAGCCATCAAGACTAGTAGCCATTGATAGTCTTATCCTCCATGAAAGACATATTGAATACAGATTGTGTATTCACTAGTCCTATGCAGGTGTTACAAAACTGAAAGCATTGAGGGGATATGGAGAAGCATGTATAGCCCTTCCCCTTCCACCCTCAAGCTCTGTGCTGACTGAGAAGTAGGGTGGCAATACGGCCCCTTTGCAGAGGACTGTCCTCTGTTTGAAGGGTTGTCCTGTCCAAGTCCAGTTTAAAGATAAGAACCATTGGAAGGAAGAGCTGGGGTCCTGAAATTGGCCATCAGCAGTTAGCACCAGGACAGAAGACTGAATAGGCAGGCACACAAAGGTCACCTGGTCACATCCTTCCCCACTATGAAATTGTATTTCTATTAAAATTATCATAATTATATCTAAATTTGCATTTATACATGTAAATTAGCATATGCAAATTTTAATACAAATCGGTGCCTTCTTTTGTCCTCTTTTTTTGGTGATGCATAAGTGGCCACCTACATGGGAAGGTCTGTGGAGAGACATTGACTGGGTTCAGACAACATGATAACCCACACTGAAGGGGGTTATCGTGCTGTTCTGAACCCAGCTGCGCTAACAAGCTGTGGCTTGTTAACCATGAACAACCCATCAAGAGAATCCATGTTTTGTTGTTGGGTTGTGAACTGTGGGTTGTTCACCATTTTTTTCTCGGTTGGGTTCAGACAACACAATAACCTACGTTTCAACAACCCATGGTTCAATGACAAGCCACACTCAACCCATACTCACCCTTGAATGTGGGTTATTGTGTTGTCTGAATCCAACTACAGTTCTCCATGTGATCAGGAGCTTTGCTCTTACCCTTTTGCATTTTGTGACCATATGGCTTTTGAACATTGCTGGCAATTCTGCCTCTTGTACCTAAATTTGTTTGCCCCCTTCCAGTTAGACCTGAAATGGCATCCTTGCTAGCTCCCGTCCACTATCTTATTTAGAAAAACCAAGGGAGACCCTGTGACCTGCTACTGCAATTGGACAGCCTCACACAGTAGAGGGTGGCCCCACAAATCCAGTTCACAAAGAGAGACCCCCTTCTTGGAGTCTGTTAGTAGCTTATTCTGGAGCAAGCAAAAAAAAGGATTCTTAAAATATTAGTCCAGGGAAGACTAATAAAACTGTTGCCTGCACCTTCTGGAATATAACTTTTTGCATGTTGCAGTTGAACAATTCAACCTAGGTTGCTCCTGTCAGAAAAGGCTGGAATACGGGTCTTGTTCACCACACTCCTTGGATCAGTCTGCCCCTACAAACTGCCCCCCAACATTCTTTGAAGAGAATTTTTAAAAAAACAACAACCCTCATCTGTTCTCCTTGGCTTTTAATTGAAAACTTATTTGCTGCTGATGGATGTTTTGATATTGTATTTTATTGAATCTGGATTTAGTTAAAATGGTTCATGTTTAATATGATTAATATGTTTGTATTGTTTTTATGCTGTAAGCTCCCTTGGGAAGACTATCCCTTGAAAGGTGGCTAAGAAATTGATTAAATAAATAAAATAAACATTCTTCTAGTTTTTCCAGCTCAGTTCCCAAAAGACTCTACCAGTGCTTCCAGAGGGAAAGCTCACTTCGGACAAACATAAGCGCTTGTAGCAAAAGCTTTAGATTTCACTATCCACACCCACCCTTCTTCCTTCATGCTTGGTTGTACCCAGGTAGAGCCTTGCTCCTAAACACCAGAAAATATCTGAAGAATCCCAAGGCCTCTCTACAGAGGGCAGCCTATCTTTTCACAGGCAAAGGCAATGCCCTTCTGTAAGCCACCAGAACTTGTAATCCTAGCCCCATGGCCACACAACAGGGCTGTCATGCAAATGGCTAACTTAAGACAACACAGAGAGTAGGATGAGAGATGAAATTGACATCTCCATGGGGCTCATGCTTTCTCAACACAGCTTGACCTACACTTTGAGAACTGTGGTCTTAAAAAGCAAGTAATTTCAGGACCCATCATAGCACCAGGTTTGTGACAAGACAGATAAAAAAAGGGCATTTATGACTCAGCAGCTTGGCTCATTGGATACAGCAGCACTTGCATGTGGAAAATAAGGGTTCAAGTCAATCCATTCTTTCTCTCAGCCTTATTCCCAAACTGTAAAATGGAAATAATATTCTTTCACACATCTAAGGCTGTCTGTACATTGCAAATTTAATGTCACTCCCTCTAATAGCTAACTCAGGAGGTGAGTGCCAATAGGATTGGAAGACTGTCATGGTTGGGTTGTAGCAGTAGTCTGATATGAGCCAGGAGCTTGGAACCAGAAGCTATGTGACAAGCCAGTAGTCAGGACCAAAGGACAAGTTGAGATTGAAGGGCAAACCAGGAGGTAGGATTGAGGGAGGAAGCCAGGAATCAGGAAAGAAGAGTCAGGACACCAAAGGAGAAACCAGGAGCAAGACCCAATAAACATCAAAGAGCAAATTAGAAGTCAGGACTGAAGAACATGTCAGGACTGAATGGCAAACAAGGAGCAAGCCAGAAGTCAGGACCAAAGAGCAAATTAGAACCCAAGGACAAGCCAGGCACAACTGAAGAACAAAGGGTACAGGAAAACAACAGAGCTCAGGAAGCCCATGTTGCTCCAGAAAAGCTCAGTTGGAACAAAAAGCCCTTTCTATTCCTTCCTGACCAGGAGGATTGCATGGCCAGCCTGGATGGGCAGAGTCAGCCCAGTGCCAGAAGATTCTTCACAGAGAAAGCTGTCATCTACAGATCAATGGTTCACCACATGGGGCAACCATACATGGATCCAGCAGGACCAAATATGGCCACTGAGAAATGAGGAGGAGGAATCAGCCTGTTCGAAAGAAGCTTGAGATTTGCAGAAGTACATTAAAGAAAATCTAAGGGTTTTCAGCCCCTTTCCCCAAAACAGCCAAATGAGGATTAGTATGTTCAGTACCCATGGAATGCTGAAGGTCAGTTGGAAAAGAAAAATGGAATGGAGGTGAGGATACACTGCAACGTTTTGTTCCAGGCCCACTTTGTAAGCCAGTAATATTTGTCAAAAATATATCTTGTTTGTTGCGCAGAGAGCTTTATCATCTTTTTATCTTGTTCGTCCAATACCAATCTGAAGAGAGAGGGTTTTATTCATCTCATGTAGTAAAAAGATTGAGAGGTGGTAACTCAGAGCGAATTCATGGGTGTGTAGGAATATGAACCAAAGTCTCCCAGGTCTTTGCCTACTTTAATAACAACCTGATTGCCCTGAATTTTAGGATGCTGGGGTAGAGGCGGTGGCTAATTATTTTAATTCCTTTTGCAATTCATATCTTAAATATTAATTAATATTTGACCATTTCAGTGAGACTGTTTAATAAAATGTTTATAAATGGTTGAATTTTTGATATGTTTATTAACTGAATTGTTTGATTAAATTATTAATATGTTGGTGTATGAACTGTTTAACTGTAGATTTTTCCCCATTAATTTTTTTATTGTGAGTCTCAAAAATCAAAACAAAAACAAAATAAAAACAAACAATACAATAAAATAAAGTATTAGTTTTCTTACATGAAATTTGAATAAATATTACAATGAATACAAATGTACTATGTACTCCTATATATTTTATGTATAGCAAAATATACTACTATTCATAGACATAGTTATGCATAGACTTCAACTAAGGCAGCCCATATATCCATATATTTATCAATTCGTAGATTACACCTAAATACCACTTGTTCAAAAATTGAAAGTATCGTCAAATGCTCAACCCACTGTATTATCGAAGGCAGCCATTTGTCCTTCCAATGTTGTAATATTACGTAGTCTTTTAGCTGTCAGAAGGGTGCGGAGAATCCATTTATGTTGACCTTGTGTTAAGTTCCAAGAGATGGGTAGATAATTAAGAAGAACATGCGTGTCCATAAATATTAAAGAACTTTTTGTCACAAAGTTTATCTGTATTATTTACCTCCTCCGCAAAAGAAGCAGCCATTGGACATTGCCAAAACATATGAGTGAGAGAAGCATTAGCTATATTACACCTCCAACAATTAGCCAATTTAGATAACCCCTTATTAAAAAGATGTTGTGGCGTCCAATATACCTGAAACATCAGTTTTTGCTGAATTAAATGTAGCCTGTGATCCATTACCCCTTCTGAAATAGATGCCAAAGAAATGATCCATTGATTGGGCAAAATATTACACTCCAATTCATTATTCCATTCTTGCTTAAGACCCTGTGTATCACATTTATTCACTGATAATAAATATTTATAAACATGAATTGTGGGTTGCTATAGCTGTTCAGCCTCAATCAATACTTCCAATAACAGGGGCTCTGAAGCTGTAAAAGCAGCAGGGCCAAACCTAGATTCTAGCAGATGTGTCAATTGCATGTATTGCCATTCTGCCATAGCTGGCAGATCATATTTAGCATGCAAAACAGAGAATGGCAGAAAATTATCATTGGGACCTACAATTTGATCCAAAGTAAAAATCAGCCTGTCCATCCAAGTCCACGAAACAAACATGTTCGTTTAAGAACTGTTTATTGTAGATGTGTATTTTAACTGGGATAAGTTTGGAATTCAGAATTAAAACATTTCATAATCTTGCTAAAATGGATGACCCAAAATCAATGAGATATTCTCCAAGGGCAAACTGTCAGCATCTCCTACTACATATTGGCAAACTTTACCTCCCCCTGTCAGTTGAACAGAGTTCCACCAGGGATTAATCTGATTTGATTACACAGCTTGCAAAACAAGCAAGGCACTGGATGCCTCACTATTAAAACCTCATTAAGAGTCATGTATAAGTTCAGGCACTCTACTTGGAAGGGGATTTTTTAAAAAAACTACGAACATTTAATAAAGTGTTTGGAGCAGTATATAAACGTTGTAAATAGACAAGCTGCAGCACCCACCGCAAATTAAGAGGCAGGGAGGCTATCAGTGATCTACATAGACAGGCATAAAGTGCGAACACTGGCTGCTGTTCTTTCTTTGCACAGAAGGTCCACCTGCTTCCCACACTGGCCAACCAGACACTTCTGAGAAGCCCACAATCAGAACACGAGGACAATAGCCTGTGCCAGCTCCAGGTTTTGGGGGGGGGGCTTGTGCAAAACCGCTTTAATGGGTCCCATCACTCAGTCTGTATCTTCCCTGTCACCAGCTGCTGCCACTCTTCATGTTTTCTGCTTGCTTGCCAAGCAGAGAGCCAGTGAACAAGCAGACAGCAGCAGCTACCACTGGTCCTTCTCACCACTGCTGCTTGCTTTCTTGCTTGAATGGTGGCGAAGAGATTGATAAAGTTTTCCCATCCCAGTTCCTCAAAGACTCCACCAGTGCTCCCAGAGGGGGAAGCTTAGTTTGGACAAACAATTGTTGGCAGCAAAAACTGCTGAGACTACTAATCCTCAGATCGGTTGTACCCAGGGAAAGCAACGGCCTTCCTCCTAAACACCAGGAAATATCTGAATTGTTCCAAAGCCTCTTTGTAGAGGACAGCCTGTTTTCACAGGTAAAGGCAATGTCCTTCTGTAAGTTCCAGCTTGTGGCAGTGAATTCCATAAATTACATGATGTTAAGTGCTTCAATCTGCCCTCAATCTACTGCCAATCAGTTCAAACAACAACAACAGGTAAGAGCTGACTGTTTCTCTCTGCCTTTGTTGTTGAATAAATATATTCAACTGGAAACTGGAGTTTAGTTATTTTGCATTGCCTAAGGTTGGTCTCATTCAAGTGCTGGACGGCTTGGCATACATGCTAACCTGGTTTTCACGGAGATCAAAGGAAGTTCTGGAAAACGGGCGTTCCCTTCTCTATAAGTGTAAATATCTAAACCTGCCCCAAGCTCAGGTTTAGACTTAATAATCATGGGTGGTGGCAGCAAATTCCCCTAAATAAACAAAGGGTGTTTGCTCCCATGTTACACTACGTGACTCCAGTGGCACATGCAAAAAGCATTGTAACTATACTTGAACACCATGCCCAGGCATATAACGAAAGGAACAAAATGCTAATTCAGTCATCTAATGCTCACATTTTGACTGAAGGATTACGTACTTAGGAGAGAAAAAATGCTCTACTGCACCATCCCAAATTCAAGTTGCTTCACATTGATCCACTTTAGCACCCACCCCTCTGCTGCTGTGTGGGCAGCACTGGCATTCGTATGTCACCAGCCTCCACTGCAAGAGGCAGCAATTGTCTGGCTGTGAAGCTGTGAAGCATTGCACATGTCATGATGACCGTCACAACCAGTTGGGGTTGTGTCCTTTGACTGGTGCAATGCAAGATTCTTATTCTTAAACACATTTTCAATGCCACAAATGCATGCATTCTTAAGGCAGAAGTGCTGAATGCTTCAGAGACCTCCTTGGAACCACTACCTGAAGCATTCAGCATATCCACCTTAAGCAGCAACCATGCTCCTTAAGGTGGACACAGTGTTATAATCACATCATGGGGTGGGTTAGGATTTTTTTATTTAAAAAATTATACTGTTTTAATTGTGTAAGTCTATTTTATTGTTGAAGGGTACATCGCCAAGGGTGGCTGGGTGACCGGCCAGATGGGTGATTAAAAAATGTAATAAATCATCATCATCATCATCATCATCATCTTATGCATTATAGAAAACTGTCCAAAGTACAACAAACGGTTGACAGACAGCCACTCCGTGGTGCTTCTTTAATAATCTCAGTAGTTTTGTCCTCAACACATTACCAGCTAGCTTGAAGACACATGGAAACACAGCATGCAAGATCTGAACAGCCATTAGCAGATACTCGTTTTATTAACAGATCTCAGGATCCAAGCCATGAAAAGTAGGTGGAAGACAAATATACAAGAAATATATGGAAGGGATATTCATGGCCAATATTCAGCTCAGATAACTTACATCCTATGAAGTCTTCCCTGGTGTGTTGTGAAAACTTTATTCCAAAAGCCAAAGTACGTAAGTCTAAATTTATTTTCCCCTCTGATATGCTTTAACAGTCATACCACTACCGGCTTGAACATTAAAAAACAAACATGCAAGCCTAAGAGTTTTGAATAAACACATTTTATTTTATTTTGATGTTTGAGCAGTCCAAACAAAAAGTTGTCAATATAATATAAATACAAAAAGTATTTAAAGCACATCATTGACAGCCAACTACATGGTATGCGAGAACTACAGCAAACCTCACAGGAGCAGTAGAATATTGGACTTGGTGAATAACAATAATGACTCCTAGGGCAAAGCATGTTCACATATACAGGGTATGTAGACTTTCTGAAATAAAACTGAAATTGTACACAACTTCAGGTCTTTGCACTAACAGATATGTATTTGTTTTAAAGTAGTACTTCTATATAGGCACACATCAGTGTTCTGCTTGTTTCCAGAATTTAAAAAGAAACTCGATAAAAAGGAAAGTCTCCAGTTTTTAGGTTTCACTCCTGCAACTATCTGGAGGAACAACTAAACAAACAATAGAAACAGAAACAAATGACATCTTAGATTCAAGGAAAAACATGGAGAACATAATATTCTAATATTGGGCTGGGATCCAGAGACACATACAGCTAATTTCCACAGCCCCAAGCAGGGGCTGGTTTTGTGTTTCTTGGGAAGCAGCTCCCAAGAAACCACCTTTCACAGATAAATAGGAACCTCAAAAACAGCTTGCAAAGGGGCATGGCAGCCTGCTTTTCAAGAGGAAGTCAAATATCCCATTGGGTTTGGCTAATGTAATTCTCTGGATCCCAGCCTCAGATTACAGTCCAAGACACTTGCTTGTAAGAAAATCTCTTTATGACAAAAAGGCCTGTTCACACGTAAAGACAACCCAGAGTGTAGAGTATGGGTTGTTATTGACTCATGGGTTGTTGTGTGTGAACCCTACACTATGGTTTAACAATGGGTTGTTTACCATGAACAACACAGGAAGAGAACCCATGGTTTGTTGCTGAGTTATGAATTCCTGGTTGCTCATGGTTAACAACCCCATGAACCATAGTGCAGGGTATGCACATAATGGCAACCCATGATTCAACCCATACTCTGGATTGTCATTACTTGAGAGCCAGGTCAATGAGACTTACCCCAAATATTATTTTAGATTGGTGCCCCAACATGGCAAAACAGTCACGTGTCAGCTGTTCAATGTTTAAAACTGAAAACCCTTAGTCAAATCACATGTGTGTACCCAAGAACAAAGCTTACTAATTCAAGAAGAAATCACAGTTCACTTTGAAGTAGAACTTTCGATTACATATGTTCACAATATGTATGTTTGCTCCTTGGTTTAATGCTGTTTGTGTGTGGAATTTTAAACACAGGAAGTAAAATTTGGAAAATACAAACCTACTTGTAAAGGGAATCTACTATGGCTTCTTCCCATGATGTATATGTAACTAAACCAAATGTTAAGTGCAAAACACTTAAGAAACAGATTGACACACCAGATACCGTTCCCCCCCCCCCCCCAGATGATCTTTTCTACGTTGGCATGTACTGTAGTGCCACCTTCTGGTCAAGCTTACTGTATACATACTTATTACTTAAAACTGAGCCATTGTTTCAAGCAGAATATAGCAAGGTTTCAGTTATATTGTGCAAATTGGGTGTATGAAGTAGTTTTCAAATATTAATTGTCCTTGTGGTTTAAACTCACTATATCATAAAGATACATCTTGCTTAGGAATATAGCCAACTCACTATTAATGAGGAATAAGTTCTCCTTGTATTAAATTAAAATGGTGTTGACTTCAGTTGCTCCCCACTTTCCATCGAGTCAATACTTCAACGATTTCCTTGTTTAATATACGAGGAAAGCTACGCTCAGCCTCTTTGGGAAACAGTTCAGAGGTATCCAAAAGGTTTCTTAAATATATGTAATTGGTTAAATAATTACTACATAAAAATAATTATCCCAGAATCTAAAAACCAGATGTGAAGATTGAAAAGCCACAGTAAAATATTAATAAGGGAAAACTATTCACCCATCTCCAGCTGTTAAAGATAGAAATGCACCAAACTGTATACTCTGATCAGGGCAGAACCATCACTCTTTATTCATGGGGCAGGGAGGGGAGAAGAGCTATCTGCTGCAGAGCAATCGCCACATCCATTGCCCTGCCGTTTCACTGTGGGCGAGGCGGGAGGTGAGAGGCCATTCTTTCTCCATTCCTCCCACTGTAGTCAATTATGGGAGATGCCATAGAATCCCACTGTTCTGTGGACATGTCAGGGGGAACAACACAGCGTCTTCACACCCACCACCGACCCACCCTGTTTCCCTCCACTCTGTTGCTGGGACCTTTCTGCCAGGTTAGGTGTCATCCTGTTAGCATACCCCTGTCTCCACTGGCAAGAACGACACCACTTACACCATTTACACCACTTCCTGTGGCCCTTCAGCCAGCTTCTGGCTCAGGTTAGGATGATTCCTTAAGGCAGCTAAACCAAAACCCACAACTTCTATCTGATTTCAGTAAGGAGGGTAGGTTTCCTACGTATTCTAATTTAACCTCTATTAGGATCATAGCATAAGTGAAACATAGCTGTGATAGCAGAAAGATTCAGGAGGAATTGTTCACTTCATCACACATCACTCTCCTAGCTTTGTAAAACAATAACAAACATTCAGCCCATGAAGACTTCCTAATTAAAATAATAGAAGTTCCCAGTGTTATTAGAACATTTCCATTAAGCCCAAGTCACTTATTGATCATTTCATTTACTTTGGAATTAAACAAAAAGTGTGGATTCATGCAGTTGGTTTTGTATGAATGCTTACAATATTAAAGTTTCTATGCAGAGGGATACTCATAGAACCAATTTCTGAAAGTGGTGAACGTGATAAACTTAGGAGCCATCACAATTTTAATGAACTAGATTTTAAGTTGGTCTAGAATGAGTTTAGAGTTTAATCCCTTTGGACAATTAATTTCCATTGGAATTCTACCACACACTGACTTCACAGTATTTGCACAGTGGAAAAGAAAAAAGGTTGGTTGCCTGAATCCACCTGAGTATAGAAGTAGAAAAGATAATAAAAGCTCTGCTTCCTAACAAAATACTACATTACATAATTTGGCTTTTATATTGTCCTGCAAGACAGTTGGCATTTCTTACCCATGGGTTTACATAGAACGATAACCCAGGGTTTTTAAAAACCCTGGATTGTTGTGATCTAGTATACTGGCTGGTTCACACTGCTTGTTCACTCCTGCTTGGCTCCTTCTGCTAAACAACCCAGTTAGCTGCTCCCCACTGGCAGTGGGAGCTATTGAGCAGCATAAACTGGCTCATTCACAACCCAGGGTTTAAACTCTACGTGCAAATTGGACCATTGTTACCAGCAGTAAAATATTTGCTACAAATATTTAGAAGCAGGAAGGAGCTAGCTTAACACAGAGGTTGTTGGGGAATAGTTTGTTTAAATAGGTTTTCATATTCATCCTTGAACTAATGTGACTACATCTGCCAAGTTTACAGTAATATACATATAATGGCTATAATGAGATCACTTATATTAAGGAAAATAAATTATATTGTCTGCTCCCTGCTGAAAAGATCTGGCAGACGGTCACTGTGCTTCAGAAGTGGCCTTAACAAGTAGTAGTGCTAAACACTATCATCATCCTAAAGGTTGCAAGCCTATAGTGAGATTTCTGCCACAGAATGGAGGACACAGAGGACCAGGAAGAAACAGTTTTTCTAACTCTATACACATTAGACATTCCAGCATTATTTCCAAATAGTCTAGTAAATCTAGGTTCTCCACAGCTCACAGGGGAATCAAATCTTATGTTTTAAGATTTTTGCATGAACTGAACACTACTTCCAAAGACGTAGGGACAAAATGAAGGGCACACGCTTACTACCAGAATGGAGCACTAAGTCCCCCTGGTGCAAGGGTGCAAGATTCAAGCACAATTGACATCAATAGACTTCGGGCTGCAGTCCTATACACACAAACATGGGAGTAAGCCCTACTGAACTAAGTGTGGCTTACGTCTGAGTAAGTAAGTATATGAGTGCACCATTAAAAGTAGTTCACTATGACAAGAGGTCTAAAACACGAGAAGGGTAAGGGAGTTACAAGCCAAAAAAGTCACGAAAGTGCAAGAGAGCCACATTTTTTAGAAAAGAGTCATTTCACTAAATGCACATTAATAAATTCACAATCTTTTCCCCTGGAGTCATTACCAGTTATACTAGTGAAGTAATATTCAACTAGAAAGTTACAGCCAAGTTAGGATGGAAATTTGTTTAAAGCAGCTACTGTATTGTAGTTACAGGACAGATGTTAAGGTAAAATGTATGATTTTAGGTATTTATTGTTAGAACACTAAAGTAGAATATTCATAATACTTTGAATAAGTAGCTTTGTTAAAAAAGAAAAGATGACAATGTAGCTAGTATGAGTAAGCAAAGACCTTCTCTTAAAATATAAGAGAGCATGCTATATAGGAAGTTTTAAAATAGGCTCTCAAAGTCAAACATTCTGAAAAATGTAGGAACTTTCACTTGCATGGTCTTCTGCAAAGTGCTTCTGGATGAAGCAAGGAACAAAACAAAAGGGGATGCTTAAAACCCAAGGAATTCAGTTATCCTCTCTTATCTGGTTAATACCGAACCACAGTATTAGCACTTGATTTTAACATGGCAAAAATACACCCTACATATTCTTGAGATCTCGAAGAGTTTTGGTATTCTACTTAATGCAGGTTTGAGGTTAGTCCAGGAACAAGTCATAGATGAATTAAACTTGTACAAAGCTAGCATAATGCTGAGTGACTGAGCACTTGATATCTTGCCCTGTGTTTGTTGGTTCTCATGGATTTCAAAGCAACATACTATACATCCTTCCAACAAACCAAGCCCAACATTCAGTTTCTCTTTGCTAGTAGGAAGGGTTGCCTTATCCAACAAGGCCATGATCCTTAACACAGTTAGAAGTGTTTAAATCCCAATGGGATTTATGGGCACAAATTGTACATAGCCCAAGAGAAGAGTGTTCCATTTCAGGTGTACCTTTTTAAGGTTCTTCTCCGTTTCTGTGGTAGAAAATAATTAGAGCAAGTAAAATAATATGCCCCTGCAGCACTAGGGAGTCCCACGGTCTGTTATTAAAGCAACCAGAACTCCATACATTTTTTCCCCACCTGCCCTCCCCATCTCTATTAAAATAAAGGCCACCTTTGCTGTAGTGAATAACCTAGGTTTCCCTGTCAGACCCCTTGAGGTAGTAAACTGGGAAGCTTAATGTGAATCTTCATCTTTCACTTTATTTCAAGCTGCAACATGGAGTTTCAGGCATGAGCGATTATGGATCTGCTTTATATGGACTCGGGCACACCCTTCCAACTGGTTACTAGGCAGTAACAGAAAATAAATTTGAAAGCAGCAATGAATGAGAGTTGAAAAGAGATGTACGCTTTGCAATAAGAACACGTTATGACCCTCCTTGCTCACAACCAAGTCCCTGATGCTCACTGCATAGCATTAGAAAAGTTGACACAACAGGAGAAAATTGCAATTGAAATACGAGGCATTTAAAGGCAATCCCTTAGGAGCAGCTTCAGATTATCGCATTGCAAAAGATGCCATATGATAAGGCAGCACGATTGAGCATGACTGCCTCTTGTCAGTCTTCTATTTTGTCCACAGCTGCATATTCTTGATAGATTTTTCTCCTGCCCTCCACAACAGAGTTCATGGTCCACTGCAAGCTTTTGGTCTTCCAACTTCCTAAAGATAGCTGGTAGTACTGCTATCCATTGAGTAAGTAGACTACCACTTCATATGTAGACATCATTATAGCTGTGTTTGGTATCTGTCTAACCAAATGTGTTGTTAGGCCACGATACAGAGAGCCATAGCCTTCTTCTCGTACAAGCAAAGATAGTGTCTGGAAAAAAGACCTGTATTTTGTTCCTTCTTCTCGTAGCCTTGTTCGTACAACCTCTGCATAAATGAAGGGGGGAAATTATTTTGATAGTAACTTTCAAATTACACAAAGAATAATGTGAACTGTAGGAACTAAAGAAGTGGAGACAATATACAGATACCATAGTATTTAAAACATTCACAGTTTCTTGGTAGAATTAGGACACTTGCTTATTTCTATAATATATTATTTTCAAGCATTGTGAACCACATTTTTAAACAGTTCTCAAAATGTAAAAGCCAATAAAGCAGCATTAAAACAATAAAAGAAAAAAACAGAAAATATTAAAACCTAAAATACAATTCTCAAAGCCAAAATTGGGAAACAAATTTAAGGACAGTGAAGTATTGACTATCCTCCCAAATAACAGTAAGACAGAATCATGCAGTTCTTCAAGAGAAGTTTTTTCTACAGTGTGAGTGTCACATCTGAACAAGCCCTATCCTGCATTCTCACGCACCTTCTTTGCATGAAGGATAGGATATGAAGCAGAATCTCTCCTGCTTATCTAAGAGAATGGGCAGGGATATACAATTTCTGGAAATGTTGAAGACAGGAGGAAAACCTGAAATTTGGGGGAGGGGGGATATGCAATACAGTAATACCTTGGATTGCAAGTAACTTGGTCTGAGAGCGTTTTGCAAGACAAGCAAATTTTTAAAATAAATTTTGACTTGATAAACAAGCGACGTCTTGCAATACAGCCCAAGGGTTCTGGGTGGCTTGTCAACCATCCCAACAACCTACCCTCACCAAATTCACATGTAACAACAAATTACGGTGCCCCCACCCCCATCATGGCTTGAATATTCAAAATGGCGGCCGCTGCTGTGACAAGAAACTCCGTAGGGAAATTCACCCACAGTGATTTTTTTCTTGTTACGTGTGAACCAGGTCAATATCAGGGGAAAGCCCTAAAAAAATAAGTACAGTAATACCTTGGATTGCAAGCCTAATTCATTCCGGAACTGTGCTTGTAATCCAAAACACTCTTATATCAAAGCAAGTCTCTGGTGGGCGTGAGCGGGGCCGATTTTGGCCTGCTCGAGGCGAGCGGTTACATCCCTACCATTAGGGTTGCAGGTGGCTTGTCAACCTACCCCAACAACCCACCCTCGCTAGGTTCATACATAACCAACTACAGCATGCTCCTGCTGCAGTTTGAATATTTAAAATGGCTGTGACAAGAAACTCTATGGGGAAGTTCACCCATGGTGGCTTTTCACTGTGTGTGAACCGGGACATAGCACATATTATGTAAAACTTAGTTTGCTCATAAAATTATTCTATTTTGTAAATTAAATGTAAAAATAGAGTTTATTCAGATAATAATTACAACTTTACTAATTGAGTTTACTTTTAAATGTTTCATTTTAATGATAATTTTATGAGCAAACAAGTTATACATAACTGGTTCCTAATTAATGCCTGACCAGAGGGAACTTCAGCAAGTACCGTAGTTCCTGAAACATCTGAATCATCCTAGAAGCCAGAAGCAGGAAGAGCTGCAGGTAGAGCAAGACTGGTATACAGCATCTCTTCCTGTTTGTGAGGAATTGGTTGGGATGGAGTTTAGGACAATCTGGTCTGGAGGAAAAGCTATTGAGAGCTTATCTAGCTGTGGAAGGCTCTCTTACCTATTAGAAATGGTAACCAAGCATATTTAATTTAAGAACCTTTAAGCAATCTCAACTTATTATTTGAAGAATGACTTTTTATTCCCTTTTGTAAATAATTCCCCTTAATAAACATCATAATTTTTGTTCATTTTGAATTTGTTTCTATTGATATAGTCAATCCCATGCCTACCCCAAAGGAACTAGGCTATTGAATTTCTTTTAGGTGGAGAGTACTTTGGTGGTAGTGGTTAAAAGGTTTTATTGCTAAGGCCGCATTCCGTAATGATGAGTGTAATTGGCAACTATTAAAAATGATGGCACTGAGTTCCATAGACTGAAGTCTTAATGGGTTTATATATTTACTAATTAATCAATTAATTAAAGATAGGTGGGATAACCCACATGTTGTTCTGTCACATGTGGTGTTAGTGGCAAGATAACCTATAATTTCTCTCTCACATGTGAGTTTTAGGACTACATTCATTCATTGCTACAGCATCTAACCACAACAAGCCCAGGAACACAGGCCTCTATAGAACAAAACACAGACTATCAAGAATCCACATTTTCTTCACACATTGATATGGTAGCTCTACTCACATGTTGGGAAACCAAGCATGGTGTGGAGCATCCCTAAATATCTTTCAATAAAATATACATTTGATCAATAATTTTAATAAGGAATAGAAGAAGTGACTATGCTGGATTTAAAGAAGATTGTTTAAAAAAAAGAAAAGAAAAAAAATCTCCTATGGCTTCATAGGAGAGCCAGTGTGGTGTAGTGGTGAGTGTTGGACTGGGACTCGGGAGATCCAGGTTCTAGTCCCCGCTCGGCCATGAAACTTACTGGGTAACTTTGGGCCAGTCACTGACTCTCTGCCTAACCTACCTCACAGGGTTGTTGTGAGGATAAAATGGAGAGAAGGAGGAGGACTATGTAAGCCGCCTTGGGTTCCTTTCAGGAAAAAAGGCGGGGTATAAATATAATAAATAAATAAATAAATAATAATAAATAAACATTTCCAGAAAATTTACATCTATAGTCTTACATAAAAGTCTTCCTGTTACGTAGTTTTTATAACTCATTTTGGGAGAGCAAAGGCTGGGTAACAACATATGAACACTTTGACTTAATTTGTTTTTCATCATTCTAAATGAAAATATTTCATAATCCAAAAACATTCAATTTTTCTAATTTGGAGATGTGGCGAAACAAAAAAGGGTTCTTGGAAAAAACACTTTCCCCACCATTTTTTTCCAGGCCTCCCCCCCATGCCTTCACATCTCTAGAAGGGATATATGGAAGCTGGCACTTTCTAGGATATACCTAGGGTATACCAGGGTCCAAACCATTCAGGGCTTTAATAGTCCAAATCAATAGTGCCTGGAAGCAAGTAGCCAGCCAGTGCAGCTGATCCAGGATCAGCATTATATGCTCTCTATGCCTCATGCCTGTTAAGAGGTAGACCACTGTAACTGAACCAGCCACAGCTTCCAAGCCATCTTCATAGGCAGTCCCTAAACATTAGAAGATCTGAGGATTGTGGAAAACTTGTATACACCTTGAATCCTTCCTAGTAAATTTTGTGTTTTATTTTGTATTTTAAACCTATAGTAACCTATTACAAAAGCATAAATGACAAAAACCAAATCCTGAGAGGACTGCAGCTGATTCACAAGCCTATCTCCTCACCACTACTGCCACCTATTAAGTAGTAAGGCAAAGTTGAAGCTCACCACCAGTTTGTGAACCCACTCCAGAAGAGGCAAATCCAGATCTCTGCATCACTAGGTTGGCCTAACATCAACACTCCTATCTTTTGTTTGAACTACAGTGCTTGACTTAAGAGGTCAGGTTAAATGTTTATTTAGGCATCATTTAAATTTGGTCCCTAAATACCATAAATTAAGCAATTAAACACCACCAACACAGGGCTACAATATATTTTATTTGCTGCAGACGGGAAAAGATAGGCATTCTAGTTTTTAAAAGTAGTTCATGACCCACATAAAGAAGATGTCCTTACCATGAGGATAGGCTATAGATGTGGCACAGGTTTTGGAAGTGGCTGCAGCCATCATCATGCCAACAAAGTCAGATGCTTCTTTGACAGACTCATCTTCCTCATCCATAGCAGAAGCAGATTTATATTCCAATAGTCTTCGCTTAATACTCTCATAAATAACGAAGTGAATAACAGTCTCTGATATGCCTGCATAGGATGCAGACATTCCTCGATAAAAACCTTTAATTCCATCTGACTGATAGACTTTGCGTACACATTCAAAAGCACTCATCCGCTTTTCCCCACGATTCCTAAACAAAAAGGGAACAAACATTCAACACCCTGAACAGGTTTATAATATTTTGCCAAGTGCAGACACCACATACCACAAAACTTCCAATGGCTCAGACAGTTAGAAATATATTTCAGGAGTCTACTTGTAAGCTACTGAAAAGCACAGAAAACATATGGACTTTCATATGAACACAGCCCACAGAAATGTTTAAACCAGCCTGACTCTACTGAAATTGCTAGTTAAATTATTGCCAGGATGGCATTTGTAAGCCACAATAGCTCCCAAGGAACGGGATTGCTGTTTTTAATTCAATGGAGGGAGTGATCCTGTGGCCCATAGACATCGTCTGGGGGGCCATGGGATACTTTGGATTCCTAGATCCAAGGCCGGAGACAGTGCTCCAACCTTGGAGCTGGGAATCTGTGCTCTGACCCCCCTCCCCGCCACTGCGCAGCTGGCACAGAAAGAACCACGCCAGCTGCCTCCCCAAGGTCAGGAAAGCAGCCTCGAAGAAGGGGTAAAGTGGGCGTGGGGGGCAGGGAGGAGAGGAGACTGCAGAGGCCAGGATACAAGGTATCCTGTGTCCTCTGCAGCCTCCCCCCACCCTCCGGAGCACCTCAGCTGAAAACAGCCATCTAGCTAAAATGCAGAGCGGGGGATGCAGGGAGGCAAAGATAGTCTCTGCTGCCCCTCCCACTCTGCTGCCCCTCCCACTCTGCATAGGATGCTCGTAAGCCTCCGAGTTTGGGGGCTTACAGGCATCAAGGGCACAATTGATAAGATTGCACCCCTGGTTATTCTCAGCCCACCATTCCCAGACTGTGGGTGAACAACAACAAAAATCCTAGGAAGTCAGCAGCTATTCTATCCCAATTTATTTATCTGTTTCTCTCTAGAACAACATGGGCTAGATGAGGGGAAAATGACAAAACACATGAAGCTTTCTTGGCTGGTTCGCACAATCTTATTTCCATAACCCATAATCATCGCCCGGGCACGGCTTGTTGTGTCATCTGATCCTCGGTGGCCTGGCTTTTTGGAAGGGGAAGCAACCCTCCAATAACTGTACAACAACCCACGGTACTATTTTAGTAGTACTATTTTAACCTCTCTGATTATGAAATCAGAGATGCTTCAAAAGGAAGACACAGAAGCCTCATAAACCATACATACTGCACCAAGCCCTTTTAGTTGAAAATCCCTCCATGAAACTCAATATGGTGGTTTGTTTAAATTCACAAATCAGAAAATCTGTTCGAAATCTGTTACTCTTGAGGCTTTATGAGTGTGCAAACTTGAGAGTATTACTGTCACTGTCATAATTAATTTCATTTAAAGTGTTGAGAAGAAGCAGGAATGGTTTCTGGATCAAATCAGCCCATGCCAATTCTACTTTTGCCCAAGTGATTATGTAAGAGCAAATAAATAAAATATAAACACACGTCTATAAATGCCAATTCATTTACATTTCCTAAGTAAGTTTTTTGGGTGGCTTTTTTTTTTTTTTTTACCTTGCATCAAGTTGTAATCGCGTCTTTATAAGCCAAATTGGATTGGTTGCTGTAATTGCAGTAAAACCTAAATAAATATTTTAAAAGATAGATTAGTTTTGCTAACATCATGAAAAACAGTTTGTTATAAACTAAAATATGCACAATACAAAAAGACAAGTTGATGTGAACTGACTTGAACTATGTTAATTGTTAAAAACGAAAAGTAGGCCTTTACTGACATTATTACTTTTGCAAGTCCACAAAGCCAATAATCTTTTGCATGATTTCAAAAATCAAAATCCCTATTCTTAGTTATTAGCCATAAGTATGTATAACACTCAATTTGTGCCAATCTATTTATACATATTCCTTTTTGACACCTTTCCAACAGCAAGATTGAGACTATGCCAATTGAATTTAAATGCACTCCAAATAAAAGCAAATTGCAAATGAAACTAAAGTAAGTCAGAAGAGCACAAAACATTATCTGTAAATTTAATTTATATATCGGAAATACAAAGCAGAGCATAAAAGAACATTAACTGAATAACTATTTAATGTTGTACAGTTCAGTCACATGTTACTGTACATACTAAACACTTTCATATTGAATTATACAGTATAATTAAGTAGGATGTTATATTAATTATGCCAATGAGTTCTACTTAGCATTCAATAGCAAGGATTGTTGGTGGGCCCCAGTAATACTTGTACAAACATAGAAATATCAGTTGTTACTACTGCACATATACTATGGACTATTCAGCAGTCAGATAATCCTATTGAGACTTTGAATAGTTGCTAAGAGCCAGTCATGTGATTGCTCTACCACTTGTAGATAGGTAAGAATCTCTCTTCCCCCACTGCACAACCACAAAGAATAGAAAAGCAGTATGGGAGGACAGTTTTCAATAGCTGTTTAGTTGTAAGACTAATATAAAATGCAATATTTATCAGATAACACATCTGCAGATGAGAGCTATGGAATTTTCTAGGCCCAGAGTGCCCAGTTTATTACTATTTATTCTATTGGAATGATGTGAAAAACACTCCTCTCACTATACAAAGCCTGTTCTCTTCCTGTAGAATAGGGAAACCGGGATTTTAGGGAGAGCGTTCAAGAACTTGTTCAGTGCATCTCTCATGCACGTTTCAGCTACACAAAATGAGAAAATGGAGAAGCTTGCTTGTAAACTACACAAAAGCATTGTTTGCATATTAGTTTCTTCTGGACAATCTCTACTGGCATTCACATGGAAAGACATAGACTTAAATTACTTACAGCACAATCCTATACATATCTATCTGCTCAGAAGTAAGTCCCATAAATTTCAGTGGAGATTACTCCTAGGTAAGTGTGTATAGGATTGCAGCCTGAAAAACTCAAAAACAGAAGTGCCAAAGGATCTTAACTGTTTTAAGATTTAATTAATGTTAAAAGTTTAAACTTAGGGTTTTATTTCATGGTCTTAAGTAAGAACCCTTTAATTACTTGCAATATTTAAACTGCTGCACCAAAGTGCTTCAGGTTAATGATCCTACCCATACCCTATGATCAACATCTGAGGACCTCCTCTGAGGGAGGTTCAGAGGATGGAAACAAGGGAGAGGACCTTCTTGGTTCTTGTCCCCCAACTGTGGAATGCTCTCCCCAGTGAGGTCTGTCTGGCATCAACACTGTCATCTTTTCAGCACCAGGTTAAGACTTTCCTCTACTTCCAGACATTTGACAGCATATGATGGGGCTTTTATCAGGTCCTGGTAATTTTATTGTTAATTGTTTTTAACTTGTTTTCAAACTGTTTTAATTTTTTTTGAAAGTTAAAGGATCTATATTATATTTTATCATGGTATGAATTGCCCAGAGAACTTTTTGGCTATTGGGCATCATAGAAATGTAATAAATGAAAAGAAAAATCAGTAATGTGACTTTCACCCTCCCAATGCCATAACCTTCTTTGTTTTTGTACCCACTGAAGGAGTCTTTTCAATTAAACTAAATAAAAGCCTGAGACTTTCTGTAGTTTCATTTGAGGGCCCAATGGAAATTTTCCATCGGACAAAAATAATCATATTGTAAACTAACTTGTAGTATCAAATGCAAAAAGGGACAGTTAAAGAAGAATATTTTTATGGGTATATGGAATCAATTATTAGACTATGTATTAATAAAGGGGAAGGGGAGTATGCCTTGTCAGGATATGTTATATTTTTGGAATGTGGAATTTAATTGATCAAGGGGATGGAAGTATATCAGTTGGCCCCTAGGCGGGTGGGGGGTGCACCTTATGATTTCTTCTAGTTGTGTGTTTGTTTTATAGTTTTGTATGTAGTTTATAATAACTAAATAAAATTTATTTTTTAAAAATAATCATATTGACCCAGTTCAGATATAATGGTAAGGAACGAGCAAATATGCTGGTACATGCAGTTCAATTGTTCCCACTTGGCTTCTCCTGCCAACAGGAGCAGCTAAATAAACCAGAGAGGTTCCACCCATGGCTTGTTTAGCATTATGTCCAAACAAGGATCCCTAGCTTGTTGCTCTCCTAATAAGCCAGAATAATAAGCCATGGCCCATTTTCTTACTGTTCTGCTAGAATCTGCCAATTCTGGGATTACTACTAATAATAGTAGCAGAAGAAATCGTAGTTAAGTTGTTAGTTTTTTAAAACTGCTAACTGTATTTTGAGCCTAATCTTTATTTTAATATAAAAAGAGATCGACTAGATGAGGATATGCCTAGTTAGCGCTAAGCCTCCCTTACATGTCCACTCCTCCAGTCCTTGTTCTTCCTATAGTCTATCATTCTGGTCTACTTAGGTGTCTTTGGCTTTTAGCTATAATATGAGCAAGTGCTACCAATGAGGTGTGTGCACACGTGTGTGTGTCTGATATACACACACACACAAACACACTGAGTGAGCTAGCACTTGGAAGAACAGGAACAGTAGCATCACAGCTGCTTTTAAAGGATTAGAAGAAATGCTGTTTCTAAAGTTTAGATGGTGTAGCAGTAGCCAATCATACTGGACAGAATACAGGACACATAAGGAGCTGCATCCCAGCAGACCCAGACTGATCACTATGACATGATTTTATGTACAGTTAACAAAACAGTTCTCCTGCTAAGTGACGTTCTCAGGACTCTTACACTGCAATCCTATACATGTCTATTCAGAAGTAAGCCCCACTGTGTTCAACAGGACTTACTCCTGGATAAGCGTGTATAGGATTGCAGCCTTAAGTATTTCTAATTTGTAATCTAAACAGAAATTGAAATTTAGGGAAGTTTAGGTATAAAATCCCAGCCTTAATAGGTGCTCTGAGGCTGAAACTCTATACATACTTACTTCCAGGTAAGTCCTAGTTCACATGTACTAAGCCAGGGTTCTGGGAGAAGCCTGGCTTATTGTTTACGAGCAGCACGCTCATGAAAGCTGCCCGATTGCTCCTGCTGCATGCAGCGGCTAATCGAACCATGGACCTTTCATCTGTGATTTGTTTATTGTTACATATTCTGTAACCCAGCAATACGCCATGGCTTATGATGCTGGCTTGTCAGGGAAGACACAAGCCAGAGTTCCCTGTTCATACATAGGGATAAACAAACCACAGACAGAAGGTCTGTGGTTGGCTTAACCACTCCTGCTGCAAGCAGGAGCAATTGGACAGTGTGCAAGAGTGTACTGCTCACAAACGATAAGCCAGGCTTCCCCCAGAATCCAGGCTTATCATTACATGTGAACATAGCCACTGAGACTTACTTCTGAGTAGACATGCATAGGGTTACAGTACAAGCCTATGTCTGAAACCTATTCATTTAAACATTTGACTGAAGTACTAATCAAAAGATTTTTGGAGCAAAACAGCAGACTTCAAAATAAAACAGCTAAGATCCCAGGTATGTATCTGTATTGACTTTCTTTGCAAGGTATAATGTAATTGATAAATTAATGTAATGCCAAAGAATATTGAAAAAGGAAAAGAACTGTGGCAACAAATACAGTTAACTGCAGTATTAAGTGCAGTTTTGAAATAATTTTCCTAAATAAACAAACATAGAAATCCTACATATTGCCATCAAGGGATCTAATTTCATCAGCTTGGTTAAATACACAGGAGTGATCAGTAAAAGGTTTTCCATTTTTCCCCAAACTGCACTGGAAGGAATAACTCAGTTATGTTTTAGAACAATGTATACAATTGGAATTCAGATATAAAGATTCCCCTTACGTTGTTTGTTTACAAGTGGTTACAAACCCAAGGTGTGGTTCTTACGCTAGAGGCTGCAAGAGATGCTCAGTTCAGTACTCACGAGGTTTAAGTTAGTCCATATTTCTGCAGGAAGTGACCTGCGGATGGGGAGCATGAGATGACACGATCTCACTCTTTTCACGGGAGAAATGTACAGTAAATGCCTAAAATAGACACAGGCTTTTCTGTATCATAACAACAAGCAGTGACCTCATCAGACACATGTGACAAAATTGAATCCCAATGGAAGGATTTCTGAATTAGTCAAAGGTGAGATCTAACTTTTAAAAGTTTAGAACAATAAAAAAGGAAAAAAAGTAGTATAGGCCACAGGTATTTAAAAAAAGTTTTGCAAAATGCATTGAGTACTGAAATTTCTGCCATCTGCAGCAGTTTAACCATTTTACAGCATGTAAAATACTTACCTATACTTGTTAAAGAAGCCCAAAGTGTTGGGCTGGTGTTGTTTTTTAAAAAAATAATAATAATAATAATTAAAAATGCTAACCTTGTCACACTGGGCAGAAAACCAAGACTTAGTATCATGTTGAAACAAATTTAATTTAAAACTTGAGATTCTCCCTGAATTGAATATCCTGTATCTGTTATGCATCTGGCTACAATCAATCTAATTTTGAGCATTTTTAGAAGCATAAAGCAAGAAAGAGGAAGACAGACAAAATGAGAACAAATCATACAATTCAGCTAGGCTATTATCTTCCTGCCTTTGTTCAAAATGGGCTAGTGAGAAATATAATGGAATGCAGAACTAAGTATAACTTGATGGAATGTCTTCCATACAAATCTTTAACTTTGTCAAGGAATATGTTGGTGCTCTACAAAATATATATCAAGCCAATTACTAGATGGAAAGGCCACAGGGCTACCACAGACTACAGAGCATTCATAGTAAAGCATAATCTTTTTATGCTTCATGTTGCAGTTGATATAAGAGGGACGTCTGCTCAAAATACCACAGCTTCCAACTGTATATGGTATCCAACACCATACAGAAAAGAGCCATTACTCTTTAATCCAAACCAATATTGTTTCTATAGACTTGAAGTTCTGAAGGCTACAAAGCACTGCCCCACCACAACAATAGAAGGCAAATTTGAGTGTTCACCTTTCATACACTCAAGATTATTTATTATTTATTTATTCCATTTCTATACCGCCCAGTAGCCGAAGATTGCATATTTCACTAAACTGAATAGGGTAGCTCTGTAGGTACACTGCAGTGCATATAGGAGTTTGAACTAGGGAGACTGATGGAATCAGCTATTGTGTAAAGGAGATATTTGAAGACTTTTGAGGAGAGGTCAGTTGATTTCCTTGTCACTCAAGTACATTTTTCACAGAATTAGACACTAAACCTTTCTTTACAGTTGTTTGAAACCTGAGGCTTTAGTTTAGTTTTGCTATTTACATCCAATAAACTAGTGGAGCTTAAAATAAGGTATGTTATTGACTCGGAACTTTGGATCTTGCCCTGGAACAGGTATCCAGGTCATGATCCGGTCCCATGCACAGAAGGCAGGATACAAAGGCCCCATGTGCACAAAAGTACTTTGGTGGTAGTGCTGCTGGCACCTGCATCAAGCACGTGTAGGGCTCCCTCTGGCAGCATCACAGTTGTGCTAGTCTAACATTAGGACTATATACAAGGTGTATCTAGAGCCATGTTTAGCATGCCTCATATGGAAAGAATGTTGCTGTTATTTCTAGGGGTCACTAAGCCACATCCTGGAGGTGTGGCAGGAGCAGGAATGGCTTTATTAGGGTCCCCTGTATTGTGAAACCATGTCATTACTGGATCTGAATGGCTACTGCACATTGATCTATTCAACCCCCTCCCAGAGCCCAGAATGTAGGGATAATCGGTGACACCCAGAAATGGCTGTGAAAAATGTCTGACAATATACATATTTCAAGGCAAGATAGACCAAGTATAAAATGACATGTATATTAAATATTTCAGGCTTTGCAAGGTGCTGTTGTTGTTTTAAACTATCTACAGTTCTTTTAAAAATAGTTCATAAAAAATGAGCACAGCAATGTTGTTCCATTTCTATACCGCCCAGTAGCCGAAGATTGCATATTTCACTAAACTGAATAGGGTAGCTCTGTAGGTACACTGCAGTGCATATAGGAGTTTGAACTAGGGAGACTGATGGAATCAGCTATTGTGTAAAGGAGATATTTGAAGACTTTTGAGGAGAGGTCAGTTGATTTCCTTGTCACTCAAGTACATTTTTCACAGAATTAGACACTAAACCTTTCTTTACAGTTGTTTGAAACCTGAGGCTTCAGTTTAGTTTTGCTATTTACATCCAATAAACTAGTGGAGCTTAAAATAAGGTATGTTATTGACTCGGAACTTTGGATCTTGCCCTGGAGTAACTAACACAACTGGAGTAACTAACACAACTGGCTGACATGAAATTTAAGTTGAACTCATAATCCATAAAAAAGATTTAGGAAACTAAATGTTTTGAGAAGCTAACTCAGGAAGAGAACTAAGAGAATATTTCTAAGAGAATATTTCTAAGAGTTCGCTGTATTCTTAATTGTTCAAGTTACTTTGGATTTTAAGCCAAAACAGACCCAGAATAGTTAATAGCTTAATTTAGCGCATTCAATTTAAGCATTTAGTCTTAAGAAGCAATTAAAAAATGACAAGGTTAGCATTTTTCTCACAAGCTATGTTAACGGCCTCTTGTATTAGTTGTGTGGCTATGTAGCCAACACTATGGATCAGTATTTTATGCATATTTAAGCAGTTTTAAAATTGAGTCTATGGAATTTCTAGCATCCTAAAGCTATGCTAGTTCAAGGAAAAAATAGCTACCTTCAGAGTCAATCTGCATGGGACATTCTTTTTCACCAACCATGCGGTTTAGGTGCATAACTGCAAAGCTGAACGTTAATGCCCGTCAGTATTGCACGAGCACCTGAGCAGGATAATTTCAAGTAAGAATAAAACCACAGAAGTGCAAAAGAGATAGATTCCCATTTTAAAAGTAGAATAAAACATATACATGTCTCATGTGACAACCAGGAAAATCTAAGTGGCTAAAGAGACTCAAAAATTAAGTATTTTAAACATGGGGTTTAAGTAACAGGAATTCAAATCACAATACAGGAATAACTGCTGGACAGGCAAACCGAGCCTGACATGTAGGTATGAAGCTTGTTCACAAATCAGCTTTTTACATTTTTATTTGATAGGGGGCCAATATGTACAACCACACAAAGATGTATTATGAAAAAACAGGTAAGCAACCTTTAAGCTAATTCTGAACAAACATTATTGAGCAATATGCACTGCATAATATATAAAACATAATCTTAAATTTAAAAAGGTTACTAATCCATTTTCATATCTTCTGCTCTGCTCTTTGTCAAGAGAAATAATATTCCTTTAAGCTTCTGAGGGGAAAAAAACACAGGTAACAGAATAGCCTTTTACATCAACAAAGTCTCTGAAACAATCAATCGATTGAGATGCGGCTTTAAATGAATTCCCACGGTACTGTTACGCCCCTCCCACCATTCCATTCCCCATGAATTCCTTCAGTGGAGTTTAAAAGATACAGCCACTTTAAATTTAAATTCTATTCTCTCATATTAGAAGCACAATTCTAAGCATGACAGGCAATTAGAAGCTGCAGGGCAGAGTTGCCTCTCAGTTCACTTGTCAAATCTAACATTTTTAATTAAAAAAAGAACAGAACATTTGGGTTATATTGCCCACCGGGGGGGGGGGGGAGAGAACCTGAGCTGGTTGAATTATTTGGCTATTTTAGCTTTCTTTTATCAGAATGATTTTGATACTGATTCGGCTAGTCTTAAAGTGCCTAAATGGAGGCATATAAATAATGTTTATTCAGGATTCACAGTGGAAACTATACCACCACCAGGAAGCATCAGCATATCAAGCACTATCGTGCCCCGGTTTAACCAACTTCTTTTTGCTTGATAAACAGAGATTAAGAAGTCTCCAAAACATAACAGCGCTCTGTTATGTGTACAAAAAAGTACAAAAGTGTACAAAAAAGACCTATGTTTAAAACCAGCAACTGAAAAATCTGTTAAAAAACAAACAGCACAATCCTATACATGTCTACTCAGAAGTAAGTCTCACCGAGTTCAAAAGGACCTACTGCCATTTAAGTGGGTATAGGATTCTAGCCTTAGCTTGTAAACCAGGGCTGGGGGATCTGTGGCACCCCAGATGTTACTGAACTCCAACTTCCAGCATGGCCCATTGTCAGGAATGATGGGAGTTGCAGTTCCACATATGGAAGGCCACAGGTTCTCCACGCCAATGTAAACCCACGCACAATTACTTTGCAGTAAACCCCATGAACTCAGAAGGACTTCTGAATATAAATGGACAGAATACTGCTGGATTATATTTATCTCTCTTCCTTTTTCCAATGGGTTTATTTTCCTCCTCCAAAAAAGGAAAAGTAGATTTACTTGCTTTCTATCTTATCAAAGCCAACAAAGTTGGGTTACCTAATACCACAACAAGCTTTAAATACTTCCAGCATGAAATGTATGGACAGAAGATGATTACCAAAACCTGCGGGCATATTTCAGAGAAGCCAGAGCAGGTGGCTTAACACAGGAGTTTGCAAAACAAAATAAGGGGGCAAGGAGAAAAATCAGTGTCTGCTTCTTTATTTCACATAAGGTTTGCTTAGCAAACTAGAAATTAAGTCTACATGGCTTATCTAGAATTATGGGGAAAACAGATAAAATCAAGAATGTTCATACAATTTGCACTCTCACGCAGACTTCCATAAATACTTGTTCTGTGCATTCATTCTCAAGCAGATTTTCATACGTAGCATTTCAGTACAGGCGACTGTTTCCACAGTCATTTTGTCATTGTACTCTGAATCAGCCACTTCCCTTATTTCTGGAGTTTTCCATTTACCATAGCCATTCAACCATTAAGAGGCTTTTCAGGTACGTTAATTAAAACAGAAAGTTACAGAGCCTTACCTGCCACTCCAGCAGAGGTCATGTGTACTTGCATAGAGTCTGGCTCAAAAATATTATTCAGCATTTCCTTGCAATTGGAGTAAGCAGCAAAATATATTGCCCTAAAAACAAACAAGTTAAATATGATTAATCAAAACACAGCTCCCTATTCAACTAATAGTAATAGTGATACTTCAGTACAGAACAACACTCCAAGAAGACAGATCTCTTTCCTCCTTTAAGCACTATCTGGTTATAGCTCTCAAATATTAAAAACATGTACACAAAGAAATACAGATGCATTGTTCAAACCAATACATCTGAATGTTCTGGACAAAGATACTACCATATCTCCTCTCTCTCAGCACCCTCTGTGAACTTCCAGCTCCTCTTAGAGCAGCAACTTCCATCGTATACACACTATAACCTGCTGATAAGGGTGGTGGTGGTAGCAATCATGCACATTGTTGAGTGGTAACCACTATTGGCACACTGCTTAACGCACCTGATTTTTCTTCCCTTCCCTCAGACCGTACAAAATGGCTGGCTTTGAGCTCTGATGGAAGTGGCTGCAGATGGGCAAAGTTGCTGTATCTCATCTACTTTCTGAAACCTTCAAGAGCTCCAAGGCAGGACAACATTTAGCTGCTCCAGTTTCTCTACAGCATGGCAGGAAGTACAAAATGATCTGCCCAAAACTAGCATTGTTATCAATAACCGAGAAAGTTATTTATGACCAAAATACGAAGGAATTAATTGTAAATTTGTTAACTGCGGCTAGGCTAATGATAGCGAGAAAATGGAAAGTACAGCATGTCTTTTTAATTACTGATTGGTACAAGGAAGTATGGGATATAGCCCTAAATGATAAATTAACCTGTAATATCAAATGCAAAAAGGGACACTTAAAGAAAAATAATGTTATGGATATTTGGAATCAATTATTAGAGTATGTATTAATAAAGGGGAAGGGGAGTATGCCGTGTCAGGATATGTTATATTTTTGGAATATGGAATGTAATTGATTAATGGGATGGAAGCATAGCAATTTGCCCCTAGGAGGGTGGGGTGGGGGCGCACTTTATGATTTTGTGTATACAGGTTCAGTTGTGTGTTTTTGTTATATTGTTTTGTATTTAGTTTACAAAAATTAAAAAAAAATTAAAAGTGCAATATGAAAAGCTGTGCCTGTGGAAATTCTGTCTCAGATATTGAAGTGGGGGTAGACAACTTGTGCCCCCTCCAGATGTTTTGGCCTACAATCCCCATCAAACCTAGTCAGCATAGCCAATGGTGAGGGATCATGGAAGTTGTAGGCCAAAACATCTGGAGGGCCACAAGTTGCCCACCCCTGCCTTGAAGGTATTTTATACTAGTATTGTATTTCACGAAGAAGCTAAAGCTGTGTAAAAGCCATAAGCATGGGACTACCCAATAATCTGCCTTAGCTGACATAATACAGTTTATAGGCCCTTGTGTACAAGCTTCGAGGTAACATAACCAATGTAGAAACTTGGGTGTTCAAAAGTCCTATTGATCTTCTACAATCCTAAGTTCTTTCTATCCAGGCAGTGGAGACCAGGTGAATGACTAGACAGCAGGTACATGTACTTTCACACTAGTGTCCTAGTAACATGGTTGGTGGATTCAGCTGTGCAGTACTTTAACACTCAAGCCACAAACCAAACTATCCAATTAATTCCACACACCCTCACGTTTCACCTACAGCACCCTGTAAAGCTGCATGTCAGAACATTTTTGAAACGGTGGTAAGTTGCATATGATATGGCACTGGGGTCCACTGTTGTTGTTGTTTTGGGGGGGGGAGAAGAGAGAAAGGCAAACAGCCTAACACAGCTGTGTTTTCCTTCATTCTCATGCCCAGCTGTTAAGTGTATAATAATGAACTAAACATGTTTCATTTTAAATCTTTAAAACAGACAAACTACTCTAGTCTACAGCATTATAGAATAACCAAGTAAAAAATTATTGATATAGATAATTTTGCCACAAGGGGGCAGGAGAGAATTTTCTACAGCATTTTTATATTGAAATGATATTAGTAACCACTTTGTTCTATTCCATTTTACTTACTTAAAGAGTCCTTCAAAACAAATTTACCAAACAGTAATTAAGAACCAACCAAGGGCTAATTTTGTAATGATGTAAAATTTAATTATACACACACACACACACACACTTTTGATTGGAAGTTTTCATGTTTTAACACACACACACAGAAACATACAATCAGAAGAGGTTATGATATGAACAGCTTCTAAGTCTTCATGAAACAGAACATTAAGTTAATGTCATTAGCTCTACACAAACATGTGGCCTTTCACAAGGATGTGATAAAGTGGTTGTTTTACGTGATGTAATTAGCAAAATGGAATTCGAAATCAGTGGTGTATGCTACACATGATATGAAACAAGCTTCCTTACAGCTTATTCAAACAGAGAGATGCTGTTAAAGCCACTTAGCAAATGTTGAAATGAAACACAAAAGTATTTGCCCATGGTTGATGACTGGAAAAAGCGTGATATATTTATTCATAAACCTGAGAACACATAAGCAAATGGACAAGTCTAGCATGAAAACTGGGGGAAAGTCCATAGTCACAATGTACTGGCAGGAGGAGAAAGGGAGAGAAACAGGATAAATTCTTGATTTCAGGCTAACATATGAGACACAAAACACACAAGCAAGTCCTGACTCATCCTCTCTTTCTCTGGTTTGTTGAGCTATCCAAGTTTTGTTTTACATTTTACATTTTTTACTACATGTTAGTTTATAAACCTATTTCTTAGAATGCCATGCCATGCCATCTTATTTTATGCGATGCACCTTACTTTTGTCTACTTTCTTTACAGTACATTGTAAAACGGATTCTATAGGCTAATCTCTTATAGAGAAATTTAATTTGAACGAATCTGTCTTACTCTGGTGGAGGAGAGGAAGGAGAGAGAACAGTTGGTCTTCAAGCCCCTTCCAACTCTAATAGCCATACTTGAATTACATAGTATTAGTATCTGACACTTTTTAGACCACAGATGTCCTTTAATCCAAATGTCAGGAAAAACACTTTGCTTGGTATGGTGCAAAATATTTTTGAAATGGAAAAGGGCTAGATAAAAGAAAAACACTAGTGTTTCAGTGGAAGGCTTTAAAGGAGACTCAGTGCCTAGAATTGCAGTATTAGTCCTCTGTTACTGAATAGAGGACTAATACTGCATTTATTCATTCATTCATTCATTACTAAATAAATGAATAAATCTACACTTTGACTTACAGACCACAAAGAATAGTCATTCTCTGCTTACCAAGTATGTACAATATTCTACGTAACAGCTTATGATAGTACAAAAGCAAGTAACACATTGTGGAATTGTGGGAACTTTGAACAGAGTAATATCCATAATGGCAAAGAGATAGTACTGAAATAGTATGGTGTTGAACACAATGCAGATTCAGAAAGCTATCTAGAATCTGAATCAACCCTAGGTGTCTAAAAGGCTTCCCAAAAGACAAATGGGTAAGTTGCAAGTTGGATCTGCCAGGATGAATCAAGTCTCTTATTTTGTACAAAAGCTGGCTGGCGTTAATTCAAGAAGATAACAGATGATAGGGATGGAAAAATTTTTATTTTTTAAAAAAACTAATAGTAGGGTAAAAAGAATAGAAAATCCCTTCTTGAAAAATATGGTAGGGATTTGGAATAGTAATAGACAGATTTTTATACCAGGGATATCCCCGTTGACTCCAGTGGTAGCGATGGAGGACTTTCCAGAAAATGCACAGCATTGGGAAGCTATATTTAGGGAAAATAAGGTTATCAAATTAATGGATTGGATGGGAAAAATTGAGACTAGACAACAAATATCGGAAATGATTGGGCCAGGTAGAATTTCGTGGTTAAATTTAATGCAATTAGATCAGTGGACTAAGAAATGGAAGAAGAGAAATGAGCATGAGAGGGAGTTTACTGGATTTGAAAAGAAAGTGTTGTCTAGAGAACTTATAGAAGGGAATGTATCTTCCAGAGGGTTGACTAAGGAGATATATAAAATGTTTCAGAGGATTGAAGCGAAAAAAGATAACCTTAAGATGATATGGGAAATGGAATTTGAGGAGGAGATATCGAATGCGGGGTGGAGAAATATTTGGGGCAGACGTATATTAAGAAATATGTCAGTAAGGATAAAAGAGAATTTTTAAAAAACTGTTTGGAGATGGTATCTGACTCCAGTAAGATTAAACAAAATAGATAGTAATTGTGCTCCATTGTGTTGGAGAGGATGTCAGGAACTTGGAACTTATGGTCATATGTGGTGGAGTTGCAAAAGCATATTGGATTTTTGGAATAAAATTTTTGTAGAAATTTCAGAAATTATTGGCATTAATTTGGAGGTCTGTCCAAAATTAGCATTGTTATCAATAACGGAGAAACTTCTGTGCTCACAAGAGAAAAAGGAATTAATTGTAAGTTTATTAGCGGCAGGGAGATTACTGATAGCAAGGAATTGGAAAGTTCAACACCAGTACTTAATAATAGATTGGTATAAAGAGGTTTGGGATATTGTTTTAAATGATAAACTAACATGTAGTATTAAATGTAAAAGGGGACAATTAAAGAAAAATAATTTTAAGGATATATGGGGACCATTTTTAGATTATGTTTTAGTAAAGGGAAAGGGGAGTAAGCCATGTCATATGATATGATGTATTTTTGGAATATAGATTAATAATGGATTATGTGGATAGAATTGGTTTTGGCCCCGGGGTGACGGGTGCACTTGGAGTTTATGATTTGTAGGTTTATGTTCTTTGTATGTGTGTTCATTTAAAAATATAAATAAAAATTAAAAAAAAAAAAAAAAGATAACAGGTGATAGCACGCCCTGGTGTGCATCCAAAACTGGGCATGCAACCAAGTGACTCATCCAAACAGCAGCTGTTTCTTGGCATGTTTCCACTTTTGCCATCTAATGCTTCTTTTTCGTACTTCATTCCACACATTAATTGTCCTCTACAGAAAAAATAAAAGAAATCTACACCAAAGCCTATCCTTCAGTTCTTCTTTAGACTTTTCTGAACTTATTTTGTACAGTATGGGATATGGACACCTCTAGGACTGATTACTGCCCTCTATGTTAAATGATACCAATTTTAGTCCAGTTTTCCTGGATGTCTGCCACTTCTTTCTAAGCAGCTTTAGTTCTAAAGCTGAAAAGAATCAAGCAATATAGCACCTGCCAAGGCAATGGCAGATCTGCTACTGTTCATGGCATGGCCTTCCTGTTGTAATGTTCTTTTGCCTGATAGTATGGCACAACAGACTCACAATATGGTTGGCCCCTTTTGGCATGAACCAACTATAACTATTAAATAAGAAGTACCGGTATGCTGAGGGAGGGAGGGAGGGAGGGAGGGATCATATCCTCATGTTTGATGGGTTACTACCAGTCGCAATGGCAGTCGAAGAGGAACTGAGGGAATCGGCATGAGCCGCACTAAGGAGCAGGTGCAAGGGGGAGGGGCTCCCGCCCATTTTACCTCAGCTAAAGAATTCTCTGAAGCAAGCTCAGCGCAGAGCCCGTATGCATGATGCACAGAGACCACGAAGAAGTTTGAAGAACTTCCACTATGAGATAAAATTATTCCTTTGCAATGCTCTGCACAGGCCCTAACCCTAATAAACTAAGGCGACTTTTTTTCATTTTACCTGGATGGAGCCACGCCTACCAAGTTAGGACCTAGTCCCCGGAAGAGTGAACGAGGGCCTTCCTTTTGTAAGATCATCCTGCAAAAGAACAACATAATAATAAAACACATATTTTTATTATTTAAGTACTGAAGTTTAAGTCTAGAATCAAACAAATGGCTGGAAAGGATCTAGTGAGTCATCAAGTTCAATCCATAGAATACTCATTGATGCAGTTTGCATGCAATTAATTAAGCCACAAATTGCCACAGCACATACCCGCTGTGTGTGCCACTGCCGCTTTGCAAAATCAACCTCCAATTGGCCAGATAGGAGGTTGTTTTATGATGTGCGAACCTGAACACTATGGATTATTCATGGGTTAAACAACCCACAGTTAACCTACAACTAGTTCTTAAGTTAGCTGTGGGTTGTTTAACCCATGAATAACCCATAGCGTCCAGATTTGCACAGCATGAAACAATGTCGGATTGGAGGTTGATTATGCAAATCAGCAGCAGCACGTACCAGGCATGTGCTGCGGCAAATAACCCATGATTTGCCACCATTGCAGACTGGGTCAATGAGTATTCTATGGATTGAACTTGATAGCTCACTGGATCTTTTCCAGTGTCCTTCAAAATCCACAAAGAAATTCAGTGATAAGCAACTTGGTTCTTTCTTATCAAGTTAACTATCAAAAGTTAAAATTATGTTTGAGTTCTATTTGTGGCTTTATTAGTTCATCAAAACTAATTTTGTCATAGTTCTACATTGACACGGTTTGCGTTACAGAATGCTAAGGAAAATTAGTTATGAATGGGAAGAATGGGGCAAGGCATGACCAAAGGAGGGATCAGCAACCCTTCCCCCTTTATGGTGACAGAGCTTCACTGACATATCTGTTTTTTACTTTGATCACAGTCACTGTGCTACATGTAACCCAACCATTAGCAGTACTGCTGCTGAGCAGGGGGTGGGAGGTCCACTGTGAGTTTTAAAATGGTAGGATTGAAATACTTTAAATTACTCTACTAAAATTACAGCATATACTGTAAACCTGCAAATGCCACATCAGAGAGTGCTTTTAAAGTGGAACCGTATTTAATGGGAAGGAAGTCAGCACGGAATCTGCTTAGAGCTACATCAGCAGTCAAGCAATATATTGATGATGCAGAAATTGGCACATAACACTGAGGAGCTATTCAGTTAGACGCTTGAAATACTGTACCGTAGGAGGACCATCTTTGGAGCCAACTTTTGGAACCTTTAGGTTCCAAAACAAACTTATTAGCTATTCAGCATGTTGTAATACACACCCCACTATGCCAACCAATTCGATAAAGTGCCCAATAATGTCAGAATTTCTTTGAAGTATTACTTGCTCAAATAGAAATACAGGTCAATGACATGAAGGTTGAGCAATCTGCAAACAGTGTCATAACAGACTCCCTCTTAGAACTGCACTCATTCTGAGTGTATACATTCAATTCAATACAGCAGTTTAAAGATTCAGTATTTATTCTCGCACAGCAACAAAACACTTGTTCTCCCCCATTCTTTTACCCAAAAAAGAATTTTGCACAAACAAAATTCAAGTGTGACGTGTACTTTCTTAAAATATTTGCTTGTAAAGTGTTCCACATGGCTCTTACTGTGTATAATCCAAAATTTAGAGTTCTTAAGTATGTTGTACAGTTGCACTTCTGAATGATAATGCACCTTAGATTCATTTTCTAGAGAGTTAGGAATGATTTTGCAATCTTAGTTAATGGAATATTGCACTGCACAATAAAAACAACAGTAGGGCAAATTATACATAAAATATACTGCAACTAATTTCATTTTGCTAAGTTCAAAGCCATTTCCTAACTGTACAAGAACTTTTTCATTCAGCTAGAGTTGCCAAATATAGGATCATCATAACTACCCGGTGGAGTGTGGAACCTGATTCTACAAAAAGAAAGAGCACATGGAACACAGCAGGTCTCTAGCACTTTAGCTGCCTCTTTCAAAAGTTTCCCAGTCCCATGAGCACAAAGAATGGTCAAAGTGAGAGCAGTTTGAAATGCCTCAGGAATAAAGTGGCAAATAGTAAAAGCTGTATGATTTTGAATCTTTTAGATAATTACAACTAGGGCTGGGGAGATCACCCCCATGGTCACATGTTCTTTTGAAGCATTTGGAGAACCTTCGAAACACAGCACACTGTACAGGCAGTCCATCGTCCCATCGCCAGTTCAGGAGGATGGCTTGGCTGGGGTTTGTCATGCTTACTACATGCAGGAAGTTGCCTGAAATGGCATGCATTTGTCGACCTCTGTACTCAATAGTGAAAAGTAGGTCATTTATCAGCTTTAAGGGGAGAGCAGATGTGGGCATGCACACCAGCCCCACCCCAATGTCCCTGTCTGCTATGTTTCCGACCTTCCTGAGTTGAGGGGAAGGTCTGAAGGCTTCTACTCATGCTCATCTTACTGCCAACAGAAGCCCCTGTGTGGTCAAGAACCTTGATAAGGCAGTGCGCCTCACATGGAAGCTTTTACTTGCATTCAAGTAAACATGAGTAGAAGCCCCTTTTTCAGACCTTCCTCCTCCACATGGGAAGTTTATTTATTTGGTTTGATTTGTACACTGCCTTTCTACCAAGAAAAATGGTACTCAAGGTGGCTTACAATCATAACTAGAACTTGATTAAAATAAAAATTCCATGGAGGTGAGTGAGTGGACTGGCAAAGGAGATGGACTGATCCATTCCTCCTCCACCAGCCTGCTTGGTTTCCAAGCTAGCCAAAGAAAGTCTCTGCCTCCTTGAACAGCATGGAAACACAGTGGGTTGGTGAAGGGAGAACCCTAAAAAGGGACTAATAACTTGTGTTTCCAAGCTGGTAATGGAGAATGGAGCTTCCCTCCTCCACAGCCAGTATGGAAATGCAGGCTACTAACCTCTCAGCAGGCTAGTCATTTTTGCAGGCTGGTAACTTTTGGGGGCTTATTTATTCTGCATGACACTCTTATACATTATCTTAAGTTCCTTTGGTTGGTATGACAACTAACAAGTGTTACAAATAAATTATGCTAACATCTCAATATGGCTATGTGAGCTGGTCCTTTCTGCAAAACACTAGTTTGTAAAACCAGCCTGTCAAAGTTCCTTGACCCAGTGCAGCTACGTATTATTTCTCAAGCTGCCCAATAAAAGACATATGACTAAAATAAACATCAATCGTTTCCTTCTTTATTGGGTTTCTGCTGTTTGCTCACTTTGTGCTTTTTGTATTAAAACAGTTTTGTCCTTGGGCTGCAGATCTAAATGTGTAAGCCTACCTACCTACACACACGCACCTATGCTCAGTTCAAACTGAAAGAAGCCAAAATGTTTGACTGTTATAGATCCTGCTGTTGTGAGTCTCCATAAGACTCAAGAAAACAGTGTTAAAAGCAGCATGTTGTGCATGTGGTTTTTCCATGTTCCCACTATACCACAAGTCAGCAGTTACCCTCCGCCCTGTCTAGTAGACACCCAGACCACTCCATAGTCCTTCAAAATTACAGTGAGCCACAACTGTCAGATATATATATATATCACATACACACCAGCTACATAGCCTGGCCAAGGAAGGAGGGAACACAATCCATCCTGCCTACTGTACTGCTTGCTTTAGTCATCCACAATCATGGTATGTTCTACTCTTGAGCTTATAGGCAAAAGAAAAGTACCCTCAATTTCATAGGAACATCTGCCTGACACTAAATAGCTACAGTTATAATTCTAAAGTATTATTGTAAAACTCTTGTCACAACAGCCCCAGCCATACCGTAAGACGAGAAGTCATAATGCAAAGTATAATGGAACTGTCCAAGGAGATGCTAGGAAGTTAGGTTCCTTCAACCAACACAAATTATTTTCTAGAGCTAGAAGATAGCCAAATCCATTTTAGCAACAAACAACAAATATATTATTTAGTAAGGAGGAATAACAGCAGCCTTTTGAGAAAGTGACACATATTAGTCTAAGAGAACATGTAAATGATATTCACAGGAGCCAGGATATCCAGCACATAAAATATCATTACCACTCAAGATTGCAATGTGAGAGGAAATGGAGAAGGCAAGACCCTTCTTACTCACAAGTATGTGAGAGCACAGTAACCAGCCACTTTTGATTTTGTTATCGAGATCAAGATGGATGGATTTTGCTGGCAGCACACATGCTGGTCTACAGCTGGGGCTGCACTTTGTGTAAGTACAGGGGTTTTTACACCAACACAGGCCTGGATTTTATTTTCCAAGACCTTTAGCTTAAGCACAGCGATGTCCTGACTTCAAAAGTAGATGTCATATAGATAAAGAGAAATTAAGTAATTTCTTCCTAGAAGGTGCTATGTACTCAAGCCCTGGTTCACAAGACTCAAGGCAGTCAGCACTCAACAGTAATACCAAAACAGTTGCATCCAACAGTGTCCTTCCACCAGCAGAATGGATACCACTGGCAGATCAAATCCACCTTCCCCCTTGTAGCCCCCTGCACACATGCCAAATCAGCTCCTACAGGTTGGGGGACCCTCCAGACCAGATTTGGGATGCATGTGGGGAAGGGAATCTCTGTGTAATATTTGATTTAGTCAATGTTTGCGGAACCTGACTTTGCAGACCAAAGGAATATGATAAAAAAAAGAAGGACTAACTCGAGTAGGAGTTCTCAACCGGGGGGAATTGGGACCACAGACTCAAACTGTTAGAATACTGATCTTTCTACAAATTACAAGTCTACAGATTGTACATAATCTACAGGACATCACACCTTATTGTATGGCACAGATTAAGTAGGACAATCTTGGAAAGGGGGGAATGACATTCTGACATATGGTGAAAAGGGTGCATGGGGCAAAAAAGGTTTGAGAACCACTGAACTAGAGCAACTGAAACACATCTCAAGTATATTATAATTTTCCTTTCAGAATTTGCTCTTTCAAGGGACACAAAGTGTACCTCTGGAAGGTATGGAGCAGGGCTCTCCAACCTTGGGTCCCCAGATGTTGCTGGCCTACCGCTCCCAGCATACCAAGCCAGCATGGCTAATGGCAAGGCATTCTGTAGGCCAGCAACACCTGGGGACCCAAGGTTGGAGAGCCCTGCCAAAACCATATTTTTTTTTAGACAACTCAAAAGAAAATTGTGTATGTGGGTGGGTGGTGGATATAAGTACTCACTTCAAACAATGGAGAGGCCCTGGGGAAACTCTAGTTACACGATTAACACTGGCACCATTTACAGTATTCAGATGAACTTCAGAGATGTAGAGTGTAACTGAGGAAGACTGCAGCCGTGTTTTCACAACTTCTAGAGGACATGTCAGAATTGCACCTACAGTGCCCCCACATCTGCAAAGAAAAACAAGATTTGTAACTCATCAAGGAATTAGACATGTCTATATTGAAACAATTAAACGATAGCATAACAACAACTCAGGAGTTATGGTAAGATTCCTGGCAAATACTTTCTTCCCAATTGAGATCAATTGTATCAGTTGCCCAATTACCGCTCTTTGCTATCCATAAATTTCATAGATCATAGAGTTGGAAGGAGCCTAGAAGGCTATAGAGTCCAACCCCCTGCTCAATGCAGGAAACTAGAGGAGGGGTCTCCCATCCAAGTAATAACCAGGCTTGACCCTGCTTAGCTTTCCACGCTCAGACAAGCTGAGCCAGCATGCAATAGCAAAACTGGGATAGCAATATAGCCCTAGTGTTACACTACTACTTTTTCCCCCTTGTGTATACAGACAACATTTAATGTAGCTAACCCCTGGCTTTAACAAACCACCTAGCTAAATTAAGTGTTTGATGTTAGGAGTTTTACACTGTTGCTCTACCTAAATGTCTAAAGATTGCATTCCTGCAAATGAATTTAAAAATGCTCTGCTGACAGCAAGTTTCATAAGCGCTCAGTACTTAAATCTCTATCCTTATTACGTTAATCTTCTCAATATGAATGAATAGCTAAGAAAACTACTAATATTCATTATCAGACCTAACTCAAGTTGAAGCTCATTATGTGGTTTTAGCTATTATGTGGTCTTTTAGCTATGGGAGGTGATTAAATTGCTAAAAAAAATTGGTATTTCATATGTGGACAGATAAGTAAAATCTTCCTAAACATATGCAATTATAAATCAAAGGGACTTCATTGAAAATACTGAGAAAACATCAACTGCCCTCTCCTGAAACAGAGAGCATATTTCTTTCTGCATTTTGAAATCTAAATGCTTAGTTTCTTGGACTAGGCGATGCAGGTATTCGAATATCAAACTGCTTTAACATGCCATATATTCAAATACACGGCCCTGCTGCTCGAAAATAAGTAAAAATACAAAGTCAAGAAAAATGGTGGACATCTTCAAATATAGCACTAAGAAATAAGACGTAAATACCTAATTCAAGGGGCATTCCAAATTAATCTTTTCAAAATGGACTTTACGGCCCTTGATGCTGAATGACCCACTAAAATATCAACTACAGGCTTCCACATTTTTACTCACCGTGAAAGTCATGGTGAGTGTTCTGCCTACCTCTGGCAAGTGACTACCTTTCCTTTCAAGCTTGAAGCTACAAAGATGGAATCGTCCCAACAGTCCTGCAGTGATCCATTCCCCAGATTCAAGCTTCAGAGGAAGGCTGCTTGAGTTCTTTGGCAACTGTGTGACCACGGCACCTGAAACTCCCTGCCCCCATTTCCTGCTATTTGACCACTACTCAGTGGAGGCACGGCAACTATCTCGACAGTGGTCAAAGTCAAAAAGCTTCCTGCCATTCTTTCCTGCAGGGAAGGTGGTGTTTCCACAGTACAAGAGCCAAAGCCAGCACACACCCCATGACTCTTTTCTGAAAGAAAGATGATGAGGGTTCCCTTGACTGCTAGCTGGCAAAGGAAAAAAAAATCCTTTTTTTTCCTTTGCCAGTCACTAAAAAAAACAAAAAATCACTAAAAAATTTAATGATTTTTTAGTGATCACTAAAAAATCACTAAAAAAACAAAAAACAAAATTGGGGATCCCTAGCCAATTACAAAACATTATCAGCTAATGTTCAAATTGGAGTCTGTCACCTCATGAAACCAAGTACAGTAGATGTAAGATTTTAAAGTGAGACAACACTATGGTTTGTGAGCAACAACCTAGAAGAAGTAGGCTTTTGTCATAATTTCTACTTCCAAATAGCCAAGCATACTTAACTGGGGCATAAGGACAACAATCAGATTTCATCTAGATCAGATTTAATGCCAGTGATCTGGAAGTATCCCTTTACCAACCAAAGTACCTCTCCAGTCTTTCCACCTACACTAAATTAGCATGAAGTAAACTTCAAGTTTTTAAATAGAACAGTGCATTTCCAGTTTCAATAGCTTGACTACCACCTTGGTGAAGTGACATTATTCTAATGAATAGTGTTAAAAATGAATAGTTTTCCACCACAGTGCACAGTTTATACAGTTATTTTACTAGTGCAGTCACATTAATACTTTTATTAATATCCATTTGTGCATCCTGCGTAATAGAACTTTTCAGAGTTCAAAAGGAATTCTGTCTAGAGTCTGATCTTCCTCTAACCACTTTTTCATCCACATTCATATCAAAAGAATTCTATTTCATTACAATAAATTAGTATCAACATTATAGGCTGTGTTTAGAGCCAGTGTGGCGTAGTGGTGAGAGTGTTGGACTGGGACTTGGGAGATCCGGGTTCTAGTCCCTGCTCAGCCATGAAACTCACTGGGTGACTTTGGGCCAATCACTGGCTCTCAGCCTAACTTACCTCACAGGGTTGTTGTGAGGATAAAATGGAGAGGAGGAGGAAGATTATGTAAGCCGCCTTGGGTTCCTTGAAGGAAAAAAGGCGGGGTATAAATATAATAAATAAATAAATAAATAAAATAATAATAAGGACTAATTGTAAGACTTTACTTTACACAATGTACTTACAGAACTGAGAGTCCTGAAGAAAGTCGCCTACCATTTATGCCTAGACAACCAGGCCAGAATGGACAATACTCGGCTAGGTAGACAAACAGCAGGCCTGGTATAAAGGCAGCATCCTACATTCCTATTCTGTGGTGGTACGGTCCCCCGAGAGGAGCATACCAGCACAGTTGAATCTGTTCTTACTTAGTGTCAATGATGCATCAGAGCTACAACTTCAGGTAAGGAATTAGATTCACTTGGTACAAAAAAGTATATTTTATTGACTGCCCAGCATACAAGCTGCACTTCAAGTTGAAATGCTGCTTATTCAAACTTATTTCATGTGTAGCCCCAAAATAAAGTTCAGTCCAGGCCAGCACTCAAAAACCAAAAGTGCCCTGTTAAATATATCAACAGAACTCTTAAAGAAAGCAAGAAATGTTATTTTAATACAAAATTAGTCATCCTGCCAGGTTCATACAATTGGACCAATGTGTGTGTTTTTTTTAAATGGAACATGTGAAATGTTATGTTCAAGATGATATATATATATATATATATTCATTCCTAGTCTGTTTATTTACCAAACCTGTTAACAGAAATACAGCAAAAGAAAAAGCAAATGTATTTATCTTTATCACTCTGCAAGGTCATGAATACAAAGCTGGTGATTTCAATACTAAAAAAATATTCAGTACATATCTTCACAAATAGATATTATAGGTGGGCCTTTTTTTTTTAACCATGCAGTCTTAGTTCAAGATGTTTTATTACATAGCAGATTAATCCTATTTTTGCTGCATTAGCAAAGCAGTCTTTCCAAGACATGATGTCTTGGGTCTGAACTAGTTTGTTCAATGACCGCTACAATAAATCTATGAAGCCAGCATGGATTTGTCAAGAACAAATCCCGCCAGACTAATCTGATCTCATTTTTTGATCGGGTAACCTCCCTTGTGGACTGTGGGAATACTGTGGACATAATATATCTGGACTTCAGCAAAGCTTTCGACAAGGTGCCTCATGATATCCTGATTAGCAAGCTAGCTAAAAGTGGGCTAGATGGAACAACTATCTGGTGGATCCACAGGTGGCTACAGAATCGATCTCAAAGAATGCTTATCAATGGTACCTTCTCAAACTGGGGAGAAGTAACGAGCAGGGTACCACAGGGCTCGGTCCTAGGCCCAGTGCTATTCAACATTTTTATTAATGACTTGGATGAGGAGGTGCAGGGAATGCTTATCAAATTTGCAGATGACACAAAGTTGGGTGGAACAGCTAATACTCTGGAAGACAGACTGGCAGCATGTGTCCCCTGCGAATCGTGGTTTAAATAACCCACAATTTGCTGCCGTGACATGCAAATCGGAACACTGGCTACACTTCTTGTTTCTGATTCTCTTTTGTATTGCACTTTCAGCAGACTAATTTGCAGTTTGTTTGTTTGTTCTTATTTATCCTCTTAGTATACCAGCCAGACTCTTTTACTGTAGCTGGGACCGATATTCTGACTAAACAGAAACGGAGAGTTGGCTTTGGATGTTGTGCACTCAGTAATGGGAAGCGACTTTCACTTTTTGTATTTTCTAAGGAGACATGCCCAAAGTACTCTACTTTCCCCTCCCCAAATTCTGTATTAACATTGAAACACAGTGAGCTATATGAGGCTATTTATAGACAGATGGCTATAAATAGTAGTATATGGCTTTGCAAGACCTTTGTTTAATACAGCAATTTCAAATATTGCATGACTTTTCCCAGCTAGACTTTCATATCCACAATTATGGAAACAGATTTATCTTGTGTGCATGACTACTCAACACATACATGCTCTCCAACAACAAAGAAAAAAGATTAATTGCTTAGGCTCCAATTCTATGCACACTTACTTGAGCATAACTCAGTGGAATCTACTTCCAATTTGTGCTTGTAGGATTTGGGCCAAAACATTTGTACTTTCACTCATTAAGAACTACCTAAGAGCCCAAATACATATCAGTATCGACTAAATTCCACTGAAAGAAGTATCAAGACAGCCCAAGCTATGACGGGAGCATTCATCCATCAGTTACTTTACATATAATCACACAGAAGAAATGCCTTGCTGCATCAGACTACACCTACAGACTATTTCTTAGAGTAGCCAGTGAGAAGCCACTAGAACTCAAACTATTTAAGGCGAGGAGATGGGACATCCTGTTGTCCCACAGTATCTCATAAAATTAGTTATGAACAAGGAGATTCTATTATTGGAGCTATACAATACCAATTCCCCCTCTAAGAATTTGCCAAATCTTTTTAAAATGCTATCTATGTCCATGAACTGTGCTAATGTGGGATTTAGGGTGGTAGCAGATGTACAGGGAGAAAATGTACCAGCAGCAGCAGAAGAGTCAATACTGAAGTGTTGTTGATACTTGGACAGGAGAGGTGAGGTTCAGAAGTGCATTTATAAACAAGCAAGAGAGAGAGAGAGAAACAAACAGTCAAGTCTTTAGGTACTATTTCTGTTTTACTTAGGCAAGCCATTTCCAGACAAACTACTTTTCTCAGAAATTAGCAATGACCCTTAAAATAAACTGAGCCAACACTAATACTAAGCAACACTGCATGTCTAGTTTTCAGAAACTCTCCCAGGTTTTTCAGTCTCAAATGGAATGAGAAGAGTGTCATTCCTTGATGTCATACACTAACAAGGCTTATATTGTTCCAGTTAAAGTAATGTTGGAATGTACTGCAATGTTAACAGATAGTACTAACATAGGACTGTAATGTTTAACCAATGAATCAGTTAGATTAATTGATTTAAAAATGTAATTGACTCAAAGGCATTCCTAATTAATTGGATAGCAAATTTAATATATTATGTTTATTTATAAAAACTGCAAATAGCAACACCATCTTAAGAGGCATTATTCACACACATACACCCGGCCTTCTCACACGTAGAAGCAGCATTGCCTGACACAACACATACACATATCATCTAAAAAAAAGAAAAAAGATTCTTGCTTCGTAACTACTGTTCCATACACCAATTAAAAACAACTATTTCCTTAATTGGATGACAGTTCTATGTGAGCCGTAACCTGTTCAAACGGGTCAACAACATATTCATAGCTGGAATAATCATGTGGTTTGCTGGAACTACTATAAGCCTTGGAATTTGGTACATATGTTTCTGAGTTAATGCCCATGATCCTGAGAAGGCGTACTTCTGACGGTGCCACATGCTCCTGATGTACACCTCAAGAGTACCTGTAACTGAGCATTTGGTGTTGCAGCACCTGCCCTCTGGAACGCACTCCCTATAAACATTAGACTGGTGTCTTCATTTTGACCGTTAGACGTCTGCTTAAGACTCACCTCTTCATGCAGACTTTCCCTGAGGTGTGACCCAGCCAGTATACTTATAGTTTTATTGACAACCGGTGATTATTTCATTGTATTCTTATTGTTATACTAGCTTTTTTACCCGGCGTTGCACAGGTCGTCATTTTCTTATAGGCACTATTTGTTCGAAATTCCTTAAAGTAGCTGACCGCTTTTTTGAATGGCTCCATAGGAAAGGAATGGGACTACACAGTGAAATCCCTGCTTCCCCCCGGGACTACACAATTAAATCCCAGCTCCTCCGGGACTACACAATTAAATCCCAGCTCCCCTCTCTGGACTAATGAAATCCCAGCTTCCCCGGGACTACACAACAGCGAAATCCCTGCTCCCCTGGGACTATACAACAATGAAATCCCTGCCCCCCCGCCCCCCTGGACTACACAATGAAATCCCTGCTTCCCTCCTGGGACTACAGAATGAATTCCCTGCCCCTCCCCCAGACTACACAATGAAATCCCTGCTCCCCCAGGACCGCACAATGAAATCCCTGCTCCCCCGCTGGACTACACAATGAAATCCCTGCTCCCCTCCCCCCGGGACTACACAACAATGAAATCCCACCTCCCCCGGGACTACACAACGGTGAAATCCCTGCTCCCCTGGGACTATACAACAATGAAATCCCTGCCCCCCCCGGACTACACAATGAAATCCCTGCTTCCCTCCTGGGACTACAGAATGAATTCCCTGCCCCCCCCCCAGACTACACAATGAAATCCCTGCTCCCCCAGGACCGCACAATGAAATCCCTGCTCCCCCGCTGGACTACACAATGAAATCCCTGCTCCCCTCCCCCCGGGACTACACAACAATGAAATCCCACCTCCCCCGGGACTACACAACAGTGAAATCCCAGCTTCCACCACCCCCCGGGACTACATAACAATGAAATCTCAGCTTCCACCACCCCCCAGGACAACACAACAATGAAATCCCAGCTTCCCCCCCCCCCCGCCGTGTTGACCCCGGCTGCAGTTCATGTGAATTTGCATACTCCTGACTGGGCCCTGTGGTAGTTCATACAAACATTCCAAATGTCATTGGAGTAATTTGCATAACCGCTCCTGATTGGCCCCTGCGAACATTCCAGGTGACGCCATTGGCTATCATCTATTTTGGGTGCAGTGATGGCTTTTTTAGAGATTTGAACCTGCCAGTCTTTGTTCTTTGGGTGATGAAGAGTACACGTGCCAAGTTTGGGGCAGATCCGTCCAAATGTGTAGGAGCCTATGCGACGCACACAAACAAACAAACAGACACACAGACACACAAACTTTCACATTTATATAGTAGATTTGTATGGTTATATTGTGATCGTTAACTGCTTTCACTGGAAAGCTGTATATAAACCTGTGCAATAAATATAAAATACGCATGTTTTGTGGTTGCAGATCTGCATGGATACAGAGGGGAAGGCAGTCCCTGTTGACATCCATGAAGGACTGCATCTTACAGGATACAGAAGCCAATATGTTCACCAGGGCCCCCTCTGTACTCACATATGACTCATGGAAGGCTTTCCACTGTGCATTTACCAGGGTTGGGCAACTTGTGGCCCTCCAGATGTTCTGGCCTACAACCCCCACAATCCCTCACCACTGGCTATCCTGGCTGGGGCTGATGGGAGTAGCAGGCCAAAACTTCCAGAGGGTCACAAGTTGCCCATTCCTGATTTATACTGTGTTGTTACAATAGTGAAACATCTTGGGTGCCAGGCTCATAACATTGTTTTGGTGGGAAATGCTTGCACCCAATCCTATTTAGCAGATGACAGGAGTAGGCTGTAAGTAATTTACAGTGCAGCTACTGAGGTTTGTTTTCGTTTTTTTTTACAGTTTTTTACAGCCAGGTGACAGTTAAACTTTAGAAGTCTGTAGAAGCCCAGAGGTTTATCTAAGTGTAGAAGTAAATGATTAGCTATAGAAGCTGCTGAAAGCCCAGGAGAACGGTGTCATTGCAATCAGCAACTCAAGTGAAAGGTTATATTGCTGCCAAAGCCCAGATTTTTACAACATTGCTATATCATTTACAAAAATAATTTTTCCCCACCCTTAACTTCCCATTTCTAGCCAGACTTGTATCTACCTGCCAGAGACCAAGTCTGAAACCATTTCCACAGGCCTGCCTTAGTCTGCTCTACCACTGATTTTAGCAGAAGTCCCTTGCAGGAAAGTGTGCCAGGAATGGTAACCTAAAGCTTAGGATATCTACAATTTGAATTCAGAAGAAAGCACAATGCACCTGCAGAAAGGGGATTACCATATTGAACAGATGTTCTGCAGTGTGCAGCAAGTAACTGTACACATAACTGAACTTTGTAACTGAACAAAGGAACATATAACCTTGCCAGTAATATCAGCAGACTGAAAACAGAAATACTTAAATCATTTTTGTAATTTTGAACACCATTCTTATTAGCATTTTTGTAGTATAAATATACATACCGGTAACTCTAAACCCAAGCAGGAAGTCTGCCAATAATTAGAGTTGTGTGGTGCTGTGTAGTGGTTAAGTATCAAACTAGGACCAGGAGACCAAGGTTGAAATCTGCACTCAGCCATAAAACTAACTGGATGGTCTTAGGTCAGTCACCAAATCTCAGCCTAATTCACTCAGGGTTGTTGCGAGAATGAAATGCATGTGGAGAAGCATGTATGCTACTTTGATCTCCTTGGAAGAAAGGTGGCCCATAAATGTAATAAAGAAATATTAAGTGATGAAAAGCACTGGCAAACCATGAGTTCAAGGGATTGCTGCAAAGTTTCTATAGATAAGATTTCTAAGGCCTAAAGGATGCCTGAGAAGAAGCCCTTCCTTTCTCACACAACCCCGCCATCGCCACTGCTGAAAGGGTTTGGGGCAAAGAAGAAAAAAGGGGGACGAGTCTCTCAGCTTGATCAGAAAAAAGGAAGTGGTGTTGTCGTATAGGGGACCAGGTGTAGGGAACCTGCCCTGCAGCCTGCAGCCAGTGCCCCTCCTCTAGACAAGTAACTCTGGGAAATGAGGGAGGAGTGACAGCAGCTGCAGGAAAGAGTGAGGGCAGCAGAGGGTTGGCAGGAAAGCATTTGGAATGGGCCAGGTATTTCCCATATTTCAGAGAAGACTCTGAAAAAACTAAGAGCTTCCAAGAATTCTCTGAAAAACCAAGATCATCCAATGCTGATTTGGACTGGAGTAAGGCTGCCTATCTCTAATCATGAGGTAGGGAAGGAGCAAGAATATCAGTTAGAGGACAGGAAAGGCGGTAGAGCTGGGATGAGGAACATGTGGCCCTGCAGATGTTGCTGGACTGCAACTTCCATCATCCATGGCTAGGGCTGGTGGGAGCTACAGTCCAACAACATCTTGCGAGCTATATGTTACTGATCCCTGTAGAAGTTCATTGGAAGAGGTCTCACAACACTCATGGACCGCGACCATAACGTAAAGAATTAATCAAGAATCAAGTTATCAAAATGGTTTATTTAATTATTTTCAAAATGGTTTATTTAATTATTTTCCCACACTCTCCATCTTCTAAATTCAAAATTAATAGGTACAACTGTTCTGACATATTTTATAGTGGTGCCTCTATTTAACTTTTAGAATTTCTTTTTTCAAATAAAAGCCTCTTATTTTATAGAGAAGCTAGTAAGAGACACTTCAATTACTCCATCCTATAAAACAGGGGTGGGAAACCTTTTTCGGCCTGAGAGCCAGATTCCATTTTGGAGAAACTCAAGAGAGCTGCATTCTAGTAGTAGGTGGGACCACAGGCAAAAGTAGGTGGATCTGAAACCCTCCCCCCCATTCCACTGTTACTAATTCATAGTATGAAGCATGTGTATTTAGAATCATGAGCAGCCAGTCTACTCACAAATAAGCAAGACCACCAGCCTCTGCATGTTTACACAGAAGTAAGCAGAACAATCCTCTGCAGGAAAAGGCTCAGAAGGAAGCAGGACTGAATCCTTCAGCAGCTTCCTCCCTGTTCCACAGTTCTTATCACCAATCAGCAGCTGGTCAGAGGTAAGTCCCTTTTGCAGAGGAAAACACTCTCTGATCATCTGCTGACTGGAGAGAAGAGCTTTTCCCTGCGTGACAGAGGGGGCCTGGGAATGGGTCAGGGAATGGGGACCCCACAGGGGGAAGATTCCCCATCCCTTCTATAAAAGGGGAGAAGCTTCCTAAATTGTGCATGTTCCACTGGCACAAAATGTAACATGACTTTCAGTATATACAGAGAGAGAATGTATAAACTATCCAATGAACTTACTTTCAAGTATTTATTTTACTCGGAAGTGAATCCCGTCAAGTTCTACGGGGCTTACTTCCAAGAAAGCGGGCATGGATGGGCATGCAAGAGCCCATAAATTATATTTATACCCCATTTTTTTCCTTCAAGGCCCCAAGGCGGCTTACATAATCCTCCTTTCCATTGTATCCTCACAACAACCCTGTGAGGTAGGTTAGGCTGAGAGTCAGTGACTGGCCCAAAGTTACCCAGTGAGTTTCATGGCTGAGCGGGGACTAGAACTCTGATCTCCCAAGCCCCAGTCCAACAGTCTCACCACTATGCCACACTTTGGATAATAGTCGGATTCTTAGAGAAATAAAATGCCAGAGAGAGAGAGAGAGAGAGAACGGTACCACTAGCTCATATCAGAGATAAGAAATGTTATAAAGGCAACATTTTCCTTTGCTGCTGCTATTCTGGTACCTCCCTCCTCTCTCTCAAATGCAGATATAGTAATACCTTGGATTGCAAGTAACTTGGTTTGAGGGCGATTTGCAAGACAAGCACATTTTAAAATATTTATTTACTTTTTTTTAACTTGATATACAAGCGATGTCTTGCAATACAAGTACTGTAGTATGGCTTAAATCTCTGTACACATTTTTTTCAGGGAATTTTGTTTTAATATAAGATTGTTTTGGATTACAAGCACGTTTCAGGAACGAATTATGCTCTCAATCCAAGGCATGACTGTATTTTGACTCAGTGTAAAAGGGTAGCAGCCAATACTAGTGAAATACTGCTTTCTATATTCTGCAGCCAAAATGAATAAGGGACAGAGATGGGAATCATGCCACTATAGGAATGAAGCCAAAGATCATTCCCTAGCAGCTAGGTAACAAAAATGGTTGGGATTGATGACCCAAAGTTACTGTCACCCTGCTCCACATGTGACCACATGCACATTTTCCAGCTTTGCTGACAGAGAGATTAGTCTTCAGCTACTGCTCTGTAACATACCTTCTCCACAATATGAACTTTGACCGATTTCATGGGACCTTGAAGCAGACAACAAAGATTCTAGCCTAGGGCACTTTCCCTAAAGACACAGAGGAAAATTACTAGCTTCAGAGTCAAGTCACGTGCCTCTGATTGGCTCTAGATACATGACCCTGGTCTGTCTTCAACCACAAGGAACATACTACTAAAGAAAGAATGCAGGAAAGCTGGGCAGAAGCACAACAAACGATATAGATAGTAAAGGCAGTAACCATTCAGAAATGGAAAGCCGGGATATGAGCGGGTACACATCTGTGAAGGGAATAGGAGGAACTATAAGACATGGTGCTAAGATCTCATTCTTAAAGTAGGAGCAGGCTGAAAAAGGCTTGAAAGATGGGCTAAAGAGCACTTGGATCTTTTCTTCATTTAATTCAGAATGAATCTATGCATTCCAGTGGCCAAAGTCATTGTTTTAATACATCAGTTTTTATTGTGGACTCTGGCAGAAATTTAATCCTAACAAAATCTACTCTTCGAGGCCCTGCAAACACCCTATCTTATTAGAAGAACAGTATGGACTACTAAGGTGTTGCCCAAAAAAGAAGTTCACATTTACACAGACTCCTTTGAAATCCTTATATTTTGAGAATTTGCTTCCAGACCCTTTTTTTCTCTATCTAAAAAGTTACTTAAGGATTCAAAAAAGGGTGACTTTTAAAAAGTTACTTACACTGCAATCCTAAACCCACTTACCTCAGAGTAAGCCCTACTGAACTCAATGAGACTTAATCTGAAGTAGCCATGTATAGGATTACACTATTAAGCATTTTCTTTTTATTGTTCAGTACTGCACAATAAACAGCACACCACTATAAATGACAAATAATGTCAAATTAAGTACATGCAGCTTAAAAGAAAGTACCGTAAATGTTCAATGGGCCTTATTCTTACATATGCACAGGATTTCTGTCGAATAGTACAATCTGTTCTGCCAAAGGCAGCGGTTCTTTTTAGGACCCAGAGACACTTGTGGGAGAAGGTTAAAGAAGCTTTATTAGCAAACTACAGGAAAGAGATTACAAAGACAAGATAGGTGCAGAGTACAATGCTTATGTCCATTCTGTTGTCAGGAACTCATCAGAGAAATGACAGCAGACAGACCCCTGGCCGGCATACAGCACCTTCTGCAGCTTGGTCTGTGTTGAGGTTCTGCCCTCCAGAAGATTCTCTAATCTTATATACCGTAGGTTTTCTGTGTTTACAGTAATTGCACCTGCTCTCATTAAGTTAGACAAGATTAATATGTTTTGTGCACAACTAATTTGGAAAGAATCTCAGCAGATAATAGCAAACACATCATGGACCCTCTTGGACCAGGCAGTTGACCTTGTCCAGGCCCATCTGGCAGTAAGCAACATTTCTAAGTTGGCCAAGATGCCACCCAGAGCCCTCTGGTTCCTGGGTCACATCTGGTCCAAACCCCTCCAAATGATGAGTAACTGCCATACATATGGTTGAAGTATAGCCAATAGGAAACTGAGCAATCCTCAAAGGCACTGGCTGACATTCAAACCATACCTAAGACTGTCCAAAAACAATTAATTAACAAGCTTCCCATGGCAAACTCTAAACCGCATGAGCTCACTGATACCAGGCACCAGACCGTGAGAGAAAAACAGCAACAGACAGCAAACCCAGGCACTAACAGAGACAACAGGGAGCAAGTATACCTATACAATAGAGACCCAGACACAAGTACAACAATGGTCATACACCACTGTCTCCTCGAAATCAGAATGGTCTTCTGGCCCTTTTCCGCTACACAATCTCATACATGTCTACTCAATAATAAAACCGACTGAGTTCAATGGAGCTTACACCCAGGTAAGTTTACAGGATTGCAGCCCAAATCTCTCCAACACATGGCCCATTTACTACTTATACAAGATCTGTACTGGATAACAGTATTACAAGTTGCTTCTAAACTGTCTTCAAGTCACTCCAGTCCAGAAGGAAGACCTTAGTGTCAAACGGGTGTGGCAGAATGTGTGCATCCCTTCTGTCTTATCAACACCTCCCCCACCCCCCAAACACAAAGAAAGAAAGAAAAGCTATGACCATCACTCCTATACTGGAGATACATTTCCCATTCTTTCAAATAGCAAAGCACCTATCGGTTTGGAAGCAAAACAGGGCCAAACAAAAATAAGATAGTGGTTTCTATACTCAGGGGACTTTCTAGGTTCAGAGGTATAACATTTGTAAATTAAAAGGAATGAAAAATTTAAAAGAACCCAAAACATAGTCTGTCAATGCTGAGGTGACAGTTGGGGGGGGGGGAGGTGCAGATTAGGGTGAAAGCTTACTTTCTTATACAGGGGTATATTTTGAAGATACAGTGCAACATTTTGTAACACATCCCACCTAGAAATATTTAGTAGAGGTGTTCACCTAGTTAATGGGCATCAATGCATAAAGTTTATATAAATGCTTCATGATCAACTCAAACAAGCTGCAGGAATTCTCTCTCTCTCTCTCTCTTAACACCACCCCCTTAATTCCATCCCATGTATCCCATTCTATATTCTTAACAGGATTGCTTACATCATATCCATCATACACACAGCCACCAACTAAACAAGTCCTGTAAGTTTTTGAATCCCACAAATTATTATACAGGAGTCTCATATATACAGGCATGCAAAGAGAGTCAATAATTTGCTAAGGCAGAAAGAAAGGCAAGGCTGGGAGGAAAGGGGGGTGAGAGAGAAAAAGGAAAAACACTAAAACATTTCACCTACCCTCCAGCAAACAGATGCACACACGTGTCTTTTTGGTTCATCGTCTCTCATTCTTGTCCCCCGCAAAAGAGTTACGGAAGAAGACGGCGACAAGGCTCTTCCACTCTACTTCTCGCTAGCCTGAGCGGAGATAAGCGGGCAGGACCCGAGCTGCCATTTGCCTCCTGTTTCAAGGAACACAATCCGGGAGGGCCCAGAGCTGCAGGAACCCCACGCCTCGAGTATTAGGGCTACCTCGGCAGCACTAAGCTCTTCTCCTCCTCCTCACCCAGCAGCAGAGGATGCAGCAGCAACAGGCAACCGCCAAAGAGCCGGGGACGGCCGGGCCTTTCGCTTCTAAATACTAAACGAGGCCCACTATAAACAGACGCCGCCATTGGCTCGCGAGAGGCTATGACGTCGCCAGCCGAAGCTTAGCAGGCTTTGCGCACGTGATCGGGGGTACTGAAGCGAAGCGGGCGCATCAATGGAGCCAAGCCGGAGACCCAGGAACAGCTGCCGCCTCCGACGCCTACACGAGGCGGTGACAGGCGGGGCGCGGTCCCGACCATACCATCCAGTTCAATGCAGCGCACCTCTCTTGGGAAGAGGCGCTCTTGCATGCCCATCCATGCCCGCTTTCTTGGGAGTAAGCCCCGTAGAACTCGACGGGATTCACTTCCGAGTAAAAGTGCATGAGGTTGGGCGGCACATGCGTTTGTAGCAGGGAACGGGGCTCCTGGGCGGAGGAGCGTTGTCGCCTGCTGCCAGATTAGGCCGTTATCTTTTCACCTTTGCCTCCTGCGAGCGGGAGCAGATTCCGCACGCCGCAGGTTTACAACTCGGCCACCTGCCCCAGCTGCTCGGAGCAGGGAAAAGGGAAAGCGAGTTGCCTGGTTATAGATTGGACAGCATTCCCCGGCGGAAACCATTCCACACCTCGGCTCCCTCCCCTCATGGTACCCCGCTCTATCCATCCGCTCACGGGGGCAGCTTGTTAAGATGCGGCCCTGTGCATGTTTAGGCAGAAAAGGTTTACAACATTCCACGGGGCATACTGGGAGCGGCAGACGTTTTTGTGTCTGTGTGTCTAAACATGCGTAGGATCATGCCCTTAATAGCATGCAAGCTGCACCCTGGGAAACAGGAGGCTCGCTTCCAAATAAAAGGGGAGATCATGAACTAAAGGTTGTTCATAATCTTTCTGGACAATTCCAGTTCCCCAGAGAAGAGTTAACCAGGGATGAAAGAAAGTACTTTGCAGACGGTCAGAGGTACTATTTTTTTTTAGAGCGGTACGTTTAGGGTCAAATTAAGCTTTAGCATCAGGTTATTCAGTATTATAGGGCAATAACTGGGCGAGGAGGGGGGAGTTTGATTAATGCAAGTAATGTGCTGCTCTGCTTTAAATGGAATTTACAGCTTGGTTACCTCCCTAAGGAATCAGGAAAAAACAAAACACCTGAGGCTGCAATCCTATATGTGCTTACCTCAGAGTAAGCCCCACTGAACTCAATGGGACTTATTTCTGAGTAGGTATAGGATTGTGCTGTTAGTCATCTTTTCTTAAACTAAGCTATCCTATACATGCTTAATGAGAAGTTGCATTGAGTTCAATGGGGATTACTCTCAGATAAGTGGATATAGGATTGTGGCATAAAAGGTTTAGCCATTTCTAATAGGGAAAATACTCCAACCCCTGACCATCTTGATTTTTCTGTTTAATTTCCTATAGCTATTCTGACCATCTATTGGACGGTATATGTGATGTCACCAGTGGCAAGCACCATAACCCTCCCCTTCCACACCTGTGCTATTTGGGGAATTCTTAAATATATTCTGGTATTTTGAAAAGAAAAGACTAAATACAATCTCACTGTAGCATTCAAATGGGTGGGTGCTCATGCAACTCTTAAAAACAAAAGTAAACGGTCTCAATCCTATTTGGGGTTAAATGGGCCAAATCCCAATGAAATCAATAGACTTAAGGCACAATCCCATGTATGTTTAGACTGAAAGAAAGCATTCCCCAGCTGGGAGTTGTAGGTTTTTTTCCTGTTCAACCATGCATAGGATTGCAGCCTTAGGCACTCCTAACATAACTGGATTGGGCTATAATGGCAAACACTAGAAAAGCTGTCTTCTACTTCCTTGCAGCAATAACCCTCATTTTGTAGCCTCCCCCCCCACCACTTTTTTTTTAGTAGTTTGAATTGTTTTTCTCTGCAAGATCTTCAACTTGATTTTTAAAAAGTGACAACTGAAAGTGCAGTGAGATCCTGCTGGTGATTGTTTGTATTGTGTTCTTAGCAGGATACTTGCCAAGTTTTCTGATTGTCTGGAAAGGTTCTTAGGAAATATTAGATCACACACTGTTATAGATTCATTTATACACACACGTACCACCCCTTGATTCTGTATTTATTACTAAAAGATTATGATCACTACTCTCCACATGGAAAAAGTAGAAAACTCCAGTTATGGAGTTTACCACCCTCACATTATGAACAAAAGGTCATTCAAATGCATTCAGGAGTACTTAACCCATTGCAAGCAAATCTTGATCCTGTCACCTTACAGGGCTTGAAAATCTTATCTTCCAAGATTAAATATTTAAATTCTCCTCTGTCCACTTGGCATCAGCTCCTTTACACATGCAATACATCCTTTGGGCCCTGCCATTGATTAATTCTACTCAAATTACTATAATGGAAGTACTATAATGGAAGTTCTTCAAGTCAGGCATATTTACATGTTTAACTCAAGTAAATGGTCTCTTTGTCAACCGGAAGTCTTGACCAAGAACAACATCTTTCATAAGGATAAGATGGCCTCACCTTTATATCATGTAACTTGTGAATAATAACCCCAGGGGTTGGATCCAATGTTGGTCATCTGCTAGCAGAAGGGAAACTGGGAATGGATTTCCACTCCCCCTTACAGCTCCCCCTGTGGAAAGGTGTCCTTAGAATAGGACAGGCCATAAATCTATTCTATACTGAGTACATTAGACTATAAGCCAGCCTTCCCCAACCTGGTGCCCTCCAGATGTTTTAAGACTACAACTCCCAGGATTCCGGAACATTGGCCATGCTGGCTAAGGCTGATAGGAGTTAAAGTCCAAAACATCTGGTGGGCACCAGGTTGGTGAAGGCTGGGCTAACCAAACCATTTACAGTCTATACACAACAGCACAGAAAACTGCTGAACCAAGAAGATGGGAACAATGCTGAGTCTCCATAAAAATTGGAACTAGCAGATTTTTAAACTGAAAATCACACAAAATTATCTTCTAACCATGTCTCAAATTTCTTTTGGGGGTGTTTTTCTTCTTTCCCCAAATAGTGGTTTCTGTACCATGAAGTAAAGGGACCCTATTTATACCCTACTCTTCAGCGCACCTGTGTGCAAGGTATATTTAGAGGTTTCTTAGTGAAACCCACACAAAAATAAATGTTTGCTTCCCTTCCTCCAAATCCAACATGCTACTGTAAAAAAGAAGCCACTGCCTTCCCAATTAAGGATAAAGAGGGAAGGTACAGAAACGGAAGAAAAGGGCTTCGCCACAAAAGCGTACACATGACAGATCCTCTGGAGCAAGATGCGTCTTTGCTGTGATACGTTGCAATCCCTCCAATCCTGCTACGTAGCAGTCAAACACATACACACCCCTTTCCAGGCCGATCCTAAGCAGGCTTACTTGGAAGTCAGCCCTACCGACTTCAGCCGGGCTTACTCTCAAGCAAGCATGCACAGGTCTGCAGCCTTAACATCTACCAGCCACCCCACCCAGCAGCAGCTGGTGCTGGTGCTGCTAAAAACCGGGGAGCCATTTCCGCGGGAGCTGCAGCAATTCATACAGAAGCGGAAGGGCAGTTTTTTCTGGAATATCGCCTTTGCGAAAGCTCCTCCTGCTGCTGCAACGGGGGCAAGCCCGTTGTTTCCTCAGGAGTCATCTACGACGGTCACCTTTAATCCTTGGCAGGCCTTGTGTAAACGAGGCAGACCCCTCTCCCTCTCCACAGGCGCGCCTCGTGTTGCAACGGACCTGCACGCAATCACACGTTTCTAGAGCACCAGCGCCAAGGAAGGGGCAAAGAAAGAGTTCGCTCTCGATTTGCACCTACCCTCCAGCAAACAGATGCACCAAGGTGTCTATCTGGCTCATTCTCTCTCATTCTTGTCCTCAGCAGACGGGAGGGGGAGAGGAGGGGACAGGAGATGGTGTAGGGCACTTCCTTTCTTCGCCGTTGCTTAATGGCGTAGTTCAGCCTGGATAGGCTCCGTGACCGCCACCTCCTGGGCAAGGAACTACTTGCAACGCCAACATCTGTAAATGATCGGGTACCGTAGACGAGGGGTGGGCAGAAAATAGCTCTCCAGATACGTTGGACTTCAACTCCCAGCATTCCTGGCCATTGACCATGATGGCAGGGGCTTCTGGGAGTTGAAGTCCATCCCTGCCGTAGAGCAATCCTATGACTGTTTAGGCAGATACACGTCCCACCTGCGTTCTGTGGGATTTACACCCGGGTAAATGTGCAATGGATAGCGACCTTCGTCCTAAAAGGAGGCGGGCGGGCGCTGCACCAGAAATCTGCCCCATCTCTACGCGGGCGGCCATCTTCAGGGCAAAATGTGTGATAATCACGAACCGTAATAATAAAATCATGCCTCTCTCCGTGCATGGTATCATAATGCATGATCTGCTGTCTTGTCTGCAGAGCGTGCACTGCAAAACCCCGACCCGCATTCAGAACTTGTTGTGGGGCAATGCAATGCAACGCACCCCTGCCCCACGACACTAAATAGGGCCACTTCATTGACTTGATCGAACTCCCTAAAGATTCCATGCACACACCCCAACCATGTGTATATATACTTGTAACGCAGCAACTTGCACCCGATGAAGTGGATTCCAATCCGCGAAAAAACTTGTGCCATCATGAATTTGTTAGTCTTTCAAGTGCCACAGACTCATTCTTGTTTTCTTTCTAGAGAATCCCGAACAAATTGACCCAAATCCATATTATTTATTTACTGTACTTTTAAACCGCCACTAACCTAAGTTCTCTGGGCGGCGTACAGTACATTAAAAACGTATAGTACAAACATTAAAACAAATAAAATAATATAAAAGGTGCAGAATAAAACCAAGATAAAGCCAACAGCAAAGAATCCATTATATTACAACATCATAAAACCAGATTAAAACCAGCAGCAGAATAGAGTACTAAAAGCATTAAAACAGTTATTTAAATGCCCTGGGAGAAAATCCAATGTTAATCTAAGTCCCATGCATTTCAGTGGTCTACTCTAAGTAGGAATAGCATTGGATACAGCCTTTTCCTCCCGGCTGACCTGTTTTGCAAATGCTCCTGTCACTATCCCCCTAAAGCTGTGTTTAATAATATCCTTCTATCTGGTGTTGGGCGCTTCTGCTTCTTTCGCTGACCAGTTCACCTTTCCTGAGCTGGGAGGCAGCACAACGCAGCTTCCGTTCCTGCTCAAACCGAGAAGTCTGCATCGCAGAGCCAGTTTTTCTGCTGCTCCTCCTCCTCCACTCCAGGGCCGGTGCTATCATTAGGCCAACTAGGCAGCTGCCTAGGGCGCAGGGCTAAAGGGGTGCCAGAGGGCATAGGGCTGGAGGGAGGGAGGGCTCAACTGGGAAGGGGGTGCGCTAAATATCTGATCTTGCCTAGGGCACCAAACTGCCTTGCACCAGCCCTGCTCCCCTCTCAAGCCTCCCTCCCTTTCCTTTAAGCCAAAGGCAGCTCCGATGCGTGCTACACTGCAACAAAAGCCAGCTTTGGAGGGCTTCTGCTGTTATGAATATGAAATGTTATCCAGGATTTTATTTGTATTTTAAAAACTCCTCGCAGGACGAGGTGATATCACCGTCCCTACTCCGGTCAGGCCTTTTTCACATGGGCAGACTGAGCTCACGGAGCACATCAGTGAAGGGAAAGTCTTGAGATTGTGTGGCACGGATGGCCAGAGAGAAATCGGGGACCAGTGATACAGATGTCCATGCCATACTAAACGAGATGCGAGGAGATTCATGATTGGATCCAGTAGTGCAGCTAGGTAATTTTAGAACCTGGACTTATTCATTTATTATATTTATATCCTGCTTTTTTTCCTGCAAAGAACCCAAGGCGGGTTACATAATCTTCCTCCTCCTCTCCACTTTATCCTCACAACAGCCCTGTGAGGTAGGTTAGGCTGAGAGACAGTGACTGGCCCAAAGTCACCCAGTGAGCTTCATGGCCGAGTGGGGACTAGAACCTGGATCTCCCGAGTCCCAGTCCAACACTCTCATCACAACACCACGCTAGCTCTCTTAAGACTTAGTGGTCTTATGCCCCACCCTGCTTTAGACAGCCATGTGCATTACTTTAGTTGTGAAGCGCACAACAGACATTTCTCTTCCCTGCCCCCTCCAACCACTATTACGTGCTTTAAAACTGCTCTTGCATTCCTAATGTTAGAACAAGAGCAAAACTGTTTGCCAACTCTGATTTTTAAAAAAATAAACTCTGAGCATGTACAGTTTTGCATTTTAAACTCACTTAAATCAAAGCACCATATAACTACAAGAATAAATGGAGTTTGTGTCTGCTGCCCATCACCTGCCACTGTCTAGATGGTCATTTGGGAGGGCCCTTGGTTGCAGGGCCCTGAACTTTGGCCCCACAGTCCAGCCCTAGCTGCAGCGCTGATGGGCTCTCCCAAGGCTTTTAGTTCAAACAACTGAAGAGGGAGAGGTCAAAACAGATCAGAGAAGCGGTACTAGAGAATGGGGTGTAAAGCCCTTTACTCTGCGCTGGTTTTGCGATCTATGCATGTTTAGACAGAAAAGAAGTCCTACAACTCCCATCATTCCCCAGCCAGCCATGCATAGGATTTGCATCGGATATGTATAGGATTGCACCTTAAAACTCTTCCAGCTGCTATTTGCCCTGTACCTATATGTTTCCCTGCGGTGGAGCAAATGGCAGCAGGGCTGTAGGGCAATTTAGATGGTGAAAACATTAGGGAGGAGAGAAGTAAATACCCCTTCTCCTAGTGCCATTTCTTCCATCCAGCTCTGCCAGCCTCCTCTCCTCTCACAGAAACCTTTATTTGGCTCTTTACTAGCAGGCAACCCACGTGTTTCAAACTTGCCTGGTTTTCCAAGTGACCCAAAGGAAAATCTTGTATGGTTGAACCCTTTCCTGTTGACACTCAGTGTGAAAATGCCACTGTACTGGCAGGGCAGGGCAAGGCAGGCAATGGGGACTTAAGGTGTTTACTCCTACTGCACCAATGCCACTTTGACTATTATGCACAGGGAAAGCATTTATTTATTTATTTATTTATTATTATATTTATACCCCGCCTTTTTTCCTGCAAGGAACCCAAGGTGGCTTACATAATCCTCCTCCTCCTCTCCATTTATCTGTCTAGGAAATCCTACTTCCTGTCTTAATCTTCTGTGCTACAGTTCATAGGACAGGGACCTCCTTAAAGAAGATCCATGCTGGATCAGATCAATCTAGTCCAGCATCCTGTTTGCACCGTGGCCAACCAAATGCCCATGGGAAGCCTACAAGCGGGACATGAGGGCAACAGCACCCTCCCACTCATGTTCCCCAGCAACTGGCAATCAGGGGCATACTACCTCTGATACTGGATATATATATCAGTACTGTATATATATACAGTAATACCTTGGATTGCAAGTAACTTGGTTTGAGAGCGTTTTGCAAGACAAGCAAATTTTTAAATATTTATTTATTTATTTTTTACTTGATATACAAGCGACGTCTTGCAATACAAGTACTGTAGTACAGCTTAAATTAAAAATCTCTGTACAAATTTTTTTGGGGGGATTTCATTTTGATATAAGAGTGTTTTGGATTACAATCACGTTTCCGGAACGAATTATGCTCTCAATCCAAGGCATGACTGTACATAGCTTTCATGATAGTAGCCATTGATAGCCATATCCGCCAAAATCTTCCATCTTTTTTCTTACCATGAAAAAACCATCACGGAGGAAAAGACGGAATAGTTGCACAATGTCTTCTGACTGGTGGCACCAGGAGCTCTCTGTCTGGAAGCACCCCTAGAAGTATAAGGGGAGACAGAGCTGATGATGCACAGCTCTGTCTCAGTCTGGGGAGGCTATGGTCACCTCTTCCATCAGCTTTAGCGGAAGAGGAAGAGGCTTGCAAGCAAATTTGGCTTGCTATAAGGTGTTGCTGCTTTTTTCTTCTGTATATTTTGGGTGGGCTGGTGGAAACCAGAAATGTAAAGCAGCTGGTACTTAGGATTCAGGAATGTTCTTCCCATGTTTCATTACAGTAAAGATTCCCAACAACTGAACTTTCTTTCTTTTTTTTTTTCAGCCTTAAAAAGAAAAAAGAGTAAGGAAAACCTCTTTTTCTATTTTGGTAGATGCGTTACTTTTTCACATCTATGTTCCTGGGTAGAGCAATCCTATGGAGGTTGCAGGGAGGGTTGAGAATTTGTGGCAGAGGAACTGCTAGGCCCTCCTGGGTTTGCACCAGCCAGGTAAAGAGATGGGGGTGGGGGATTTGTTACCCTTTTCTTGCTTCTGTGTTGTTTGCTGGTTTTCCCTTAAAAAAAAAAAAATCCATCCTATCGGTTCTAATGGGAGGGGAAATAATAACTATGCCAGCTACAGGGCTGGCATAGTCTCCATATCCCACCCCCATTCCAGGAATGTGTCCGAAGAAGGAGACAACTTGGAAGCCTTCCCTAATCTTCCCCTGGCATGACCCTGGAACACCCACTTTCTGCTCTGACCACTGTCAGAGCAGCCATGGTAGTGGAAATTTCCATGGCCATCCATTCTCTGCAGGTGAGCCTCCCTCTCCATCCATGGAGGGGGAGATCCATAGGATTCTGTATCCTCTGGGATGCACTCCCAGGGACCACAGGATTGCAACCCCAATTGCTTTTGTGTGTTTTTTTTAATTGTCTGTCCTGACACCTCTAGTAATTCTCTGTTGATCTAAAGGTTCAGATTCAGGGGAAGTATACACCTCTTCCATCAGGCAAACATTTCTGTTGCTACGGTATCTACAGACTGTTTTCTCCTTCTCTGCTAGAGGTCATTATTTCTTTTGAACTCCACAGCCTCTGAATTTCCCTTTGTTCCCTCAGGGCTAAAAGTATTAGGCCCTGCTTGGCGCCATATGGAAAATTCTTACCCAGCCTTTATCGTCTGCCAAGCTACAAGGTTAATATGTATCATAAAGATTCCTTTTAGTATAATAATTACTTTTTATTTGTTAAAAAAATAATAATAGATATTCTTGGAAGCTATGCTTATCTCTAACAAATGACTCTGCTGCTCTTTCTTGTAAATTAGGGCTTTGAGTATGAAAGCTCTGTCTAAATTACCAGTGAAATTAAATTATGATGCCACTGTTCATAGTTGCTGAGGCTGCCGTTGGTTAGTTTGTATAATTCCTAAGCAAGTCTGTACAAATTGCATTCAACCAAGCCTAACACAGCCCACTGTCCATGGCCCACAAACAGCTTGACAGGGGCAGTGCTAGATACTGAAAAAATCCTGGGCTCAGGCTCACAAGACCAAAAAAAAAGCACAAATTTGCACATGCTAATTTACATATGCTCTAAGGTGTGTGTCTGTCTTTAAAGGATCCTGTCTCCTAAGGACACTCCTATTTGTAAAAAGATGTATGGACAGGGGAGAGGAGGGCATTTGATTTCAGAAAAAAACATCAGACAGAAAGATTCCGGGGAAGGGGCAGCAGGAGGTGAAGCCGGCTAATCCAGGGGGATCAGATGCAACAGAGATCATCAGGGTCCCTGCACCTTTATTTCAGCAAGTGCCCATGGACAGCAGCGTGGTGGGGCAGAGCGCCTCCCAGAGATTTGGGGCTCCAAATGTAAGATTCAGGGCTCCAGCCCTAGTGGGCTGCTCCCTAACACCACCTCTGCAGCTTGATAAGCCTTCTGGTTTTGCTGCCTACCTGGGATTGCACAAACAAGAACATAGGAAGCTATGTACTTATAGTAGGTCATACCATAGTATTGTCTACTGTGACAGGCAGTGGTTCTCCAGGGTCTCAGGCAGAAAAGGTAATTCCCACCATGTATTACCTGATCCTTTTAAAACTGGAGATACCAGGGACTGAACCGGAGACCTTGTGGATGCAAAGTCTGTTCTTTACCACTGAACCATGGGTAGTGTGCTGTGTTCACCTTTGTAAGCCGCAAGTTCCATATGCTGGGTACTAAGCAGGAGGTGTAGCAAGTGCAGCTATGGCTCCTTATTTAGCAGAGAATGAAGAAGCAGGGTATGTAGAATCCTCTCAAGTGCTGAGCTTTGAGATTTTCTGTTCTCTCTCAGCAGCAGTAATTAGTCAGGAAGGTCATGCTTTCCCCTGTTTTAAGAGTAGGAGGCAATGGGGCCCAGTAAGTTTTTTTCTGGACCTCAGAAAGAATGTGAGGAGAAACAGCAAAAGAATCCAGACTTTTCACCCATACAGACACAAACCATGGAAATCCAGAAAGGGAAGATAAAATCACTCTCTTTGAGAATACAGTAGGGATTTAAAAAATGTGTTGGAAGAAGTGTGCATATTTTTAATGTACAAAACTCTTTGGGGAGGTTTAGTCATTTGCAGGTCAATTTTAGGCAGAATAATAGTCATACTCCCCTTCCCACGGCTGCTCTTCTGATCCAGTTTGCAGCCTTCCAAGTTGCTTTTCAGTAAAAAGACAAAATAAAAAGTTGGGTCATTGTTACATGCAGCTGCATGCAAAATGTAGTTTCTCCTTAGTCTCCTTGAGAAGAGAATCCTTAAAGATCCCTGCTAAAAAATAAAAAAAAAAGCAAACACCCCAAAAACAGAATCCTTTGTCCTCTCTAAAAAGAGCATTCAAGGATATTTGGATATTATGTTCCTTCTGTTTCTCCATGTGAGCAGAGGCAGCAGCCAATTACAGCATTGTAAAATGTCCGATTGTATACATTGCATGTGCTTCAAATAACTCTTTAATTGGGTTTCAAATGTCTGAAGCACAGCTAGTGTGAACAAAGCAAAACACTGTACAACATATTATCATATCATATGATACTCATTCTGTTTTGCATGAACTGTACTTCCACTAAATTAGAGGAAGGGAACTGGTCTGTGCATACTGTTCTGTTTTATTTTAGACTAGAACTCAGCAGAAATTCAGAAACCTACTTAAATAGTCAAACATATATGAAAATTGAATAATTCATTGTTAAAGGCTTTGAATCCAGGCTGCAGTGTCCTGAAGATGTCATTTTGCTTGCCCGTCAGCTGATTCAGTGGCAGGCAGGATGTCACTGGAACAACACTGGAGTGGGCAGTCTTCAGTCATCTTCCAATCCAGGCTATGCCCCCCCCCCATGCACGACTCTTAGCCATATTTTCCTTGCTTTAAGGTGCAATCCTATGCACACACAAGTATCTAGCTAAACTAGATACAAGTATCTGGCTGGCTGGGCAATGCTGGGAGTTGTAGGGCTTTTTCCTGTCTAAATATGCATAGGATTGCACTCTTAAGTCTGTTACATGCATTTGTAGATGGGAGGGAAAGAAAGAGGTAGATGCTAGAACTGGGCTTAAACAGCCCACCACTTTAGCTCTCTGCATGCGCTACATGTGCAAACAGATGCTCATGCAATCAAGGAGGAAGGAGCTGTAGCACTGGCCCCACACATGGAGCCGCACAGCTTCCCTAGTCCACCCACAACAGGCAAGAGGAAAGCCTATGCATGTAGAGAACTATACACAGGCTTCCCCCCTGCAGACTGTTGTGCCTGAGCACTTGGTACATTAGCAAGGTCATTGAGTGAAGCCCAGTTCAAATGGGAAGGAGAAAGACAAGAGACAAACACACTCTCGGGATCAAGGCAAAGCCAGGAGTCAGACACATGGGAAATGATACAGGACCTGTATCATTCTAGCAGTGGATAGATCAGAACTGAAAAAGCTCATGCAGCCTGGTCTTCAGAGCCCCATCCAGACCCAGCTGCAAACATTTAACCCAGCCCTCCAGGTTTCCTGCTCCTGAGGTGGCCCCTACTCTTGAGGACCCCCCTACTTCCGAGGAGCCCTCTTACTCCTGCAGAGTCTGGTTTCTTTGGGTCCTAAGGCATGTGCTGAGTGGTCGCTTGGCCTCCTCCTCTGACTCCATGGGAGTGGTAAGTTCATCAGATGAGTCCTTGTGTGTGCTCAAGGTCCGTTGTGGCCAAAGGGTCTGATGCGGCCTATAGGAGTGCTGGAGACAGGGGATCTCATGGGGTCTTCAGCCTCAGAATCCTGACCAGAGGAGGAGACTTCTTGGCCTAGGCCTAGGTCAGACATGACACAGACATCCATAACTAGAAAAGCTACACAACTTTGTGGGTGGAGTGAGCAACATAGACCCCACTGCCCTTTGATTGAGTAATTATTTTATTTAAAGAACATGGAATACCAGTATCAGCTAAGTTCAACATAGAGGACACAGTTCTAATCTAACCATTTACCAAAGAACTGCTTGGGGAGGCTGAGTTGGATCTCCAGCTGCAATGTCTTCTTGCACCACTAATTTACTCCTGAGTGTTGCAAACTTGCAATCCATTCCCCTTGCAGAGAAAGGGAGGTATGAAGGAGGCTCTTCATTTGAGGTGCCTAAAATGCTGCTGCTTGTATGCTGCCTTCACAACCCTGGACAGCAATCTTGACCTTGAGCTGCTCCAACATTATGAATGCCCTGCTATCCAGCATCTCAGCCAAGATGAATTTCCTGAGCACCTTCCCACTGATACCACAAAAGTAGCATTTCCTACCCCCCACTCCCCATGCCACACTGGTCCTTCTGCCATATTGTGAGTTATAGGAAAGAGTTAAACAATGCCCAATGGAACAAATTTAGGCTGAAACTCACAAGCCTGTTATCAACGTGCTTGTCATAGAACAAAAAAGACATTACACCCCAGTATTTGGCATGATGACACAATACTGTCATTGTAAGAAGTTCAACTTGGTGCCTGACATTAAAGATGAGCTTAAAGTGCTGGATGGAGAGTACCTAGTAAGCAATCTGGCCATGAGATCCTGTGCACCTGTTTGCATATGCAGGATGACATTCAAAAATATGAATTCATCAAGCATCACCAAAACTAAATGCTTCACAATTAGCTTAAGGCACAATAATCAGGAAAGAGTTGAATACACCAAGGCAAAGACTTCTATACCTCCAGGGCAGCCTTCCCCTCCAGATGTTTCGGACTTCGACTCCCCTCAGAATAGCTAGCATGGCCAATGGTCAGGAATGCCGAGACTTGTATCCCCAAACATCTGGTGGGCACCAGTTTGGGGAAGATTGCTCCAAGGTATTCCCTGAAATTGGTGTTAAGTATAGTGGCCAGACAGAGGCTTCACACCTTCAAGCACCACCGACCCCGAATGACTGGATTTGGACGTGTTTGGATTTGGGTCCATCCTATATCCTTCCTATTGAATCCAGGGTCTGCTGTGCTCATAGCCATTTCCTCTCTTTTGTTTGTTTTGACTCAGTTGGACTCAGAACTTTTTCTTCTGATCGTTTTGTCAAGTCCCTATCAAAACCCTGGACTCCAAGCTTTCAGTGCTGTTTTTACCACCGCTGGTCGCACTGACTCATGTTGCTCCTGAAACCATGTGGTTCCTGGCTTGCCCTGCAAAGACAGGATACTACACTGCAATCTTGGTGGGTGTGGCAAGCTCTGTAGTTCTGTGGGGTGGGAGAAATCATAGTGGTAGAACACTGTCTGTCTGTCGTGAATATACAGATGCTCTTGCACTTGTACATTATAGGAATTAATTCAGAATGAAGGTACGGTATATTGTGTTAGAAATGATAACAATTCAGTTTAGCAAAACACTAATACCCCAATGATTACCTATCAACATATTTTTTTAATCGACTCACAAGCCTTGGATACAGTAGGCTTCAATTCTGAAGCAGTTGATTGAATTGTATTTACGTATATGGATGGGTCAGAAATGCAGTCTGAAGGTGCTGATTCTTACAGTTGGCTTTACCTTTTATCAGCATGTTTTATCATGCAGTCACCTCTTAAATTACTGTACCTCACACATGGATTTCCTTCTCACTGGGTCTAGAGTTGCCAGATTAGTATTTGAACTAGGATGAAAGGTTTCATGTATCATATGTAGGGCTATGGCATACTGGAATGGACCGTATCCCAATAAAATTCTTGAATAGAGGACTGCTCGTCAGAAAATTGACATATGAGAGCAGTTTCCCTCACAAATGATTCGATGTTCTTCAGTTTCTTAACAGCAAACAATAGTTATGGCAAGGGAAAACTAGAAACACATGAGGAGCATGCAGATGAAATTACCATGTTTGTATTATAAGCCCTTAATAAGTTCTAATGAAATTAAAATTTATCTTATACAGGATGTATGCCTTTTAATACACTCCTGATCTTGCAATGTGTGTGTCTGCTTGTGCCATCATGTAATATACAAGTCAGATGTGCTTCAACAGGAGTAATTGCTTTTATTGGGATAAGTTTTTCCTGGTCACGTACATTTTGAGTGCTGGACAGAGAGGATCCTTAAGTTGAAATTATTACTTTCATGGAGATTTTGATTATAGTAGCAATGAGAGAGAACATTTTTCTCCACAAATGGAAGTAACCAAGTAATCAAAGCACATGTGCATTTGATATATAAAATGGTTCCACTGCCAGCTTGACAAAATGTCTTCACAGAACACCAAAATATTTCAGATGAGAAAATGTAGGAACTAATTCTCGTATATGTGGTAGATATAGATTTAACTATTAAGTTCTTAAAACCATTTTTAAAGAAGATCTTGATCAAGCATTGTATATTTCTACTTATTTATCAGCTTTAAAGCCCTGTCAGACCTCACTGTGGGTCAGGGTTCTGTAAGAAAAGGATCAGAGCTCTGCTGCCTCCTGCAGTCAGGATCAGCCAGACATGGACCAATGCAGACTCTGGTGCTGATGGCTTAAAGGCTCATGGGGAGCTACATTGGTTCCCTGGGTCACCTGACTAGGTGCTGAGTCAGCTGCCTGTAATGTTGCCTGCATAACATGTCTGAGTAACAATTCAGCCTTTAACTCCTTCAGCAGACATGCTGCGTTGACGGTGCAAGCGGTAAGGTACCACAGCTTGGCTGCCAGGTGTAGCCAGTTCATAGAGTGGCCTTGTGTCTGCTTTTACAGCTCTTTATTTGAAGGGCTGCCAGATAACCATCCTATCTGAAGGACTATCCAGTCCAATTCAAGTTTAAAAATAAAGAACCATAAGAACAGTTGTTTCCATTCAACGGTTAGCACCTGGGCAGCAGTTCAAACAGGCAGGAACACAGGTCACTTGGTCACAGCCTTCCACACTATGGTGAGATGTACTGCCTTCTTATTTAAATTATAATAATAATTTCTAAATTTGCAGCTAAATATATACATCAGGATATGTACATTTTATGAAAGTCAGTGCCCTCTTTTGCCCTCTTTTTTGGTGCTGCATTTCCTCCTCCTCCTCCTCCTCCTCCTCCTCCTCCTCCTCCTCCTCTTGTGATTTGTAAGTGGCCATCCTGCCCATGGTGCTTTGTGAGCCTTTTATAATGGATCACATCACCTGCTTCTGGCCCCTCTGATGCTTGTCTGTTTGCTCAGAACCTGACCAGCTGCTTGTCTTCAACCCCATTACTTGTCTCTGGCTCTTCAGGTTCATGATTGCAACTTTTACACTTGACCCAAGCCTACCCTCGACTATGCCATTTGTCTGACCCAGCTGACAATTTCAATGCCACTGCTGCAGATGGTGATATTATAGCTATTAGCTCAGTAGAGATCAGGTAGACCAATAGGATTCCACCCGGCCCTATAATGCTTCTGATCCTTAGCTGGCTCCTCAGTTGGAACAACTGCTCTGGTGCAGAGTAAGCTGCTTTCAAGCTGCCCATGCCTGTTCACTTGCCTACAAACTTGATTGCTTCTCTGCTTCGGAGCTTGGCTACCTGCCTCTGGTCTCTACCTTCTTGTCTCCAAAATGACAGCCTGGATGTTGATGTGCAATGTAATAGCCATCACATGAAACTGCCTATGCCCCCGGTTCAGTCCTGTAACATTCCATACAGTAAGACTGAAGGTTGCATACCTTGTGCAGTTGAACTTGTCAATTGATGGACAGGGAGACACTGAAGGCTAAAGGTGTGTGTGTGTGTGTGTTTTCCCTCCTGAAGGGCTTTGCTCTCTCCCTGTCACAAGTCATCCCAGGGGAGCTGATCTGAAGCATTTGCACTTACTGGAAAGAAAAGACAGAGTCAAGTCCAATGAATCAGAGTCAAGTCTAGATAAGCAGGATGGCAAGATCAGACCAGGCAGGGTCTGTCAGGGCCCTGGACAGATCACAGTGGCTGGTATGGGCTGGAACTTACTCAAGAAATGCAGTTGTCTCAGCAACATGCAGAGGCCTTCTGAAACCTGGCAGGTCTGAACCTGCAGTTAACAATGCCCTCTCTGAGGAGGTGTCTACTTCTTAAAGGGCCATTGTCCAATTCTGCAGCTGCTGGCTGCTATAGTGTGGAAGTAGTGAAGACTGGATTGGAGGGGTGCCCTCTGTGACTGAGCAGTCTAGTAAAGCTAACTCCTCTGGCCTGGAAGGCTCTGGAGTAGTAGATGATGGGTTACTAGATAAAGAATGCATCCCTTTTGAGTCTTCCTCTGGGTCAGCAGGGGGGATCAAGGCAAATATGACAAATATAACCCAATGGCTTTATCAAAACACTTTGTCTAATAGATGGTTTAGTTTCTACACTCTCTGAAGCACCATGGAAGACATGAGATGTGAAAATTACTGTTTACCAAGCAATTTATACATAAGCCTATGGGGGTCGGAGTAGCTTGACGAAATATGATGGTTTGTACAGAGGAGACACTAGCATCCATTAACTCTCAGAATGGTTTATAGTTGTACACAAATTACTATTGCACATATTGATTTTGTGTATGTTATAAAACATTTTTATAGAAACCATTAAAATAATTTATTGAGTAAATAGTTTTATGGGGAAGGGCCAACCTGTAACAAGGGCAGGCCTTGTGTATCAGACCAAGGAATCTATTGCATGCATGCACATCATAACTCTACTGTAGGGGATGTTCTTTAATTCCTTGATCCTTGAAGTGTGAGATAGATATCCCTGAAAAGATTGCAAAGATGCAGACATCTAGGTGCTCCTCCATTTTAATTTACAGATGTTATTTGAGCTAGGAGGCAAAGAGCTTTACCCACCAGCCATTTTAATACAATTCTGGAGCTGTTTGGTTGTGTTCATGTGCTTTAATTGCACATGGCAATCCAAATTTAGACATTCATAATAATAACCTCGTACTTATAGTGGTATGCTGGATCAGGATTACAATTTCACATATTTAGAGAGGGATGTATTTGATTGGTTATCTAGTATATTTGAGGTTCATATTTCTGATCGAATTTTGTGGCCTCATCCACATTTCTTTTTCAGGCAAGACTCCCAGTGAGAGATGAAACACTGTGACTGGGTTCATACGACTGTGAAAACCACAGCCATCATTCATGGATTTTCATCGTTCGTGGTTTTCACAGTCGTATGAACCTGGTCGTGTTAATTTACCATGATAAATTTTGCACAACAAAACCATGATAGAAAACCACGATATGTTCTATGGTTTTCTTATCGTATTTTGGTTTTTCTGACTGTGTGAACCCAGGATATCACTTCTATTGTGGTTTTCAACCAAAAATCATAGAGCCCTGTGGCCAGAGGGGAGAATCCAAGTCCTTTCTATCTCACTGCACTATTCTCCAAACTCTGCCTAGCAACACATTCATCGACGGCTCCCTCACTTTAACTGGCTGTCGTAAAGTAACTGTCCCCATCAAATTTTCTCCTCTCTCAGACGGCCACCTGAGGAATCGTTTCACTGTTTGTGCAGTTGCGGTCAAGTTTGACCTTGGCTCTCTCTAGCTCCTGCTCTGCCACGTTCCTATGTAGCAGCAGGGTATGTTGGTCTGTGCCCACTGAAGGGGAGCAGAAGAGCATTTGCAGCCAGCGTGATGTGGCCACGGCTCGCTGAGGAGACAGGGTGTGTATGGGCTGATTTAAGTTCATTTGTGCTGCTTCAGTTGGAGGCAAGCACAGGGTTAAACCTCGCTGTGCGAGAAGGGAGAGGGACGGCACACAACGTAATCAAGATGGACGAATAGCGTAGCAGCTGCAGATGTTGCAAGGAAGCGGTGGACCCTGGGAAAGGGAATTGTGTGCAATGGACACTAGGATACCTGACGTGAGGACCCACAGGGCACTTATGAAAACAATGCTGGCGTAGAGAAAGACCATGAAGTGGAAGAAAAAAAAGCAGGCATGATCATATAAATGGGGGATTATGTTTTTTGGGGGGGCTATAGTAGAAAACACGAATGATCTCCTTGAAGTGTCATGTGAACCCTCTCTGTGTCTTATTTTGCCTCTTCTACAATTCACAGACATCAGAGGTGCTCTTTTGGGTTAACCATAGAGCAGGGGTGGGCAGGCTTTAAGCTTGCCGGATCTATTTTGTTTTTTGCAAGAACCCCGAGATCTATCTGGAGCCTTGTGATTCAAAGTTGTGAAAAAGACATACACTTAAAATTAAAGAATTCTGAGCCCAGGAATTTGAATATCAGAACTGAACAGAGCCTACAGTCCTTCAGCACAAACATCCACTTCTTGTTACTCCAAGCCTTCTTCGTTTCAGCAGTATAACTTAGGGTAGAAGGAAGTTATGCTGCTGCTGCTGCTGCTACTATTGTTAAACAATTGGGGGTTGAAACTCCTTGCTGATCTGCTGCATATAGCCCAGAGGTCTACCAGTAGACCCAGACCTACCTTCTGCCCACCCCTGCTCTAGAGAAGCACATTTTCAGTACAGGTTCCAGGACAGATAATCTTAATTGCTCTTCTATCCTTGTGAAGGTGGACAGCCATGTCACACAGACAGAGACACATCTTGACCAGGCAAAAACCATGACAAAGGCCTTAATTCAATGGCCCCAACTATCAGATCACCAGAACCCAGTCCAGTGCAGAAATACCAGTTGCTGGGAAGCACAAGCAGGAGTGTGCTATTGCACTCCTGTTCTGTGTGTGGGATTCCCACAGGCAGCTGGTTGGCTACTGTGTGAACAGAATTCTGGGTTAGATGGGCCTTTGGTCTGATTCAGCATGGCTTTTCTTATGTTCTTATGCAGAAATGTAAATTGAGCATGCCACCTTTCATATCAGGGGTGGGCAATCTGCAGCCCTCACTCAGCCTAATTTCAAAAACCCTCTACAATCACTTCATACCTTCAGCAACAGTGTTTGAACCCTCCCCAGTCTGTCCTTCCCATGGCAATTCACTAGGCAGGGAGGAAGAGAGAGAGAGAGAGAGAGAGAGAGAGAGAGAGAGAGAGAAGGGGGCTTTGCAGAGAGAGAGGGAGAGAAAGAGAAGGATGTGACCCTACCCACTGCTGGCTTCTGCCCCACACATCACTGGTGGCAAGTGGGCAGGCCTCTACAAATTGCTCCTGAGAGAATGTGGCCCCTGCCTTGACAGAGAAAAGGTTCCCCATCCCTGCAGAAGGGACATGGGGATGTTCTGAAGGCTTCCAGAAAAAGTGAGTTTCAGGAGAGAATTAGAGTATGTAGACACAATGAACTAGTCACAGATAGATGCGCTTCTGAAAAACAGCCACATGTGTTCTAAAACACTGAAGTTGTTGGGTGATGCCCTCCAGTTTTCCTAAATGGTGCTCTGACAGAAATCAGTGAATCAAAGCTGCTGTTCAGAATGCAGCAGTTGCTTATAGTTGAGCTGCTTTCACCAAATTCTTAGAATTCTCATTCTATTGAAAGTCAAATATACAAGGTAAAGCCCTCCACCTTGCATCTGAGATGAAACATGCTTGCTTACAATCTGGTTTTAAATGGAGCTGTGCTGACAGGGATTAGTGTTTATATAAAACAAGGACCGATCTCTCTCTGTGTAAGTGTGTTTAATAATCCCACAGTTCACCTATTCTAATGTTAGCAACAAATGTTATGTAACTCCTGCTCTGTGGGTCAGAAGGAAATCTATACCTGAGATTTCAGATTTTTAGACATCATGGCTGCTTAAGAGAGCCCATGTCATACGTTGACTCAGTATTTTTATATTTCATTTGAAATGGTGACATTGCTGCTTTGAAATATACTGGCCATTGTCAGATTGCATACAAAAGGACAACATTATGTCTGGACACATGAACAAGGCAGATCACCATTAAAATGTACTGTCCAGGTAATTAGTAAGCCCCTTTCCAATGCACAAGGGACCACACAGAAGTACTTAAGCATGCATGTCTGCACCCCCCCACCCCATAGTTTCCAGCTGTTTGTATTTTCCAGGGTCAGTTCCTCTTTCCCGATTGCTAAGTCATGGTGGCTATTTTGCCATTTGGGGAAATTGGGGGGATACTTTAAAAACATTCTTCTCCTATGTGTATTTTCCTTCCTTCTCCACCATTACTGTCTACCCAGATAGTGAATATTGCCAAATGTGTTTGATTTTTGACTACAGTCGTCATATATACCTGGGGTGGACAGAAGGTATCTGATCTATTGCCAGATCTTTGGGTGATTTGCAGTAGATCAGGGTCAGGCCTGGTTATTACTTGGATGGGAGATCCCTCCTCTAGTTTCCTGCATTGAGCAGGGAGTTGGACTCGATGGCCTTGTAGGCCCCTTCCAACTCTTATGATCTATGAATCTATGCTGGAGATTTCGGACTCCTAATTATCTAAAAAGAGCAGTAACAAAATCACACACACACTGTCCTAAATTATAATGCTGAAATGAAGAAAGATTGCAGTAACCAGGACTGGGATTTTGTGTGGAAGGACTGTGAGCTGCAAACATATAATCACATCACCCAAGCCGATGGGTGGTATCATAGCTACTTAATACATGTCATAAAAATAATAACGAACTGCATCATTATCACATCTAATATAGAAGTCATTAGTATAAATAGTATATATGATACTAACATTATTTAGATGGTATAAATAGAATATATAAAACAGAATATCATAAATAGCATTAATAACTAAGTATAAGTAGTATTTAAAAATAGCATTAAAATCTTACGTTATATAAATTGCATGCAATAGATAGAATAAATAGTTTAAATGATAGAATGTGAATATATAATGTTATTTCTTTATGGAATAGCATATGGATAGCATAAATACTCCATAAATACATAACTACATAGATACCATAAATAAGACACCAAACAAGTAACAACAATTACATGAACATCATAACTATCACAGAAAATAGGTCTCACGTGTTCTTTGATGAGTACAGCCAGATCCGTTCTGAGATTAAACATTCTATTAAATATTTCTGAACTTGAAAATGTGACTTTACTGAAGTTCCTCTTGCAGACGACAGTGTAGGACAGACTATTCTAGAATAAATTAAGGCCGTATGCAGTCCGTATGAAATAACATTTAGCTAAGTTATTAGTGAAAGGGGCGTGCTATTTGAGTAAAGGGATGTTATAAGAGCACAAGAGTGTCTCTAATTTCATCTGTGAGGTGAAACAGCCTTATTAAGTTCCTTTTAAAACTACACACACACACACACACACACATATTTAAAGATCAGCAGAAAATATGGCCATTGGTGGGATTCAATTGCTGTTTAGAGGGCATTCTATATATGTGGATCTCCACTTAATGCAGGTCTACACTACTTCAAGTACCAAGCCAAACACAGCAGCCCACCAGTATTGTAACCACCCAGGGCTCCATAAACACCAGTTTTTTGCTGTCTGAAGAATACTGCAAAAACATGAGGTTAATCATAATCTTGCTGAACATTAGGTATTCACTGGAGTTATGGTTTGCAATGTTATTTTGATGGCATAACTCTTGTGTCTTGAAACAGCTATGTGATATGCAGAGGCAGTGATGGGGAAAAACTTCCCATGCTGATTTTCTTCTGGTCATACATGTAAAAGGAACAAGTGCCCTGCCAGAAATAAAGTTTTCAACCCTATCTAGAATAATATTTGTCAGGAATTTTAATACTTGGAAATGATAGGTCAGGTACCATTCTAAGAAGGACTAATCATTGCCTCCCAAAACAGAAAAGTTCAAGTCTCCTATTTACACAAGGTTATCACTCATATATTTTTTCTAAATCCTTGGCACAGAAACATTGGCAGGTTTCTGAAATCCATTGCACTGATTTTTAAAAAATCAGTAATGTTTTCCCACTTCTGTGCTTCTTTTGTGACTGGTCAGTTGGAAGTGGGGTGAATTGGCGTTAGGGAGTTGTGAAGTGTTTATACAACCAGTTGTTTTGAAATAATAGCTAATTAATTCCATTATATCAGGTTCTTTTGCATATCAAAATCATTAATCCAAAGCTAAATCAAGTGGAAAGAAGAGGGAAAGAGCCCCTGAATAATCCAATCTTGGATGGCAAAAAAATGCATATAAATATCAACATATTTGTCTCAGCTATGAATAATTAGATGGATGTGAGACCGCAATGCAAAATCATATGAATGTGCAAGTAGATACAACAGCAGAAGATCAGTGATCAGATCTGTTTTGTAAAAGTTTAATATCAGCCACATAGTCCAGTTGTGACTATGTATCCAATGTGGGACCATGTCAAATAAAATGGTTATTTCCTGAATGAAAATTGCTTACCCTCCCAAGTTGCTATTTTTGTTAGGGTCTCCGCACATTCAGAGGATGATCTCTAAACTATCCTAAATGCTTTTGCAGAAGCATACGGAAAACTTGGTCTCTCACTTAACATCAAAAAAACCAAAGTGCTTCATCAGCGAGTGCAAGCTAACCCTTTGGTGATACCATCTATCCAGCTTGGCGGGACAATACTGGAAAATGTCGATCATTTTCTCTATCTTGGCAGCTATCTTTCTGTTACAGCTAACATCGACAGTGAAATCTAGCATCGTCTGAGCTCCGCAAGTGCCGCGTTTTCTCGAATGAAACATAGAGTGTTCGAGGATCGGGATATTTGTAAGAAGACCAAAACACTGGTTTATGAAGCCATTGTATTACCAACTTTATTGCATGCCTGCGAAACATGGACTATCTATAAACGTCACCTCCAACTCTTTGAAAGATTTCATCAATGTTGCCTCCGGAAAATCCTGCGAATTACTTGGGAAGATAGGCGAACAAATGTCAGTGTACTGGAAGAAGCAAAGACTACTAGCATTGAAAAAATGATCCTTCAATGCCAATTTCAGTGGACCGGTCATGTTGTTCGAATGCCTGACTGCCGTCTCCCAAAGCAGTTACTGTATTCCCAACTCAAGGATGGAAAGCGGAATATCGGTGGTCAATATAAGAGGTTTAAAGATGTTCTTAAGGCTAATCTAAAAAAATGCAATATAAACATCGAAAACTGGGAAGCTCTGGCCCATGAACGATCTAAATGGAGGTTGGCCTTTCACAAAGGTTCCATGGACTTTGAAGAAGCCCGAGTGCAAGGTGAAAGGGAGAAACGTGCTAAGCGAAAAGCACGTCAAACGAATCCTTTACAGCACCATCTTCCATCTGGTAACCTGTGTCCTCACTGTGGGAAGCTGTGTGGATCTAGAATTGGCCTCCACAGTCACTTACGGACCCATCGCTAGAGTCTACACAATTTTCTTTAGAATTTCCTCCTTTTAAAACCTCCTTTTTGTACATTTTTTATCCTGGAAGACAATCTTACTCAGTCACGAGTGATCGCCTGACTGACTGACTGACTGATAGGTACAATGTAATTAGCCAATTATATATTTTTTCCTGCTCAGGTTAGACTCTTGTTGTATGTATAAACTTTATGTTTTGAATTTTCCTTAAAACATCCTTTACTTTATTGTTAATGGCTATTTGAAACTGTACTGACATGTCACGCAAACCTTCAGAAGCTAGTGTAGATCTTCTATTGGTCTCCTGTTCTCTAAGCATGGATTTAGTCTAGTATGGTGTGTCAAGGATGTTCTGCTATGTGCCCATTTGTCACTTTCTACACTATCCTTCCCCAACTGGCTGATGTGTTGAACTGTAACTCGCAGCATTCCCAGCCAGTCCAACACATCTGGAGGGCATCAGGTGAGGAAGGTTGATTTACACCAAGGCATTTGAAATCTTGGGGTAACACAGGAGTGGCCAACATGTGGCCTGTGGGCTACATAGAGCCCCGTGGCTATTTTTGTAGCCCCAGTTGTATTCCCCGGCTGCCACTGTTTCAACAGATAATTCTGGGCGCTAGATTCCCTCTAACCCCACACTCTTACAAAAGGTTTAGGATCTTTGGCTGGGGTAAAACCTGCGCTGCTGGGGGGGGGGAGTGTGCGCTTTGCTCCTTTTACACTTAAACAAACCTATACACAAACATAGACTCTAGAAACAAAAGGGTGGTTTTATTGAAGAAGAAATACAGAGAAGGTACAGCGTCTTACTTGTTGGTAAAGCAAACCTAGTGATGTCAGGCAGCAAAATATCCTTACGCTATGGTTCAAACACACCCTGTATTCTGGAGAGGAGAAAGAGTCCCTTTTGCCCTGACAAGCCTGAATAGGAAAGGGGGGGGGGGATTCCCGCCTAGAAGGATAGAAAAGCAAAGTCCCAGCTACTACCTGTCTGCTGTGATGAGGTTCCAGCTGTAGCCCCACAGTCTGCGTTCCAAGGTGATCCCCCTCAGCTCTCTCCCGACACACACCCTTGCTAAAACCTCTCGGTTCTTATAGCCTCTTTCCCGCCTTTTTTGGAGAAATGAGAGCAGTGGGGGCAGTCTTTGCCCCACAGATGTCTTCAAACCCTGCTAATGACCTTACTCTTTATGTTTTGATGACTCATATTGGGTGTACTTAGGAAAGCGAAGGTAGTTGGTGCGTGTGTGCGTGAGCAGCAGAGTGCGTGTGCGCATGGGAGATTTAAAATCCTGTCTGTGTGCTAGCAGAGGCCTGTTATTCCACACACAGATCTTCCAGATCTCAGTTCCCCCCTTTGCGCAGCGTGCAGCGTGTTGTGAAGATGCCAGCCCAGCCTGCCTGTAATCCAACTTGCTTCCAGCTTCCCTGTTTGTAGAGTAATCCATGGAGTCAGGAAACACTCTGTAACACCACAGGTCTAATTCTACCTGTTTATTCACTTAGCAAGTAAAGTTCTACAGAGTATACATTTCCTAGTTACAGTCCATGTGCAGAGTATAAATGCATAGCAAGCATTTCATCCAGTGGAGTAAGTTGAGCTTCACTCCACCTCAGCAAAGGCGTTACATTGTTGCAGTGACAAAGTCCAGCAAGAAGAACAAAGGAGAAGAGAGAAAGCAGTCCTGCCTCTCTCTAAGATGGCTTCAGACAGAAAACAAGTTAGCACGTCATCAGAACATACAAACCATGTGACCAGCTCATAATGCTCCCACGGTCTAGGCTTCCCATGCGAAAAACACGAGAACCGAGAAAGACATAACAAACTTGTTTACAGCCATTCTGTTCTTTCCATGTGTAAACAGTGTGCTACAGCTGGTGAAGTGATACATATCACAACAAAGGTTTGGGTCTTCCTGCTGATGGGATAAAGCTACTGGTGTTATTCGCTGGGGGGGTGGGATGAGCCATATCTTTTCAGGAGAAATCCTCCTGTGTTATGGGCATATGCAATATTCAGGTCTTAATCAATGCAAGCCTGCCACTCATTTGCCTATGCATGCCTCTAGGCTTCACTCACTCTTCTATTCAAACCTTCAGTCATGACCTTTTGCCTTCAGCCCTGCTGGGGAGGTGGGCAGGCTGTTTCTTTTCTCCTGAACCCTTGCTTACCCAACACTTCATATGAGGGCTGTGGACTTCCTTTTGGAAGTGTAGCCATAACCAAATGACCAAGACTATATCTCATCTTAACACCACTGCTACGGTGGCAGCTGAAATTGCAACACCAAAACTGCTGCGCAAAGAGGAAGTGGCTGCATCTCCTGTCCCCATAGGTTTTGCGGCATCAACAGCCCCCAAGCCCCAAAGGTTGTCCACCCCTTCGGGTAACATAATACCTCTTTGGATTGTGGAATGGTAGGAGAAAAGTTACAACTCTTGCAATAAATAACCATGTAAGAACTTGTGATAGTCTTTGTGTTAAACACCACCTGCAATTGCTTTAACCCTTCCAATCAGAGTTCTTTCAAAGACTCCATTTATGGAGCCACATATGTATTTGGGTATCCATGAGGCCTAAAACCTAACCAAAATTTGTATAGGCATTGAAGACACTTTATTACCCATTTAGATGGAATATATTTGACATACAACAGCAGTCACAGTAAGTCTGGTTTTTAGAAGGTATAAAGATCCAGGGTGTGAAATGCTGGACCATATTGCTGAAGGTAGCTAGCACAGTGTGTAAACGTTCTGTGCAATCCTCAGGGATGTTGGAGAGTCCTTGGTCTCAAGTCACGAGTCGAGTCACGAGTCTTTGGACCCGAGTCTCGAGTACGAGTCTGAGTCCTTGGTCCAAAATGGTGACTCACGAGTCACGAGTCACTCCCAAAGCTGACTCCACGAGTCCCTATTAAAATCAATGGGGGTTTTCCCCAACAAAATAAGGCTACTTCAGATGTGTGGTTTAAATAAATTCTAGGCACAAGTGTGCCTTTTTATTTCAAAACTCTGCAACTGATTTTGGCAGGAACAGACCAGGCAGACAAACCCAAAATAACCAGACAGGCAGAGGAGGCAGAGAACCCCAAAATAGGCAGGCAGAGGCCTTTGTCTTGGACAATTCAAACTGTGGAACTGGTCAAGAAAAGACCAGGCAGGCAGAGGAGGCAGGGAACCCCAGACAGGCAGGCAGAGGCAGGCAAACCCAAAATGTCTGAAAGGTTGCATTTTAGGAAAATGACTTTAAAAAATAAACTTGCTGTACTTCCTAAAACTTATCCATGTTGTGTTTGAGGAACATGATTTTTTCTAAATGTTTGCCCCCCCCCCATTCTGGAACGGTGAGATCTCATCACAATTCCACCCTCACTGAACACCCGCTCCACTGGTGATGAACTTGCTGGAACCAGAAACACACTCAGAGCAGCCACACAGAGTAATCTCAGATCCTTCTTCTGCCTCTCCCAAGTACGCAACACATCAATCAAAATAAATCTTGACACACTGTTGGGGCTGCACTCCTGGTAGCCGTCCATAGTGGCCGAGCAGCGGCACACCTCGCTTCCATGCGCTCTTCGCCGGCAATCACGCTCCTCTCCACTCCTTCTGGCACAGCCCAGGGATGTTGAAGAGTCCTTGGTCTCGAGTCCCGAGTCGAGTCTCGAGTCCCATTAAAAATATTGGTACTCGAGTCCGAGTCGAGTCAGAGGGGGGACTCAGTCCGACTCACGAGTCGAGTCCTCGAGTCCGAGTCCCCATTCCTCGCAATCCTCAGATGTCAGCCCCTATTGGGATCAGTAGAATTTACTCTCTGGTAAGTGAGTACAGGACTTCAGCCTAATTTGTTTTCTTTAGCCTTGTTTGCATCCCTAAATTCAGTTCTTTATTTTTCCACCTTCTTGCTTTGACCTGAACTTGGGAAAAGTCTTAGTGACTATCTAATCTGGGATCCTCTTGCCTGAAGTCTGGCAGGTAAAAGAACGGCAATCTCCAACCACTGCCCATTAGATATGGCTCCTGCTTAGATTAGACAGTATTCAGAGCCATTCTTGGCTATAAACAGAAGCTTGACTTGAAGTCAAAAGGACCTCAGCTTTAATGCTACCCTTCTACCTTGACCTACAATACCTTTTGCATAATTGTAGCATACTTGTGGTGCAACTTGTGATGCAACCCGTGTCTCAGTCAAGATCTCACTAAACAGAAGTTGTTTTGTTCAGTAATACAAAGGCATTCATTGGAAGAGGTATAATAGTAGCACAGTTTTGGATTGCTCTTCTGTTTGGCTCAATTGGCCTTCTCTCTGGGCACATGATGAAATGAGAGAAAGAAGGGGATATCACATAGACATTATGCACACACACACACACACAGTTTTATTGAGAGTCAGATTTGTTGTGCAAAATTACAACTTTCACCTTAGGTCAGCCTTCCCCAACCTGGTGCCCTCCAAATGAGTTGGACTACAACCCCCATAAGCCCTGGCTGGGAGCTTATGGGAGTTGTAGTCCAATATACCTGAGCACCACGTTGGGGAAGGATGCCCTATGTTTATCCCTTTGTTAGGAGCGAAGATATTTAATCCCACCTGGTTGAATAGGGCTAACATAGGGTTCATGTGGCCATATCAAGGCCAAAACAGACATTACTTTAACTGTGTCTAGCAGTTACAGTATGTCTTTCCCCTCCATCATTTTCGCTCTAGCAATTCCCCTCAATCGGAATTGGTGTGTGTGTGTGTGTGTGTGTGCGTGCGTGTGTGTTAACATTTAAGATATGGGGCCTCTTGTGCCTATTCCAGAATAAAAATGAGGTGGGAAGGCATAGTTGCTAGACACACATTCAAAGTAATGTCTGCTGTAATGTAATGTCTGTAAGTCATGTCAGCAAGATGTAAAACAGCAGTTTCTTCTACTTTCAGGATGCTACTGGCATGGGATTGCGGGGTGGGAGAAGAGAGGCGTCATTTGAGTTCTGTTTGGGCCTGGGCAGAAATAATTTTAGTAAGATGTTTGTTTTCATCTGGAGGGGACGGAATCTCAAGGAGAAAACCAAACAGATACTCTGAACTTTATTCAGTGTTTTGTTGAAAGGGTTGATCTAGGGGCAATGATACAGCACTGATGCTTTTGTTTTGATGGACACAAAGTTGCCCCCAGAACTTAAACAGGAATTACTTGACTAACTTTGTTGTAAAGATTATCAGCTAGTTATGCTGCAGAAGTCTGCCCTCTGGAGGTTATGAAACATCAACACACTGCAAAAACCTTTAAAACATTCCTTAAAATACATTAAAGGCACAATCCTATGTAAATTTAGACAGAAAAAAAAGTCATACAACTCCCAGCATTCCCCAGCCAGCATGGTTGACTGGGCACAGGATTGTGTTATAAGGGTAAAATCCTATGCATGTTTAGACAGAAAAAAGGTCCTACAACTCCCAGCATGCTGCAGCCAACATAGCTGGCTGAGGAATGCTGGCAGGTATAGGACTTCTTTCTGTCTAAACATGCATAGGATTTTGCCCTAAAGTACTTTTAAACATTCCAGATTATTTGGAGAGCAAAATACAAAAGGGCAGATTGTTTCTTTGAGTTACCAAGATGAACTTCTCCCTCTATTACATTTTTTTGTATATTAAAGCAGGGATGGGGACTCGGACTCGAGGACTCGACTCGTGAGTCGGACTGAGTCCCCCCTCTGACTCGACTCGGACTCGAGTCCCAATATTTTTAATGGGACTCAAGACTCAACTCGTGTTGTGCCTCCAGTAGGTCAGACAGAGACCAGCCGTGCCGGAGTGTGTTTGGGGTGGGGTCAGGCTAACTGCAGCCTGACCCAGCTGGGCAGCCTTACCAATCAGCACCTACTCAAAAGGCAGGTCCCAAACACACTCAGATGCTGGAAGCAATTGTTTGTTACAGCTACCACCAGACGCTCTTGATATTCCTGACCTCGGACCCCTGTACCTTTGATCTTCGGAACGACCCTGACTATGGATGATGAATAAACTTTATTGTATATAGCCATAGGCCTTTACAAATCATTAAAATGTAAAATTTATAAAATTTATAAAACAGTATAATTTAAAACATTATAAAACTCAGTAGGTCTACATAAAACAAACCATTTCACATTCCTCTAAAAGTTTAAACCCTGGAATCTAAAATATTAACATTCAAGATACATTATTGTTTTTGATAAAATAAGAACGTAGATTCCTAGCTGCCAATGCAAATTTGGCTACCGAATATGTAATGAATAGGTAATTGTCAGCTAAAAGTCCAATTACTATTTCTTGAGGAGTTTGCTTTGAGAACAGCTGGTTTATAAATGACAAAAAATTTTCTCTTGGCTCCTGATACAGGGGACAATAGAATAAATAAATAGTGTATTATATCCTCAATCTGAGCGCACCCAAAGATACATTTCCGGTCTACAACTGGGATTCTAAGGTATCTCCCATCAAGATATGCTGAGGGCATAAGCTGAAGCCTAAGTTCTGTAAATGCCCTACAAAGCTGGGGAAAGGTCAATACCTCAAAGTAATGAGATCTTGCATGGTTGACCTTAATTTGTGGATACCAAATAGAAAATTGTGCCCCGACAATAGTCGCCCTGTCTTGATTTGAATCATGATCAAAAATCCAATTTTTAAGGGCCAGTGAATTGAGACATAAAAATTTGTCTATAGGAAGGTTATAAACATTAAGTTTGTCATGGCACTGCTTTGCCCACCCTCCAAGCCTTAATTGTTCTAGCCAGCAGAGCTTGGTAAGGGAGGAATCCTCCAATCCATTCAATCTTTGCCAGTATCTGAAAAATGACAAATCAATTCTAGCTGCAATTGAAGGCAGGCCAAGCTCTGCTCTGAGATGGGCCGATGGGGCCCCAGGCGGGAGTTCCAAAATATGCCTCATGAACTTATTTTGTAAAACTTCCAGCTCATATTTAGCTGCCTCTCCCCATATTTCTGCCCCATATAACATTTGTGCTAGGATCTTGACAGTAAAAACCTTGAGAGCAGGGTTTATTAATTTGCCCCCTCTAGAATAAAAAAACTTTCTGAACAGTCCGATGGATCTAGCACTCGATAATTTAGTGGCACTTATATGTTGCCTCCAGAGAAGTTTCTCTTCAAAATGCACGCCTAAATATTTAAACGAGTGTACTTGCTCTAGAATATGACCATCAAGAACCCATTTGTACCTTGGGGCCCTCTTCCCAAATACCATAATTTTGGTTTTAGTATAATTGACGGAGAGCCTTTCCTTTTTACAAAGCTGTCCAAATTTGACTAACATCCTTTTTAAGCCAATTTTATTCAAAGACAGCAAAACCAAATCATCAGCGTAAAGTAATATTGATATTTTTCGGTTACCAACAGAGGGGGGGGAAAAGGAAGAGGAAGATATTCCAGGGATTAAATCATTAATATAGAAATTAAATAAAAAGGGTGCCAAAATGCACCCTTGCTTCACCCCTCGATTGATACGCATAGCTTGTGATAGGGCGCCGTGCAAACCAGTTCTCACCCATAGTGAGTTATCTTGGTGGAGTAACTGAATGAGCCAGAGTAATCTGGTATCAATATTTGTCTTGGCCATTTTATACCACAAGCGCTCCCTATCAATTAGGTCAAAGGCTGATGAGAAATCCACAAAAGCAGCAAAAAGAAACTTATTTGGGCCCTTAATAGTTTTGCAAATCAAATGATGTAAAATAAACACTTGGTCAATTGTGCTTCTCCCCTTCCTAAAGTCAGCCTGTTCATCATATATAATAGATTGGCTACGGTCCCATTCAAGCAGCTTGTTTAAAAGATACCGTGCATAGAGCTTGGAGGCTACGTCTAAAAGGCTAATGGGTCTATAATTACAAGGATCTGTTGGGTCACCTTTCTTAAGAATTGGCACAACAATGCTAGATTGCCAACCAAAAGGGAATTTACCTGTTGAGTTAATATAAGTAAATAAATTTGCAAGAATTGGCGCCCACCAGCTGACATCCATGGTAAAAACCTCTGGGGGAATCATATCTTCCCCTGGAGCCTTACCAGGTCGTAGCGATGAAATCAAAATCTCTATATCATCAGGGGAAACAGGTGACCATTTGGGGAGGTTGGTGGAATTCCTAATTGAGACTGGATGTGTGGCTATTTTACTCCCGAAAATACCACTGAAGTGCGAAACCCAGACTTCAGGAGTAATTGGGGGACCAGTCGCATACATTTTACATGAAAAACCCTCCTGAATTAGTTCCCAAAATTTGGGTTCATTTCCTTCAATAAGGGCAAGACCCAAAGATTTCCAGCTATTTACAATGAATGCCCTTTTTTTCCCTCTGAGCATAGTTTTATACTCTCTGCGTTGATGTCGCAGGGCAGAGGTGGAATCCTCAGTGCCAATCCGCTTCGCCCACCTTGCAAGTTTACTCAGTTCCTTCTTCTTAAGCTTGCATTCCCTGTCAAACCAAGTCCTTGAAACCACCATGATTTTATCTGAGGTGGCAGTAGTCAGGTGGGGTCTAAGTGTACCGATTATATCCTGGTATATCTCACAAATATCCCAGGAACTATCGAGAGCATGTTGTCTCAGCTCACAGAGCTTGTCAGAGGCCAACATCTGCCTTATGTTGGCGTCAATTTGGAGGGACCATTTAAGTCGTTTCTCACCCTGTAAGTGGCCTGGCATTTTTAAGTCGGTCAGGGCTCCAGATTTTATTTCTTGAAATTTAAGAATCAAGCATAGGGGAAGGTGATCACTTTCTGGTCTATCTCCCATTGCCAAGGACTGCACATAGGGGACAATGGAGGGTGACCCTAATATATAATCGACCACACTTGCCCCCTTATCAGTTAGGTATGTATAATGTCCATTCGAGAAATCGAGGTATGTACCATTAAAACACACAAGCTGAAAATTAGAAATCAAGGAGAAAAGAGCTTGGCCAAACTTGTTAATGGTTATATCTTGAGAGGTTCTAGGAATACTCATTATTTCTCCTAACTCAAAACCTAGGGCCTTTTCCAGTGAGGGATAGTCTTTACCCATCCTTGCATTAAAATCACCACATATTAAAAGGAGGTGATTAGGATATTCTGCGAGGAGCTTCTCCAAAAGGTCCTCCAGCATAGACCATACCTCTAGTGAAGAGGCTGATGATCCTGGGGGAAAGTAGACATTAATACAGATCAGGGGACCCAGCTTGCGACTAGGAATAATTAAGGCCTGGCAATAATTAGAGGATGACCCAGCTATTTCCACTCTGCCCACCTCTAGAGTGGTGGAGATCAAAATAGCCAGGCCTCCACTACCACGGCCTGAAAAAGAAGTTTTCCGGGCAAGTTGTTCCCAGACTCTAAAGCCTTGTAAAATTAAAGACTTTTCCTCCAACAGCCAAGTCTCTTGAAGACAAATGATGTCAAAAGTCTGTAGATATTCAATAAAATCTGGATCTACAAGCTTATTCTTCCACCCCGTGATGTTCCAGGATAGAAGATTTAACAGTTGACCTGTTTCTTTACCCTGTATTTCCTTGGGTTCACCAGTCTGAGTAGATGAAACCTTGGGGTAAAACACACGGTTTTGTGGTTGCTTGGTCTGGGTGTTATGGAAGGAGAGTGGTTTTTGTCAGTTCGAAAAGGCTGTCGATTTCCTCCCCTCTACTGTCTCTTCCTCCAGATATTCAATTGCCTCGATACTGGGACTCCACCTGCTCACATTTGACTTTATTGGGCCTGCAATGTGGGTTAAGTGTCCACCAGGATGAGTTTCCCTCTCTGGGGATCCCAGCTCCGTGTTTTCTAAATATCTCATATTAAGCCAATCAAGAGGTTTAATTGTCCCGTTGTTGGTGTTAGCCGTTTTAGGGACTACATCCTTCCAGGTACAGCCTTGCTCGATTTTATTGAGGGCTTGAGTAATTTTTACATTGACCTGGAATGGCAAGGGATGTCTCTTTACCTCCATAGACCTTTGATTGGCTTCCTCCATTCTTGTTAGACAGATGTCCTGTTCAACCAAAACAGGATAAGCCGGATCCCTCTCTTTGTTTGGTAGATTATGTTGCCCTTCCTGTATATTTATCAAAAGTGTTTTCAACATCTCAAGTCTTGTAACAATTTCGTCTTGAGCCTCTAAGGGCAAAGCCTGAAAAGACTCTAGTAGCATTATTTCTTCGTTATCAATGAGTCCCTTCTCCATGCAAGGCAGTTGTCTTTGAGCTTTGTCCTTAGTTGAGTTATAAACCTCCTGTTCCTGAGAGCCAAGAACTTTATATCTTCTTGGAGACACTTCAACTGTGTCAAATCTAATTAGGTTTTTAGAGCAGCAGTCCTCAGTTAGTACATTTTTTGAACAGGAGGTATAGCAGGCACCTAACACCAAGGGGGGTGCCACATTCTCAAAGAATCTGGAGATAAGGATGCCACACTCCCGAAAGGCGTCTCTGCAATCAAACACTATTCTTGCTGCATCCCATGTATTAAAGGTGACAACTACTCGTGCACGCATATAATTATAAAATAAGTACTCTACGTGAACGATGTCGGCTGTATTAAGCTGACCCGGAAGGGCTGTGTCCAGAATTTCCAAAAGATGCAGTATACGATCATGTTGAGCTAATAACCCCTTAGGCTTGGGGTAATTATTCAAGACCAGCTTTTGGCGGTTCAGTATTAAAGTCCACTCATTATGATTTGTCCTTTTTCTTTGAGATGTTTCCTTCTTCAAGAAGACTTGTGCCCATGGGTCCTGCATCTCCATATCCTGAACTTGAGCTGATGTTGATAAGGAAGGCTGTAAGGGAGTGCCGGATGGATTAACTTGGCAGAATTTGGAGTTGTCACAGTTTGCTTTCTTATTGTTACTTTCCATCGTAGGTTTTAGCTTCTCCTTCTTATTAGAGGTGTTATCTAATAGTCTAAAAAGTTTATCAAATTCCATTTTTTTGTAGTGTGGGGGCTTTGTATTTTTAGCGTTTTTGCTCATCTTTAAATTAATAACCCCTTTCTTCTTCTTAGTACCTCTCCTGCTCCCCTCGCTGTTCACCACAGTTACCTTATTTGTTTTTACCCCGCTTTTCCTTAGCTCCGTTCCTGTATCCACTTCTAATTCCACCCCTCTAGACTCCAGGTCAGCCTTCTGATTTAACTTCACCAGAATAGTTAGGAGGTTATTACATTCAGACAAAAAAACTTTAATATGCTCAATGTCTTTCATCAACATGAGGAACCAGCCTTCAATTGGTATGCAGTCCCCCTTTGTTAAATCCAGAGGATTAAAAGGCTCATTCTTATTCATATTTTCGCTACTAGCTGCTGGCTCCTCGACTTGCCTTAACCTCTGATCACTCAGCCAATCATCTATTTCAGGTAGTTGAGTCAACCCTGAAAATGCTGTTTTCTCCACTTGTGCCAGTTCTTGGGCAAGATTTACAGAGGGTATATCCTCATTGAAATCTTGAACATTTCCTTTAATATCCAGGGTCCAATCTAAGTTAAAATTTGGGGGGTATAAGGATATATCATCTACCTCCCTGTCCTTTTCCGTGGTTGTATAAAATTGCGTAATTTTTGTTTGTCTTCTTTGTTTTGGCCGTTTATTTAAACAAATGTTATTAGTGGAGGGTACAATCCCCTGGTCCCTATAGCCTTTTCTGGTAAGCATCATCTTTACAGGGACACATTCAGGACTGTAAAAATTTTTAACTTAACCCCCACACACTTTGGAACACCAACTGACCTCCTTAACACATTTATCTATAATACAAGCTTTTATGGCTTTTACAGCTCGGACTTATTCAGAACTCCCAGTAGAAATATCAAGACTTCTAGCTGCTGAGATTCCTTATCATCCTTCAGTGCTCAGTGTTCAATTCTCTCATTAATATCACTGTTGTTTTACTTGCTTTTCTTATTTTCTTTATATGAAAGCTTATATGGAAACTTCTCACAGCTACAGCAGCACCAGCAGTAACCGGAGAAATTTCTAGCAGTCTGATAGAGTAGGAGTAGTTTGGCGTTCCCCTTGTAAATACTGTGAGCTTCTCTTGTGGAGGGCCGTCTTACAATAATAACGCTGAGATAACGCCTGTAAGAGTTCCTCCAAGGACACAGCAGTCCACTAAAAAGTGCCCAAAACAACAACTAAAAGCTTTTGATAAAAACCTACTGAAGTTCATTGATAAAACCCCTAACAACTAAAACTAAATGCGCAATTAAAAAAGACTTTAAAGGGAGCATTTAAAAAACAGGCTCTTAGTCCACTGCCATCTTGGAGCCAACAACCTCCCACAACACCAGTCAACTCACTCGCAGCAGTGAAAATCAGTAAAACAAATAGAATAACTGCTATAATCCCCCCGTGCTCCCTCGTGCCCCGCTAAGTGCGTCGCCAAGTGCAGCCTTGGACACGCCTTCTTTTATACAGCTGCAGATGGTGTGGAGCAGTTCTAGCAGGCTTGTTTGGTAGGGGGAAGGAAGGAGCAGAGGGCCAAACCCCAGCAAGAACACAAACCTCTTCCCCAGCTCAGCAGAGAGACCTCTCAGGCACGCCTTCTTTTATACAGCTGCAGATGGTGTGGAGCAGTTCTAGCAGGCTTGTTTGGTAGGGGGAAGGAAGGAGCAGAGGGCCAAACCCCAGCAAGAACACAAACCTCTTCCCCAGCTCAGCCTGACTACGCTTGTGCCTGACCCCTAACTGGTTTATGTTTGCTCGGTTTTGGACTAATATATCTTGGCTTGGACACGCGGACTGTTATAACGAGAACGGCTTATCTTGACACTGGGCCGATTTACGACAACTCGGGACTTGAGACCAAGGACTCTTCAACATCCCTGGGCTGTGCCAGAAGGAGTGGAGAGGAGCGTGATTGCCAGCGAAGAGCGCATGGAAGCGAGGTGTGCCGCTGCTCGGCCACTATGGACGGCTACCAGGAGTGCAGCCCCAACAGTGTGTCAAGATTCATTTTGATTGATGTGTTGCGTACTTGGGAGAGGCAGAAGAAGGACTTGAGATTACTCTGTGTGGCTGCTCTGAGTGTGTTTCTGGTACCAGCAAGTTCATCACCAGTGGAGCGGGTGTTCAGTGAGAGTGGAATTGTGATGAGATCTCACCGTTCCAGAATGGGGGCCAAACATTTAGAAAAAATCATGTTCCTCAAATGCAACATGGATAAGTTTTAGGAAGTACAGCAAGTTTATTTTTTAAAATCATTTTTCTAAAATGCAACCTTTCAGACATTTTGGGTTTGGCTGCCTCTGCCTGCCTGTCTGGGGTTCCCAGCCTCCTCTGCCTGCCTGGTCTCTTCTTGACCAGTTCAACAGTTGAATTGTCCAAGACAAAGGCCTCTTCCTGCCTGCTTTGGGGTTCCCTGCCTCCTCTGCCTGCCTGGTTATTTTGGGTTTTTCTTGTTGGTCTGTTCTTGCCAAAATCAGTTGCAGAGTTTTGGAACTTGTGCCTAGAATTTATTTAAACCTGTGAAGGATCAGCACCCGGATCCTTTGCGTGAGTTCGGTGCTTAACGGGTTAACTGGCACTGAGTTACAGCCCGTACAAGCAAGTAAAACCGCCTAGGAGGTTCGCGTACACAAGAGGAAACTAGAGCCCTTTAAATGACCAAATAAGGCTTTATTTATTTACACAAGATACGGAGCGGAACTAACAGCTTTCTAGGAATACTATACTGTCAACACAACCTGAGGTGACCTCTACGTTTGTCAATGAAACAGGCTCCCAGGCTAGCGCATTGGGATTAGTCAGTTACCTTAGACTAAAGACTTTACGCTAGTCGATTTCAGCCTGGCTCCGGGTCAGCCGATCTGGGGATGAGAACAGCTTACTCCCGCCGCCGCTTGGGGGATGAATCTTGCTCCAAAGCACCCTGTGTTCCCAACAACCCTTACTGGAAGGGAGAGGGGTTTTCTACCCCTGAGTTCCCGCTCTCCCCACCCTCCAGGTCAGGTGGGGGCTTATGCCTGCCCCTTCGTATCAGGTGGGCTTATTCCTGCCCGGGAAGAAGGTGACGTACTGGGTACTTTACAGCTTTTTGAGACTGCCCTGATAGTTTGATGGTTCTTGATGGTCCTTCCTTGGGTTTTGTGGAATTCCACCGAGACTCTCCATTGTTGGGGATGCCGGTCTGTCTGGCTGTTTCCCCTTAGCTCAATCCCCCCTCCTCGCCCCCCTCTCTTGGACGGAGACTGTGTGTGTGTGTGTGTGTGTGTGTGTGTGTGTGTACGCAGACTCGGGTCAGGCTTTCTCCACAAAACCACACATCTGAAGCAGCCTTATTTTGTTGGGAAAACCCCCCATTGATTTTAATAGGGACTCGTGGAGTCAGCTTTGGGAGTGACTCGTGACTTGTGAGTCACCATTTTGGACCAAGGACTCGGACTCGGACTCGAGACTCGGGTCCAAAGACTCGTGACTTGACTCGTGACTCGAGACCAAGGACTCTTCAACATCCCTGTATTAAAGAGAATGTATACAGATCAAGAAATTATAAAACACAGAAAACTAGAATATTTTGCTCATATAACGAGAAATGAAAAATATAGACTGTTACAGCAGATTATACAAGGGAAAATAAATACAAGAAGTGTAGGAAGAAGAAGAAGGTCTTGGCTGAAAAACCTTAAAGAATGGGTTGGGGGCAATACAATATAATTGTTTAGAGTAGCCATATCTAAAGACTGTTTAGCCATGATGATGTCCAGCCTCCGGTAGGAGAGGAACGAAAAGAAGAAGTGCAATAATACAAATGCACAGTGGTTATCATTTGTCTTCTTTTTCGTTGAGGCACTTTTCCGGTATGTAAACTGTGCAATATCTCTGTATACGTGGAAGTACAACCAACATTCAACCTCTTATCCTCAACTACACTAAATGAATAGAAGGATGTTTAAATGCTTGTCTGAATTACAAAACAAAATCACAGCTGGTTTTCTTGCTGTCTCTTAGTGGTTAAGTATGAAGTGGTAACTTAACGTGAAATCCTATACTTAAGATCTGCTGGCCATAGGATTTGGCAGAAACCCCACCCTGACAGATTCACCAGGGGAACCTCTAGATATGCTGGTGGAATAGCCAAAGTGGGGTGGAGTCATGGGCGGCACAGAGAAGGGGCATCCTTATACCGTATCCTATACCCTTTCAAACCATGCCCACTCTCCACCGGCTCACCGGTGAGCCCACCCAGGGCTGGTGCAAGGCAGTTTGGTGCCCTAGGCAAGATCAGATATTTAGCGCCCCCCTTCCCACTTGAGAGCGCTGTATTTTTTCCCCCAAGGTGTTTCTGGTGCCCCCTTTAGCCCTGCGCCCTAGGCAGCTGCCTAGTTGGCCTAATGGTAGCACCGGCCCTGAGCCCACCGGCTCACATCACCATGACACAGTATAGGATATTGTGCAACTCAACACCCAGTCACTCACAGCACATCTATAGTATTATTGGGGAGAGCTACAGTGCCTTGCTGAAGTATTCATCCCCCTTTGACTTTTCCAAAGTTTGTTGTGTTACAACCTGGAAGTGAAATGGATTTAATTGGCATTGTTACCACTTGATGTACACAAGATACTCAACACTGTGAAGGTTGAGTATTTTTACTGTGGCACAGAAGTTAAGTAAACAAAAACAAACTGGCACTTGTTGGTTGCATAAGTATTATTCACCCTCTTTGTTGTGACATGCCTAAATAAGCTCTGGTGCAACCCACTGCCTCCAGAAGTCCCATACTGTGCTGTAAGTAATTGAATGGAGTCCACTTGTGAATAGAGTCCACCTGTATGCAATTCCAGTGCTACATGATCTCAGATTAAAGACACCTGTTTCTGGAAAGTCCCAGAGTTTGTCGGAGAGCATATCTAAACAAACAGCATGAAGTTCAAGAAGCTATCAAAACAACTCCAGGATAAAGTTGTGCAGAAGCACCGATCAGGACTGGGTTATAAAAAAAAAATCCCAAACTATGAACATCCCCCAGAACACTGTTAAATCCATTATTACAAAATGGAAAGAATATGGCTCAACTGTAACTCTGCTTTGAGAAGGCTGTCCACCAAAACTCAGTGACCGGGTAAGGAGGGCATTAGTCAAAGAAGCAACCAAAAGGCCAATGGTAACTCTGAAGGAAGCAGCAAGGAGCTGGAGAGATCCTCAGTTGAGATGGGAGAAACTGTCCATGGGACAACTATCACCCGGACACTCCACAAATCTGTACTTTATGGAAGAGTGATGAGAAGAAAGCCATTGCTGAAACAAATCGACATCAAAGACTGTTTGGAGTTTGCAATAAGGTGCATGGGTGACACAGCAAACATGTGGGAAAAGGTTCTCTGGTTTGATGAGGCCAAAATGGAACTTTTTGGCCTTGCTGCAAAACACTATGTGTGGTGTAAAGCCAACAGTGCTCATTGCCCTGAGAACACCATCCCCACAGTGAAGCATGGTAGTGGCAGCATCATGTTGTGGGGATGCTTTTCCTCAGCAGGGACAGAGAAACCAGTCTAGAGGAAAACCTGTTTCAGTCTGCAAGGGACCTGGGAATGGGGTGGAGGTTGACCTTCCAGCAGGACAGTGACCCTAAACACACAGCCAAAGTAACACTGGAGTGGTTTTAAAGTAAGAACCTGAAAGTCTTAGAATGGCCCAGTCAAAGCCCATACCTCAATCCGATTGAGACTCTGTGGCAAGACTTGAAAGTTGTTGTTCACCAACGGTCCCCATCCAACCTGAGAGAGCTGGAACAATTTTGCCAGGAAGAATGAGCAAACATTGCAGGATCCATATGCACAACGCTGATAGAGACTTACCCAAGAAGACTCACAGCCGTAATTGCTGCCACACGTGCTTCTACCAAGTATTGACTGAGGGGAGTGAATGCAACCAATATGTGACAGTTTGTTTTTGTTTACTTAACTTATGTACCACAATAAAAACATTTTGCACCTTCACAGTGAGTACCTTTGAGTATCTTGTGTACATCAAGTGGTGACAATGCCAATTAAATCCATTTCACTTCCAGGTTGTAACACAACAAAATGTGGAAAAGTCAAAAGGGGTGAATACTTCTGTAAGGCACTGTACAGACATTGGCTTGGATCCTAAAATAAGTTAACTTGGGACATTACTATAAATTCATATCTAGCAACAACATATCCCCATGCCCTATACTTTTTAACTCTAAAGTAGGTGCAGGGCCTCCAATCTGGATTAAGCCCGTAACAGGGAAGAAAGGGTAAAAGCCCCCTTACCCACACTAGGGTCCTGATACTACACCTACTCTAGAGTAAAAAATGAAAAAAGGCATAGCTGCTAGATATGGATTTAAAGTAATTTTGGTTTGGCCCTTAAGGAAGTTCATGAAAGGAGAGTTTCCCATCCCCTCCTCCCCCATGCAGCCACCTGTAACCCGCCCCCAAAACTGGGGAGGGGGGCGGGTGGGGAGAGAAGATGGGAAACTTTCCATCCATGAACTTGTTTAAAGCTACAATCCTATACCCATTTGCCGAGAGTAAGCCCCATTGAATGCAATGGGACTTGGTTCTGAGTAGAAATGCATAGGATTGCACTGTAACTTTCCTCATCTTAGGATCCAGGCCTGATTTTGGGTGGTTCCCCCCTTCTCCAGCATGCAGCTCTAGAGGGACTCAGGTGCTGCCTGGTGGTAAAGATGCCAACCCACAGCAGCCACTTTTTCAATGATGTCTAGTGCTTGTCCACAATATATTTTCTGTGATCTTACATTACATGAGAAAGTATGTTATGAGTATTAATAGTTTCTTCCAGGTTACTGGTACAGTCATTGGGATGTTATTTTGGCAGAGATATTCCTGATGGATTCCCTGCTATTTTTAATTTTAATTAAATGCTGAAATGGTCATGGTATTGAGTCATGGTTATTTGCAGCCCTTCTCTTACATAGCTGTTCCAGTCTAGACTGGATGAGAGTGCCTTGTAGGAGGCATAGTACAGATGTGCTTCAGTTTTAAGTCAAAATAGGCCACGCTCAGTGGGCAAATAATAAATCTCAATGTACATCAGAACTTATATTTGAAATACCCTTCTCTTCAGTTGTCTCATTCATTAGTTATAGGTGCTTACTGTAGCAGTTTGATTTGCTTGGCCACGTTTAACATGGATTTTATTTCTAAATCTTGCAGGATCAGCAATGTGTTCATATTTGGAGTGGAGTCAGAGGGCGCATCACCTCCCAGCCCCAGATAACGCTGCTACCAGAAAGTGCAGGCACAGGCAGCCACTTAGAAGTGAAGGGCACGTCTCAAGGCTCAAAGCAAAGGACTCTTCTAGAGTAAGGGACTCTTCAGAAGTAGGGAGGATTAACTGCTTGGGGCTAGACTTGGTTATGGACTGGGAGGCTGGACTGCTGCTCGCTGGAACAACACTTTTCTGTCAGCCCATAGAACCTTGCAGCCTAGCTTTCCTGACCCTGCTACTTATCCTGCTGAGACCCTGTTCCTTGGAGCGTACTTATATTGGACTGTTTGCCTGTGCTTGGCTTCAGCTACATCTCAGACCCCGTTTTTGGACTGCCCTTGGTACTCATGCTTGCTTGCTTGCTTTAATATTACATTTATATCCTGCCTTCCCCCCCCCTCCCAAGGAACCCATGATCCTCCTCCTCTCCATTTGATCCTCACAACAACCCTGTGAGGTAGCTTAGGGTGAGAGCCAGTGACTGGCCCAAAGTCACCCAGTGAGCTTCATGGCCAAGTGGGGACTAGAACCCCAGATCTCCTGAGTCCCAGTCCAACACTCTAACCACTACGTCACACTGGCTCCCAAGAAATGCTTCTGAGGCTAGCTCTGCCTGCCTTTTGACTTTTTTGCACAGATTTGCCCCATAAATTGCTTCCGAACTGAGCTTCACCAAGGTCACCAAGCCATAGCAGTACAGGAACTGGCTTCCTTGCCTGGAGGCTTGACAGTAAAAGAGCACGTGGCTGGGATTCCAGTCTTTCATCTGGCCATTTGAAAAGAGACTGTCTCACACACGTGCATGTGCAGGCACACACCCCATGTGAAAGAAGGCCAGGAGAATGGTACACACCAATGGGCATTTTACAGAACAGTATTAGGTACATGCCAAGGGTACAGTATCTTGTTCCATAACAAAGATCCCACATATCATTAATTTTGTCCAGCACAAAGATGGATTTTCCTAAACTTTCCACAGAGATTTAAGATGTTATTATGAGCATGTGGGCATCCCTAATGGCTGTCTGAGGTTTTCTACAAAGAAAAGGGACCTCTGACAGTACTGCTCTTTGCTGCCAGAGGGCGCTTGTGTACTTTTGGTAAATATGACTGAAGGAGTGTGTGCGCATCTAATCTGTTTGTGTTTCCACTTTGGAATCACAGTTTGAGGAAAGAGAAAAGAAGAATGGAAACTGTTACTTGGGGGTATGCCAAAAACAACTGTCCCTCACTTTTCATTAGGACTGACCTTTGTTGAAGGAACAAGTGAGTTCTTCCTTTAAGTTTTCCCAGGATTGTTTGGAACTGGTCTTCAGCTGGCAAGTCATGCTTCGTTACCCGGATCCAAAGGTGGCTCAGTCCAGCAGTGCTGGCCTGGCACCTCCACTTTCTGGTTTGTTCGTTTTTAAGAGAAGAGAGAGAGAGAGAGAGAGGGTGCAGGAGAAGTGGGAGGAAAACATAGCAAGGGGGAGAGATAAGAATAATGGACATACATGGTTAAAAATAGAAGTGGTTCTCTTGGAATGAAGGATAGATCTTGGCATCAGAAAAATAAACACAAAACCTGATGACTGTTGGGCCCTACTTTGCAATCTTGAGTTCTTCTGTCTGTTGAACGAGGTTGTTTTAAAATAGGGGATACCCATTACATTCTAGTGAGCCTCCAAAGTCTGCTGCATGGTGTCCGGCTTAAGGCTGGCCAGCAGCCAGCAGCTACCTTGCTTCTGGGAGCGCTGCCTACAGCTGAAGATAACGGAAGCTGTTTGTGTTTTCTGCAGAGCGGAGAGTAGAAAAAGCGTGGTCTTACAGTCCTAGGAATCAAGCCGAGAGTGTCAAACAAAAGTCCAAGGGTCGAGCAGAGGCGTAGTCAGGGTGAGTCCGAAGTAGAGTTCAAGGCAAGGTTCAGGAGCAGGGTCAGGGATCAGGAACAAGAGTCCTTGTTGGGAAGACGTTGTTTCCCAATACCCAGGCATCAGTGAGTGAGTGTTGTTATACTGCCTGCTGCCTGGGCCCGCCCGTCCCACAGCTGGAGCTCCTCCGCAGCAGGCTGATTACAAAAGCCTCACAAGGCCGACGTCCTGGTTTGCAGCTGGACGCTGCGTCGAGGGGCCTGCATCTGTTCCTGCCTTCTCATCCTCCTCCTCTGTCTGGGACTCGGGACCTGCACCATCTCCAGCTCTGATTCTGACTCCTCCCGGGCTGGGAAACTCCCACAGGTCATGCCAGAGGGGCCTGCCAGCTCTTCAGCTGCCCGGTCGGCCCCGTCTGGAGCAGTAGTGTCTGAACTCTGCTCCTGAGGAGTGTCCGGGGCCCTGGGTGAGTCACACTCATCCTCAGAGGAGGATTCCTGGAGGGGGGTCATGACACATGGAGAGGTCTGACCCTAACCTTTCATAACAGCAGAATGAAAAGACAGCAAGAAATGCTGTTGAATGACCATAGCATGGTTAAACTATGGAATTCACTTCCACAAGATGGTCACCAATTTGGATGGCTTTAAAAGGGGATTGGACAAATTCATGGAGGAGAAGGCTATCAGTGGCTACTAGTCCAGATGGCTATATGCTACCCCCAATATCAGAGGACAGTATGTCTATGTACCCCAGTTGCTGGGGGACATGAGTGGAAGGGTGCTGTTGCACTCATGTCCTGCTTGTGTTTTCCCGTGGGCAGCTGGTTGGCCAATGTGCGAACAGAATGCTGGACTAGATGGACCCTTGGTCTGATCCAGCATGGCTCTTCTTATGTTCTTATGGTTGCCTGTAGCACTGCAGGGACTGTGTGTAATATGTCTCTATTCCCACCCCGACCTCCACACCCCCAAATAGTTTTCAGGATATTGGAAGCAGATAAATTCATTTTCCATTGTGGACAGAGTGAGGAAAAAGTATTAATTTTTAAATTCTCATACAGGCTCTGTTGCCAAATGTGAAAATGAGGGAGAAGTTCTACAGATCCCCTTTATCACAGACAATCCTTGCATAATGTGCATTTGCCTGGACCCACCCACCCCTGCCCTCAACATCCCCGTGCCCATCCTTACCTGACAAGAAGGAGGACACCAGAGCCATGGGGGGTCCAAGGTGGTGCAGCAAGAGCCAGGCGGCGAAGGTTAGCAGGGGAAGCGGAGCAGTTGAGCCACCACTCGGAAGCTGCCGGAGAGCCAGAGCATCGTTCCCTGGAGACGAGCGCTCGGGTTGTTGCTATTGCTGTAGCTGCTGCTGAGGGAGAGAGAGCAGGGCTGAGCGGCGCGAGGAGGAGGAGGAGGAGGAGGAGGAGGAGGAGGAGGAGGAGGAGGAGGAGGAGGAGGAGGAGGAGACCGGGCAGGGAACTTGCTGCTTGTTGCTGCTGGGGATGCAGAGGAAGGAGGGAGGGACAGAGGGCAGAGAAGGTGGGAGGGCTTCGCTGGCTGTTCTTGCTCGCAGTCCGGGCTGATCTTTGAGGCACTCTCCTGCCCACTGGCCCCTCCTGAGCGGGATATGGGTGGGCAGCGGGAGGGTGGGGAGAGACGCTTTTTTTCCCCAAGGCGTTTCTGGCGCCCCCTTTAGCCCAGCGCCCTAGGCAGCAGCCTAGTTCACCTAATGGTAGCACCGGCCCTGGGTATAGATGAGGACCAATAAACAGAAGCTGAAACCTGTCAAGTTGGAGGCACTGTGAGTAGGTGGTTCCTGGGTCCAGGTCTTTGGTGTTCAACCTGTTCTGGATGGGGTTGCATTCCCCCTGAAGGAGCAGGTGCATATCTTGGGGGTGCTCCTTGATCCAACATTGGCACAAGAGTGGCCTTGGTGACTCAGAACACTTTTTACTAGCTTCGGTTGTTCACCAGCTACAGCCTTTCTTGGATAGGAATAGCCACACCATGGTGGTCCAAGTTCTGGCAACTTCCAGGCTGGATTGCTGCCGTGCATTGTATGTGGGCTGCCCTTGAAAATGGTTTGCAAGCTTCAGTTCATGCAGAATTTTGACTGGTTGACATAGATGGAACCACATCACACCATTCCTTTTTTTTTCCCACATGTCAAATTTTATTCCATATTTAGTTGGTTCCTTTCCATTGGTCATTCTCAATGCTATGTTTCATCCAGACTCAATACATTTTTACCAATAATCAATTTCTATTCAATTTCAAGATCAAAGCCACCACATTAATGAAAAGTACAAAAAAACACACAACCCACCTCAAACTGGAGAAGTTCTCCTTTCTCTCAAAGGGGTTCCTCTCACCAGCCCCTTTAAGTTCAGGTATATAAATATTTTTTTTGGATCACTGTCAGCAATCCCTTTAGGTTTCTCCCATTTGGATTCCTCCCATCAATCCATTTGGGAAGCTGAACCCTCTTACTTCTTACATAAGAAGCTCCCCCTTCCCCCAATATTCAGCAATTATCATAATATAAGTCAAACCATTTATTCCATCCAATAATCAGCAAAGCATTTTTATCCTAACATAGGTCAAGCCATTTATCCCATCCAATAATCAGCAAATCCTTTTCCCCGATCAAACACAGTGTTCACAATATGCATCTTTTTCAGGCTCATATTCCAGAAAAGACTTTCCCCCCCCTTGTGAGCCCCCATAGCCGGCTCCCTCCAAATAGCCCGGCAGCAATCACCTTTCCAGCTCTCCGTGAATGGCTTCCTAAAAACATCTTCACTGTCCGATTCAATGGCAACCCTCCCTTTTTTGCTGTCTCTCTTTAAAGGTTCAGTTGTTATCTCTCCCAGTATATCAATACTGGGAGAGACCCTCCCTGTTCTGCACTTCCAATTTCACTGATCTCCCCAGCAGTTTATTTTGGAATACTTGAAACAGCTCCATCAGCTCTTCGGCTAACTCCAGCAACAAATCATAAGTAGCCATCTTGTCTGTGACGCAGTATAAATTTACGAGCTTTAAACTTTTCCAGAATTCAAAGTAAAAGGAGTTACAGTACCTCTTTCTTTATAGTTTCAAAACACATTTGTTGATCTTCCCATTATGAAGTTTTAAAAACATATTTTCTTTTTAGTATTCCAGAGATGAGGGTATTTAATCCTGATTGTGAATAAAATTTCTCTTTATTAATAATTGTCAATAAATCTTAAGAAATGGAGTTGTTGTTCTTCAGGTTCTTAAAAAAAAGAAAAGAACTCCAAACACAACGGTGAGCGATGATGGATTCTCCCACTCTCTACCCCTCCCCGAGAGAAACTGCAGTCGCTCAAGCAACTGCAAAAAAACTCACAGAGAGAGCAATTAGAGATATGCTGGGAATCACTCTTAGATCATCCTCTTATTCCGAGGAGATTAACCAGCCAAGATAACCTCTTGACTGGGTTTCTCGCCGCGCCAGTCCCCCTCGATTTCAAGGGAGTGTCAGTCCGACATTAAACTCCACCCGGAAGTCCCACGTCACACCATTTCTTAAGGAATTACATTGGATACTTATTTGCTACTGAGTCCAATTCAAGATGGTAGTGCCTCCTCCCATATTGTCAACCCTGTTCATTAATACCTTCAGAAGAGGCCCTTCTCCATGTATATTATGGATTTAGAAAAATACATTATGGATTTACGAAAGGGAGGGCCTTTTCTGTGATGGATGTCACTAGCTGAACCAAGGTCTGTCCTTTCCAGACAGGGTGCTGGCATACCAACATAAGCTAGTAAAAAGCACTCCTGGCGACTGCCTCCATCTTGAGCTTCCCCAGAGCCCAGGAGCACTCCAAAACCATGTACTTGTCCTTCAGGGAAAATGCAATCCCAACTAAGACAAGTGTCAGATGCTGCCCCCTCCTCCTTCGGTAGGCAGGCTAGTCAGTTGTAGTTCCAATCAATTAGATTTTATTATGTGGAAATTACAGACAAGCAAGCATAGTCTCAGGGTACACAGACTTGACTCCCCATACAAATGAAGGATCAAAGCTGGCGTAGCTTAACGCTAGTCCTGTTAGTTCTGGTGGCTTTTCCCGGTTACAGCATCATAAACGAAAGTCAACATGAAATTAGTCTGGAGGATACAACCCTCCCTGTTCAAGCCAGACAGACTACCAAGCCCTGCCCTCAGGCTGGATCCTTCCACACGGTGGTGTTGCTGGCTGCCAGTGACTTAGAACATCACATTACACTACGTTGCTCCTCCCTTTTCATTTGACGCCTAACTCTTGGATCCCTGATTCCCACCACCGCTGCCTCCTCTTCACTAGAAGCCTGTGTTTCTACAGGTTTCACAAGGGCCTCCTTGGTTATCACAGCTATTGTCACCCATCTCCCACTCCTGCGGCCTTGTCTCCTTGGCAACCTCTCCCCCCTCTGTACAGTTCCTAGGTCTTCTTGAGGCACCTCTGCAGAGGTGCTGTCCCTACATCAAGTGGTAAACCTCTGTCCAGAATACAAAGGAAAATTAGAGTTCTAAATTGCACGTGGAGCCTATACGAGTAGAAAAGGCTCCCACTGCAGAAATTCACCCTGGACATGTGGGAGAAGCCACATAACAATGGGGGCAGGGCTCAAGGCATGGGCCCACAGCCCCTTTGTGCTTGTGTTGCCTCTTAACTGAAGTAAAGGCTAAATAGGGCTATCAGCTCTCCAAGGCCTTAGGCAGGGATCTTTCCCACCATGCTTTAACCCAGGGGTGAGGGCCTTTAACCCAGGGGTGAGGAGCCTGTGGCCCTCCAGATATTGTTGGACTCCAAACTCCATTAGCCCAGCCATTATGGCCAATGGGAAGGGATGATGGGAGCTGTAGTCCAACAAAATCTAAAAGGCCACACATTCCTCATCCCTGCTTTAACTAGAAATGCCAGTCGTTGAACTAAGGACCATCTGCATGCAAAGTATATGATCTACCACTGAGTTGTGGCTGCTCCCCTGATCTTTCTTTGACTAGTATTTGGCTATTATTGTTTGACTTGATTTAACACTATTGTGATAGATGCATTCATGATTATTTTTCCATTCAAAGCAAATCACAAACACGTTGGTTCCGTAAATGCTGCAGTGGTATGTACATTTGTTTGGGAGTAAGGCTTTACTTCTGAATAAAGATACAAAGGATCAGGCGGTTTCTTAGCAGATGGGTGTCATACTTTATTATTGATAGAATGGATGGATCATTCATTAGTTTCAGAAGAATGAGTATCTTATGTCTCCAGTTCTCCCCTAATCCTTTGAATGTAAGCAAGCACGAGATCCATCAATGTAATGAGCACAGTGTTACCAAAGATGTTTTGCAACCGTTTGTCTGAAGAGGATAACCTTGTTTCTAATCTCTGTAGAAGATGCAATAAACCTTACTTCATACCGCTACTCTAGTTGCCAGGTGGCAATCCTCACTGAAGGAGCAGGCTCTGCAAAACATAGATTTTTGCATATTTTCTTTTATATGTTATACAAGCAGAATATTTCTTTCATGCAGGCATGAGTGGTAGAGAGACGGAAACCAGAATTCCTTGTGACAGTTTCCTCTTCAGAAATTTATTTCATTCTCCAGTTGAATGAGATCTGGAATGTGTTAAAATACTTCTGTTTTAGATCTTTTAAAGATCTGAAATGGTTAGATATGAACTACTTATGGACATTTTTCACCTGTCCTTCCCCACAAACTTGGGCTAGGGATTACAGGCCACACACATCTCTTACAGCTGATGAGCAGAAGGGCAAGACAAGCTGTTATAAATCATGTCACTGGGTGTGCCAAGGCCCTCCATATTCTTTGAGTGGCTGGTTGGGCAAGGGGGCAGGGCCTGGGACCCAGGCAGAGAATATAACTTGGGCAACGGTCACACATGCAGACTTGTTTCACCAGGGGTGAAACAGCCATCATTATAATGGGTGCAGAAGTGTGTGTGTGTGGTGTGTGGTGTGTGGTGTGTGGTGTGTGGTGTGTGGTGTGTGGTGTGTGGTGTGTGGTGTGTGGTGTGTGGTGTGTGGTGTGTGTTGGAGTTGTAGCTTGCATATTCCAAGGGTTCTTGAAGGGGGTGAACTACCCCATGGGATCCCTCTTAGCAGGGGCTGGTTCACCCAGTATTAGGGGCAGGTTTGTCCTGTACTGCAACAGTGTCTCCAGGTGCACCATTTTACTTTTCCCCTATAGGAGTGAATGTGGGACATGGGAATGGGATGTACTCAGAGGCACTGGGGGTGGGAAGAAGACCTGCTTGCTGCCTCAATGAACCTAATTTTTTGGCAGGACCATGTTTTCCCTGCCCCAAACTGGGTGGGAGGGGAAATGAAATGGAGTGGCTTCAGGGGAAAAGGGAGGGAGATACATAGAGCTTTTCTACACAATGCATTTATTGTGAGCTTGTGATACCTCAATCATGGTAGTTTGTGGGTGTCCTCCAGAGCCTCTTCCATGCTTTGCAAGCATTTTCGTGGGGGTGGGGGGTTGGATCAGGGAAAGTCTGGTATATTGGGGGTGGCGGAATAAATCCTAGTGTAGTTGTGCAATTCTGCTATACCACAGTGCCACCTAGAGGTTCTGTAGTGGAACATGGGAAGGCAGAGAAGGAAAAAACCATGTGTAGAGGATCTGGCCTTAATCCCACTAAGAATCTGGAAGCAGAAGCCATGGTGAAGTAGTGGGTTAAAAGCCTCATCTAGAAAAGTCCATATAGATATATAAAGTATAGAAAGAACCATCACATATGGGTAGATCACTCCCTGATTCACACTGAGAAGCTATTTTTAAATGTCCCCAGGGACAGAACTGAGAGTTGCCCATAGAAATCAATGGAGACTTCAAAGATTTAATGTCTATCCCATCCCACCCTCCCAAAGCACCAAATTGAGAAAAACTCCAAAATGGAGACAACCCCCCACCCCAAACAACAACAACAACAACAACAACAGGCTAATGAGGACTGAACAATGGAGACTATAGGAGTGAACATGGGACTAAGCAAAGGTGTGTACTTGGTGTGAAGAAATTCAATCCTAAACAGAGCCTGTCCCCTTTTTGGGCCTCTTGATTAGAGCAGGCTTTTGCAAGTGCAGACTCTTTGTGCCTCCTTATCAGACAGTGCTGGGCAGCTCTAGACTCAAGACCATTTAGTTGGCCAGCTAAATTGCTGGTAATAATTTTCAGCTGTGGGGAATGTCAGGAGATGCCCTTGGCTTGAGATGGTAGAATTAGATGAAGAAGTAGACAGTAGACTGCTCAAGGGAAAGTTTTAGTGTCTCCTGTCCTGGTGAGGTGAGAGGCCCATGGGGAATGGACCATGAGGGCTTGAACAGACTTCTGCTTGGAGAAAGACCCCCTTGGCTTGGGTGAACAGCTGTTTGGGTGAGATTAGACTTTGATATTTTTCTTGCCTTGGATGTAGTCTGTATTTGTAATCTGCTTTCCTTTTTATCCCCTATCCTTTTTATCCCTTTTAAATAAACTTTCCTGTATCTTAACATGTGTGGTCCTCCTTCAAAGTCATTCAGTGCTACTTCCAGTGTCTTAGACTCAGTGACCTGCTACCTAAGATTGTGTTAAATTGGATAGGCTAGAATAGAGGGTTTGCACCCTTATTCTTGCCTTCTCCAAGGGATCTGTGATGCTTGAGGTTCCCCTTCCTCGAGCTGTAGTGAGTGGATGTTTAACGGTTGGTGGCAGCTTCTGGTAAGGGTTTGAGTGGCTTGCCCTTTGGGAGTGTGGTTGTTCACTCCTTCACACTCGGGCACAACTGTGTTGGGGGAGAAACCTGCCTGCTGTCCCAGTGACCCTAGTTTCTTGGCAGGACCATACTTTTCCCTACACCAACTGTGTTCTCAAAAGCATTTGTCCCCTAGAACTTAACAAAGCTACTGACAGAATCAAGTCCTCTCCTGTTGTCATAGGCTTACTCCCATATCAACCTAACTACACTTTAGGATTGTCTGCTTATGCCCTTCTCCAAATGGCTCCTCCCTTGGAGGTGAGCCTGATGTCAACTAGAAAGATTTATTTATTTATTTATTTAATATATTTATTTACCGCCCATCAGCCAAAAGGCTCCCTGGGTGGTTTACAAGAGAAACAGGATAAAAACAATAATCTTAAAACCAAAAATATCATTAAAATACAAATACAAATACAATATAATACAATACAATACAATAAAACAAATGCAGCCTGATAAATCAGACCGGAGGTACAGTAGTGATAATAAAAATGGGAATAAAAATCTAACCATTAAAATATTGGGTAAATAAAAAGGTCTTCACCTTCAGATGGCTTCTTTGGCTGTGGCACTTCAGTTATGGGAAGCTCTGCCCAGAGAAGCTTACCTGGTGCCAATGTAATGATCTTTTAGGTGCCAGGCAACCACCTTTTTATCCTCCCAAACATGTTTAAGGCTGCAATTTTATACCCACCTTCCTGGAGGAAGTTCATTGAACTGAATGGGCCCATGGACATGGATGGGATTACAATGGAAGTAAGATCTATCTGTGAGCTTTTATCTTTGTGTTGTATGCTTTTATTGGGGCTGTATTTTTCATTGTTGTGTTATTGTGAACCATCCTGGAATCATTTTTTGATGAGGGACAGTATATTTATTTATTATATTTATACCCTGCCTTTTTTCCTGCAAGGAACCCAAGGCGACTTACATAATCCTCCTCCTTCTCTCCATTTTATCCTCACAAGAACCCTGTGAGGTAGGTTAGGCTGAGAGTCAGTGATTGGCCCAAAGTCACCCAGTGAGTTTCATGGCCGAGCGGGGACTAGAACCTGGATCTCCTGAGTCCCAGTCCAACACACTCACCACTATGCCACACTGGCTCATAATTATTTTAGATAAAATGAATGAATGAATAGCCTTGCTATGGTTTTAGTTTCCTAGTCATGCTAGAGCGTCACACAGCTTTGAGAACTGTCCATATATAGGCAAAAGTTGCTCTCTCCTGGATCTCTCCCGCCTTTTGGTTTTACTACATGTCCTTCCCAGGAGCTGTTTAGTCTACCTCTTCCACCAACTAGCTCCTCCAATTATTCTGTCTGGTTTCTGACTGCTTCTTTCCTTCCAGGACCTAATGACAAAAAGTCAAATCTTTCTTGTAATTGTAGCTTAGCTATGTTTCTAGTTTCCCCATGTGTATTGTGACCTGCTGGTCCAGGGGATCATTAAACTTTACTGAAAGCTCTTCCTGTAAAACTGTTGAATAATGCCCTTGGATTAGGAGCATTGTTGTGTGCTGTTTTGCTTGTGGAATGAATCAGTTAGCAGAGATCTTTTCCCCCCTCTCTGCTTATTGATCTGCACCCTGAACATATATCAGCCTCCCTGAATCTCAAGCAAATTATATGTGTATGTATATATATATATATATGTAATTCTCACTTAATACAAATTACCCAATCACTTTGTAAATTGGGCAGTATTCCAGTACAGTATTATAGTTGACATTCTTTTACAGAAATAAATTGACATTCCTTATGCTTTTAAAATAGTCCTAATGTTATTCACTTTTGCACTCATAGAAGACTGGAGAATACTCCAGCTTCAATGCCAGGGTTTTTCCAGCAGGCATTTAGGCTACAATCCTATACTCACTTTCCTGGAAGTAAGCGCAGGAAACTCTGTGGGACTTACTTCTGAGTAGACATGCCTAGGATTGCACTCTTAGGGTGCAAAACTATGCCCTTCCAGGCTATTATGGGCAGGGCGGGAGTAGGCTGAAGGCGATTTCGCCTCCCACTTTTCCTCATTTTTATTTATTTATTTTTTTAAAATCAGCCTTTCTAGCTCACTTACCAGCAGCGGGCAATGACAGGTGATGGAGAGGCCATAGGATTCTGCGGACCCTGGCCTCTCTTCTTCCCTCCCTTCCGCACCCACCGGAAGACCCACTCTTCGACCTTTCCGAGCAGCGTGGTTCTTTCCACAATGGTTGTGAGGGGGTGGGCAGAGGGATTAGAATGCAGAGGGCCCCTCCTGACCTTGTAGGAATGTCTATGGCCTTGGAAGGGGACATCCAAAATATCCTGTAGTGCTCCCTCAGGGGCCATAGGACTGCTCTGCCGATCTTTAATCTGTAATCTGATCATTAGCTCTGATTATTAACTTTACTGCTAGCTTTTTGATGGTCTCATTACTGTATTTATTGTTTTGGTTGTTACTGTCTTGTTTTGGTTTTTGTATTATTGTAATCTGCTCTGAGGGCAACTGCCAGTTGGGTGACATCTGAATTCAATAAATAAATATAAGAACTGGGAAAATGCGGTAGTAAATGAGGAGCCATTTTCTTGTGTGGCTTCTGTAAGAAATAGGCATCCCACAAATTATTTACTTTGGAGTAGTTAGCAATATTTCAAAAATAATTCAGCAGGTCATCAGCCCAAATCCTGTGGAGTGGATAGTTTGCAGATTGCTGCCGGAACCACCATTTATGGACTCAGCCTATAGTCATGGAATTCAGTGTGAAGACATACTAGGTTTTTTTTTAATTATTACATACGTTTTAATTAATTAATTAATTAATTTCATTTATATACTGCCCAATAGCAGAAGCTCTCTGGGTGGTTTACAACAATTCACATAAACATATATCACAAGTGCTCAGATTTCTGCCAGTTGCAACCAGCAAGGGAACACGCTTTGCACTCTCCAGCCACCACTGCCTAGTGATGGTAGTGTGGTGATGGAAGGAAACGTGCATCTCAGGCACCACACAACTGACCCATGACTGAGGTTGGGGGACCAATGTTTATGCTACGTGCCTGTGCAGAGGAGCCTACAGGTGCTGTGCCTATGCAGAGAAAAAGCGAAGTCTGATGACCAGGGGAGAGACTGGGGTGACTCCTATTTCAGTGGGGCTCCTAATCCATTGCAGCTTGTATTCTGAGCTTTATAGGAACTATCCATAGTGCTCCATGGTGGTGAACCTATCTTGGGGATGGAGTTCAGCACCATGGATAGCTCCTATAAAGCTCCACATGACACCAGCAGTGGATTAGGAGCCCCACTGAAATAGGAGCCACCAGCCTCCCCCACTGATGACATGGCATAGTAGCTGTGTAGGCTATTACGGAACTTCGTATCATAACTGATCCCTTCTTTTTCCCTGGTGATTGCTTGGCAGTAGTGGCTGGACAGTGCAGTGTATGCTCCTGTGAAGTCTTCACCTAGTTTCCCATTACATTACTGAACATAATTTAAATTTAAACAATAAATTAATTCATTTTTCCAGAATGCTACCACTTCAGAATACTATACATCAGGGTGGGAAACTTCTTTTAGCCGAAGGGCCGGATTCAGTTTCAGAGACATTCTTGGGGCGGCATTCCAATGGTGGGAAGGGGCAAAGGCAAAAGGGGTTGGGCCAAGGTCAAAAAGGGGTTGGGCCAAAATTCCCCAAAACAGCAGCATATTTTAGCTTAAAGCTCTGACTGCCAATAACTGAGCATTAGGAGAGGCATTTTAACCTTTTAGAATGGGGTGTGTGTGTGTGTGTAAAATGATCGGCAATCAGGGGAAAGGGGGTGGGGCCAGGAGATGGGGTGTGACCATCTGGGTAACCCTGAAGGGACAGACTGAAGGACCCCAGCCTGCTATACATATAGAACCTGCATATCCATGATGCCCCCTGATAATGAAATGATGATATACAGGCCAGTGGCTTACGCTGGCTCAGCTTGCCTGAGTGTGAGCTAAGCAGGGTCAGACCTGGTTATTACTTGGATGAGAGACCCCTCCTCTAGTTTCCTGCATTGAGCAGGGGGTTGGACTCAATGGCCTTGTAGGCTCCTTCCAACTCTATGATCTATGAAATCTGAAAGCCTCCATCTTCTGTATGCCTGCAAAAATGTCCCTTCTTTCCTAAATACTTTAAGACAGCCTATGCACTTTCACACTTGGTGCTGGCCTAATGGCATAGTCAAATCAAACACTTGTTCAGTGTGGGTAGCCATATTATTAGGGTCAACAATGTGCAATCCAGTTAGTATTCTCTAGGATCCCTTGTAACATCGCAGTGCAGATCCTTGTCTGTTGTCTTGCCATTACTGCAGATCCACACAGCAGGTTTTCACAGCGTTGTAGCCAACAGCACAGGGAACGCATACGAAAATACATTTTTGCCCCACTTTAGAATCAGAATGCTGCTCGTGCTGAAACCAAGTTGATCCTCTTCTGTGAAGTGCAAAGCCCCAAAATGAACAGAGGCCATCACAGTATGAACACGCTGTTGCTCTGGTATGTCAGCTTATGGATGTTCATCAAAGTTCTTCTAATAGCCCTGCTGGATCTGACCACAGGTCTAGTTTAGCTTACAAGCAGAGTATGCAGGATTGTATTTTGTAAGATGTTTCTTTCTAAATACTTCTTTCTTCTCTATAGGAGCAACCTGCTTTTCACCCCAGAACCTAGTATCTCCTGCCCAGTGTCCATCCTGTAAGTCAGGGATGGGCAGGAGGTAGATCATATGACAGCCCGCATAGTGAAGCCCCCATTCAGGGCCGGTGCTACCATTAGGCCAACTAGGCAGCTGCCTAGGGCGCAGGGCTAAAGGGGGCTCCAGAAATAGGGAGGGAGGGCTCAATTGGGATGGGGGGGCGCTAAATATCTGATCTTGCCTAGGGCACCAAACTGCCTTGCACTGGCCCTGCCCCCATTGCCACTCCCCCTAGGAGAATCTATAGTCACCCTCCAGGATACATATTTTTACCTCCTGCTTTTCTATTATACTCGAAGGAGCTGGTTAAAGACTCCATCATAAAAAGCAGATATCCAAAACAAACAAATAAACCACTAATAAAATCTCACAGTTAAGCTTACAGGACATCATAGCAATCCTATGCATAAATTACCTGGGAATAAGTTCCATTGAACTCAGTGGTAGGGCTTACTTCTGACTGCATAGATTCAGCTTCTAAGACATGATGAGCTGTAACAAAAGATCTTAGGCCAGCGGGAATGCAACATTTAGCTCTTAATTAGAAATGCAAACAATCTTGGAAAGAAGTGTTACCATTTAAACTGCTAGCATGAAGTATCGTCTTGTTCATTTGCCAGAGAAAAGTGGATTCATTAATTACCCTGACACTTGCTCTGGCTCTGAAAAAGTCCTGGAACTTTGCTTCCCTTTGTTCCCCCTTCACTGAACCACTGATTCCAAATATCAAAAATATGCAAGATTTTCCCCAGGGCCACTTGGTGTTAAGTCTAGTGTCTGTGAACATGGAGGTTTCATCCTCATTCTAAATTTATTGTAAATTACCTTATTGTAATTTTTTAAAAAATAAAACGAACTGATTTGTGCACATTGTGTGTGCAAAGAAAATAATAATTAAAAAGTCTGCCAGCCGCTGACAGCCCCTCCAAGGCACCGCTTGGGCACTCTGAAGGGGCTGTCAGTAGCTGTGAGAATGGGGATTGTGAAAGCTGGCTGTCAAGCTGGCTTTTTGTGATCTCTGGGGGGAAAGTCAAAGTGCCAAAAAAAAGCCGTGGCAAGCCAAAATGGCTCGCAATCTCAGCGGTGGACACCCAGCCAGTGCCAGTTGCCCCAAAGTGCTGCTTGGGCACTTGTGGGGCAGCTGGCAGTGGCCCAAGCAAACTTGGCAAGAGCAGTAAGGGATTTTTGCTGCTCTTTGCCATGCAGGTTGCTGGCCTGTTCCTGGGGCCCCTGATAGGGTCAGTTGCCCGGGTTCGGATGACATGACAACCCATCATGGGTACAAAAACCACTGGAACAAGCCATGGGCTGTCAGGGTATCGTATTGCCCTCAAACAAGCCACCCTGTGGAAATCGATCCAGGTTTGTACAACATGACAACCCGTTGTGGGTAGCAACCCACAACGGGTTGTCATGTCGAGTGAAACCAGTCTCTGTAATACCTTTGTGAGCATGTGCCACTGACTCTTCCATTTCTTTTCCACTATAAATGTTGTCCTTTAACAACAAAATTGTTCTGCTTAAACTACACTCATCCTGTGTATATTTTAGTTGACAACAAGAGAAGAGGAACAGAGCAACGGATGAAAGGTAGCAACATTTCAATCTATAGACCTTCCATTAAGTTGCTGCTTGGATTACTGCAGAATTGTAGAATATACTTTTTCAGAAATGTTCACTTCTACGAATAAAACATTTCCCCTTAAGAACCATATTTGTACTTTTGCTGCTATAAAGTTTAGCAGATAAGTGATTTTCTGTGTTGGAATGTCCTTGAATAATTTCCCCCTAAATATTTAGAAGTTTTCCTTTCCTACAGGAGAGCTACTTGATTATATAGCTCCCAAACTTTGCTTGCTTGCTGACATTGAATGATACTACCAACTAGTAGCTAGAATTCGGAACTTCTCCTGCATATTTGAACCCCTTAGAGAAAATTGTGCAGGGTTCTGAATTGCTAGCATGAGTTATCTTTTATTCATTACGATGCTAAATGTTATTGAAATATATGCTTAATTATCCCCTGCTGAAAACAGTGGTGTTCGTGAACAAGTGTTTTGCATTTTGTGATGTCCTGCTGCTGGCATAGTTAATAATGCATGTAATAAAAAATCAGAAACTATCATTGCAGAAATAATAGAACTTATTAACATGATTCAATTTAGGGAAATTGTTACTTCTGGTTTTCAGGGACCATGAACCATTGTCCCTGAATAATTCAGGTAGTTAGACATTAGATGGAACTTGTAGAGCTGAAATGCCAACACTACCTATCTATGTGTTTGAAAAACAACCACCAGTGTACTGCATACTTCAATGCTACATGCACAAGGGTCGTCTTTTTTGCATAGTGCTCAAAGAATCACTGCTCTGCCACCCCAATAATTATATCCACCAATACAGGAAAATAAGTTTTTCATAGGGTGGCCATTTGTGCATCAACAAAAAAGAGGAAACGTATCACCAGAAAAGATTACACAGGTTTGCATAAAATGTGCATGTATCAATGTGTAAGGATTGGGCCCACTCTTCCTACAAAGGAGGATCTGGGAACAGATTCTGAGTCTGACAGGGAGGAGGAGGAGATGGAGGGGAGGGAACCTGCAGCTGGTTTGCCAAGGCCAGGGGACTTAGAGATAGGCCAGTCAGTCAGTCAGTGAGGATCAATCAGTGTCAAATTCTGTGGGAAAGCAATCTGGGCTCTCTGATCAGGAGGAGGGTGAATCAAGCATCATTAACTCCGGGTCAGACATCAGCTAAGGAGGATAGACCAGCTGAGAAGTGTCAGGTGCTCCAAGAGCTTGACCCTTAAGGATAAGGAACCACCTTACGGGTGTGGGTAATTTGAGTCTGGACTCTGGAAGGAAGGAGAGGTTTCCAGTTTGGAATCAACAACAAAAAGGGCAGTCTTCCTTAATGGCTAGTATTCTAACTAAGCTTGTTTCTTTTGTGGTTGATTTCTGCAATCCACTTCATTTGTACTTCTAAGCCAGGCTTGCTAGGCTTGCATTTTTCTAGTAAAGCTTTTTGATTAGAAGCCATTGTTTGGATCTTCTTGGAAGGAGGAGGGAAGTACAGCCCCAACACAATGCACATTTAGAAATAATTACTGTAATTTAAATAGAAATAAACTGCATCTCACCATAGTGTGATATCTATCTATCTATTTTTATTTCCAAACCGCCCCATAATCGAAGTTCTCTGGGCGGTTTACAACAATTCAGAAAAAACAATAACACACATAATAAAATGCAAATAACAATGAAAACATACAGTTTCATTACAAGTTTAAAACCAAATTTAAGAACCCAATTTAAAATGACAAATTCTAAACAGTTAATAAACTAAGCTTGCAGCTGACCCCTCCAGCCCCCATGTGCTATTTTTGAGCTCTTAAATATTAAATGCCTTGGCATAGAGGGAAGCCTTAACCTGATGCCAAAAAGATAGTAAGTTGGTGCCAGGCGGGTCTTAGTGGGGAGATTATTCCATAGTTGGGGGCCACCACTGAGAAGGCCCTCCTACTTCTGGCCACCAACTGAGCCTCCCTTGGAGGTGGCAGTTGGAGGAGGGCCCCAGATGTTGAGTGCAGTGTCCAGGTAGATTGTGGTTGGGAGACGCGTTCCGTCAAGTATTGTGTTCCTAAACCATGTAGGGCTTTATAGGTTAAAACCAGCACCTTGAATTCAGCTTGGAAGCATATTGGCAGCCAGTGCAAGTGGGCTGGAACAGGTATTATATGTTCAGACCTTCTGTCCCAGTGAAAAGTCTGGCTGCCGCATTTTGCACAAGCTGCGGCTTCTGAACAGTCTTCAAGGGCAGCCCCATGTAGAGTGCATTGCAGTAGTCTAGCTTAGAGATTACCAAAGCATAGATTACTGAAACTAGGCTATCCCTGCCCAGATAGGGGCATAGCTGGGCCACCAGCCGGAGCTGGTAGAAGACACTCCATGCCACTGAGGTCACTTGAGCCTCAAGTGACAAAGATGGCTCCAGGAGCACTCCCAAGCTATGAACCTTCTCCTTCAAGGGGAGTGCAACCCCATCCAGAACAGGTTGAAAACCCTCCATCCGGTAGGAGGAACCACCACTAACAGCATCTCAGTCTTGTCTGGACTGAGCTTCAGTTTGTTAGCCCTCATCCAGTCCATTGTCACAGTCAGGCACCAATTTAGCACATCCACAGCCTCACCTGCTGAAGGTGAGAAGGAGAAATAGAGCTGTGTGTCATCAGTGTACTGATGGCAATGCACTCCAAAGCTCCAGAACCCACTCAGTGGTTTCATGTAAATATTAAATAGCATGGGGGATAAGACCAACCCCTGAGGAACCCCATACTGGAGAGTCCACGGGGCCGAACAGTATTCCCCTGGCACCACCTTCTGGAGCCTAAAGTTGTTAAGATCTTCTGGGTCCAGAGAGGGTTTCTTCAGGAGTGGCCTCAGCAACGCCTGTTTCAGGTGGCATGGGACCACTCCCTCTTGCAAGGAGGCATTGATCACCTCTCTGGCCCAGCCAGCTGTTCCCTCCTTGCTAGTTTTTATAAGCCAGGAGCGGCAAGGATCCAGTATGGATGTGGTTGCACGAATAGCTGAAGGAGTGCATCTCCCTTATATCAGTCTGCCCATGTTTTAAGATCATCAAGGAAGGCTTTTCTCCAAGTACTTCAGGTACATTAAGTGACAACAAGGGAGATAGCCTTCTCTGTTGTGGCACCCTGATGGTGGAATGCCTTCCCCAGGCATGTGTGACTGGGGCTGACATTGCAGTCTTTTTGATGACAAAAAGACAATCCTTTGTTTGTCCTAACACTTTAACTCGTTGCTGTGATATGTCTTTTTATTGTATTTGGTGCTCTTCCTTGGTTTTCATATGATGTTTTATGGTTTTATTCTTGTACACCACCCTGGTATCCACAAGGATTTACAAATATTTTTAATGTATAAAATAAAGAAATGTTGGGGAAGACTGTGACCAGGTGACTTGCATGCCTTGCTCAGTCTGCTGTCCAGGTGCTGTTGATGGGCAGCTTCAAGGCCCAACTCTTCCTTCTGATGGTTCTTTCTCTTTAAACTGGACTTGGACCAGAAGGCCCTTCAAACAGATGATTGTCTTCTGGCAGCCATTCACATTTCTCTGTAAAGTAGGGCAAATGGCCACCATAGCTTCCTACTTTTTTCCTCCACTACACAGAAATTAAGCAGGTGAAACTCTCATTACCACTACATCTCTGTGCTGGGAAGTGGCATATTTGTTCAATGTTGGTGTATCCTACAACTATTAAAAACACAAAACCTATGCTAGCAGCGGGATGAGAAAGGGGCATGGCCTTGGTTGGAAGGCACACAAAACAGCAAACTTTCAGAAGTTCAGTAGATCTGACTATTCCCTGTGCGCCCCCCCCCCCCGCCACCCTGGACACTGTGATGGATGAAAGACAGGATAGAAATGCAATAAAGAATGAATGAATGAGCAAGCCAGTCCTACAAGCATGGAGAATCTCCAGCCTGCTGATTGAATACAGCCCATAGGTGTTCCTCATCCAGACAGCCAAACTTCTTCTCCAGGCCTTCCCCCTGTCCAAGTGCCGGGGGTGGGGGGTGGGGAAGGCTTATCTCCAATCTGCTGCAGGCTGGAGATAAGCCCTTTCTCCTGCTCAGTGCTGAGACAGAGATTCTGTCAGTGCTGGGCAGAGAAAATGTTGCCTCGCCCCAGTTGATCTGCATGGATCCACTGAGAACGTGGTGCTGGGAAGAGTGTGTATGTGGATATGTATGAATGGGGTGTGTGAGAAAATGGAGTGTAATGGTGCATATGTGTGTGAAAATGTAGGGGACACATACCAGCAGTGGTGATGCCCACTTTGGACAGTGACCCTGCCCACTGCTTGCATGTAGCCCCCAACATTGCATTCTGTGCCAAGGCAAATTCAGACCTCAGGCTGAAAATGGATCCCTAGCCCCGCCCCACAGGGAACATTATTTATTTGTTCCATTTATGGATCGCCCATCTGGTCGGCAACCCAGCCACTCTGGGCGATGTACAGCATGATAAAACACAGAATAAAATACATTTAAAACAGTATAAAATTTTAAAATCTTAGCCCACCCCATATTCCTGCCTGAACAGCCATGTTTTTAGTGAGCGGTAGAAGCTTAGCAGAGAGGGGGCATGGCGGAGGTCCCTAGGGAGACAGTACCACAGTATGGGGGCCACCACAGAAAAGGCCCTCTTCCTAGTCCCCACCAGTCTAGCTGCTCTGGCTGAAGGGACAAGGAGAAGGCTGTCTGTGGCAGATCTTGTTGAGTGGCCTACTTGGTGTTGCTGGAGACGCTCCTTGAGATAAACTGGACATTATGCTATTAAAGTACAGACTACTGATTTTGCTACTGGGTTATATTTATAATTCGGGAATAGGAAACCTGTGACCCTAGGGCTACATGCAGCCCTTAGCCTAATTTCCAAAGACCTCTGCAAGTGATCGGTTCAGATCTCTGGCAAGAGTCATCTGCCCATCCTGCTGGGTGAGGAGGAAGAGAAAGAGAGAGAAAGAAAGTGAAAGAAAAGGGAGTGGCAGAAACAGAGAGGAAAAAGGGTGGCCCTTACCACTTTGGGCTGTGGCCCTGGCCACTGCTGGCTTCAGTTCAGCCAACCCCTGGCACGTGGGCCCTGACAGATTACTTCCAAGGGAATGTGGCCCTTTACACACACACACACACACACACACACACACACACACGGTTTCCCACCCCTGGTATAAGTGAAGTGCTTTCCCCTGCTCCAAATAGCTAAGGGTGAACATAAGCCTCCATATAGCACTTGAAAACTTATTGACACATGCAGCCAGGTATGCTCTGGTATTCACTCCAGCATTCTTTCAGCAACTAGTTTCACCTGCCCTGCTTTGTAGCTCTTTGGTCCTCTTCTTTCCATCCACTTTCAATCACCAGTAAAGTAATTGCCAAGCTCCCACTGAGTTCCTTCAGATATATACGGTAGTTAATTTCACAGTCTACAGTTGCAATCAACCGTTGCAATCAGCTTCCCACCATTCAGTGACAAGTCCTCAGTTGTCCCGGAAAACCGTTGGAGCCCAGTATACTAGTTATCACCTGCATCCTACTGTATTACAAATGACTAGCGCATGGGAATCCAATACCTGGACAATGATTTTAGAGCAACATCTGACATTGTGAAGTGAAGCTGTAAGGAATGTAAAGCTTTGATGGAAACACCATCTTTGATGATGGTGGTGTTTCCAGCTTTGATGGAAACACCAACTGGTAGCCCCAAGACTGGTACCCTTCTTGGAGAGGGATGACCTAGCCACAGCGATCAATACCCTAATACTATCTGGGCTGAATTACTGTAATGCATTATATGTGGGGCTGCCCTTGAAGATAGTCCAGAAATTGCAGCCGATTCAAAATGTGTTAGGCAAACTAAGCACCGTGAACAGTCCAGGACTTAAAGAGCAGGTCTTGGCCTTTTAACCCTAAATGGGATGGGGCCAGGGTCTCTAAGGGACAACCTTCTCCTAGATGAACTGTCCACTTGTTAAGATTTTCTTCAGAGACCCTTTCCCAGGGCCTGTGCCATGTGAGGTTCATTGGATGGCTATTTTCTGTGGTAGTGCCTAAACTGTGGAGCTCTCTCCTGAGCATGTTTGCCAAGCATCCTCACCACTAGCGTTTAGTCCCCTAGCAAAATCTACCTTGTTCTGAGTAGCTTTTAATGGCGTGCAGGGTTTCCTCTTAAATTAGCATTGATTTTCCGTAGTGCTTTTATTCTTGTTTTATCTGCTGCTTTGGGGGAGGGGTGGTGGTTAAATACAGTGTTTATTGCCTGCTTTTATATTTTAATGTTGTCGTCTGGAGTGCTCCAGTGTTCCAGCCAGCCGGGCCTCTTTTTAGGATACTCCTTCCATCCCCGCTCTCTTCTGGTTTTCCATTCCTCCACCCTAACACACACTCAAAATTTTGTGGCCATTGAAATGATTATTGGAAGGTATAAATGTGCACATTTCAACTGGAGAAAGCAGATAAGATCATTCCAATGCTAGATGCAGCAGCACTGGAGGAAAAATAAAATACAAACACTGGCTTTTATTGAAAGTTGTGGCAGCCTCAGTAGGCTTCATAAATGTTCTCTTATGGAAGAAACAAAAGAACAAAGAAGAATATTATAGGAAAGCATGGCCTTAGAGGGATTTATGTCCCAAATCAGCAGAAGGAAGAGCTTTTGATGGCATTTAAATATTTGCTTACCAGAGTTTTGGGATTTTGTGAGTACAATAGCCTTAATTTAAACAAGGTTTTTCTTGTGCTCCCCCCCCCCCCCCCACAAGAATATGAATAATGATCCAGGGCCTGTAGAAAAAGAAGAAGAAAAGGGAGGCATTTAGAGCACAGTTATTCTACATGGCATCATTAGATTACTTGTTATATTGAAAGGAAGACAAAAGATGTTGGACGTGTCTCTTTGATTCCTCCTTTGAAGTAAAGGCATAATCAAATGCAACAATTAAGGAATATACTTCACATGAGGGATTATAAGACTCACTTGGTGTCTGAAGCTTCCCTATGCTTATTCTTTCTCTTGATATTTTTAAAAAAATAAAATCAGATATTAAAGAGCGTCCCCCTAGTATTACTTTTCTCTATCTGCTCATAAATAACCTAGCCCCAGAACTCAGCAAGAGACAATTGTTCCATGGTTGTATAATTTTTCTTATTATTCTTAGACTAGCACTGCCTGATACAAAAGGTAGAAAAAATAAAGAGGTGTTGAAAATACTGGAGAAAACAGCTTTGTGGCTAAGTACACTTTTGTGTGGCTTTCAGAGTGAAACCCTTTCAAAAGCATGAGAATGTTTCATAGATCCCATCTGGAACACTATTAAAACAGGGCTAACTCTCATAAGTGAATGCACCTCTGTGGTCTCTGTGCTTTGGTTTTTTAAAAATCAGAATAGATTGCCTTCAGACGAGAAAATGTTTAGGATGCTTGGCAAACATGCAAATTAATCTGTAGAACTTTTCTTAAATCTCATTTTAAGTCCTAAATCACTTCCATCTCATTATGATGTTAAGCAATGAATGCCTTTTGTGTCTGTATGGTGTTGACTCTGGCGTCTGACAACAGCATATAAGCTGGTGTGCCATATGGACTGCTAGTTTAACAGAAGTTGTGTTGTGCCAACTTCAACAGTTTGGGTCTTTTGTAATAATGAAGAGACAGGTCAAGAAATTTAATTGAGAATTTCCCCAGCATAGGTTTTTATACTGAAAGATTCTAAAGGATGTAATGTAAATCTTGCCATGGCTGCTATTCTGTTTTACGGCATTGGCAGCTGAAGAAGTCCAGCAGGTTAAGAGAGATTAATCAGGCCATGGGGACCCACTTCACTTTACAAAGAAAGTCTTCGGAAATTTGAGAGATTTCCTTGTTTTCATTTTGTACCTTTTGAACTTTTGTGGCTTTTCTTTTCGGCATCAGAAAATAATTCCTCTTGTATATATAAGAAAATATCTATGTAGCAGACAGTCACCGGTATGTTCATTTCACCTAATGGTCATGTTTTTCTACTTTCCATCTACAAAATCTATTACTGGTATTTCTATAATTGAGATTGTTTATGTCAATTGATTTTAAAAAAAAATCACTTCACTGTTGCAAAGGATTTTGTGAAGATATCAATATAATATATATTTTTAATGCTACAGGTGACAGAAAGGGAATTGAAGCTGCAATCCTGTACAAGCTTACCTTGGAATAAGTCTCATTGATCTCAGTGGAACGAACTTCTGAGTAGACATGTATAGGATTTCACTGTATGTTTCACAGTCATTTGTACTACAGGATAAGAAATCTCTGTAATTTTACATTTTGCTAATGTTCTGTTTCATCTTGCAACTGAAAATGCAATTTACCGTATGTCCTATGTTTTGCCAGTGGTACATCCTCAGGCAAATTTCATAAAGATAACTTGTCTACAGGATGTGTGATCATCTTCTACTCGTAACTCTCCCACGTTTTCCACCACTTCTTCCATCTTTTCTCTTAGCACAGAAAATGGGTTAAGGAGAAAAAGATAAAATAGCTGCACAATGCCTTTTAATTAGTAGCACTAGGATCCCTCTGTAAGGAAGAATCCTGCTTTAGGGCGTCTCTATATGAAGGGTTTAAACCACCGCTTTACTGAGGCTTCTTCTTCCATTTTCTTTGCAGGAGGAAAAGTGTGTCCTTTACACGGGTATTTTTCCCTCGGGGTTCGTCTTTCTCAGCCTTTCTATGTATTTCATTATCCAACCACAAGATGGTGCTGTGGTATAGCTGCAGTATAGTGGAACTGCAACTTTATACAAGGCTTTCATTTTGGTTTGTTCCAGTTTGAAATTTAATAGCTGACTTTCCTTGCTCTAAAACTCCCCTGCAAAAACAGCTGGAAAACACAGCAGAGGCCCTGGAAGATAACGACTTTGTGAAAAGGCCTCGCAGACTTCCCTGAGTGAAGGATCATGAGCTCACAATAAATGACTCATGTAGAAAAGCCCTCAGCCTTTATAGAAGCCCTGTTCCGGAGTTCGCCTGAAGACATGAGGGCTTAAAGTGGGTAGAGGGTCAGGGCTGTGCAAGCTGGCCCTGGCCCCTGCACCTCCGGGTGTGCTGGCCCGCCCACCTCAACAAGGTCAGAAAGAGAGCTCTACTCACATTCACTTGAATGTGTGTAGAACTCTCTGCATGATAGCGGGCCCTGCCTTCTCAGGATTCCCAATCACATGAAGAGTTCTACTTGCAGACAAGTGAATCTGAGTAGACCTTGCCAACCCTTTCAGATCTCGCCAATTCAGCATGGCAAGGTCTCAACTGAGGTGGGTGGGGCTGGCACACCGGAGATGCAGGGCATGGGACCAGTGTGCATTGCCCTGGTTTTCTACCCACTTTAAGCCCTCGCATATTCAGGGCTAGGATCTGATAGAAATCTTGAAAAAGGGGGAATGTGAGCTAATCGAGGAATGAGGGGGAGAGAGAGAGAGAGAGAGAGAGAGAGAGAAGATCTGTATGCAACAACGGACATAAATCTCTTTGAAAAACAAAGTCATGATCTGATAGTTCAACCTAAGATGGAAATTAAAGCCAACTAATATGCATTTCATTTCACCCTATCACAACCCCAAAGTTTAGGAACTTGGCAAATGCAACCATGCAGAAAAATCTCAGTGGTTCTTGAGTCTCACCAAGAGGCTCTGCAGTGTAGTGCCAGGGAAAGGAATAGCAGTGAAAGGAATTTAAAAAAATGTCCTGTACCTGTATGATCTTCCTGAGCTGTTCCAAAGAAGAAAAGAAGTCAAGATAAGGGCAAGTGTTGTGTTCTTGTCCTGAACTCTCTCAGCACTGTTCTTAATATTGATATGATTCTTGATGAGCTGGAACGTGATATGCAATGAAGAAAGGAACTATACTCAGCATTCCTAAACAATAGGCTGTTAATTTTACCAAAAATTCCCAGTTCTGATCTAGGAATAATATTTATTTCATTTATTTGGACAGAATTTCTAAACCAGTGTTATCCAACCTTGGGTCCCCAGATGTGTTTGGCCTACAACTCCCAGCATGCCCTAGCCAGCATAGCTGGCTGGGGCATGCTGGGAGTTGTAGGCCAAACACATCTGGGGACCCAAGGATGGAGAACAATGTTCTAAACAATAGGTTGCCTTTAAGTAGACTTGTTTTGTTTTGGTTGTGATCTCTTCCTTTGATGCCCAATGGGCTAGGTTAATCATGAACTGCTTTGAATTCTGTTCATCCCCCAAGATATTCTATCCCGGGGAGATCCAGACATGTAACTTCCTCCATCCCCAGCTGCCATGGGAAGTTCTGTGGCAGCTTCTTTCTCCAAGGTCTGTGTCATGACCTCAGAGGAGGATGGGGATGGAGGAAAGGGGTCAGGGAGGGGAGAGGTCATGGATTTGGCTGAGTCACGAGCCTCTCTACCTACCCTACCTACCTACCTAGCTACCTCTCTACCTCCCTTCCTACCGCTTTCTCATTTCTTTTTTCTGGGTATCTGGGCATGCTTTAAAATGAAGGGCTGAGTTGCATCTGCTCACCATTTTTATTTTCTAAGAATGCCCATAGTGGGGCCCAGAGGCATTCTTGGAAATAAAGATGGTACTGGAGGGTGGCACATTGCTTTGCGGCATGCCAGCCCTCCAGGTTTGTTTTTTAATTACTTCTTTTTAAATCTAAAAAAATCACGAAGGGCAGGGAGCCTGGTGGGTGCCAAGGGAGATGCCTATGGGAAGATTGGTACTCACAGGCACCACATTGGGGACCCCAGTACTAGGAGTAGAAGAGTACTGAGAATAAGGGAAGATATTGACACAGATGATTGAGAAGGGGCATTGAATGTTTCCACTATTCAGGGATGTGAAAGTGTTCCTGGTAAATCACTTTCCCTATATGGTTCCAACTCTTGCATTTTGGGAATGCCTTGTTAACATGTTATTAATGCAAACTGTAAGAGCTGCCTTTCTTTCTTCTTTTAGAGTTCAACTCCATCCACCAAGTCTCTAGAAGTTAAATCAGTGCCAGCTGGATTCATCTTGGCTCCAGTACACAGGATGGTAAACATACATGAACATTAAGGAGTCATGTAGTACACGGCCTGCTATTTCATATGCTGGACTCATTTTGATAATTAATTTTGACAGTTAATATTTTTGTAGCAGAACTTTAACCTGAAAAACAGACACCGTCTTGGTTTTTAAATCAGTGAAGGACCAGCTATTACAGAGTAAATAAATACAGCAGATGGAATAATGTGTCATAATGGGGAAAGGAGAGGAGAGAGGGAGAGGTAACTTGGGCAGTGATTCTTGGTATGAGAACAGGAGTGTTATAAGTCTGTCCCAGTTTTCATCCAAGAAATGTTGGAGGGTATAAAGTAGCTAGGAACACCATTGTTACACAGGGAGGGCTCCACACAAACAGTAGATTGACATACCTTAGGGAAAAGCCTAGAATTACCATACCATCACATATTTAATATGTGATGTGTGGTGTAATAGTGTGGTTAAAGTAGGCTTCTCATGCTGGATTACTACAGATAAATGATTCATCCCATGGATCTAGCATCTGGACAGTGTTATTTGGAATGACCACCGTGCAGTGGCTTTTTGTATGTAACAATCCTTGTATGATGCCTGACTCAGGCCCAGGCCTGCATGACTCTTTGGACAGAGAGACCTGACATTACAGATCCTAAAGACTTTGTAGGACCTCCTGACCTAGTAATTCCCCCAGCCTCTGGGAAGGTACACTGGGTCCTTCAACAGCAGTGGACCCTGAGGAACCCCCCCCCCCCGGTCAGGAAACCCGAGGACCATACCTAACACATGGGGTCAGAGGAGGAGGCTGAGCATCTGCCCAGCCCTAGAACATGCTAGCTCCAGAAGGTAGAGGCACAGGCTGCCACTTGAAGGCAAAATGTGTGCCTCAAGAACCACAGCAACTGGGCTACTCACTCCTTGTGATTAGGATCCTTGTCATGAGGACATCTTTCAGACGCTTCTGTTGTGCCACAGCTGAGTCCTGGGTGGGGCTGTGGAAGCTCCAGCTCATAAGCTCTGCTAGCTGCTTGAACAACACCTTTATCCCAGGTTCCAGTACCTTGAAACCGTACTTCCTTGACCTTGCTATTCCTTGGACTGCTCTCTTCTGCTGCGGACTCCTGCTCTTGACCATTTACCTGCCTGTTGACTTCTCCTGCTTTGAACTGGCTTTCTGCTAGACTGATAAAACTGTGCTTTGCTTGCTGGACTTGCTAATGAATTTGCCCCTAGTTTGTCATAGGGCTGAGCCCCAATCCAGCTATAGTAGGATACATTAGTCCTGGTTCAGAGTTAACAGGAAACCATGGTTTCTTTTGTGCTTCTGATGAGATAGGAAGGTTGCACTTCTGGTTTTAAACAAATGACAGTTCCACATGACTGAACTCAGGGAACTGTGGTTTGTTTAAACTGTGGTTAGTGAGAACAAGCCAGGATCTAAAACCACATTTTGATCTTGTCTTGTTCTAAAGAACCATAGTTCAAGCTAACTACAGTTGCCCAAGTTCCAAAGGCTCAGGGAACTATCATGTGCCAAAGAGGGGGGAGGGGTGGAGGGGAGGGGAGGGGTGAGTGTGAAAGCTTGAAGTTTGTACCAGCCCATTCACATAATGGTAAACCATGGTTTCCCATTACATCTAAAAAGGAATTTAGTGATACCACTATCTAGATAACAACCTTATTTCTTGCCTTTACTTCAGAACAGAAATATTATTAATGCTTGCCGCATAGTTGATTCTCTGAGCTCCATGATGTAGTGTAACATAATATATTATATCTTTTTAAGCATATTGTGTCATATTTTATCATTATGTAAGCAGTCCTGGAAGTTCCACAGAAGGCTGCTGTATAAATCTTCAAAATAAATAATATACTGAAAAACCAGTTTACAAAAGTGCTAATTCATAAAAAGTGGAAAGTCAATGCCTGACAAAACAATTAAGGAAGCAATACTTGCATATGTTTTCAAGCTTTTGAAGATAACATGAAAATAAAATGTGAACTGGGTGGTGGGCAGGGAGAAGAGATGAATAAAAGGCTTGAAATATTAAAAAATGTCATCTTTAAGGCTGACGAAAATAGCCGCCTGGTTTCCTGGAGCGATGTCTGCTCACTTTAATGAATGTCAATGAAGCAGAGGCAAATAGCTCCATTTTCCTCACACTGGGGCAGCTGCTCACACAACATGTAGTAATGTTTGGTGCTAGGATACAGATCTAAATTTAATCCTTCCCTGGGACAGAAGTGCAGGGGGAGATTGCAAATTAACTTGAAGGTGTTTGACAGCCCTGTGAACTCGTGAATAACACATATGGGATGGTGGGTAAACATCTTTTGACTCTCCACCAGTTTATTATGCTGGGGGCTGCAGGCCTTGTGCAAGCTGGGGTATTCCCATGTGTGCTTCAGTGCAGGAGGAAAAGAAACCCTTCTGTGGGTTAGCCAGTTCCTCCTCAGCCTAATGTGCACCCAAATCCCACATCAATTAATTGGAACTCCAAAGCAGCTGATTTAATGCATTGACACAGAGATAATTTCTCGTTTAATCATTGCATTAGGTGATTGTGCAGCATTCCCTTTGGAACCTGGCTCTAGAAACAGCCAGGAAGTGAGGGCTGAGCTTATGGAGAGGTGCATTTCATGAACGTTTCCTTTCTTTCCCGAATGTATCCTTGGTCATCTGTTCAGAGACACTTTGTTCTCATGGGTGGAACTGGCAGTTTCACTTCCATATCGTTCAGTCAATGGTCACATGATGCTTTGACAAACTGAATTATGCAAGATATCTGTCAGAATACTATGTGTAAATCACCAGTCTTGCTGATGAACATCCTGATGTCTACAAAGCGTTCAAGGATAGCAGCTTCTCTGTGTAGATCTCTGGCAACAATCCCTTTGAGTGCATCTCTGCAGATCAAGCCACTGAAGTTACAGTAAACACACTGACTGTTAGGGACGCAACACATTTCAGCCTCATGTCTGGTGTAGTTATAAAGTACTATGCTACAGCAGAACATCAGAGTTGTACAATGGAGGGAGATGCAGTGGACCTCAGGGTCCAAGTCTAAGACCCCCCCCTCCAAATGACCATCTAGAATAGTGTTCTCCAACCTTGGGTCCCCAGATGTTTTTGGCATACAACTTCAAGCATGCCCCAGCCAGCATAGTTGGCTGGGGCATGCTGGGAGTTGTAGGCCAAAAACATCTGGGGACCCAAGGTTGGAGAACACTGATCTAGAAGCAACAGGATATGGGGTAGTGGCAAACCGGACCAGAGTGAGCACTCAGGCTGACATGAGCAAGCCAGGGCCTATTGGGGCTGACATTGCTCACCACAGCACCTTTTCTTTCTTTTTATGTTTTAAAAACATGGTCAGGGGGGCAGCTGGCTGGGTATGCACATGATTACAGATGCTCAGTTTTATAACTTTTAGTTTAAATATATATTATCCTTTTCTACTAAAAAAAAATTGTGTTTATTCCCAAGTGTATGTGTTTTATCGGCAAGGCAGCAGAAGCAGCAAACTCCATTTTATTCTGGTAGTCATGATGGTACTGTGATTTAAGTGCATTTAAACTAGTGCTGCTTAGACTTGGCTCTGCTCTTAATTTTTATGTATTCTATTTTTTCTATACATATTTTATATCTGTATATTCTTTTATTCTGTATGTATGCAGTTGGTAGACCATAAATAATAAACTACATTAGTTGTGCCGTGCCAAACCCTACTCCCTACTCATGAAATTCTCCCCCTCCCAGAGAAAGAGGCATTGGTTGGTTGGTTTGTTGTTTTGCCTCTTTCACAGGGTGGGGGAGAATTTCAAATACTTTTCTCACTGGGAAGGGGGACAGGGTTCCATTTACCTTTTAAATGTAGGATGTGGTTGGGGGGGGGATCCTCTCTCTGTGTTTTTTTTACTCTCCAAAAACTACTCTGTGGCAGCATTGCAGGGCTCTTAGCACAGAGGTGTTCAGCCCGACAGGGCTTCCTGGAATGCCCTGGAGACCACGTGATGTCATGTGGTCTGCTGAGCAGTCGGGAACTGCTGCCAAGCTGAAGGCCTCTGTGCTAAGAACCCCATGCTGCTGCAAGCAAGAATGGAGCTTTCAGAGTTTTAGGAAAGCTGTTTTGTTTAGCCAACTTTTTTTTAAGGGGGGAAAAGCTAAAATCCCATTTTCAAAATTCCATGAATGCCAGACTATAAAATTCCAGAAGACTAAAATATCCCCCGCCCCTAATTAAACTAGGACAAACACACACACACACACACACACACTGTAGCAGTGTCAAGGTTCCGCTACTGCAGGGACCCCTTAACCTTCCTTTGGGAGATCTCTGCCTCTCCTCAAAGCCCCTCCCGTTCCAGGAGATCAAGTCCTTTTACAGCTTCCAATAGCATGGGTGTAGGGTGTAGGCTGTAGGTGTGGTGAATAAGTCACTCCAAACTCTCAGGGTAAACAACAGCACTTTACTTATAATATTAGGGTTTTTACTTAATAGAGTGGTTATAATTCAAAAGCAAGTATGATAAAATAAAACAAACAAACAATCCAATGTTCTCCAGTTTAACTTCAGACTACCTATATCCTATGCAGCCAGTTTCTCTTTCTCTCTCTCTTCTTCTCTCTGCTGTTTCTCTGCTGCTGCTTCTGGCTCTCTCTCAGCACACACTGACTGCTAGCTGACCACACCCCACATATATAGCCTTCCCAGGAATGGAAGGTTATAATCATGTGACCTTGAATAGGAGATCTAATTCTTAACTTCTATTGGGTAAACTTAAACTCTCAAACTCCCCCTCCCATCCAAGTGTTTGGGCCTTCAGGCTTCACTACTCGAGGGAAGTGTTTGGGCCTCCAGGCTTCAACAAACTCAAGCCTGAGTAGGCCTCAATCCCTCACATCTTCCCCCCCTTCTCCTCAAGTGGAACAATTTCCCTTTTACAGAAGAGAATTGTGAAACGTTAGCCTACACAAAAAGGCAACTGTTTTTTTGGTTATTTCCTAGACAAAGCATCGGCTATCACATTCTCCTTCCCAGGCACATGTTCAATGTTCATTTGAAATTCCTGCAATTTCCAAGACCATCTCTGAAGCTTGGAGTTGGTAGTTTGCATTGTTTGTATCCATTGCAAGGCATGATGGTCAGTCCATAAAGTAAATTCTTGTCCAAAAACATAAGGCTTGAGCTTGTCCAGAGCCCACACTACTGCCAGACATTCCTTTTGGATCGTAGACAGGTTTCTCTCCCTGGGTAGGAGCTTCCTACTCAAGTAGGCTACTGGGTGTTTAATAGAGTCATAGTCTTGTAACAATACTGCACCTATGCCAGTCTCAGAGGCATCAGTAGCTACAATAAAGGTTTTTTCAAAGTCAGGTGCTCTTAACACAGGCCTTGAGATTAAAATGTCCTTCAGTCTATCAAAAGCTCTCTGACATTCATCAGTCCACACAATTTTGCCAGGTTTACATTTCTTGGTTAAATCAGTCAAAGGTCCAGCAATTTCACCAAAATGGGGAACAAATCTCCTGTAATACTCAGCAAATCCCAAGAATGACCTGACCTGTTTCTTGGTGGTAGGTATGTCCCAGGTTCTGATAGCTTCAACCTTGTCCCATAAAGGTGTGATATGACCATTTCCAACCCTGTGCCCTAAGTATACTACCTCTGGCACCTTCTGCACCTGTAAAACTACTCTACTCCTCTCATAGTGTGGCTTCATCATATTTACATGTACTACCTTTGGTCTTTTTTCAGATTTTTCTTTAACCACCACATAGGTTAAATCATCCATTTTCTCTCTGACTGTGTAGGGGCCTTCCCAAGCAGCCTTAAGCTTGTCTTTGCGCAGAAGAAGAAATATCATTACCTGATCCCCTACCTCAAATACTCTAGAGCGTGCCTTTTGATCATACCAGAACTTTTGCACCTCTTGGGCTTTGGTTACATTGGCTTGAACTAGTTTACAGAGTGTATCAAGGGTTTGTCTAAGTTTTAACACATAATCCACCACTGAGGTTTTGTTTTCTACAAGTTTACCTTCCCAGTTTTCCCTCAGGAGATCAAGAGGGCCTCTCACTCTTCTGCCATACAACAGCTCGAAAGGTGAGAATCCCGTTGATTCCTGTGGAACTTCCCTGTAGGCAAAAAGTAGGTGTTGCAGTTTGTCATCCCAGTCATTTGGATGTGTGTTTACATAAGCTCTAATCATTCCTTTGAGTGTGGCGTTAAATCTTTCCACCATTCCATTGCATTGTGGGTGATAAGGAGTGGTTTTCAAGTGTTTTACCCCACAACACTTCCACAGACATTCCATTATCTCGGAGAGGAAATTTGACCCACAATCTGTTAAGATTTCAGAGGGAAATCCAGTTCTGCAAAATATAGTTAGCAAAGCCTCAGCTACAGATGGAGCATCTATAGAGGCTAGTGCTACTGCTTCTGGGTATCTTGTGGCAAAATCCACCACTGTAAGGATGTACTTTTTTCCCTTGCGGGTGGGTTTAGTGAAAGGCCCTACAATATCCATGCCCACCCTGAAGAAAGCTTCTCCTATAATAGGCAGAGGCTGCAAAGGGGCTTTACTGTGATGCCCTGCCTTCCCCACACGCTGACAGGTTTCACAAGACCTGCAGTACTCTGCTACTTGCTTAGCAATTTGCAGGCCAAAAGAAGTTTGCCATGAGCCTTTGTTTAGTCTTGTTTTTCCCCAAGTGCCCTGCGCATGGCACATCATGGGCTAGTTCTAGCAACCTTATCCGGAATTGGTTAGGTACTACCAGTTGCTTTAGTGGTTCCCAGGTTAACTCTTGGGTTTTTGGTAACCACAGCCTATACAGCAATCCTTTCTCCCAAATAATCTGCTCCCTTCTTTCCTCAGAGAAGGGTCTCTCTTGAGGGAGAGCAACTCTTTTCAGAGGCTCCAAACTAGGATCACTGAGGACTCCCTGCTTGAATTCCTCTACTCCTCTTAAATCAGGAAAAGGGGTCTCTAGCGCCTTCTCCTCTACAGAACCACCTGCCTCGGTTGTTTCACTGGCTTTCAGGTCTACAGGTTGCATGGAGGCTTGTTCTGTTGTTTCGGTTTGGGGAGGGTCTGGGGTTGGTTTTGGACCTTCCGGAATCACTGTGGGTTGTACCTCTAGTACCTTTTCTTTTACCCCATCAGCTTTTACCTGGTCCTGTCTTGAAAGTTCCTCCCTTTCCTTTTGCTTGCGGGTTACCACACATATTTGAGCTTCTGGTCCCATTATATCCCTTCCCACAATGATAGGGGCAAATTGGGTTGGAGGTTCCATCACCCCAACTTCATACAGACCCCTCCATCCCCTCCATTCTATGGATAACCTTGCTACTGGGACTTCAAAGGTGGGACCATTCACTCCCTGAATCTCAATAGACATTCCTGGTACCAAATCTTCTGGTGTCACCAAATCTGCTCGGATCAGAGAAACATCAGCTCCAGAATCCAACATTGCCATAATGGTCTTATCCTTTACATAAACAGGTTCTTTAAACTGATTATTAACCTCTTCCCTGTTGGTGATCACAAATCCACAATTATAAGGTTTTTTAATGCTTGCTACACCTTGTGGCTTGGTTTGTTCGGGTTTAGGACTACCTGGGTTAGCTGGTGTTATTGCTTGTAACTTGGGGCAGCTACTCCTGATGTGGCCTGTCTGACCACACGAATAACAGGCACGGTCTCTGGGGTGAGAAGGATCAAAAGGAGGTTTTTTGAACTCCTTTTTACTTGGGGCTTCCCATTCCCCCCCCCTTCTTCTCAGACTCAATCCTGGGGCCTAACCCTTCCCGATTTTCAATCAGTTTGTCAGCCATTTCTGCAGCTTGGTTTACAGTTTCAGGATCTTTATCCTTAACCTTCAGTTTTATTTCTCTGGGCAACCGAAAATAAAACTGATCCAGAGCCATAAGCTCTAGCACCTTTTCCCTGTTGTCAGCTTTTGCTCCATCCACCCATTTTAATAGAAGGTTTTTTAATTTTGTTGCAAACTCTACCATAGATTTACCAGGTTGAGGTGTTAACCCTCTGAACTTTTTCCTAAAGTGCTCAGGGCCTAACCTGAACCTTTTAAACACAGTTTCTTTGAACTGAGCATAGGAAACAGCCTCCCCCTCTGGCATGCTATTATAAATCTCTGCCAGCCCCCCTTTGATTAAATTAGGCACAAACTTCATGTAATCACCCTCCTGCAATCCCCACTTCTGTGCTGCCCTTTCAAAAGTGGTCGGGAACACATGTGGGTCTTCTCCTGGGGTGTATGCTGTGAAGTCCTTCGGGGTAACTCTGACAGGCTGCTCCTGTTTCAATTTCATCATCCTTTCCTCGTGCCTGCATTGCTCTTCCTGGACTTGCAGTTGCTCTTCCTGGGCTTGCAGTTGCTCTTCCTGGGCTTGCAGTTGCTCTCTCTGGGCTTGCAGTTTCTCCTGGTGCAGCTTTTCCTCATGTTTGCGTTGTTCTTCCTGCTGACGAAGCTTCTCCCACTCTAACCGGGTCTCCTCTTCCTTCTGCTTTGCCACTAGCCGCAGTTCCTGTTCACGGAGCTCCCATTCTTTTGTTTGGGGTCCTGTGACACTAGGGCTAGAGGGTGCAGCTCCTTCTATTGCCGCCTGGGAGATCAGCATAACTTTCAGTTCCTCTGCTGTTTTCTCCTCCCATGGCAAATTGTCCTTTTTACACTGCTCAATCAGGGCAGTTTTATTCATGGAAAGATACTGGCTCATCTTACTTGCCTCACTGGGTCCCTATTTCTCAGTCCTGAAGTTAACACATATACTGCTTTTGCCAGCTCTATTAGTAAAAAAACCCTATTTCTGTTTGGAGTGCTTAATCTCACCGTTCAGGATCGCTCCGCTGCCACCATCTGTCAAGGTTCCGCTACTGCAGGGACCCCTTAACCTTCCTTTGGGAGATCTCTGCCTCTCCTCAAAGCCCCTCCCATTCCAGGAGATCAAGTCCTTTTACAGCTTCCAATAGCATGGGTGTAGGGTGTAGGCGTGGTGAATAAGTCACTCCAAACTCTCAGGGTAAACAACAGCACTTTACTTATAATATTAGGGTTTTTACTTAACAGAGTGGTTATAATTCAAAAGCAAGTATGATAAAATAAAACAAACAAACAAACAAACAAACAATCCAATGTTCTCCAGTTTAACTTCAGACTACCTATATCCTATGCAGCCAGTTTCTTTTCTCTCTCTCTCCTTCTCTCTGCTGTTTCTCTGCTGCTGCTTCTGGCTCTCTCTCAGCACACACTGACTGCTAGCTGACCACACCCCACATATATAGCCTTCCCAGGAATGGAAGGTTATAATCATGTGACCTTGAATAGGAGATCTAATTCTTAACTTCTATTGGGTAAACTTAAACTCTCAAACTCCCCCTCCCATCCAAGTGTTTGGGCCTTCAGGCTTCACTACTCGAGGGAAGTGTTTGGGCCTCCAGGCTTCAACAAACTCAAGCCTGAGTAGGCCTCAATCCCTCACAAGCAGTTATGGCAGTTGAAGTGCTTTTACACTCAAACCGTGGCTGACAATCAATCCATGTCTTCCCAATCTGCATCAGCAGGAAAAAGTTCAACGTTTCCATTATGGATTGAAGCTGTGCTCCAGAAAGTCTGGTAAAAGCCGTGAAGCTGCTGGCCCTGTACTGTTAGATTGGTCAAAAAAAGTGTTTTGGAAATAATCAATCCTCCTGGACTTAACTGCTCTCAGCTGCTGCCTTCAGTGTGTGTACCTGTCAAAGCAGAAGAGCAAAGTGACAAGCTAATTTGGAGCTATGATGACAGCAGGCCAAAATGAGTCACAGGGACACACATACACTGTCACCATTCAGGAAAGGGACAGCTGAGTGCTGTATAGATCTTACAAGCCAAATCAATATACATATCCAGGTGAAGTGAAGCCAGTACACTTACGTACATTCGGGCCAACTGGCCTTAGTGTCTACTTTACGACTGCTTCTTCAAGCAAATGAAACAGGTGAATGTGTTATTTGTTTCGAGGTTAAAAAACACCACCACCACCAAAACTATTTGGGATTATAACAACAAAATCCAGAGCAACTGTAACCAGAAGGAAATTGCAAGCTAGTCTTGAATAGCAAATGTGCATTTATTCATGTATACATACATTTTTAATCCCACTCTGTCAGGCAAACACATCTTAAAGCAGCTAACAACATTTAGAACAACAAAAATAAATAAGAAATATACACATTAAAATTAGAGCAGGAATATAACTCCAGATCATCATCCAGCACTTACAAACACAATAGCTAAAAGATCAGAGGAATTTTTAAAAAGTGGTCACCTGGAGCTGTTAGACTCAGACCTAGTACCAGGTGACCATAGATTCATAGATCATAGAGTTGGAAGGGTCCTACAAGGCCATCCAGTCCAACCCCCTGCTCAATGCAGGAAACTAGAGGAAACTAGCTTGCCACACTCAGACAAGCTGAGCCAGCATAAGCCACAGGCCATCTTTGACCATTCCATTTATGAATAGGTAGCTTTTTCTTTCCCCTGATTTTTCTGTTTTATTTTGTACCAGATGGTTGTGGGGCTTGGGGAAAGTAAGAGAGCTTGGGTTCCTGCTCTCCTATCATGGCTCCCTTCAAAAGAGGACAGAGATATCATGCCTCAGGTCTAGTGTGAGATGTTCTCTGGGTAGCTTAAAGCATGGCTTGGGAGCCTGATTCTTCCCTTAATGTTTGCACTGCATTCTCCTGGCTTACAGTAGCCCATTTAAAGAGAGAACACATGCCATTTGGGAGAGGTAATGTTTGTATTCTGGCCCCTTTCATCTGCATGATTCAGGTTTCCAACCTCCCTTTTTATCTCCTCCAGTCTTATCTAAATGCTGCATGTCTGTTTTTTAAAAATCATATCTCTGAAATAAACCATGTTTTCAGGTAAACCCTGACCTGTTATCTCTGTACTCATTTCTCCCCCTGGGACCACCATGTCTGTCTTGGGACACTGCAGCTCCAGGTTAAAGATCCCAACCTGTGTCTCGGTTGTACAAGTGTAGCGATATACACATACAGTCATGCCTTGGATTGAGAGCATAATTCGTTCCGGAAACATGCTTGTAATCCAAAACACTTGTATATCAAAACGAAATTCCCCCAAAAAAATTTGTACAGAGATTTTTAATTTAAGCCGTACTACATTACTTGTATTGCAAGACGTCGCTTGTATATACAATAAATAAATAAATAAATATTTAAAAATTTGCCTGTCTTGCAAAATGCTCTCAAACCAAGTTACTTGCAATCCAAGGTAATACTGTATTGGCAAACAAACAAACACGTGGTAACACCAGGTTGTACAAATTGGGTAACCCCACTCAATCCCAGAAAAGTTTCCCTAGCAGGTAATTATTTGTAAGTTTCCTGGATGAGGAACCTATTAAAGCTGTTCAAAAGGTCAACATGCAGCTCCTGTCCCATCTTTTGAAAATATGTCCAGAATCAAAGCCATCTCTTTTCAGGTCTGGCTAGTATTCTGGAAATATGTCTTCTGTGTGCCACCACAAAGAAAAGAAAATTTCCCACAAGGACGTCTCTTCCATAGAAACTGTGTGAATAGTACCTTATGTAGTTTATTAACATGATGAATGCATTCACATCTGTTTTGATACCTACACAGATGGTGAATTAGACGTGCATGGTTATCATATATGACAGGGGTCCTCAAACTTTTTAAACGGGGGGCCAGTTCATTGTCCCTCAGACTGTTGGGGGGCCGGACTTACTGGGACTCACCGGCCACCCTTGCCCCCAGAGCCCTGCCACGGCTCAGCTGGCGGCAGCCCTCGGCTCCCCTGTGCCGCCTCCTTCATGCTGCCCCCTGCCGCAGGCTCCCCCCGCCGCTGCTGCTGCAGGATCCCCCTAGCCGCCGTCCCCCCCCACCACAGGACTGCCCCGCTGCCGCCCCCACCACAGGACCACCCCGCTGCCCCCCACTGCCGCCGCCGGTGCTGCCGGACCCCCCGCCCCCTCACTGCCTCTGCCCGAGTCCGTCTCCCGCCCCCCCACCACCGTAACCCGCCCCCTGCTGCCGTAACCCGCCCCCCACTGCTGTAACCCACCCCCGTCCTATCTGGTCCCCTGCGCGCTGCTCCTGCTGCCGCTGCCTCCACCTGAGATGCTCCGTCAGGTCCATCCTGGACTCCACCCGCGCTCAGTTTTGAAAAACAGAGCGTGGGCGGGGTCCAGGATGGACGCGACGGGACCAGTGGGTGGTGAGGTGGATGAGGTAAAGCCCCCCACACCCCCCACCACCCCCACCACCGTAACTCACACCCTGCCGCCGTCCCCGTCCCCGCTGCCGTCCTACCTGGTCCCCTGCGCACTGCTGCTGCTGCCACCGCCTCCGCCCAAGTCTGCCGCCAGCGGAGCTGCTTTGTCGCGTCCATCCTGGACTCCGCCCGCACTCAGTTTTGAAAAACAGCACGGGCGGGGTCCAGGATGGACGCGACGGAGCAGGGTCCCGTCGCGTCACTTCCGCTGCGCCGGAAATGACGTGACGGGACCAGCGGGCGGCGAGGCAGATGAAGTAAGCCTGCGCGGGTGGATGAGAAGGGAGGAGGATGGGCGCTGTCCACGCCCTGCCACCGGCTAAGCTGCCCCTCCTCCCCTTCCCCCCCCCAGCAGGAGATGCAGGGCGGCGGGCAGGCGGCCCGTGCCCCCCCCGGCTCAGCTGCCCCTCCTCCCCTTCCCTCACAAGTTAGATCGGCTGCCGGGCCGAATGAAAAGACCCGGTGGGCTGGATGTGGCCCGCAGGCCGTAGTTTGAGGACCCCTGATATATGATGAAATACATTTGGGATTTCCAATACAAAGCTGTCTTTTACATAGGAAATGTATTTGAGATGGTTCTTAGTGTGTCTGCATTTCATTTATTTATTTATGGTATTTGTGTATCACCCTTCATAAAAAACTTCTCCCAGAGCAGTATGTAGTAGAACATAATTAAAACATAATAATAATGACAACAAACAAAAACACAATAAAATATATATACAGGCCTGTGGCTTATGCTGGCTCAGCTTGTCTGAGTGTGGAAAGCTAAGCAGGGTCTAGCCTGGTTATTACTTGGATGGGAGACCCCTCCTCTAGTTTCCTGCATTGAGCAGGGGGTTGGACTCGATGGCCTTGTAGGCTCCTTCCAAGTTCCAACTCTATGATCTATGAAATCTATGTCACCTCCCAGCTGCCTTAAAGTCTCTCTGAGTCAGCTCAGCCCTCTCTTCCACCAGAGAGCCTGAGCTTTGAGCTATCTGTCAGTCTTGACTTCAGACTGGAGACCCCGCTCATCATAAGGGCCTTCAGAAATTTCTACAAATCTTCCCTGTTTTCTGGCCCCCACAAGCTCTCAACACTCTCTTCCTTCCAGTCAGTTGGCGCAGACACTGGGAGTCTTCGCATTGCCCTCCTCTGGGCTCAGCAGTGTACTTCCTCCTCCTCATCTACTGTTGCTGTCTCTTCTGGTGACTGTAAAGCCAAAGATGCACTGTGCCTGCACCTTTCAGTCCCCGCTCAGTTCTGGTCTAGCCTTACCCCCTTCTTGTCACTAGTAGGAGGGAGGTGGCGGCATGCGCCGCTCCCCCAGATTCCTCACAATATACAATAAAATATCAAAAGGATCGAGCATACAGGTGATAGGCTGCACCCCTCCAATTATTTTATCTAAACCAACCTCACGCTCCCTCAACTGCAAATCGGTGCTCTGGATACATCTGCTAACCAAACTGTTCCAACCACAGGCTCTAGGTTAGAGCAGATATAATTGATTTTCTCCTCAGAGTGTTTTGCAAACCTGTCAAAGGGTGCCTTCAACAGTTCCTGTATTAAACTTTGTAGACTGGAGTAGAGTAAGGCTGTGATCATTTGGAAAAGTTCCCTTGGACGATGTAATAGGATCAAGAAGGACTGTTTCTTTGCCATGATCACCACTACCAAGTATTTATTTATTTACTCATTTTATTTATTAAAATATTTTTATCCCACTACTCAGGCCAAAAGTCTACCAAAACGGTTTGCATAATACAAGACAGTCCCTCCCCAGAGGCTTACAATCTAAAAAGACACTGCAGGCAAAGAAAAAGGTATGGGGAGAAAAGAGGGGGGGAATTAAGTCCTTCAGCTGAGCTGGTGGAATTGCCCTGCTTCCCTTTCTCATCTCCCTCAGAATAGCCTGCTGGTATAAATGTATACCCTCTCTTTCCACACACACACACACACACACACACACACACACACACACGGTGCTCAAGGTGGCTAACAGCAATAAAACCAAGATAAACGTAAACCTAGTTAAAACAATTTTAAAAACCCCAATACATTAAAAGCAAAATTAAAAAAAACACAATAACAAAATTAAAACAGCACCCAACCCAGTAGAACCTGCTTCAGCAGCAGGCCAGCAGCAGGCCCGCTTTGTCAGCTAGTGGAAGGATAGCAGAGAGGGAACCAACCTACTGTCCCAGGGCAGAAAGTTCCAGAGCCTAGGAGCAGCCACCAAGAAGACCCTCTCTTGCATTTCTATCAAATGTGCTTCTGCTGGCAGCAGGACCAAGAGAAAGGTCTCTCGAGAAGATCTTAAAACCTGGGCAGGCTGATGTGAGAGAATGCGGCCTTTCAGGTAGCCTGGTCACAATTTGTATAGGCCTTTTATTTGTGTTTGTATAGGCCTCATATTCACCAAAAGTTGTCCTGATCCACAGTGTGGATTCACGGTTATAAAGCCGTGGTTTCGAGGAGAAAAGGGCAAACTTCTGTGTATGTTCTAGCAAAGCACTTAAATAAGTTTAAATATTGATCAACTCCAGAATACTGTTTTTTGTTAAGAAGTCACTCCAGTTGAAAAAAAAGTGTGAGTCTTTAAAATGATGACAAGATGCTGGAAGATTATACCAACCAGAAATAACACACTGTCTGAAAAAAGTTGGGTGAGCAACCTGTCTTTGTATCTAGCTGTCACTGATGCAAATGAGAACCTATGGCTTGTAGGGGTGTGTGCAGATGAATTTTAGACAGGCAATTAATAGGTGTGGATAGGTATGGGTGGCTCTCTTCCCCCTGCCCCTCCAGGGCATTCTTTCTTGTCTCCAAGAAGACCACAGCTCATGCATATTTTGGGAGAACAAACACTTATCTCAGGTGTTTTATAGATCAGAGAAGGAAACTGCCATTTCCAACCCACACTAAAAATAGAAACATTATCTTAGGGATGGGAAAGCATTGAAGCTGCTGCCTGCGACTGGTTCAGAGAGTGAGTAAAATCTTCTAGGTGACAGCATTGAATCTCTGTAGCCTGGAATCCTTCCAAAGTACCCAAAAAACTCCCCATAGTGCTTTCTAATGATCGGATAATTTATCTTTCATTTGCTTATGCAATTCTCAGCTCTTGTCCCGGATAAGTGTCTTCTTGTTTAAGATACAGAATTGGGTTCATGATTCTTTCTGCTTCATTGTGTTGATGGCTCTGAGAGAGGCAATCTAACTGCATGGCTAACATGTTGCTTTGTGGCTAGGTCCATATTTTGACTTGAAACCAGGTTTGGTGCTGCTGACCGTAGCTAAAAACCACATAATCGCTCCCCCCTCCCAGCAAATATCAGCGCCAGAAATGGTTCTAGGGAGCACCCCTCTTCTGAATTTGGTATTTGCTTGGTGGGGTGGGGGAAGAGATGGCTCATTGCTGCCAATGGGGGATTTCCTCCCAATGCGAATAGCACCTTAAGAGGAGAGATTTCCCTCGGGATCTCAGCTGGAGAGGAAAGGGTTAAACAGGCATCATCTCTTTCCCTGTTTTAGTTATTTAGTTATGAACAGGAGGGCAAACAGTAGCTTCACCTTGCTGCAAATCCCTTGAAGCTAAATGGGAACAGGAGGCTTTCAGGATGCATAAAGACAATTTACTTAGATGCAGAATTTCTGAAGTCACATGGAAGCAACAGCAATAGACCATAGAATGGAAAGTGATGGTCTGAATAGCATTCAAATATTAAGACACCTGTGTTTGAATCAGCCATGTATAATTATTAGTCTCTTGACTCTTCGCCAGCATACAAAGCAGGCAGGCAGCTTTCAAAACAAGATAAGGGAAGCAACGGAGTCATTTCTTTATGCTTTTATTAAACAGAACACAGTAAGTAGAGCCACATAAATCCTCCAATATTAAATAGTGAATAGCAGTGTTTTATTAAGAATCACCACTCAGGTCAGAAGAAACACTGAGGGAATAATAACATTTCACTTCTTCCCAATGAATGGTCAGTATGGTTTTGTGAGTACAAAGGATGATGGGAAATTCAATCAAGGCACCAGATTGTACTTTCTGTGGGGTCAAGGAAATGGTATTATGTGTGATATACTGAGTCTGGTTGAGAGAGAGAGAGAGAGAGAGAGAGAGAGAGAGAGATGTGCCGGAGCTACGGCTGTTTCCCTCCCTGTTCCAAAGCTGGCAGATACCTCAGCAAAACAGATGCATAAGATGCTTATTGCACATAGGAAATATAGCATAAAGCACCTGCAAGTCCCGTCCCCCCGTTCACAGTAGCGCAGGTTATTAATTATAGTTTTATGACATAGTCTAGGAACCCCTTTTGTGGTAGACATATCATAACCACATAATGAAAATTCTTGAGCACAAAGAGTGTTGCAACATAAGCAAGAGATAAGAGATGAATGCATGCTAAGAATGAGGCCAAAGAACAAGATAGGTCTCAGCGCACCAGCTGCATGGCCTTTTACTACTAGCTAGATAGATACATTAAATGGATGGGACCATTTCCAAGTAAGCAGCATATTTGTATTCCTGCACATCTTATAACACTCCTGTGTGCTCTTGTAAAGCTTTTTAAATTTATCCTGGGAGAGTTAAAAATGTTCTTAGCTGATGTAAGGAATTAAAAACAGGTGTTCAGACTCCTCAGGTTAGTGGAACTGGCTGATGGCTTCCCACATTATAGGCATGATTTAAAGCGTCAATAAGCACATGGATGTCTGTGAGTGCCAGGACTTCCTTATTCTTTTTTGTATGTCAAAGAACAATGGGCACACATGGAACACCCCCTAATTCACAGAGGAGAACTGACAGCTTCTGTATGCTCATCGTTCCGTGCATAGAGTGGCTGGTCCTCTTGCTTGCCAGAGCTGCTGGTCCCTGGGATAGGTTTTAAGACATCGGACAGTGCTCCCACACATCAGCCCCATATCTGTCAGTGCTTTAATTATTGGGGGGAAGATAGGGTCCACTTAATGAAATCCACAATTCCCTCTGACTTTCCTCCCAATTTTAGCCAAACCATTTTAGCTTTTCTGCAGCATTTTAGCTCTTCTGCAGCATTTTGCAGCAACTTAGGGGGGTGGTACAAAATGTAAAGGAAAAGGGCCCCTTTAGCCCCTGTAATTCAAATACTGATGTCCTAAAACATTTCTGTCATGTCAGTGAGAATGGTCATGTTATCCAGCCTTGATCTTGCTTCCGGCTCTGAGGAGGACTCAGGGGTGGAGGAGGTTACATCCAATAATCCATCATCTGCTACTCTGGGTCCTTCCAGGCCAGTGGATGTGGCTTTCTCAGACATCTTGGACTCAGGGGGCACCCCTCCAATGCTGTCATCATCACCCCCATGCTGTAGGAGCCACCAGCTGCAGAACTGGACAATGGCCCTTTACGAAGTAGACAGTGCCTCAGAGGGGGTGGAGTTGACTAAGTCCAGACTTGCCAGCCTTCACAAGGCCTCTGCATGTTGCTGAGAAAACAGCTCTTCCTGAGTAAGTTCTACCTAGCAGAGACCTGTCCAGAGTCCTGAAAGGCCCTGCCCTCCTGCATGGCTGGACTTGATTGTGCCTCACCATTCTAATAAGTGCAACTGCTTCAGACTGACTCTTCTGTTAACCTTGAGCTGAGCGAAACAGGACAAGAGTATGCCCCCATGCCTTGAAATCCTATACCACAGAGAAGAGACACAGACTCCAGTTAGATGAAACCATTCTCCAACAGCTGCATTGTACAGCAGAATAAGTCAGAGCCTTCATAAGAAAGATGCAGATTGTAGGACATCTTTGTTCAGCCACTCTCAGGAGAAACCATGCATGTTTCATGACTGACAAGATTAAAATAAATCAACCACTGAAATAGTTTGGGAAACAAATAATTGGAGCACTTGATTATATTATGGGAGTGTATAATGTATAATGTACAATAAATCTGATTGCTTGATTATTGCTGCAGCTGATGAGGCTAATCTTAGCATTTTGAGAAAGTTAATGCTGATGAGCAAGAAAAGACAATACATCATTTGGGAGACATCATATTTTTGCCTACATACTTACTGGATTATGACAGATAGAACGGGGTGTAATCCAACCTTAACTCATATCAATAGGATTAAGCAGAGTTCCTGCACAAACACCATTGTAAAATGTGTGTTTGTGTGTGTGTGTGTGTGTGTGTAAGGGAATGGTGTGATAAGTTGCTTGGGTGAGACAGAAGTGCTACTAAGTCCCCTTGTGCCACCAAAATTTACAGTGCAACAGCAAATACTGGACAAACATGCTGTAGAGCAGCAGTAGGCAACCAGATCCACTGCAGATGTATTGGACTACAACTCCCCTAAGCCTCAGCCAGCATGGTCAATGGTCAGGGATCATGTTAATGGTCAGGGACTATGGGAGTAGTAGTATTAAACATCTGAAAGTCTTCTGTAGAGTTTCAATGGAGAGGCTGCACTGTTGCAATTATGCTGATACAAGGCAAAGCTTGCCTGGAGAGAAGGACATGGTAGGGGAGAAACAGGGACGTATCCATGTCAGTCTGTTCTATCCATTATTCCTGGTCTACACAATTCAGTTCAACAATGTAATATGCCTATGCTCCACGTAGAGACTTAGAGATGGGCACCACGATCCTATGAGGCTGCCAGTAACCCTCCAGACCAGGAGGATTGCGGGCATCCTATTGAGGGCAGGAGGAGTGCGGTATATAGGATATCCGCTGTGCTCCCCTTGCCCTCAAAAACATCTAGATGGGCGATTTTGGCCATCTAGATGTTTTACCTCTCTTCACGAGGAGGAGAGGCTGAGGCACTGCCAGGATTCCTCGGAATCTGGTGGAGCCTCATTCCTCCTCTCCCCACCCCCAGGAATGACCCCCCCCCCATGGGGGAACCAAACCTGGTCTTCCATGTTCGGTTCCCTGCTGGTGTGGAAAGAACCACACTGGCTATAAGGTAGGGAGGCGGGTGCTCCACGGTGCTGTGACCTCAGAAGGGATTTCTGAGGTTGCAGCGCCTTCCAGCCCCAATCCTGTGTCCCCCCCAGACAAGGTCGGAGGGACATAGGATTGCACCCTAAGTAGACTAAGTAGAAACAATGCAAACCTATGCATATCTACAGTATTCTCATTCATTCATTCAGTTTAAGAGTCACCCTATAGCCAAAGCTCTCAGGGCGATGTACCTAATAAAAGCAAAAATAATAAAACCAATGACCAAACAAAAAATAAAACACATTAAAAATTATTATTTTAAAAGCAGCAACAAAAGTTCAGCATTTAAAAGAAATAAATAACTGAGCAGCTAAAACAGAGACGATTTTGAAATGCAGCATTACACCTATTAAAAATAAAGCAAGCAACAGTTAAAATACTTTAAAAAGGCCAGTTAGAGAATAAAAAGGCCTTTGCCGGGCACCAAAAAGTCAACAAAGTAGGCACCAGGTGGACCTTTCTAGAAAGGACATTCCACAATTTGGGAGCTACCACAGAAAAGGCCCATTCATGAATCTCAGTGTGCGGAACCATTCAGAGGAGAGCAGGCCTCAGATGGTGCTCTTAGGGCATGGGCAGGAACATATGGGAAGAGGTAGTTATTTAGAAACTGCAGCCCCAGGTTGTGAAGGGCTTTGTTGGTTAACACCAGCACCTTGAATTGGGTCCAGAAACAAACTGGGAGCCAGTTAAGCTGGTACAATACTGGCATAATTAGGGCATAATGCCCAGTTCTAGTCTGTACCCTAGCTGCCATATTTTGTACTAACTGAAGTTTCTGGACTGTCTTCAAGGGCAGCCAATGTATTGCTGTAATCCATCTGGGAGGTTACTAGGGCATGGATCACTGTTCAGGCTGTCACTGAAGACAATAAGTCCCACTAAGTTCAATAGAGCTTATTTCCAGGTAAGTGGGTATAGGAATGCAGCCACAAGGTCTTACGGTTTTGGAGGAGAATGTGGTCCTGCTTCAGCACAGACTGAAACCAAAGTAAAGGTCACCTTCACACATTATACCAGGCTTCCACAGCCTGGTGTCCTCCAGATCTATTGGACTGCAATTCCCATCATTCCCAGCCAGCATGGCCAATGGTCAGGAATGTTGGGAGTTGCCATCCAACACATCTGGAGGGTGCCAGGTTCGGAAATGCTGCATTATAGTTTCATGTAATTTCTCTGTGAATTCTTAAAACCACAAAATGCAGCAAGAGATAGTATCTTTTGGGTGTTCTTCCCCATCTCAATGCAGTTTTCAAGCACCACATCCAAGAAAGGTGGGTACCCCTTAACAGAACTGAAATTGAAAGGCATATTTATGTAAGTAGGAGAGGCTTTACTTCCTTTCCACACCATAGACAGCAAGATACACTTCGGATGTGTTGTGCTTTTGTTTGGCAATTTTGGCAATGATAGGTGAGGTAACCCCAGGTACATACACATAGTTGTATGATGTGCTAGAAAAAGTACGAGGAGCTTGGAAATACCAGGGATGGGGACTCGGACTCAAGGACTCGACTCATGAGTCAGACTGAGTCCCCCCTCTGACTCGACTCGGACTCAAGTTCCAATATTTTTAATGGGACATGAGACTCAACTCAGGACTCGAGACCAAGGACTCTTCAACATCCCTGGGCTGTGCCAGAAGGAGTGGAGAGGAGCGTGATTGCTGGCGAAGAGCGCATGGAAGCGAGGTGTGCCGCTGCTCGGCCACTATGGACGGCTACCAGGAGTGCAGCCCCAACAGTGTGTCAAGATTTATTTTGATTGATGTGTTGCGTACTTGGGAGAGGCAGAAGAAGGACCTGAGATTACTCTGTGTGGCTGCTCTGAGTGTGTTTCTGGTTCCAGCAAGTTCATCACCAGTGGAGCGGGTGTTCAGTGAGGGTGGAATTGTGATGAGATCTCACCGTTCCAGAATGGGGGCCCCAAACATTTAGAAAAAATCATGTTCCTCAAATGCAACATGGATAAGTTTTAGGAAGTACAGCAAGTTTATTTTTTAACATCATTTTTCTAAAATGCAACCTTTCAGACATTTTGGGTTTGGCTGCCTCTGCCTGCCTGTTTGGGGTTCCCAGTCTCCTCTGCCTGCCTGGTCTCTTCTTGACCAGTTCAACAGTTGAATTGTCCAAGACAAAGGCCTCTGCCTGTCTGCTTTGGGGTTCCCTGCCTCCTCTGCCTGTCTGGTTATTTTGGGTTTTTCTGCCTGGTCTGTTCTTGCCAAAATCAGTTGCAGAGTCTTATTTTGTTGGGAAAACCCCCCACTGATTTTAATAGGGACTCGTGGAGTCAGCTTTAGGAGTGACTCGTGACTCGTGAGTCACCATTTTGGACCAAGGACTTGGACTCGGGTCCAAAGACTCGTGACTCGACTCGTGACTCGAGACCAAGGACTCTTCAACATCCCTGGGAAATACAGGTAGGTTCAGCCATACAATAAGCACATTTGGGTCGGCTTTTAAGTGACCGTCTTAACTTAAGGACGGTAAAGAGCTTTAAGCTAAAATATGCTGGTATTTTTTGGTATTTCTGGTCTTTTTGGCCCTATCCCTTTTGCCTAAGCTTCACCCCATTTGCCTTCAGCCCCACCCACCTCTGAAATGCAGCCCCTGAAAGTTTCTCTGAACTGGTAGTTGTCCCTTGGGCTGAAAGAGGTTCTACATCCTGCTTACAAGGTGGTCTTGGGTAGGCCACTCTTGCAGAGCCATCCTACTTCATAGGCTTGTTGTGAGGCTAAAAGGCCACTCTGAGCTTCTTGAAGGGTGGGATGCAGACAAAATAAATCAAAGCCAGGCAGAACTAGCCCAGTAAAGTTTGTACCAGATGTCTTTCATGGCATTTGATATTCTATAGTAACTTTTGTAACTATAAACCAAAGAAACAGGGAAAATGTCCCATGTTCCCATTATATTCCTTGCACATTGTGGTACAAAGTGGTGCAGACTGTTCTGATTATGAAGGGGCATTATTCTTTCCCAATTGTAGTCTGGTTCTTTAAGTACTGGGATGTGTTGAGAAAGAGAATGACAAGGCATTCATGTCTGTAATTAGCAGGCTTAAAGCAGTGTTTGCTAGAAATGAGATGCTATCAGAAATGGTTAGTGACCTCTTGCTAAAGAAGGACTGAGGATTTTACAAAGCATTTGGGGGAAGTGCAATCAAATGGTATGGCTGAAAGGAAGCATTTAAACTTTACAATTATGGTGCAAAAAAGAACCACAGGCTCTTTTGTTAGATTTAAGGGGTAGTTTTCAAAATGAAGCTTCATTTCGCTTCCTAATTGTCACCATACACAACAATGTGCCATTTATTCTACATATATTTCAGATTTAGCAAAAGAACAGCCCAGCTACCACACAGGCAGCTTGATCCTGCACAAAAGGCAGCCAGCTCCATCACTGCTGCCATGCTGAGGAGAAAACCTACACCAAATGAATACCTGAGCAACACACAGTTGGTACAGGTGCATGGACCTTGTATGACATAAAAGAGTGGCATTTCTGTTCCTACCTACCACCCTCATCACCAGTAGACATCAGACTCATCTCCAGCATGGATAACCTCTCTCTACATGTACCTCCACATGGACTTAGAGATCTTCTTCAGAGACCCTTCTTGAAGTGCTACCATCAAATAAGGTGAGGAGGGTGGCTATGGAAGGGAGGTGGCATCCTGCCTATCGAATGCCCTTTCCAGAGAGGCTCACCTGGGAAAAGTCTTCACCTTGGTGTCAATTGGCCCCAGGTGAAGACTTTCCCCAGCCTTTTATTCTGTATTAGCTTTAAGCTGATTTTAGCTCTGTGACTTGTGGTGTTTTTTTCTGCTGTGTTATACTGTAATTGTTGTTTTTATTGCTACTGCATTTTAAATTATTTAATTTCTTGCTGTGAACCACCTTGATAATTTTGTTATAGGGTGGGCCTATAACTAACTAACTAACTAACTATCCACATAACATAATCGAGGTCTGGAGTTATTCACCCTGGCACTCATGTAACATGAAGAACTGCAGCAGGTGCTGTTTCTCCATCAACAGATCCTCTTGAGATGCAGCCTTTGTGACAGTTCCCTTTTTGTATGGCTCCACATGATACCAACAGAAGCAAGAAATCTGGAAGGCAGCAGTAAGGCCACAAAACTGGTCACTAGAGAAGGGAACGTTGGATGCCACCGCTTTTTGAGCGAACCCGACAGGGCCAGCAGTGGCTGCAGACAATGTGAGTTCATTGCTAGTGTCTTGGACAATCTGGTGGTATAAGAAGATGACAGGGGAAAGGGGAGGGGAGGTGCTGCTGTCATACATAGTCCATGCTACTTTCACAGTCCCACTGCAGAGAGGATGTGGTACATGACTCAGTGCAGCAGCAGCAGCAGCAGCAGCAGCAGCAGCAGCAGCAGCTTTATCCATGGTACAGCTAGCTGCAATGCAACATGCCATGCATGGTGATGGTTTGCCCAGACATGGCCCAGGGCACAAGAAGGCACCACTACTCTTTTCAGATGGGGAGAGATTGGCCCTAGGATGCTCTAGCTAACCTAGGGGCTTTTGTAACTCTTTTAGCAGCTTCCATTTCTCATGTTCTCTTTTCCTAAATAAATCTCACTTCTGTTTACAATGAGCTTTTTCTTTGTTCCTGCTGTTCAAAAGCTCTTGCTTATCCCCAAATGTTTCAAACCACTTGGAAGCAAATTATTCTTGATTTATTGAAGAAGAAGAAGAAGGGAAACTGGTAGTCTGAAAAATGCTATGAATTACTTTAGTGTTAACTAGGAACCCTTCCTATCAGTTATAGAAGAACAAAGAGAAGGAAGTAGCTACTCTTATAGAATGGAGTCTGTTAAATTTGGTTATTGTTTATTAGTGCTGGTACCAGGTTTTTGAGAGCCCTCGGGAAAGATTACCTCAGTGGGCCCCTCCCTCAGTGAGTCTACCTTCTCACTGCCATTATCACCAGCTGCTGTTGCTCCTCTCTCATCATTGCTAGCACTTGTTTGCTTGACGGGCAGAAAGCCAGTGAGCAAAGTAGGCAGTGCCATCTCTAGTGTTCCTCCATCACTGTTGTGAAGGCCAGAGCGAGAGGCAGGTGAGCAAGCAGGTTCCAATAATGAAAGAGGTGCTAGTCCAGGGGGCTCTTGTCAATGGGCCCTCTGCAGGTGCCCAGCCATGACTACAGTTGACACTAGCCTTGTTGTGGTTTATGACTGTGAAAAGGAATCCTACAGCAGGTTTGCAGGCATATAAGCCCCCCAGTGTATTCTCATGGCAAGTAGTTCCATGGGAAGATTCGCATGATGGCAAATGACAATTTCTTACTATGATATAACTATGGTTAACATGTGAGCTACATTCTCCAGTAGGGCTTAAGCCCAGCAAAGAGCTTGGGAAGATTCCCTCCATGCATCACAACTCACTGGCATGGTAGGCAAGACTGATCCCGTTTGACTGCAAATTCCCAGTAGAAAACACCTAGCACTGCAATGAGTTCTTCCAATTCCTCATAGGCAAACAGGAGGAAGCCACACTCCAGAAGAAGCCGACCAATATCACTTCAGGTGCCTGAGGTGTGCAAACAAAAGTGGGGCAAAGCCAAAGCAGCAAAACTTTCCAAGGGCCAGCCCAAAGGAAGAAATAGATTTAGGTGGCTACTGAAGCTGAAGGTGGTGTTGGAGAAAGGAAGGGAGATGGTCTTGCAGTAAGAGAGATGACAAAAGTGTATAGCTTCTCCTTGGAGCAATACTTTCCTCACATATGAAGAGTGTTGTCCTCCTTAAGGGAACTTGACTATTTAGATTGTGAGTCTGAAGGCAGAGATCTGCATGTTTTAAATCTATGTACAGCACTGCAAAAAGCTGGGTTTTGTGAGGTAAAAGCTTAATGTGCATTTCCGTATGTATTGTGTGTAAAACCAGGCCTGAAGATGAAGGGGCTCAAGGGAGGAAATGTGTATCCTTTACTTGAGACTTGTGCCTGAGAAGTGATACAATATAAACATAGTGTGCTGGTGGAATGGCAGTTACTGTTACGGTTACCATTAAGAAGGTGAAGTGAAGCTAGGTTTCATCTTATATATGGAAAGGTTGGATCAAGATTGGCACCATCTGATTCGAAGAGGCTAAGCATTCTAAAGATGTCTATTTGTCCTGAGTTTGAACAGAGGTGGTGTGATAGAATATTGGCCATGCCAAAACTGATTGCCTGGTGGGTTCTGCCAGGAGCAAATATAAGGAGCTGTTGAGAGGCATCTGGGGAGAGTCTGTCTGAGAGTGTCACCAGGGAAGAGTGTATTATTGAGTGTTTCCAGGAGAACCTGAGAGCCTAAGAAAGATAGCAGCGAGACCAGGAAAGAAAGACATAGGCAAGGCAGAAGCAGAAGGTCTACAAGTACGGAAAGGAAAACTTTAAAAGTGAGAGCCAGGTTGGCGTAGTGGTTCAAGTGTTGGACTGGGACTCGGGAGATCTGGGTTCTAGTCCCCACCCAGTCACGAAGCTCACTGGGTGACTTTGGGCCAGTCACTGACTCTCAGCCTAATCTACCTCATAGAATTCTTGTGAGGATAAAATGGAGAGGAGCAGGAGGATTGTGTAAGCCACCTTGGATTCCTTGCAGGGAAAAAGGCAGGATATAAATATAATAAATGAATAAAATAAATAAAAGCAGCCTTCAGGAAGAGCCAAGGCCTGGGTAACAGTTGGTGGAGGTCTGAAAACAGAGCAAGCTGCTGGACCCGATTGAAGGCTTCAAGGGAAGTCTGGTAAACTGCATTAAAGGTCCCAGGCAGTGGCTGTTAGAATATGGGTTTCACATATTCAGGTATTGCCTTCGGGCAAGGAAGCTACAGAACCAGCAGACCTGATCAAGGTCAGGACTGAGCAAAGTTTCACCTTTGGCCCAGATAGGGGACTGTACAGTTTTTTGTGACCAGGGGATCTGGAGCAAGGGTCGTGCTAAATTGTGTTCAGCTGGGGTGACATCATGCCTTGATGCAGCTGGCATTACCTCATATTTAGCATGTGACTGTACTATAATGTATATAAGGTGTGTAAAGTCTTTGTGTTCTTGTTGGGAGAAAAGGAGTATAAGTGAATTAGTGAGTATTAATGAAAGAGCATTCTGTAAGTTAAGAGATTGTTTGTGTGTCACGACTGTAACTGTTTTGTCTGACATACTATTCTCTTTGCACTTTTTGTATCATATCACTCTGTATCTGTTCATGTTTTTGCAAGTCGTAGTTTTAGTAAACATCTGTGTTTAAAAGAAACTGACTTGTAGTTTTGCTTTTTTGCCTACTGGCCTAGCACACGTTTTTTCTCACACTACCCTAACTTCACAGCACGATTCTGCAGCCACTGGGACAAAGTTGCTCAGCTTTGTTTCCCACCCCAGCGGTTCAGTTTTCCAACAGGTTATGGGCCCAGCTGTGGCACATGGGTATTGAGATACGTGGAGTTTTGTTTTTGGCTAAGGTCCAGTAAGGTTTTTTGTTTGGGTGCAGAGAAGTTTTGATCGCTGCAAAGTTCCTGGCTAGGGCTTTGTATCGCTGGTCCTTCTCTAGCTGAAAACCCTGTAAAGCTGGAAGAACAGACGGCTGAGGAGGTGAAGTCCGAGCCGGAGTCACAGAGTGCTCCTCTAGAGATAGAGGAGGGAAGAATTCCTAAACCAGCTCCCACGTTGCAGCCCGTGGACGGCGTTCCGATGGCGGTGGTGCAACAGTATCCGGGAGTGGTGGTGGACAAGCTGACGGGTGAGAATTACCTGGCTTGGGAATTCAAAACCAGAATGCTTCTGATGCGGTAGGATTTGTGGGACATTGTTGTTGTCAATCCCCCGTACGACCCAACCCCTGAAGAGAGCAGACGGATGCAGAGAGCTCATGCAATGATTGTGCTGTCTCTGTCAGATTCACAACTCTTGCATGTTAGGTCTCTGGAGAATCCCGCCGACTGCTGGACAACTCTCAGGAGAATTCATGTTCGGGACTCTGCAAGCTCTAAAATTCTGTTGGCGCGGCAACTGTACAAGAAGCAGCTGCTGCCCGGGGAGAAGGTTTCTGACCATTTGCAAGTGATACAGGAGCTACTGATGAAGCTTGCTGAGCGTGGTCAGAAATACGAAGAGATCCACCAAGTCCAGATTGTCCTGTCATCCCTGGATGAAAGCTGGGACTTGCTGGTGAATAGTGTTGCTTCGCTTCCAGAGGATGATTTAACCATGGATTATCTAGCTGGCCGGCTCCTGGAAGAGGAGGAGAGGAGAAAAGCAAAGCAGCAGGAGAAGCAGACGACAGCTCCCTCCAACAGAAGGAATTCGTGCCGAGGAGGGGTGAGAGTGTCGGGTTACAGCGCAGAGAAACCGAGAAATGCCGGAGAGGACACGGAGGCAGCTTTGAGCGTCAGACGGTGCTTCAAATGCAGGAAACCAGGGCACTTCAAGAAGCAATGTAAAGTGAGCTTACAGAAGGGCGGTCCACAGAGGAAGAAACATCAGGAAGATGGACTATGTAGTAACTCTGTGTCTGCCACTGTAAGGGTAAATGTAAGTCAGCCTACGTCAAGGTGGATTCTTGATAGTGGGAGTTCAAAGACTATATCTAACTTGTCTTTGCCGTTTGTGTCGTTTAACAAAGTGTCTAAAGAAAACAGTAGTCATACTGTCACATTGGCAGATGGGAGCACGTGTCCTATTGTGGGTGAGGGGAAGTGTAAAGTACCCTATCTCGAAACAGAAATGGAGAATGTTCTGTGTGTCCCCAATTTAGACTATAGCCTATTGTCTGTGTCTTGTCTTACCAGTGTTGGGTATGAGGTGGTGTTCACAAAAGCTGGCTGTGAAATCCAGAAAGGAGGGAAGCTTGCTGCTAAAGCCTCCCTGGTAAATGGGCTATACGTGTTGTCTCCACACATTGCCATGATTAACAATACACCTTTACACGATGGTTGTTTACACACGTTTCATAGGAAATTAGGGCATTCTGGATTTAATGTAATTCAGAAGACTGCTGAGTCTTGTCCTGGTGTTACGTTGAAAGGGTGCAAAAAGTATCTAAACTGTGCTGTGTGCAAACAAGCCAAATCTCGGGTGCAACCAATAAGCAGGAAATCAAACAGGCAAGCAAATGCAGTGTTTGAGTTGGTGCATTCAGATGTGTGTGGTCCCTTCAAACCCAGTGAAGGTGGTGCAAGATATGTGTTACTGATAATGGATGAATATTCAAAGTTCACATGGGTGTATCTGTTAAAGCAAAAAGCTCAGTGTTTTTCTGTTTTTCGTGACTGCCTGGGTGGCGTATGCAGAAAGACAGTTTAACACAAAAGTACGTACTCTACAAACAGACCGGGGTGGGGAGTACTTGAGCGGAGAGTTTCAGAAGTTCATGAAACAAAATAGTATAATGCACAAGGTCACAAAGACTGAGATTGTGTCTGGAAAATTTAGGACGCTTCAACAAACCATGAGATGTTTGCTAACTGACGCTGGTCTGAGTACAAACTCGCATTTTTGGGGTGAAGCAATCCTGGCAGGAAACTACTTGTGCAACAGAACCTGGTCTGCGGTGATTGATAATATACCGTATACAAAGCTATTTAACAGGGCTCCGGAGCTTGGCCACCTTCGAGTCTGGGGTAGTTTTGCATACGTGCATATTCCCAAATCATTGAGAAGAAAGGGAGAACAAAGATCACAAAGGTTGAGTTTTGTGGGATATGCGGGAACTGGGAAATCCTGGAGGTTTTCACGAGGGAATGCCAGGGTGGTGATTTCTCAGAATGCAGACTTTGTTGAGGAAGGCTGGCAACGTGGTCATGCAAACCCAGAAGTTTTAATTCCTGTAGATGTCTCTGAGCCAGCCAAGCCACAGCAGCTGGCGAGAGAGGGGGGTCAAAGAAGCCCAGGGAATTCAAAACAACAGTCTTTGCAAGAAGCTGACGCAACTGGGGAAGGGCAGGCCAATGTAGAAGCCGAGGCAGGCAGTACTGAGAATGAGATTCGCAGATCTCAAAGGAGTACAAAAGGTGTTCCACCCCAGAGGTTTGTGATAGGCGGTGCCAGAGTTTGCAATGTAACATATGTTGAGCCAGAAAACCTAGAACAGGTAAATAATTTGCCAAATGCAGAAAAACAACGGTGGTTGGAGGCAATGAACAGTGAAATGGAATCATTCAAACAGAACAATGTATATTCAGAGGTGGTTGCACCAGCAGGGGTGAAAATAACTGGCAGCAGGTGGATATTCAAACGGAAGGTGTCTATTTCGGGATAATTTATTTTTAAATCAAGACTCGTTGCCAGGGGTTTTTCACAAAGGAGGGGTGAAAGTTATGATGAAACGTTCTCTCCTACTGCAAAAGCAGAAACAGTAAGGCTGCTACTGTCATTGGCTGCGAAAAGGAATTTACTGGTGCATCATTTAGATTTCACAACAGCGTATCTAAATGCTCCTCTGGAGGAGGAAATATACATGGAGCCAGCTCCAGGGTTTGAATGTAAACAGGGAAAGGTCTGGTATCTGAATAAAGCGGTTTATGGGTTGAAGCAGTCAGCCAGAGCCTGGAATATATGTCTCAACGAAACACTGGTGCAGAATGGATTCAAATGTGGGATAGCTGACCCGTGTCTGTATACTAAGGGTTCAGGAAACAGCTTCATGGTGTTAATCACGTTTGTAGACGATATTTTGTGTGCTGGGTCAAGCAGCAGCCAGATATCAACATTTGCACAGCAATTAGGACAAAAGTTTAAAATAAAATCTCTGGGTGAAGTGGCACAGTATCTAGGTGTTCAGGTGGTTAGATCAAAGGAGTCCATTTGTCTAAACCAGAAACACAAGGTGGTAGCATTACTAGACAAGTATGGTATGCTAGAGTGTGCACCGGTTCTGACACCTATGACCACAGATTTTGTAAAGTCAATAACTGCGACAGACAAAGTGTTTCAACAGGTGGAAAGGTATCAATCCTTGGTTGGCAGTTTGCTATATCTGGCGCAATGGTCACGGCCAGATATAGCAGCCAGTGTGGGAGTTTTGTGTAGGTTCACGGCACAACCCACTGTTCCTGCATGGAATGCAGCGAAGAGAGTACTTAGGTATCTCAAGGGCACCCTAGACATTTGTTTAAGTTTACCGGTTCATGGGTCAGAAAACTTACAAATATGGGTGGATTCTGACTGGGGAAATTGTGTATTATCCAGGAAATCAGTCAGTGGCATGGTAATGCAATTAGGTAACACCATAGTAAACTGGGTATCAAAGAAACAAACCAGTGTAGCCACATCCAGTTGTCAGGCAGAAATGGCAGCAGTTTCTCTGGCATGTGGGGAGACAACTTGGTTTTTACAACTACTCAAAGATATGGGAATCAGTCAAAAGCTACCAGTGGAGGTCTTTTGTGACAGTACAGCATGCATATCTTTGGCGAACACAGAAAATCTGAAAGCCCAGACTAAACATATAGCGGTAAAGTTCTGCAATGTTAGGGACCATATCCAAACTGGCGTAATCAAATTGGTGTACTGCCCATCAGAGGGGAATTTGGCAGATGTAATGACAAAGGCTCTGCCCAGGCCAAAATTCCAAGAAACAATTACAAGGTTTGGTATGTTGATCTAATGTAATATGTTTAGTGAATACAATAAAGCTTCAAGCCACTCAGGCAAGGAGGGCTGTTAGAATATGGGTTTCACATATTCAGGTATTGCCTTCGGGCAAGGAAGCTACAGAACCAGCAGACCTGATCAAGGTCAGGACTGAGCAAAGTTTCACCTTTGGCCCAGATAGGGGACTGTACAGTTTTTTGTGACCAGGGGATCTGGAGCAAGGGTCGTGCTAAATTGTGTTCAGCTGGGGTGACATCATGCCTTGATGCAGCTGGCATTACCTCATATTTAGCATGTGACTGTACTATAATGTATATAAGGTGTGTAAAGTCTTTGTGTTCTTGTTGGGAGAAAAGGAGTATAAGTGAATTAGTGAGTATTAATGAAAGAGCATTCTGTAAGTTAAGAGATTGTTTGTGTGTCACGACTGTAACTGTTTTGTCTGACATACTATTCTCTTTGCACTTTTTGTATCATATCACTCTGTATCTGTTCATGTTTTTGCAAGTCGTAGTTTTAGTAAACATCTGTGTTTAAAAGAAACTGACTTGTAGTTTTGCTTTTTTGCCTACTGGCCTAGCACACGTTTTTTCTCACACTACCCTAACTTCACAGCACGATTCTGCAGCCACTGGGACAAAGTTGCTCAGCTTTGTTTTTCCCCCCAGCGGTTCAGTTTTCCAACAGTGGCAGCTAGTGGCCAATCTGGCTGGTGGGGCAGAGGGTGGGCAGCAGAGGGTGGGCAGCAGAGGCGGAGCCAAGGAGTAAGCAGAGGAAGAGCAGACTTTTGAATCCCCAGCAGCAAGCAGTTCATACTACAGACGCTTACAGCATGTTATAAGTTAGTTACTGATAAAGAGCACTACATTTTTAAACCATCAAATGCTACCACAGTATATTCCTCCTCCCAGTATTAAAATAAACAACAACCTTGAGCTAAACCTTTTTTAAAAAATCCTATCCTGGCCTGGATTTTTCAAAGCTTTCCGCCACCCACTCCTCCATCTCATTGTCCTCCCTCTCCTTCTCCTTCTCCTGCAGCACAAAGCATCAGAGGGGATTTAGATTGCAGTCTCAACATACACATTTACCATACCAGTTTGAGCTGCAGCTGAGTACGAAATACCATTAAGACAACACATTAAATAGGTTGTGGGCCATGTGGTCGAACCCTTACACACACAGAAAGCAGAAGACTGTGAGCACAATAATGTCAATCCAATTCCGGTTTATCCATTCTGCAGCCCAATCCTATCTATGAACATGTACTCAGAATTGATTTCAATGGGTTTAGGAATACTTAACTCTTCATATGTTTGGGTTGGTAATAGCTTCTTTCTTTACCCAACTCAGCATCAGCCCCCTGGCCCATGCAGAGAAAGCTGCTGTGTAATGGCACCACATTTGATACTGCAGTTCACACCCCTTCTGCTACCTACATAACAGGACATTTACATGTAGAAGATGGTGACAAAGTCACTTACAATACTATTTATTTATTTATTTATTTAATACATTTTTATACTGCCCAATAGCCGAAACTCTCTGGGCAGTATACAGCAGTGAAAACCATAAAACACAATATAATATTGTTGTGACATGTAGCACAAACACCAGCTGTGGCACATTGTTGACATTTGTAAGGTACAGAATGGCTGGTAAACAAGTCATGTTTAGTCTTCTACTTCCTGCCTGTTTCTCATGGGAAAAGTAGGTGTGAAAGAAATACGAACTTGTCACATGGTTTGTACTTTCTGGTGACGTACTGATTTATTAGCTTTCTGTTCTGTGGCCATTTTGGAGAGAGGTGGAATTGCTTCTTCTTCTCTCTGGTCTTCTGACTAGTGCTTGCTGGACTTAATGCAATCATGTAACGTTTAAGCTGAGGTGGAGTGATAAACAACTTGCTCCACTGGATTAATGCTTGCTATGCATTGTTCTCTGCACATGGACTGTAATTAGGGGGTGTATGCTCTGTAGGATATACTTGCTATAGTAATAAACAGGTAGAACAATAACCTGTGGAGTCTACAGAGTTATTTCCTTATTACTGGGATCTGCAAGGAGGAGGCTGAACTGGCTGACATCCGATATGCTTGGAATGCTGCATGGAGTGGGAGAGACAGGTCTGAACTTCTGTGTGTAGAGTTATGGGTGTCTGCACACGGGAAAAGGATTTTAAATCTTCCATCTCACACAAGTGGAGCGCTCTGCTTTTCCAGGAGGCTTGTGCGCCTTCAGGGCTGTGTGTCACAACACCTTCAAATATAACTATAAAATTTAAAACCACAGATTAAAACAAACAGCAAAGCTAGCAGCAGTTCAAATTACAGAAACTGAGTTAAAAACTACATATTAGTAATCTGTAACTACAAATTACAGAAACTGAGTTAAAAACTTAAACATAAAATGATTAAGATGATTAAAATGATTTAAATGCCTGGGAGAATAAAAAGGTCTTCACCTGGCACCGGAAAGAGTACAATGTGGACGCCAGGCGAGCCTCTTTGGGGAGCTCATTCCACAACCGGGGCGCCACAGCAGAAAAGGCCCTCCTCCTGCTGGTAGCCACCTGCCTCACTTCCTTTGGCAGGGGCTCTCGGAGAAGTACCGCTGATTAAGATCTTAGTGTCTGGGCAGGTACATATGGGAGGAGAGGATCCTTCAGATACCCTGGCCCCAAGCCGTTTAGGGCTTTGAATGTCTGAAAGACTGTGGAAATCATTCTGTTCTCAAAGGCCCATTTGTCAGGCACGCGTGAAAGGGCTTTCTCCTCTGTTGCCCCTAAACTATGGAATGCGCTCCTACAAGAACTACAATTGGCCCCTTCTCTCTTAACCTTTAGAAAGGGTATAAAGATATGTATTTCCAATTTAGCCTTTTAAAATGTGTCATTTTTAATGTTTTACCATTTTTAATGTTCTTGCCTTATTGTTGCTAGGTTTTATTATTTTAAATTCCACCTTCAGGCACGCATCATGACAGTCCCCATAGCTCCACCCCAAGGAGAGTCCAAAATGGCATAATTTGTTAAATTCTTGATTTTTATGAGTGGGGCACATGCCAGTTTTAATCAATTATTTTAACTAATTATTATCATTCTCTATATTATTGTATTCACTGTGTTCTGTCTTGTTGGTCTTTTGAATATTATTGTTTTATTTTACTTGTTGGTCTTATGGCCGTAATAAATTGAATTGAATTGAAAAAAAATGGCATACAGCTGTGTTAATCCATATCAACAAACCAGTACTAGCAGTTTTTTCACCAGAAGGAGGTCTCTAAAGCTAACGGGTCTCAATTGCCCATTCAAGGCCAAGCCACTTCAAATTACTTTACATCAGAACAAGGAGCAGCATATTGTTGCTGGGAAAATTCATTTTTCCTCAGCTACTGAGGATTTCAGCTAAGCTCAGAGGGAGCAGGGAAATCTGAAGGGGATGGCAGAACATGTCTGCTCTGCTAATGAAGAAGTGGCAGCGCGGCATCCCTGTGTGAGCTACATCTTGGTGGCTTTTAAGCAGATATATGGCAGTATATAAATGATGAGGATGAGGATGATCGTCATCGTTAGCTGCAGAGCCTGGGAGTTACACACCAATTTTAATACTATTTGATTTCTGTCAGATTCTTCTCCCTCCACCTTTAATCCACCCTAGGAATCTGGAACAGGGAATGTGGAGAGGATTAAGGCAAGTTAAGAGGTGGATATGAAAAATGCATGTCTTCTCAGGCAGAAAGGATGTCATGAGAAACAAAGGCAAGAATGTAATGAGAAAGGCATGGATATAATTTAATGAGAAAGGTCCTCCCCTCCTGAAAAAGGTAGACAGAGATCTGATTCTAAACCGTAGTTTAATGCTATATGGTTGAGCCTCAGGTTCATGTATTCTCCCTATGTGATTGAGCCTCAGGCTTGTGTATTTTTTCCTCTGGCACAGCTGTGAGATTACATGAAGAATCTATTTCTGTTTTCAATTAACCACAGTTTGACACTTATTCTGAACCTGGAACAGTGGTTGGTTTTAACTATGGATTATCCAAACAAGTCATAATTAGAAAATGTATCTTGATCTTGTCTTGTTTGGACAAACCACAGTTTAAACCAGTGGTGGGTAGAAGCTAGATCAGGATCTACTGGTAGATTTCTGGGTAATTTGCAATAGATCAGCAAGGGTACCCCATTCCCAATTGTTTAATAATATCAATTTTAGTTCTAAATTTGCCTGTTAGAATCGAGAAGGGTCTATATGTGGAATAGTGTGATGCTGCCTTGTCCTTGAGACAAAGGACAAGACGGCATCACGCTATTCCACACATAGAAGCTGACCAGACTGACGGCTGAATCTTATGTCAAAACTGGTGACAGGACAGTGTTCTTCACTGTGCCTGAAGGCAGCAGGCTAGCTTTGGAAGTCCAGGGCAGGCTGTGTGGCAGACACAGCACTGTCCTTCTTCATTAAAGACTTTTTAGTAAATTTAACAGCCATGGGAGAGAAGAGGACAAGTCTTCCTATGGGTTAGGTAACTAGTTAAATACAGGAAGAAGATGGTAGGAGTAAATGGGCAGTTTTAGAAAGCAGTGAGAATAATATTGGTAACAGTGCTATTTAACATTCATGAATGATCTGGAGTCAGGTGAACAGTGAAGTAGTTTGGAGATGACACCAATTCAAATGGTGAAATACAAAGTAGACTATGAAGAGCAGAGGGATATCTCCAGACTGCATAACTGGGCAACAAAATAGTAAATGAGATTCCATGTAAAAAAGTGTAATGTGATGTGCATTGTGACAAATCTTGTAATAGTGCAATCCTATACATGTCTAATGAAAAGTAAATTCAGTGGGGCTTACTTCCAGGTAAGAGGATATAGGATTGCAGCCTAACTATGCTCACCTAATGTGGGGGTATTAATACTGGCTAACCTAACAGCATTGTTGTACTTGTAATAAATACTGGGAGGGGAGATCCTGTGAGCATTCTGTTTGGGCTTTCAGTCCTCCTCCTCCTCCTCATTTTGTATCATCATCATCATCATCATCATCATCATCATCATCATCATCATCATCATCACCACCACCACCACCACTCTCCTCTTGTGTAAGGGCCCAGAAACCTGTAGGCACTTGAATGCAAAGGAGGAGGCAGCATTTGTCCCTTTAACAGTTGTACAGAAAAGGGAACTTTGGTAGCTTTGGTAGCTCTTAATGTCGTGTAGTAAGGAATTCTGTTGTGATGAACTCTACTACATAATTTTAAAGATACTGGGGGACTGCCTGTCTTAGCATCTAGCCATCCTAACAAAGCAACATTTGAACATATTCTAGCATTTTACCCTTTTCTTGCAAGGTTCAGTATGGGTTGTCAAATCATCCCAGAAGTGGTTACAGTTGATGTCACACACCCTGGGAGACTCAAGTGTCAGAGCACTGATGTGAGATAATAGATTTGAAGAAAGCAATGAGGCAGGAAGCAAACAGGGATGCAAGACAGTGTGAGAGAGGTTAACCACTAACCAGCAGTTTTGTGTGACAGTTTTGGAATACAGAGAAGCAAAAGCAGGTTTTAGGGTTCCTTGTGGGGAACAGAAAAGATGTGTATTTGGGGGTTGGGAGGACATAGAATGGCATCTGAAAAATGTGGGCCATTCAGTGTTTTTACACACACACACACACACACACACACACACATTCTATTTATGAGGTAGTTATGACATATGACTTTAAGAGAGATGGCGATCTTGTCAGATCAAGTTTTATTTAATATTTATTTTATTTAATTCCAAGTGATGCTAGCTGGCAATTTCCCTTTTCCTCTTGCTTAAGTTATATTACTATGGAATATATAATGGTATAACATTAAAATGTTAGCAAGTAGACATTTCTTCGCTGCCTTTCAAGACCAAAGGGTTGTGTCTGATGTGTTGTTTCACCAGCTAACTTACTGAACACTGCAGTGTGACACTCTGGAGCAGATTTGGGAGGCTGAAGCAGGGAGGAGGGGGGGGAGGAAAACTCCTGTTGTGTGAGTGGGTGGAAGTCTGCTCCTGCACTGTTGAATTTAACCCAAAACTTTCCAAGGCAGCTTACAACTTAAAAGCTAGGTTGTTGTTCTTGAAATGTATTAACTGTTGTGATATGTATCACATTCACAAGCTGGAGCACATTGTTTACAACATGGAAGGAACAGAATGGCGGTAAACAAGTTTGTTATGTCTCTCTAGAATCTCGTGTTTTCGCAGGGGTTACTAAAGTGTGAGAACAGTATGAGCTAGTCACATGGTTTGTATGTTCTGGTGACGTATTAACTTGTCTGTCTGAAGCCATTTTAGAGAGGAGCGGGACTGTTCTCTCTCTTCACTCTTTTCTTCTGACTATTGCTTGCTGGACTTATGCAACAATGTAGCGTCTTTGCTGAGGTGGGGTAAAGCTCAACTTGCTCCACTGGAATAAATGCTTGCTATGCATTGTACTCTGCACATGGACTGTAACTAGGAAATGTATACTCTGTAGAATATTACTTTGCTAAGTAAATAAACAGGTAGAATAGACCTGTGGAGTTACAGAGTTTTTTCCTTGCTATCTGCAAACGGGGGAGCTGGCTGCTGGAGTCAGATTACAGGCTGGAAAGCTGGCTGGCTGATTGCATCCGAAACGCTGCACGCTGCGCAGAGAGAGGGGGAGAAAGATCTGGATTTCTGTGTGTGGATAAATGGACCTCTACACACGAACAGGATTTTTAATCTCCCATCTCGCACACACGGGGCTCTGCTGTCACTCACGTGCCATTATAATGCATTTCATTATAAAATAATCCCGAAGCAGAGTACAAAACCGCTAAAATGTAGCTAAAATCATATAACATTGACCAATAAAACAGTTAAAAGGGGGGAAACAGTATCACAGATAAGGTTGCTAGCATATTCTTTCTTTTTTCCCTTTTGGAGTTTTTTGTTCCGGAACATAGTGGTCCAGAGCCAGTGACAGATGCATGCACTAAGGCACTGCATATGATTAGTAATGTAATGATCCTACATAGCAGAGCATGTATATATTCTCATTGACATTGCAAGATGGACATTCAATGCTGATGGAAATCAAGCATGCTAGATTGCATCTGTGAATGTACATCTACATCCAGTCCTCTGCTGTACACACAGTTCCTGATCCAGGGTCACTCAGGAAATACATGTGGTTATTTGTTGCAGGCATCCAGCCAAAAGAACTGGCATGCATAGCTCCTTGTTGGGTGTGACAAGTCCTGGCCCAGCCCGTTTCTTGGCATGGATTTCCCCTGTTGGACCAAGAAGACTGTCCAGAATGCATGGGCAGATTTACCATTCACCCAGATTTTAGCAAGGCTCCAAATAACAACTAGCTTTCATTATTCCTGCACTAGTACATTTGTCAAATTTTGAATGGATTAATGTTTGCTGTGTGAGAGGAAATTTTACACAGAATCATTTGGCATATTTGCAAAAGCAAAATCCTATACTGTCTGCAATAATACTCTTATGGCTTGGTCTTGGTCTGAATGGCCTTTCAGTGTCTTCTACAGCCTAGTGCCTATGACTGCAAAGAGATTAAGGATCCCTTCCAACTCTGTAATTCTTGATGCTAATTTTTTTTGCAAGCGGAGCTATCAGCTATCTGTTCTGTCCTAATTAATTTAGTTCAATTTCATTAACAGAATCCTTTTGTTTTTGTAAATAATATGAATGCCTATATAACACACACAAACCTCATAAATTTTCTTGAATTGTTAGAGATCAAAGAGGTGGTGATGTAATAGCCATGCCCCCAGTTCAGCCTGTGCAGATTGGCTCCCTTTATTGATGGGTGGTATGTAGGTACCATCGCCAGCTCTGTCTCTGATGGGGAAGTGGCTGGCAGTGTTTCTAGGGATGCTTGGAGCATGTCTGCCATTCTGGAATTTACTGAGCAGTGTGTGTTTGTCCTCTCCTCTCATACCGGGTGAGTATAGTATATGGCGTCCATTCTGCTGGTGTAGTGGTGGTGTATCATCTTCCCCAGTGTAATTGGGGTATAGGATTGTGCTGTTAATTAACCCAAACATATTGTATATTTCACTAAAAGTCAGATTAAACATAATTCTGTGTAATCAGCACTTTTATTTTTCCTAACTATCCAAATGTATTGGGTGTTCCACAGAAAAACATGTGGTTGCACTGGTGAAAAGGTTCTTACACATCTCTTATGCCATAAATACTAATCCTCTTTGATCTCTAACAATTCAAGAAAAATTATGAGGTTTGTATAGGCATTCATATTATTTACAAAACCAAAAGGATTCCGTTAATGAAATTGAACTGAATTAATTAGGACAGAACAGATTGGGAGTTTCACAGTGTCAGTTCCATGTACATAGTTTATATATATATTTAAAATGATAAAATAAGCTTCAACTCAAGAGCAATAAGCAGATGTCACACTGTAGGGAATGCTACATCTAGTATAGTAAATCAAATTTCTCATAGACAATAGCTGATGCATAGATAGAGTTATGATTGAGCTGGTGTGGAGGCTACAGCATAGCCAACTCATGTACTCCTTAGCAGGTAAGCACATGGCCAGGCAGCATTCCAGCTGTGGTGCTTAAATATGGAAAGATTGACCTGTTGTTATGCCTCCACGGCTGCATATTGTACTGTACACTCCTGGAGGAAAGAAGCAGTTAGGCAAGACATGAATGATGCTAAAACGATAGTGGTATATATTCTGTATAAAAATAAATACTGTGTGGATTCTAACAATCATTGGGAAACCTCTTATTAGTGCCTCAGGGAAATCATTTGCCAGAGTGATGAGGAGACTTCACCAACTTGCAATTCAAATGTATCCTGAGGCAAAATGCAGTTGTAGAATAAGACTTTGACAATAGATATGATTTCCTGCATGCTAACTGTAAGAGGAATGCAACCACTTTTGTAAAACTTAACAAGACTCAAGAGTCTTCGTATGGCAGATTCTTGGAAAGATCCACCTCCCCCGCCCCAAGATATTTTTGGCCTTTCCACAACAATATGCATAACTCTGTGCAGTTTGCTGGACCTTAACTTGATAGTTTTCCAGTCAAGAGCACAGTGAAACTTGGCGGCGTCTTTTCACGGTCTTTGGCATCTTTTCCCACATAGAAGAGTTCTTCTTGCACCACAGTTTAGAGAGCACGCTGTACTATCCTGCCCATTTAAATGCCAAGACCAACACCTTGTTTTAGTTAGGGTACTGTTTTCTGCAAATTATGCCACTCACCCGCAAGCAAAGACAGCTACAAGACCTCACAGAGTGAGTTTTATCATGTGTGTGATGATCTACTATACAATCAGCATTAATAATTAAGTTATGGGGGATAGGTGTTAAACATCAACCTATAACAAATATGGACAATGCTCTCTTTGAGGTGGTAGTTGACTTCTGCTACCTTGGATTCATAGTAATAGATAAGTTTTTGTGGAGAAAGCCAGAGCACACACAGTTGAGCAAACGCTTGCCTAGTTTCCCCTGTAGCTGACACCCCACATTCCCCTCACCTTTTTTGCATAATCCTCACCTGGGGGCAAGAGAGACAGTCTGAACTGACAGGGTTGTAAGTGACCACTTCTGCATAGCCACAGGGCTGGAACACCAAAAGGTGAGAAGCAGTCTCAAAGAGCTGCCAAGTACCCCAGATCACCCAGGAGATGCCTGCCCAAGAGGTGCCATCACCCCACAGGGCACAATTGGCCACCTGATCATCAGGGGTGGGGTAGGGGGCTGAGGGAGGGTAGAAACCCAAACACTCAGGAACCTGGTGGTTGTTGGGAACACGGTGCAGGCTTGCATGGATCCGGTCCTTGACTCCGGTCAGGACCCAGCATAATCCAACCCTGGGCACGCCGCCCGGAGACCTGCTACTCAGGCCACGATCGGTGAGCCAGATTCTCTGATGTAAGGTAACTCTCTGCAACGAGCTAAGCCCACCTTGTAAGCAAATTGAATACTTCCCCTCTGCTATCTTTATTGACTTCTATGTTTATGCTGTGAAATTCTTGTAGTCTATTAGTTCTGCCCCATTAAACTCTTTGAAACTGACCAGGTTGTAGTTTCCCTGTGCTTCTGGGGGATTCTGTGTCAATATCACTCGCGGCTGGAAATAAAGTCTTTGGGACTTTTTTGTACTGGGCACGACTTGGTGCTGGTTAACCTGTACGGTGCCGAACCTGCGCAATGGACCAGGTTCGGTCCACCACAGTTTTCATATTGGGAAAACTGCCACTATTTTGGACAAGCTAAAAAAAAAGCCAAACTATCATGCCCAAAATGCTATACTTGGTACTTGCTGTATGGCTGTGAGGAATGGAAAACTCCTAGTTAAGAGAAGAAACTGAACAGCTTTCAGCTCGGTTGTTGCAGTTGTCCTTAGCAAAGCCAACCTACCAAGCAGTGAACTCTACTTTGAGCCAGAAGCAGGTAGCTTGGGCATACGCACAGGATGAAAGAAGATTTCATACTTGCAAATGGGAACCAGGAGGGTTTGAAGTTGACGTTAATATGTGGTGGCAAGTTCTAGCAAATAATACGAACATGAACATTACAATTTGTTACTCCCCAGCAGATACTGTTGATCTAGAACTAGCCTCTTTGAGCTTCACTTGTGGCAGGTGAGCTCAGAAGTAGCCATCAACCTTGCTATTGGCTTTCCTTAACCAGATTCTGTTATCATACAACCAGCCCTGGATTAACCATTAAGCAATATAAGCACATGCTTAGGGCACCAAGGAAAGGGTGGGGCACCACAGTGTTCCAGAGTACCACAATTCTTTTGCATTATATAACACATCGTTATGGATGCCAGGAGTCTATCCTTTTTTAGGCTGATGGCTTGCCAATACTTCAGGATGATTGGCTCATGTTTTGTCAATGGAAGCCATTAACAGGAGATATCTGGGAAACTTTCTCCAGCTATTGGAATGCAACACCCATGATAGTTTGGGAAAGTGATACTCTTCAGCTAATGGGAGAGGGAAGATAAACAGTTTGGAGCAAGTTCTGCAGTTTGAATGGAGAGACTGAGAGAGGGACAGAACTGCGAGCTGGAGTTTCCTGGGAATCTATCCTCTGTTATTTATTTATTTATTTATTACATTTCTATACTGCACAATACCCAAAGCTCTCTAGGCAGTTCATTACAGTTAAAACCATAAAATACAGCACAATAAAGCATAATATAAATGTTTAATACTACACTATAAAAACAAAATAAAAAATAGATTTGCATACTGTTTACCGTATTTAGAAATAACTCTAAGCAGTTTACAAGAAAATTTAAATACATTAAGATACATAACAATTGCCAAAACATTGATATAAAACATTGATAAAAACATTAAAACCAATACAACACTATAATTAACAAACAAACTGGGCAGCACACTCACTCAGGAAAGGCCTGGGTAAAGAGATGGGTCTTTACTTGTTGCCTAAAGCATGGTACAGTTGGCGCATCCCAAATACCAGTGGAGAGGTCATTCCATAAGTTGGGCACCACCATGGAGAAGGCCTGCTTTTGGGTTGCTGCAAGATGGCAACCAGCAAGCCTCCTCTTAATGAAATCTTTATGATTAAACAGGTCTGTATTTAGGAAGATGATCTACCAGGACACTTGGTCCCAAGCTGTTCAGGGCTTTATATGCCAACAGCAAGACCTTGTACTTGCCTTGGTGGCTAATAGGTAGCCAGTGCAGTTGCTTCAGCACTGGTGTATTATGTGCATGGCCAGGTGCCCCACTCAGCATCCTGGCTACCACATTCTGCACCAGCTGCAGCTTCTGGACCAAGCACAAGGGTAGCCCCACATAAAGCACATTACAGTAATCTAAACATGAGGTCACCAATGCATGTACTACAGTGACCAGGCTATGCCTGGCCAGGAAAGGGTGTAGCTGATATACAAAACAGAGTTGGTAATAATAGGCGCTCCATGTCACAGGAACCACTTGGGCCTCAAACAACAATGATGAATCCAGGAGCACCCCCAAACTACATACCTGTTCTTTCTAAGGAAGTGCAACCCTATCTAGAATAAATTTTCCAGTTCCCATACCTGGGAACCACACACTCATAGTGTCTCCGTCTTGTCAGAATTCAGTCTCAGCTTGTGGGCCCTCATTAACCCATCACTGCATCCAGGTACTGGTTTGAACCATGCATGGCCTCTCCTGATTCACATGTTACAGAGAAATAGAGCTGGGTGTCATCAACATACTGATGACACTTTGCCTCAAATCTCCTAATGCCTGTCCCCAGCGGCTTCCTATAGATATTAAATAGCATAGGAGACAAGATGGTACCCTGAGGCACTCTGCAGCATAATTGCCAGGGAGCCAAGGCACAGTCCCCCAATGCTACTTTCTGGAACCGTCCCCATAAGTAGGAGCAGAACCACTGTAGCACAGTTCCTCCAGTTCCCAACTTGTGGAGATGATCCAAAAGAATACTGTTATGATTGGTAATCATTCCTCTTTTGAAAGAGTGACAAGAATCTATACAGGCCTGAAACATTGGCTTATGGAACATTGGTCAAGTATGAACTGGAGTAATCTTTGGACTGAGAGTGAGATAATATGTGTGAGAGAGATTGTGAAAAGAGGAATGTCTCAACTGAAATGAAGATAGATAAAATGTAAATGTAAATACTGTTGTGATATGTATCACATTCACAAGCTGGAGCACATTGTTTACACATGGAAGGGACAGAATGGCGGGTAAACAGGTTTATTATGTCTCTCTAGAATCTCGTGTTTTCGCAGGGGTTACTAAAGTGTGAGAACAGTATGAGCTAGTCACATGGTTTGTATGTTCTGGTGACGTACTGACTTGTTTTTCTGTCTGAAGCCATTTTAGAGAGGAGCAGGACTGTTCTCTCTCTTCACTCTTTTCTTCTGACTATTGCTTGCTGGACTTATGCAACAATGTAGCGTCTTTGCTGAGGTGGGGTAAAGCTCAACTTGCTCCACTGGAATAAATGCTTGCTATGCATTGTACTCTGCACATGGACTGTAACTAGGAAATGTATACTCTGTACTTTGCTAAGTAAATAAACAGGTAGAATAGACCTGTGGAGTTACAGAGTTTTTTCCTTGCTATCTGCAAACGAGCTGGCTGCTGGAGTCGGATTACAGGCTGGAAAGCTGGCTGGCTGATTGCAACCGAAACGCTGCACGCTGCGCAGAGAGAGGGGGAGAAAGATCTGGATTTCTGTGTGTGGATAAATGGGCCTCTACACACGAACAGGATTTTTAATCTCCCATCTCGCACACACGGGGCTCTGCTGTCACTCACGCGCCATCAAGGTTATGGGCCCAGAATTCGGAACCAGAATTCGGTACCTGATTGGACCGGTGGACCAGAACCAGAACCGAACGGAACCAGTTCGGTACCAGGCTGAAGGTCAACAGCAGCAGCAGCAGCAGCAGCAGGACCTGTTTTCCAACAGCTAAATTAACAGCTTCAACTCCGGGATTGCAGTGATTTATGGCAGAGAAGGAGGACGTCGAAGCAGAAGAAAAATCTCCAAGGCCTTTGTCTGGTAAGGAGGGGGAAGAGGGGGATGTGTTCGCGGAACGCTTGCAGGCTCTGTTCAAGGCCGAATACTCAGAGGCAGGCGACGCCGAAGTTTCTGAAAGGGAGGAGGAAATAAATCCCCCTGTTACCATGGCAGCAGCGGCACCATCTCTAAATCCTCAGATAGTAGAAAAACTATCTGGCTCAAACTATGTATTATGGAATTTCCAGATGCAGCATTATTTAACTCATGCGGGACTCTGGAATGTAGTAACACAGGATGCAGTTGCAGTGGGAGATCAAGCATATAATGAATGGAAAGAGCGGGATGACAGAGCAAAAGCAATAATTTGCTTATCTCTTGAAAGTTCGCAAGTGCCATTTATTCAGTTTCTAGACACTGCAAAACAGATCTGGAACACCCTAAGGGACATGTATCAGATGCAAACGGCAGGAAGTAGAATTTTGCTTGCACGTAAGCTGTACAAGTTGAGCTTGCAACCAGATGGATCTATGCCAGAGCATCTGAGCACAATCCGGGACATGTTTAACAGGCTTAGAGCTCAGGCAATGCAAATCGATCCCCTACATCAGGTCTCTATTCTGTTATCCAGTCTGGACTCTTCATATGATACAATTGTAACATTGTTGGAGGGACAACTAGATCAGAATCTGACAATGGAATATGTGTCAGGCAAACTTCTCTCTGAGTGGGAGAAATGGCAAGGGAAGAAAAACAATGCTGGACGTAAATCAGCAGACAGCTCAGCTGACATGGGGCACAGCCAAGCTGGGAATAACAGCAGCAAGCTGGGGGGAGTTACCCAAGCGGTAGCTTTAAAAGTGAGAAAATGCTTTTCTTGCGGATCTACATCGCATCTGAAAAAAGACTGTACAAAGGGCAAACAGAGAAAGAAAAAGAACAAACAGGAAGCTACCAGTGCACCTGAGGAGGCAATTAAAACGGGCAAAAGTTTGATTGCTAGGGTGGGAGTTTCTAATAATAACGTTTGGATTCTTGATTCTGGAGCCAGTCATCACATAGCTAACTCCAGAGACATATTTCAATCTCTGGATGATGGATATACAAATCAACATGTAGAACTGGCTGACGGAAAGCGGATCCAAGTTTTAGCAACAGGAACAATTGCATTTGCTTCTTTGGGTCAGCAGAGGGCACTGCTTGTTCAAGAATTGGACACAAATTTGATAAGTATTTCACAATTAGCTAATAATGGTTTTGAAATATGCTTTTCTGACAGCAACTGTGTAATTTCACGTGAAGGGATAGTCTGTGCAAAAGGTGATTTGCAGAATTCTCTGTATGTTATAAATCCATTTGTAACACATGATGAGAGGGCGAAGTATGCAAATTGTAAACCCCATGACAATTGTGTGCATGCATATTTTCCATAAGAGGTTCGCACATGCCAACTACAGAAGCATAGAAAAGATGCCAGGTCTGTGTGAGGGTATGAAAATGAAACCTTGTTCTAATTATGTTGAATGTGAAGTATGCAGTACAGCAAAGTCACACAGAACAAACATTCAGAAACACAGTGATAGAGTTAGCACAAGAATATTTGAGCTGGTACACTCTGACGTTGCTGGACCATTTGAAAACAGCTATGGGGGAAATAGGTACTACATGACACTCACTGATGACTATTCTCGATTTGGATTTGTTTATCTTCTGCAGCACAAATCTCAGGTTCAAGAGAGATTTGAATCATTTGTTAAATGGGCTGGTAACAGATATAAACAATACATAATAGGTGAATTGCTCACAGATGGTGAGGGAGAGTACATGAGTACAAAATTCAAGAAATTCTTGGAAAATGAGGGCATTGGGCACAAAATTACAGCCCCATCCTCTCCATTTCAAAATGGCATTGCTGAAAGAAGGAACAGAACACTCCAGGAAATGATGAGGGCTCAATTAGCTGACTCACAGGTGGGAAACCGTTTCTGGGGGGATGCACTGTCAAATGCCAATTACCTGCTGAATAGATTACCCAACACCACAACTGTGAAAACTCCATATGAAATGTTTCATGGGAGGAAGCCAAAGATAGCACACGTGCGAATTTTTGGATGTAAATGTTTTGTTCATATACAGGCACAAAACAGAACAAAGCTGTCTCCCAGAAGCTTTGAATGTTTTCTGCTGGGGTATGATGCACAAACAAAAGGGTACAGGTTATGGTCACCACAACACAACAAGGTAATTCTAAGCAGGGATGTGATTTTTCATGAGCAAACACATGAACAGAAACAGCTGGTGGAATTGCCAATGCATGCAATGACTGAAACACAGCAGGAAGTTTCTGACACAGAACAAGCCACTGGGCAGATATCTGGAGAGCAGGAGGGAGGTGAACAATCTCTAAGGTGTTCAACTCGAGAACGTAAAACACCTGTTAGATATCAGGATGAATTCCAAAGTGGGAAAACTGTTGTACATAAAGCTCTCAAAATAGCTTTAGAACCACAAAGTTTTGAAGAAATTCAAAGCATGGAACCAAAAGTGAAAAATGATTGGTTTGAAGGCATGCAGGATGAAATCAATGCAATGCATGTTAACAAAACATGGAGTCTGGTATCTTTGCCTGTAGGGCGCAAAGCCATCACCTGTAAATGGGTGTACAAGGTGAAAACAAATCACCAGGGGCAGGTGGAAAGGTACAGAGCGAGACGCGTGGCAAGGGGGTTTGCACAAAAACATGGGATAGATTATGATTCCGTGTTTGCACCAACAACAAGGTATGCAACTGTCAGATTGTTGTTGAAATTGGCAGCACAAAGAAAAATGATGGCATTTCATTTTGATGTAAAAACTGCTTTCCTATATGGTGAATTACAAGAGGAAATCTACATGATGCAACCAAAAGGTTTTGTAGAAAATCCCAGTCCTGTATGTCGTCTGCACAAGTCCATATATGGGTTAAAGCAAGCAGCTAGGTGCTGGAACCAAAAACTAGACAGAGTTTTGATTAGTTTGGGATTCAAACAAAGCAAGGCTGATCACTGTCTGTACACAAATTACACAGAACCAGGACATTGGGTGTATTTGTTAGTCTTTGTTGATGATATATTGCTGGTAACTGAATCAGTAAGTCAGAAAGACAAAATTGCAAAAGAATTGCAAGCACACTTTGAACAGAAAGATCTAGGTTTGGTACAACACTATCTTGGAATGCAATTATCCCAGGATGAGAAAGGTTCTTTCATGGTTGAACAAAGTGGAAAAATTCAGAAATTGCTGGAAGTTCATGGATTGGAGAATTGTAACCCAGTTACCACTCCAATGACTCTTGAATATCAGAAACACACAGATAACACTGAATTTGAGGATATTGGAAAATATCAAAGTGTTATTGGAAGCCTGCTATATTTGGCAAATGTGAGTAGGCCAGACATCAGCAATGCTGTAAACATACTTAGCAGGAAAACGCAAAATCCTTCTATGTATGATTGGCTAGCTGTGAAACGTGTGTTAAGGTATTTAAAAGGTTCCATGAATTGCAAACTGAAATTGTCATCACACACAGAGGGAGGTTTTTGTGTGTACACTGATGCTGATTGGGGGTCTGCAACAGATAGGAAGTCCACAAGTGGGACTGTAATTTTGTATGATAACAGTTTGATTGACTGGTACACACGTAAGCAATCTTGTGTGGCTGTATCTAGTGCAGAATCTGAATTCATCAGTTTATCTCAAGCATGCAATGAGATTGAATGGTTCAAACAACTGTTTGCTGATATGCACATACCAGTAGACAAGGCTGTTACAGTTTTTGAGGACAACCAAGCTTGCATAAGCATGGCTCTCAATGAAAAATGTAAGCCAAGAACCAAACACATTGATGTTCGTTACTCTCATGTAAAGGACTGTGTGCAAAAAGGGTGGGTAACACTCAAATACTGTGCAACAGGGAAAATGGTGGCAGATCTTTTCACAAAACCATTGCCTGTAGTAAGACACAGGAAACTGATGACGGCGCTAGGCCTCATTGAGTAAATGTAAACAAGATGTACTACAGCATGTGGGGGGATGTTGTGATATGTATCACATTCACAAGCTGGAGCACATTGTTTACACATGGAAGGGACAGAATGGCGGGTAAACAGGTTTATTATGTCTCTCTAGAATCTCGTGTTTTCGCAGGGGTTACTAAAGTGTGAGAACAGTATGAGCTAGTCACATGGTTTGTATGTTCTGGTGACGTACTGACTTGTTTTTCTGTCTGAAGCCATTTTAGAGAGGAGCAGGACTGTTCTCTCTCTTCACTCTTTTCTTCTGACTATTGCTTGCTGGACTTATGCAACAATGTAGCGTCTTTGCTGAGGTGGGGTAAAGCTCAACTTGCTCCACTGGAATAAATGCTTGCTATGCATTGTACTCTGCACATGGACTGTAACTAGGAAATGTATACTCTGTAGAATATTACTTTGCTATGTAAATAAACAGGTAGAATAGACCTGTGGAGTTACAGAGTTTTTTCCTTGCTATCTGCAAATGGGGGAGCTGGCTGCTGAAGTCGGATTACAGGCTGGAAAGCTGGCTGGCTGATTGCAACCGAAACGCTGCACGCTGCGCAGAGAGAGGGGGAGAAAGATCTGGATTTCTGTGTGTGGATAAATGGGCCTCTACACACGAACAGGATTTTTAATCTCCCATCTCGCACACACGGGGCTCTGCTGTCACTCACGCGCCATCAAATACAAATAGGAGGTGTTAGCCTAAAGGGATTAACAGGGAATCATGCTACAGGCTATGACAATATTCAGAGTAATGATGAGATTATGGATTAAGGAAAAGCAGGAGATAGAGAGGAGGAAATATTGGAAAGAATATGGTTAATATACATATTTACAGGAAGAAATGTCTAACTAGGGGAAAACACAATAGAACAATAGAGGGATTAGTGTAGGACAGGCTACTCACTCCCCTCTCCATAGGCCAAACAGGGAGGGGAAAGGGTATAAGAATTGAGGGTTTTAGAATGGAAGGTAGCTCACAGCTCACCTTAACCCACATGGCAACTGCTGTCAGAATTGGCATCGCTAGATGAACAATACGGACAGGTACAGTATATGCCTTTGGGGTATTTCTCTCTCTTTGTAGCACAGAGCTCTAGTCTCCAATCTTACTGCTATCCCACAGGCTATTAGGTGAAGGTCTCCCATCTCTTAGAGTTATAGGGTATGAGTGTGAATGGTGAATTGTTGCCTTGCCATGAATGCCTGTATCTTGACCATAAGAGACTATATTAAGGAATCTGTATCTGTTCTAGCTTTCATGTAATAAAAGTATTCTTGTATTTTCTAATTGTGTCTATCTGTTTTAGTATAGAGATAAGTAGGGAACCTACACTCACAAGCAATGCATGTTAGACTCCAGCAAAAGATCCTAGCACCTCTCATGGTAGCATGGGGGAAAAGCAACTAGTTATTAGGGGTGCCAACTTCGATTCTATCAAATTGTAACAATATCATGGTCAATGGTATCACTGAGAGATCAAGCAGGATCAACAGAGTTGCACTCCCTCTGTCTCTCTCCTGCAAGAGGTCATCCAATAGGATGACTAAAGCCAATTCAGTTCTAAAATGAGGCCTGAACCCAGACTGGAATGGGTGGAAATAATCGGTATCTTCCAGTAAAGTCTACAATTGCCCAGCCACCACCCTTTCAAGTACCTTGCCCAGAAAAGGGGTATTGGTGACTGAGCGGTAGTTGGTATAAACCTCTGGATCCAGGGAGGGCTATTTTAGCTGTGGATGCACCACCGCCTCCTTCAAGGTGGTGGACACACTCCATCAAGCAAAGATGCAATCACCACTCCCTGGATCCACTCTGCCAAGCCTTCCTGGCTAGATCAAATAAGCCAGGATGGGCAAGGGTTGAGAGAGCAGGTTATAGTCTGAATAGCCACAAGAGTCTTGTCTGCATCCTTAGGCCACAAAACCTGAAACTGATCCCATACAGCTGAACCAGATGGAGCACTGGACACCTCACCAGATACTGTACTACAAGCAGTGTTCAAGTCAGCATGCAGTGCCTCACAAAATTATCACAGGCCTCCAAGGGCTCCAACATAGGATTTACTGGGGAAGATGGCAACAAGCACTGGAAAAGCTCTTTTGGATTGCTATTTGAGGATGCAATGGAGGCCGCAAAGTAGGCCTTCTTTGCTGCCCTTCACTACTGCACAATAGGCTCGATTAAGCGCTCTCACACATGTCCAGTTGGCCTCACAATGAGTCTTACGGCACTTACATTCTAGCCACCTCACAGCCTGTTTCATTGCCTAGAACTCACCAGAGAGCAGCTTGGGCTCCACAGTGCAGGAGAGGGCTCTCGGGAGTGATCGTGTCAACAGCCCATCGTGTCTCGCCATTCTATAGTGAGACTAGAGCCTCAACAGGATTGCTGGCTCTGGCTACTGGAAATTCCTCCAGCTCATTCCGGAATCCATCGGATTTCATAAGATGCAGGGAGCAGATGGGTCTCCCACCCCTGCAGGGGAAGACTGGCCCCATCAGCCCAAATTTCACCAGATAGTGGTCTGACCATTACAGTGGGGTAACCTCAATTTCACCAATATTCAGACCACCCCCTCATGTCCGGAGGCAAAGACTAAGTTGAGGGTATACTCTGCCCCATGTGTTGGCCTGATGATAAATTGAGACAGCTCCATAGTTCATGCCATGAAGTCCTAAGCCAGCCATGTCAAGTCCACCTCAACATGAATGCTGAATACTCCCAGGACCAAAGTCCTGGGGCTCTCCAACACCTTGCTTGAGACTACCTAACCCAGCTCGGTCAGGGAGACTGTTGGGTAGCAGGGTGGGTGGTACAGCAATATTTGTAAAGTAAACAAATGTTACAAAGACACCATAATCATGTGTCTTAGTGCTGCCCATGGACTTCTAACTGCTTGGAGTATGGAGAGCATTAGGGGTGTGTTTCAGATTTGGCCAAATCCCCAAATTAGCTGACTCAGACAGATCTGGGAGATGTCCAAATGGAACTGGGACTCCTCTGAAGCGGAATGGATTTGAATCTGAACACTCACAAAGGTTTGGGTTTCAGAGTAACACAGAGACACAGACCATGTGTCTCCCAAAATTGATACATTTCTCCCAAGATCTCCATATAAGGAAAGCACCAGGGTGGAGAGAGGGAGAGGAGGCAGGAGTGGGTGTAGTTTTGGGACTGGCAGCTCTAGCTTCTAATCATAGTGAATGGTTTTACCAGTGCTCTCCAATCCCACTGTTTTTGGGGAAGGATGTTGAAGTAATATATTGCAGGACTGATCCAGTGTTCAGTGCTCTTTGCTAGTTCTCTCCCAGGAGCAGGGACATTAGAAGGAAGCCTCTGTAAAAGAGGTTTGGTGGAGTCAGCGGGATCTGGGAGAATTTGGCATTGGGAGCTTGCTTGTAAATCCATCTGCCACTGTATGCTCTACATCTATCATCCACCCCTGTCCCATTGCACTTTCTGGGATGAGTGACAACTGAGCAGGAAAAAATGTCTTAAATTGTTTTTCATTCATCATAACTCTCTAACTCCTGCACCTATCCTGAAATTTTGCAGGTTTCTTGCCTAAGGACACCTCTATGATGTATGCCATAATTAAGCTGGCATATTCATAGATTTCATAGATCATAGAGTTGGAAGGAGCCTACAAGGCTATCGAGTCCAACCCCCTGCTCAATGCAGGAAACTGGAGGAGGGGTCTCCCATCCAAGAAATAACCAGGCTTGACCCTGCTTAGCTTTCCAAGCTCAGACAAGCTGAGCCAGCGTAAGCCACATGAGTGCTATGATCTCCCAAAGTGACATTAGTTTAATAATAATAAAAAAGTAGTACCAAGAGACTTCAAGATTTCTCCTAACATAGTCCCTAAAAATTACAGTGCAAGCCTATGCACATCTACTCAGAAGTAAGCCCTACTGAGTACAATAAGACTTACAGTAATACCTTGGATTGCAAGTAACTTGGTTTGAGAGCGTTTTGCAAGACAAGCAAATTTTTAAATATTTATTATTATTTTTTTACTTGATATACAAGCGACGTCTTGCAATACAATTACTGTAGTACAGCTTAAATGAAAAATCTCTGTACAATTTTTTTTGCCGGAATTTCGTTTTGGTATAGGAGTGTTTTGGATTACAAGCACATTTCTGGAACGAACGAATTATGCTCTCAATCCAAGGCATGACTGTACTCCTAGGTAAGTGTGCATAGGATTGCAGCCAGAGGGAGCAATCCTATGGTCCTTAGACATTGTCTGAGAAGCCATAGGATACTGGGGATTCCCCCCTCTGAGACTGGCAATCCAACCACCCTTTCCCTCCCGCCTGAAGCTGGTGTGGAAAGAACTGCATCAGCTGCCCTCCGAGGTTGGAAAAGTGACCTCGGAGAGGTGAAAACCAGGCATTTTGGTGGGTGGGGAGGAAACTAGAAAGGCCAGGATACAAGCTATCCTGAGGCCTCTCCAGCTTCCTTCCCTCCTGCTTTGAAGTGCTGTTGGTAGATGGATAAAAAAGCCCGTCTAGCAAAAAATGCAGAGGAGGAGGACAGGGAGATGAAGATCACCTCCACCACTCTTCCCGCCATACATTGGATGATCACAAGCCTCCAAGTGATCATCAAGGGCACAATGAATAGGACTGCAACCCTTAGTTACTTTTTTCTTTTGCCCAAATTCAGGCTGCTTCCTTCTTTATCAGGTTTCTTGGCCCACACTTATACTGGGCAAACCAGTTCAACAGCTGATTTCCTTCCTGCAGGGGAGTGTGACTGGTCATACAAACGGCTGAGGATATCTGCTGCCTTAATCAGCATTCATTGGAATTGGCTATTGTGGAGAAAGCCTGACACGAGTATGCATGCACACACGCGCACACACACACACACACACACACACACACACAGTCTCCGTCCAAGGGAGGGGGCGAGGAGGGGGGATTGAGCTAAGGGGAAACAGCCAGACAGACCGGCATCCCCAACAATGGAGAGTCTCGGTGGAATTCCACAAAACCCAAGGAAGGACCATCAAGAACCATCAAACTATCAGGGCAGTCTCAAAGAGCTGTAAAGTACCCAGTACGTCACCTTCTTCCCGGGCAGTAATAAGCCCACCTGATACGAAGGGGCAGGCATAAGCCCCCACCTGACCTGGAGGGTGGGGAGAGCGGGAACTCAGGGGTAGAAAACCCCTCTCCCTTCCGGTAAGGGGTCGTTGGGAACACAGGGTGCTTTGGAACAAGATTCATCCTCCAAGCGGCGGCTGGAGTAAGCTGTTCTCATCCCCGGATCGGCCGACCCGGAGCCAGGCTGAAATTGACTAGCGTAAAGTCTTTAGTCTAAGGTAACTGACTAATCCCAATGCGCTAGCCTGGGAGCCTGTTTCATTGACAAACGTAGAGGTCACCTCAGGTTGTGTTGACAGTATAGTATTCCTAGAAAGCTGTTAGTTCCGCTCCGTATCTTGTGTAAATAAATAAAGCCTTATTTGGTCATTTAAAGGGCTCTAGTTTCCTCTTGTGTACGCGAACCTCCAAGGCGGTTTCACTTGCTTGTACGGGCTGTAACTCAGTGCCGGTTAACCCGTTAAGCGCTGAACTCACGCAAAGGATCCGGGTGCTGATCCTTCACAGCTATGCTCCTCAAACAGACCCTTGAAAAAAGTTTATGCATGTAGGACCCATTAAGACAGAAAGGGTTTGGATGCTTATAGGGTGCTTCCAGACTAGCTTTTATTGGGCAATCCTGTTACTTCATTCATGGAATGCTTTGGGGATGTCCAGATGTCACCCAAAACTGGCCCTCCCAGGAGGTGCGGTGAATCATAGAAGAGTAGAGTTGGAAGGGGCCTACAAGGCCATCGAGTCCAACCCCCTGCTCAATGCAGGAATCCAGGTCAAAGTATCCCTGACAGATGGCTGTCCAGCTGCACCTTGAATGCCTCCAGAGTGGGAGAGCCCACCACCTCCCTAGGTAGTTGGTTCCATTGTCTTATTGCTCTGACAGTCAGGATTTCCCCCCTGATGTTTAGGTGGAATCTGGGTTCCTGCAACTTGAGCCCATTATTCCGTGTCCTGCAAACTGGGGTGATCGAGAAGAGATCCTGGCCCTCCTCTGTGTGACAACCCTTTAAGTACTGGAAGAGTGCTATCATATCTCCCCTCAGTCTCCTCTTCTGAAGGCTAAACATGCCCAGTTCTTTCAGTCTCTCCTCATAGGGCCTTGTTTCCAGTCCCTTTATCATCCTTGTTGCCCTCCTCTGAACCCCCTCCAGTTTGTCTACATCCTTCTTAATGTGTAGTGCCCAGAACTGGACGCAGTACTCAAGATGAGGCCTAACCAGTGCTGAGTAAAGGAGAATTATCACCTCATGCGATTTGGAAGCTATACTTCTATTAATGCAGCCCAAAATAGCATTTGCCTTCTTTGCAGCCACATCGCGTTGCTGGCTCATATTCAGTTTGTGATCTACCACAATTCCAAGATCCTTCTCACTGGTAGTATTGTTGAGCCAAGTGGCCCCCATTCTGTAACTGTGCTTTTGGTTTCCTTTCCCTAGATGCAGCACTTGGCATTTATCCCTATTAAATTTCATTCTGTTGTTTTCGGCCCAGCGCTCCAGCCTATTGAGATCACTTTGAATTTTATTTCTGTCTTCCAGAGTATTAGCTGTTCCACCCAACTTTGTGTCATCCTCACGGGTGCTCTAGAGAACCATGCCAGCTGTTCTTCCGTCATGGCATTTGCCACAGCTGGGCTCTCCAGAGCAGCTGCCCACCAGAAGAACTGCACACTGCCTTTCAATTGGTAGCGCTAGGAGCTGTTTGTCTGGAAGGCTATGATGTGCCATGCCAACTAGTTGTTTGGTGATAGGTTCCAGGGGAAAGATACCTTGAAGCAGAACTCTGGCTCCTTTTATGTACGTTAAATTCCCAAAATATCAACCTCCTCTCCAATTCCTGCCAGTAGCCTTGCTAAACCAAACCCGAGAAAAAAAAGGGGCTACCGTGGTATTTAGACACAATCCACAGCCAGTCTTTAAAATAAGGCGCCTCTAAGTAGAGGTAGCCCTACTTTTGTAGCCGATTTGAATTTGAGAGAGGATAGGCGGTGCACTGCGGAGGCTTTGCCTATTAGGAGAAAGAGACTTCATTGTGTTGGAAAGGAAAGGAAAGAAGTACAGTAATACCTTGGATTGAGAGCATAATTTGTTCCGGAAATGTGCTTGTAATCCAAAAGACTCTTATATCAAAGCGAGTCTCTGGCGGGCGTGAGCGGGGCCGATTTTGGCCCGCTACGCCCGCTCGAGGTTATCAAGTCAAAATTTTAAAATTTGTTTTGCTTGTCTTGCAAAACGCTCTCAGACCAAGTTACTTGCAATCCAAGGTATTACTGTAAAGACTGCAGAAACCTTTCCTCATCATGTTTCCTCCCCGCCCCCGCCCCCCCCACCTCTTAGCACACATTCTCTCCCTCTCTCTCTCTTCGCTTCTACAGCCACGACAGCCCAAGGCAAAGGCTGGGCTGGGCAGGGCAGCAGGAACCCCGCTGGCAAGAAGACGCCATCTCCGGCGTCGACGCGTCCTCCCGAGCAAGGAACCTTAGCGTTGGGAGCCGTGGGCCCGTGCGGAGCAGTCGCCGCGGAACAACCAGGCTGTGCTTTGGTTCGCTCACACAAGTGGGCGGGGAAGAGAGAGGGGGGGGGAATCCTGGAGAGCAGGACGGACCCACGCGCGCCGTCCGTCCTTGCGAGTACGCGGATGGGGCGGCAGGTGGCGCTGCAGGGGTCAGTGTCCGGCGGCCAATGGAAAAGGAAGGAGGAGGCGGAGCTTGCTTAGAGAGCCAGCCAGCCAGCCAGCGTCGGCTCAAGTTGGTTCGCGCGCCGCGACGGCGGCACAGAGAGGCAGAGCCGGGAAGTAGCAGCTGCAGCGGCGGCGGCGGAGGAGTGAGCGGCTGCTCCGCCTGGGCGACGTTGGCCTCTGCAGTCCCCGGCTTGGCTGGCTGGGCAGGGAAGAAGCCCGCGGCGGGGCAGGTAGGAGCTGCAGTCGCTACCTCTCTCTCTCTCTCTCTCTCTCTCCGCCTCGCTCAGGGAGTCCTGAGCTCCTTTCGCTCTTCGGAGAGAGTAAGGGGGTCTGTTTGCCCAGCGGGCAGCCCTCGCACCCCGCTTCTCCTCAGGGTCCCTTGCTTCGCCCCTCGGCCTTCCCCTTCGATCTCCTCTCCGCTACAGCCGAGGCGGGACAGCCCTGCTTTGCTTGCGCCGCCCGCCTCAACCCAGCGCACACGCCGCCACTCCGCTCCGGCGTGGCGGCAGCGCCTTTTCTTATTCTCACGCTGCTGTAGACAAGCCGCCCGCGGGTCTCCCGTGCGCGCTGGCGGCTCATTGCGCTTCGTCTCTCCTAAATAGATCAGGTGTATGTGTGTGAGAGAGGGGGGAGTAACCCCGTTTTCTCTCTTTCTAACGAGGACCCCCCCCCCCATTGCCTTCCTATTTTCCCCGCTCCACCCGGCCGCAATTTCTTCCCCACTTCTTTTCCATCCCTGCTCTCGTTTTCGATCTCTTTCCACAGGTATCACGGTTTAGGTTGGGGATGAGAAGAATGCGAAAAGAGCTATAGCAACATTTTTCTCTCACCCCGTTCTGAATATATTCACTTCTGAATATATATTTTTTCTGTATTTCAGCCCGATCGATGGGGATCCGGGGCAGCTTAGATCTGGAAAGTCTCTCCTCCTTTTGTGCCTGCCTATCCCATATTGCCCTAATAAGATATCATGTAAAAGTCTTTGCTTTCTCTCGATCTCTTTCCAGTTTTGAACTCTTCTGCTATCCTTCGTGTTAATACGTGGGGTGGACACCCATTTCTGTAATGGTATCCAGAGGTGTTTGCTCTCGTTTCCAGTTCAGCATTCAGTTGTTTTGTCCTATAATGGTGTGACCCTGATGATAGTGTGAGTTTCTTGGTAATAGTATCCTCATTTTGCTGATAGTGGACTTCGAATCTATCCAGGAGGGAGCATTGGTTGTGAGACCTTAAATAGGACAAGCTCTTTCATATCTTTTATAATACAGTACACTTCCATAACTCTGCTTAGCTATGCAGTGCTTATATTTGCTATTTGCCAGTCTATTTGCTTCTTACACCTGGGTGATTGCCTTTCTCTGTTCTCCCAATCTGGCAGTGTGTGAGCAATTCCTATGACCATCTGGTGCACATCTTTGCTTTGTGTAAAGAGAGGGAGGCGATCTGGTAGGGGAGTTTTTGAAGAATGATCGAGGTTTCTGCTGCCCATACTTTGTCAGTCTGATATGATAGCTGGGGAATAGTACGGTATATTGGGGCAGTTTTGTAATCTAGTGCCCCGCTTCCTCCCAGCTGAATGTAATACATTTTTTTTCTTTGCCTGGGGGTCCAGTACCAATCGATTAAAACTTTATTCTTGAATCATCCCAAGATATACTTATGCCATGATTGCTATATATTACCAGTTACACCTCTATATATCCCAAATTGACTTTGGTGTGCAAAAGCTTTTACAGGTGTTTACAGTTGAGTTCTTCTGTATTTCGTTTAAAATGAAGTTATGCAGTTTAACTTTACTGTGTTGATCTCCTTAGAAAAGAGACTGAATGATATTGCATGTGCCTTTGTCTAGCCAAACACCTACGGTACTTTGAGACTAATGCCTTACTTCACATTTCAAAATATTTATTAGTCTTCTGCGGAAGAAATCAATGGACTAAGTGGATGTAATAATGAAGGACTACAAAAAGTATTGCTGTTGATAAATATTGTGCTGATAGTATGAGTAGGGGCATTCCACACTTTAATGCTGATTAAGGTGGTAGAATTCTGGACTGTGCCTCTTCGGGTCGATGTGTTTATATTTTGAATGTGCCCCCATATAAAAAGCTTCCAGCATATAGTACGCTTGCACAGCTATGCTATGCCTCTTTTGATGTTTTATGTACAGGGAGTTCTGTGGGTTAGTATTCAGAAATGCAATTTTTCCACTTCTAATCTGAAGTGGTACATATACTCAAAAATTCTGCTACCTCATGCTTGTCTTGTCTTCACATGTAGCAGGAAGTAGTACAATGGGCTGCAGCACTTGAAAGCTCCCTGCAAATAGAAAAGCAGCACAGGAAGAAAAGGTCTTCTGCTTGATGTGCTAATTTTCTATTTGTAGGTAATAATACTTGAAAGTATTACTTTAAAACATTAAAAATGGTATCATGCACCTGTAGCATGAAGTGGTACAATTTCCTGCCTCATTCCACTGCAGACCCAAAAACATCACTAGCACTTATGTCCTATGTTGACATTTATAAAAAGAGGATTAGAGAAGGCAGAATTTCTAGTGGGAGGGTGTGAGTGGGATGACAAGCAAAAGCTTGTTAGTTTTAACCTCCTTTCAAAACAGGTGACTGGAACTACTAGCACAGAGCATCAGATCACACCTATACCGTATCTGAATGGTTCAATGTGGCCGTCTAATTATTTTGTGTGCAGTGTGATACTGTTCTAATTTTATAATGCAGAACATTTATACAGATATACAACCATGGCCCTTGTTGGATTACTAGACTAACTGGGTTGTGTAAGAGGATTTGGTACTCATAGTACATTAAAGGATAATTGCATCAGAGCAGCAGCAAGACCCTATTCAGAACTTATAGTTACCATGTAGGGCAGTGCATCAGCAGCAAACTGAGCCACGCCTCAGATGCCTTGAGAAGCCCCCCCCCCCCCCATATCTGCTTGTACCACAAGAATATCTGCAAGGAGGGTGCCTTTACATGTACCGCTGTACACAAAAGGCTTTCACATGACCTGAAATCCTGTGCAATCAGGGTTCTGGGTCACATGGGAACCATAGCATGTACAGCTGTATGCGTGAAAACTGTCTCCACAGACATTCACGCTGTATGCATCGACACCAGGGGAAAGGGCTAGTAAGTATGTACATCATGTATGTACTTGGCATGGCTGTGCTCACACGTTGCTCTACATGGGAGATATAACTTATAAGAACATCGGAAGAGCCATGCTGGATCAGACCAAGGGGCCATCTAGTCCAGCATTCCATTCACACAGTGGCCAACCAGCTGCCCATGGGAAGCCCACAAGGAGGACATCAGTGCAGTAGCACTGCCCTGCGCATGTTCCCCATCAACTGGTGTACATGGCATATTGCCTCCAATACTGGAGGCAGCATATAGCCATCATGATTTGTAGCCACTGATAGCCTTTTCCTCCATGCATTTGTCTAATCTGCTTTTAAAGCCATCCATATTGGTGGTCATCACTACATCTTGTGATAGTATATTTCGTAGTTTAACTATGTGCTGTGTGAAGAAGTACTTCTTTTATCTGTCTAATCAGCTTCATGGAATGACTCTAGGTTCTAGTATGAAAGAGGGAGAAAAATATCTCCCTATCCACTTTCTCCACACCATACATAATTTTGTACACCTCTATCATGCCTCCTCTTACTCACCTTTTTTCTAAGCCAAACGGCCCCAAATGTTGCAACATTTCATTATAGGGGAGTTGCTGCAGCCCCTTGATTATTTGCACCTTTTCTGCACCTTTTCCAACTCTACAATATATGCAGCGACGAAAACTGTGTACAGTATTCCAAGTGTGGTTGTCCAATAGATTTGTATAAGGTCACTATGATATTGGCAGTTTTAGTTTCTGTTTCTTTCCTAATTGCCTAACATGGAATTTGCCTTTTTCACAGCAGATGCACACTGGGTTGACATTTTCATTGAGCTGTCTACTACTTTCGTGTAAACTTATTTAGGTTTGGATAACAGGATGGTTGTTTGAATGTATTGTAATCAGCCAGATGGGCGATTAACAAATGTAATAAAATAAATAAATAAAATTGTAATAGTTGTTTAGCTGTAGTGTTTTCCTACTTTACAGCCTCTGAAAATATTTGCTTCTTTGATTTTGGCCTGTCTCATTATAAATACTAAATTTAGCCAAAGATAGACTGAGCACCCCCACCCTTTTAATATTTCCAGCGAGTATATTAATGTGAACTGTTATACCATATAATCATTTCTGTTCTAAAACAGAATTAGCTCACAGTACTGTTCTCTAGTCACTGCATGATTAAAATTATTTTCTAAAATTGCTTTTGTTTCTAGTTATTTAGCACTCGAAGAAGTAGAAATAGGCAGAGCAAAAATCTCCCCAAAGGAATAGAGTGATGCGACCTTTTCTTTTAACTTCTATGCCCCTCTCCTTCACAAATAAAATTACTTTGAATCTCGGCTCATTCACATCCACCAGATTCATTATCTTGTTAGCCCTGCTCTTTATTATTTTTAAATTGTATTTATTTAGAATATTTACTACTGTTCAGCAAAAATTTCTCAGAGCAGTTTATACGATACAATACACAAATGTTGAATAAAGTTATTTACGTTCTCAGCAGTGGCAGTTTCCACCCTAGAACAGAGGTCTAGATCCCTACACTCTATGTCTAATGTATCCTTAGGTTGTGGCTGTCTTGGCCTTGGCAATGGGGCAAACGAAAACCTCTCTCCAAAAGCACATCCCCAGCCCGAGACCAAATCTGAGAGTGATCACAGTGTCCAGGTCAGGAGGTTAGGGCTGCTTCTGCCACACACACACTTCTTCCCATAGGCAGCTGGCTTGATGGTATTACCATTAACAAATGGCTTTGATATAAATAATTTTGGTATTTCTGTTGTGGTGCCAATACTGGATGCCTTTATGTTCTTGTAGAACCTATTAATTATGATTGTGGTGGATTTTGTCAGTAATTCCTGTGGAGGGGGGGAAAAGCATACATGGTTTTTCATAGCTTGCAGTGGTGTAATTAGGTTAGAGGAGGGCAGACTTCAGGCTGCTGGGATCTGCTTTAAGTTTTTTACTAGAACAGGATTGGGGAACATATTTTTATCTGAGAGCCACATGTTGCACTAGGAAGGGATGTTGGGGGCTTCGTGTTGGCAGTGGGTAGGGCCACAACCACTCCCACTTTCCCTTCCACCACACACATTCAATTTAATCCCTCTCCTGTTCACACACACACACACACACACATCCAGGAAGCCAGCACCCTGCAGCCCTGGAGACATGGGTTTTGAAAGGGGACATTGTGAGGGATTGAGGCCTACACAGGCTTCAGTTTGTTGAAGCCTGAAGGCCCAAACACTTCCCTAAAGTAGTGAAGCCTGAAGGCCCAAACACTTGGATGGGAGGGGGAGTTTGAGAGTTTTAAGTTACCCAATAGAAGTTAAGAATTAGATATCCTATTCAAGGTCACATGATTATAACCTTCCATTCCTGGGAAGGCTATATATGTGGGGTGTGCTCAGCTAGCAGTCAGTGTGTGCTGGGAGAGAGCTGGAAGCAGCAGCACAGAAGCAGCAGAGAGAGAGAAAGAGAAACTGGCTGCATAGGATATAGGTAGTCTGAAGTTATACTAGAGAATATTGAATTGTTTGTTTTATTTTATCATACTTGCTTTTGGATTATAACCACTCTATTAAGTAAAAACCCTAATATTATAAGTAAAGTGCTGTTGTTTACCCTGGAGTTTGGAGTGACTTATTCACCACGTCTACAGCCTACACTCATGCTATTAGAAGCTGTAAAAGGACTTGATCTCCTGGAACGGGAGGGGCTTTGAGGAGAGGCATAGATCTCCCAAAGGAAGGTTAAGGGGTCCCTGCAGTAGCGGAACCTTGACAGACATGCCTCGAGGAGCAGCCTCAGAGGCTGGGTTAGGCCTGCAGACTGGAATTTCCCCATGGCTGTGCTCAAACATCAAGGTCCACCAACTGGAGACAGGTGCAAAATACTGGCCCAGGGAAGACATACTCCTAGTGGAATTAATAAACAAGGTTGCCTCTAAGTACGTACATGGCTCAGCTCAGTAACTTGTTTTCTGTATCAGAACTGAGATTGTAGTCCTTTCACACAAAAATCAACTCCTGGTCCTTCACCCCAACCTTCCTTTATTTAAGCAGCCTAATTTACAGTGGGAAGTGAAAGGCTTTTTGTTGCTGGTCTTAAACAACTGGGAAGCAGAAATACTTGCAGATCTACTGCAAATCACCTAGAGATCTATCGGTTGATCCTGATCTACCTTTTGCCTGCCCCCGAATTAGGTTGTCTCATCTTAATCAAAATGTGTATGCTTTATATATACAAGGACTCTCCAACCTTGGGTCCCCAGATGTTGCTGGCCTACAGCTCCCAGCATACCCAGCCAGCATGGCTAATGGCAAGGGATTCTGGGAGCTGTAGTCCAGCAACATCTGGGGACCCAAGGTTGGAGAGTCCTGATATATATACTGTATACTTCAGATGCAAGATGTTGAATATCGCTCTTAAACTACAAAATATTTCTCTTCTAGTCAATCACATGGTAACTTAAATAAAGTTGTTATGTAGAAAGTAACTTAAAGTATGTATTTGGCTGTTATGAATATTTCTCATTTTGTATCTCATTTTTTTTTCACTTAAAAGTATGTAAAAGGCTTACTATAAAATATAAATATTGAAGTAGTGGACAAAATTAGATAACTTGGGAGGGATCCCATGGTTCCTAGACATCGTCTCAGTTTTGAAAAGAAGAATCTTACCAGTTGATAATATAAAGGAATGAGATTACCACAACATATGTTGGTCTTATTAATTATGCTTGTCTAGGAAATCAAGCCATGCAGAGTTTTATCAGTATTTTGATAATGTAAATTGCCCATTGTCTGTAGTGTTGTGCTTTCTTGTTGACATTCTTCTCTGCCACTTGTGTGGAATATTGACCTTTAGTCTCTGCTAATGATTGTGTAATGATGATAAACTAACCAAATACTGCGTCACCTTGCAGTTCATTGTGCTGTCACTGCTTGCCCCTGCATCTGCTGCTGTCTTTGTGTTGGGTTGTTTTCCATCTTCATAAGATACCCGCTTTATCTTGAATTTCTGACAAGTTATCCAAATAGCTTTCATCCTGCTTTTAGGTCTAGAATTACTCTTTTTTTGGTGGAAGTACATAAATGGAACATTTGTTTCAAATTGAAGAGTTTAAAGGGTGAGTGTGCTTATGTTCAGCCACAGTGAATATTCCCCAAGTATTCAATACATGGGCAGTTGAGCAAGTATTGCCTTGTCCTTTTAGCAATTGCTGCTGCGGTGCTGCCACAGTCTTGTCCCTGCTTCTCAGTGGAGCATATATAGTAGCTTCATTTTAGATACAGTACAGCTGTTTCCTAAAGAAATTTGCTCATCAAGTGTGGAGAAAAGTTACTAATGGAATGTCTGAATATATCATGTGCTAGGGAAACCTGTGCTCTGTCTTGCCATGACAACAGTTGACAAGTAGCAATTTTGTTCATGCTCGCTAGTAACTGATCAGGGGTGCCCTCCCCCCCTGAATTTCTTATGGCTTGTATGTGCTTAAATATGTTTTCTTTTTAAGTGGGGGGCGGGGGGCAGTATCAAGCCATTTCATTTGTAGCAAAGATTTTTGAACATGAAAGAACACTATGAAGAAAAATACACAAATCCCAGTCAACATATTATAATGAGACACATAAGATGGGAATTTTTTTCATGAGCAACCCTCAAAAAAATACTTGCTGTCCCTGAGTGACAGTTTGAAATTGACAGAGCTGGTGCAGGACTGTGGAATGCAACCTGCCTTTAAAAATATAACACCCCCCCTCACACATGTCACACAAAGGCAGGCTGCACTCTGCAGTCCTGCACTAGCTCTGCTCACGTGGTCTTGCGTAAAATGGTCAAGACAGCTGCTACCTGAATGAGCATTTGCTGATTTTGGAGGAAGTAAGGAAGAGAATTCTGTCTTGACCAGTTTGAATTTGGGCTTTTTCCAGCTTTGTGCTTCTGCAAGCTAAATTAGTATAAGCATAGCATGTTCCCATATGAGTATCATCAGTGTTCACATAATTCCTAATACAATTCTTGTAATATGGTAGCATCACTTGGCTAACTCCACATATTATAGTGGCTTGCATAGCCAGTTCACATTTTTATAATTTCCCCTGGCTGTCTTTGTAGGCTACGAAAGATTCCAGGTTTTGGCTTATCAGCATTGACTGCCGAGAGTGGCAAGTAATTTTTTTGAAATGAAGGTAAGTGTGTGTGAAGGTTCTAGAGCAGCGGTCCTCAAGCTTTTTGGGACCAGGGACCGGGTCCCGTGGAATAAATTTTTCCACGAACCGGGGGGGCGTGTTGCCCACCGCTCACCTGCTGTGCGGCCCAGGCGGCAGCACCGCAGAGCCAGGAAGTGACGCGATGGGAGACCCGTTGCGTCACTTCCGGCTTTACTAAAATGCTCATTGGGGAGGCAAGGAGAGGGACGAGTGGCGGCGGCGGGGAGTGCTCGCTGGAGCTCGTGAGCACCCCGAGAGCCAGGACAGGGTGCTTGCGGCACGTCCCGGCTGGCGGCTTGCGGCACGTCCCGACTGGCGGCTTGCAGCGCGTCCGGCTGCAGCGCTGCTGTGCCAAGCACCCCATCCTGGCTCTTGGAGTGCTCACAAGCTCCGGTGAGCACCCCCCCGCCGCTAGTCCCTCTGCTTGCCTCCCCGACAAACATTTTTGTAAAACCGGGCAGTGTGGCGGCCGGGCGGTGCGGTGGCGCAGCAGCTGGGCGCCACGCGGCCCGGTTCTTAAGAGGCCACGGACCGGTACTGGTCCACGGCCCGGGGGTTGGGGACCCCTGTTCTAGAGTATTCTCCCTGTCTGCTTTTTTCATAGCCTTGTATTGCAGACCATACATACAATGTATGAACAAAAAACAAAACTGCTATGGGTCCTTATAAACTAACCAAAGAGTGAAACGCACCCTGATTATTTCAGCAAGCTATCACCGTGTGATATGCAAATTATTATGGAGAGCTTCAGCTATTGAGTAGTATGGAAATGTAATAAATAAATTAACAGTGTGTTGTAAGTCTACTTACAGAATTTATCTCCTAGCTTTTATTTGACATGATAGAAAACTAACTTTGCATTAAATAATTTTTCATTAAAATACTTTGAAAGACCATTTATTTAACTATTACTTAAAATATTTTTATACTGCCTGTCATGTAAAAACATACAGGTAATGTATGACAATAAAAACTAAAATATAAAATACACAATAAAATATACAAAAATAACTAAAACATATCCAGTGGCCATCAGCTAAAGGTCAGAATCACAGGTATTATAAATAAACACAGAGGTGAATAAAAATCTCCTCAACATGTGCCCAAACTACATTGGTGGGAGGGTGTTCCAGAGTGAGTGCCACCTCAGAGGAGGCCCTCTTCCTGGTAGTCTCTAGATCAGTGTTCTCCAACCTTGGGTCCCCAGATGTTTTTGGCCTACAACTCCCAGCATGGGGACCCAAGGTTGGAGAACACTGCTCTAGATGGAGATCTGCAGAATGTGGTAGAACCAAGAGGGCCTCTGATGATGATTGTAGCAGCTGGGCTACAGAAATGGGAGAGAATGTTCTCTCAGGTATCCTGGTCCCAGGTTGTTTTAGGGCCTTGTAGGTTAATACCAAAACCTTAAACCTGGCCTGGTAGCAAATTGGCAGCCAGTGCAGTTTTTTTCAACAATGGTGTTAAATGGCAGTGGCTAGACACATCACACAATAACCTTGCTGCATTCTGCACTAGCTGCAGTTTCTGGATCATGCAGAAGGGCAGTCCCACCTAGAGCACATTGCAGTAATTGAGATGCGAGGTTACCAATGCATGGGTCACCATGGCTAAGCTATCCCTGTCATTAAACTGTTTCCCTCTCATTAATGTCCAGGGGTAGTGTAGTTCTCCCCGTTCTTGGGTGTGTGTGTGTTTACAGCCTTTCCTGGCCTCCTGATCTGTCCCCTTTTTCCTGCTACAGATATCAGAGTTCTGATGTTAAAAGGTAAGGACTGTGGAGGTTTCTGTAGAGGCTGGGAGGTTGGATCTCCCCCTCTGAAGGCGGATCTCTCCGCTGTTGGAGTGGGGAGATCCGAAAAATCCCATAGGCCTTGGGACACTCTCCCAGGGACCATAGGATTGCAGCAGAATGTATAAAATTGTAGCTTTCCTTTGGCATGAAAATCCATCCATGTTGTAATATCTTCTCCATAAATGTGTCCCAAAATTGTCGTCTTAAATGTCAAAGCATAGAAAATCTTCATTGTAGTAACATACAAATGTGCAGAATCATATGAAGCTTTTTAGAAAATAGTTACTCAGACAGGTTTGTAATGCATAAAATAGCACTTCCAGTACAGTACCTTGAATAATAAAAATTTGGCAGCTTAACTTGTGCCAGTAACAGACAGTGCCAGCTTTTATTCAACAAGCTCAATGATACTTAGCCTTTTTTCACACAGATGCAAGGAATAGATATGGTTTATATTTTCAAATGCAGTATAAAATTGGTGTTACATTAACTGTGTATTTTAAAACATATCTTCTACATGTAGATTTCTCAAGAAATATACAGTTTAATTTTAACATGAATATGATGAACATAAAGTACACTCACACCAGACATTGGTGTGGACTCACTTTCACAAATATAAGCATTAGGCCTTGGTCACTGCCATTTATGTGCAATGAGACAATTTTGATATTAGCAAGATCAAATAAGCATAATCTCTAGTTAAATCTGTGTAGAATAACATCTATTTTCCTACAATAAGGATCCTGTTTCCCTTGTATATAGTGTTGCTTTGGACTGTCTGAAAAAATTGTTGTTGCGTTTGGATGATCAAATCATGGCCTAATAAGCCAAGATATACAAAACCTTTGTGTGCCTGCATACAGCCTCATTGCTGCTGCTTTGCTTCTCCCTTTTGTGAGCAGCAAAAGGAACAAGGAAGCTGCAGTTAACCATAACTTCCTGTTAAGTCAGAACCTGGAACTATAGTTAATGCCTTAAGAACATGAGAAGTGTCCTGCTGAATCAGAGCAAATTTTTATTTATTTATTTATTATATTTATCAATCGCCCATCTGGCCGGTCACCCTGGGCGATGTACAATCAAAATACAGTAAAACACAATAAAATACAATAATTAAAACAATATAAAAAATTCTCATTAAAAACCTAACCCACCCCATATTCCCGCCTGAACAGCCATGTTTTTAATGCACGGCGGAAGCTCATCACGGAGGGGGCATGGCGAAGGTCACTAGGGAGGGAGTTCCATAATGTGGGGGCCGCCACAGAGAAGGCCCTCTTCCTAGTCCCCACCAGCCTGGCTGCTCTGGCTGATGGAATAAGGAGAAGGCCGTCCGTGGCAGACCTTGTTGAGCGGCCCACTTGATGTTGCTGGAGGCGCTCCTTGAGATAAGCTGGGCCGGAGCCGTGTAGGGTTTCAAAGGTCAAAACCAACACCTTGAATTCGGCTCGGCAAGCAACTGGTAGCCAGTGCAACTCATTAAGCACTGGCGTGATGTGATCACGCCGGCGGCTGCCCTTAATCAGGCGAGCTGCTGCGTTCTGTACCAGCTGAAGCTTCCGGACCGTCTTCAAGGGTAGCCCCACGTAGAGCGCATTACAGTAGTCTAGGCGAGAGGAGACCAAGGCATGAACCACTGATGGGAGCAGGTGATTAGGAAGGTAGGGGCGCAGCTGCCGTATCAGATGGAGTTGATACAGCGCCGCCCGGCTCACAGCTGCCACCTGAGCCTCCATGGACAGCTGGGAGTCTAGAATGACCCCCAAGCTGCGGACCTGGTCCTTCAGGGGGAGATATACCCCATTCAGCACCAGGTCAACATCCCCTAACCTTCCCTTGTCCCCCACCAGAAGTACCTCGGTCTTGTCGGGGTTCAGTTTCAGCATGTTCCTTCCCATCCAGCCAGCCACTGACTCCAGGCACTTGGACAGGGTCTCAATGGCCAACCTCGGTGAGGACTTGAAACAGAGGTAGAGCTGCGTGTCATCCGCATACTGATGACACTGCACCCCAAACCTCCTGATGATAGCTCCGAGCGGCTTGAGGTAGATGTTGAATAACATCGGGGAGAGGATGGAACCCTGCGGCACTCCACAAGTGAGCAGCCGAGGGTCCGAAGCCTCCTCCCCGAGAACTACCCTCTGATACCTTCCAGAGAGGAAGGACCGGAACCACTGCAATACAGTGCCTCCCAAGCCCAACCCCTCCAGGCGGTCCAGGAGGATACCGTGGTCAACGGTATCAAAAGCCGCTGAGAGATCGAGGAGGACTAGAAAGGAGCATTCGCCCCTATCCAAAGCCCTCCTCATATCATCCACCAAGGCGACCAAGGCCGTCTCCGTCCCATGTCCAGACCTGTGTCTAGCATTCTGTTTCCATAGTGGCCAACCAGATGATTATGAAAAGCCCATAAGCAAGATATAACAATAGCAGCCTCCCAGTCATGTTCCCGAGCAACTGGTATTCAGCTATATTTACCGTAGTTCCTGGTTCGGATGTAATGGGAAACTATGGTTAACTGTGGTTTCCTGGTTGGTTTTACCGCTAGCATGAAGGGAGGAGTGAAGTGTGGCACCAAATGGGCAGTGTGCATGAAGGGCCATAGTTCAGTCAAAAAGCACATGTATTCAGAGGGCCACAGGTTCAATCCTCAGCATCTCTAGGTAGGGCTGGAAAAATTTCTGCCAAAAACCCCGGAGAGCTGCTGCCAGTCAGTGTTGACAATACTGGGCTAGGTGCATCAATGGTCTGACTCAGTATAAGGCAGATTCCTATGTTCCTATGCTCATGTATATCCTGGCTGACCCATGAGAGATTGACTTCTGCCCAGGCTTCCAAGTCTCATTTGAAACAGGAAGATTTATCTTGCCCAATTTAGGGACAGAATATCCTCCCACCCAGCTTGGGCAGGAAGTGGAAGATGAAGCACATCCTCTCGTACCAGTTCTTCAGTATACCCAAATTGATTCTAAGAAATTGCTGATAAAAGTGATTTTGAAGTGATTACCGTATTTTTCGCTCCATAAGACGCACCGGACCATAAGACGCACTTACTGTATGGTACAAAAAATTAAAAAAAAAAAAAAATCAGCTGAGAGGCGGGGGCTTCCCCCGCCCCACCCAGGAGTCCTCCGCTCTTCCGGACCAGCAGAGGAAAGTTTTAAATATATATATATATATATATATATATATTACTATATTCACTATATTTTTTTACTATATTCACTCCATAGGACGCACAGACATTTCCACCTAGTTTTTTTGGGGGGGTAAAGTGCGTCTTATGGAGCGAAAAATACGGTAGTTACTAGCTCAAGAAGTAGCCCTTTGCAATAGTAAATCGAATAATTTTACAAATGAATAAATACATGGTTACCATCGGATTGAATCCCAAGGTGCACAAAGTAAGATAATTAGGTGCTCCAGAATCCTAGAGGGAGGAGAAGAGCTTGCTGACCACAGCTCTTCAAAACAAACAACTTACATGTTGGTTCTGAGTGCGTATTACCCATTTGATGCCTTCTTTGAGTGCCCCTGACGCCTGATGTAAGAAAGATGGGTGTGAATTTTTAAATAAAAAATATCAAGAGATGAATTGTGTGTGTGAAACATATATCACAGATCAAACGCTATACAGTAATACCTTGGATTACAAGTAACTTGGTTTGAGAGCGTTTTGCAAGACAAGCAAATTTTAAAATATTTATTTATTTTTTTTTGATATACAAGCGACGTCTTGCAATACAAGTACTGTAGTACGGCTTAAATTAAAAATCTCTGTACAAATTTTTTGGGGGGGATTTCGTTTTGATATAAGAGTGTTTTGGATTACAAGCACGTTTCCAGAACGAATTATGCTCTCAATCCAAGGCATGACTGTATACAGAACTCTTATGGATACAGTTCACATATTCGGCTGTAGTCATGATGGTATACTAGGTTATGGTATGGTATACTTGTGTGGGTTTGACCTTTAAAGTCCTAAACAGCTTGGGACAAGTGTACCTCAAAGGCCAGTCACTCCCATATGCCTCAACTCTTAGAACATCTTTGGAGGCTCTTTGTCAGAGCCCCGCCCCCTCCTGGCCTGAGGTGAGGTAGACAATGATCTGGGACTGTGCTTTTAGAATGCTTTCTCTAGAGAGGCTCAGTTGATGCTGATTTTTCAATTGACACCAGGTAAAGAACTTTTTTTTTATTTGCCCAGACCCTTTAGCTGCGATGTGTGTTTGGGAGAACATAGGAAGCTGCCTTATGCTGAGTCAGACTTTTGGTCCATCTAGCTCAGTATGGTCTACACTGACCAGCAGCGGCTCTCCAGGGTTTCATAGAATCATAGAATCATAGAAAAGTAGAGTTGGAAGGGGCCTACCAGGCCATCGAGTCCAACCCCCTGCTCAATGCAGGAATCCAGGTCAAAGCATCCCTGACAGATGGCTGTCCAGCTGCACCTTGAATGCCTCCAGAGTGGGAGAGCCCACCACCTCCCTAGGTAGTTGGTTCCATTGTCTTATTGCTCTGACAGTCAGGAAATTTTTCCTGATGTTTAGGTGGAATCTGGGTTCCTGTAACTTGAGCCCATTTTGCCGTGTCCTGCAAACTGGGATGATCAAGAAGAGATCCTGGCCCTCCTCTGTGTGACAACCCTTTAAGTACTGGAAGAGTGCTATCATATCTCCACTCAGTCTCCTCTTCTGAAGGCTAAACATGCCCAGTTCTTTCAGTCTCTCCTCATAGGGCCTTGTTTCCAGTCCCTTTATCATCCTCGTTGCCCTCCTCTGAACCCTCTCCAGTTTGTCTACATCCTTCTTAATGTGTAGTGCCCAGAACTGGACGCAGTACTCAAGATGAGGCCTATCCAGTGCTGAGTAAAGGGGAATTATCACCTCATGCGATTTGGAAGCTATACTTCTATTAATGCAGCCCAAAATAGCATTTGCCTTCTTTGCAGCCACATCGCATTGCTGGCTCATATTCGTTTTGTGATCCACCACAATTCCAAGATCCTTCTCACTTGTAGTATTGTTGAGTCAAGTGTCCCCTATTCTGTAACTCTGCATTTGGTTTCCTTTCCCTAGGTGCAGCACTTGGCATTTATCCCTATTAAATTTTATTCTGTTGTTTTCGGCCCAGCGCTCCAGTCTATCGAGATCTCTTTGAATTTTGTTTCTGTCTTCCAGAGTATTAGCTGTTCCACCCAACTTTGTGTCATCTGCAAATTTGATAAGCATTCCCTGCACCTCCTCATCCAAGTCATTAATAAAAATGTTGAAGAGCACTGGGCCCAGGACCGAGCCCTGCAGTACCCCACTCGTTACCTCTCCCCAGTTTGAGAAGGAACCATTGATAAGCACTCTTTGAGTCCGATTCTGTAGCCAATTGTGGATCCACCTGATAGTTGTTCCATCTAGCCCACTTTTAGCTAGCTTGCTAATCAGGATACCATGAGGCACTTTGTTGAAAGCTTTGCTGAAGTCCAGATATATGATGTCCACAGCATTCCCACAGTCCACAAGGGAGGTTACCCGATCAAAAAATGAGATCAGGTTAGTCTGGCAGGATTTGTTCTTGACAAATCCATGCTGGCTTCTAGTAATCACTGCATTGTTTTCAAGGTGCTTGCAGACTGACTTCTTTATAATCTGCTCCAAAATTTTCCCAGGGATTGATGTCAGACTGACTGGCCTATAGTTCCCAGGTTCCTTCTTCTTGCCCTTTTTGAAGATGGGAACAACATTTGCCTTCCTCCAGTCATCTGGCACTTCACCTGTCCTCCATGATTTCTCAAAGATAATAGACAGTGGTTCTGAGAGTTCTTCTGCCAGTTCCTTTATTACTCTAGGATGCAGCTCGTCAGGCCCTGGAGATTTAAACTCGTTCAGAGTAATCAGGTGCTCCTTGACCATTTGCCTATCAATCTCAAGCTGCAATCCTGCCCCTTCAGTCTGCACATCAGGTTTGCCAGGGAGGTCATAGACCCTCTTTTGGGAGAAGACCGTGCCGAAGTAGGAATTGAACACTTCTGCCTTTCCCTTGTTTTCTGTTATCAATTTGCCATCCTTGTTGCGTAGTTGAACCACCGTTTCTTTCCTCTTGTCTTTTACTATGCATGTATCTGAAGAAAGCTTTCTTGTTGTTTTTAGCATCCCTCGCTAACCTTAGCTCATTCTCAGCTTTAGCCTTCCTGACACTGTTCCTGCAGTTCTGTGCTACCTGCCTGTACTCTTCCCTTGTAGCCTGTCCTTCCTTCCACTTCCTATACGTGTCCTTTTTTGTTTTCCACATTGGCTTCTTCTGTTGCCCTCTGCTTTTTTTCCTTGTGGGAATTGTTTGCAATTGTGCCTTTAAAATGTCCTTTTTTAAAAACTCCCACCCATCCTGGGCTCCTTTTCTCATTAGAGTCGCTTGCCATGGGACCTTACTTATCATTGTTCTGAGTTTGTTAAAATTGGCTTTCCTAAAATCTAGGGTACTCGTTTGGCTACACTCAGCTTTTGCTTCCTTTAGAATCAAGAACTCAAGTATAATATGGTCACTTTCCCCCAGAGTTCCCAAAACTGCCACTTTATCCACTAACTCGTCTCTGTTAGTTAGAATCAGGTCAAGGACAGCCGATCCTCTAGTTCCTTCCTCCACTTTCTGTAGGAGGAAGTTATCAGCAGTACAACTCAGGAATTTCTTGGAGGGGCCATGTTTGGCTGAATAAGTCTCCCAACAGATATCAGGGAAATTGAAGTCCCCTCTGTTTCAGACAGAGGTCTTTCTGAGACCTACCTGGAATTGCCATGGATTGGACTTCTGGCCTTTTGCATGCAAAGCATGTGCTCTACTGCTGAGCTCCAGCCCTTCCCCTTTTTGTTGCTCTGGTCTTATGTGGTTTTAACCCCTACCCCTGTTTGTTAAGATGTTATTATTGATTGGTTGTTTGAAAGTGTTTTTTTTATGGTTAGCTATTCTGAGAACCTTCAGGGTTGAAGGTGGGATATACATGTACCTATCAATGTACGTGGACAGATTGCTAACCATGCATTGAAACTGACCTCAGATTCTTTATCAGCTGCTTGGGTTAACTCTGCAGTAGTTTTGGTTTGTGGCAACATTTCTCATGTGGCTATTGGAGAAATAGGCATAATGGAGATGTTTTCCCTGTTAAACAGATTAGTTAAGGAAATTCTTGAGGGGGTTTCCTTGACAACTGATTTCTGATGCAAGAACAATTTCATATTATTACCTTTAATGAAAGCTGTAGCTTTCATCAACCTGCACATGGCTTTTCTACAGTACCCATAAGAATAAAACAATAGAAAGCAAAGACCGAGGCTAGTCAAAGGAAGGAAATAACACAGAATGCATTTCTAGGAAATACAGATTCTGCACTTGGTAGGCTTGCCACCTATTGCACTTCTGTCATGGTAGGCTTGACTTGTCACCCATTCCTTCTTCACTGTATGCAGCAGCAGAACATTTATTTTAAATATTATTATTTTTTTTTAAAAAAAAGCTTGGATAAGCCACTGCAACTCATAATTTCCTGTCTCTAAATTCCTGTGCTTCAATGTAGAGCCTTGCTGTAATCTTATTTCATGTGTTTAGTTAGTTCCAAGGGCCATTGATTAGCTGATGGCCTCTGATCTCACTATATATAATATAGTTTTATATATGCCTGTTTAAAACCGTGTTTATCATATTTTCTATGTTTGTAAACCTGCTGCTTAGGTAGTACTCTATGTGAAGTGAGTAAGAGGAAAAGCAAGAGATTCAAAATATATAACATGACACCATAAATTCACAACGTTCTTTGAGGTACGGTACCATGGAGTAGAACTGCAGTGAAGCAAAAGCCTGTGAAACCTAGGAAATAAATTATTGTTAGTGGAGACTCTTGCTACTCTGTAGCCACAAAGAGATGTATAAAGCACAGGGAAATCATGTGCAGCTCCTGCTTAATGCAGTAGAAAACACAGCATATCAGTCTTCTGAAATCACAGACTTTACAATAGGTATTACACCAAGAGATTTAAGGTGCTCCACAGAGGAAGGTAGTGATGTTTAATAAGATTTTTTTTTAAAAAAAGATATAATTCCCATAACAATAGATATGAATTTGCTGATAAGTGAAATTTGAAAACAAGCATATCTGTCAATGCAAAATGCGTATGGCATCCATGAAAATTCTCTCATTTTTCTACATGACTCCAGTTACTTTAGCCCTCTTGTGATTAAATTAGACAAAACATGTAAAAGTTATAGTTTCAAGCTCTTAAACCAGCTGTCTAAAAACAGCTAAACTGATTGCCTTTAAATTGTTCCTGACAAAAACTGGAAGTTTTGTAGAGACCTTTTAGCCCAAAGCCATTGTGCTATCGGCTACTTAAATTCACTGAGGAAAGGTAGTTCTCAGTGGTGCAATGAAATAATACTATAATGAGTCTTTCCCAATGTCCTTTATAGTGAAGATGAAGCAAAATGACAGGGGAATTGAAATGGAGCCTTTAGAACCAAAAATAGAAAAATAAGACTCAGTGGCTTAGATCTAAAGTGTCTGTTATACTTGTGCTCAGAGAACATACTCTTCTCCCCTTGTCCTCTGCCCAAATACATTCTTCCTCATCTGTTGTCCTTGGCCCCTATATCCTGTCTTTAAAAGTTAAAATAAAATGGGATTTCACTTCACAGTTGTGGAGTTCAGTGAAAAGTGAAAACCTTTGAAAAAGGCAAGGCTATGCTTCATAGTCTGTCATGGAAACCAAAAGCAGTTCTCATCTCTGTATATTAATAATCCAGAATCCATACAACATTTTACACAAATTAGTTGCTTGGCACCCCCAGTAAAGCTCGTTATTTAGACTCTGTAGTAAATTTATATTACTCCCAAAGATTTCTGCTCACAGAACAGAACCAAGCAGCTCAGTAAATCCATGCTTCATCAATATGACAGGCAACTAACTTGAGTTTGGCCAAAACATTTTAAAGAGTGCTCAAGAACACTAGATGAGAGCTAAACAAAGGGGTCCAAAGGGTATTGGTTGAGAAGAAGGGATTAAATTTGCATTACAACCTCCTTAATGGGGGGGGGGGAACCAGGGATGGCCAACCTCTGTATTCTTGTGGCCACTCCGTTCTCCATATAATAATTTGGATCCCAGAAAGATATTTTGCCTCAAATATTGACCCTTTCACATTCACATATCAAATCTAAAGAGAGATGCAACATGTAACCATAGATTCTCTTTCTCTTGCAGACATCATCCTATTCCTGATGAGTGTGGGCAAATCTTTTATTGTGCCTTGATTAAAATTTAGTTGGGCTTCCAGGAGCCAATAAATTGCCTCAGGTGCCAGATATAGCCTGCTTTAAAGAATTGTAAAGTTATACTAAGAATCATCCTCTTCCAGCTGTACAGTTGTTTGAGCAAAGTGTTTCAGCTAATGGATAACAATAGAAGTAATGTCAAAGTCCATCCCAGACCACTGATCTTGCCCTGGATTAAGTAGTGCAATGGTCCACAGCTCACAAGATATAAGACCCTATAGACCAGGGGTCCTCAAACTTTTTAAACAGGGGGCCAGTTCATTGTCCCTCAGACTGTTGGGGGGCCGGACTATAGTTTGAAAAAAATATGAATGAATGGATCAAGTTAAAAAAAAAGGACCCGGGTCCCTTTTTTTTTACTTGATAGGGGTTAATTTTTTCCCCCTTAAATGGAAAGTTATTTTATTTATTTATTTATTTATTTCATTTTTATACCGCCCAATAGCTGAAGCTCTCTGGGCGGTTTACAGCAATTAACAAGACGGTCCCTGCCCGCAGGCTTACAATCTAAAAAGACACAACACACCAGGAAAAAGGAATGGGGAGGGAAGAAGAAGGGGGAATATTAATGAATACTCCTGGCAGGGCTGGTGGTATTTATATATATAGTTGCACAATTGTTTCATGCCTAACACGAATATACTTTTGTTTTTGCCATCACACAAATGAGCATACTCGACAAAAGAATCGGCGCTTGAAGCGAAAGAGTTAAAAAAAAGTCTGCTTCCGTCGATCGGCCGCCGGGCCGGATAAAAAGGCAAGGTGGGCCGGATGTGGCCCGCGGGCCTTAGTTTGAAGACCCCTGCTATAGACTGAAGTCTTGGTTGACTAAGCATTTATCTGTTCCTTTCAACTTCACTTCATTTATGCTAAGAAAGTTTTGAAATTGCAAATAGTAGACATGCAGCATTCCCTTTTCTTGTCTTTCTTTCATGTGTTTCCCTCAGCATCTGATACAGAGAATACTTGATCCTTAGCAAGGCAAGTTACATGATTGATGGCAGCAACCTACTCACCCACCACTACTTTATTCCTCTCAAACAATGCAACTGTAAGTGTCACAACTATATACCCCTTCTCTCCAGCACCACCAAAAAGAAATTGAGTATCAAAGTGTCTTTGGATTCATTAGCAATACCCTAATTAATACTATTAATGAAACATCACATTTATTTATTTAAACCATTTCTTAGCTGACTTTTCACACACATCTTCATTTTGTGAATGAAGGAAGAAATGCACACGTTTCCATTCAAGTGAACAACCTTGAATTCCAGTACAAGCATCAGCATTTTAGACACTCAAGATTTTTGTTGGGCTTCATGTAAAACTAAGTGAGCAAGACTTATCAGACTCTAATTAGAAGTACAAGGAATGTTCACCAGGTAAACACAGAACATTGAGCTTGATTGGTATATGGAAGATAAGTATGTCACTGCATAGAGTAACTTACGCGAAGGTAACTTACACCCTAGGTTTCAAATTATCCATGACACCATACAAAGCTTCACTTGTTTACTACTTAAAATATTAGTATACTTTGGTTTATCAGAACTTGGTGCCCATGAGATTGAAAAATATAGGGCTTCTCGATCATACTGGATTTCAGAACTTAACCTCTTGTGGAATTTTAAAGGTGTAAAGAAGTAGTGGACAGGCACTACATGAATGCTACCTGACAGGGCAAGCAAGATATGACTTGAATGCAGCTGTTATTCCAAAAGGGGGCGGGGGTTGAAAGACTCATTCTACCTAATATATATTTCATGATGAATTTCTTGCTTGCTGCGAAGTTGTATGTTCAGGTACTAGAAGTCTCTAAATAATATCAGAGTGGCAAATTATGGAATCATGTAGCTTTGTGAAAACATATAATACAATCTAGACAAATAGAGACATTATTGATGGGAATGTACTGGGCAAAATGGCCACCTTTCCTAACCTACTAGACCAGTAACTATCCTTTTTTAAAAAATGTGGTAATATGATTACTATTTTTGTCATTTGTTATTAACGTGAAAATTTAATGAACAACAAGCGAACCTGACTAGTGAAACTCAAATACATATGCTTGAGGAATGTAATCAAATCCCCATATCCATTCACCAGACAAGTTCTTACAATTCACTAAAGCAGAGGTGGGGAACATGAAACTTCCAGCATAGCCAATGGTGAGGGATGATGGGAGTTGCAGTCCCAACGACATCTAGAGGGCAACATGTTGCCCTTCCCTACACTAAAAGGACTGAACTTCATTAACTACGATTCTGTTAGAAGCATAACTGAAGTAACTGAACTTCCATTTTAATACAATCAACACACACGCATCTACCTGAGCTACATTATATGCCCAAATTCTAAAGAAGTATGTGTTTAGAATCAGAAATGCCAGACATTATCGGCTTTTCATTATGAATCCTATTAGGAAATCATCTCCATTACCTCTGTAGCCCTATCCCTAAACTTGTGAAGTCCAGGCAAGTTCACACATTACGCTATCACTTAATAACTAGAACATTGCAAAATTTATACGCATCAGTCACTACAGGACAGAAGAAAGCAATTTGGAAACTAACTTTTGCTCTGTAAAAGCACCTCACTGTCTTACCAATATATGTGTGTGCGCGCGCACGTGCGTGTTGAAGAATATACATATTTTTCAACAGAATGAACTGCAGAGTCCTAGCAGCTGTCAACGCTGTTGAATGGTTCACCTGCAGCAAAAAAATAATCCAGATATCTACTGAAGTTTGCACAGAATTACACACTTCACTGTAGATTATTAGAACACTACATAATTGTAGCTATTTAGTTAATTATTTCCCACAAATGCCACCAATTCTCTGCATCTCACTGGAATCAGTATTATACAGACTTTCAATATTTCATGGTATTGGAAAAAAATATTCCTAGAGAAGATTCAAAGTGCAAGAAAAAATATTATGGTGGTTAAAAAAACATAAAGATTGCAGTTTTTTCTATAAGTGTCTGAATAGCAGCCATATTTTTAATGAAAAAGCAGCAGTGAGGATTATGTAATAGCTTGAAAGGATTATTTAGTAATTGGATACTTGCAAATACAGAGCTTCTAATCTTTCCCAGTTCAACCCTTTCCATCTCCTTTGTCAACCACCAATATACTTGTTAGTCATGCCTATGATCAGGGAATTATGTTCAACATGGCCTTTTACCCTACATTCCCACATCTGATATTCTGAATCTTGAATTTTTCTGCACATAAGCTCCAATAACAGCATTCACTCTACATCAGCATAATTACCACTCTCCCTTTCCATAGCCGCTCCTCCTATCTCCTGAAAAGCTGCTCCTGGTGACTGGGGAACCATTGTATGTGTGGGAGGGGTGGTGGGAGAATGGGTAGAAATTAGTGGCACAGATCCTTGCAACGTTATCTTTTCGGCGCCAGGTTAAGACTGCCCACTACGTTGAGGCTTTTAATAATTAAATGGTATACGGTGGGGTGGTAAATTGTTTTTAGCGGTTGTGTTTTATTAACTTGTCAGTGATACTTTTAAAATTGGTTTTAAATTTTTATACGGTTCTATTGTTTATATTTTTAATTGTATTTTATTGTATTTTTTAATTGACTGTTGTACACCGCCCAGAGAGCTTTGGCTATTGGGCGGTATAGAAGATGAATGAATGAATGAATAAATAAATAAATAAATATGCAAGTGTTTAAGTGATTCTTATAAAAGTGTTTTAAGTGATTCTTATAAAAGAATGCTAAGTTTTACAGAAGACTCCTTCCTTCATGGCCAGTGTACTGAATAGGACCTAATTTGCTGGCAATCCTAGTGCAAGCTTCTGACATTACTGAAAAGCTTTCATTGGACATGACAGACATGTAGCTTGTGTTACAGGTTTGCAAATCTATCAAATATACTTTCACTGAGCTGTGTGAAAGAGAGATGGGAAAAAACTCTAGGAAGGAAAGATGTCTTGAACTTGTTAGGGTGCACAAGAGAGAAATAGCATTGTTTACTACCTTTGAGGTGGAAGTCATGTGCGGTGTGAAGCTACTTGAGGTTCTTTGGGTGTGAGATGAGGGAAGAACATTGGGATATGTCCTTAAGTAAGCATATCTGTGGTTCTTCACAAGGCTGTCAGTTCTGTGGGCCCTGGGTGAAGTATGTAGACAAGGTTTTTAAGAGGCAGAAATTGAACCCCTTGATGCATTTGGAACTCACATCACATTTTGCACTGGCAGTGTTCTTCAAACTTTGGGCAGGTTTTCTACCATCATGGAATAAAACCATCTCAAGGAAATGTTTATCCTACTAATCAGTTTGCTTATTAACTCCAGCTTTGTGTCACACAGGGAACCTTAAACCTTATTATTTTTTTATTTTAATATATGGGAATAAAATATTATGCTTGGTAGAAAATGTGCATTCTTTGTTCATCCTGATGATATGGCAAGTTTAAGAGTTTAATATTGTTTTTGCTTATTGTGATGCCACAATCTACCTTCCTCCACATGTCTGACAGTGTTGGTCTCATTAAAAGTTTATAAGTCTGTGTTTTGCTTATCTTTTCCTGACATTTTATACCCTGTAGTGATGAACGTTATGGCTTCAGGGATGCAGTGCAGTCTGGTGTGCTTGATTTGAGACTATATTTATTCCTGGGGATACACTTCTATTTTCCTGGTTATGAAGAATCTGTAGTGTAGGTTATTTTTAAGGGACCATGGCAACATGAATGAAATGACTCTTGGTTGCCTATTATTGCCCTAATATATATATTTATTTATAGTATAGTGTATAATTTATTTACAGAAATAAAACAAGACAAAGATACTTGCTCAGAACAAAAATGGTGACAGGCAAAGTTTAATACACACTTGCAATGTGCAGAAAAAGAAAGGTCTGGATCTATGTGTAATAGGAATGGTTAATGTCTAACTAGACCAGTGTTCTCCAACCTTGGGTCCCCAGGTTGCTGGGAGTTGTAGGCCAAAAACATCTGGGGACCCAAGGTTGGAGAACACTGAACTAGACAAATGTGCAAGAATACAAGAGATAGAAGACGATGAAACCTCAGCACTGTATAACATGTTGATCTCCCTTGACATCATAATTTCCCCCCAGTCATTTGGTTGGCAACACCCCTCTGTATGATTAAAGAAGTGGTAGTTAGTTTACTTAATCCTGCTTGATACGTTTGCCAGTTCCCATGCTATCAGCTGTGTGAATACTTGTGGTCCTGATGAGTTTATGGCCCAGAGGGAATTGTAAAAAGATGTCGAATAGTATGAACTAGCACGAGTTATGGCTGCTCTAAAAAAAGGATAGTCACAATAGTGCTGGACCATCAACCTGGCTGCCCTGAAAATTCCAGTAGATGATTATGTAGGGACCAGGAAATACATGGACCAGTTCTTTATGTATATAGGCTGTATTACATTTTATTAAGGGAACAAAATGGCCATTGCAAATAGTTTCTGGGGAACACAATTTTTGAATGACCTTGGTAGGCAGTAATTTTGTGATCACTGCAGGTTGTTTTCCCTGACTTGGTTGAAGAGCAGTGTCTTGTTTCTTTTTTTTAGTTTTATGAATTTTATTTCATTTCATACAAACACAAAAACACATATATAACAAACAATATACACAATTAAAGAGGACTTCCAATCTTCTCCACAGCTTAAGCAACCACAGTTATTCTTACAACATTCTCCGTTAACAAAACTCACATTCAGTTACGGCAAACCAAAAACAAAACAACATTTTAATCCAATTTAAAATCCCATTATTAAGAATATTAAGAATCCCTCTCTAGTATAGTACATTTACTCCTTGTTTCTTTCTATCTATCCATAAACCACTTCACTTATAATTTTAAAGATATCTTTTTTTTTTTATAAAGAAAAAATTTAAAAGTTAAAAAATAAGTAACAGCTAACAAAACAACAGAAGCACATAAGTCATCATTCTACTTGTAAAAGACAACAATAACAACAACAACAACAAAAAACCCTCCAAAAAACAAAAAGCACAACCTTCCCCTTAATATGCTTATATCTTAATAATAATAATATTTTCTCTTACATCACCATTTATATTTGAAATCCAGGACAATCATATATGCCATCCCTTTTTAAATATTTAAAGTCCTTAAGTTTTATATATCGTATAGGCAATCCCTTTATCTGAATAATTCAATAAACAACAGCCCTTCATCCTTTCCCAGTCAAAGCAAAATCAGATTTTTTAACAAAGCTCACATTTCCCTCTATCAAAAGGATGATAACTACATTCCAGATTCTGAACAAAAAACAAAGCAAGCCTACTCTGGGGATCTTGCTCACCGGCTTTATGAACCTTCAGTCCAATCCAGATTTCAAAGCCTCTGTGAATCTCAGCATTCGCCATCTTGGGTTTTAAAAACTGCGTCATAACTCTTCTCCGAACCTTCTCCTTACACAAATTCAGTCCAGTTAACACTTCAACGCCTCTGTGAATCTCTGGAAAGTCTCCAACATCCTTAATTACTTCTTTCTCCTCCTGTGTAGTGTCCGATTCCCGTCTTTCTTTTGTTACGTCTACTTCAAAGTTTACCTCCCAACCTTGGATTCTTCTTTCCAGTTTATTTAAGATATTATTTTCCAACTTTTTCCAAAGCAACATAAATGCTGAAGTCATATTGCCCTTGTACTTCCAAAATTCCACTGCACATAAAAGAATTATAGCCCTCCTTCCAATTAGCACTTCTTATCTTCTTTGCCTCCCAGATATACCCACATTCAACTTACAGTTAATTATAATTCCTACTGTGCTGTAGAAAGATTCCAAATCGGCCAGTCCAGATATTATCCATCATTTTGGAAGTGAACACGTACGCCTCTAATGATCGGTGCAAGCCGGTCTCCTGAATACAGCGCCGCTTTCCCCCACCTCAGGTTACAGCCACAATCTGTCCGCCGAATGACAAACATAAAGCGATTTATAACCCTACAAGGTATTTTGTGGGTAACATCAAATCTTAGCTTCTTATCAGAAGTAGATTCCCCAGTCAGAATTTCTCTGGCCAGGAACGCTGTATCAGTTGTCCCACAGAGATTCTGTGTGACTTCAAGACTCCATGTTCACCCGGAAGTCAAGAGCAGTGTCTTGTTTCTGATGTTTGTCTGAACTTTGAACACAGTTGGAAGCAGCATGGCGTCTTGTTGCTTTGGAGTGATCAATGAGACAACTATCTGCTTTACAGTAGATTAGTTCAGACCTGTTTCTCACTTTGGGCTGTAACAGGTACCACAAAGGTACCTTCCATAAATAACATCAGAGGATTATAAATATATTTGTAAGTGGCATACCGGTACATATTTCTTATTCTGGAAAGTGTAGAAATTTATTTATTTACAGTATACTGCTCCATATCTAGACAGATTCTGGAGTGGTGTTCAATAAAAAGATATAACAAGATAAAATAATAAAAACAATGCATTAAAAACAGGATAACATTAAAACCGTGGCTGGTCAGCAAGGAAAGCTTCCTGGAACAAAGACATCTTCAGCAGGCACCAAAAACAACACAGTGTTAGCTATAGCCTGCCTGCCTGACCTCCAGTGGCAGGGAGTTCCATATAAGTGGAACCACCACACTGAAGGCTCATCTCCCGGCAGACTCCAGTCAGGCCATAGGTCCACATGGGAACACCAGGAGAATGGTCTCCAGTGATCTTAGTGACCAGGCAGGTTGGTAAGGGAGAAGGCTCTCTCTCTGGTATCCTGGTCCCAAGTTGTTTAGGACTTTGTACACTAGAACATCATCGCCCAGGGTGGCCGGGTGGCCGGCCAGATGGGCGATTAACAAATATAATAAATAAATAGAACCAAAACCTTAAACCTGGCCTACTAGTGAATAGGCAGCCAGTGCAGTTCCTTCCGAAAAGGAGTTGCATGTTGAAAAGGAGCAGTTCCTTACAACAACTGAGCTGCTGCATTCTGCACTAGCTCCAGCTTTTGGACCAGCCTTAAGGGCAGCCCCAGATAGAATGCATTGCATTAATCCAGTCTTGAGGTTACTAGCGCCTGTATCACTGTGGCCAAGCTATCCCTGTCTGGGAGAGGCCGCAGCTGGCGAACCAATTGAAGATGGTAGAAGGCACTCCAAGCCACTGCAGTCACTTGGGACTCCAGCAACAATGATGGATCTAGGAGTACCCCCAGACTATGAACCTGATCTTTCAGAGGGAGTGCAACCCCATCCAGAATAGGCAATGAGCCTATCTCCCAGACTCCAGATCCACTCACCCACAGGGCTTCTGTCTTGCCAGGATTCAGCTTCAGTTTCTTGACCCTCATCGAGCCCATCACTGAGTCCAGGCACTGATCCAGGACTTGCACAGCCTCTCCTGATTTAGTTGTCACGGAGTGATAGAGCTGTGTGTCATCAGTGTACTGATGGCACTTCGCTGCAAATCCCCTAATGACCTCTCTCAGCAGCTTCATACAGATGTTAAACAACATTGGGCACAAGATGGTAACTGCGGAACCCCATAGCTCAATTGCCAAGGTGCTGAGGAATAGTAACCAATGTTACTCTGAAATCGACCCCACAGGTAAGACTGGAGCCACTGTCACACAGTGCCTCCAATGCCCAACCCACAGAGTTGATCCAGGAGGATACCATCATCGATGGTATCGAAAGCTAATGCAAGATTGAGTAGAATTAACAGGGTCACACTCCCCCAGTCCCTCTCCCCCTGTCCCTTATCCATTAGGGTGACCAAGACTGATTTGGTCCCATAACCAGGTCGAAATACAGACTGAAATGGGTCTAGATCAGTGATGGCGAACCTTTTTGAGTCCGAGTGCCCAGACTGCAACACAAAACCAACTTATTTATTTCAAAGTGCCAACACTGCAATTAAACCTGAATACTGAGGTTTTCGTTTTAGAAAAACAACTCATACAGTTGTCTGAACTAATTAACATATTTTGTCTTTAAAGAAAAACACAATAACAGAGCTTTCAATGATACAAACCGTTTTTTGTTGGGGGGAAAAAATCAACTCAAAAAATTATTATAGTACTACATTGTACGCATAGCCTGAAGGGAATTTATACAAACTTTTTAAATAATTAGGCACATGTATTTTTGGATAAGGGATTCTCAACTTGTAATATGATTATATGCCAGACTGAAATTGTATGGGGCAAGCTTTACCCCGGGTCCTTTCCCTGCTTCTACAGGTGTCAGATTAGTAAAAGTAAAAGTCAACCTGTACTAGGATGAGCAAGATAAACAAGAAAACGAAACGTGCTTAACACATTTTAAACACTTTATGTCTTGGACTGCAAACACTGCATTAGGTAAAAGTTTGCATTGGGCATGCTTTTGCACAATTAATGTGATTTTTGCTATTGCATGCATGCTGATAATTTGTCAAACCTTGGCTCATACTGCGTTAGTTTGAGAGCAACACATGCAGCACTCAGGTCAACTGTTAGGGCTTTACATCCAAGCCATGCTCTGTGCATCATTCTTCAAAATCTTTTAAATGTGATAATGTAGAAAAGAATTCTGTAACAGGAATTCTAGAATAAAATCATTCTGTTCCACACTGTGAGAAAGAACAAGATCATTAGTGTTTTGCAGAAGGGGACGGTCTTTTCGTGATCTGGTGACGAATGGCTCGAGTGCCCACAGAGAGGTCCCTGCGTGCCAGCTGTGGCACCCATGCCATAGGTTCACCATCACTGGTCTAGATAATCAGTATCCCCCAAGAGTGCCTGCAGTTGCTCCTCCATGACCTCTCACGTACCTTACCTAAGAAAGGGTATTTGCAGCTGGGTGGTAGTTGTCAAATACCATTGAGTCCAGAGTGTTTTTTTTTCAGGAATGGTTGCACTACTGCCTCCTTAAGGACAGCAAGAGCCACCCCTTCATGCAGAGATGTGTTTACCACTTCCAGCCACCAACAAATTGGTATATGTGTGTTCACAATCGGTGCACCCGGCATTTCTAGATGTTACACAATAGCAGAAGTTTATTTGCAAGAGAAGGACAGGAGTTTTGAATTCATAGATGTTCTGCATCATATGGAATCTGCCTGATATAAAATTTGGCTTCTTGAGAATCTGAGCTGAATTTCAAGCCTTTGCCACCAGAACCTCTGCTCATCCTCATTCTACTATTTGAGCTTTCAGTACTTTTCTCAAGGAGCTTGTGTGTTCCTTGGGGATTAAGACATTTCCCCTGGAAAACTGGCTCTCCTCCCTATTATGCACATAGTCACTTCCGTAAGAATGTGTAAATGCACAGAGCAGAGAGTATTGAAAACTTGTCTCCATTGAAACAAGTTTAGATTTTTCAGGATGCCAAACTTTACCTAGAGATATACACTAGGTTGTTCTCCGCACTACAGTTGGATATTTGCCTGGTGAGATCACTGATACTGTTGTGCTGAATTGTTTGCTCTAATCATGAGTCTTGATTAAACTAGAAAGAGCCCTTGCTAAAGCAGTAATTATCACTGAAGTGACATGATATAGATGAAAACAACCTTTATATAGGATATTGGTATTTCAGAACGTGTCACATTTCTCCTTCTAGCTGATAATAAAATAGGCCCTGAAAGAGCAGTTTACAGATAAGACTTACATACTCAGTTAATATGTTCAAAACCAGATTTTCACAAAGCAACTTCACATAAGGGTGCTTGACTTCCAACACCATGTATGTTCACATTTTTTAATATAGCTATGATTACCAACAATAGGCTAATTCATGGACATTTCGTAGTTTTATTAATATGAATGTCATTTCAGGTAAATTTGGGGAAGCATCCATATAATTTTTTCTTTCTACAGTTACCAGAAAAGCTTGTATGCATACAGTCCCGAAAGGGAATGGAGACCTGTTGAAATCTGTTGATTCCAAGATTGCCATACCATTCCTGTGGTGTATCTGTGTGAGAAGGAACAACTGTTCTCATGGTACAATACTCTGGCGGAATGTGCATCATTTGGGGAAGTTGTTATTTCACTTTCTCAGTAATTGGAACACATTGGATTATATTGTATCTGGCCCTCTGTTTATAACTTTGGCTTTCTTCCTCACGGTGATTGTACTTAAGTTGTGGCAGTCTGCAAACATTTTGATCTCACATGCCAGATAAGTACAGTAATTTCATGGAGGCAGACTTTGAAGAGTGCTATTGATTATTATGGAGACAAGCCATTTAAATCAATCTATTTAAGCTGTCGCAGTAATTCAGTGAAATAATGTGTTTATGCTCTGTGTGAGACAGGAGGCTGATGTTCTGAAGCAGCCTTCTCCAACCAGGCACCAAAGCCATACAGTCTGGAGATGACAGGAGTTGTAGTCTAACACATGGGGGAGCACAGGAGCCATGCGGCCAGAAAGGGGCACAAGGTGGGAGTGGCTGGTGGGTGGCAGCGGCCTTGCTTGAGGCAGCAAGATAGATTTCGTAGATTTCATAGATCATAGAGTTGGAAGGAGCCTACAAGTCCAACCCCCTGCTCAATGCAGGAAACTGGAGGAGGGGTCTCCCATCCAAGTGATAACCAGGCCTGACCCTGCTTAGCTTTCCACACTCAGACAAGCTGAGCCAGCATAAGCCACAGACCTGTTAGATATGTTGGGCTGGGCCTGTGAAAATATATTTTGGTGGTTTCTCCAAACAGAGTGTATAACATGTGAGCTAGGCTGTCAACTTGGGGTAGTTTCTTCTCTGTTACAGCTAAGAAGCACCTGCAATAGCAGGCTCGCGGGCAGCAATCTGAGAACTCACTGTGGGAAGAGTACCACTGTAAGGATTTAAGGATATGTAGAACCTGTGCACGTGCATATGCAACACATACATATACAGTAATACCTTGGATTGCAAGTAACTTGGTCTGAGAGTGTTTTGCAAGACAATAAAATTTTTAAAATAAATTTTGACTTGATAAACAAGCGACGTCTTGCAATACAAGTAGTGTAGGTATGTAACCGCTTGCCTCGAGCAGACGTAGCGGGCTGAAATCGGCCCCGCTCATGCCCACCAGAGACTCGCTTTGATATAAGAGTGTTTTGGATTACAAGCACGGTTCCGGAACAAATTATGCTCTCAATCCAAGGTATTACTGTACACTGATTATGGGGTGGTTGCATGGAATTGACATGGACATAGGTCAGAGGGAATAACGGCCTGCAAATAAAGGCCTGCAGTAACATAGCAGCAGTGGAGCTTAGGTTAGTATACGTGCAGAGTGGTTTGGAAAGTTACAGGAGACGAACTCGGGAGAGTAGAGAGGCAGCAGCTGTGTTAGGACAGAAAGCAAGAATATGATAAATGATGAAGTTGTGGTTTTTGGTAGAACACCATGGTTTCTAGGAGAAGGGGGGATGAACAAGTGACATGGAGAAGGAGATATGAACAGCCAAGAACAGGCAGGGAGACATCGGGTATAGAAGCACAATTTGTGACTGATATGTTCAACGTAACTAAGCTGAGTATTTGTGGTAAAGGTATAATTAAGACATGAAATGACAAGGGCAGGGTTCCTCTCAGCAGGTGGTCACCTCTGCTAGTAGAAAGATGTAACTGGTAATGTATGAGCTGTGTTCGTCTAAACTTACATATAGTTTCATCTCATGTTCTAAACTTTGCTATTAAGTTTTGTTCTGTGTTCTGTTAACTAGTACTATTGGTACTTTCCCTTCTTGTCTTGAATCTATTTGCTTTCTGGTAGTAAAAACTATACATTCTGCTTTGTGACCTCCATGACTCAACACATATGGGTTCTGCTTCTGCACAGAGCAAGGTTTGGAACATTCTAGAGCTCTCCCTTCTTCTTGACTGTGCGTGGTTAGGGCATGGCTCCTGCTGTTCCCACTCACTTACTTTTTGTCTGCTTCTGCAGCATTTGAAACACTGTCTTCAGATCTGAGGTTGCTGTGCATTTTCTTCTTTATTTCTAATTTATCTCCATTTCTTCTTTCCTTTTCTTTCTCCTAGTATATCTTGCTCTTCATTTTGTGTTTCTCTGATGTGATTTTTGTCCCATGCACCTGGAGGTCTTTTGGAAGCCAAACCATTGTTCAAGAAATGTACTAGCTGCAGAAGGAATATTTCCTCCACAGATGACCACTCCCAGTGTTTACGTTGCTTGGGAGAAGGTTACCTTGTTGATTCTTGTCTCTATTGCCAAACCTTTATGAAGGAGGGTCAGAAAAATAGGTTGTCTTGTGTCCCTGAAGGCTGCATTTTGGCAGCTCATAATTGGCCTCTTCATACTGTCTCTTACAGCATCATACTGCATCATCAGTGTGTTAAGAAATACACTCTGCTGGACTCATATCCCCTGGCAGGGACCCCTCAAATGGTTCACTCAGTTGAATCCGAGGTTTCAACTTTGGTACTGATCTCTGTCCCAAAACAAACGGGGATTGGGTTTGAACCAGACACTCTTCCCACTCTGGAGCAATTGGTGCAGTTGGATAAGCCTAAGAAGACAACGTACAAGCAGCCCCTTCCAGTACAGTACTAAGAGGAGAAGAGAGGAGCACACGGACCCCATACTAGTCCCAACTCCTACAGAACTGGTGTGACAGGTGGTCAGTGTACCTTTTAGTTCTGACCCTGATGAACCCATTGAACCTGAACTTGGGGCTCCACTACTGATGCCTTTACCCCCTCCTCATTTATGACCCCTGTGCCAGAGAAGCAGCAGCTGGTACTTGCCCACCACTCTGATAATGTCCAGTGCATTGGCTCCTTTTCAGAGGGAGAAATCGGAAAGAAGTTCCCATTGCTTCCTCTCTGCTTGAAATTGATCCTCGCTTGCCTCTGTGCCGGAGGGGACTCCTCTCATTATCAGCATCTTTCACGAGAGGCCTGCTTTTCTTTAGCATTGAGATACTATCACACTTATCATAGGTGGGACCCTGGGGACATAAAGGCCGCCCACAAATACTTGCAGGACTAGCACCGGACTTGTAGGTGCTCACAGGACTAGAGCAGTCCACTCATGAAGACCAGCTGGGACCCACAGGAAGCCCTATAAAAGGTTTCCCGTTCCTCCTCAGTTTTACCACAGCAGCACAGGTCTTCATGGTGGTGGTATTGCACTTTTGCTTCTTGACTCCAGTCTTGCTACACCTTGCTGATACTCGACCCTTGCCTGTTCCCGATGATGTCTCTGCCTCCTCATGCCTTGCTTGTGTTTGACTTTGCTTGTGATTGACTAGCCCTTTGGATCTTGCCCCGCCCCGCCATGTTTGTGTCTGGTCTGATCTCAGCACACTCTGTTTTCATCTCTGGCCCTGCCACTCCCTGTTTGTATAAGACCTCGGCCTGCTCTGGACCCTGCTCTTGCCTCTGGCCTTCCCACGCCTCGCCAGTATCCGACCCTTGCCCAAGTAGCCTCAGTTTTCCGTCCAGCTCCATCACCCCTGGCCCTGGTGTTCTTGTCGAGGACACCTGCCGCTCATGACCTGGACCTGACAATGCTAACCAATATTTACCCTTACATTTTGTAAATAGCTTCAAATCCTGGTTAGGAGTGATCAGTGGCTAATTTTAATCATGGTGAATATCCAAGACCAACATAACCATTAGTCATGCTTAAGGTCAATGGAAGGGAGCACATGAGAGAGAGTGCTTGATCCTTGACATTGCAGTCGGTCCTTAAACATGGTTAAGGGATAAGTATTACATTTGCTGTGGTCCTACATCTTGATTGCATGGCAGTTATCTTTTTTCCTGTGCTGTTTCATGTATTTTTTTTCTCTAGATAATCTTGAAAGAGCCAGTATGAATACAGTCAGTATGTCATTTTGGGCTTTTTTGTGTATTAATTAAGTAAAGTTCATTACAATATTATTCACAAGCTATTTCACATTATTGATCTACATGCACCTGGTCCCTTGAAAGCCAGTATCAAGTGACATTTGAAAACAAATTGATAGCTTGTATTGAGCATAGGTTTATTGGGAACAATCCCATATATGCCACAATTATATTCAAAATGCAATTTCTGTCTTGCTCTTGTATTTTAAAACCATTTTAAGCAACTGTATGAAAATAAACATTCAGACTAACATTGTAATAAAGTAAAGTAAAATTAAATTTATTTTAATTCAACTGTGTTCTGGCATTTTGGATTTATATACCATAGCATTTTAACCTAATGTTTTACTGGTGGCTTGGTCCTTTGGTCCTATTATTTCAATTCTTCCATAGTCTATCTTATATACCGGTAGTTGAAGTTTTAATACCTTGTTTTCTGCTCTTTCATCTGCTTAATTTAACTGCATTGCAAGGCAGTCCTATGGGGATGGGAAAGAGAGAATCTGAAGGGAAGGAACCAAATCCAGAGTCCCGCCAGGCTCATGCTAGCAGGGCAGAAGGTGTGAGGGGAGGCGTTTTCCCTCTTAATTTGTTATTGGCTAGTTGTTGTCTTTCCTCAAAATTAAAGACTTAAAGGGGGCGGCACTTGAATTAAATTTCTACTTTCCTTCCTGTTTTTGTAAGTTCTTCAGCTACATAATTGTACCTATCTGCCTTTCTGCATAGTTTCTACTTAGGGTGCCTTTTTCAAGTAGTCACTGTTCTTACTGAAAAATTGTACAACAGAATCTCAAATTGCTGGGTTTTCTTTCTGAGAAACTCTTAGCACATATAAAAACGTTTAAACAAGAATTATCTTATAACAATGCATTCTGAACTTCAGTATAAAAAGCAAGATTTTGGAAGATTCTGTGTTCGTTCATGCCTTTCTAGGATTTGAGAAAGTTAGTCCTCAATTACACATAATTAATTTGATTTAGGGTGCAATCCTTTGGGGATGCCCCTAACCCTGCGAACTCGGAGGATTACAGGCATCCTATGCAGGATGGGAGGAGCGCGGAGGTAAAGGTCGCCTCCGCATTCCTCCTGCCTCACAAAGCAGCTCAGTGGCCAATTTTGGCTGTCGAACTGTGGTGCTTTGGAGTGGGAAGGAAGGAGGCTGAGGCGTTGCCAGGATACCTCGTATCTTGGTGGTGCTGGTCTCCTCCCCTCCCTGCCCCCTTGAATGCCCACTAAATCCCTTCTCCAAGGTCACTTTTGCAACCTCAGAGAAGCAGTCAGCTTCTTTCTGTGCTGGCTGTGAGCGGGGAGGGCGCTCCCAAGTGTGGAGTCCCAGCTCCGATGTCGATGCTGTTTAGGGGCTATAGGATCACTCTGTCAAAAGACAAAACTTGAAATGAATCCATTGATTGTTGCAGAATATTATATATTAAAATATTTATACCCCCAGCTGTGATTCCTGAAGGGCCCCCAAAGTGGCTTACAAACATCAGCTTAAAAACCATTTCTAAAAATCTATTAAAAAACAAAGAGCAAAAATAAAGGTTCAGCAGCACAAATGAAAATCATACAGGATTGGGGGGGGGGGGAATATGCTAGTTTTACAGCTTTCTCTGAAGCTATGTTCTTCCTAATCTCAGGGCTTCGTTATTTCTCAGAGTGAGTAATTTATTGAGGGTTATCTCTAATGAATGTTTTACATTTGTGTTGACAGGAAGTATCTTGACTATGGAGGTGAAACCATGAAGAAGTAGCAGGAAGAAGAATAATGTTTTTCCGAAATCGTTTTCTGTTCTTGTTGGCCTTGGCAGCCTTATTAGCCTTTCTGAGCCTTAGCCTACAATTCTGTAAGTATAACTCACCTGTTTATAATATAGGTGTGAATTGTAAAGCCCTCCCTTTCTACATTGAGTTCCTTGCAACTGCCACGTGGCTTCTATCAATCTGACCTACTGTCTGTTTGGACCTGCCGGAGCCCTGGAGCTGCAGTCGCGCATTCTAGCACTCTGACACTGGAGACTCTAATCAATGAGATCCTTTTATTACAGCAAATTCCACGGCATAAGCTTAACAGTTACAGTCTTCAGAAACCATATAGCTGATTGCATTTTGCTACAGGCTCTTGAAATTGTTCCACATCAAGGTAGGGTACTGGAATGTCTCTTAAGGACCGTATTCCCTGACATTCCACCCCAAGGGAAGGCTCGGAGCCAACACTAACTACTTGAAAAATGCTCCTCAGACAAGGGAAGGATTGGAGCCACTGCTCCTAAGGCAAGGGAAGGGTTGGAACCAATTTCAGATGCTCCTGCGACAAGGGAAGGGATCCTGGAAACAAGCTTGACTCTCCCCCCCCCCACACGCACATAGAGAGCTGAACCAACCTTGCCACTGCGTTGGAACCTCAGGGGTGCAAAACGTCTTGGCCTTCGGGTCTGAGCAACTCCTAGCTGCTCCTCTGGCAGGGGAAGGATTGGAGCCCTATTGCTCCTGTGACAAGGGAATGGAATCTAGAAGAGGACCTGAACCAGCATGCACACCACCACAAAGGTCAAAACCAACCCTGCCACTTCGGTTGGCCCCTCTGGGTACTGTGCGTCCAGGTCTCTTGACAATCAGGGTCCAGAACAAGTTCAGACTTGAGTCCAAAGTACTTCCCCACATTCAGAGATTCCAACGTCCAAAGCTCCCAGCCTTGGAATCTCTACGCCGCATGGGTCGAGGCATAGGGAACTCCAGAAGTCAGGAAATAGCCCCAAGCCAGCTGGACTCTGGGAATCTCGATGAAGACACATCCATAGCCACAAGAATACACAGTCTTTGAAAAGTATGACAGTCCTTTTCATGGCAGGTTCTTGACAGTAAAAGAGCAAAGAGAAGAAAGTTTAGATTAGGTAGAGTCCATGCACAGAGTGCTCCCAATAGCTCAGTAGGTGATAAATCCAAACAGAAGGATGCAGACAGGGAAGACGAGAGAGATGTTCCTAACCAAGGCTCTGGATGCTAAGCGCTGACTTAAAAGCGAAGGTGTGGCCGTCTTAACCCTCCTTCCAAACCACTAATTGACAAGGGGACTGCCCATCCACGAGACCCCTATCCCACCTGGGTGTCTCCC